>CM038675.1:190093824-191371976 GCA_021605145.1 Aegilops bicornis
CATGCGGAGCTCAGCTCCTAAGAAAATAATAAGAAATATCTAGTTTTGTTTCATAGCCTAAGAGCAATTCCTTCCTTCCCTATCATTAATTAAGGACTGGCTTGCTTCGAGAGAAAGGAAATCTGAATTCCATAGTCGTCTTCCAAAACCGGGGTTTATTTTTTTTATTCTTTTCTGGTTTTTCCGGCTTTCTAGTATTTTTTGTTTTACTTTTCTCATTTTCTTTTTCGTTTTTTCTGTTTCTGTTTATTTTTATATTTCTGTTTCTTTTTTTCAAGTTTATTTTCCTTTTCCAAAAAGTGTCCAGAATTTTCAAAATTGATTACATTTTTCAATTTTTTGTTACAAACATATGAAAATGTTTCCTGGTTTCAAATGCACAATATTCGAAAAAGATGAGAATCTCAATAATTGTTCGCATTTTCAAAATTTGTTCAGAAATTTGAAAAAATGTTCTAAGTCGCAAATTTTGTTTCTTTTTTCAAAAAAAATTCGGAATCTTACTTTTGTTCTGAAAATTTGTTCGGAATGTTTCCTTTTGTTCTCAGTTTTTCTAAATTTTGTTCATGTTGTTCGTGTTTTCAAAAGTTTGGAGTTCAAAAATTGTTCGGAATGTTAATTTTTGTTCTCATTGTCGTTCGTGTTTTAAAAATTGTTCGGAATCTTATTTTTGTTCTGAAAATTTGTTCAGAATGTTAATTATTGTTCTCATTTTTTCAAATTTCGTTCATGTTGTTCGTGTTTTCAAAAGTTTAGGGTTCAAAATTTGTTTGGAATGTTAATTTTTGTTCTCCTTTTTACAAATTTTATTCATTTTTACTGAAAATATTCCTGTTTTTCAAATTTTGCTCATGAATTTCAAAATTTGTTCGCTCGTTTAAAAAAATGTTCGGTAATTTAAAAAATGTTCAACTTTTTAAATTATGTTCCCACGCCAAAAACTCTTTTTTAAGGAAAAAGTTCACATTTTTTAAGAAAATATCGAAAATTTAAAAAATGTTCACATGTTTAAATTTTGTGATAAATTAAAAAATGTACGGGAATTACCACAGTGGCTATGGACTAGCTTCCCTGGCGTGAGGAGAAGAGTTTGATTTGTTGCCCACAAATTTCATTTTTATGGAGTTTGGTGAACTTGTTTTATTTTCACGGCTGCCTATAGTTCTTTAAGCTTCGCGCTGCAATTCTTACATATTTGCACGCGTGTCGCAATGGCTTGCGCATTGTGGGCATCAATAGAAGGTTGTGAGTTTGATCCCTCTTTTTTGCTTTTTTTCATTCCGCAAGGGCAGCGAATGGGTCGGCCCAGGTGACCCGTCTCCTGTGCGAACTTGCAGCATTTTGCCACAGTAAACGGCACATAGGAGGTCTCATATTTTGGTACGTACGTGCAGCCTGGCCCTTGTTATGTTGTTCCAAATTCGTTTTGGGCTTTGACACTTATTAGATGTTAGCCCATATCCTTGCTAATGACCGGAGTAATTAAGCCTAGTAACTAGTACTAGTCCCCGCTGAAACTTGTTGAGGGTGGCCGATCCATGTGGGGGGGACCTGGCCCCGCTCCCCCCAACTGCCTCCGCCTCTGCTCATAATCTCGTAAAGCATCTTCTATACTTAGGAGTTGGTCGTCATTCTTGGTTAGGCCAGCCTGATGATCATTTATTCTTATATGTAAACATTGCGAGGGGTTAAATAAAGCTTCGGGAGTGTCTAAAAAAATTAAAATCACGAAACACACGACCTAATTATTTGGGGCCCATCGTGGATCACTGATATTTTCTTTCAATAGATCACCATCGCCAGAGCTATGTATTGCATACTGCATGGTATACTTGTGCCTCGCCTATGGCGCGGGGCTACTTGGTTGGACTAGTACTGTAGCAGCAGATGTGTTCTCTTTCTCTGTGGTTTCTTTATCGGGGTTTTTAACTATATACCGAGTTTTTGGTTTTTATTTTGTATTATTTTATCTTTGCTTTTCTTTCATTTACCCTTTTTTGCTTTTTGTTTTATTTTTTCTTTCTTTTCTTTAAAACGTGTCTACATTTTCTTGTACAACATACATTTTTTGGATACATCAGGAACAGTTCTTATACACATTAATATTTTTGAGATACACGATTAATAATTGTCAACTACATGTTTTGATGTCTACTTTTTATTCATACAAAGGGTTAATAAATTATACATCCAAACATTTTCATACATGTTTAACATTTTTCAAATACAAGATTAACATTTTTTCAAATACATGTTTTTGAACTTGTTTTAGATTCCAGGTTAATTTTTGTTCAAATACACATTGAATTTTTTCTGAATGATATGAAACATTATTTAAACTATGTAACATTTTTGTACATTTTCTAAATATATTTTTACAATGTTACAAGATTTTTCCAAATGTGTGAACATTTTTTAAATGTAATATACATTTTTTTGAATGATACTCCCTCCGTCCCGAAATTCTTGTCTTAGATTTGTCTAGATTCGAATGTATCTAATACTAAAACGTGACTTGATACATCCGTATTTAGACAAACCTAAGACAAGAATTTTGGGATAGAGGGAGTACAAAACATATATTTCTGAATTACACAAACATTTTTTATATTTTTAAATAATAGCATGTACGTTTTTAACAAATGCATGAATATTTTTGAAATGTCACATACTTTTTGTATGGTACAAATATTTTCTAAAAGTTGACTGAACATTTTCTTTACACTCCATGAACAATTTTTAAATGTGTGGTGAACACTTTTAAAAAATAAGTAAATTATTTTTTTAATATATATATAGTATTTTCCAAATTATAAACAAAAGAAAAAATGCGCCTGGTGTCATCATGGTGTCAACCTGATGGATGGCTACTGGGATAGCCCACCAACCGGTTACTTATAGGTGAGCCGAGCAATTGTCACGCACAAAGCAAGGCATGGCCACGCTCGATTATCATCAGTCTACCGATCCATCAACTGGACGCACAATTCGGTACTCTGGGCTGCTTAATTTGCTTGGGCATTTGCTTTGTTGTTCCTTTTACTTTCTCTAATCCTTCATTTCCAGTGGTGACTGAAGGAGGTCGTGGTTAAATTTATTACAACCCTGAATGAAATCAAAATATTGAAACCAAACAGTAGCATACTATCAGGCCTAGGTTTAGAGGTATATATGTAATCATCGAACTACCAGTTTGGTTACATGCGGACAGTAATCATTGAAATTCGTCTAATCAGCTCTAAATATGAACATGAAATTGAAGAATTACAATCCATGAAATTACTAATCGATCACCTTAATGGAACCACAGCACCAATGTGCATCTTTTTTGGTATAGAGTTCATCTCGAATCAAAGCACAACGGGTGAATTAGAAGGGATTATGACTTTGTGAGTAGAATGAGAATACAAGCTCGGTGGATGTAGTTTTGGCCGGTTTGAAAGAATGAGAACACATTGAATGGAGTACTTGCAAGCCTATACAAAGCCACCGAGTTGGCTCGCTGAAAAAGATCGATGCAGCCGTTACCAAACCACATGCTAAGAAGTGCTTTAAACAGCATGCTATCCAACCACAATAGTATTTGCTGCTACCAAACCGGCCAAAACTGCATCCACCGAGCTTGTCTGAGGAGCATGTGGGCTACCAAACATGTCATTTGTGTTGGCAGGAAGCATATGTTGTCACCATTGCTCAATGACGAAGCTAGAAAAAAAATCCTATAGTACCATGTCTATACTAACGGGTGTCATCTATACAAATAAATAGTGATTGGTGCAAACTTAATTAAGAAATTTTGAAAATCACAGTGTCTCTATGCGAGCTCAGTCTGTGTCTCTCACCTGTCGCCTGCATGAAGAGGATATAACCCAAGGATTCTCAGAAGTCCTCCTCAACGCAGCGGCCTAGCTGGAGGAAGGTGGCCCATGGACCACCCTGGAATTTCCGTGTAGTTTGTATAGCATAGAAAAAGATAAAATAATAAATAGGTAAATCTATGTGAATATCTCCATTGTTGTACCACTCTGTTCATTGGCTGGGTACACCGCAGCCACGACGGTCCAAGATCATTAAGCACCATAGCAACGACACAGACTAGTCGTCTAACAATTCTTCCCACTGTTGCAGGAGGGCGGTTCTTCAAGCGCGCCTCTGAATAGATAGATCATTCCATAATAGTCTAACTAGTCCAAACATTAGCAACACACACACACACACACACACAAAAAGGTTACACAAGTGTTGTAAAGTTGTTTTGTGTAATTGTGTTGTCGTGCATCTACTTCGTGTTGCAAAGGTATTCTGTCTTTGTGTGTGTATTATTTGTTTACACTACCTATGTTGGGTCTCTATTGTACATGTTGCGAACTTTTTTCAGTGATCTGCAAACAAACAAGAATTCAAGTCTATGTATTTTTTTTCTCGTTACATACATGTATTCGATGAAGTTTCCTGTATCAGTTTTGTTCGATGTGAGGGAAAATACTCCAATGATGCTGCATGAACCATAAAATTCTTGCATGAAGCTGCACAGCCTGCTAAAATACGACCATTTATATTGAAATATGAGGGTCGGCCTACGGCCCATCTAACAATTTCAGAAAATCTACAAGGGCGTGGGTTCTATAGCAATGGGTGTGGCGGGAAGTTTAGTCATATATTGCTAGTTGAAGAGGAGTTGGACCTCCTTATAAGATATTATGTTCCACATGCTATTGGAGCTTGACAAGAGAGGTGGTTCCCGTGCGCTCCTCCTCCGCCGCCCGCCTCGTCCTCCACGCGCACCTGTCCCACCGTTGTTCCTTTTGCTGCTACTGTCAGCGGTGATCTTATCCCATCCACTGCATACACGGTTGATGGGAGAGCAAGCCTCTGAAACCTCGCCTCTCCAGATCCTGGTAGTGGGGCAATTACGTTTTTGGCGCGCGCACCCGTCCCACTATCATCCCTTTTGCTGCTGCTGACGTCGGAGATCCCATCCCGTCCACCGCGTACACGGTTGACGGGAGAGCAGGCCTTCGAAACTCCGCCTCTCCAGATCCTATATGGGAGAGGGACGATTAGGTTTTTGGCGCAAAAACTAATCATAGTTGCCTCGACGCGCACCTGTCCAACTGTCATTCCTTTTGATGTTGCAGACGCCGGTGATCGCGTCTCGTCCACCACGTACACGGTTTACGGGAGAGCGGGCATATGTAACCCCACTTTTCCGGATCTTGCACGGGGTTTTTGGTGTGAAAACTAATCGCATATGCCTCCACACGCAGCCGTTCCACTGTCGTTCGTTTTGCTGCCACTGGTGATCCCGTCCAGTCCACCGTGTACACGGTTAACGGGAGAGCAGGATCCAAAACTCCGTCTCTCCGGATCATGTACGGGTGAGGGGAGATTAGGTTTTGGGGGAGCATCTCCTACGAGACTGCTCGCTGTCATTCGTCCACTTCTACGTCCGCTTCGTCTTCATTGTCACCATGTCCATCGCCAACGAAGTCGACTGTGCTGCCGGCGAGAAACTCGATGCCGAGAAGAAGCCCGCCGATGAGACCGTTGTTGCCACCGCCTCCGCGGCTTCTGCCTGGCCTATTGGAGGGTATAACTCGCTTATCCCGCTTATATTTATTTCAGTCGTAGACATACTAGTGTTATACATAGATGCTCCTATTTATTTCAGTCGTAGACATACTAGTGTTATACATAGATGCTTATGTTGCTACCGTAGCATGTGCTTACATGATCAATATCATCATGTGTTTAATCTTATTAATGTCATGTTAATGATTATAAATTAATCAAGAAATTGCCTATATACTCAACAGTGTATACGGCTCTCGCTTTCCTCCTTGCGTATTTATTGCAAAACCAGGAGCAGAGCAGACAGGCCCAGCGGGTGGACGCACAGCCGCCGAAGCGCCCGACAGGCAGCCGCGCAGCCAAGCGAAGCGAAGAGACCCAGAGAACGGCGACGGGTCTTCCGCGTGCTACCTATCGGGTCGGCCAGGGCGACACCTCGGCCGGTGCATGCATCGGCGCCGCGACGTCGGTCAATCGGGTCGTAATCATCTTGGCACATTGCAGCACGCGGTTCTATCGATCAGCATCATGAGCTTATTGATTGGAGCAGTGCGGCAAGAGCCCACGAGGGCTACGTATACGAATCATATGCAACGTGGATATGAAGTTCCATGCAAAGGGTGAAACAAAGATAATTGCGGGGGACAGCTCAACTTCGAATTTTGCCCTCTCTCTAGTTGTATCTCATGTTTGATTGTCCTATATTGAATTTTGCACATTCAACGGTAACATCTTTTCTCACTGAACGCACATCATCGAAAGGTCTGAAATAAATGTAAAAAAATACAAACACCAATGTTTAAATCTGTGACTTGAATTCTGATGAGCAGGGGATACCACTGCCGGGGCTGTATATGATTGTGTGCAACACGAGCGACCGAACAGGCCCCCAGCAGCAGAGGGCCCCCTTTTTTGTTAATCAAGGTGTTAATTGAAGCATTAGGTACTACAGTAAAGAATTGTTAGGAATATGTTGCTTGTTACACCAGGCCACCCTGCGCGTCTCTCTCTAATCATGATCCATCAGTTTCTCTCCGCCCTCTCTCAATTCTCACAGCTCTTCCAAAATATAGCATAGTACAAAAGAAGCAGAACAGGTATGTGCTACCTACGGGTTTTTTAAATTTCTGCTTCCAATTGGTGTATTTTTTTTTGAAAAACTACACTAGTTAACAAAAGTATTATTATTTTTGTTTCACACATAGACATAGGATATAATTTTGATTTGCATAGGGCTCCCAATTTCACCAGTATGGCCCTGACACTGTCCTCCTAACCATGTAACTACAGATTGCTTCATAATATTTTGTGTATCTCTCGTGCAGAGGCCGGGGGTTCAACCTCCTTTTCAGGGAAAAAATTAAAAAAAAGGAAATTTGGGTGTTTGGCGTACACGCCGTGTATTTTTTTTTTTGATAAAGGGTATTTTTATTGACTCAAAATATAGCATCAAGCGGATACAAAACATAATGAGCATCACCCGGCTTTTGCATAACTAAGATGCACACAGCCAAACAAAAACAAATTAAAAGAAGATAAAAAAGGCGACATATCAGCAACAATAGAATCATACATGACCGACAGTCCGCCTATGTCAAAGGAGTTGGTGCGGCTATCCGTAGATTATGCTGCCACCCATGCTGGGCGAAGACCTCCTTGGCCACCCGCTCCAACCGCGTACACACCGCCTTGAATAGCGGTTGATACTTAATACATCTCCAACTTATCTATAATTTTTTATTGTTCCATGCTATTATATTACCTATTTTGGATGTTTATGGGCTTTACTTTACATTTTTATATCATTTTTTGGACTAACCTACTAACTGGAGACCCAGCCCAAATTGTTGTTTTTTTGCCCATTTCAGTGTTTCGAAGAAAAGGAATATCAAACGGTGTCCAAACGGAATGAAACCTTCGGGGGCGATCTTTTTGGAACAAACGCAATTCAGGAAACTTGAAGGACGTCAAGAAGCAGCCGAGGCGGCCACGAGGGTCCAGGGCGCGCCCTAGGGGGGTGGGCGCGCCCCCACCCTCGTGGGCCCCGCATGGCTCCCCTGACTGACTTCCTTTCATATATATATATATATATATATATATATATATATATATATATATATATATATATATATATATATATATACGCATTCTCAAAACATCCAGGAGCACCACGAAACCCTATTTCCACCGCCATAACCTTCTGTACCCATGAGATCCCATCTTGAAGCCTTTTTCGGCGCTCCGCCGGAGGGGGAATCGATCATGGAGGGCTTCTACATCAACACCATGGCCTCTCCGATGAGTTGTGAGTAGTTTACCACAGACCTTCGGGTCCATAGTTATTAGCTAGATGGCTTCTTCTCTCTCTTTGAATCTCAATACAATGTTTTCCTCGATCTTCTTGGAGATCTATTTGATATAACTTTTTTGCGGTGTGTTTGTCGAGATCCGATGAATTGTGGGTTTATGATCAAGTTTATCTATGAGAAATATTTGAATCTCCTCTGAATTCTTTTATGTATGATTGGTTATCTTTGCAAGTCTCTTCAAATTATAAGTTTGGTTTGGCCTACTAGATTGATCTTTCTTGCAATGCGAGAAGTGCTTAGCTTTGGGTTCAATCTTGCGGTGTCCTTTCTCAGTGACAGCAGGGGCTGTCGTGGTTCTAAGTCTGACAGTAGAATGGGGGGTAGGTGTGGAGAGGCAAGATCCTAGCTATGGAGTAGTTGTATACGCAAGGGATTTACGAGTTCAGGCCCTTCTCTGAGGAAGTAATAGCCCTACGTCTCGGAGCCCGAGGCGGTCGACTGGATTATCTGCGTATGTGTTACAGGGGTGCGAACCCTAACGCCTAGCTTTAACGCACCTTAAACCCTCTACTACGTGGGCTGGCTGGGGTCCTGGCGCACTCTATATAAGCCACCCCCTCCACAGGTAGAAGGGTTCCCACCCCTGTAACACATACGCAGATAATCCAAATGACCGCCTGCTCCGAGACGAGGGCTATTACTTCTCAGAGAAGGGCTCGAACTCAGAATCTTTGCGTATACAACTACTCCATAGCTAGGATCTTGCCTCTCCGCACCTACCCCCATTCTACCGCCGACTTAGAACCACGACGGTTGGCGCCCACCGTAAGGTGTGTCCTAGCGATTTGTTGGAGAAGTTGGGATTCTTTCGATCTCCGGCATCATGGTTTCAGGTGGAGTTACGGTCGACGGCCACGAGATCCGTCTCGGTGCGCTCACGTCACGCCGACGACTCCACTTGGCTTCGTGGAGGCTCCACTCGACGTGGACGCACTTCCCCGTCCATGGGCGACGACTTTCGCATGTGTGTCCGCTGGGCGTCCTCCTGCGGCAACCGTCGACCCAAGTATGGGTCGGCTCTCGTGACCGTCTTCACTCCCGGCCTCCCACCGACGCAAGCTGCCCGGTCGGTCGAGGCTTCAGCGGTGGGTGAGGCATGCGGTGGCCCGCCAGTCGGCCATCCCCCAAGTCGCGGCGATCGAGCCCGACGAATCTCTCTACGACATGTTCGACCTGTCGACTGGCTCCGTAGAGACTGCGTCCGAATGCGATAGCAGTGACCCGACGGCAGAGGTTCTGATGGTCGATGGACCACGCAATCCCCCTGGATTCACCTGCACCAACGAAGGTGGCGGTGGAGGCGATCCGGTGCAAGCCCACGAAGAGTACTTGCCCGAGCCTCACTTCGCCTCCGGAGGGAGGAGCTTCGTCGTCGGAACATGGATGCACTTCACACTCCTATCATTGGAGAAACCCCGAGGCTCGCGCCTTGGAGGATGCGCGGCCATTAACCCGGCCGAGCGCACTCGACCGGAGAATCTTTAGCGAGTACTCGACGAGCGACTGCGACCAAGGGTTCCAGAATCCGCCGACGCCCGACTCTTTCAACCGCCAACCTGTATATCGACCTCCGATTCAGAATTTAGCAGCCGCCCGTATAGCAGAGTCAATTCAGCCTTCCCACGGAGGCGGGTAGAGGTTTGCAAAGAAATCAGGATTTGCTCCGGCGGCAGGAGATCAAAACTCAGTTGTATCCTGGGCCATGAACAGGGTTCACAGCTGATCCGTCGCTGCGAATTCATTCCGGCCGCCCATAGTCCAAGATCGCCCCGACGCTGCGTGAGGAACGTGGGGGCGGCGTGATGATCAATACAAGGGCCATGAGCAATATGAGCACCGATTCGATCGCAACGATCAACGTCGACCGCCCTCCTCCCCCAAGGGGTGGATCATACGCCTCCTCAAAGGCAGACGACAGACGCCAAAGCGGTGCTTGGCGAAGAGTTCGGTCGACCCTGTGGAACCGGGCTTTGATGCGAGATCTATTATCGTTCAAGGTTTGGTCGACAGAACAGAGCTCACCGAGACGGTCATGATAGAGATGTTCCTTCCAAAGGCAGAGTTCATGTCTCGGGACGAGTGTTTCAAAGAGCCATCGAGCCGCGATGATTCCTCCCAACTTTAGGTTGGCGATCGGAGTCAACAAGTTCATCGGAGAATCCAAGCGACACTTGGCTTGAAGATTACCGAGTGGCGGTTCAGATCGGCGGTGGCAACGATGAGGTAGCCATGAAGCATTTACCTCTTATGTTGGAGGGTTCAGCCAGGCGTGGTTGAATCGATTAGCACCCAGCAGATGTTACACTTGGGAAGATCTTGCCCGAGTGTTTGTCAGGACATTTGAAGGAACTTGCAAACGACCAGCAGATTTGACAGAGTTGCAGTCGTGCGTGCAAAAGTCGAGTGAAACTTTGAGAGATTATATCCAGAGGTGGATCACTTTGCACCACACAGTCGAGAATGTGTCTGATCCCAGGCAGTCTGTGCCTTCAAGGAAGGTGTCAAGAACAGAGAATTGAGTTTGAAATTTGGTCGAACCGGAGATATGACCCTGAGTCGGATGATGGAGATTGCCACCAAGTATGCAAATTGTGAAGAAGAGGATCGGCTCCGAGTGGTAAATATAAATCGGCCGCCAATGAGACCGGCGGAGGAAATTCGGTCGGAAGCGAAGCGCAAAGCCGAGCCAGCGGCTCCGGAGAGGCCTTTGGCCGTGACCCTGTGAAAGTTCAAGGGGAAACCCAAGGGTCCTTGGAACCCTAAGAAGGTGAAAGACCAGGATGGGAACGACGTCTTTGGATTTACCATGTCATATTCATACAAAGAAAGATGAAGAGGGTAAACTCATTTACCCGAAACATACCACCTCGACGTTGTCGGCTCTTGATTCAGCAGCCCAAGGGAAACAGCCCAAGGATAAGGATAAGGAGGCAGACACAAAGTTGAGGACGGAGATGACGATGATGGTGGATATCCCGGTCAATTCCACCTCGATGATTTTTGCTGACGTCGAAAGCAAAAGTCGATTGAAGGTTATCAATCGTGAAGTAAACTTGGTTGCTCCGGCGACTCCCAATTATCTGAAATGGTCCCAGACCGCCATCACATTCGACCAGTCTGATCACCCGACGCACATTGCCACCCCTGGGAGGCAAGCATTGGTGGTGGACCCAGTTGTCGAAGGCACTCGACTGACCAAAGTTCTGATGGATGACGGTAGTGGCTTGAACATATTATACGCGGAGACGTTGAAAGGGATGGGCATTCCGATGTCCAGACTCAGTACCAGTAACATGAGCTTCCACGCAGTCATTCCTGGAAAGAAGGCTGAGTCACTCGGCCAAATTGCTCTTGATGTAGTTTTTGGTGACTCAAAGCATTTCCGGAAAGAAAAGTTGACCTTTGAGGTCGTGGATTTCCAGAGCGCTTATCACGCTATTCTGGGGAGACCAGCTTATGCATGTTTCATGGCCCGACCATGTTACGTGTATCTTAAACTGAAGATGCCTGGTCCCAAGGGCGTGATCACTGTCACGGGCAATCGGAAGAAGGCAGAAGAGTGCTTCCAGAAAGGCTCTAAGATCGCCGATGCTCAGTTGGCAGTGGTAGAGCTACAGGAGTATCAGAAAACTACAGATCCGAGTGATTTGTTGCAAGCTAAGAAGCCCGCTACGGAGTCAGCATTTCAGTCGACTGGCGAGACGAAACAGGTCCACATTCACCCGACTGATCCCAATGCTGCTCCGACCAACATCTCAACAACACCCGACTCAAAATAGGAAGAAGCACTCATCCAGTTCCTCCGTGAGAACTGGGACATCTTTGCATGGAAGCTGGCGACATGCCGGGTGTTCCTGTGGGGCTGGCTGAGCATCGCCAATTAGTCGACCCAAAATTCAAACCGGTTAAAGAGTATCTTCGGCGGTCCGCCGTCCAGAAGAGAAAGGCCATTGGCGAGGAGGTGGCTCAGCTCTTAGCAGCAGAGTTCATCCGAGAGATCTACCACTCCGAGTGGCTCGCCAACGTTGTCATGGTCCCCAAGAAGGACAAGTCGTTGCGCATGTGCATCGATTTCAAGCATATCAATCGGGCCTGCCCGAATAGCACTTAAAACCCGATATGGATCTATAGTTAACGAAAGAATAGATCAAGATTCTACAAGAATCGGTAAACTTGAGGATATTATTACTAACTTAGGATCTGTCTTTTCATCCGTGAAAAATACTCCAACTCCTCCTACCAAAATTGCCAAATTGATGCATGTTCCTAAAAATAAGGGTGAATCTTCTAGTAAGGAAAATGCGGATCTTAAATCAGTAAGTGTTCATCCCAACTTTTTCGCTATCGTTAAGGAACCTTTTGCTACAAATGAATTTCTTGATTTCTTGCCTAGGAGTTTAATCATTAAAAAGAAAGAAACTCCTAAGGGTTTTAAGTGCTCTATTGAAGAATTGAATACCAAAGATGGCAATACTTAGATCTATTCTCGCTTTTATGCCTAACTAGGGGCGTTAAACCATAGCGCTTGTTGGGAGGCAACCCAATTTTATTTTTGTTCCTTACTTTTTGTTCCTATTTAGCAATAAATAATTCATCTAGCTTCTGTTTAGATGTGGTTTTATGTTCTAATTAGTTTTTGTGCCAAGTAGAACCTATAGGATCATCTTGGGCGATAGTTAATTTGATCTTGCTGAAAAACAGAAACTTCTGCACGCACGAGAATAATTTTAATAAATCACAGAAACGTGCTTTTTAGTTGATTATTTTTGCACTAGGTGAATAGAAACATTGCCCAGGACTTCCTATATTTGTAGGACTTTTAGAGTTCCAGAAGTATTCGAAAGTTACAGATTACTACAGACTGTTCTATTTTTGACAGATTCTGTTTTTCGTGTGTTGTTTGCTTATTTTAATGAATCTATGGCTAGTATCGGGGGTATGAACCATAGAGATGTTGGAATACAGTAGGTTTTACACCAATATAAATAAAGAATGAGTTCATTACAGTACCTTAAGTGGTGGTTTTTCTTTCTTGCACTAACGGAGCTCATGAGATTTTCTGTTGAGTTTTGTGTTGTGAAGTTTTCAAGTTTTGGATAAAGATTTATGGACTATGTGAAGGAAATATGCCCTAGAGGCAATAATAAAGTTATTATTTATTTCCTTATATCATGATAAATGTTTATTATTCATGCTAGAATTGTATTAACCAGAAACGTAATACATGTGTGAATACATAGACAAACAGAGTGTCACTAGTATGCCTCTACTTGACTAGCTCGTTAATCAAAGATGGTTATGTTTCCTAACCATAGACATGAGTTGTCATTTGATTAACGGGATCACATCATTAGGAGAATGATCTGATTGACTTGACCCATTCCGTTAGCCTAGCACTTGATCGCTTTAGTATGTTGCTATTGCTTTCTTCATGACTTATACATGTTCCTATAACTATGAGATTATGCAACTCCGTTTACCGGAGGAACACTTTGGTACTACCAAACGTCACAACGTAATCGGGTGATTATAAAGGAGTACTACAGGTGTCTCCAAAGGTACTTGTTGGGTTGGCGTATTTCGAGATTAGGTTTTGTCACTCCGATTGCCGGAGAGGTATCTCTAGGCCTTCTCGGTAATACACATCACATAAGCCTTGCAAGCATTGCAACTAATGAGTTAGTTGTGAGATGATGTATTACGGAACGAGTAAAGAGACTTATCGGTAACGAGATTGAACTAGGTATTGGATACCGACGATAGAATCTCGGGCAAGTAACATACCGATGACAAAGGGAACAACGTATGTTGTTATGCGGTCTGACCGATAAAGATCTTCGTAGAATATGTAGGAACCAATATGGGCATCCAGGTCCCGCTATTGGTTATTGACCGGAGATGTGTCTCGGTCATGTCTACATTGTTCTCGAACCGTAGGGTCCGCACGCTTAAGGTTTCGATGACGGTTATATTATGAGTTTGTGTATTTTGATGTACCAAGGTTGTTCGAGTCCGGATATGATCACGGACATGACGAGGAGTCTCGAAATGGTCGAGACATAAAGATTAATATATTGGACGGATATATTTGGACACGGAAAGGTTCCGGAGAAGTTTGGAGCTCCGGAGGTTACTGAACCCCTGGAGGTATATGGGCCTTATTGGGCCCATGTAGGAAGGGAGAAGGAGCAAGGAGGGGCGCGCCCCCAAGCCCAATCCGACTGGGAGGGGGGCCGCCCCCTTCCTTTCTCCTTCCCCTCTTCCTATTTCTACTACTAGTACTACTTCCTAAATACTAGTACTCTTTCCTTCCCTCCAAATAAGATAAGGAAAGAGAGGGAAACCTACTTGGAGTAGGTTTCCTCCCTTGGTGCGCCCCTTGGGCCGGCCACCTCCTCCCTCCCTCCTTTATATACGGGGAGGGGCACCCTAGTACACACAAGTTGATCCTTGAGATCGTTCCTTAGCCGTGTGCGGTGCCCCCTCCACCATATTCCACCTCGGTCATATCAGAAGCGGTGCTTAGGCGAAGCCTGCGACGGTGAAACATCAAGATCGTCCACCACGCCGTCAGGTCGACGGAACTCCCTCCCCGAGCTTTGCTTTGGATCGGAGCCCGTGGAGCGCCATCGAGTGAACGTATGCCAAGAACTCGGAGGCGCCGGAGTAACGGCGCTGGGATCGGCTGGATCGCGAGGAGAACGTACGACTACTTCCTCTACGTCATCATCGACTCGGAGGTGCCGGAGTAACGGCGCTGGGATCGGCAGGATCGTGAGGAGAACGTACGACTACTTCCTCTACGTTGTGATCGCTTCCGCCACGGTCTCACGAGGGCACGTAGACAACACTCTCCCTCTCGTTGCTATGCCATCACCATGGTCCTGTGTGTGCGTAGGAAATTTTTGAAATTACTGCGTTCCCCCAGCGGTGGCATCGAGCCTGGTTTTATGCGTTGATGTCATATGCACGAGTAGAACACAAGTGAGTTGTGGGCGATACAAGTCATACTACCTACCAGCATGTCATACTTTGGTTCAGCGGTATTGTGAGATGAAGCGGCCGGACCGACATTACGCCAGACGCTTATGCGAGACTGGTTTCACCGCCACGAGCATTCGTGCTTAAAGGTGGCTGGCGGGTGCCTCTCTCTCACTTTAGTTGAACCGAGTGTGGCTACGCCCGTCCTTGAGAAGGTTAAACGGAGTCTATTTGACGAAGTATCGTTGTGGTTTTGATGCGTAGGTAAGAACGGTTCTTGCTCAGCCCGTAGCAGCCACGTAAAACTTGCAACAACAAAGTAGAGGACGTCTAACTTGTTTTTGCAGGGCATGTTGTGATGTGATATGGTCAAGACGTGATGCTATATTTTATTGTATGAGATGATCATGTTTTGTAACCGAGTTATCGGCAATCGGCAGGAGCCATATGGTTGTCGCTTATTGTATGAAATGCAAACGCCTTAATTGCTTTACTTTATCACTAAGCGGTAGCGATAGTCGAGAAGCAATAGATGGCGAAACGACAACGATGCTACGATGGAGATAAAGGTGTCGCTACCGGTGACGATGGTGATCATGACGATGCTTCGGAGATGGAGATCACAAGCACAAGATGATGATGGCCATATCATATCACTTATATTGATTGCATGTGATGTTTATCCTTTATGCATCTTATTTTGCTTTGTTTGACGGTAGCATTTTAAGATGATCTCTCACTAAAATTATCAAGTAGTGTTCTCCTGTGTATGCACCGTTGCTGCCAAAGTTCGTCGTGTCGAGACACCACGTGATGATCGGGTGTGATAAGCTCTACGTCCATCTACAACGGGTGCAAGCTAGTTTTGCACACGCAGAATACTCAGGTTATACTTGACGAGCCTAGCATATGCAGATATGCCCTCGAACACGTAGAGACCGAAAGGTCGGCGTGAATCATATAGTAGATATGATCAACATAAGATGTTCACCATTGAAAACTACTCCATCTCACGTGATGATCGGTTATGGTTTAGTTGATTTGGATCACGTGATCACTTAGATGACTAGAGAGATGTCTGTCTAAGTGGGAGTTCTTAAGTAATATGATTAATTGAACTTAAATTTATCATGAACTTAGTACCTTATAGTATC
This sequence comes from Aegilops bicornis, assembly GCA_021605145.1. NCBI lineage: Eukaryota > Viridiplantae > Streptophyta > Magnoliopsida > Poales > Poaceae > Aegilops > Aegilops bicornis. Next base: position 190,109,900 of record CM038675.1, read on the forward strand.
TTGATTGTCTATGTTTGTTTATAGATAGATGGCTCGTCTTTGTTGTTCCGTTGAATTTTAATGCGTTCCTTGAGAAAGCAAAGTTGAAAGATGATGGTAGCAATTACACGGATCGGGTCCGTAACTCGAGGATTATCCTCATTGCTGCACGTAAGAGTTACGTCTGGATGCACCGCTAGGTGCTGTGCTCGCCGATGTAACCGACGACGTTAAGAACGTCTGGCGAGCAAAGCTGATGACTACTCTATAGTTCGGTGTGCCATGCTTTACGGCTTAGAACCGGGTCTTCAACGATGTTTTGAAAGTCGTGGAGCATATGAGATGTTCCAAGAGTTGAAGTTGATATTTCAACAGTAATGCCCGGATTGAGAGATATGAAGTCTCCAATAAGTTCTATAGCTGCAAGATGGAGGAGAATGGGTCTGTCGGTGAGCACATACTCGTAATGTCCGGTATTACAATCACTTGACTCAACCGGGAGTTGATCTTCCGGATGATTGTGTCATTGATGTAATTCTTCAATCAACGCCACCAAGCTACAAAGGCTTCGTGATGAACTATAATATGCAAGGGTTAGTAAAGACTATGCTCGAGCTCTTCGCAATCTTTGAAAGCTGGAGGTAGAAATCAAGAAGGAGCATCAAGTGTTGATGGTCAATAAGACCACTAGTTTCAAGAAGAAAGGCAAAGGGAAGAAGAAGGGGACCTTCAAGAAGAACAGCAAACAAGTTGCTGCTCAAGGGAAGAAACCCAAGTCTGGACCTAAACCTGAAACTGAGTGCTTCTACTGCAAGCAGACTGGTCACTGGAAGCGGAACTGCCCCAAGTATTTGGCGGATAAGAAGGATGGCAAGGTGAACAAAGGTATATGTGATATACATGATATTGATGTGTACCTTACTAGAGCTCGCAGAGCACTGGTATTTGATCTTGGTTCTGTTGCTAATATTTGCAACTCAAAGCAGTGGACTACTGATTAGCTTAACACCGGCAAAGGACGAGGTGACGATGCGCGTGGGAAATGGTTCCAAAGTCGATGTGATCGCGGTCGGCACGCTACCTCTACATCTACCTTCGGGATTAGTTTTAGACCTAAATAATTGTTATTTGGTGCCAGCGTTAAGCATGAACATTATATCTGGATCTTGTTTGATGCGAGACGGTTATTCATTTAAATCAGAGAATAAAGGTTGTTCTATTTATATGAATAATATCTTTTATGGTCATGCACCCTTGAAGAGTGGTCTATTTTAATGAATCTCGATAGTAGTGATACACATATTCATAATGTTGAAACCAAAAGATGCAGAGTTGATAATGATAGTGCGACTTATTTGTGGCATTGCCGTTTAGGTCATATCGGTATAAAGTGCATGAAGAAACTCCATACTGATGGACTTTTGGAGTCACTTGATTATGAATCACTTGGCACTTGCGAACCGCGTGCCTCATGGGCAAGATGACTAAAACACCGTTCTCGGTACTATGGAGAGAGCAACAGATTTGTTGGAAATCATACATACGTATGTATGTGGTCCAATGAATGTTGAGGCTCGTGGCGGATATCGTTATTTTCTCACCTTCACAGATGATTTAAGCAGATATGGGTATATCTTCTTGATGAAACATAAGTCCGAAACATTTGAAAAGTTCAAAGAATTTCAGAGTGAAGTTGAAAATCATCGTAATAAGAAAATAAAGTTTCTACGATCTGATCGTGGAGGCGAATATTTGAGTTACGAGTTTGGTCTACATTTGAAACAATGCGGAATAGTTAACTCACGCCACCGGAACACCACAGCGCAATGGTGTGTCCGAACGTCGTAATCGCACTTTACTTGATATGGTGCGATCTATGATGTCTCTTACAGATTTACCGCTATCGTTTTGGGGTTATGCTCTTGAGACGGCCGCATTCACGCTGAATAGAACACCGTCAAAATCCGTTGAGACGACACCTTATGAACTGTGGTTTAGCAAGAAACCAAAGTTGTCGTTTCTTAAAGTTTGGGGATGCGATGCTTATGTGAAAAAGTTTCAACCTGATAAGCTCGAACCCAAATCGGAGAAATGTGTCTTCATAGGATACCCAAAGGAGACAGTTGGGTACACCTTCTATCACAGATCCGAAGGCAAGACATTTGTTGCTAAGAATGGATCCTTTCTAGAGAAGGAGTTTCTCTCGAAAGAAGTGAGTGGGAGGAAAGTAGAACTTGATGAGGTAACTGTACCTTCTCCCTCATTTGAAAGTAGTCTATCACGAAACCAGTTTACTGCGACATTTACACCAAATAGTGAGGAAGTTGATGATGTTGATCATGAAACTTCAGATCAAGTTACTCTGAGTAACCTCGTAGATCAACCAGAATAAAATCCGCACTGAGTGGTACGGCAATCCTGTTCTGGAAGTCATGCTACTAGATCATGATGAACCTACGAACTATGAAGAAGCGATGGTGAGCCCAGATTCCGCAAAATGGCTTGAGGCCATGAAATCCGAGATAGGATCCATGTATGAAAACAAAGTGTGGACTTTGGTTGACTTGCCCGAGGGTCGGCAAGCAATAGAAAACAAGTGGATCTTCAAGAAGAAGACTGACGCTGACGGTAATATTGCTGTCTACAAAGCTCGACTTGTCGCAAAAGGTTTTTCGACAAGTTCAAGGGGTTGACTACGATGAGACCTTCTCACCCGTAGCGATGCTTAAGTCTGTCCGAATCATGTTAGCAGTTGCCGCATTTTATGATTATGAAATTTGGCAAATGGATGTAAAGACCGCATTCTGAATGGATTTACGGAATAAGAGTTGTATATGATGCAACGGAAGGTTTTATCGATCCAAAGGGAGCTAACAAAGTGTGCAAGCTCCAAATGATCCATTTATGGACTGGTGCAAGCATCTCGGAGTTGGAATAAACGCTTTGATAGTGTGATCAAAGCATTTGGGTTTATCTGCACTTATGGAGAAGCCTGTATTTACAAGAAAGTGAGTGGGAGCTCTGTAGCATTTACGATATTATATGTAGATGACATATTACCGATCGGAAATGATATAGAATTTCTGGATAGCATAAAGGGATACTTGAACAAGAGTTTTTCGATGAAAGACCTTGGAGAAGCTGCTTACATATTGGGCATCAAGATCTATAGAGATAGATCAAGACGCTTAATTGGACTTTCACAAAGCACATACCTTGATAAAGTTTTGAAGAAGTTCAAAATGGATCGAGCAAAGAAAGGTTTTTACCTGTATTACAAGGTGTGAAATTGAGTCGACTCAATGCCCGACCACAGCAGAAGATAGAGAGAAAATGAAAGATGTTCCTATGCTTCAGCCATAGGCTCTATCATGTATGCAATGCTGTGTACCAGACACGACGTATGCTTAGGCTGTAAGCTTGGTAGGAAGGTACCAAAGTAATCCAGAGTGGATCATCGACAGCGGTCAAGAACATCCTGAAATACACGAAAAGGACTAAGGATATGTTTCTCGTATATGGAGGTGACAAAGAGCTAGTCGTAAATGGTTACGTCGATGCAAGCCGACACCGATCCGGACGATTCTAAATCGCAAACCGGATACGTGTTTTTGTTAAACGGTGGAGCTGTCGGTTGGTGCAGTTCTAAACAAAGCGTCGTGGCGGGATCTACATGTGAAGCGGAATACATAGCTGCTTGGAAGCAGCTAATGAAGGAGTGCGGATGAAAGAGTTCATTTCGATCTAGGTGTTATACCTAGTGCATCGGGACCAATGAAGATCTTCTGTGACAATCTTGGTGCAATTGCCTTGGCAAAGGAATCCAGATTTCACAAGAGGACCAAGCATATCAAGAGACGCTTCAATTCCATTCGGGACCAAGTCCAAGTGGGAGACATAGAGATTTGCAAAGTACATACGGATCTGAACATTGCAGACCCGTTGACTAAGCCTCTTCCACGAGCAAAACATGATCAACACCAAGACTCCATGGGTGTTAGAATCATTACTGAGTGAACTAGATTATTGACTCTAGTGCAAGTGGGAGATCAAGGAAATATGCCCTAGAGGCAATAATAAAGTTATTATTTATTTCCTTATATCATGATAAATGTTTATTATTCATGCTAGAATTGTATTAACCGGAAACATAATACATGTGTGAATACATAGACAAGCAGAGTGTCACTAGTATGCCTCTACTTGACTAGCTCGTTAATCAAAGATGGTTATGTTTCCTAACCATAGACATGAGTTGTCATTTGATTAACGGGATCACATCATTAGGAGAATGATCTGATTGACTTGACCCATTCCGTTAGCCTAGCACTTGATCGCTTAGTATGTTGCTATTGCTTTCTTCATGACTTATACATGTTCCTATAACTATGAGATTATGCAACTCCGTTCTGGGAGGAACACTTTGGTACTACCAAACGTCACAACGTAATCGGGTGATTATAAAGGAGTACTACAGGTGTCTCCAAAGGTACTTGTTGGGTTGGCGTATTTCGAGATTAGGTTTTGTCACTCCGATTGCGGAGAGGTATCTCTAGGCCTTCTCGGTAATACACATCACATAAGCCTTGCAAGCATTGCAACTAATGAGTTAGTTGTGAGATGATGTATTACGGAACGAGTAAAGAGACTTACCGTAACGAGATTGAACTAGGTATTGGATACCGACGATCGAATCTCGGCAAGTAACATACCGATGACAAAGGGAACAACGTATGTTGTTATGCGGTCCGACCGATAAAGATCTTCGTAGAATATGTAGGAACCAATATGGGCATCCGTGTCCCGCTATTGGTTATTGACCGGAGATGTGTCTCGGTCATGTCTACATTGTTCTCGAACCGTAGGGTCCGTGACGCTTAAGGTTTCGATGGCAGTTATATTATGAGTTTGTGTATTTTGATGTACGAAGGTTGTTCGAGTCCGGATATGATCACGGACATGACGAGGAGTCTCGAAATGGTCGAGACATAAAGATTAATATATTGGACGGATATATTTGGACACCGGAAAGGTTCCGGAGAAGTTTGGAGCTCGGGAGGTTACCGGAACCCCGGAGGTATATGGGCCTTATTGGGCCCATGTAGGAGGAAGGGAGAAGGAGCAAGGGAGGCGCGCCCCAAGCCCAATCCGACTGGGGAGGGGGCGGCCCCCTTTCCTTTCTCCTTCCCCTCTTCCTATTTCTACTACTAGTACTACTTCCTAAATACTAGTACTCTTTCCTTCCCTCCAAATAAGATAAGGAAAGAGAGGGAAACCTACTTGGAGTAGGTTTCCCCCTCCTGGTGCGCCCCCTTGGGCGGCCACCTCCTCCCTCCCTCCTTTATATCACGGGAGGGGGGCACCTAGTACACACAAGTTGATCCTTGAGATCGTTCCTTAGCCGTGTGCGGTGCCCCCTCCACCATATTCCACCTCGGTCATATCGTGGCGGTGCTTAGGCGAAGCCTGCGACGGTGAAACATCAAGATCGTCACCACGCCGTCGTCTTGTGGAACTCCCCTCCCCGGAGCTTTGCCGGATCGGAGCCCGTGGAGCGCCATCGAGCTGAACGTGTGCCAAGAACTCAGAGGCGCCGAGTAACGGCTGGGATCGGCTGGATCGCGAGGAGAACGTGACGACTACTTCCTCTACGTCATCATCGACTCGGAGGTGCCGGAGTAACGGCGCTTGGGATCGGCAGGATCGTGAGGAGAACGACGACTACTTCCTCTACGTTGTGATCGCTTCCGCTTACGGTCTACGAGGGTACGTAGACAACACTCTCCCCTCTCGTTGCTATGCCATCACCATGGTCCTGTGTGTGCGTAGGAAAATTTTTGAAATTACTGCGTTCCCCAACACTATGGAATAAGGAGTGGCAATAGTCTAAGCTTGGGGATGCCCATGGCACCAAAAGATAATTCAAGGACAACCAAAAGCCTAAGCTTGGGGATGCCCCGGAAGGCATCCCCTCTTTCGTCTTCGTCTATCGGTAACTTTACTTGGAGCTATATTTTTATTCACCACATGATATGTGTTTTGCTTGGAGCGTCTTGTATGATATGAGTCTTTGCTTTTTAGTTTACCACAATCATCCTTGCTGTACACACCTTTTGGGAGAGGCACACATGATTCAGAATTTATTAGAATACTCTATGTGCTTCACTTATATCTTTTGAGCTAGGCAATTTTGCTCTAGTGCTTCACTTATATATTTTTAGAGCACGGCGGTGGTTTTATTTTATAGAAATTATTGATATCTCATGCTTCACTTATATTATTTTGTGAGTCTTTTAGAACAACATGGTATTTGCTATGGTTATAAAATCGGTCCTAGAATGATGGGCATCCAAGTTGGGTATAATAAAAACTATCATAGAAAGTGAATTGAATACTATGATCAATTTGATGCTTGATAATTGTTTTGAGATATAAAGGTGGTAATGTTAGAGTCATGCTAGTTGGGTAATTATGAAATTGAGAAATACTTGTGTTGAATTTGGCAAGTCCCGTAGCATGCACGTATGGTAAAAGTTGTGTAACAAATTTGTAGCATGGGGTGCTCTTTTGATTGCCTTCCTTATGAGTGGAGGTCGGGATCGCACGATGGTTAACTCCCACCAACCCTTCCCCTAGGAGCATGCGTAGTAGTATTTTGCTTTGAGGGCTAATAAACTGTTGCAATAATTATATGAGTTCTTTATGACTAATGTGAGTCCATGGATTATACGCACTCTTACCCTTCCATCATTGCTAGCCTCTACGGTACCGTGCATTGCCCTTCTCACCTTGAGAGTTGGTGCAAACTTCGCCGGTGCGGCCAAACCCGTGATACGATACGCTCTATCACACATAAACCTCCTTATATCTTCCTCAAAATAGCCACCATACCTACCTATTATGGCATTTCCATAGCCATTCCGAGATATATTGCCATGCAACTTTCCACCGTTTCATTTATTATGACACGTTTCATCATTGTCATATTGCCTTGCATGATAATGTAGTTGACATCGTATTTGCGGCAAAGCCACCGTGCATAATTTTTCATACATGTCACTCTTGATTCATTGCCCATCCCGGTACACCGCCGGAGGCATTCATATAGAGTCATATTTTGTTCTAGTATCGAGTTGTAATCCATGAGTTGTAAGTAAATAGAAGTGTGATGATCATCCTTATTAGAGCATTGTCCCTTGAAAAGAAAGGCCAAAAAAAGAGCAAGGCCAAAAAAAGAGAAAGGCAAAAAAAAGAAGGCCAAAAATAAAATAAAAGGGGGACAATGTTACTATCCTTTTTCACACTTGTGCTTCAAAGTAGCACCATAATCTTTATGATAGAGAGTCTCTTATTTTGTCACTTTCATATACTAGTGGGAATTTTTTCATTATAGAACTTGGTTTGTATATTCCGACGATGGGCTAACTCAAAATGCCCTAGGTCTTCGTGAGCAAGCAAGTTGGATGCACACCCACTTAGTTTCTTTTGTTGAGTTTTCATACATTTATAGCTCTAGTGCATCCGTTGCATGGCAACCCCTACTCCTCATGTTGACATCAATTGATGGGCATCTCCATATCTCGTTGATTAGCCTAGTCAATATGAGACTTTCTCCTTTTTTGTCTTATCCACACAACCTCCATCATAATATTCTATTCCACCCATAGTGCTATATCCATGGCTTACGCTCATGCATTGCGTGAGAGTTGAAGAAAGCTGAAGCGCGTTAAAAAGTATGAACCAATTGCTTGGCTGAAACCGGGGTTGTGCATGATGGGAGTATTTTGTGTGACGAAAATGAAACATAGCCTAACTATATGATTTTGTAGGGATAAGCTTTCTTTGGCCATGTTATTTTGAGAAGACATGATTGCTTTGTTAGTATGCTTGAAGTATTACTATTTTTATGTTAATATGAACTTTCATCTTGAATTATTTGGATCTTAACATTCATGCCACAATAAAGAAAATTACATTGAGAAATATGCTAGGTAGCATTCCACATAAAAAGTTCTCTTTTTATCATTTACCTACTCGAGGACGAGCAGGAATTAAGCTTGGGGATGCTTGATACGTTTCCAATGTATCTATAATTTTTGATTGTTCCATGCTATTATATTACCTGTTTTGTATGTTTATGGGCTTTACTTTACACTTTTATATCATTTTTTGGGACTAACTGGAGGCCCAGCCCAAATTGCTGTTTTTTTGCCTATTTCACTGTTTCGAAGAAAAGGAATATCAAACGGAGTCCAAACGGAATGAAACCTTCGGGGGCGATCTTTTTGGAACAAACGCAATCCAGGAGACTTGGAGTGGACATCAAGAAGCAGCCGAGGCGGCCACGAGGGTCCAGGGCGCGCCCCCACCCTCGTGGGCCCCTCGTGGCTCCCCTGACCGACTTCCTTTGCCTATATATATCTGATACGTCTCCAACATATCTATAATTTTTTATTGTTCCATGCTATTATATTACCCATTTTGGATGTTTATGGGCTTTACTTTACACTTCTATATCATTTTTGGGACTAACCTACTAACCGGAGGCCCAACCCGAATTGCTGTTTTTTTGCCTATTTCAGTGTTCCGAAGAAAAGGAATATCAAACGGAGTCCAAACGGAGTCCAAACGGAATGAAACCTTCGGGAGCAATCTTTTTGGAACAAACGTGATCCAGGGAACTTGGAGTGGACGTCAAGCAACAGAGGAGGCGGCCACGAGGGTGCCCGCGCCCCTGTGAGGGCGCCCCCACCCTCGTGAGCCCCTCGAGTGTCCACCAACCTACTTCTTCCTCCTATATATACCCATGTACCCTGAAAACATCGAGGAGCACCACGAAAAACTATTTCCACCACCGTAACCTTCTGTATCCGCGAGATCCCATCTTGGAGCCTTCGTCGGTGCTCCGCCGGAGGGGGAATCAACCACGGAGGGCCTCTACATCATCTCCAAGGCCCTTCTGATGAGTTGTGAGTAGTTTACCACAGACCTTCGGGTCCATAGTTATTAGCTAGATGGCTTCTTCTCTCTCTTTGAATCTCAATACAAAGTTCTCCTCGATCTTCTTGGAGATCTATTTGATGTAACTCCTTTTGCGGTGTGTTTGTCGAGATCCGATGAATTGTGGGTTTATGATCAAGTTTATCTATGAGAAATATTTGAATCTCCTCTGAATTCTTTTATGTGTGATTAAGTTATCTTTGCAAGTCTCTTCGAATTATCAGTTTGGTTTGGCCTACTAGATTGATCTTTCTTGCAATGGGAGAAGTGCTTAGCTTTGGGTTCAATCTTGCGGTGTCCTTTCCCAAAGGATGTGAGGAGCAGCAAGGCACGTATTGTATTGTTGCCATCGAGGATAAAAAGATGGGGTTTATATCATATTGCATGAGCTTATCCCTCTACATCATGTCATCTTTCTTAATGTCTTACTCTGTTCTTTATGAACTTAATACACTATATGCATTCTGGATAGCGGTCGATGTGTGGAGTAATAGTAGTAGATGCAGGCAGGAGTCGGTCTACTTGTCACGGATGTGATGCCTATATACATAAGCATGCCTAGATAATCTCATAACTGTTCGCTTTTCTATCAATTGCTCGACAGTAATTTGTTCACCCACCATAATACTTATGCTATCTTGAGAGAAGCCACTAGTGAAACCTATGGCCCCCGGGTCTATCTTTTATCATATAAGTTTATCATCTACTTTATTTGCATCTTTACTTTTCCAATCTATATCATAAAATACCAAAAATATATTTATCTTATCATATTATCTCTATCAGATCTCACTTTCATGAAGTGGCCGTGAAGGGATTGACAACCCCTTTATTGTGTTGGTTGCGAGGTTCTTGTTTGTTTGTGTACGTGCGTGGGACTTTCGAGGAGCCTCCTACTGGATTGATACCTTGGTTTTCAAAAACTGAGGGAAATACTTACGCTACTTTGCTGCATCACCCTTTCCTCTTCAAGGAAAACCAACGCAAGCTCAAGACGTAGCAAGAAGGATTTCTGGCGCCATTGCTGGGAGGTCTTCGCTCAAGTCAAGACATACCAAGTACCCATCACAAACTCATCTCCCTCGGATTACATTATTTGCCATTTGCCTCTCGTTTTCCTCTCCCCCACTTCACCTTTGCCTTTTCTTCGCCCTCCTTCCATTCGATCTTGTGTTACCATGTACCTTCTTTTTGCTTGCATCTTCGCTTGCTAAAAGTTTATGGATCCTCATCCACTTGCTAATCTCTTTAAGAGATCCAATTATGATGGACCTATTTCTAGTGAGTTGAGTGCACTAGATTATCATTATGAGGTTTTGCTTGAAATTCGTGAATCTGAAAATTGTGATGAAGTACTTTATGAAGCGATTCACGATAGATCTTTGAATAAAAGCATGATTGCAATGCTTTTATTATAAATTCTCTTGATTACAATTGTGCTAATAATATGCAAAACCCTAAGCTTGGGGATGCTAGTTTTGCTATGTCTACTACTTGTTGCAATGATCATGATTGTGGTGATTCTTCTTTTGATCTTGAAAATTTATTTAAGCCCCATGATGAATATGAGATTGATAATAGTATTTGCAATAATATTGAAAATGGGTTTGGAAGAGTGTCAACTTTAGATCCCACTGTCATCATTGACTTTGACAGCCACACTACATCCCGTAACAAAATTTTGGATCCACTCATGCCATTTATCGGAGAATCCTTTCATTCTTAGGGCATGTTGAAGGAACGACCATTTGACCTTATCATAGGCCTTTTCAAAGTCAATCTTGAAAACTACTCCACTCATGTTTTTACGGTGCATCTCGTGAACGGTCTCATGTAGGATTACTACTCCATCGAGTATATTTCTACCTTGCATGAGAGCCGTTTGAGATGGCCGTACGACATGGTTAGCAACCGTGTTGAGACTATTAGTAGCCACTTTGGTGAAAATCTTGAAGCTGACATTAAGGAGACATATGGGTCCATACTGTTGGATTCGCTCAGCCTCCTTAATTTTTTGCAACAAAACGATCTCGCCAAAGTTAAGCTTGAATAGATCAAGTTGGCCAGCATGAAGACAATTGAACAACTCCAATAGGTCAGTCTTGATGATATCCCAGAAATTCGATAGAATTTCATGGGGAAGCCATCAGGGCCTGGAGCTTTGCTATGTTCCATTTGAAACACCGCCGCTCTCACCTCCTTAGAGAAAGGTGTCGTGAGGATATCGTTCTCTTCTGTTGTGACTTGTGGAATATCATCTGTTCGAGTCTCGTCAAGAGTGAAGTTCCCTTCATAAGGTGCCCCAAACAAAGATTTGTAGTATTTGGAGATATAACTTTTGAGCTCTATCGACCTTCGATCCGCCTCATCTTGTTGGAGACTGGATATACACTTCTTCCTATGCCGACCATTGGCGACAAGTTGGAAGTATCATGTATTACTGTCTCCCTTCAAGATGAAGTCGGCTTTGGATCTTTGATAATATTTGATTTCCTCTTCTCGCAAAAGACGTGCAATCTTCTCATTGGATTGATTTTTCAATTCAATCTCTCGTTGTGACAAGATGCGAGTTTCTGCGATTTTATCAAGGTCATCAATAATGGTGGCGAGCCGTTGCTTTTTTTTTATATTCCATTGGTGTGTTTTGCCCATCCAGATAGGTATCGCCTTATGGCTCTTATTTTGAAGTTCCATCTCTGAATAGGTATGTGACCAAATGTGAAGACACAGATGTGAAGGATATGGCCATGCAGATGCTGAACGGAATGCACAAGCCAGCTTTAAGACTCTCATACAGTAGACAGAATATGATGACCTCTTTGATGCATTGTTATGGGTGCATTTCGATCGACAGTATGCATGTCGCTTGGTCTAGGAGGGATGCATTAGTGGTCACCCAGCTGTCCAGCCACGGATCAGGCCCCAGAGATCTTTTGAAATGTATGTAACGTAGTGGTCCTAGCTGGTGTTGTTGACGACGCGTCTACTACTAGACTATACGATCGAGGGCGATGCTGTGCATGGAACAAACTAGCGTTTTGTAATTGTACGTACCTCATGGTGCAAGCAATCATCAAATCACGTATGCTTCCCTGCTAAAAAAAGATCATGTATGCTTTATACTGTAGGGGCTAAGGTTATTGGTAGCGTTCGCTCCTGCAATTTTACGCCAAGCTATTACACAAATACTCCATGCATCCCTCTCAAAATGTAAGACTTTTTTGACACTACGATACATTTTAAGACAGAGGAAGTGGAAGTTAGTACTGAGAAGTGCAATGGTAATTTGTACTCCCTTCGTTTTTAACTATAAGTTTAAAAAAAATCAATACAGACTACATACATATATATATAGACATATTTAAAAGTGTAGATTTTCTTATTTTGCTTCGTATGTAGTCCCTTATTAGAGTCTCTAAGAAAAACATATATTTAGGAATGGAGGTAGTAACTAACTACGAGTATGTACACATTGATTTCTTTTAGATAACTGAAGAACGTCGGCACCTCTACATGAGTGTACACACAATCAATTACTATAAAATTTGGCACTTAATGGGAATACAAATAGAAGCAAGAAGCACCAAGACACAGAGAACTTGCGAACTCGGGTATTACAAAGCCTATTGTTAACGCGCAAGAAAAATCCTATTACTAATCCGTCATCCATGCTAAGGCATAAAATTCCCGACAAAAATTGGCTCCAAATTTTCCCGTCTAAAATTGGACCCACCTTAAGTGCTCCTCATGTTTTGGGCGCAGGATTGCAAGCAACTTACAGACAAGAACAACATCAAACGGTTTTCTTTTGATCAAATAACATCATTTATAGCAATTCATATGGACGGTGCGGTGTTAGTGACCTGTGTTGGTTACTACGTAATGGACTGGGTGCAGCTCACTTGGTTAGATTCCTTGTGGCGGGACTCGACCACCATGATTTAAGTACTATACTGAATTTATTTTATTGGAGTGCTTTTGATTTGCAGGTTGAATCTCAAGCACTTGTTCTGACTGCATTTCTTACATGTACATTCTCCAATCTAGTGTAACTTTTCTGTTTGATGAAAAAAAATCTATTCTAATGTGGCAACCGTATATAGTCCTCATGAATTATGATCACTAGATGATACCCTGCGCATTGCTGTCAGAACCTTGGTAAAAGGGATGCATAAATAGATGCTAAAAAACTAAAACTATTGCAAAAACAATTTTAAGAATGCTCTCCGGATATATTTTGAACACGATAAAGTATATGAAGCATGTCACAAAATGTTGTATAAAAATAGAAATCTATTGGTCTGAAGTCAAACAGGTTGTCATTTTTAACAAAAGTGTGTAACATAATCTACATATATTTTTTTCCAAGAGATAGCATCCAACGTACAAATATATGTAGGTGGTGCTAAAAATTGTGTAACATGACAGTCTATGCTGCCCACAAAAAATAGTGAAACAAATCCATGTATGATTGCTGAGGTGGCATGTTGCATGAATAGATTAGTGCAGAAATTGTAACTTATGACCACATGCATGACTTGATGTGGCATAGTTGCATGAGGAGCAAAAATAGATAGTGTGTTGCAACTATTTAAGAATAGAGGATTGGTCAATTTCTTCAACTCAATAAATGCACATTCACAATGAGATGACAAGTTTCAAAGACCAATCAACAAAATAATCCATGCCACACTCGACTTTGTGTACCACCCACCCTCCCCTCCAAATGTCTTTGTATAAGTGCAGATAAGTTGTTCTCCATTTGTCACATTAAGTTAGATTCGTAAAATCTTAAAGCAAACTTTAACATGGATAACCCAATGACATGCAAATGTCTGGACCAGACGATCCAAATAATTTTTGCAATCCGACAGGTGTCACCTAATTTGTCTGGATCGGCCCGGACATGAAATCCCCCAGACCAACACCAAACTTGGGGTGAGGGGTTTGGGGAGTCCGGGCAGTCCGACATGCCCACTGCAAGTTGGACCATGTGTGTCCATAGCCCATGTGCAGTTGATGGCCGATTCTATTTTTTTTCTCCAAGTCTGCATAGCCCACTGTCAATATAGCCAATTGTCTGGATTTGATGACTACGGTTGGATGACCTCTGCCTGATCCATTGTCCGCGGATGCGTCCAAATGTGTTTTTGGACATTTTATGACCCATATTAGGTGATTCGTGTTGGAGTTGCCATTAGTCTTCTAATTGAGCCCCAAAAAAGTGGGTCTGGTGGGAAGAAAAGGAGGGAGGTCACGATGTTGAGCAGTTGTGTGGATAGGGAATACCAAGATGATATGATGAGACCGGCAAGGTTCCACGGCTACCTGACTAGATACGTGTCAGTTCGTAGCACGACGAGGTCCAGTGGGCCATCAGGATATTATCATCACATGGCCTGTGGGCTCCCATGAAAATGTATGATTGGCTCTTTACATTGCACACTTGCACCAACTTTGAAACCGGTCAGAGGTCGACAAAAAACGTACAGGTTTATTTGCACGATAAACTGTGCGTTGCATTGAACTTTACTGCCTAGTGGCATTACCCATATCCATCTATTTCGGGGGAGCATCCTATGCCAAGATGTACGTACTATGATCCAATTATAACCACATACATTCGCAGGACTGTACTATGATAGACGGTAGGTCACCCAGAGATCCAAAAGCGTTGTTTAACAAAGTTCAAGCGTGGATTGTTAGATGAGTTACCGACGCTGGTGTGCACAAGAACATGCATGGTCGAATTTGGTTTATCAGGGTCATGTATGCTAACAAGGGAGTGAAAATTTGCATAAAAGAAACGTATGAATGCCATTAGAACTTCATATGAGTTTGTACATGCTGCATGAGGGGGCTTGCTAATTAAGAAGAGAACACATGCACTCATTGTGAGTTGTGGCAGAATTATAACGTAAGTACTACCACAAGAATCACGTACGGACGCTTCAATCACTTGCAGCATATACATCGTTCACAATGTATGGTAAGCATCTCCCATCTAAGCATAGCGCGGGCAGTGATGGTAGAGGTCCCCGCCGGCGATGTCGTCAACGCGGCGGCCGTGCATCGCTGCCGCAGCCTGCTCGAGCGCCTGGACGTGGCTCTTGAGGAACCTGACGTAGCGAACGGCCTCCTCCAGCATGGAAGCCGTGTCCAGCCTCGCGCCGCCGGGCACCAGCCGCTGCAGCGCGCGCATCCTCTGGCTCACGCGCTCCCGCCGCAGCCTCGCCGCCACGCTCTGCGGCTCACTGGAGACGCGCCCTTTGCGCCGCATGGGCCTCTCCACGTCCGCGGCCGAGTGGATGCCGATAAGCCGCCGCGTCGCCGTGTGCTCCGGGTAGGCCGCGGCCGGCGGCGGCACCGACACCGACACCGGCATCGTCACCACTAAAGGAGTAACAGCACCGGCGGCACACGATGGGTACGGCGGGACAAGAGCCGGTGGATGGTGTGGTGGCGATGTGGATGGGGAAGCAAGGTATGCGAGGGCGCTGTCGAGTTGGGAGATGGTGTGCATGAGCTGTTCTTGGTTAGTCATATCCATTGCCGTGTCCAAGTCCATGCACAAAGAAGGACCTCGGCAGATTCTGCTAGGGTGTAACTATGTACTCCTACCACTCTAGCTAAGACAAGCTTGACTGGTGGGTGGTGGCGCTGGTGCTTCACTCGTATGGAGGGGCTGGTTAGTTGTTGAGCTGAGGTAGGTGTGGGAGTGCTATTTATGCTACTCTGCTGGTTTAGGCTGATGCGTGCACTGTTATTTGTTCAGCACATAGAAAATGCTAAATCTTGTGGAGACCGAGACCAGGGCCATTTCGGAGGCTTCAGGCAGGGCATAAGTGTAAACCTGAACGGGAATGAAAAGAAAAGAAAAGGTTTGTTTTCTTACGTGCCGGAGCCAGGCGGATCATATCCCCTATGAACAGTAAAAGTAAATGATTGCACTGATGCCATTCTCATTGATCTTGGACTAATTATACATAAGCCAGTTACAAGTTTGTGAGAGTAATTCTAACCGCAAAAGGCCCTTGGATCACACATCCTCTAGAATTATCCATCATCTTGAACTTCTGGTATATTCCATCATATAGAGCTTTTTCTATATCTGTCATCCAGCTTGAGAATCATTTATATAATCTTGAGAATCATCCCCAAAAACTCAGTGGGAAAATACGAGGAGAAGTGATATACCATTGGAACTCCTTTAAAAACTCAATGGAAAAAATATAAAAGAAAACGATATGATATAAATTATATTGCATCACCAAAAACCTTTCATAAGAAATAACGGTCAAATACCTACCCTCCCGCGCGCCTTGTCATTTGTGTGGGCCGGCCCATTCCTCTTTTGCCCCAACAATTTTTAGGAACCTTCCCTGAAACGTTTGTTTTCCTTTTCTTATTTCCTTTTATTTTATGTTTCTTATTTTTTCAATCCATGAATTTCTCTCAAATCCACGAAGGTTTTTTTCAAATTCTTGATATTTACTGAAAATCATAAAAAGTTTAAATCCACCAATATTTTTCAAAATTGTGTGATTTTTTTGAAATACGTGAACATTTCTTTGAAATACATAATCAGTTTTAAAATTCATAAACATACTTTGTACTTTAAATTTTTTTAAAACGAACATTTTAAAATTATAATTATATTTCATTGTCACAAACATTTTCCTAATTAGCACTTTTTTATTAATCTCAATAATTTTTCAATCACAAACATTATTTGAAATCATGAACAATTTTTGAATCAGGGACATTTTTTAATTCATGAAAATTTTATGGTTTTGATGGCACTTTTTTCATTCATGAACAATTTTCAAAATCACTAACATTTTTAAAATTCCTGAACAATTACTAAATCCGCAAATATATTTTTTATTCATGATTTTTCTTAATTAACTAACATTTTTTAATTTGTGAACAATGTTTCAAATTCGTAAGCATTTATTGAAAACTATGAAGATTTTTTCAAGTTGTGATCATTAATGGAATCCACGAACATTGTTTTTAGTCCGTGTATTTTTTTATATTCACAATAATTTTTTGAATTTGTAAATATCTAAATTAGAAATAAAACAAAGAAGGAAAACAAAAAAGGGAAAATTGTCGCCCGCATGTGCCCATGAGGAAGCGTCTCATCCGCTGACGTGCTACTGTGTCTACAACGTAATGACTCCAGAAATGCAAGCTTTGCATGATGGGCCGACTCAAAGCCATGCGCGGAACAAGAGCTCCTTCGAAGCCATGTCTTGCTTTTTAGACTATCTCGCGAAGCATTATCATGTCGTCACAATGTTTACAGGGACGAAATTAACAATGTCGGACTGACCTAACCAAACATGACGGCCAGCCCCTAATGATAACGTATGCTTCTCTAAATTGTGAGTCTGGGTATTCGAGCTCCTAAGCATGTGAATAAAATTACAAATTGGACGGAGCCTTTTTCTGCTTATTGCAAAGACCTAGGCTCTTCTCGCCTTCAGCGATCATTTGAGTATGCCGGCCCAATAAAAGCTATCTAGGACCGGTACCGAGCGGGTTGGGGAAGGTTCTACGAGTAGTGAGAATTGGTTTAGGGAACCTCCGGTTGTGGGAGGTTATGCTTATTATTTTATCTATGCTTTTTTTCTGCTGGTTTACAGCTTTTAGTTTTTGTATTTTCTTTTCCTTTTCTGTTTTCTATTTTTCTCCTTTCATTATCTTTTTTTATTTTATAAATACACATGACATTTTTTAGACACGGGTTGCACATTTTATAGAATATATATAACAATTTTTAGATACATATTGAACATTTTTGTCGAGAGAACATTTTTTAATACACAGTAAACATTGTAGAATGCAAGGTAAACATTTTCTAAACCATTGTTCAATATATTTTCCGATATTCCGATAAATAGGCTGATTTATCGCTTACCATTGTCTAAACGATAAGATAAATCGGCCGATAAATCAGTCGATATAAAGATAAATCGGCCGATATGCCAATAAATTGGCCGATTTACCCCTTATCACGGGTCGTCCGATAAGTTCCTGATAAGCGATATCCCCAACATTGATCGAAACACATGTTGAGCATTCTTCAAATATGTCAAGAACAAATATTTTTAACATATGAACATTTTGTACATGTCATGAGAATTTATTTAAATGGTATGAACATTTTTTGAAAATTAATAAAGCAAGTATTTTACATTTCATGAACATTTTTTTACAATTGTACGGATCTTTGTTTGAATGGCTTGAACTTTTTTCAATTACCGAAGCAATTCTTTATGTGTCATGAACATTTTGCAATGCATAATGAACATTTTATACAATTAAGTAAATAATTTTCTGAATCATTATTATTATTTTCAATATATGAATAAAGGTAAGAAAGAAAAGGGTGAAACGAACGAAAAAATTCTACCTTGAACCAACACTATCCTTTTTGGCTGGCCCACTAGAGTCACACTTGAGACAATGCGGTCGTCTATCTGGCTATAATCAAGATATAGACGCTCCCTTTCTTATGGAATGAAAATTTGTACCATCAAATTGCTTGGGATTGAAAGCTACCCGAGACATGTAGGTGGTCCCACGATATGCAAGCCCGTGGGTTTGGGATTTTAAAAAGATTTGTTCCCGCTCGTAGCAAGGAATATTTCATTAATGGTCTAAGTGCAAACCCCAGACAAGTAGTGTTTTCGATAGTGAGTCGACGAGATACACGCTCCCTTTGTTTTCATAAGATACTGCTTGTAGAGAAAAATATCTGCATCTAGAATACCAAATACATAATGTAGTACATCACGAGACATTTTGTCATATTCTATAAATTTGGTATTGTAGATATAAATACATTTCTCTATAGACTTTGGCACCTTTTGCAATGTTTGACTTCTAAAAAATGCACCAAAACTTAATTATGAAGGGAGTATAATTACGACGTGTGCAGCCCTACCAGCAACATTTGGGTAGTCGGGTACATGAACCCTTTCCACATGTTATTGTGAATGGTCTAGAACATTTTGCAACGAGTTTTATTTTTCTGTTTCTTTTTTCCCTTTTCCATCTTTTGTTCATGTTTCTTCCCTTTTATTTTTTCCATTTTAAAATTCATGAATGTTTACAAAATTTAAAACATTTTAAAATTCTCGAACAGTTTTCCTTCTTCATGAAATATTTTAGAAGTCATGAACAATTTTTAAATTCGTGAATAATTTTCCTTTTTTTGAAAAATTCATAGTGGCATGCATTTTAATTTGTATAGATAAAAAAAAAGTGCGACACTTGTTAAAAATCTTGTAAATATTTTAAAATCTCTATTTTTTTTACAAAAGAATGAGTGGAGAAAAAAAGGCTGATGTAAACAGTCTCCCAAAAATAAAAAAGACATGTTTAAACCACCGCATTGTACACCAAATTCGGCCAAGCGAACAGAGTGCACAGAAGTTTGCTGCGCGTTTTGAGGGATTTCCACGCTTTAAGCGTGGAACAGAACTTCACCAGGTATTTGGTCTCGCAAGGAGGTGTCGGGCAACCTTATTTGATGCGTAGGTTTCTACTTAGCGACCGAGCGCGTACCTCCCAGTAGCCGCTATGTATATTTGGGCCGGGTCATTACCTCTTTCCAGTTTTGGGAAGGTTCTAAACCTTGTCCAAACGCGTTTTCCTTTTTTTGTGTTTTGTCTTAACCATTTTCTGCTCTTTTATTTTCATTTTTCTCATGTTCCTTTTCATTTTTGTAATCATTTCTATATTTTTATTTTTTGTTTGAAATTCTGACCATTTTCTGGAAACACGACCATTTCATGAATTCACGAAACTTGTTTGAAAACATGAATATTGTTTTTTTAAAGGGGGTGCATTTTGAAAATTGTGAATTTTTTTGAATTCACAAACATTTTTTTAAAATCATATAATTTTTCTGAATTGTGTACCTTTTTTTATTCGGCAAACAGTTCTTGAATCAACAAACATTTCTTGAAATTCACAAACATTATTTTGTTTTGCAGGAAAACTTTGAAATGCACGCAAGTTTTTTGAAACGATGAACATTTTCTATAATTCACAAACATTTTTTAATTTGTGGACATTTGTTCAATTTCATGAACATTTTTTTTAATACATGAACACTTTTTCAAATCTTGAACCCTTTTTGATTTCCCCTAGATTTGTTTTTCAAAATAAAGATTTGTTTGAATATGTGAACACATTTTTAAAAATCACATACATTTTTTAATCTTTGATATTATATGATTCTATGAACATTGTTTTTCAAAATTCACATATTTTTTATATTTTGGAACTTTCTTGAAATCCCGGATTATTGAAAGAAGATAGAAAACAGAAATGAAAAAATGAAAAAGAAAAACAGACGACCATACGTGGTGATTGGATCCATGGAGAAATAACACACCGGTGGTGTGAGGTAGGCTCTAACTGCCTAACCGGGCGCCGTTGTGGATATGCAAAATAGAAACTATAAAATGATCATTTAGTTTTAGATGATCGTTGCGTACTTACTTTACACACATGCGCGCACGCACGCACACACGCACGTGTAAGCACACACACAAATTGTACACTCCTCAAATTTTGCAGTGTATTTTTATGAAGTGTCCACATATTGAAGAAATGCCGTGTATATTTTTAAAGTATGGACATTTTTTTAAAGAAAAATGTTCATGTCATTTATAAGTGTTCACACATTTTAAGAGATGTTCATATAATGAAAAGAATCTGTTCACGTATTTTAAAAAATCATTTGAATTAAAAAATAAATATGTATTTTGTAAAAGTGTCCATCCATTTACCAAAAAAACTATTCTTGTAACTAAATATGTGGTCGCACATTTTAAGAAAACACATACTTGATATAATGTTTATGGCTGAGACACGTGAGGTGGCCACACAGGAAGACTAAAATATTGCGTCTGTTTCATAGTCGCGTCTATCATGGCCACCTTCTACCCTAGTGTTTTGTTTTAACGGTCCCAATAGATAACCGAGCATAGTCGAGGACGGGGCGTTGACCCATTCGCTGGGCAGCTGGGGTAGCTATCAGCCCGCCCGTGTTCGAGTCTCGGCTTTGACGCTCGACACGCGCGGAGTTTCTTTTTATAAGAAAAAGCCCAACTAGGATTAGTCCTTGGCTTGGTCTCATTTTGGTTCAACAGATAGCCAGCACGAAGAAGTGGAAATAGTCTGACATTTGAAAAGTAGTTATTATGCATGAATTTCACACTATCAAACAATTTGATTCTTGCATTAATCGGAGCAAAGAACACTCTATCACAACACTTCGTCTGTTGTAAAGTGCTATCATGGCAAAAGAGAACCAGTTGGCTTGTAGCCCGGGGTTGGCACGCAGCTAGCTTTTGGTTTAGCTTTTGCGCCGCCGGTTGCTCGTGGCTCGCAACTTGATTCATGACAACGAAGTGAAGGAAAACGTCCGAAAACGTGCATCTATTCACATACCACCTCACAAGCCAGAATCATATTCTGCATTCATCTGCCGGCAAACGCCATCCCTTCCCGCCAAGTCATACCATGGATTGAATCCATGATCACTTTAAGGCCTCCCTGCCACAATCACATCGCATCCACGTGATTGCACGCAGCCTCTGTCGGCAGGCACGGCGGGGGAACTCGTCAGCGACCTCTCCACCGGCCGTCGACTGCCATGTCAGAGCCCGGCGCGAACGGCGCCCGTCGGCGGCAGCGCAGGAGGTGGCGCCTGTACTGGTGCTACGTGTGCCGCCGCGCGCTGCGCACCGTGTCGTCCCCGACCTCCGACGTCTTCTGCCCGCGCTGCCTCGGCCGCTTCCTCCACGAGATCGAGCTCCCCGTGCCGCGCGAGCCCGTGCACGCGCCGACCGAGCGGCTCTTCCAGCCGCCGCCGTTGTTCCCGTACGAGGGCGCCCCCCGCCACTGGGTCATATACAGGGGCGAGGACGACGACGCGGCCGACACCGAGACGCCAGGCCCACGTCGCCGCCGGGTCCCGTCCCCGCCGCCGGCGCCGGGAACGCACGGCGGCTTGGAAGGTGCCGATCGCGGTCCACCGGCAACCGGCATCGACCCAGCGGGGTTCTTCACCGGCCCGAACCTGAACGCGCTCATCGACGGTCTGACGCAGAACGACCGCCCCGGCCCGCCGCCCGCGCCGGCGTCGGCGATCGACTCGCTCCCCACGGTGCACGTGTCGCCGGAGCACATGGCGGACGGCTCGCAGTGCCCCGTGTGCAAGGATGAGTTCGAGCTCGGCGAGACCGCGCGCGAGCTGCCGTGCAAGCACGCCTACCACTCCGACTGCATCGTGCCGTGGCTCCGGCTCCACAACTCCTGCCCTGTCTGCCGGCAGGAGCTGCCAATGCCGGCCGGCGATGAATCTCCCGATGGCGCGGGCGCAGGCGACGTAGGCGAGGAGACGGTTCCGCCGTGGCAGCTGCTTGCCGGCTGGGGGCCACTGGCTTGGCTGCTAACGCTGGGGGAACCGGACGTGGGCGGCTGGGGTAATGGACCTGGGCGGCGTGGGACGGAAGCCGACGCCGATGACACCGGCGACAATGTCAGTCGTGGCGCCACGATTCTTCAGTCGTTTGTTCTCGTCGCTGCTTGCTTTTTCGTTGTCTCCTTTCTCGTTTGAGAAATGGCACATTGGAGACTGTCACATGTGCATATCATTATTTGGAAAAGAAAACCCAGGTTTCATGTGCAGCATGCATGATCAGACCAAAAATTATGTACAGAGCTAAAGCTTCAGCGATTCAATTTCATGAGCATGCTCCTATCGGTGCATATCATTATTCGGAACAGAAAACCCGAGTGGGGAAAGTAAGAGCAACTCTAGCACACCCCGTAAAACACGCAAACCCGCAAAATTCTGGCGAGTATGCGGGCTTGGCCCAATTTTCCGGCCAGAACAGAGCCCGCATACTCGCCTGGCCCGCAATTTTTTTTGCCACAGCCCGCAAACCGCACGCCCCGACCGCTATATCTGCGGTTATGAGACTCGTTTACGGGTCCAAACCCTATCCCCCGCCGCCGTCGAGCCACGCGATTCCCCTTCCCCTTCTCCATATTTTTCTCGCCGCCGGCGACCTCCCGCCTCGCCTCCAGCCGCCATGTGGGGCCGAATGTGGAGCTCCGGACGCGGCTCCGGCAGCAGATCCGGTGGAGGAAGGGACCCGGAGCGCGAGCGGCGCGTCCGGTCGGACGGCGCGAGGAAGCGCGGGGCCCGGAAGTGGACCAACTGCGGCTTGTTGCCATCGGCGAGCTTCCAGCGGAGCGAGACGGAGGAGTACGACCGTTGGCGCGCGTCCTTCTCCTCCGCGAGGTCTTCGTACGCCGGGAGCTCCTCCTCCTCCGGCGCGGCCCTTCTTCCCGTGAAGAGGGAGTGGTCGGAGGACGAGGAGGAGCCGGACGAGTTCGCCTTCGCCCCCGTGAAGGAGGAGCCCGCTCCGCTCGGCCGCCGCGGAGTCGTCGGGCCGGAAGACTACTTCGTCGACGTCGACGCCGTTGCGGCCGCCATCGCCGAGCGGAGCGTGCGCGAGGAGGCGGAGCGCCGGCGCCACACCGAGGAGCTCGAAGACCTCCAGTGGCGGCAGGCGGTCGCCGCCAACCTCGCCACCAAGGAGAAGGCCGAGGAGTGGCGCCGCATCCACGAGGAGCAGGCGGCGAAGTACGTCGACCTGTGCAGCTCCGGCGAGGAGGATTGAGCGTCCTTCTCCTCCACGGCGTCGACCATTTGCCGCGACCTCGCTGCCATCAGATCCGACCCCCTCTAGTACTAGTTAACATAGTATATAGTATGAACTATGCTTGTAGTTTGTTGATCATGTAAAATCTATGTAGTATATGATGAACTATGTTTGTGTAATTTCTCCCGCGAAAGTGTTTTTTCAAATTATGCAGGTTTAGATACGGGTTCTGTTCGGCCGCGCTAGTTTTTGACCCGCAAACACGATCTTTGTGAAACCGCAAACGCGTTTTGCGGGTCAAGTTTTTACGGGGCCTGCTAGAGTTGCTCTAACCCATCTCCAATGCGAGCACTTACACCCTCAAATCTCGCACATACCTCGGACCGAACTGTCTGAACACCGTAAGCTATTTAACTAGGTCTTGTATTTGTCCGCAAGCAAGCATGCGTATCCGTTTTTCGTCCTTTTTTTTCACAAACCGGAAGCAAACTAATGGCTTTATGGGAGCCCGGACATCAGCCACGTAGGACTCAAACACCTCCTGCCCACCTACAACGGAGGCAGAGCCCATATTTGAAGTGGTTTGCATTGTCTCCGTGTCAAAACCCTTCCTTTCTCCACCCTCTCTTTTTCGATTGCCGCCGCACTCCACTCCAATTCTCATCCTTTTCGCTCCCGTCGCCGCATGAACCCTCACAAAGAGCTGTCCGTACCGCCGGAGGTGGAAGACCCATAAAAGGTGGTCACCGGCAAGATAACTCGGCAACATGATAAGCCCGCTGCCTCAAAAAGAAGGCAAAGGATGAGGCGGCTGACAAAAAGAAGGGCGACGGAGGCGGGGTGTAGTTGCCAGGTGGGGCGGGGACGCGGGGCGGCGTCGCCGCCCATGCACACACCACACTGGCCGAAGCAATATCGGCCGCCTACTTCTACGCCGCCGAGCAGCTTGACCGGCAGTAGCAGTCTCCGGCCTTTGCCGCCGGGTAGTGCAATATTGTGTCGACGTCAACGCGGCCCTGCTCCATTTCCTTGACTTGTCATCGCCTCAGCTTGTTCGATCACGAACATCAAGCGTGGATCAGCTTAGTGTCCGCTCTGAGTTCACCGCTAGTCTCAACCGGATCGTGTGACAATGCGAACAGGCGGATGATGGAGATGATCCACGACGGAGGTTGCTACAAGGACGGACACGTGGATGATTCGGAGCCAGGCGTGCACGCCCAGCAGCCGGGCATGTATGCCCAACTTGGCACACAGTCGGGTATGTACACCAACAATAGGAATTGTACACCGTGTAGCTAGAGTAGGACGGCGACGATGACCTTGATCCGGAGGAATGGCCGACCGATCCAAATAAGAGGGGCAGAGAAGAGAGTTTCAAGATGACGGAGAACAGACTATCATGTGATGCATGGTGGCCACTAGCATAGATTCAATCGATGGCACGGAGAACATTTATTTTTAAGAACAAGCAACAAGAAGGGAAGAGTTTCATTACGGATTTTTTTTGTTTTTGCCACTCTATATTTTGCCATTTTTTCTTATGCCATTCTATATTTTGACATTTCATTTTTGTCACTTAGCTTTTGACAATTATCACAATTTCTATTCCGTGGCAAAAGAAAAATAATTTTATTTCA
Source organism: Aegilops bicornis (assembly GCA_021605145.1). Classification (NCBI taxonomy): domain Eukaryota; kingdom Viridiplantae; phylum Streptophyta; class Magnoliopsida; order Poales; family Poaceae; genus Aegilops; species Aegilops bicornis. The sequence continues at coordinate 190,135,218 of CM038675.1, forward strand.
TTTTTGCCACTCTAGATTTTACCAAATTGTCTTATGCCGCTCTAGATTTTCCACATTTCACTTTTTTCACTCTTAGCTTTTGACTATTATCACAATTGCCATTCGGTGGCAAAAGCAAAATAAATTTATTTCATTTTGCCACTCGTAGCTTTTGACAATGTATAACAATTGCTACTCTGAATTATTTTTTCTTTTGCCACGGAATGACAATTGTGATAATTGTCAAGAACTAAGAGTGGCAAAAATGAAATGTCAAAATCTAGAGTGGCATAAGGAAAATTGGCAAAATCTAGAGTGGAAAAAATAAAAATTCCTTTAATTACAAGGATTTTGTGGGCAAGAACAATACCTTGAGCCCAACCGAAACCACACCCACATCCACAACACAATACATCTACTCCTCACGCACGCCTGCCTTTAGTCTCCATGCCTTCTGCTATAGGTGCAATTCCTCAACAACCAGATTTACCATTGTCGGACGGAGGAAGACTTTTTGTCGAACACCCTCGCATTGCGTTTCAACCATAGATTCCGAAGGCCCACGGTCAAAATTGCTGCTAGATCTTTCAGCTTCACATGCTCCCTCGGCCTTTCCATAGCACACCACCTTTCCGGACCCTCACATTTGAATCAGGAATCAACCTTTGTAGGCCAACATTAATTATGGGTTCCATGAGCACATGAATTTCAAGCCCTACCGCAAAGAACTCATCCATGATCATGGGACAAAGCCTCTCAACCATTGATGATACATCATCCAAAAGGCCGTGAACAAGTATTGCAGCCAAAAAATAACTCATCGGTCGTTGACCAAGTGGTGCGCAAATCACCGAGCAAGTAAGTTGGTCTATGTGTTCTTCATTTGGCCGGATATGCAGCTTGTTGACTGGATATGCTCTATGTCATTTGGTCGGATATGCACCTTGTTGGCCGACTATGCTCCATCTGTGGTCACTTGGTCGGATACGCACATTCTTGACATTATCTCTCTTATAGCCATCCAGTGCATGCAACTTGTTCTTGAAGGTGGAGAAGAAGAGCTTCGTCCCCATGCTTGTTGGCTAAAGATGAATGGGTAATCCAAATGGAAAAATGGCATTGCCAATTCCATTAGGACCGTTGGCATCGAAATGAGGAAGAAGTGGGTAATACAGCGGACGCAACAAAAGAGCCGCCCAGAAAATTTCAAAGAGGGTTCCACGGTGAAAGATCGTGGAAGTCGCCTAGAGGGGGGGGGGTGAATAGGCGTTTTAAAATAATTACGGTAGAGGCTTGAACAAATGCGGAATAAACCTAGCGGTTAATTTGTCAAGCACAAAACCTACAACAACTAGGCTCACCTATGTGCACCAACGACTTATGCTAAGCAAGATAAGCAACTATGAGATAACAAGATATATGACAAGGAACAATATGGCTATCACAAAGTAAAGTGCATAAGTAAAGGGGTCGGGCAAGAGATAACCGAGGCACACGGAGACGATGATGTATCCCGAAGTTCACACCCTTGCGGATGCTAATCTCCGTTTGGAGCGGTGTGGAGGCACAATGCTCCCCAAGAAGCCACTAGGGCCACCGTAATCTCCTCACGCCTCAGACAATGCGAGATGCCGTGATTCCACTAGGGGACCCTTGAGGAGGTCACCGAACCTGCATAAATGGCGACCCTTGGGGCGGTCACCGAACCCAGACACTTTGGCAACCCTTGGGGCGGTCACAGTATCATCAAATTGCTCGGGCGATCTCCACAACCTAATTGAGACCTGACGCTTCCCGGAGCTTTACACCACAATGATTGAGCTCCGAACAACACCAACCGTCTAGGGCGCCAAGGCACCCAAGAGGAACAAGCTCTAGGGTGTCCAAACACCCAAGAGTAACAAGCTCAAGGGTACCAAGCACCCAAGAGTAATAAGCTTCTCAACTTGTAACTTCCACGTATCACGTGGAGAACTCAAACCGATGCACCAAATGCAATGGCAAGGGCACACGGAGTGCCCAAGTCCTTCTCTCTCAAATCCCACCGAAGCAACTAATGCTAGGGAGGAAGATGAGAGGAAGAACAAGAAGGAGATCACCAAGAACTCCAAGATCTAGATCCAAGGGGTTCCCCTCACATAGAGGAGAAAGTGATTGGTGGAAATATGGATCTAGATCTCCTCTCTTTTTTCCCTCAAAAACTAGCAATAATCCATGGAGGGATTGAGAGTTAGCAAGCTCGAAGAAGGTCAACAATGGGGGAAGAACACGAGCTAAAGAGATAAGGTTCAATGGGGAAGAAGACCCCCTTTTTGTAGGTGGGAAAAAATCCAACCGTTATGCTCACAGCCCGCACGGAGCGGTACTATCACTCTAAGGAGCGGTACTACCGCTAGGACGGTAGTACCCCTTAAAAAAACAACAGCGCGGAGGGAAAAAGACCAGAAGAACGGTCGGAGCGGTAGTACCATTTGACCTCACGGTACTACCGCTAGGGGTAGCGGTACTACTGCTAAGGGTAGCGGTACTACTGCTTGCGAGCGGCACTAAAAAATTACATCCGGGCCTACCACCGCAGGACTTGAGACGAGTTTTGGGTCCGGAGCGGTACTACCGCTGTAGGAGCCGCGGTAGTAAAAAATTACATCCGCTCCAATTCGCGGTAGTACCGCTGCAACCTTTTCACAACACCAAAACTGCCACAACTTTTGCAAACGGACTTCGAATTTGATGAAACCAAGTTTGTTGGAAAGCTAGCGACAAGGGATAACACAATTTTGAAAGAAATATCAATAATAAGCAAGTGAGAAAAGGCCCAAAATAAAATGGTGAGAACCCTTCCTCGGATAAGACCGGTAAAACCTCCAACACCGAAAACATCATAGAAGACGCATGTGAACTCCGTTTTCGATGAACTCAAGCTTGTCATCAAGATGACCATAAGATCTAAGACTCACAAAGAGAACCAAACAAGAACCAAGAAACAGGATGCAAGGATGCAATGGTTTGAGCTCTCTACTAACGATACGATCAAGCTACCAACTTGAGAGCCCCCCTTGATAGTACGGCAAACGATCCTATAACATGGTCTCCCAACTACCACCATGAGACCGGTAAAATAGAAAACCTATCAAGGTAAAACCTTTGCCTTGCACATGGTCCACTTGAGCTAGATGATGACGATCTTGACTCCCTCAAGTTGGACCACCTTTCTTGATTGTGTTGGCTCGATGAAGACTAGATGATTGCTCCCCCATAGTCCACTATGGGTGAGCCACTCTTCGGATCATCTTCACAAGTCCATTGTCACCACAATGGGTGGCAAGCTTCAAGCACTTGATCTCTTCGTGATGCATCACTTGAACTTGCACACCGCATCCTAACCCCACAAAGAACTCTCACGAAGACCATGGGTTAGTACACGAGCGTAATTGACAATGCTTACCATACCATGGGATCACTTGATCCCTCTCGGTACATCTTCTACGCTTTGTGAGTTGATCAACTTGATTCACTCTTGACTTAGTCTTGATCAACCTTGAATCTTTCCAACTCTCTTAGTTTGGATGATGTCTTGAAGGTAAACATGAATGATCACACAATATTCTTCTTCAAGACATGCTTGCAATAAGCTCAACACTCACATGACCAATCTTTGGACAATTCCTTAATAGCACCTTGGTCAACACATAAACTCCTTGAAACCAACACATGTACTCCAAGAAAATCCTATGGACGAAACCTTCAAATATAACTCAAGGCAACCATTAGTCCATAGACATGGCCATCAATTACCAAAACCAAACATGGGGCACCGCATGTTCTTTCAATCTCCCCCATTTTGGTAATTGATGACAATCACTTTTAAGAGAGTTTATACAAGGAATTATGCATCACCATGCAATGCAACCACCAATGATGCATGATAACGAGATGCAAAAGCTAAGGAACCAAAACCAAAGCAAGGAGAAAACTCTGAAGACCTCTCCACAAAACTCTATGAAACACCTCCCCCATTGGCATCGATTGACAAAATGGGCAAAAAGCTTAGAAGGCCAATATAAATTGTGGTCCTCCATAAATTGTATATTTCTCAACAAGAGAGTGGAATGCAATACACATATCAAACGGTAAATACTTGGAGGAAACAAACTATATTGAGGCCCAAAGATTGCAAAAGAATGATATGCCGCAAAGACATAACAAAGAGAGAAACAAGCAAACAAGCAAGCAAGCTATCAAAATATACCAATTGAACCAACTAGGCCAATGATCCTACGAGCCACATGAATAAAGGATATTATGATAAGAGCAAAGGAGTGATCTAAAGAAATTAGAGAATCTCCCCATGATTTGTGCACACATAAGAATTTTTTGTATTAGGATACCAAGTTCACAAAATAGGATCATAGCTCCCCCAAAATCAATAGAAACTTACAACAAGTGCAAGTGAGCATATAGGAAACAAAGCCTAGTACTTGCAACAAACACATGGTTGAGCAACAAGTAAAAGAGGCAACTTAAGAATGGTCTCAACCAAAATGATGTGTGTGAGTCAAGGCAATGCACTTGAGAAGACTAATTACGTATGAGCATTGAGCATCAATAAAGTCTTGAAAGAATGAGGAACACGGTGCAAGGCCTATCATTCCCACACACACCCACTAGCAAATGGGTTCACAAGCTCACTAAAAAGATAACAACAAAGCTTGCCACAACCCATGGTGAAGATAGAAGATGAAAGCCTCATCAAGACGAGGGATACCAATTAAGATGGCAAAAGCCTCGTAGAGATAAGCATGCGGAAAATAATCTTCACCACACAAGAGTGCATCAAGATGCAACGATAGAAGACACGCACTCAAGGCAAAATCTTTCACGGAGCCACCAAAGAAATAACATAAGAAAGGCAAGGTGGACGTGAAAGAAAGGATATCATCTAGATATGCAACTTCTCTCAAGTGTATAAGATTCTAGGTAGATGAAATCATGATGATATATATATCTACAAATAAGGATGTACACCCTAAATAGTTACAACACGAAGGAACAAGACATCCAAAAGAAAGTCATACATATACCAATAAGATATTTGCTTGGAAGCATAGCACATGGCTAGATATGGTCTTATAGTATATAAATGAATTCCTACCACACACCCATCAAAGACATCACAACTAGCAACATGAGATCATCGTTGAGATGTTTTGAGAAAGGAAACAAGTATCACAAGATGGAATGAAAATCATGCTAAGATGCAACCTACACAAGGTTGAATGCTAGAAAAGAATGCATGAAGATATACTTGTTACCGAGATATCATTGGAAGGATGTAGTAGATACCAATTAATGGTAGGTAGTAGTTCATTGATCATCCTAGCTTGACTCCAATTAGCACATGATGACACCACCTTCCTTGTGAGTGAGCCGAGCATCCAATGCATCTCCAATTTTTCCTAGAACAACACAAACAAAATGGTACCCAAACTCATTGGGACCAAAGAGTTAGAAACACCAACAATACATAGGACAAACTCCACATAAATATGTGCATATAGATATGGAAATGAAATTCATGCACATCTCATCCAATTTGAGACTTGGTGGAGTTTCCCCTATATATTGGGTCAAAGAGAGAAAGCATGCCAAGGAAACTACATGAAGTTAATATGCATGCTCAAGACTTTCAAGAACCGATACCAAAATACAAGGAAATACCAAGTGAAAAGAATACCAAATGGAGAAATCATCACTTGGAAGATATCATTAAAAGATACATCAAGGAATGAGAAATCCATTGGAACCCACAAAATGATATCAAACTCCCAAAAGAGAGGATGGTTCCAAACAAACCAAGCTCTCTACAAAGTTTCATGATGGCACAAGTACCAAAAAGAAACGGCTTGCTGTCCACCAACACACACTTAAAATGGATCACAAGTTTAGTGTTTTATAGAAAATAGGATAGCTCCCCCACGAGTTGTGCATTATAGAGAATTTGCATTTGAATACAAAATACACAAGGTAGGATCACCACGTTCACTATATCAAGGAAAACACTAGACAAGATCAAGAAAACAACAAGATCCTCAGGTGGCACGGAAGGCAATGGGAGTTGACACCCCAACAACCCCACAGCCCTGACGCACCAAAAGGCTTCAAATCCAAAAACATAATATCTTAATAGATTATTAGTATAGGAGCTACAGATTCCTGTGCAAACTCTAGGCAAAAAATCCTTTATTATTGCTCAAGCACCCAACCGGGATCGTGACCCATTCCGCATTGATCTCGTGTATCGTTGGAATGGTGGATCCAAGATTTACAGAGCTTGTATTATTTCAAAGACAACAAAAATTGGATAGCCTAAACCTTAGTTTTTGCATGTATAATTACCTGCGGAGTAATTACCTATTTCTAAAGGTATATTTTTTGTGATGAGTTTCTAAAGTTATCGATCACCTCTTTTTTTTATGACATGCAAACATCTCCCATCCTTTCTTTGACTCTTTTTCTTTCTTTATATGGGACATTATCCCAAATGAAAAATGAATAGGTGTCAAAGTTATAACCGTAAATAAACCACGATCGAATCCATTGAAGCATTGGTTTATACATTCCTTTTAGTTTCGAATTTAGGGATAAGGTTTTTCACGATCTTCTTCCAGAACCACCTATAGTTCCACAAATCCAACTAAAAGAATTAAATAATTTCACTTCTTACTTAAATTAGTTTTCTGTGTTCTTCAAATGGATCTCTTAATTGGATCTCTTAATTTTTGAGAGGGTTGCCCAAAAGCAGTATATAAGGCATACCCAGTAAAGCTTACAAGCTAACTAGATATGAAGATGGTGAGTAAAGTTGTTCTTTCCATTTTTATAGAATTTCAAGATTACAATGGATCTCTGAAATAAACTACAAGGAAATAGTATACAAAGCCAACACCAATGATTAAATCAGATATATAATGGGACGGCCATTTTGGCTCTGGGGTGCATATGCTCCCTAATGAACAGTAAATTTAAAATAAATAGTAAATACAAATTAGAAATTGTGAATTTTTTGTGGTGTTCTTGTTAGTGTAACAACGTGCTTGATAATTTTTATGCGAAACGGGATGGCGGTCCTTCATCAGTGAAAAATGAAGGTAACACTTGTCATTTGATTTTTTTTTGCACAACATACTAAGCTTTCCTCCTAACAATTTGCAGGTAGCATTCTGATGTGACAATGAACACATTTATGTTTTTCAAAAAGAAATAACATTTACAAAAAAGGACTGTGCTAATGTCCGACCGTTCGGAACATTAGCAACAGATCCGGACGGGTGTTCATCTATTCATCCAAACTAGGTGCATGCATGCATGCGGTTGGTTTCTTTGAAAAGAAAAACGCACACGGATTCTTCACTCAATTGTTGCATGCATGCATGATGTCAGTAGAGATTCCATCGAATTCAAAAATTAAAAATGTTTTGTAGCTCTAACCGTCGCTCTGATTGAAAAACCGTTTTCACATAAAAGATTTGTCGCGGCGAGACCTTCAAAACTAGATCCCATGTTGATATGTTCCGACGACTTTTTTTCGGGTCAAAAGTTACCAGCCCTATATAAGTTATCGTCATGTTTACATAGAAATTACCGGGGCATAACAATGGCTCCTCCAACATTCTCTGCACATGTAAATGCAGTAGAGCACGGGAAACCTGATGTCATTGTAAATTCTAGCTATTTCGAAACTGTAAAATGTTTTATAGCTCAAACTGTTGTTTTTGATTGAAAAATCGTTTTCACATAAACAAAAATCCATCGCGATGAAAACTTCGAAACTAGATCTCATGTTGGCATGTTTTGATCACTTATTTGGTCAATAGTTACCGTAAAGTTATCATTTATGTTATATGTATACTAACATGTTGTTTATGCAGAAGTGACCGGAGATGTGTCTCAACAACTTCTTTCCGCTGAGTCAAATTTACCGTGGTATTTATACCTAAGTTATCAGCTTCAGACGCATACATTACCGTGCTATTTGCACAGAAATAACCAGGGTATGTTTCAATAACTTCTTATTCGGGTCTTAAGTTATCGCGTTGGTTATACCGTAGTTATCAGGTCAATGATGTGTGAGTTACCATGCTATTGACAAAAAAGTTACCAGAGGTATATTTCATCAACAACCCTCCCCCACCCATCATCACTGTTGCCAAAAGTTATCAGGACTGGGGCACATAAGTTATCAGGCCTGTAATGTGTGAGTTATCATGTTATTCACACAAAAAGTTACCAAGGGTGTATTGCATCAACCACCCTCCCCTTCCGAAATGTACAAAACTGGGGTATATTAGTTATCACGCCTACGATGTGTGAGTTACCGTGATATGCACATAAAAGTTACAGCGGGTATATTTCATCACCCCTCCCTCGCGAAAAGTATCATTTTTTTGAGAGAAAGACTGTAAGGGAACCCCCTACAGTATAATTGGTGCAGCAAACCCAAATTGCAAGTACCATGCCTTGAACCTGGGTGGGTGGGAAGGCATCAACCCCTTCCCACCACTAGGCTATGCCTTAGTCTGCCGCGAAAAGTATCATGACCGGGGTGCATAAGTTATCGGGTCTCCGATGTGTGAGTTACCATGCTATTCACACAAAAGTTATCAGGACTCGGGTACATAATATATCAGGTTTGTGATGTGTGAGTTATCATGATATTCCACAACTTATAATATAGCATGAAATAATGTACTCTCTCTGTATAAAGTTAGTACGAAGTCGAGTCACGTATTTTGGGGCGGAGGAAGTACAAGAAAAGGCCAACAAACAACAACAAAAACAGTTTTTTATTTCCTGACATGGAGTTTAAAAAGGTCAAATAGATAGTTTCCATTGGTAACACAACAAGTTGTAGTAGGTGAGTTGGTCATTGGCATTGTCCAACAATCAACGGACCTGGGTTCGAACCCTACTATGCACATTATAGCGACGGATGACAGCGACGTTCGCTCGCAGTAAACATCGTAGGCTAAACGCGCGCCGTCGGACTCGAAACAGACTGTATCCGAACAGTGCAGATCATTTTGTAAATGATCAGTCGACAGGAAATATCAGTTTATTACAACAACAGCAACAAAGTTTCTCAACTTTGGCACAAAAGCAAACGAAGACAAAATCTAAGCTGCCAAGCCAAGAATCCTACATCTATCCTCCAACCACCCTTAAGTCCGTCGGCGAGCAATCAACTCGTCCATCAGCCGCCCAACATCGCCGTAGGACGATCCGGCGTTGCCCACTGCGCTCCTAGCTTTGACACCGAGCTCCCTGGCCTTGCTCCGTATCGCCTCGCCCTCCTCGCCGTCGCCCATGACCGTCCCGATGGATTCAGCGACCACCTCGGCGCGGACCACGCCATGATGGGTCTCCATGAACGACGCGTAGTCGCACGCGCCGACGCTGGCCCCGACCTGGAGCACCTCCACGACGAGCTTCTCGTTGAAGAACTGGTCGCCGAACCGCGGCCACGTGACCATCGGCACGCCGGCGCTGACGGCCTCCAGCGTAGAGTTCCAGCCGCAGTGCGTCAAGAAGGCGCCGAGGGCCGGGTGGCTCAGGATGAGCGTTTGCGGCGCCCAGCCGCGGATGATGAAGCCGCGCCCGCCCGGCGGCGCGATAAGCTCGGCGAAGCCTTCGGGCATCCACTCCGGTTGCGCATCGGTGTCGGCGTCTGCTCCTGCGCCTGCGTGGCTGATGACCCACACGAAGTTCTTGCCTGAGAGGTCGAGGCCGCGGGCGAGCTCGCGCAGCTCGGCCGGCGAGAAACTGGACAGCGTGCCGAAGGAGACGTACACCACCGAGCCGGCCGGCTTCGTGTCGAGCCACCGCAGGCAGCCGGCGCCGTCAGACGAGAGCTCGCTGGTGGCGCCTTTGGTCGCGCCCATGTCTCCGCCTGCTGGTGCGACCGGCCCGACGAGCCATACGCGGCGGCCGAGCGCCGTGCGGTAGTGCTCGACGTAGTCCGGCTCCAGCTCGTGGAAGCTGTTGAACACTTCGCCGTAGCTCCTCTGGTCCTCGGCGTTCACGCGCTGGAAGAAGGCGAAACTCTCCGGCCGCTTGGAGGGGTCCACCATCTGGCTCCGTAACATGTCGACGCGGTGCGGCAGCCCCGGCAGGGAGACGACGGCGTCGGGACAAGACGCCAGCGGGTTGTTGCGCAGCATGCTGTCGGTGCAGGCCCGCGCGAACATGCTGGTGCCGAGGAACGCCAGCCGCGGGACGCCGTGCTCCGCGGCGGCGTCGACGGACCACTGGAAGTGGCTGTCGGCGACGACGGCATCGGGGCGTTCGGCGGCAAAGAACCGCTCGAATGGCTCGCGGAACCGCTGGATCGCGTGAAAGAACTTGTCGCGGTCGGCGTCGCCGGTAAGGCCCGTGGCGTTCTCGACGCCCGGCGGGAGCCCAACGTCGGGGAAGGGCACGACGGAGATCTCGATCGCCGGCGGGGGCGGGGCGTCCGCAGTTCCACGGCGAGCGTCGTTGGCACGGTCCACGGCCGGGCGGATGGTGGCAGCGTTGACCGGCGTGGTGAGGATCGTGCACTTCGCGCCGCGAGTCGCGAAGAGCGCGGCCATGTCAGCGATCGGGATGAGGTGGCCGGGAGCGGGAAACGGGAAGAAGAGGATGTGCAGCGGCCGCTGCTCATCATCGCCGGCCATGGCTGCGTGCCGGCCTACAGTGACCACAGACCACAGTTAACCACCACTCTCACCTGGCTGGCCGAGTGAGTCTTTGCCACGAGTTAAATCGTCAAGCTTGTGCTGCACATGAGGTGTGAAATGAGACCATTATAGCAAGAGAAACCGTGGCCAGCAAGTAGCAATTAATTTAGTATAGTGTTAGTTTTAGCAACTAGCAATAAGTTATTGAGTTATAGTGGTAGCTTTGTTCATATGGTTTGTCGCTTTCTCTAGCTGACGAGGATGAGAAGCCGGTCGGGAGGCCATTTCTGCTTTCTATATATGCGCACGACAGGGGTAACCAACCATGGAGTACCGAATGTGTCTATGCCTAACTGGTTACGCGCGCAACTCTAATCCCTGCCATTGCCCCTTTATGTGGATGGGAGCCTTGCATGTGCATGGCGCGCTCTCTCTCTTTTCCTGCACACATTGACACATGCATGTCTTACATCAACACATCAATGCTTACTTTATCTTCCCTCTTCTCTAACTCCATCACTTTTAATTTTCTTTTGACAATTTTAGATGGCTCATATCTTTAAAACCAAAATTGCGTTTTTGAAACTTTTTGCATATTTGAACTCGTGACGCCAAGCCCTTTAAAGCAAGATCAGTCTTGGATACATTTGAAACACATTTTTGTTTGAAATAGTGAAGAACTTTCTAAATAGTGGGTTTGCATTTTTCTGCAAACTGTGAAGAACTTCTCATTTTTATTGTAAAGTGCTAAATAAATGAAATCAGAAGTTGAAGAACTTTCTGAGCAATGGGTTTACACTTTGTTAGAAATATTAAAGAACTTTGCTAGAAAATGTATTTGAAGTTGGAGAACTTTATAAACAACTTTCCTGAACTTTGATGAAATGTTGATGGAACTTGTTTGAGCCATGTACAAATTAAAGAATGTTGCTAGAAAATGTATTTGTGGTAAACTTAAATATATAAAATTCAAACTAGTTCAAATATATTCAACATTGATCTTGTTCTAAAGGTCTTTGCTTGAGAGGTTCAAATATATAAAATAAAATAAAATTTAAATAATGGTTTAGAAGATATAAATGATTTAAGTTTACAAAGGTGTGGTAAAATGATGGGTTTGTTTGGGAGAAAGAAGAGAGAGATACATGCAGCCTGTTGACTTGATGTGCATATGGGATAGTTGATTTGACGTGCATGATGGATGGACTAGATATGGGTTGCGCCCGCAATAGGTTAGACAAAATCCGCTTCCTACACAGGAACGTAAAGTGTTCCCGGTGTATGCCATCATCACATGTTTTATTATTCTCCGAATGCCGTGAGTTGCAAGATAGTTATGCATGTGGTGTTTGGTTTGGGAATTAAGACCGTTTCCAATAGATGATGTATATATTGGTGCTTCAAATCGGTGATGTAAAACATTGGAGCATCAAAAAATGATTTTTACATCTTTGAAAAAGGCTCAACTCCAACAGATGGTTCAAAACGGAGATGTAAAAAGAAGAGCAACTCCAACAGATGGTCCAAAACAAAGATGTAAAACCGGTCGGCGGCCGCGCGGCTGCTGTTCAGCCGTTGTACAACCGCGATTTTGCATTCAAATATCACTTAAAATTTGAAATAAAGTGCATCATCATCATAGTTCAAATCCTAACAAAAGTGCATCATCATGATCATAGTTTCAAATCCCTCTACCAAAAGTGCAACATCCCAATCAAAGTTTTTCGGCCTAGAAATTAAAATGCACATGAATATCATTCATGCGGGTCATCAACACTACCGACGTTGTGAACCGTGGTACGATCATCATCATCACCGGCTTCTTTGTCGGCATTGTGAAGCGGTGAAGTATCATTGCCGAGAGCACGACCGGAAGCACCTTCATTGCCTCCCATGCCCGTCATGTTGCCGCCATAGCCACCTCCATAGCCATCCATCGTGTCGCCGCCAAAGCCACCTCCCATGCCGGTTATGTTGCCTCCGAAGCCACCTCCCATGCCACCAAAGCCAACTTCCATGTTGCCACCGAAGCCACCTCCCATGTTTTCGCCAAATGCACAATTCATGGCACCTCCCATCATATTCATGTAGACACCCATGGCACCTTTGCGACATATGAAAGTGCGTTAAGTCGACTAGAGGGGGGTGAATAGGCGATTTTTATGAATTCTTCACTGAGGAATTTTAGGGTGAGGAAATTCCTAAGCAAAGAACTACTAGCATCGGAATAAGTACTCAGATGCATACATAACAGAACATAAGCACAGTCATCATGATGAAATGAAACAAGCACAGAGTACAGAAAGCGTAACACAGGATAAGCAGGTTGAAGACAAACAGACTGAAGAAATTGAACTGAGGAAATTGAGAAAATCTTCAATCAAAGTCTTCAAACAGTAGCGATCAAGTACACAACACAGTAATGAGGAAATGAAAGAGTTGAGGAAATAGAACAAGTAGGCTTGGTGAAGACAATGATTTGGTAGACCAGTTCCAACAGCTGTGACAGTTGTACGTCTGGTTGGAGCGGCTAGGTATTTAAACCTGAGGACACACAGTCCCGGACACACAGTCCTCACCGTATTCTCCTTGAGCTAAGGTCACACAGACCTCGCCCAATCACTCGTGGTAAGTCTTCAGGTGACTTCCAAACCTTCACAAACTCGGTCACTCGATGATCCACAATTTCCTCTTGGATGCTCTAGACCATGACGCCTAACCGTCTGGAAGATGCACAGTCCTCAAAGGTAATAAGCGTCGGATCCACACAAGAACAATCTCTTCAGTGATGCTCAATCACTTTGGGTTTGGGTTTTTCCTCACTTGATGATTTTCGCTCAAAGTCCTCGGAGGATGGGATGCTCTCAATGACAAGTGTCAGTTTCTCTCGGAGCAGCCAACCATCTAGTGATTGTAGAGGGCAGCTATTTATAGCCTAGGGAGCAACCCGACATGATAAGACATAAATGCCCTTCAATGATATGACCGTTAGGTGGGTAGATATTTTGGGACAGCTGGCGCATAGCACAACAACGGTCGGAAATTTGACTATCAAATTCCTCAGGGATACCATGTTCCTCACTTGTAGGCAATCCGCACTGACGAATTCCTAACTCCTCAGTCAGAACAAATTCCTCAGAGACCAGAAGAACTTCGTCTCTGGCACTGAAGAAATTGACGGAACTGTATGAAATTTCCAATGGCTTCACCCGAAAGGATTGGTAGGTGTAGGATTTTGAGATGAGCATCACTTAGAAACGTTTCCTTAGTTTTTCCTCGACCTCCTTTAAAAGTACGGTGTTTCCTATGACTCAAAAAAGAGAAAATGAAACTATGAAAACAAAAGTCTTCACGCTTCATATTCCTCGCATGATTATCAAGTCTTCATGGCCACACCAATTTCTTCACTTTCAAAGTCTTCAAAAAGTCTTCAGAAATCCAAAGTCTTCAGTTGAAGACATTCATTTTTAGGGGTCGACTTTTTCTGTAAATATCAAACTCCTCATAGACTTGTAGACCTGTGTACACTCACAAACGCATCAGTCCCTTAACCTAGAAGTCTTCAATACACCAAAATCACTAAGGGGCACTAGATGCACTTACAATCTCCCCCTTTTTGGTGATTGATGACAATATAGGTTAAGTTTTCAACGGGGATAAACATATGAAGTGTAAATACTGATATTGAGGAATTTGATTGCAAGATATTGAAGAACTCCCCCTGAAGATGTGCATAGTGAAGAATTTTCTTTTGAAGCAATGCACATTTGAAGAGTAGAATCATGGAGATCTCCCCCTATATCTTGTAATTCATACACGCATTTAACATATGGTATGAAGAATTTGAAATGCATGATGAAATATGGTGACTAATGTAATTCAGCATGCGTGCATTAACATATATGAGAAAAATAGCATGTAGAAGAACATAGCAAAAGTATCAGACCACCATCGGGTTTAAGTTTACAACTCGATCCAACAAAGTCTTCAAAAGAACGAGAGTTGTAACTTAGCAAAAAATGCCCATATATAGAGACCCGCTTGAAGACTAACTCAAATTTCTCCCCATTTGTCATCGAATGACCAAAAGGGACAAAAAATGAGGACTAACGCCCCTGAAGAATATCATCACGAAGTCGATGGAGGAATGCCAGCGTTGCTGGAGTCGGTTGTTGAAGTAGGGCCTGCCGCAGTGTCGTCCAAATCTTCATGTTCATCAGTCTCGCGTGATGAAGAATAGGAGCTGGCCACCAAGTGAGGAACTTTGACCTTCTTGAATTTCTTCAAAGGTGGCTGAGACCAGTCAAAGTCCTGCTTGAAGCCCATCTGTTTAAGATCTTCTTCACCGTAGAGATGAGACAGAATAGCCCAGGTGCGATCAAATACTTCATGGAGGTAGTAATGGTTCTTCTTCACTGAATTCTGAGTGATGGTCATGTTCTGAAGAATTGAACCAAACTGACGCTTGACCCATTTATGGTTGTGATCGACATACTGGTGAAGACTGAGGAAAAGCTCACGATCAGTCATCACCCTTGGAGCTGTGCCTTGAGGATTTTGCTTTGAGGCATTGGCGGCAGAGTCATGAGTTGCAGAGTCATCATTGGTGGAGTAAGATGCAGCTTTGCGGAACTGACCATCCAATGGACGAGTGCCTTCATCAATAATAGCAGTCGCCTTGCCCTTTTTATCTGCTGAGGAAAATGTCCGCTTGAGGACTTCAATGGGGGGCAAGTAGCTGCCATGGTTGAGTGTGTCAGCCTTGTAATTGATTGAAGACCTTGATTTGAGGAATCTCATAATCCAGGGAGCGTAAGGCTTCAACTGAAAAGGTGACAATGCAACATTGGCCAGAGTCCTCATGAAGAAATCATGGCAGAGTTGGAAATATGTCCTAGAGGCAATAATAAAATGGTCATGATTATATTTCCTTGTTCATGATAATTGTCTATTATTCATGCTATAATTGTATTAACCGGAAACCGTAATACATGTGTGAATACATAGACCGTAATATGTCCCTAGTAAGCCTCTAGTTGACTAGCTCGTTGATCAATAGATGGTCGTGGTTTCCTGACCATGGACATTTGATGTCGTTGATAACGGGATCACATCATTGGGAGAATGATGTGATGGACAAGACCCAATCCTAAGCATAGCACAAGATCGCGTAGTTCGTTTGCTAAAGGCTTTTCTAATGTCAAGTATCATTTCCTTAGACCATGAGATTGTGCAACTCCCGGATACCGTAGGAATGCTTTGGGTGCACCAAACGTCACAACGTAACTGGGTGGATATAAAGGTGCACTACAGGTATTTCTAAAAGTGTCTCATTGGGTTGTACGAATCGAGACCGGGATTTGTCACTCTGCATGATGTAGAGGTATCTCTGGGCCCACTCGGCAATGCATCATCATAACAAGCTCAATGTGACTAAGGAGTTGGTCACGGGATCATGCGTTACGGAATGAGTAAAGAGACTTGCTGGTAACGAGATTGAATGAGGTATGGGGATACCAACGATCGAATCTCGGGAAAGTAACATACCGATGGACAAAGGGAATTGTATACGGGATTGATTGAATCCCCGACATCGTGGTTCATCCGATGAGAACATCGTGGAACATGTGGGAGCCAACATGGGTATCCAGATCCCGTTGTTGGTTATTGGCCGAAGAGATGTCTCGGTCATGTCTGCATTGTTCCCGAACTCGTAGGGTCTACACACTTATGGTTCGGTGACGCTAGAGTTGTTATGGGAAATTGTATGTGGTTACTGAAGGTTGTTCAGAGTCCCGGATGAGATCCTGGACGTGACGAGGAACTCCGGAATGGTCCGGAGGTGAAGATCGATATATTGGACGAAGGGTATTCGAGTCCGTAATTGTTTCGGGTGTACTAGGTGACGACCAGCGTGTCCGAAAGGGGTTTCGGAGGCCCCGACAAGTGTTGGGGGGCCTTATGGGCCAAGGGGAGGGGGCAAATCAGCCCACTAAGGGGCTGAGCGCCCCTCCCACCCCATCTCACGTAACCTGGAGAGGTGGGGGCGCCTCCCCTAGGGCAGCCACCCCTCCCAGCTTGGGGAGCAAGTTTCCTAGGGGTGGGGGCGCCCAAACCAATCTAGGGTTTCCCCTGTGGCCGCCGCCCCTCCCTAAGGAAACCCTAGGGCGCCTCCTCCTCCCCCTTCCCCCTATATATAGTGAGGGAGAGAGAGGGCAGCGGTACCCCTTCCCTTGGCGCAGCCCCTCCCTCCTCCTACACCTCTGTCGTGGTTTTGTCACGCATATGTCCTCATGAAAGGACTTAGTCGTGGAGCCATCGCTACGGGTTAGCTTGAAGGGGTTAAAGCGGACACAAGGACGCAAGAGAGTTTATACTAGTTCGGCCCCTTCGATGAAGGTAAAAGCCTACGTCTAGTTGTGATGGAATTGATGGGGGTTTCGATGACTAGGGAGCAAACAAGCTTCGCCTGAGTCTCGAGTTGTTGTCCGTTATCCCCGAACCGCCGTCGGGTCGTCCCCTAATATACACGGGTGACGCCCGTCGGTATGCAGAGTCCCGAGACAGGCTCATAGCGTGTCCGGTTCGGTCTCTAGTATTTCTAACTTACAACACGAGTTACATAGTAATGCCGGTTCACGGCTACAAGCCTTAAACCGGTTCTGGGCCTTGGGCCCTTATAGAATATCCTCACGGGCTTCAAGCATACTTGACTACTGATGAAGTTAAGTTACCTGTCTCCGGCCGGTTTACGCCAGAGTAATATCTCCAACATTAGGCCCCATTGATTTGAACAGGTTCATGTCAATCCTCAGAAAAAAACTTCGTCTTCAACAACTTTGTGTAATTAGGTGAACCGCCATGATGTCATCTCCTCTGGTCATCGTAAACCGGTGTGACGTCACCTGTCATAAAAACTATCCACAATACCTTTTTTGTTTAATAGACCTGCAACAATCGAGGCGACAGCTCCGTTTCCAAACTCGCGGCTCCTTGATTCTCGCGCCTGACACACATCCCTTGCTTTATAAATAAGACCGAAGGGTCATTTCCTTTTTTTTTTCCTTCGTGCCCCTCTGCTTCATCTTCCTCTCGCCGCCCAGCTTCGGAGCTCCGCCGCCACCAACAACCATTGTCTCTGCATCAACCTTGGCCGCTGCATCACCCTGAACGTACCAGAGCATCGCGGCGACCTTCCGCTTCTTCCTCAGCTCCGGTAAATCTTCCGCTCTTTCCGCCCCAGATCTATTCTAGGGTTTCTAGGTTTTTTAGTGTTCATCCTTTGCTCTTCGTTCATATAATGGTTCTCAAAAGAACTCCTGAATCTCTGTTATGTGTAATGGTAGCTTTTAGCCTCCGTTTTCACTTACGCATCTCAAGATCATAAATCTTATTTACATCCTTGCTCATTGACTTAGTACCGCTCCGTTTCGTACCTTGAATATTTATTTCATTTCTGAACATGCTACAGATACAAAACCGTGAAATACTTTTGTGAAACCTGTTTTCGCACATCCACTCTTGATTCTTCAAAGGTTTCGCATCAGCGGTTTAACTTTGTAGAAAAATTGACAACTCGGCATATACCATTAGTCCCCTTGTTAAACCGCCAGGGTTTCCCAGTTATGTATTGCCACCTTGCGGAACTCCGGTTTATAAGCAACTTCTTCCGGTTTAATAATGAATGTATCAATATATAGCCTTCCAACATATTCTTGAACCGGTATTATTGCTTCGCAGACTGCATCATGGCCAAGCAAGTGTACGAGTGTAATTGGGCCCCTTCTCGAGTGACTGAAACTCAACTGGATAACTTAGTCCGCACCGGCGCTTTAGGCAAAAAATACGTCATTCACTGGAGGGTCCCTGGCCCGGAGAGTCCTCCAGAACCCAAGGATGGAGAGGTTGTTGTTTTTGCTGACCATTTAGCCCGGGGCTTCAGTCCGCCCGGTTCAAAGTTTTATCGGGATGTCTTGGCCAACTTCCAACTGCGTCCACAAGATATTGGCCCCAACTCCATAACCAATATCTGTCACTTTCAAGTGCTCTGTGAGGTGTTTTTTCAAGAGGAGCCCACAGTTGAATTGTTCAGAGATTGCTTCCATCTAAACCGCCGCACTGAATTTTCTGACGGTCCCAACACCGAGTTGGGTGGTGTGGCGATTCAAAAGCGGAAAGAGGTCACTTACCCTCACGCCAAATTGCACATCCATCCCAAAGAGTGTAATTCAACATGGTTTTACTACAAAGATACCTCTCCTGATGGAGAAAATCCTTTACCGGGCTACCATCCAGAGCGGCTAAGCAACACACATCCCCTCCCTCACAGATTGACTGCTAAGGAAAGAAGCAAATATCCCCCTCAACTATCCAAGCTCTGAGCCTTCATGGCCAACGGGTTGACAGGAGTTGATCTTGCTTGCTGTTGGATATCTTGGAGTATACTGCCCCTGAGCCTGCGCTCCGGTTTGATGTGCAAATACACAGAAGATGTGAAAGACCCTCTACGGCATATTGAGATCCAGCTGACAGACGATGAAGTTACTGAGGCTGTTAAGAGGATGTTAAACGAACCGGAAGCTGTTTGCGCCCCAACCGGCCTGGCTCCCTTTTCTGCCATTAACAAACCGCCACCCGTAAGACTCATATCTTATGCGTTTATGAAATCTGACCATGTTTAAATACCCTTTGTTGATATTAACATCTTTCAAACAGGGTGATGATCCATTTTGGAGCAAGAAGACTCCACAAGAGAAACCGGTGGCAATAACCCGGCCCAAGACCAAAGTTGTGAAGAAACCAGCAAATAGAAAGAAAACCACTGCCTCCTCCGATCCACCAGTTGACGATTATGTGGGTAACCCAGATATTGTGGTAGAACTTGACTCACTTGGTTTATTTTTCACACGCCTTATTGATAATGATTATTGCCAGGATGATGCTGAAGTCAGTCATGCTGATGTTGTAGAGGTAATCGCTCTTTCTTCCGATTCAAACCCTTTACCTTCAGTAAAAATCTGTCGGGCAAACCGGAAAGTTAAATTTTCTCATCCTCTTGCTTACTTGGATCGAAACTTTCTTATGAAGACACAACAGCATGAAGCTCGTCACGCAACCCGACAAATGGCCAGTGTAGTCACCTCCACCGGTTTATCAACAGTCCGTTCGTAAATGCCGTTCAGAGGTCTCTAACTATTTCATCAATGCTTATCCTAAAGCGGGTTGCATTCGTCAACCTCTTAATCCATCTGACTCCGATTATCAGGTGACTTCTCATTCTTCCTCTGGCGAATCGACAGGCACCCAACTCCCACCACTCAAGACAGTGCTTGGGTGAGCCATATTCCTGATAATGCTGTTTGATATACCACTTTCAATGTTCATTGGACTGGTCCGTCTTTTTTCCTTTCAGGGCCAAGCCTAGGCCAAGCAAGAAAGCTCGCCTGGACAAAGCGGCAGAAGATGATGCTCCTGAACCGACCCAAATACCAAATCCCGAGGAACACATCCAGGATGATATGCTGAACGACCCACCATTGCAAGATCATGATGCTATTGTTGAAGAGGCACATGTTGATGCCACAGGCCCTTCAAATCAACCCACGAGTCCTGCTAAAACAGTGAGTCCACCAAAGCATACGGATAAACCGGCGACCCCAGTGCGAACCGGTGAAGCCAAGGACGATGATGTTGTTATTACTGGCTTTGGCCATTCCGAGCCAGGTAATCCTGTCGCTTTGTCCAAGCATACTTCAAAGGATGAATTTACTGCGTGTGGTAAAGGCAAGTGGAACGCCGATTTGGCTACTTATGCTTCTTTGGATCCCCAAGATCTTCATTCCGGTTATCTGAACCGGCTATATACCAGCCGTGATTATGAAGCCGGTCTGGTAAATATGATGAAAGACAAATATGAGGTAAATTCCATATGACTCTCTGCTTGTATACTTCAATCTGTCAACTCTAATAGCCCCCAAGTGACGGTTTTAAGATGTGAACTTAAACTGGGACTTCCCAATGTAATCCTGAGCAAAGTTGTACTTTTGGGAAAGTAGCTCCCAAAGGCCGGTTCAACTTAATGTAGTTAAACCGGGACTTTTATACCACAAGAAATCCAGTATCCCTCAAGGACAAAGCAAATAGGCATTAGCCCCCAAGTGCCAAACTGAATACTTGTATTGAGCTTGGGACTTTATGTAGAAACTGTAGGATGAAAAAGCAAATATGCATTAGCCCCCAAGTACCGAGAGCATAACTTGTTATGGGTTTGGTACTTCAACTCTGCTCCCTAATCTTTATCAAATGATTATCTGTATGTAGGCTGATCTGAGCAAGAAAGAAAACCAAATCACTGATCTTCAAGAAAACACGAAATCCCAAAGAATTTGAAACCTCCAAAGCAAAGGATGAATTAACCAGCGCTTTAAGCATCATGGAAAATCTTAAAGAGGGGTTCAACAAGGAGCGGGCGGATTGGGCCACTGAAAAGGCCGCTTTAACTCAACGGGCGTAAAAATCAAGCTGCCCTCAAACCGGTGGTGGATGAACTGACCAGTGTAAAGCGGCAAGTGCATGGCATGACCGCCGCTGTCTTTGGTAAGCCTTTTTTGATTTGTGACATAATGAAGCTTTCTCATGTAATTGCCGGTTTATTAACCCTTTGAATGAGGACACGTATTGGCCACTTGAGATCAGATGTGCGGAAGAAATTGAAAGCCTCTTATACATTGATAGAGCAACTCTATATCGGGCGCTTGAAGTGGATCATCAAGACCGCTTCTCATAACAACCCTAAGACCGACCTTGATCCAGACACCTTTAAAAGGTTGTCAATGCTTCCTGCTCGGTTTGAAGAATTAAAGAAATCTGCTGCTAGAACCGGTGCCATAAACGCCTTAATCCGGGCCAAAGCATGGGTGCCGGATTTTGATCTTGTTGAAGCGGCCCAGGGCTTCCCAAGCTTGAAGGAAGACGGGACAGAATTCAGTGAAGAAGATCTTCGAGCTATAAACCGGGAAGTGCGCCCTTTGGCTTGTCAGCTGGTTGAAGAGGCAAATCTGTCTCACTATCAAGCCCAGTACGATGATGAAAATAAACGAGTGTCTGCACCGATTCCTGAAGCGGAAAACCTTATACCTCCAATTCGTAAGCATACTTACGCTCCTGATATTGAACCGTCGTTGCTGATCAATGATGAAGCTGTATTCCAAGCATTAATGGGAATCGATCGACAACTGTTGATTTCAAATTACCGGGTAGGGAATCGTGGTTGAAGTGGCGCAGGATGACCCGCAACCATCAGGCCAAGCTGGCGACCAAGCATGAACGGAAGGCCGGTTTACATTACTGCTACCTTATGCTATGCAGAAAAATAATTATCTTATCTGGGCACCGTGTTGCCTTGTAATAGACTAGCTGCCACACTTTGTGTTGATATGCCTTCATGCATATTTATTATAACTTATGATTCCGTTGAATCACCAATGCTAAACTGTTGTCTGTAGCAAAAAAAACTTAAAACGCTATTGTGGTTGTATAACCAGGCGGGTCATCATATCTATGTATGTGAAATCAAACATAATTCCTTAGATTTAAACATATGACAAAATATGGGAATGCATGATACCTGCCATCGTAGGCCATGAAGTTGGCTGTGCCAATCTTGAAGCGGAGTTATAAGAAACCCGCTCTGCTGAAGGAGAAAACAGCTCCTGTGTATATATGGTCGGTTTATCAGGTAAACCATTCCGGGTTACGATGAACACCGGCATTACTCCATAATGGGATGTTTATCAAAAATCAACCGGGCAAAGTGTCTCCGGATGAAAAACAAACCGTGTCCCATCAAGTGACAGACGAATTGGTTTAATAATTGTCGGTTTAAGAACACAACAAGAGAAATATGCAAAAAAGACAAACAAATTTCAAGCAAAGGCAAAGACAAAATCTTTTGCGAAAAGAGGCTGTTTGAGCCGATCAAGTGGCATTACCATGGTCGGACACGACTAAGCCCCCAATAGGCGTAGCTATGGTTCATGTCAGCCAGGTCCCCAAATGATGCAGTGGCATTACGCCGATCAAGAGGTGTAGCGATGGTTCAGTTCGACCAAAGCCCCCAAGTGATTACGTGGCCTTAGGCCGATCAAGAGGCGTGATCGGTTCAGACGTGACCAAGTCCCCAAGTGATCTCGTGGCTTTCGCCTATCAAAAGGTGTTGCATTGGTTCGGACACGACCAAGCCCCCAAGTGACATGATATAAAGCTTTGTTAAAAAGCTAACTCAAGGGGTAAACCGAAGACCGCTTTAAGATAAAAACTCCGTGTAACCACTCATGATGTGAAAATAACGGAGACCCCGCTTTAGCTAAGGCTCCGGTTTATTGTATTGATCATAATATATACATTCTCATAATATGTACATAAGTAGAGCCTATGGCTCAAGTATAGTAGGGCCGAAGATGAGCTATGTTCCACGGCCTATTGGTTTCCTCCTCTGATGTACGCGAGTCTTTATGCTCTTGAATATCAATCGATAGTAAATGCGACCCGTTCTTGTGATTCTTGCGACCACGAAAGGTCCCTCCCAAGGTGGGGATAGCTTGTGCATATCAGTCTGGTCTTGGATGAGCCGAAGCACAAAATCTCCTTCTTGAAAGGTTCTTGTTCTAACTCAGCGACTGTGATAGCGATTTAAGATCCCGGCCGGTAGATCGCCGAACGGGCAGCTGCAATGTCACGCTCCTCATCCAACAGGTCCAAAGCATTTTGCCGTGCTACCTCATTGTCCACTTCAACATAAGCTGCTACACGAGGTGAATCATGACGGATATCACTGGGGAGAACCACCTCCGCTCCGTAGACCATGAAGAACGGTGTGTATCCTGTCGATCTGTTGGGCGTAGTATTGATGCTCCATAATACAGATGGTAACTCCTCAACCCAACAACCCGGCGTCCGCTGCAAAGGAACCATAAGCCGGGGTTTGATGCCTCGTAAGATCTCTTGGTTCGCTCTCTCTGCTTGGCCATTGGACTGTGGGTGAGCCACTGATGAAATGTCAAGCCGGATGTGCTCACGTTCACAGAAATCCTTCATAGCACCCTTAGACAGATTGGTACCATTATCAGTTATGATACTGTGTGGAAAGCCAAACCGTAAAATCACCTTTTTAATGAATTGAACCGCCGTGGCTGCATCATATTTGCTGACGGGCTCCGCTTCCACCCACTTTGTAAACTTGTCAACCGCCACCAAGAGGTGGGTCTTCTTGTCCTTGGACTGTTTGAAAGGCCCAACCATATCTAGCCCCAAGTCGCAAACGGCCAAGTAATTGGAATCATCCTCAATTCTTGAGCCGGCACATGGGCGCGTCTTGAGAACTTCTGACAGCCGTCACATCGCCTAACCAGTTCCTCTGCATCAGCATGAACATTCAACCAATAGAAACCGCGACGAAACGCCTTAGCCACCAGAGATTTTGAACCGGCGTGGTGACCACAATCTCCTTCGTGGATTTCACGCAAGATCTCACAACCTTCCTCCAGCGACACACAACGTTGAAACGCTCTCGACACCTTAATCGCAATGATGCAACTCGCCATTGACAATAGTCATGGACTTGGATCGCGGATTATTTGCTCGCCAGCGTCTCATCCTCTAGTAACTTCGCCCGGTTCATGTACGCAAGATAAGGAACCGTCAATCCGGAATGACATGCAGAGCCGCCACCAACCGAGCCTCCGGATCAGGAATAGCCAAATCCTCTTCGCCAGGGAGCTTGACCGAGCGGTTATGCAGGGACATCCAAGAAGACATTAGGCGGGACCGGTTTACGCCGAGAGCCCACCGCTTAAAGCGTCCGCCACTTCATTCTTCCTTCGTCCACGTGATCCATCCGATATCCCTTGAAGTGGCTCGCAATAATATCCACCTCACGGTATGCTGCCATGAGCGGGTCCTTAGAATCCCAAGTACGAGACACTTGTTGGGCCACCAGTCCGAGTCACCGAAGCACTTAACTCGGCTGAGATTCATCTCCTTAGCCATCCGGAGACCATGGAGTAAAGCTTCATACTCAGCTGCATTGTTAATACAAGGGAACATTAAGCGGAGAACGTAATAGAACTTATCACCTCGTGGGGAAGTTAATACGACTCCAACCCCCGAGCCCTCCAATTGCCTGGACCCATCAAAATGAATAGTCCAATAGGTGTGATCCGCTTTTCTTGGTGCTTGTAGTTCCGTCCAATCATTGATGAAATCCACAAGTGCTTGAGACTTGATCGCCGTCCGAGGCACATATTTCAAACCGTGCGGCCCAAGCTCTGTAGCCCACTTGGCAATCCGGCCAGTTGCCTCCCTATTTTGAATTATATCTCCCAAAGGAGCAGAGCTGACCACTGTGATGGGATGTCCCTGGAAGTATTGCTTAAGCTTCCGGCTTGCCATGAAAACTCCATACACCATCTTCTGCCAATGCGGGTATCTTTGCTTGGACTTAATAAACACCTCGCTGATATAGTAAACCGGACGCTGAACCGGATATTCCTTGCCCGCCTCCTTGCACTCTACCACAATAGCTACGCTGACTGCACGAGCATTAGCTACCACATATAGTAGCAAAGGTTCTTTGTCAATCGGAGCAGCAAGAACATGCGGATTGGCTAGCTGCCGCTTTAAGTCCTCCAATGCTTTATGAGCGGCCGGACTCCAGACAAAGGGATCTGTTTTCTTCAGCATCTGATATAAAGGGATCGCCTTCTCACCGAGGCGGCTGATAAACCGGCTCAACGCAGCAATCCGGCCTGCCAAGCGCTGGACATCATTGATACATTTCGGTTTAGCCAGGGAGGTGACAGCTGTGATCTTCTCCGGATTAGCCTCAATTCCCCTGTTGGACACCAGAAAACCCAATAACTTTCCTACCGGTACACCAAAAACACACTTGGCCGGGTTGAGCATCATTTTGTATGTCCGTAGGTTATCAAAGGTTTCCTTCAAATCATCAACCAGAGTCTCCTTCTCCCTTGACTTAACCACAATATCATCCACATAGGCATGTACATTACGGCCGATCATCTTATGAAGGCAATTTTGTACACACCGCTGATAAGTTGCTCGGCACTCTTGAGCCCAAAGGGCATAGATACATAGCGAAGGCTCCAAAGGGAGTTATGAACGCCGCCTTCTCCTGGTCCTTAATCGCCATCTTGATCTCGATGATAACCAGAATATGCATCCAGAAAACTCAAACGCCACAACCCGCCGTAGCATCAATAATCTGATCGATGCGGGAGGGCAAAAGGATCTATCGGACAAGCCTTGTTAAGATCATGTAATCCACACGCATGCGCCAGTGCCATTTTTCTTAAGGACCAAAGACCGGATTAGCCAGCCATTCAGGATGGAACACTTCAACAATAAAGCCAGCCGCTAAGAGCCCGCCACCTCCTCTCCAATAGCTTTGCATTTCTTCGTTGAACCGACGGAGAAACTGCTTCACCGGTTTGTACTTAGGATCAACATTAAGAGTGTGCTCAGCGAGTTCCCTCGGTACACCTGGCATGTCAGAAGGCTTCCATGCAAAAATGTCCCGGTTCTCACGGATGAACTCGATGAGTGCACTTTCCTATTTCGGATCCAAGTTGGTGCTGATACTAAACTGCTTGGACGAATCGCCGGGTACAAAGTCAACAAGCTTAGTCTCAGCTGCCGATTTGAACTTTAAAGCCGGATCATGCTCTGTGGTTGGCTTCTTCAACGGAGGCATGTCCGCCGGATCAACATTATCCTTGTAGTACTTCAACCCTTCCGTGGCACAAACTGACTCTGCATAGGCCGCATCACCTTCTTCACACTCCAAGGCAATCTTGCGACTTCCATGAACGGTTATGGTCCCCTTGTGACCTGGCATCTTGAGCTACAGATAAATATAACAGGGCCGTGCCATAAACTTGGCATAAGCCGGCCGCCCAAATAAAGCGTGGTACGGGCTCCGGATCTTAACCACCTCAAAAACCAATGTTTCTGACCTGGAATCATGATCATCTCCAAAGGCCACCTCCAGAGCTATCTTGCCAACGGGATATGCTGACTTACCAGGCACCACAGCGTGGAATACCGTATTGGACGGTTTAAGATTCTTGTCTGTTAGCCCCATACGACGGAAGGTCTCATAGTACAAGATATTAATGCTGCTTCCTCCATCCATGAGCACCTTGGTGAACTTATAACCTCCCACCGAGGTGCCACCACCAACTCTAAGCTGACTCGGATTGTCAACCCGGGGAGGGTGATCTTCTGCTCCATATGATTGGCTGTTCGGACCAGCGTAAATAACGAGGCACGGCCGGTTCAACAGAATTCACTGCTCGCTTGTGAAGCTTCTGATCTCGCTTGTCTAAGCTAGTGGTGAATACATGATATTGCTCGCTATTCAACCGCTTTGTATTGCTCGATAGCCCGACCGCTGCTGCTGGTTGTAACCACCCTGGCTATTCTGATTGTTTTGATTGTTATGTCCACTCTGATCTCCATTGAAGCCTGAACCGACATTTCCTCCACCGTGACCCGGCCCATGGAATCCGGATCCTGAGCCACCACCTGATTCGTGATCATACCGGGAAGCATTAGAATTTTTGAACTCCTACATAATATAGCAATCCTTCCAAAGGTGGGTGGCTGGCGTCTCCTTCGTCTCGTGCTTTGGACAGGGCTGGTTTAATAGATAAGTCAGGCGGTCCGGGTTTGGGTTTGGAGCTCCACCGTGATTTGGCGGTTTACCCTTCCGTCGCTGGCCCCTGTCCTGCGTGCTAGTATTAGCCACAAAATCCATACTGCCATCCGCTTTACGCTTGCCTCCGTTACCATGACCTGCCGTGTTGTGTTGCTGCCCCTTGGAGTTGCTGTTTTTCTTTCCCTTCCATGTCTTGTCATCATCAGACTCGGGATCCTTGGTACTATCAGAATCAACATACTTCACTAACGCAGTCATGAGGGTCCCCATATCATTACAATGGCGCTTCATCCGTCCCAATTTCAACTTCAGAGGTTTAAACCGGCAGTTGCTTTCCAAAGTTATAACCGCGGAGTCGGCGTTGATACGGTCTGATGAGTGCAAAATTTCCAAAACTCGGCGTACCCAAATGGGTTGTTGACTCTCCTTCCTCCTGGACACAGGCTGCTAAGTCCACTATCGACATGGGCTGCTTACATGTATCCTTGAAATTCTGGATAAATCGGGCTCGCAACTGGGCCCATGAACTGATATAATTAGTTGGTAAGCTCTTTAACCAAATACGGGCTGTCCCTTCGAGCATCATGGTGAAATACTTTGCACATGCCGCTTCATCTACGTCCAGCATCTCCATGGCCATCTCATAGCTCTCTACCCATGTTTCCGGAGACAAATCGGATGTGTAATTTGGCACCTTGCGCGGGCCCTTGAAATCCTTGGGCAAGCGCACATTGCGTAAAGTGGGGACAAGACAAGGCACTCCCAAAAGAACTAGAAGTGACTCCTGGCTCGATCGAGGTGGTTGGACGAACCGGCGTAAGCTGACGAGCCTCATGCTGCGCTGCTAACTCGGCGTCCCTGCGCGCTCGGGCCCGGTCCACCACTTCCTGAGCATCACCTGCCGGGTTATGGCCACGGGGCGCTTCACGGTTCCGTGCATTACTGGATATGGCCGGTTCATCCATCCGCCTGCTGTAACTCCGGCTTGGACGGGGGGTGGAATGAATCCGGTCACGGCTATATGAATATGCTTCCTGCTGAACCAAGGTTGTTCGAAGGAGTTCCTTAACCCGGCGTGTCTCCACCGCTTGCGGAGAATCACATTCAATCGGGATGGCCTCCAGCCGTGAAGCGGCGGCGATAAGATTGTCCATTGGATTGGAATAATGACCTGGAGGTGTCTGGACAGGCTGAGGTACGATATTATTCTGTCGAGGCGGCTCCATCAGGCGAGGCTGAACCGGCGCACTGGCCTGTGTGCCTCCGCCCGGTTTAGCCACGGCGGGTTACTAGTCCCTGCTCCTGGGGTATTAAAGAGGTTTCTAACATCGAAAACCGTCGGCAGGCGAGACCGGTGCTTCCTTTTCAAGACTTCATGCGACGCGTTCTGGTCCAGCATAAGCCTATAGGCCTGCGCGTCCAAAGCGGCCCGCTCTACGGCCATCCTGTTGTTCTCGGCTGCCATGTCGGCCTTGGCCTGAGTGATCTGTTCCCTCACCTTTGCAATTTCCGCGTTGTGGGCGTCCTGATCCGCCAGGTTAGCCTCCACCATAAGCACAACCAACACATCAAACAGATCAGATAAGACTTGAGCGGCGGGTGCAGGGCCTCCTTCCCGCCGCCGGGCCGACCGGAGAACATTCTTTATGCGGTCGAAGAGTGGATCGCCGCCTGTGTACCGGCCATGAATATCCCAACCCGGTTGGGCAGATCTAAGGGGTCCGGAATACTGTCACCATCGGAATAGCCCCCAATCCGGCCGTCTTGTAGCTGATACAATGATTCGGTTTCTCCGGTCAAGGACTCGTCGCTGGAATAAACGACGGTCTCGCTACCAGATTCCGATCCACCATCATATTCTCCTCCGTGGATGACTCCCACAAAGGCATGCTTCATGGCCGGTTTTCCCTGGGCAGATCTCGCACGCTGAGCCGTTTCGACGAGGTCGGTGCAGATGTCCGGCTCAAGGCCCGATTCACCGATCTTGCCAATGAAGACGTGTATGCCACCAAAGGGGACCCGGTACCCATACTCATTCGAGCCGGCCTCGGGGGCCCAGCCTGAATCGTCGATGTAGAGCTTGCCGCGACGACTCTTGGTCATCCGGCCCACAGCGTAACCCTTGAGTCCTTCGAAGCTGCCCTCCAAGAACTTAAAACCATCGTGCGATAGCCCCACGGTGGGCGCCAACTGTCGTGGTTTTGTCACGGCAGATGTCCTCATGAAAGGACTTAGTAATTGAGCCATCGCGGCGGGTTAGCTTAAAGGGGTTAAAGCGTACACAGGGACGCAAGAGAGTTTATACTAGTTCGGCCCCTTCGATGAAGGTAAAAGCCTACGTCTAGTTGTGATGGAATTGATGGGGGTTTCGATGACTAGGGAGCAAACAAGCTTTGCCTGAGTCTCGAGTTGTTGTCCGTTATCCCCGAACCGCCGCCGGGTCGTCCCCTTATATACACGGGTGACGCCCGTCGGTATGCAGAGTCCCGAGACCGGCTCATATACGTGTCCGGTTCGGTCTCTAGTATTTCTAACTTACAACACAAGTTACATACTAATGCCGGTTCACGGCTACAAGCCTTAAACCGGTTCTGGGCCTTGGGCCCTTATAGAATATCCTCACGGGCTTCAAGCATACTTGACTACTGATGAAGTTAACCCGGCCTATCCTGGCCGGTTTACGCCTAGTAGTAATATCTCCAACAACCTCCTCCTCCTATGTAGTGCTTGGCGAAGCCCTGCAGGAGAACCGCAAGCTCCACCACCACGCCATCGTGCTGCTGGAGTTCTGCCTCAACTTCTCCTCTCCCCTTGCTGGATCACGAAGGAGGAGACATTCCCGGGTTGTACGTGTGTTGAATGCGGAGGCGCCGTCCGTTCGGTGCTTGGATCGGATCTTCGCGATTTGAATCGCCGCAAGTACGACTCCATCAACCACGTTTCTTGTAACGCTTCCGCTTAGCGATCTTCAAGGGTATGAAGATGCACTCCTTCTCTCTTGTTGCTAGCATCTCCTAGATTGATCTTGGTGACACGTAGGAAAATTTTGAATTATTACTACGTTCCCCAACAGTGGCATCATGAGCTAGGTCTATGCGTAGATTCTATGCACGAGTAGAACACAAAGTAGTTGTGGGCGATGATTTGTTCAATTTGCTTACCGTTACTAGTCTTATCTTGGTTCGGCGGCATTGTGGGATGAAGCGGCCCGGACCGACCTTACACGTACTCTTACGTGAGACAGGTTCCACCGACTGACATGCACTTGATGCATAAGGTGGCTCGCGGGTGTCTGTCTCTCCCACTTTAGTCAGATCGGATTCGATGAAGAGGGTCCTATGAAGGGTAAATAGAAATTGGCATATCACCATTGTGGCTTTTGCGTAGGTAAGAAACGTTCTTGCTAGAAACCCATAGCAGCCACGTAAAACATGCAACAACAATTAGAGGACGTCTAACTTGTTTTTGTAGGGTATGCTATGTGATGTGATGTGGCAAAAAGGATGTGATGAATTATATATGTGATGTATGAGATTGATCATGTTCTTGTAATAGGAATCACGACTTGCATGTCGATGATTATGACAACCGGCAGGAGCCATAGGAGTTGTCTTAATTTATTGTATGACCTACGTGTCAATGAAAAACGCCATGTAATTACTTTACTTTATTGCTAACCATTAGCCATAGTAGTAGAAGTAATAGTTGGCAAGACAACTTCATGAAGACACAATGATGGAGATCATGGTGTCATGCCGGTGAAGAAGGTGATCATGCCGCACCTCGGAGATGGAGATCAAAGGCGCAAGATGATATTGGCCATATCATGTCACTTTATGATTTGCATGTGATGTTTGTCATGGTTGCATCTTATTTGGTTAGAACGACGGTAGCATAAATAAGATGATCCCTCACTAAAATTTCAAGAAAAGTGTTCCTCCTAACTCTGCACCGTTGCAAAGGTTCGTTGTTTCGAAGCACCACGTGATGATCGTGTGTGATAGATTCTAACGTTCGCATACAACGGGTGTAAGCCAGATTTACACATGCAAAACACTTAGGTTGACTTGACGAGCCTAGCATGTACAGACAAGGCCTCGGAACACAAGAAACCGAAAGGTCGAACATGAGTCGTATAGTAGATGCGATCAACATGGAGATGTTCACCGTTGATGACTAGTCCGTCTCACGTGATGATCGGACACGGCCTAGTCAATTCGGATCATGTATCACTTAGATGACTAGAGGGATGTCTATCTGAGTGGGAGTTCATTGAATAATTTGATTAGATGAACTTAATTACCATGAACCTAGTCTAAATTGTCTTTGCAAATTATGTTGTGGATTAATAGCTCGCGCTTTAGCTCCTTGTTTTAATACGTTCCTAGAGAAAGACTAAGTTGAAATATGTTGTAAGCAATTGTGCGGACTAGGGCCGCAGTCTGAAGATTGTCCTCACTGCTACACAGAAGGCTTCTGTCCTTGATGCACCGCTCAGTGTGCCAACTCCTCTGGCGTCGTCTGTGGATGTTGTGAACATCTGGCAGACACATTCTGATGACTACCTGGTAGTTTAGTGCGCCATGCTTTACGGCTTAGAGTCGGGGCTCCAAAAGCGTTTTGAACGCCATGGAACATATGAGATGTTCCAAGAGCTGAAATTGGTATTTCAGGCTCATGCCCGTGTTGAGAGGTTTGAGACCTCTGACAAAATCTTTGCCTACAATATGGAGGAGAATAGCTCAGCTAGTGAGCATGTGCTCAGAATGTCTGGGTACTTCAATCATTTGAATCAAGTGAGAGTCAATCTTCCAAATAAGAGAGTGATTGAAAAAATTTCTCCAGTCACTATCACCAAGCTGCTAGAGTTTCGTTATGAACTATAACATGCAAGGGAAGATGATCCCTGAGCTGTTCGTCGTGCTTAAGGTCGTAAAGGTAGAAATCAAGAAGGAGCATCAAGTGTTGATGGTTAACAAGACCACTGGTTTCAAAGAAGGGCAAGGGCAAGAAGGGAAACTTCATGAATGGCAAGCTAGTTGCCGCTCCAATGAAGAAACCCAAGAACCCAAACCCGAGACGAAGTGCTTCTATTAGGGGAACGGTCACTGGTAGCGGAACTGCCTCAAATACTTGGTAGATAAGAAGGCTGGCAACTTCAACAAAAGTATATTTGATATATGTGTTATTGATGTGTACCTTACTAGTACTCCTAGTAGCACATGGGTATTAGATACCGTTCGATTGCTAATATTAGTAACTCGAAACAAAAGCTACGGAATAAACGGAGACTAGCTAAGGGCGAGGTGACGATATGTGGTTGGAAGTGTTTCCAAGGATGATATGATCACCATCACATGCTCCCTCTACCTTCGGGATTGGTGTTGAACCCAGATAAATGTTGTTTGCATTGGTGTCTGCGTTGAGCATGAACATGATTAGATCATGTTTATTGCAATACGGTTATTCATTTAAGTCAGAGAATAATGGTTATTACATTTACATGAATAATACCTTCTATGGTCATGCACCCAATGTGAATGGTTTATTGAATCTCGGTCGTAGTGATACACATGTTCATAACATTGATGCCAAAAGATGTAGAGTTGATAATGATGGTACCACTTTCTTGTGGCACTGCCGCTTAGGTCATATTGGTGTAAAGCGCATGAAGAACCTCCATGCTAATGGACTTTTGGAGTCACTTGATTTTGAATCACCTGACGCATGCAAACCATGCCTCATAGGCAAGATGACTAAAACCCCGTTTTCTGGAACAATGGAACGGGCAAGTGACTTGTTGGAAATCACACATGTTGATGTGTGCAGTCCGATGAGTGTTGACGCACGCAGTGGATATCGTTATTTTATCACCTTCACCGATGAATTGAGTAGATATGGGTATATTTACTTAATGAAGCATAAGTCTAAAACGTTTGAAAAGTTCAAGCAATTTCAGAGTGAAGTTGAGAATCATCATAACAAGAAGATCAAGTTCCTACGATCTGATCAAGGGGAGAGTGTCTGAGTTATGACTTTGTCAATCACTAAAGACAAGGTGGAATCGTTTCACAGTTGACGCCACCTGGAACACCATAGCGTAATGGTGTGTCCGACTGTCGTAATCGAACCTTATTGGATATGATGCGATCTATGATGTCTCATACCAATCTACCACTATCATTTTGGGGTTATGCATTAGAGACAATTACATTCACTTTAAATAGGGCACCATCTAAGTCCGTGGAGACGACACTGGATGAACTATGGTTTGGCAAGAAACCTAAGTTGTTGTTTCTTAAGGTTTGGGGCTACGATGCTTATGTCGATAGGCTTCGGCCAGAAAAGCTCGAACGCAAAGTGGAAAATTATGTCTTCATAGAATACCCAAACAAGATGATTGGGTATACCTTCTATATCAAATCTTAGAGCAAAGTGTTTGTCGCTAGGAACAGGTCCTTTATCGAGAAAGAGTTTCTCTCGAAAGAATTGAGTGGGAGGAAGATAACTTGATGAGGTTGTTGAACCTTTACTTCAACCAGAGAGTAGTGCAGCACAGAAAGATTTTTCTGTGGCACCTACCATAGTTGAAGAGAAAGCTAATGGTGATGATCATGGAGCTTCAGATCAAGTTACTATCGAACCTCATAGGTCGACAAGGGTGTGTACAACTTCTGAGTGGTAACCCTGTCTTAAAGGTCATGTTGTTGGACAACGATGAACCTATGAGCTATGAAGAAGCGATGGTGGTCCCGGATGCCAATAAATGGCTAGGAGCCATGAAATCCGAGATATGATCCATGTATGAGAACAAAGTATGTACTTTGGTGGACTTGCCCGATGACCGGCAAGACATTTAGAATAAATGGATCTTTAAGAAGAAGACAGACGTTGATGGTAATGTCACCATTTATGAAGCTCAACTTGTCTCAAAGAAGTTTCCGACAAGTTCAAGGAGTTGACTGTGATGATACTTTCTCAATCATAGCGATGCTAAAGTCTGTTAGAGTTATGTTAGCAGTTGCTGCATTTTCATTTACAAAATCTAGCAGATGGATGTCAAAACAAAGTTTCCTTGACGGTTTTCGTGAGGAAAGGATGTATGTGATACAACCAGAATGTTTTGTTGATCCTAAGGATGCTAAAAGGTATGCAAACTCCAGCGATCCTTCTATGGACTGGAGCAAGCATCTCGGAGTTGGAACATACGCTTTGATGAGGTGATCAAAGCATTTGGGTTTATACAAAGTTTGCAAGAAACTTATATTTGCATGAAAGTGAGTGGGAGCACTACAACATTTTGATAAGTATATGTGGATGACATATTGTTGATCAGAGATGATGTAGAATTTCTAGAAAGCATAAAGGTTGTTTGAATGGAGGTTTTCAAAGGAAGACCTGTGTAAAACTGCTTACTTGTTGCGTATCAAGATCTATAGAGATAGATCAAGACGCTTGATAAGACTTTCACAGAGCACATACCTTGACATGATCTTGAAGGAGTTCAAGATGGACCAGTCAAAGAAGGAGTTCTTTCCTGGGTTGTAAGGTGTGAAGTTAAGACTTCAAGCTCGACCATGGCAGAAGAAAGAGAAAGGACGAAAGTCGTCCCCTATGCCTTAGCCATAGGCTCTATACCATATGCCATGTTGTGTACCGCGATGTGCCTTGCCACGTGTCTAGCAAGGGGGTATAAGATTGATCCATTAGTGGATCATTGGACAACGGTCAAAATTGTCCTTAGGAACAAGGAAATGTTTCTTGATTATGAAGGTGATGAAGAGTTCGGCGTAAAGGGTTACATCGATGCAAGCTTTAACACCTATCCGGATGACTCTGAGTAGCAAAACGGATACGTATAGTGGAGCAACCATTTGGAATAGCTCCAAGTGGAGCACAGTAGCAACATCTACAATATGAAATAGAGATTTGCAAAGAACACACATATCTGAATGTTGCAGACCCGTTGACTAAAACCTCTCTCGTAAGCATAACATGATCAAACCCTAGAACTCATTGAGTGTTAATCACATGGTGATGTGAACTAGATTATTGACTCTAGTAAACTCTTGGGTGTCAATCACATGGCGATGTGAACTAGACTGTTGACTCTAGTAAACTCTTCGGGTGTTAGTCACTGATACGTCCATTTTGCATCATGCTTTTACATCGATATTTATTGCATTATGGGCTGTTATTACACATTATGTCACCATACTTATGCCTATTCTCTCTTATTTTACAAGGTTTACGCGAAGAGGGAGAATGCCGGCAGCTGGAATTCTGGGCTGGAAAAGGAGAAAATATTAGAGACCTATTCTGCACAACTCTAAAAGTCCTGAAACTTCACGGAGGCACGTTTTGGAATTAATAAAAAATATTGTCGAAAGAATCAACCAGAGGGGGCCCACACCCTGGCCATGAGGGTGTGGGGGGGGGGGCGCCCTACCCCCCTGGGCGCGCCCCCTGTCTTGTGGGCCCCTGGCAGGCCTCCGGTGCCCATCTTCTACTATATGAAGTCTTTCACGCTGGAAAAATCAGAAGGAAGCTTTCGGGACGAAACACCACCGCCGCGAGGCGGAACCTTGGCGGAACCAATCTAGGGCTCCGGCGGAGCTGTTCTGCCGGGGAAACATCACTTCGGGAGGGGGAAATCATCACCATCGATCCTCTCATCGGGAGGGGGTCAATCTCCATCAACATCTTCACCAGCACCATCTCCTCTAAAACCCTAGTTCATCTCTTGTATCCAATCTTTGTCCCAAAACCTCAGATTGGTACCTGTGGGTTGCTAGTAGTGTTGATTACTCCTTGTAGTTGATGCTAGTTGGTTTATTTGGTGGAAGATCATATGTTTAGATCCTTTATGCATATTAATGCCCCTCTGATTATGAACATGAATATGATTTGTGAGTAGTTACGTTTGTTCCTGAGGACATGGGAGAAGTCTTGCTATAAGTAGTCATGTGAATTTGGTATTAGTTCGATATTTTGATGAGATGTATGTTGTCTCTCCTCTAGTGGTGTTATGTGAATGTCGACTACATGACACTTCAAAATTATTTGGGCCTAGAGGAAGGAATTGGGAAGTAATAAGTAGATGATGGGTTGCTAGAGTGACAGAAGCTTAAACCCTAGTTTATGCGTTGCTTCGTAAGGGGCTGATTTGGATCCATATGTTTCATGCTATGGTTAGGTTTACCTTAATACTTCTTCTGTAGTTGTGGATGCTTGCAAGAGGGGTTAATGATAATTGGGATGCTTGTCCAAGAAAGGGCAGTACCCAAGCACCGGTCCACCCACATATCAAATTATGAAAGTAACGAACGCGAATCATATGAGCGTGATGAAAACTAGCTTGACGATAATTCCCATGTGTCCTCGGGAGCGTTTTCCTTCATATAAGAGTTTGTCCAGGCTTGTATTTTGCTACAAAAAGGATTGAGCCACCTTGCTGCACCTTATTTACTTTTTTTACTTGTTGCCCGTTACAAATTACCTTATCACAAAACTATCTGTTACCGATAATTTCAGTGCTTGCAGAGAATACCTTACTGAAAATTGCTTGTCATTTCCTTCTGCTCCTCGTTGGGTTCGACACTCTTACTTATAGAAAGGACTATGATAGATCCCCCATACTTGTGGATCATCAAGACTCTTTTCTGGCGCCGTTGCCGGGGAGTGAAGCGCCATTGGTAAGGAAAATTTTATATAGTGTGCTGAAATTCACTGTCACTTGTTACTATGGAAAGTAATCCTTTGAGGGGCTTGTTCGGGGTATCTTCACCCCGACTTGTAGAGCAAAGAGTTTCTCCTCAACCTATTGAACCTATTGAAAATGTTTACTTTGAAATTCCTTCGGGTATGATAGAGAAACCACTAGCTAATCCTTTCACAGGTGATGGAACATTACATCCCGTGGATGAAGTTTGTGGATTATTTAAGGTTGCAGGTATGCCCGAGGATGTTATCAAGAAGAAGGTCTTCCCTTTATCTTTGAAGGGAAAGGCATTGACATGGTTTAGGCTATGTTATGATATGGGATCATGGAACTACAACCGATTGAAATTGGAATTTCATCAGAAGTTTTATCCTATGCATCTTGTTCATCATGATCGTAATTATATATATAATTTTTGGCCTCCTGAAGGAGAAAGCATCGCTCAAACTTGGGGGATGCTTAAGTCAATGTTATATTCATGCCCCAATCATGAGCTCTCAAGAGAAATTATTATTCAAAAAATTTATGCTCGACTTTCTCTCAATAATCGCTCCATGCTCGATACTTCTTGTACTGGCTCTTTTATGATGAAGACTATTGAATTCAAATGGGATTTATTGGAAAGAATTAAACGCAACTATGAAGATTGGGATCTCGACGAAGGTAAGGAGTCAGGTATAACGCCTAAGTTTGATTGTGTTAAATCTTTTATGGATACCGATGTTTTCCGTGAATTTAGCACTAAATATGGACTTGACTCTAAGATAGTAGCTTCTTTATGTGAATCATTTGCTACTCATGTTGATCTCCCTAAGGATAAGTGGTTTAAATATAATCCTCCCATTGAAGTAAAAGTAGTTGCACCTATTAAAGTTGAAGAAAATACTATCACTTATAATGTTGATCCTGTTGTTCCTACTGCTTATATTGAGAAACTACCTTTCCCTCTTAGAATAAAGGATCATGCTAAAGCTTCAACTGTGGTTCGTAAGAGTAACACTAGAACATCTACACCCCCTGAGCAAATTAAAGTTGAACCTAGTATTGCAATGGTTAAAGATCTCTTGGCTGATAATATTGATGGGCATGTTATTTACTTCTGTGACGAAGCTGCTAGAATTTCTAGACCTGGTACTAAAAATAAACATAGACCTGTTGTAGGCATGCCTGTTATTTATGTTAAAATAGGAGATCATTGCTATCATGGCTTATGTGATATGGGTGCTAGTGCAAGTGCAATACCTCATTCCTTATACAGTGAAATTATGCATGATATTGCACCTGCTGAGATAGAGGAAATTGATGTTACAATTAAGCTTGCCAATAGAGACATTATTTCACCAGTTGGGATTGTTACAGATGTTGAAGTCTTGTGTCGGAAAGTTAAATATCTTGCTG
Source organism: Aegilops bicornis (assembly GCA_021605145.1). Taxonomy (NCBI): domain Eukaryota; kingdom Viridiplantae; phylum Streptophyta; class Magnoliopsida; order Poales; family Poaceae; genus Aegilops; species Aegilops bicornis. Next base: position 190,173,766 of record CM038675.1, read on the forward strand.
ATTTTCTTGTTCTTGGTTCCCCACAAGATAACTTTTGTCCCATTATATTTGGTAGATCCTTCTTGAATACTGTTAATGCTAGGATAGACTGCAAAAAGGATGTTGTTATTATTGGTTTGGGGGATATGTCTCATGAGTTTAATTTTACTAAATTTCATAGACAACCCCATGATAAAGAATTGCCTAGTAAAGATGAAATTGTTGGTCTTGATTCTATTGCCGTGCCTCCTAATGATCCTTTAGAACAATATTTGCTCGACCATGAAAATGATATGTTTATGAATGAAAGAAGGGAAATAGATGAAGTATTCTTTAAACAGTGACCTATTTTGAAACAAACTTGCCTATTGAAATCCTAGGGGATCCTCCTCCACCCAAGGGCGATCCCGTGTTTGAGCTTAAACCATTACCTGATACTCTTAAATATGCTTATCTTGATGAGAAAAAGATATATCCTATTATTATTAGTGCTAACCTTCGAGCATGAAGAAAAGAAATTATTGAAAACTCAAGAAGCACCGTGTCGCTATTGGATATACTCTTGATGATCTTAAGGGCATTAGTCCCACTCTATGTCAAAGACCAAATAAAATTGGAGAAAGACGCTAAACCGGTTGTTGATCACCAACGACGGTTAAATCCTAAGATGAAAGAAGTGGTAAGAAAAGAAATACTAAAGCTTCTGGAGGCAGGTATAATTTATCCCCTTACTGATAGTCAGTGGATAAGTCATGTCCATTGTGTCCCTAAGAAGGGAGGCATTACTATTTTCCCTAATGATAAAGATGAATTGATCCCACAAAGAATCATTACATGTTATAGAATGGTAATTGATTTCCGCAAACTAAATAAAGCTACTAAAAAGGATCATTACCCTTTACCTTTTATTGATCAAATACTAGAAAGATTATCTAAACATACACATTTTTTGCTTTCTAGATGGTTATTCTGGTTTCTCTCAAATACCTGTGTTAAAAGAGGATCAAGAAAAGACCACTTTTACTTGCCCTTTCGGTACCTTTGCTTATAGACGTATACCTTTTGGTTTATGTAATGCACCTGCTACCTTTCAAAGATGCATGATGGCTATATTCTCTGACTTTTGGGAAAAGATTGTTGAGGTTTTCATGAATGATTTCTCCATGTATGGAACTTCTTTTGATGATTGCTTAAGCAACCTTGATCGAGTATTGCAGAGATGTGAAGAAACTAATCTTGTCTTGAATTGGGAGAAGTGCCACTTTATGGTTAATGAAGGTATTGTCTTGGGGCATAAAATTTCTGAAAGAGGTATTGAAGTCGATAAAGCTAAAGTTGATGCTATTGAAAAGATGTCGTGTCCTAAGGACATTAAAGGTATAAGAAGTTTCCTTGGTCATGGCAGTTTTTATAGGAGGCTCATTAAAGACTTCTCAAAAAATTCTAGGCCTGTGACTAATCTCTTACAAAAAGATGTTCCTTTTATCTTTGATGATGATTGTGTAGAAGCATTTGAAATACTTAAGAAAGCCTTGATTTCTGCACCTATTGTTCAACCACCTGATTGGAATTTACCCTTTAAAATTATGTATGATGCTAGTGATTATGCTGTACGTGCTGTTCTAGGACAAAGAGTTGATAAGAAATTAAATGTTATTCAATATGCCAATAAAACTCTAGACAGTGCCCAGAGAAATTATGTACTACTGAAAAATAATTTTTAGCAGTTTGTCGGATGTGGGGTTCCGGCAAACCCTTAAGGTTTGAACACTGGGGTGCGCGCGAAGTCTTTACCTCCTACCGATCTACGCCCTAGCTCGCTAAGATCTCGCGGACGAACTCGACGAACTCACACGGAAAGAGACACAAGATTTATACTGGTTCGGGCCACCGTTGTGGTGTAATACCCTACTCCAGTGTGTGGTGGTGGATTGCCTCTAGGGCTGATGAAGAACAGTACAGAGGGAAGAACAACCTCCTGAGGTTGAGGTGTTCTTGTGCTTGGTGAATTAGCGGGTGAGAGCTGGATGAACTGCTCGATGGCCCTACTGTGGTGGCTAGCTCTACTTATATAGGCCCTGGTCCTCTCCCCAAATATTCAGCGGGAAGGGAGCCAACAACAGCGGGCAAATTTGAAGGGGGACAACTAGTACAAACTATCCTGACAAAAGTGGTCTTCCCCTGCGAAAAGCTCTGGTGGTGACGTCGTCTTGGGCTCCACAATGACCCCCGTCTTGCCGTCCTTCCGGTCTTGGTCTCGTTGCACCAATATAGCAACCTTTGCCTGATGCCTCCATACTCTTCGCCTGCGCTGGCCTCCTTAGCACCAAAGAGGAAACAAGGACGCTACGCGCGCTGGTGCCCGCCTGGTGCCGATCATCATGGCTAACGTCACGAGAGCCTCGTGAGGTTTGCCCCGCCTTGATATCTCCGCTCCTCGTGAGCCTGCCTGGTCAGGCCACTCCTGAGGAGGTCTTGCGTCGTCCGCCTCGCGAGGCTTGGCCCCTCGCGAGGGTCTTGGATGCCTTGTCGATGAAGATGGGCCGTACGGCCTGCTGGCTTAGCCACACTGTGGGCCGCAGGCAGGAAAGTCTGGTGACCCCCGTTCCCAGAACACCGACAGTAGCCCCCGGGCCCAAGGTGCGCTCGGGCTTGGCTTCGCGGCGAAGCCAATGATCAAGTTCGGAGCGCCACGGGCCCCAAAAGCCTGCGGCCTCGGTTGACGCGTGGTAGTTGATTGGACGTGGGCGTCTCCGCTTCCCCACACTGCCTCGGCAACTGCCCGACTTGACAAGTCCTTGCGACATGCAAGGAAAACCATCATTACATGCGATCGTGGGAGGCGCCGGTTGGCCTTCTCTTGCTATAAATGGGGAGGGGGTGGAGCCCCCGTTGCCCATATCTTCCTGGCTCGCTTGCTTCTTCCTCCTCGCTCCATTGCTCGTAGTGCCGCCAATGGCGCCACGAAGGAAGTTCTCCGCCGCCGAGAAGGGAAAGGCCCCTCGCGAGGGACCCGGCTCCCCGGCGCCCAAGCGCGGACGCGGCCGTCCGTGCAAGCACGCTGCATCCCCCGTCGTGGCCCACCATTGAGGCGGCACCGCGGCACGCGGAGGGGGTCGTCCTAGTCATGGCGGTCCAGTTGACGAGGGGAGGCGTGCTATGGTGGCACGGCCTCCCTGTCCGCGCTTCCATTCAGCGGATGTTTCGCCGGAGTTCGTCGTCTGGTCGGAGAACCCGGCCGGCAGTTGGATCCAGCTTCCGCGCTTCTTCGTCGACGAATTGTCGGTCCCTGGTCCAGGCGGACTCTGGTTGCAGGCAGATGGTTGCTGCAGCAAGGCCTCTTGGGTCGTGGTCGAGACTTCTGCCACGGGCAACATAGCCATGGCCCGCGGCTGGCAGACGTTCACCCGCGCGCGCGTCCTGGGCAGGCGGTGCACCCTCCACTTCAAGTACGATGGTGGATCGACCCTCTATGTGAGGGTGTTTGGGGAAGATGGTAGCCGCGCTGGGTGCTGCCCCGAGACGAACGATGGTGAGGAGGTGCTCGGCCTTGGCGACGGTCGCAACGAGGATGAGGGCGAGCATGCCCTCGGCGGCGACCGTGCCTCTTCCAGCTACGGCGGCTCTTCCTCTGGCGACAGCTCTAGCAGCGGTGGCTATGACCAGCCGCCGCGCCACCGCGCTCGCTTCGAAGGCGGCAGCGGGTCATCACGTCGCCGTGCCTCCATGAAACGCGAGGAAGGGTCTAGCTAGGCTCGGGGCGTCGCTAAGGGCCTGCTTCCGTGGATCGCTGCAACATTGCTTTTGCCTTGCTCTTTTACCTGCATCAAAAATGAAACCAGTATGGGCCCAGAGGGGCGTGTATCAAACTGTGACTCCTTGGTTCTCACACTATGCGTGCTGTTCCTGTGCTGTGTTATTATTTTACGCAAAGATAACTTAACCTGATGCGTTCATAATGCCATCTTCCTTTCGAGGTGTTTGTTTCCTCGTGTGCGTCTTGACCTGTTTGCTCAGGAACTGCGAAAATTTGTTAGAAGGTGCGCTAGGGGATTCACCGTTCACTCGAGCCTTGACCTGGCGCTTTGTATCGCGGTACCCGAGGGGCACGGACTAGGAGAGGTGCCCAGCTTTTGGGCTCTAACAAGGGTGGCTAGCGAGAAGGCAGAGAGAAGAAAAATGATCGTGAGGGCACCTGCCTAGCCCCCTCACGAGGTATGCGAGAGAGAGAACACGAGCAAACCAGAGCCGGAAAATGCGGTAAGAGGCGAGGGAATCGAATCAGCAAGGAACACCAAAGGCAAACTTCGATTAAGGAAAAGCGAGCCAACTACAGAAAGCAAATGAAAAGCCGCGTTCGGCACATAATCTAATCTTCAAGTCTTCTCACCAGCGCGGAGCTAAGTGCTGCCACTAGGCGTGGGCGGGAGCACCAGGGCCTAAGGCCGGCACTCCTGAGACTCCGGGACATGTACAACCCCAACTCATTATTACGTGAGAGTGTCTGGGCGGTGATTCTTCACAGGCACTGGGCCTTCTTCACAGGCTCTAGACCTTTCTTCACAGGCTCCGGGCCTTGCTTCATGGGTAGAACTTCCGAAGGTGCTGGATGTTCCAGGCGTTTTGGATAGGTACCCCGTCTTGTGTCTCCAGGCGCATGGCGCCTGGAGATGTGGACGACCTTGAACGGGTCCTCCCACATGGGTGAAAGCTTATGCAGCCCTTCCCTGGAGAGGACCCGCCTCAGGACGAGGTCGCCCACCTCGAGCGTCCTGGAGCGGACGTTGCGGCAGTGGAATCGCCGCAGCGCTTGTTGGTACCTTGCCGCCCTCAATGCAGCTTCGCGACAGCGTTCCTCCCCCAGCACGAGATCCATCCCCCGCGTGGCGTCCTGCTATGTTTCATCGAACGCCAGGACCCGTGCGGAGCGATGCTTGACCTCGTGAGGGAGGACGGCTTCAGCTCCGTAGACGAGGAAGAATGGAGTCTCGCCCATTGGCTTGGTGGCGGTGGTGCGGATGGACCACAACACGGGCTAGAGCTCATCGTGCCAGCCCCTGCCGCAGGCCTCCAGCTTCTTCTTGAAGGTCCTGGTCTTGAGGCCCCTCAGGACCTCTGCATTGGCGCGTTCGGCCTGGCCATTGCTCCTGGGGTGCGCTACCGAAGGGTAGCAGATCTGCGTTCCAAGGTTAGCACAGTAGGTTTTGAAAATGTTACTAGTAAATTGCGAGCCGATATCTGTGATGATGCGCTTGGGGACCCCGAAGCGGCTCACATAGCCCTTGATGAACTTGATAGCAGAGCCGGCCGGGATGGTACGGACGACTTCCACTTCCGCCCACTTGGTGAACTTGTCGATGGCGACGTAGAGATAGCGGTAGCCCCGTGGCGCCCAAGGGAACGGGCCTAAGATGTCCAGCACCCAGACCGCGAACGGCCACGTGAGCGGGATGGTTTGGAAGCCCTGAGCAGGCTGATGGATTTGCTTGGCGTGGAACTGGCAAGATTCACAGGACTTCACCAGCTCGGCTGCGTCGTTGAGTGCTGTAGGCCAGTAGAATCCACTACGGAACACCTTGCCAGCCAGGGTCCGTGACGATAAGTGGTGTCCACAGTCCCCGCCGTGTATGTCAATTAGAAACTCCCTTCCTTGATCACTGGATATGCAGCGCAGCGTGTCAGGTCTGGGGTTCCGGCAAACCCTTAAGGTTCGAACACTGGGGTGCGCGCGAAGTCTCTCCCTCCTACCGATCTACGCTCTAGCTCGCTAAGGTTTCGCGGACGAACTCGACGAACTCGCAACACAGAAAGACATGAGGTTTTTACTGGTTCGGGCCACCGTTGTGGTGTAATACCCTAGTCCAGTGTGGTGGTGGTGGATTGCCTCTTGGCCTGATGATGAACAGTACAAGGGAAGAACAGCCTCCTGAGGTTGAGGTGTTCTTGTGTGTATGAACTTGTGGCGTGATGATTCGATTAGCTCAGGCCTGCTTGAGTTGCCCCTACTGTGGTGGCTAGCTCTACTTATATAGGCCTTGGTCCTCTTCCCAAATATCGAGCGGGAAGGGAGCCAACAACGGCGGGCAAATTTGAAGGGGGACGGCTAGTACAAGCTATCCTGACAAAAGCAGTCTTCGCCTGCGAAAAGCTCTGGGGTGACGCCGTCTTGGGCTCCACGATGACCTCCGCCTTGCCATCCTCCTACTCTTGGTCTCGTTGCACCAATATGGCAACCTTTGCCTGATGCCTCGGTATTCTTCGCCTGCGCTGGCCTCCTAAGCACCAAAGAGGAAATAGGGACGCCAAGTGCAATCGGGCGCCTCACTTTGGTACTGCTCGTCATGGCTCACGTCACGAGAGCCTCGTGAGGTTTGCCTCCCCTTGATATCTCCGCTCCTCGTGAGCCTGCTTGGCTAGGCCACTCCAGAGGAGGTCTTGCATCGTCCGCCTCGCGAGGCTTGGACCCTCGCGAGGGTCTTGGGTGCCTTGTTGACGAAGATGGTCCGTACGGCCTGCTGCATGGCCATGTTGTGGGCCGCAGGAAGGCAAGTCTGGGGACCCCCGTTCGCAGAACACCGACAGTAGCCCCCGGGCCCAAGGTGCGCTCGGTCTTGGCATCGCGGCGAAGCCAAGGGTCAAGTTCGGAGCACCGCGGACCCCCAAAGCCTGCGGCCTCGGTCGACGCGTGGCGGTTGATTGGGCGTGGGCGTCTGATACGTCCATTTTGCATCATGTTTTTATATCGATATTTATCGCATTATGGGCTGTTATTTCACGTTATGTCATAATACTTATGGCTATCCTCTCTTATTTTACAAGGTTTACATGAAGAGGGAGAATGCCGGCAGCTGGAATTACAATGGAAAAGGAGCAAATATTGGAGACCTATTCGCATGCAACTCCAAAAGTCCTGAAACTCCACGGAATATCTTAAAAGAAATAAAGAAAAATCATCGCCAAATATGAAGGCCAGGGGGCCCACACCCTGCTCACGAGGGTGGGGGGCGCCCCACCTGGGGCGTGCCCCCCTACCTCGTGGGCCCTCTGGTGGCTCTCCGATGCCCGTCTTCTCCTATATGAAGTCTTTCGATGAGAAAAAAATCAGAGACAACCTTTCGGGACGAGACAACGCCGCCACGAGGCAGAACCTTGGCGGAACCAATCTAGGGCTCCGGCGGAGCTGTTCGGCCGAGGACACTTCCCTCCGAGAGGGGGAAATCATCGTCATCATCATCACCAGCGCTCCTCTCATCGGGAGAGGGCAATCTCCATCAACATCTTCACCAGCACCATCTCATCTCAAAACCCTAGTTCATCTCTTGTATCCAATTCCTATCTCCAAGTTCGGGATTGGTGCTAGTAGGTTGCTAGTAGTGTTGATTACTCCTTGTAGTTGATGCTAGTTGGTTTATTTGGTGGAAGATCATATGTTCATATCCTTTATGCATATTATTACCCCTCTGATTATGAACATGAATATGATTTGTGAGTAGTTACGTTTGTTCCTGAGGACAAGGGAGAAGTCTTGCTATCAGTAGTCATGTGAATTTGGTATTCGTTCGATATTTTGATGAGATGTATGTCGTCTAGCCTCTAGTGGTGTTATGTGAACGTCGACTACATAACACTTCAGCATTATTTGGGCCTAGAGGAAGGCATTGGGAAGTAATAAGTAGATGATGGGTTGCTAGAGTGATAGAAGCTTAAACCCTAGTTTATGCGTTGCTTCGTAAGGGGCCGATTTGGATCCATATGTTTCATGCTATGGTTAGGTTTACCTTAATACTTTTGTTGTAGTTGCGGATGCTTGCAATAGAGGTTAATCATAAGTGCGATGCTAGTTCAAGTTAGAACATCACCCAAGCAAATGACTACACACATATCAAATTATCAAAGTACCGAACGCGAATCATATGAACGTGATGAAAACTAGCTTGACGATAATCCAATGTGTCCTCGGGAGCGCTTTTCCTATTATAAGGGTTTGTCCAGGCTTGTCCGTTGCTACAAAAAGGATTGGGCCACCTTGCTGCACTTTATTTACTCTTGTTACTTGTTGCTCGTTGCAATTTACCTTATCACCAAACTATCTGTTACCACTTATTTCAAAGATTTGCAGAGAATACCTTGCTGAAAACTGCTTATCATTTCCTTCTGCTCCTCGTTGGGTTCGACACTCTTACTTATCGTAAGGACTACGATATATCCCCTATACTTGTGGGTCATCAAGACTTTTTTCTGGCGCCGTTGCCGGGGATTGTAGCGCCTTTGGTAAGTGGAATTTGGTAAGGAAAAATTTATATAGTGTGCTGAAATTTTCTATCACTTGTTACTATGGAAAGTAATTCTCTGAGGGGCTTGTTCGGGGTATCTTCACCCCGTCCAGTAGAGCAAAGAGTTGCTCCTCAACCTACTGAACCTATTGAAAATGAAACTCCTTTTGAAGTTCCTTCGGGTATGATGGAAAAACTGTTGGCTAATACTTTTACAGGAGATGGAACAAAGTATCCTGATGAACATCTACTCTATGTGGATGAAGTTTGTGGATTATTTAAGCTTGCAGGTATACCCGATGATGTTGTTAAGAAGAAGGTCTTCCCTTTATCTTTGAAGGAAGATGCATTGACATGGTATAGGTTATGTGATGATACGGGATCATGGAACTATAAAAGATTGAAATTGGAATTTCATCAAAAGTATTACCCTATGCATCTTGTTCATCGTGATCGCAATTATATACATAATTTTTGGCCTCGCGAAGGAGAAAGCATCGCTCAAGCTTGGGGGAGGCTTAAATCAATGTTACATTCATGCCCCAATCATGAGCTCTCAAAAGTGACAATTCTTCAGAATTTTTATGCTCGACTTTCTGATAACAATCACACCATGCTCGATACTTCTTGTGCTGGCTCTTTTATGATGAAGACTATTCAATTCAGATGGAATTTATTGGATAGAATTAAACGCAACTCTGAAGATTGGGACCTCGACGAAGGTAAGGAGTCAGGTATGACGCCTAAGTTTGATTGTGTTAAATCTTTTATGGACACCGATATTTTCCGTAAGTTTAGCACTAAATATGGACTTGACTCTGAGATAGTAGCTTCTTTCTGTGAATCTTTTGCTACTTATGTTGATCTCCCTAAGGAGAAGTGGTTTAAATATCATCCTCCCATAGAAGTAAAAGTAGTTGCACCTATTAAAGTTGAAGAAAAGACTGTCACTTATAATGATCCTATTATTCCTACCTCTTATGTTGAGAAACCACCTTTTCCTGTTAGAGTAAAGGATCATGCTAGAGTTCAACTGTTGTTCGTAAAATCAATATTAGAACTTATACACCTCCTGAGCAAGTTAAAGTAGAACCTAATATTGCTATTGTTAAAGATCTCTTGTCTGATAATATTGATGGGCATGTTATTCAATTCTGTGGTGAAACTGCTAGAATTGCTAAACCATGTGCTAAAGATAAACATAGACACGTGGTAGGCGTGCTCGTTATTTACATTAAAATAGGAGATCATTGTTATAATGGCTTATGTGATATGTGTGCTAGTGCTAGTGTTATACCTATTACCTTGTATGAAGAAATTAAGCATGAAATTGCACCCGCTGAGATAGAAGATATTGATGTTACAATTAAACTTGCCAATAGAGATACCATATCTCTAGTGGGAATTGTTAGAGATGTTGAAGTCTGGTGTGGGAAAACTAAATATCCTGCTGATTTTCTTGTTCTTGGTTCTCCACAAGATAGCTTTTGTCCCATTATATTTGGTAGACCCTTCTTGAACACTGTTAATGCTAGGATAGATTAAGTAAAAGAATGTTGTTACTATTGGCTTGGATGATATGGTACATGAGTTTAATTTCTCTAAATTTAGTAAACAACATCGTGAGGAAGAATTGCCTAGTAAGGATGAAATTATTGGTCTTGCTTCTATTGTTGCATTCTCCTAGTGATCCTTTGGAACACAATTTGCTAGACCATGAAAATGAGATGTTCATGAATGAAAGAAGGGAAATAGATGAAGTATTCTTTAAACAGGAACCTATTCTGCAACATAATTTGCCAGTTGAAATCCTAGGGGATCCTCCTCCACCCAAGGGTGATCCCGTGTTTGAGCTTAAACTATTGCCTGATAATCTTAAATATGCTTATCTTGATGAAAAGAAAATATATCCTGTTATTATTAGTGCTAACCTTTCAGAGCATGAAGAAGAAAGATGATTGAAAACTCTGAAAAAGCAATGTGCCGCTATTGGATATACTCTTGATGATCTTAAGGGCATTAGTCCCACTCTATGTCAGCATAAAATAAATTTGGAAGCGGATGCCAAACCAGTTCGTGATCCTCAACGACGTTTGAATCCTAAAATGAAAGAATTGTTAAGAAAAGAAATACGCAAGCTTCTGGAGGCAGGTATAATTTATCCGGTTGCTGATAGTCAGTGGGTAAGTACTGTCCATTGTGTCCCTAAGAAGGGAGGTACTACTGTTGTCCCTAATGATAAAGATGAATTGATTCCGCAAAGAATTATCACAGGTCATAGGATGGTAATTGATTTATGCAAATTAAATAAAGCTACTAAGAAAGATCATTACCCCTTACCTTTTATTGATCAAATGCTAGAAAAATTATGCAAACATACACATTATTACTTTCTAGATGGTTATTCTGGTTTCTCTCAAATACCGTGGTCGGCTAAAGATCAATCAAAGACTACTTTTACATGCCCTTTTGGTACTTTTTCTTATAGACGTATGCCTTTTGGTTTATGTAATGCACCTGCTACCTTTCAAAGATGCATGATGGCTATATTCTCTGACTTTTGTGAAAAGATTTCTGAGGTTTTCATGGACGACTTTTCCGTCTATGGATTCTCTTTTGATGATTGCTTGAGCAATCTTGATCGAGTTTTGCAGAGATGTGAAGAAACTAATCTTGTCTTGAATTGGGAAAGTGCCACTTTATGGTTAATGAAGGTATTTTATTGGGGCACAAAGTTTCTGAAAGAGGTATTGAAGTTGATAAAGCCAAGGTTGATGCTATTGAAAAGATGCCATGTCCCAAGGACATCAAAGGTATAAGAAGTTTCCTTGGTCACGCCGGGTTTTATAGGAGGTTCATTAAGGACTTCTCAAAATTTCTCGCCTCGACTAATTTATTACAAAAAGATGTACCATTTGTCTTTGATGATGATTGTGTGGAAGCATTTGAAATACTTAAGAAAGCATTAGTCTCGCACCCGTTGTTCAGCCACCGATTGAATTTACCCTTTGAGATTATGTGTGATGCTAGTGATTATGCTGTAGGTGCTGTTCTAGGGCAAAGAGTTGATAAGAAGTTAAATGTTATCCATTATGCTAGTAAGACTCTAGACAATGCTCAAAGAAATTATGCTACTATCGAAAAGGAACTTTTAGCAGTTGTATTTGCTTGTGATAAATTCAGACCCTATATTGTCGATTCTAAAGTAACTATTCACACCGATCATGCAGCTATTAAATATCTTATGGAAAAGAAAGATGCTAAACCTAGACTTATTAGATGGGTTCTCTTGCTGCAAGAATTTGATTTGCATATTGTTGATAGAAAAGGAGCTGAGAACCCCGTTGCAGACAACTTATCTAGGTTAGAGAATGTTCTTGATGACCCACTACCTATTGATGATAGCTTTCCTGATGAACGATTAAATGTCATAAGCACTTCTCGTGGCACTCCATGGTATGCTGATTACGTTAATTATATTGTTGCTAAGTTTATACCACCTAGCTTCACATACCAACAAAAGAAAAAAGTTCTTTTATGATTTGCGACATTACTTTTGGGATGACCCACATCTTTATAAAGAAGGAGTAGTTGGTGTTATTAGACGTTATTTACCTAAGCATGAACAGGAACAGATCCTACGCAAGTGTCACTCCGAAGCTTATGGAGGACACCATGTTGGAGATAGAACTGCACATAAGGTATTGCAATCTGGTTTTTATTGGCCTACTCTCTTCAAGGATGCCCGTAAGTTTGTCTTGTCTTGTGATGAATGTCAAAGAATTGGTAATATTAGTAGACGTCAAGAAATGCCTATGAATTATTCACTTGTTATTGAACCATTTGATGTTTGGGGCTTTGATTATATGGGACCTTTTCCTGCCTCTAATGGATATACATATATCTTAGTTGCTGTTGATTACGTTACTAAGTGGGTAGAAGCTATTCCAACTAGTAGTGCTGATCATAACACTTCTATTAAAATGCTTAAGGAAGTTATTTTTCCGAGGTTTGGAGTCCCTAGATATTTAATGACTGATGGTGGTTCACACTTTATTCAGGGTGCTTTTCGTAAAATGCTTGCTAAATATGACGTTAAACATAGAATTGCATCTCTCTATCACCCACAGTCTAGCGGTCAAGTAGAATTGAGTAATAGAGAGCTCAAATTATTTTTGCAAAAGACTGTTAATAGGTCTAGAAAGAATTGGTCCAAGAAACGTCATGATGCATTATGGGCCTATAGAACTGCATATAAGAATCCTATGGGTATGTCTCCGTATAAAATGGTTTATGGAAAAGCATGTCACTTACCTCTTGAACTAGAACATAAGGCATATTGGGCTATTAAAGAGCTCAACTATGATTTCAAACTTGCCAGTGAGAAGAGGTTATTTGATATTAGCTCACTTGATGAATGGAGAACCGAAGCTTATGAAAATGCCAAGTTGTTTAAAGAAAAAGTTAAAAGATGGCATGACAAAAGGATACAAAAGCGTGAGTTTAATGTAGGTGATTATGTATTGCTATACAAATCTCGTTTAAGATTTTTTGCAGGAAAACTTATCTCTAAATGGGAAGGTCCCTACGTTATCGAGGAGGTCTGTCGTTCCGGTGCCATAAAAATCAACAACTTCGAAGGCACAAATCCGAAGGTGGTAAACGATCAAAGAATCAAACATTATATCTCAGGTAATCCCATAAATGTTGAAACCAATATTATTGAAACCATAACCCCGGAGGAATACATAAGGAACACTTTCCAGACCGTTTCAGACTCCGAAAAGGAATAGGTATGTGGTACGGTAAGTAGACCGACTCCAAAACAATTTTTAAGGCAATATTTCTTTATTTTGGAATATCTAGAAAAATAGAAAAATAAGTGGCAGTTCGGGAAGGATACGAGGGCCTTCACGAGGGTGGAGGGCGCGCCCTACCCCCTGGGCGCGCCCCCTACCTCGTGAGCACCTCGTGTGCCCTCCGGACTCCGTTTTCTTGCACGATACATATTTTGGTTGGTAAAACTTCATTATATATCCTCCCGAAGGTTTTGACTCCCGTATCATGCAAATATCTCATGTCCTTGTTTCGAGCTGTTTTTCTGACAGATCTAGATTATCATGACGTCCCCAAGTGCTTCAAAGGACAAGTTCTTCGAGAAGGTGATCAACTCTTACCTCGCAAAGGTGCTGCGACACCCTCAAACCATTGAGATGCGTGATGGGTTGCTGCACATCCGCGATGTTGAGGGACCCAAGGAACCTAAGCATGGAGGCGAGGCTCGAAGCAATGGAGCAACATGTTTTCAAGTGCCAGGGGATGGTGGAGCGTGGAATTAATGCTAACCACAAGATGCTCGCGGAGTTCACCAACAACTACGAGCTGGATGCCAAGAACACCGAGGACGCCATCTTCAAGCTACATGAGAAGATCGAGCACCTCCAAGCCCAAATCTATGATCTGCAAAATCAAAACTTTGAATATGAATATAGATTCAAAAGGATGAGTTTGGCTGCAGATTTGAGGATTCTGGAGACTCGATCATCCTTCTATGATGGTGAGCCTATGTCATGGAAGGTGGACGACAAGCCCGCATCATCAACAACACCTCCACTTCCTCCAACAACAAAGAAGGAGACATAATCACATGGGTATGGGCACTCCCCTTGGCAACTGCCAAGCTTGGGGGAGGTGCCCCGGCATCGTATCACCATCACAACTCCTTTTTTTACCATTTTTCTTAGTTCGATCCTATTAGTAGTATCTTGATTTAGTAGAATAAAGTCATGGCATGATCTAGTTTTGAGTTTTGCTTTATGATCCCTCTATGTAATCGAGTCCGTGAGCTATATATATAATAAAGTTTAGTGTTGAGTCAAGGGCTTGATTACTTTGCCATGATCTTGGGTGAATAAAAGAAAAGAATAAAAAGAAACAAAGAGTTCATATTGATCTTATTGAAAGTAATGACTTCACATAGAAAGAGTATGATGATTAGAAGTTGTTGGGAGTTGGCAAATATGGCTCTGGTCATCGTTGCAATTAATAGGAAGTAATAAGGGGAGAGAGGTTTCACATATAGATCTATTATCATTGACATCTTTTATGATTGGGAGCACTCATCAAAATATGGCATGCTAAAGAGTTGATGTTGGACAAGGAACACAACATAATGAGTTATGTTTTCTTGTATCTGAGATAAAGTATGTTGTCATGGATCCTCTAACATGTTGAGCTTGCCTTTCCCCCTCATGCTAGCTAAATTCTCAGCACCAAGTAGAGATACTACTTGTGCTTCCAAATACCCTTAAACCAGTTTAGCCATGAGAGTCCACCATATCTACCTATGGATTGAGTAAGATCCTTCAAGTAAGTTGTCATCGGTGCAAGCAATAAAAATTGCTCTCTAAATATGCATGACTTATTAGTGCAGAGAAATAAGCTTTGTACGAAATTGTTGTGGAAGTAATAAAAGCGACGGACTGCATAATAAAGTTCCACATACAAGGGGCAATATAAAGTGATGTTCTTTTGCATTAAGATTTTGTGCATCCAACTATAAAGCGCATGGCAACCTCTCGCTCTCCTCTGCGAAGGGCCTATCTTTTATTATTATCTTCTACCTTATGCAAGAGTCATGGTGATCTTCACCTTTCCTTTTTCATCTTATCCTTTGGCAAGCCCAGCATGTTGGAAGGAACATGATATATATATCTAATTGGATGTAGGGGAGCATGAATTGTTATTGTTGACATTACCCTTGAGGTAAAAGGTTGTGGGGCAAAACTATAGGCCCCTATCTTTCTCCGTGTCCGATTAAAACTCCGTAACCACAAGTATTGCGTGAGTGCTAGCAATTATGAAGGACTAAGTGATAGTTGAGTATGTGGACTTGCTTTTAAGCTATGACATAGACTCTTTCCGATGTTATGATAAATTGCAATTGCTTCAATGAATGAGGTTATACTTTGATGGTACCCAATAAAGTTTCGATTCATACTTTTGCATTGTGAAAAGATCATCACTTGAACATAAGTAATCATATGACAAATATATATATATATATATATATATATATATATATATATATATATATGTTGCTGTTATGAGAATAATCACGATGCCATCATGTCCGTATTTTATTTTTATCGACGCCTCTACCTCTAAACATGAGAACATATTTCTTGTTATCGGCTTTTCGCTTGAGGACAAGCGAGGTCTAAGCTTGGGGGAGTTGAAACGTCCATTTTGCATCTTGTTTTTATATCGATATTTATCGCATTATGGGCTGTTATTTCACGTTATGTCACAATACTTATGGTTGTTCTCTCTTATTTTACAAGGTTTACATGAAGAGGGAGAATGCCGGCAGCTGGAATTCTGGGCTAGAAAAGGAGCAAATATTGGAGACCTATTCATGCAACTCCAAAAGTCCTGAAACTCCACGGAATATCTTAAAAGAAATAAAGAAAAATCATCGCCAAAGATGAAGGCCGTGGGGCCCACACTGCTCAAGAGGGTGGGGCGCCTCCCCGGGCGCGCCCTCACCTCATGGGCCCCTGGTGGCTCTCCGATGCCCATCTTCTCCTATATGAAGTCTTTCGATGAGAAAAAACTAGAGACAACCTTTCGACGAGACTCACGCCGCCAGGCGGAACCTTGGCGGAACCAATCTAGGGCTCCGGCGGAGCTGTTCTGCCAGGGACACTTCCCTCCGGGAGGGGGAAATCATCGTCATCATCATCACCAGCGCTCCTCTCATTGGGAGAGGGCAATCTCCATCAACATCTTCACCAGCACCATCTCATCTCCAAACCCTACTTCATATCTTGTATCCAATTCCTGTCTCCAAGTCCGGGATTGGTGCTAGTAGGTTGCTAGTAGTGTTGTTTACTCCTTGTAGTTGATGCTAGTTGGTTTATTTGGTGGAAGATCATATGTTCAGATCCTTTATGCATATTATTACCCCTCTGATTATGAACATGAATATGCTTTGTGAGTAGTTACGTTTGTTCCCGAGGACAAGGGAGAAGTCTTGCTATCGTGAGTCATGTGAATTTGGTATTCGCTCGATATTTTGATGAGATGTATGTTGTCTAGCCTCTAGTGGTGTTATGTGAACGTCGACTACATAACACTTCACCATTATTTGGGCCTAGAGGAAGGCATTGGGAAGTAATAAGTAGATGATGGGTTGCTAGAGTGATGTAAGCTTAAACCCTAGCTTATGCGTTGCTTTGTAAGGGGCTGATTTGGATCCATATGTTTCATGCTATGGTTAGGTTTACCTTAATACTTTTGTTGTAGTTGCGGATGCTTGCAATAGATGTTAATCATAAGTTGGATGCTTGTTCAAGTAAGAACAGCACCCAAGCACCGTCCACCCACATATCAAATTATCAAAGTACCGAGCGAATCATATGAACGTGATGAAAACTAGCTTGACGATAATCCCATGTGTCCTCGGGCGCTTTTCCTATTATAAGAGTTTGTCCAGGCTTGTCCTTTGCTACAAAAAGGATTGGGCCACCTTGCTGCACTTTATTTACTCTTGTTACTTGTTGCTCGTTGCAATTTACCTTATCACAAAACTATCTGTTACCACTTATTTCAAGATTTCTGCAGAGAATACCTTGCTGAAAACCGCTTATCATTTCCTTCTGCTCCTCGTTGGGTTCGACACTCTTACTTATCGAAAGGACTATGATAGATCCCCTATACTTGTGGGTCATCAACGTCTCCGCTTCTCCACGCTGCCTCGGCAACTACACGACTTGACAAGTCCCTGCGACATGCAAGGAAAACCATCATTACCTGCGATCGTGGGAGACGCCGGTTGGCCTTCTCTTGCTATAAATGGGGAGGGGGGCGGAGCCCCCGTTGCCCATCTCTTCCTCACTTTCTTGCTTCTCTGCTCCATTGCTTGCAAAGTGCCATCGATGGCGCCCACGAAAGAAGTTCTCTGCCACGAGAAAGGGAAGGCTCGCGAGGGCCCGGTTCCCTCGACGCCAAGAGCGGCCGCGGCCGTCCGTGCAAGCACGCCGCGACCCCCGCCGTGGCCCACCGTCGAGGTGGCGCCGCAGTACACGGAGGGGATCGTCCCATCCATGGTGGTTCAGCCGATGAGGGGAGGCGCGCGATGGTGGCGCGGCCTCCCCGCCCGCGCTTCCATTCGGCTGAGGTGTTGCCGGATTTCGTTGTCTGGTCGGAGAGCCCAGCCGGCAACTGGCTCCAACTTCCGGTGCTTCTTCACCGGCAAACTGCCGGCCTCTGGTCCGGGCGGGCTCTGGTTGCAGGCGGACGGCTGCTGCAGCAGGGCCTCTTGGGTTGTGGTCGAGACTTCCGCCGCGGGCAACATAGCCCTGGCCCGCGGCTGGCAGATGTTCGCTCGCGCGCGCGGCCTGGGCAGGAAGTGCACCCTCCACTTCAGGTACGATGGTTAATCGACCCTCTATGTGAGGGTGTTCGGGGAAGATGGTTGCCGCGCCGGGTGCTGCCCCGAGACGAACGACGGTGAGGAGGTGCTCGTCCTTGGTGATGGTCGTGATGAGGACGAGGGCGAGCCTGCCCTCGGCGGCGACCGCCTCTCCTCTAGCTACGGCGGCTCTTCCTCCGGTGACAGCTCCAGCAGCGACGGCTACGACCAACCGCCGCGCCGCCGTGCCCGTTTCGAAGGAGGCAGCGGGTCATCTCGTCGCGGCGCCTCTGTGAAGCGCGAGGAGGGGTCTGGCTAGGCTTGGGGCGTCGCCAAGGGCCTGCCTCTGCGGATTGCTGCAACGTTGCTTTGCTTAGCTTTTTTCTTTCTTTCCTGCATCGGAAAACGAAACCAGTATGGGCCTGGAGGGGCGTGTATCGAACTGTGGTTCTTTGGTTAATGCATCGTGCGTGTCGTTCCCATGCCGTGTTGTTATTTTGCGCAAAGATAACTTAACCTGGTGTGTTTGGGACGCCCTTTCCCTCACGTGGTGCCTGTGTTGCTCGGAAATTGCGAAAAATTCGTTAGGGGGTGCACTAAAATATTTGCCGCGTACCCAAGCCTTAACTTGGCACCTTGTATCGCGGTACCCGTGGGGCACGGATTAGGAGAGATGTGCCAGCTTCCAGGCTTGAACGAGGGTGGCTCGCGAGAAGGCAAAGAGAAGAGAAATGCTCACGAGGGCACCTGCCTAGCCCCCTCGCGAGGTATGTGTGTGAGAGAGAGAGCATGAGCAAACTAGAGCCGAGAAAAAAAAGCGGTAAAAGGCTAGGGAACCAAATCAGCAACGAACACCAAGAGCAACTCCGATTAAGGAAAAGCAAGCCAACTACGAAAAGCAAATGAAAAGCCGCGTCCGACACCTAATCTAGTCTTCAAGTCTTCTCACCAGCGCGGAGCTAAGTGCTATCCGCTAGGCGTGGGAGGGAGCCCCAGGGCCTGAGGCCGGCGCTCTTGAGACTCTGGGGCGTGTACAGCCCCACTCATTATTACGTGAGAGTGTAACAGGCGGCAATTCTTCACAGGCACCGGGCCTTCTTCGCAGGCTTTGGGCCTTTCTTCTCAGGCTCTGGGCCTTGCTTCATGGATAGAACTTCCTGAGGTGCTGGATGTTCCAGGCGTTCTTGACGGGTGTCCGGTCCCACGTCTCCAGGTGTTCTGAACGGGCCCTCCCACATGGGCGAAAGCTTGTGCAACCCTTCCCTGGAGAGGACCCGCCTCAGGACGAGGTCACCCACCTCGAGCGTCCTGGAGTGGATGTTGCGGCAGTGGTACCGCCGCAGAGCTTGTTGGTACGTTCCTCCCCCAGTACGAGATCCGTCCCCCGCATGGCGTCCTGTTGTGTTTCGTCGAACGCCAGGACCCGCGCGGAGCGATGCTTGACCTCGTGAGGGAGGACTTCTTCGGCTCCATAGACGAGGAAGAACGGAATCTCGCCCGTTGGCTTGGTAGAGGTGGTACGGATGGACCACAACACGGACTGGAGTTCGTCGTGCCAGCCCCTGCCGCAGGCCTCCAGCTTCTTCTTGAAGGTCCTGGTGTTGAGACCCCTCAGGACCTCGGCGCATGCTGCGTTCGGCCTGACCATTGCTCCTGGGTGGGCCACTTGCGTAGCAGATCTGCGTTCCAAGGTTAGCACAATAGGTTTTGAAGAGGTTACTAGTAAACTGCGAGCCGTTATCTGTGATGGTGCGGTTGGGGACCCCGAAGCGGCTCACGAGGCCCTTGATGAAATTGACAGTAGAGCCGGCTGGAATGGTACGGATGGCTTCCACTTCCGCCCACTTGATGAACTTGTCGATGGCGACGTAGAGATAGCAGTAGCCCCCTACCGCTCGTGGGAACGGGCCTAAGATGTCCAGCCCCCAGACCGCGAACGGCCACGTGAGCGGAATGGTTTGGAGGCCCTGAGCGGGCTAGCGGATTTGCTTGGCGTGGAATTGGCAAGCTTCGCAGGACATCACCAGCTCGGCTGCATCCTTGAGTGTTGTAGGCCAATAGAATCCGTTGCGGAAGGCCTTGCCGACGAGGGTCCTTGACGATGACTGATGTCCATAGTCTCCGCCGTGTATGTCAATCAGCAGCTCCCTTCCTTGATCGCTGGAGATGCAGCGCAGCGTTACGTCGTTCGGCCGTTTCCTGTACAACTCGCCGTCTTGAATGCAGTATGCCGTGGCCTGTCGGGCCACACACTCTGCGTCTTCTTCCTTCTCCGGCAGCGTCCCGTGCATCAGGTACTCCTTGAATTCCTTGGTCCAGTACTCCTCCCGAGGCTCGAGCGCCAAGAGCTGCCGAGCTCCTGAGGTTGGGTCGCAGGCTGGGGCTCCCGTGGTCGGGGGTTGTGGGAGCTCCTCCCGAGGCTGAGTCGTGCTTTAAAGAGGTGGCGTAGCTAATGGATGAAGAGCCGCTCTTCGAAGACGCCGGGCTCTTGCGGTTGCCGCTTGGATGCTCTCTTGGCGATGTCGTCGGCTTCCTTGTTGGTGCCCCGGGGCACGTGCTGCAGCTCCAGGCCCGAGAACTGCTTTTTCATCTTGCGCAACTCCGCAAGTTAGGCCTCCATGTGCTCGTCCTTCGGCTCGTACACTTTGTTGGAGAAGTTAACGAGGAGTTGTGAGTCGCCTTTGATGGTAAGGCGCCTCACCCCCAGAGCCACCGCAGCCTTCAGGCCAGCTATGAGGCCTTCGTATTCTGTGATATTGTTGGAGACCTTCTCGCCGTGCTGGAAGCAGAGTTGCACGGCGTAGTAAAGCTTGTCCTGAGTGGGCGAGATGAGCACTGCTCCAGCCCCCGCGCCCTGGTGCGCGAAGGCACCATCGAAATACATGACCCAGCCGTCTGGTGCCTCACTTCCTGGGGAGGTGGACCGGTCTTCTCCTTCCTCAAGAGCCGGGGCATCTGTCCATTCTGCCACAAACTCGGTGAGCACGGCTCCCTTGATGACCCTGGTAGTGTTGAACTCCAGCTGGAATGCTTGCAGCTCGATGTTCCATTCAGCGACCCTTCCGGCTGAGTTTGGGCTCCTGAGTACCCTCTCCAACGGGTAAGATGAGACGACCTTGAAGGGGTGGGCCTGGAAGTAGCGCCGCAGCTTGCGCGAGGCCACCAAAAGTGCGAGCAGGAGCTTTTGCGGCATGGGGTAGCGCACCCTCGCGTCCCGCAGTACGGTGCTGATGAAGTACACCGGGTGCTCAACGAAGGCTGGCACATTGTCGAGGCTCGGGTTCTGCAGGGATTGTGGCATATCCTGAGGTGGAGGGTTTCCTGAGACCTGACCGTCCTCAGGAGCTTCTGCGATGCTGCCCTGCTGAGTTTGGTCTTCCACCGTTGATGGCTCTGCTGAGCTTTCCTGACCCTGCGCTGCATCAGCTCCGGCTTGGCGCGGCACACCCTCGTCTTGGCGCTCCTCCCGAACCGCCACCAGCGCCGCGCTGGCGGAGTACGGGGTGGCGGCAAGGTAGAGTACCAGAGGCTCTAGAGGCCGCGGTGCCACCATCACCGGGGGGCTGGTGAGGTATTTCTTGAGGTCTTGGAAGGCACGGTCGGCCTCCGGGGTCCACTCGAAGGGACCCTTCTTCTTCATGAACTTAAAGAAGGGTAAGGCGCGCTCGCCTAGCTTGGAGATGAAACGCCCTAACGCGGTCACCCGCCCTGCTAGCTTTTGCATCTCCTTGAGGGTCTGTGGTGGGCTAATGTCTTCAATGGCCTTGATCTTCTCCGAGTTCGCCTTGATCCCTCTATGGGATACGAGGAACCCTAGTAGCTTGCCGGAGAGGACGCCAAACACGCACTTCTCCGGGTTAAGCCTCAAGTTCACCCGGCGCAAGCTCTCAAATATCTCTTCCAAGTCTTGAATCAATGTCCTCGCCTCGCGAGATTTGACCATTATGTCATCAACGTAGGCCTCTGTGTTCCTGCCGAGCTGCCGCCCCAAGGCGATGTGCATCAGCCGCTGAAAGGTTGCACCCGCGTTGCACAGGCCGAAGGGCATGCAGGTGTAGCAATACACCCCGCATGGTGTCAGGAAGGCCGTCTTCTCCACATCCTCCACCGCCATCTTGATTTGGTGGTATCCAAAGAACGCATCCAGGAAACATAGCAAGTCGCACTCGACGATGGAGTCGACGATCTGATCGATGCACGAAAGGGGAACAGATCTTGGGGGCACGCTTTGTTAAGGTTGGTGAAGTCGATGCACATCCATTCCTTCCCGCCTTTCTTCGGTACTACGACGGGGTTCGCCAGCCAATCAGGGTATCGAACTTCTCGAATGGTACCGGCTGCCTCCAGCTTGCGTCTCTCTTGGACGATGAAGGTCTGCTTCTCAGTGGACTACCGTCTCGCCCGCTACTTCACGGGACGCATGTTGGGGCACACTCTCAGGTGATGTTGGATCACCTCTCTCGGGACCCCTACCAGCTAGTTGGGCTCCCACGCGAATATCTCCTTGTTTGCGCGCAAAAGCCTCACCAAAGCTTCTTCTTGTCCCGGGTCAAGGTTGGTTCCTATGGTAAAGGTGGCTCCCAAAGACCCGTCCTCGTCAACCGGCACCTGCTTGGTCTCCGCCTTGTCTTGGGTGAACAACTACTTCTTCTTGGCGGGCGCGGTCTCCTTGGCCTCGGGCGTACTGGCGCCGGCTGGCTGCGCTGCTGCCGCGGTCTTGAAGGCGAGCCGGAGCGCCGTTGATGACCCACAAGTATAAGGGATCTATCGTAGTCCTTCCGATAAGTAAGAGTGTCGAACCCAACGAGGAGCGGAAGGAAATGATAAGCGGTTTTCAGCAAGATATTCTCTGCAAGTACTGAAATAAGTGGTAACAGATAGTTTTGTGATAAGGTAAATTGCAACGAGCAACAAGTAACAAGAGTAAATAAAGTGCAGCAAGGTGGCCCAATCCTTTTTTTAGCAAAGGACAAGCCTGGACAAACTCTTATAATAGGAAAAGCGCTCCCGAGGACACATGGGATTATCGTCAAGCTAGTTTTCATCACATTCATATGATTCGCGTTCGGTACTTTGATAATTTGATATGTGGGTGGACCGGTGCTTGGGTGCTGTTCTTACTTGAACAGGCATACCACTTATGATTAACCTCTATTGCAAGCATCCGCCACTACAACAGAAGTATTAAGGTAAACCTAACCATAGCATGAAACATATGGATGCAAATCAGCCCCTTACGAAGCAACGCATAAACTAGGGTTTAAGCTTCTGTCACTCTAGCAACCCATCATCTACTTTTTACTTCCCAATGCCTTCCTCTAGGCCCAAATAATGGTGAAGTGTTATGTAGTCGACATTCACATAACACCACTAGAGGCTAGACAACATACATCTCATCAAAATATCGAACGAATACCAAATTCACATGACTACTGATAGCAAGACATCTCCCTTGTCCTCAGGAACAAACGTAACTACTCACAAAGCATATTCATGTTCATAATCAGAGGGGTAATAATATGCATAAAGGATCTGAACATATGATCTTCCACCAAATAAACCAACTAGCATCAACTACAAGGAGTAATCAACACTACTAGCAACCTACTAGCACCAATCCCGGACTTGGAGACAGGAATTGGATACAAGAGATGAACTAGGGTTTGGAGAGGAGATGGTGCTGGTGAAGATGTTGATGGAGATTGCCCTCTCTCGATGAGAGGAGCGCTGGTGATGATGATGACGATGATTTCCCCCTTCCGGAGGGAAGTGTCCCCGGCAGAACAGCTCACGAGCCCTAGATTGGTTCCGCCAAGGTTCCGCCTCGTGGCGGAGTCTCGTCCCGAAAGGTTGTCTCTGATTTATTTTCTCATCGAAAGACTTCATATAGGAGAAGATGGGCATCAGAGAGCCACCAGGGGGGCCATGAGGTAGGGGGGCGCGCCCCCCACCCTCGTGAGCATGGTGTGGGCCCCCTGGCCTTCATCTTTAGCGATGGTTTTTCTTTATTTATTTTAAGACATTCCGTGGAGTTTCAGGACTTTTGGAGTTGCACAGAATAGGTCTCCAATATTTGCTCCTTTTCCAGCCCAGAATTCCAAATTGCCGCATTCTCCATCTTCATGTAAACCTTGTAAAATAAGAGAGAATAGCCATAAGTATTGTGACATAACGTGAAATAACAGCCCATAATGCGATAAATATCGATATAAAAGCATGATGCAAAATGGACGTATCAACTCCCCCAAGCTTAGGCCTCGCTTGTCCTCAAGCTTAAAAGCCGATAACAATAAATATGTCCTCATGTTTAGAGGTAGAGGCGTCGATAAAAATAAAATACGGACATGAAGGCATCATGATTATTCTCATAACAGCAACATATATAGATTTGTCATATGATTACTTATGTTCAAGTGATGATCTTTTCACAATGCAAAAGTATGAATCGAAACTTTATTGGGTACCAAAGAAAGTATAACCTCAGTCATTGAAGCAATTGCAATTTATCATAACATCGGAAAGAGTCTATGTCGAGCTTAAAAGCAAGTCCACATACTCAACTATCACTTAGTCCTTCATAATTGCTAGCACTCACGCAATACTTGTGGTTACGGAGTTTTAATCGAACCTGAGAGAAAGATAGGGGCCTATAGTTTTGTCCCACAACCTTTTACCTCAAGGGCAATGTCAACAATAACAATTCATGCTCCCCTACATCCAATTAGATATATATATCATGTTCTTTCCAACATGCTGGGCTTGCCAAAGGACAAAATGAAAAAGGAAAGGTGAAGATCACCGTGACTCTTGCATAAGGTAGAAGATAATAATAAAAGATAGGCCCTTCGCAGAGGGAAGCAGAGGTTGCCATGCGCTTTTATAGTTGGATGCACAAAATCTTAATGCAAAAGAACGTCACTTTATATTGCCCCTTGTATGTGGAACTTTATTATGCAGTCAAATCGCTTTTATTACTTCCACAACAATTTCATACAAAGCTTATTTCTCTGCACTAATAAGTCATGCATATTTAGAGAGCAATTTTATTGCTTGCACCGATGACAACTTACTTGAAGGATCTTACTCAATCCATAGGTAGATATGGTGGACTCTCATGGCTAAACTGGTTTAAGGGTATTTGGAAGCACAAGTAGTATCTCTACTTGGTGCCGAGAATTTGTCTAGCATGAGGGGAAAGGCAAGCTCAACATGTTAGAGGATCCATGACAACATACTTTATCTCAGATACAAGAAAACATAACTCATTATGTTGTCTTCCTTGTCCAACATCAACTCTTTAGCATGTCATATTTTAATGAGTGCTCCCAATCATAAAAGATGTCAATGATAATATATCTATATGTGAGACCTCTCTCCCCTTATTACTTCCTATGAATTGCAACGATGACCAGAGCCATATTTGCCAACTCCCAACAACTTTTAATCATCATACTCTTTCTATGTGAAGTCATTACTTTCAATAAGATCAATATGAACTCTTTGTTTCTTTTTATTCTTTTATTTTATTCACCCAAGATCATGGCAAAGTAATCAAGACCTTGACTCAACACTAAACTTTATTATATATATAGCTCACGGACTCGATTACATAGAGGGATCATAAAGCAAAAGTCAAAACTAGATCATGCCTTGACTTTATTCTACTAAATCAAGATACTACTAATAGGATCGAACTAAGAAAAACGTTAAAGATAGGAGTTGTGATGGTGATACGATACCGGGGCACCTCCCCCAAGCTTGGCAGTTGCCAAGGGGAGTGCCCATACCCATGTGATTATGTCTCCTTCTTTGTTGTTGGAGGAAGTGGAGGTGTTGTTGATGATGCGGGCTTGTCGTCCACCTTCCATGGCATAGGCTCACCATCATAGAAGGATGATCGAGTCTCCGGAATCCTCAAATCTGCAGCCAAACTCATCCTTTTGAATCTATATTCATACTCACAGTTTTGATTTTGCAGATCATAGATTTGGGCTTGGAGGTGCTCGATCTTCTCATGTAGCTTGAAGATGGCTTCCTCGGTGTTCTTGGCATCCGGTTCGTAGTTGTTGGTGAACTCCGCGAGCATCTTGTGGCTGGCATTAATTCCATGCTCCACCATCCCCTGGCACTTGAAAACTTGTTGCTCCATTGCTTCGAGCCTCGCCTCCATGCTTCCGGTTCCCTTGGGTCCCTCAACATCGCGGATGTGCAGCAACCCATCACGCATCTCAATGGTTTGAGGGTGTCGCAGCACCTCTGCGAGGTAAGGGTTGATCACCTTCTCGAAGAACTTGTCCTTTGAAGCACTTGGGGACGTCATGACGATCTAGATCTGTCAGAAAAACAGCTCGAAACAAGGACAGGCGATTTTTGCGTGATACGGGAGTCAAAACCTTGGGAGAATATATAATGAATTTTTACCGACCAAAATACATATCGTGCAAGAAATCGGAGTCCGGAGGGCACACGAGGTGCTCACGAGGCAGGGGGCGCGCCCAGGGGGGTAGGGCGTGCCCTCCACCCTCGTGAAGGCCTCGTGTCCTTCCCGGACTGCCACTTATTTTTCTATTTTTTTAGATATTCCAAAACAAAGAAATATTGCCTTAAAATTGTTTTGGAGTCGGTCTACTTACCGTACCACATATCTATTCCTTTTCGTAGTCTGAAACGATCTGAAAGTGTTCCTTATGTATTCCTCCGGGGTTACGGTTTCAATAATATTGGTTTCAACATTTATGGGATTACCTGAGATATAATGTTTGATTCTTTGACCGTTTACCACCTTCGGATTTGTGCCTTCGAAGTTGTTGATTTTTATGGCACCGAACGACAGACCTCCTCGATAACGTAGGGACCTTCCCATTTAGAGAGAAGTTTTCCTGCAAAAATCTTAAACGAGAGTTGTATAGCAATACATAATCACCTACATTAAACTCACGCTTTTGTATCCTTTTGTCATGCCATCTTTTAACTTTTTCTTTAAACAACTTGGCATTTTCATAAGCTTGGGTTCTCCATTCATCAAGTGAGCTAATATCAAATAACCTCTTCTCACCGGCAAGTTTGAAATCATAGTTGAGCTCTTTAATAGCCCAATATGCCTTATGTTCTAGTTCGAGAGGTAAGTGACATGCTTTTCCATAAACCATTTTATACGGAGACATACCTATAGGATTCTTATATGCAGTTCTATAGGCCCATAATGCATCATAAAGTTTATTGGACCAATTCTTTCTAGACCTATTAACAGTCTTTTGCAAAATTAATTTGAGCTCCCTATTACTCAATTCTACTTGACCGCTAGACTGTGGGTGATAAGGAGATGCAATTCTATGATTAACGTCATATTTAGCAAGCATTTTACGGAAAGCACCATGAATAAAGTGTGAACCACCATCAGTCATTAAATATCTAGGGACTCCAAACCTCGGAAAAATAACTTCCTTAAGCATTTTAATAGAAGTGTTATGATCAGCACTACTAGTTGGAATAGCTTCTACCCACTTAGTAACGTAATCAACAGCAACTAAAATATGTGTATATCCATTAGAGGCAGGAAAAGGTCCCATATAATCAAAGCCCCAAACATCAAATGGTTCAATAACAAGTGAATAATTCATAGGCATTTCTTGACGTCTACTAATATTACCAATTTTTTGACATTATCACAAGACAAAACAAACTTACGGGCATCCTTGAAGAGAGTAGGCCAATAAAAACCAGATTGCAATACCTTATGTGCAGTTCTATCTCCAGCGTGGTGTCCTCCATAAGCTTCGGAGTGACACTTGCGTAGGATCTATTCCTATTCATGCTCGTGTACACAACGCCTAATAACACCATCTACTCCTTCTTTATAAAGATGTGGGTCATCCCAAAAGTAATGTCGCAAATCATAAAAGAACTTTTTCTTTTGTTGGTATGTGAAGCTAGGTGGTATAAATTTAGCAACAATATAATTAGCGTAATCAGCATACCATGGAGTGCTACGAGAAGTGCTTATGACATTTAATTGCTCATCAGGAAAGCTATCATCAATAGGTAGTGGGTCATCAAGAACATTCTCTAACCTAGATAAGTTGTCTGCAACGGGGTTCTCAGCTCCTTTTCCATCAACAATGTGCAAATCAAATTCTTGCAGCAAGAGAACCCATCTAATAAGTCTAGGTTTAGCATCTTTCTTTTCCATAAGATATTTAATAGCAGCATGATCGGTGTGAATAGTTACTTTAGAATCAACAATATAGGGTCTGAATTTATCACAAGCAAATACAACTGCTAAAAGTTCCTTTTCGGTAGTAGCATAATTTCTTTGAGCATTCTCTAGAGTCTTACTAGCATAATGGATAACATTTAACTTCTTATCAACTCTTTGCCCTAGAACAGCACCTACAAAGATAATCACTAGCATCACACATAATTTCAAAGGGTAAATTCCAATCGGTGGTTGAACAACGGGTGCAAGAGACTAATGCTTTCTTAAGTATTTCAAATGCTTCCACACAATCATCATCAAAGACAAATGGTACATCTTTTGTAATAAATTAGTCGAGGTCGAGAAATTTTTGAGAAGTCCTTAATGAACCTCCTATAAAACCCGACGTGACCAAGGAAACTTCTTATACCTTTGATGTCCTTGGGACATGGCATCTTTCAATAGCATCAACCTTGGCTTTATCAACTTCAATACCTCTTTCAGAAACTTTGTGCCCCAAGACAATACCTTCATTAACCATAAAGTGGCACTTTTCCCAATTCAAGACAAGATTAGTTTCTTCACATCTTTGCAAAACTCGATCAAGATTTGCTCAAGAAATCATCAAAAGAGGAACCATAGACGGAAAAGTCGTCCATGAAAACCTCACAAATCTTTTCACAAAAGTCAGAGAATATAGCCATCATGCATCTTTGAAAGGTAGCAGGTGCATTACATAAACCAAAAGGCATACGCCTATAAGCAAAAGTACCAAAAGGGCATGTAAAAGTAGTCTTTGATTGATCTTTAGCCGACACATGTATTTGAGAGAAACCAGAATAACCATCCGTAAAGCAATAATGTGTATGTTTGCATAATCTTTCTAGCATTTGATCAATAAAAGGTAAGGGGTAATGATCTTTCTTAGTAGCTTTATTTAATTTGTGGAAATCAATTACCACCCTATAACCTGTGATAATTCTTTGCGGAATCAATTCATCTTTATCATTAGGGACAACAGTAATACCTCCCTCCTTAGGGACACAATGGACAGGACTTACCTAATCGACTATCAAAGAACCGGATAAATTATACCCGCCTCCGTAAGCTTGAGTATTTCTTTTCTTACCACTTCTTTCATTTTAGGATTCAAACGTCGTTGAGGATCACGAACTGGTTTGGCATCCGCTTCCAAATTTATTTTATGCTGACATAGAGTGGGACTAATGCCCTTAAGATCATCAAGAGTATATCCAATAGCGGCACTGTGCTTTTTCAGAGTTTTCAATAATCTTTCTTCTTCATGCTCTGAAAGGTTAGCACTAATAATAACAGGATATATTTTCTTTTCATCAAGATAAGCATATTTAGGATTATCAGGCAACGGTTTAAGCTCAAACATGGGATCACCCTTGGGTGGAGGAGGATCCCCTAGGATTTCAACAGGCAAATTATGTTGCGGAATAGGTTCCTGTTTAAAGAATACTTCATCTATTTCCCTTCTTTCATTCATGAACATCTCATTTTCATGGTCTAGCAAATAGTGTTCCAAAGGATCACTAGGAGGTACGGCAATAGAAGCAAGACCAATAATTTCATCCTTACTAGGCAATTCTTCCTCACGATGTTGTTTACTAAATTTAGAGAAATTAAACTCATGTACCATATCATCCAAGCCAATAGTAACAACATTCTTTTACTTAATCTATCCTAGCATTAACATGTTCAAGAAGGGTCTACCAAATATAATGGGACAAAAGCTATCTTGTGGAGAACAAAGAACAAGAAAATCAGCAGGATATTTAGTTTTCCCACACAAGACTTCAACATATCTAACAATTCCCACTGGCGATATGGTATCTCTATTGGCAAGTTTAATTGTAACATCAGTATCTTCTATCTCAGCGGGTGCAATTTCATGCTTAATTTCTTCATACAAGGTAATAGGTATAACACTAGCACTAGCACACATATCACATAAGCCATGATAACAATGATCTCCTATTTTAACAAAAATAACAGGCACGCCTACCACAGGTCTATGTTTATCTTTAGCACACGGTTTAGCAATTCTAGCAGTTTCACCACAGAATTGAATAACATGCCCATCAATATTATCAGACAAGAGATATTTAACAATAGCAATATTAGGTTCTACTTTAACTTGCTCAGGAGGTGTATAAGTTCTAATATTGCTTTTACGAACAACAGTTGAAGCTTTAGCATGATCCTTTACTCTAACAGGAAAAGGTGGTTTCTCAACATAAGAGGTAGGAACAATAGGATCATTATAAGTGACAGTCTTTTCTTCAACTTTAATAGGTGCAGCTACTTTTAGTTCTATGGGAGGATGATATTTAAACCACTTCTCCTTAGGGAGATCAACATAAGTAGCAAAATATTCACAGAAAGAAACTACTATCTCAGAGTCAAGTCCATATTTAGTGCTAAACTTACAGAAAATATCGGTGTCCATAAAAGATTTAACACAATCAAACTTAGGCGTCATACCTGACTCCTTACCTTCGTCGAGGTCCCAATCTTCAGAGTTGCGTTTAATTCTATCCAATAAATTCCATCTGAATTCAATAGTCTTCATCATAAAAGAGCCAAAGACAAGAAGTATCGAGCATGGTGCGATTGTTATCAGAAAGCCGAGCATAAAAATTCTGAAGAATTGTCACTTTTGAGAGCTCATGATTGGGGCATGAATATAACATTGATTTAAGCCTCCCCCAAGCTTGAGCGATGCTTTCTCCTTCGTGAGGAAAAAAATTATATATATAATTGCGATCACGATGAACAAGATGCATAGGGTAATACTTTTGATGAAATTCCAATTTCAATCTTTTATAGTTCCATGATCCCGTCTCATCACATAGCCTATACCATGTCAATCCGTCTTCCTTCAAAGATAAAGGGAAGACCTTCTTCTTAACAACATCATCGGGTATACCTGCAAGCTTAAATAATCCACAAACTTCATCCACATAGAGTAGATGTTCATCAGGATGCTTTGTTCCATCTCCTATAGAAGTATTAGCCAGCAGTTTTTCCATCATACCCGAAGGAACTTCAAAAGGAGTTTCATTTTCAATAGGTTCAGTAGGTTGAGGAGCAACTCTTTGCTCTACTGGACGGGGTGAAGATACCCCGAACAAGCACCTCAGAGAATTACTTTCCATAGTAACAAGTGACAGAAAATTTCAGCACACTATATAAATTTTTCCTTACCAAATTCCACTTACCAAAGGCACTACACAACCCGGCAACAGCGCCAGAAAAGAGTCTTGATGACCCACAAGTACAGGGGATCTATCGTAGTCTTTCGTTAAGTAAGAGTGTCCAACCCAACGAGGAGCAGAAGGAAATGATAATCGGTTTTCAGCAAGGTATTCTCTGCAAGTACTGAAATAAGTGGTAACAGATAGTTTTGTGATAAGGTAAATTGCAACAAGCAACAAGTAACAAGAGTAAATAAAGTGAAGCAAGGTGTCCCAATCCTTTTTGTAGCAAAGGACAAGCCTGGACAAACTCTTATAATAGGAAAAGCGCTCCCGAGGACACATGGGATTATCGTCAAGCTAGTTTTCATCACATTCATATGATTCGCGTTCGGTACTTTGATAATTTGATATGTGGGTGGACCGGTGCTTGGGTGCTGTTCTTACTTGAACAGGCATCCCACTTATAATTAACCTCTATTGCAAGCATCCGCAACTACAACAAAAGTATTAAGGTAAACCTAACCATAGCATGAAACATATGGATCCAAATCAGCCCTTACGAAGCAACGCATAAACTAGGGTTTAAGCTCGTCACTCTAGCAACCCATCATCTACTTATTACTCCCAATGCCTTCCTCTAGGCTCAAATAATGGTGAAGTGTTATGTAGTCGACATTCACATAACACCACTAGAGGCTAGACAACATATATCTCATCAAAATATCGAGCGAATACCAAATTCACATGACTACCGATAGCAAGACTTCTCCCTTGTCCTCGTGAACAAACGTAACTACTCACAAAGCATATTCATGTTCATAATCAGAGGGGTAATAATATGCATAAAGGATCTGAACATATGATCTTCCACCAAATAAACCAACTAGCATCAACTACAAGGAGTAATCAACACTACTAGCAACCTACTAGCACCAATCCCGGACTTGGAGACAGGAATTGGATACAAGAGATGAACTAGGGTTTGGAGATGATATGGTGCTGGTGAAGATGTTGATGGAGACTTCCCTCTCCCGATGAGAGGAGCGCTGGTGATGATGATGACGATGATTTCCCCCTCCCGGAGGGAAGTGTCCCCGGCAGAACAGCTCCGCCGGAGCCCTAGATTGGTTCCGCCAAGGTTCCGCCTCTTGGCGGCGGAGTCTCGTCCCGGAAGGTTGTCTCTCATTTTTTTTCTCATTGAAAGACTTCATATAGGAGAAGATGGGCATCCGAGAGCCACCAGGGGGCCCACGAGGTAGGGGGCGTGCCCCAGGGGGCGCCCACCCTCGTGAGTGTGGTGTGGGCCCCTGGCCTTCATCTTTGGCGATTTATTTTCTTTATTTATTTTAAGACATTCCGTGGAGTTTCGTGGACTTTTGGAGTTGCATGAATAGGTCTCCAATATTTGCTCCTTTTCTAGCCTGAGAATTCGGTGGCGGCATTCTCCCTCTTCATGTAAACCTTGTAAAATAAGAGAGAATAGCCATAAGTATTGTGACATAACGTGAAATAACAGCCCATAATGCGATAAATATCGATATAAAAGCATGATGCAAAATGGACGTATCAGCCGTTACTGCCTCCTTAGTGTCCCCCTTGATGGTGAGGACGCCCTTGCTCCCTGGCATCTTCATGAGGTTATAGGCCGGGTGAGTCGCCGCCATGAACTGAGCAAGTTCCGGGTACCCGAGTATGGCATTGTACGAGAGACCGATGCAGGCGATGTCAAAGTCTACCAGCTCAGTGCGGTAGTTGTCGCGCGTGATGAAGGTGACGGGGAGGCGGATCTGCCCCAGAGAGTGGGCAGCTCCCCCACCCACTCCCGAAAAAGGCTTGCTGAGGTTGAGCCGCTCAGGCGGCACGTGGAGGAGGCTGAAGGCTTCTACAGAGAGCAAGTTGAGGACGGCACCACCATCAATGAGGGTCTTGGTGACGGCCACGTTGTAGATGGTAGGCGTGCAGGGCATTGGGAGTATGCCAGAGCCGGCGGTGGAGCCGTGGTGGTCTTCTGAGTCGAAGGTGAGGTCGGCCTCTGGCGCAGCCCAACCCGGCGGAGCCTCCGGGCACTTGGAGGCTGCCCCAATCTGACGGAAGAAAGGCTTGACGTGGCGATTTAAAGGCGGTGCTTGAGAGCCACCTAGCAGCGCAGCGACTGCGTGGTGCGCCGGCACCGCGTAGCGCGCGATGAAGAGGTTGCGGAGTTCCTCCCAGGACGCCACCGTGGACCCCGGGAGGTTGAGCAGCCAGGCGCGTGGCTCGCCAGCGAGTGCCATGGGGAACCAGTTGGCCATGATCTTGCCGTCGCCTCCGGCATCGAGGACGGCCTCCTTGTATGCCTGCAAGAACGGCGCCGGGTCTGCCGCGCCGTTGTAATGCGGCGGCATCTCCGGCCTGAACTTTGCTGGCCACTACACTCGCCGCAGGGCGGGAGCCAGGGCTCGGTACCCAGACTCCCTGTTGCTGGTGTCGGTCGCAGAGGCGGGTGGCGGCGCACCTGCCATGGGAGAAAAGTGCGGCGGCACGGGGCGCAGGTTGGTGGAGAGGAGCTCTGGCGCACCCCTACCTGGCGCGCCAAATGTCGGGTGTGGGGTTCCGGCAAACCCTTAAGGTTCAAACAGTGGGGTGCGCGCGAAGTCTCTCCCTCCTACCAATCTACGCTCTAGCTCGCTAAGGTCTCGCGGACGAACTCGACGAACTCGCAACACAGAAAGACACGAGGTTTATACTGGTTCGGGCCACTGTTGTGGTGTAATACCCTACTCTAGTGTGGTGGTGGTGGATTGCCTCTTCGGCTGATGATGAACAGTACAAGGGAAGAACAGCCTCTTAAGGTTGAGGTGTTCTTGTGTGTATGAACTTGTGGCGTGAGGATTCAATTAGCTCAGGCCTGCTTGAGTTGCCCCTACTGTGGTGGCTAGCTTTACTTATATAGGCCCTGGTCCTCTTCCCAAATATCGAGTGGGAAGGGAGCCAACAACGGCGGGCAAATTTGAAGGGGGACAGCTAGTAAAAGCTATCCTGACAAAAGCGGTCTTCGCCTGCGAAAAGCTCTTGGGTGACGCCGTCTTGGGCTCCATGATGACCTCCGCCTTGTCGTCCTCCTGGTCTTGGTCTCATTTCACCAATATGACAACCTTTGCCTGATGCCTCGGTACTCTTCGCCTGCGCTGGCCTCCTTAGCGCCAAAGAGGAAATAGGGATGTTGCATGCACTGGCACCCGCCTGGTACTGTTCGTCATGGCTCACGTCACGAGAGGCTCGTGAGGTTTGCCTCGCCTTGATATCTCCGCTCCTCGTGAGCCTGCTTGGCTAGGCCACTCAAGAGGAGGTCTTGAATCGTCCGCCTCGCGAGGCTTGGACCCTCGCGAGGGTCTTGGGTGCCTTGTTGACGGAGATGGGCGTCTGACTCTTTGCTTGGCCATCTTTGTGGGCATGAGCGAGCAAGTCTGGGGACCCCGTTCCTGCAGCCGAATAGCGTGACATCGTTTGGCCATTTCCTGTATAACTTGCTGTCTTGGATACAGTATGCCGTGGCTTGCCGGGCCATGCACTCCGCGTCCTCTTCCTTCTCTGGCAGCGTCCCGTGCGTCAGGTACTCCTTGAACTCCTTGATCCAGCATTCCTCCTGGGGCTCGAGCGCCAAGAGCAGCCGAGCTCCTGAGGTCGGGCCACAGGCCGGGGCTCCCGTGGCCGGAGTCTGTAGGAGATCCTCCCGAGGCTGAGTCGTGCTTGAAAGAGGTGGCGTAGCTGATGGCTTGAAGAGCCGCTCCTCGAAGACACCGGGCTCTTGCGGTTGCCGCTTGGATGCTCTCCTGGCGATGTCGTCGGCTTCCTTGTTGGTGCCCCGAGGCACGTGTTGTAGCTCAAGGCCCAAGAACTGTTTTTCCATCTTGCGCACCTCCACGAGGTAGGCCTCCATATGCTCGTCCTTCGGCTCGTACACCTTGTTGGAGAAGTTGACGAGGAGTTGCGAGTCGCCTTTGACGGTAAGGCGCTTCACCGCTAGAGCCGCCGCAGCCTTCAGGCCAGCTATGAGGCCTTCGTATTCTGCGATATTGTTGGAGACCTTCTCACCGTGCTGAAAGCAGAGTTGCACGGCGTAGTAGAGCTTGTCCTGAGTGGGCGAAATGAGCACCGCTCCAGCCCCCGCGCCCTGGTGCGTGATACGTCTCCAACGTCTCTATAATTTTTGATTGCTCCATGCTATATTATCTACTGTTTTGGACATTATTGGGCTTTATTATTCACTTTTATATTATTTTTGGGACTAACCTATTAACCGGAGGCCCAGCCCAGAATTGTTGTTTTTTGCCTATTTCAGAGTTTCGCAGAAAAGGAATATCAAACGGAGTCCAAACGGAATGAAACCTTCGGGAACGTAATTTTTAGGAAGATTATGATCCGCGAGACTTGGACCCTACGTCAAGAAACAAAAGAGGAAGCCACGAGGTAGGGGGCACGCCCACCCCCCCAGGGCGCGCCCTCCACCCTCGTGGGCCCCCTGTTTCTCCACCGACGTACTCCTTCCGCCGATATATTCCTACGTACCCCCAACGATCGACACGGAGCCAAAAACCTAATTCCACCGCCGCAACCTTATACACTCCACGAGATCCCATCTTGGGGCCTGTTCCGGAGTTCACGAGGGGGGCATCCATCACGGAGGGCTTCTACATCAACACCATAGCCTCCGATGAAGTGTGAGTAGTTTACTTGGACCTTCGGGTCCATAGTTAGTAGCTAGATGGCTTCTTCTCTCTTTTGGATCTCAATACAATGTTTTCCCTCTCTCGTGGAGATCTATTCGATGTAATCTTCTTTTTGCGGTGTGTTTGTTGAGACCGATGAATTGTGGGTTTATGATCAAGATTATCTATGAACAATATTTGAATCTTCTCTGAATTCTTTTATGTATGATTGGTTATCTTTGCAAGTCTCTTGAATTATCAGTTTGGTTTGGCCTACTAGATTGATCTTTTCTTGCAATGGGAGAAGTGCTTAGCTTTGGGTTCAATCTTGCGGTGTCCTTTCCCAAAGGATGAGGGGCAGCAAGGCACATATTTTATTGTTGCCGTCGAGGATAACAAGATGGGGTTTTTATCATATTGCATGAATTTATCCCTCTACATCATGTCATCTTGCTTAAGGCGTTACTCTGTTTTCATGAACTTAATACTCTAGATGCATGCTGGATAGCGGTTGATGAATGGAGTAATAGTAGTAGATGCAGGCAGGAGTCGGTCTACTTGTCTTGGACGTGATGCCTATATACATGATCATACCTAGATATTCTCATAACTATGCTCAATTTTGTCAATTGCTCAACAGTAATTTGTTCACCCACCGTAAAATACTTATGCTCTTGACAGAAGCCACTAGTGAAACCTATGGCCCAGGGGTCTATCTTCATCATATTAATCTTCCAACACTTAGTTATTTCCTTTGATTTTTACTTTGCTTTTATTTTACTTTGCATCTTTATCACAAAAATACCAAAAATATTATCCCATCATATCTATCAGATCTCACTCTCGTAAGTGACCGTGAAGGGATTGACAACCCCTTATCGCGTTGGTTGCGAGGATTTATTTGTTTTGTGTAGGTACGAGGGACTCGCGCGTAGCCTCCTACTGGATTGATACTTTGGTTCTCAAAAACTGAGGGAAATACTTACGCTACTTTGCTGCATCACCCTTTCCTCTTCAAGGGAAAACCAACGCAGTGCTCAAGAGGTAGCAGTGCGCGAAGGCGCCAACGAAATACATGACCCAGCCATCTGGAGCCTCGCTCCCTGGAGAGGTGGACCGATCTTCTCCTTCCTCATGTGTCGGGGCATCCGTCCATTCTGCCACAAAGTCAGCGAGCGCAGCTCCCTTGATGACCCTGGTAGTGTTGAACTCCAACTGGAATGCTTGCAACTCGATGTTCCACTTAGCGACCCTGCCGGCTAAGTTAGGGCTCCTGAGTACCCTCTCCAATGGGTAGGCTGAGACGACCTTGATGGGGTGGCCCTGGAAGTAGTGTCGCAGCTTGCGTGAGGCCACCAGGAGTGTGAGCAGGAGTTTCTGGGGCATGGGGTAGCGTGCCCTCGCGTCCCGCAGTACGGTGCTGACGAAGTACATCGGATGCTCGACGAGGGCTGGCACACTGTCGAGGCTCGGGTCCTGCGGAGATCGGGGCATATCCTGAGGTGGAGGAGTTCCTGAGACCTGACTGTCCTCAGGAGCTTCTGCGATGTTGCCCTGCTGAGCTTGGGCTTCCACCACTGATACATTTGCTGCGCCTTCCTGACCCTGCGCCACTTCAGCTCCGGCTCGGTGCAGCGCGCCCTTGGCTTGGCGCTCCTCCCAAACCGCCACTAGCGCCGCGCTGGCGGAGTACGGGATGGCGGCAAGGTAGAGTACTAGAGGCTCGAGAGGCCGTGGCGCCACCATCACCGAGGGACTGGTGAGGTATCTCTTGAGGTCTTGGAAGGCCTGGTCGGCCTCCGGGGTCCAGTCGAACGGGCCCTTCTTCTTCATGAGCTTGAAGAAGGGCGGGGCGCACTCTCCCAGCTTGGAGATGAAACGCCCTAACGCGGTCACCCTCCCTGCTAGCTTCTGCATCTCTTTGAGGGTCTATCGTGGGCTCATATCCTCGATGGCCTTGATCTTCTCTGGAAACCCAGCAGCTTGCTGGAGGGGATGCCAAACACACACTTCTCCGGGTTAAGCCTCAAGTTCACTTGGCGCAGGCTCTCGAAGGTCTCCTCTAAGTCCTGAATCAACGTCCTTGCCTCGCGAGACTTTACCACTATGTCATCAATGTAGGCCTCTGTGTTTCTCCCGAGCTGCCGCCCCAGGGCGATGTGCATCAATGCTGAAAGGTCGCCTGCGTGTTATGCAGAGCCCGGCGGGCATGCAGGTGTAGCAGTACACCCCACATGGTGTCAGGAAAGTTGTCTTCTCCACATCTTCCACTGCCATCTTGATCTGATGATACCCCAAGAACGCATCCAGGAAGCACAGCAAGTCGCACTCGGCGGTGGAGTCGACAATCTGGTCGATGCGCGGGAGTGGGAATGGATCTTGGGGGCAGGCTTTGTTGAGGTTGGTGAAGTCGACGCACATCCGTTCCTTCCCGCCCTTCTTCGGCACTACGACGGGGTTCGCCAGCCATTCAGGATATCGAACTTCTCGGATGGCACCCGTCGCCTCCAGCTTGCGAGTCTCTTGGACGATGAAGGCTTGCTTCTCAATGGACTGTCGTCTTGCTCGCTGCTTCACGGGGCGTATATTGGGGCACACCCTTAGATTATGCTGGATTACCTCCCTCGGGACCCCTACCAGCTGGTTAGGCTCCCACGCGAATATCTCCTTGTTCGCGCGCAAGAACCTCACCAAGGCTTATTCTTGTCCCGGGTCGAGGCCGGCTCCTATGGTAAAGGTAGCTCCTGAAGACCCATCCTCGTTGACCGGCACCTGCTTGGTTTCCGCCTTGTCTTGGGTGAAAAGCTACTTCTTCTTGGTAGGCGCGGCCTCCTTGGCCTTGGGGATACCGGCGACGGAGGGCCGTGCTGCTGTCGCGGTCTTGAAGGCGAGCCTGAGCGCCGCCACGGCCTCCTTTGCGTCCCCCTTGATGGTGAGGACACCCTTGCTTCCTGGCATATTCATGAGGCTGTAGGCCGGGTGAGTCGCCGCCATGAACTGAGCGAGAGCCAGGTACCCGAGGATGGCGTTGTACGGGAGGCCGATGCGGGCGATGTCAAAGTCCACCAGCTCGGTGCGGTAGTTGTCGCATGTGCCGAAGGTGACACGGAGGCGGATCTGCCCCAGAGAGTGAGCAGCTCCACCACCCACTCCCGAGAAGGGCTTGCTGAGGCCGAGCCGCTCAAGCAGCACGTGAAGAAGGCTGAAGGCTTCTACGGAGAGCAAGGTGAGGCCAGCACCACCGTCGATGAGGGTCTTGGTAATGGCCACATTGCAGATGGTGGGAGTGCAGAGCATCGGGAGCATTCCGGAGCCGGCGATGGAGTCGGGGTGGTCTTCCGACCCAAAGGTGAGGTCGGCCTCTGGCGCGGCCCAACCCGGCTGAGCCCTCGGGCGCTTGGATGTGGCCCCGATCTGACGGAGGAACGGCTTGACGTGGCGGTCTGAAGGTGGTGCTTGAGAGTCGCCCAGCAGGGCCGCGACGGCGTGGTGCACCGACACCACGTAGCGAGCGGTGAAGAGGTCGCGGAGTTCCCCCAGGAGGCCACCGTGGATCCTGGGAGGTTGAGCAGCCAGGCGCGCGGCTCGCTGGCGAGGGCCATGGGGAACCAGTTGGCCATGATCTTGTCGTCACCTCCGGCTTCGAGGACAGCCTCCTCGTACGCCAGCAGGAATGGCGTCGGGTCTGCCGCACCGTCGTAACGCGGCGGCATCTCTGGCTTGAACTTGGTCGGCCACCGCACTCGCCATAGGGCGGGGGCCAGGGCTCGGTACCCAGACGCCTCGCTGTTGATGTCAGCCGCAGAGGTGGATGACGGGTCACCTGCCATGGGGGCGAAGTGCGGCGGCGGGGGGCGCAGGTTGGTGGAGAGGAGCTCTGACGCACCCCTACCTGGCGTGCCAAATGTCGGATGTGGGGTTTCGGCAAACCCTTATGGTTCAAACACTGGGGTGCGCACGAAGTCTTTCCCTCCTACCGATCTACGCCCTAGCTCGCTAAGATCTCACGGACGAACTCGACGAACTCACAACGCAAAGAGACACGAGATTTATACTGGTTCGGGCCACCGTTGTGGTGTAATACCCTACTCCAGTGTGGTGGT
This sequence comes from Aegilops bicornis, assembly GCA_021605145.1. Lineage (NCBI taxonomy): Eukaryota > Viridiplantae > Streptophyta > Magnoliopsida > Poales > Poaceae > Aegilops > Aegilops bicornis. The sequence goes on from CM038675.1 coordinate 190,213,646, forward strand.
GGATTGCCTCTAGGGCTAATGAAGAACAGTACAGAGGGAAGAACAGCCTCCTGAGGTTGAGGTGTTCTTGTGCTTGGTGACTTAGCGGGTGAGAGCTAGATGAACTGCTCGATGCCCCTACTGTGGTGGCTAGCTCGACTTATATAGGCCCTGGTCCTCCCCCCAAATATTGAGCGGGAAGGGAGCCAACAACGGTGGGCAAATTTAAAGGGGGACAGCTAGTACAAGCTATCCTGACAAAAGTGGTCTTCGCCTGCGAAAAGCTCTGGTGGTGACGCCGTCTTGGGCTCCACAATGACCTCCGTCTTGCCGTTCCGGTCTTGGTCTCGTTGCACCAATATAGCAACATTTGCCTAATGCCGCAGTACTCTTCACCTGCGCTGGCCTCCTTAGCACCAAAGAGGAAACAAGGACGCTGCGCGCGCTAGCGCCCGCCTGGTGCCGATCGTCATGGCTCACATCACGAGAGCCTCGTGAGGTTTGCCCCGCCTTGATATCTCCGCTCCTCGTGAGCCTGCCTAGCCAGGCCACTCCTGAGGAGGTCTTGCATCGTCCGCCTCGCGAGGCTTGGCCCCTCATGAGGGTCTTGGATGCCTTATCAATGAAGATGGGCAGACGGCTCGCCGGGCTTAGCCACGCCAGGCCGCAGTGTGCAAGTCTGGGGACCCCCGTTCCCAGAACGCCGACACAGTTGTATTTGCTTGTGATAAGTTCTGACCTTATATTGTTGATTCTAAAGTAACTGTTCACACTGATCATGTTGCTATTAAATATCTTATGGAAAAGAAAGATGCTAAACCTAGACTAATTAGATGGGTTCTCTTGCTGCAAGAATTTGATTTGCATATTATTGATAGAAAGAGAGCTGAGAACCCCGGTGCAGACAACTTATCTAGGTTAGAGAATGTTCTTGATGACCCACTACCTATTGATGATAGCTTTCATGATGAACAATCAGCTGTCATAAATGCTTTTCGTACTGCTCCATGGTATGTTGGTTATGCTAATTACATTGTTGCTAAATTTATACCACCTAGTTTAACATACCAGAAAAAGAAAAAGTTTTTCTATGATTTAAGACATTACTTCTGGGATGACCCACACCTTCATAAATAAGGAGTAGATGGTGTTATTAGATCTTGTATACCTGAGCATGAACAGGAACAGATCCTAAGCAAGTGTCACCCCGAGGCTTATGGAGGACACCACGCTGGAGATAGAACTGCACATAAGGTATTGCAATCCGGTTTTTATTGGCCTACTCTCTTCAAGGATGACTGTAAGTTTGTCTTGTCTTGTGATGAATGTCAAAGAATTGGTAATATTAGTAGACGTCAAGAAATGCCTATGAACTACTCACTTGTTATTGAACCATTTGATGTTTGGGGCTTTGATTATATGGGACCGCTTCCTTCCTCTAATGGGTATACACATATTTTAGTTGCTGTTGATTACGTTACTAAGTGGGTAGAAGCTATTCCAACTAGTAATGCTGATCATAACACCTCTATTAAGATGCTTAAAGAAGTTATTTTTCCGAGGTTTGGAGTCCCTAGATATTTAATGACTGATGGTGGTTCACATTTTATTCATGGTGCTTTTCGTAAAATGCTTGCTAAGTATGACGTTCATCATAGAATTGCATCTCCTTACCACCCACAATCTAGTGGCCAGATAGAATTGAGTAATAGAGAGCTTAAATTAATTTTGCAAAATACTAGTAATAGATCTAGAAAGAATTGGTCCAAGAAACTTGATGATGCATTATGGGCATATAGAACTGCGTATAAAAATCATATGGGTATGTCTCTGTATAAAATGGTTTATGGAAAAGCATGTCACTTACCTCTCGAACTAGAACATAAGGCATATTGGGCCATTAAAGAGCTCAATTATGATTTCAAACTTGCCAGTGAAAAGAGACTATTTGACATTAGCTCACTTGATCCGTGGAGAACCCAGGCCTATGAGAATGCCGAACTGTTTAAAGAAAAAGTTAAAAGATGGCATGACAAAAGGATACAAAAGTGTGAGTTTAATGTAGGTGACTATGTGTTGCTATTCAACTCTCGTTTAAGATTTTTTGCAGGAAAACTTCTCTCCAAATGGGAAGGGCCTTACGTTATCGAGGAGGTCTATCATTCCGGTGCCATAAAAATCAACAACTTCGAAGGCACAAATCCGAAGGTGGTGAACGGTCAAAGAACCAAACATTATATCTCAGGTAGTTCTATAAATGTTGAAACTAATGTTATTGAAACCGTAACCCCAGAGGAATACATAAGGGACACCTTCCAGAACGTTTGAGACTCCGAAAAGGAATAGCTATATGGTATGGTAAGTAAACCGGCCCCAAAACAGTTCTGATGGCAATTTTTCTCCGTTTTGGAATATTTAAGAAAATAGGAAAATAAGAAGTAGTCCGGGAAGGACACGAGGCGTCCACGAGGGTGGAGGGTGCGCCCTACCCCCCCTAGGCGTGCCCCCTGCCTCGTGGGCACCTCGTGTGCTCTCCGGACTCCGTTTTCTTGCACGATACTTCTTTTAGTCGGTAAAAATTCATTATATAATCTACCGAAGGTTTTGACCACCGTACAACGCAAATATCCTTTGTTTTTGCTTCGAGCTGTTTCTATAGCAGATTTAGAGCAAGATGTCATCTCAAGGCTCCGACGGAGATGGCTACGTCTCACATCTCATTGCTGATCCAAAGACCTATGGGGACCTATCTCCTTGTGGTGGAACTACGGATGATGAGGAGGATGCTCATTTGAGCAGGATCAATGATTCAAGTTTAGAGGAGGAGGATGTTCCTCTACCTCAACCTGGGGATATAAAAGGAAAGGAGATTTATGTGACAAGATCTTGAAGCTGGAATTAGAGGTCGATGATCTAAAGGAGGAAATTGCTCTTCTCAATTACAATATGAAAAATCTGAAGGCACAATTATCTTCATCATCATCATCACCACCCCCAAAGAAGGGGACATAAACACATGGGTATGGGCACTCCCCTTGGCAACTGCCAAGCTTGGGGGAGGTGCCCTGGTATCGTATCACCACCACACTCCTATCTTTACCGTTTTTCTAGTTTGATCCTTTTGGTAATATCTTGATCTAGTAGAATAAAGTTTTAGTATGATTTAGTTTTGAGTTTTGCTTTATGACCCTTCTATGTAATCGAGTCTGTGAGCTATATATAATAAAGATTAGTTTTGAGTCAAGGGCTTGATTATCTTGCTATGATCGTGAGGGAATAAAGGGAAAAGAAAGAATAAAAAGAAATAAAGAGATCATATTGATCATATGGAGAGTAATGACTTCACATATAAAGAGTAGGATGAATAAAAGTTGTTGAGAGCTGACAAACATAGTTTTGGTCATCGTTGTAATTAATAGGAAGTAATAAAGAAAGAGAGGTTTTCACATATAAATATACTATCTTGGACATCTTTTATGATCGTGAGCACTCATTAAAATATGACATGCTAAAGAGTTGATGTTGGACAAGGAAGACAACGTAATGGGTTATGTTTTCTTATATCTGAAATAAAGTATATGTCATGGATCGTCCAACATGTTGAGCTTGCCTTTCCCCCTCATGCTAGCCAAATTCTTTCAACCAAGTAGAGATACTACTTGTGCTTCCAAATATCCTCAATTTTGCCATGAGAGTCAACCATATCTACCTATGGATTGAGTAAGATCCTTCAAGTAAGTTGTCATTGTTGCATGCAATAAAAATTGCTCTCTAAATATGTATGATTTATTAGTGTGGAGAAAATAAGCTTTATACGATCTTGTGATGTGGAAGCAATAAAAGCGACAGGCTGCATAATAAATATCAATATCACAAGTGGCAATATAAATTGACGTTCTTTTGCATTAAGATTTCGTGCATCCAACCATAAAATCACATGACAACCTCTTCTTCTCTCTGCGAAGGGCCTATCTTTTATTCTTGTCTTATACCTTGTACAAGAGTCATGGTGCTCTTCACCTTTCCTTTTTATATTTTATCTTTTGGCAAGCACATGTGTTGGAAAGATCCTGATATATATATATATATATATATATATATATATATATATATATATCCAATTGGATGTAAGTTAGCATGAACTATTATTGTTAACATTACCCTTGAGGTAAAAGGTTGGGAGGCAACACTATAAGCCCCTATCTTTTTCTGTTTTCGATTAAAACTCCATAACCATAAGTATTGCGTGAGTGTTAGCAATTGTGAAAGACTAAATGATAGTTGAGTACGTGGACTTGCTGAAAAGCTCTTATATTGACTCTTTCTGATGTTATGATAAATTGCAATTGCTTCAATGACCGAGATGATAGTTTGTTAGTTCTCAATGAAGTTTCTGATTCATACTTGACATTGTGAATAGATTATTACTTGAGCATAAGAAATCATATGACAATATTTATATATGTTGCTGTTATAAGAATGATCATGATGCCCTCATGTCCGTATTTTATTTTATCAACAACTATATCTCTAAACATGTGGACATATTTTTCGTTATCGGTTTCCGCTTGAGGACAAGCGAGGTCTAAGCTTGGGGGAGTTGATACGTCCACTTTGCATCCTGCTTTTATATTGATATTTATTGCATTATGGGTTGTTATTACACATTATGTCACCATACTTATGCCTATTCTCTCTTATTTTACAAGGTTTACGCGAAGAGGGAGAATGCCGACAGCTGGAATTCTGGGCTGGAAAAGGAGCAAATATTAGAGACCTATTCTGCACAACTCCAAAAGTCCTGAAACTTCATGGAGGCATGTTTTGGAATTAATAAAAATACTGGCGAAAGAATCAACCAGAGGGGGCCCACACCCTCGCCACGAGGGTGGGGGCGCGCCCTACCCCCTGTCTCGTGGGCCACCTGGCAGGCCTCCGGTGCCCATCTTCTGCTATATGAAGTCTTTCACCCTGGAAAAAAATCAGAAGGAAGCTTTCGGGACGAAACACCGCCGCCACGAGGCGGAACCTTGGCGGAACCAATCTAGGGCTCCGGCGGAGCTGTTCTGCCGGGGAAACATCCCTCCGGGAGGGGGAAATCATCACCATCGTCATCACCATCAATCCTCTCATCGGGAGGGGGTCAATCTCCATCAACATCTTCACCAGCACCATCTCCTCTAAAACCCTAGTTCATCTCTTGTATCCAATCTTTGTCCCAAAACCTCATATTGGTACCTGTGGGTTGCTAGTAGTGTTGATTACTCCTTGTAGTTGATGCTAGTTGGTTTATTTGGTGGAAGATCATATGTTCAGATTCTTTATGCATATTAATACCCCTCTGATTATGAAAATGAATATGATTTTTGAGTAGTTACGTTTGTTCCTGAGGACATGGGAGAAGTCTTGCTATAAGTAGTCGTGTGAATTTGGTATTCGTTCAATATTTTGATGAGATGTATGTTGTCTCTCCTCTAGTGGTGTTATGTGAACGTCGACTACATGACACTTCACCATTATTTGTGCCTAGAGGAAGGCATTGGGAAGTAATAAGTAGATGATGGGTTGCTAGAGTGATGTAAGCTTAAACCCTAGTTTATGCGTTGTTTCGTAAGGGCTGATTTGGATCCATATGTTTCATGCTATGGTTAGGTTTACCTTAATACTTCTTTTGTAGTTGCGGATGCTTGCAAGAGGGGTTAATGATAAGTGGGATGCTTGTCCAAGAAAGGGCAGTACCCAAGCACTGGTCCACCCACATATCAAATTATCAAAGTAATGAACGCGAATCATATGAGCGTGATGAAAACTAGCTTGACAATAATTCCCATGTGTCCTCGGGAGCGTTTTCCTTCATATAAGAGTTTGTACAGGCTTGTCCTTTGCTACAAAAAGGATTGGGCCACTGTCAAGCCCAAGATGTGACCCTATCCTAAAGGAACTCGAAGGTCCCACCAAGGATAGAAGCGCATCTTGAAGACGCTTTTGCAAGGTGGATATCATTACATCAACATTACATAATAGTGGTGATACATCCAATACATACAATGTCACAAGAATACAACAATACATCATATACAAGATCAACATCCGACTACGGATGAAACATAAATAGAAACTCAAACGACATCCACCCTGCTAGCCCAGGCTGCCGACCAGGAACCTAACCCCTGATCGAAGAAGAAGAAGAACTCCAAAACAAGTGAACATCGCTCTCGCGTCATGATCATCGCATAGCCTGAACCTGCAACTGTTGGTGTAGTAATCTGTGAGCCACGAGGACTCAGCAATCCAATTACCATGGGTATCAAGACTAGCAAAGCTTAATGGGAAAGAAAGGGGAGGGGGTAAAGTGGTGAGGTTGCAAAGAGCGACTAAGCATGTATGGTGGCTAACGACGAAGCAAGAGCGAGAAGAGGAGCTGAACAAGCGACGTCAACTAGTAATGATCAAGAAGTGATCGTGAACTCCTACTTACGTCAAACATAACCCAAAAACCGTGTTCTCCTCTCGAACAACCCCGAAAAGAGACCATCACGGTTACGCACACGGTTGGTGTATTTTAGAAGAGTTTACTTCAAGTTCACTACAACCGGATATTAACAAATTCCCATCTGCCACATAACCGCGGGCACGGCTTTCGAAAGTTCAAACCCTGCAGGGTGTCCCAACTTAGCCCATGATAAGCTCTCGCGATCAACGAAGGATATTCCTTCTCCGGAAGACCCGATCGGTCTCGGAATCCCGGTTTACAAGACATTTCGACAATGGTAAAACAAGACCAAGAAGACCGCCTCGATGTGTCGACAATCCCGATAGGAGTCGCACGTATCTCGTTCTCGGGACACACCGGATAAGCTAAGCGTCTGGTACCGACGTAACCCAAGTTGCCAAGGGATGGTCCCAAGACGGTGCTCTAGTTTGGACCAACACTTAGACAAGCATTGGCCCGGGGCTAAATAAAGATGACCTCGAGAGAGCGACTCCCAAGGGAAAAGTAGGAGGTGGTGAGGCAAATGGTAAAACCAAGGTTGGGCCTTGCTGGAGGAGTTTTATTCAAAGCGAACTGTCAAGGGGGTCCCATAAATCACCCAACCGCGTAAGGGACGCTCATAACACCGGTATGACGGAAACTAGGGCGGCAAGAGTGGAACAAAACACCAGGCATAAGGCCGAGCCTTCCACCCTTTACCAAGTATATAGATGCATTAATTAAATAAGAGATATTGTGATATCCCAACATAAACATAATCCAACATGGAGCAATCTTCATCTTCACCTGCAACTAGCAATGCTATAAGAGGGGCTGAGCAAAAGCGGTAACATAGCCAAACAATGGTTTGCTAGGAAGGGTGACAAAGGTTAGAGGTTCATGGCAATTTGGGAGGCTTGATAAGCAAGTGGTAGGTAATGCAGCATAGCGATAGAACGAAGCAACTAGCATAGCAATGATAGTAATGAGATCCAAGGTGACGGTCATCTTGCCTGAAATCCCGCTAGGAGGAAGAATGAGTCCATGAAGAAGACAAACGGGAGTAGTCGAACGAATCCTCACAATCGCAACATTACCGGAACTAAGAAGCAACACCGGAAAGAAACAAACAACATGGTAAATGCACAAGCATAAACATGGCATGATGCACAATCAAGTATGATGCATGTCCGATTTAATGAGGCATGGCATGACAAAGTGCAACAAACAATGCAACAAGTTAAGTGGAGCTCGATATGCAACGAGTTGCATATTGACAAACACCACATAGACATATTTAGTTTAATCTCGTTTAAGCTACCAAACAATGTTAAATGTTGTTAAACATGGCAAGAGGTGAAACATAATTAAACTAACTATTTAGGCAAGTTTAAATGAGGCCGGAAATAAGAAACAACAATTCCAGAAAAACCCCATATGCATATTTCGAATTTGGTACTGTTCTGCCCTAAAACATATTTTATTGTTGTTAAACAGGAAAATAAAGTGCAACAAGTTAATCTATGCATTTTTCTACCCCATTTACATATAAAGTTTATTTAAAATGGAGCTGCGGTTATTTAGTTATGAAATAAATCATTTTAGCATGGCACTTGAGCAAATTTAAACAAACAGCATTTAAACACTTTAAACATGGATGAAAGTTGCATATTATGAAACTAGACAAAATTCTAAGCGCTTTACATATTTAAAACATTTTAATCCGATGCACGGTTTGTGAGATATTATATGCATGATGTTGAGGGTTTTTCATCAAAACTGTAAATTCCTGGAAAATCCTAAATTCGCAGATCCGAAAAAAAGCAGGCCGAAACCGGCTGGCCCGATAGTGTACAGGAGGGGAAGCGGAGGGGCTGCTCACCCATGGGCTTCAGCCCGTTCGGTGGAGGCGGCTGAGGCAGTGCGGGCTGGGTGAGGAGGCGCGCTGGCCGGGGATCTGGAAGCAGAGGCGCGGTCAACGGAGCGGCTGAATCGAGCGGGACTTGGCGCTGCGGTCGTCCTTGAAGCAGAGGAAGCAGGTGTGCAACGATGCCGGGGACAGCAAGGAGGTGGGCTCCGGACGGCGGTTCGAGGGACTTAGGGCGGAGGAAGGAGGTCCAGCGGGGCGCGGGTCTCCAGGGCGTCGGATCCGGCCAGCGGGAGCCCATCTCTGATGATGGTGGTGCCGGCTGATGCTCCTGTTCGAGGCAAGGACAGAGAGAGAGAGAGAGAGATATCCAGAGAAGCAGAACGGAAAGGGGAAGAAGAGAGAAGGCGAGGGCAACGGGCGCGCGACCTGCAGGGCTCCGGCGACAAGGCAAGGCGGCGGCCACAGACTTGGCGAAGCAGGGGAGCTCCGGGACGAGCGGGACGCGGGGATGGACGCGGGAGGACGGATCCGTCCGTCTCCCAGCTAGCCTGGTGCAAACTGCGGCGAGGGAGCTGCGGCCAACCATGGTTGTTCCTGCTGGTTGTTCGGGCGATGGAGGAGGGAGCTCGGCTAGGGGAGCGAGGTTGCTCGGGGCCTGGTGAAGCTCGGGCGCAGAGGAGCTCCACGCGGCTGCGAGCTGGAGGTAGCGCCTCGATCCATTCGGGATCGAGCGCTCGGGCTGTGGCCTTGACGGTCCTAGCGTTCTGTCTGCAGGAGAGAGAGAGAGAGATGTGAGCGAGAGACTGGGGAAAGAAGAAGCACGGGAAGAATCAGAGGAGATGGACGCGACGGTCCTGCTAGTTGCCGACGAGGAGTGGCTTGGAGGCCTCGGGCACGAGGAGGGGTGCTCAGTGGAAGGAGCACGTCGTGGAGGAGAACGGGAGGGTGCTGCTCTCCCTGGATACGCGGGAGGCTGCAGAGGCGCTCGGAGATCGATGGAGGGAGGTCGATCGATGGATTGGTCCGGTGGGGAAAACGAGGTGGAGCTCGGGCTGTGGTGGTTGGTGGGATGGGGATCTGAAATGGGTGATGAGACGGGGCGGTGACGGCTAGAGGATCCCTAGAAATTAGGGATTTGTCTGATGATTGCACTGCTATTTATAGTAGGTGGGTGTTTGGCTAGGGGCTAATCTGGATCCTTTGATCGAAATCGAGCGGTAGTGAATAAATGGCTTAAGGGAGTACACCAAAGAATCGAGGATATTAGAGGGGTGTTTGGGGATGATCCGGACCCATCGGTCGTGGACCGTGCGGTTCGGATTCGGGAAGGTTTCGGACGCGCCGCGAGGGGTTTGAGAGAGGTCGACGAAGACAAGAGGGCTTGACAAAAGATAAACGGAGACAAAGAGAGAAGCGGCAACTACAAACGACTACGAGTTTCATGAAAACATGCGGACGCAATGCGGATGATGCGATGAGATGAGATGCACGCCAAGAACAAAATGCAAAACAAAAGACAAAAACCCAACCACGAAGGAAAATATCATATCACATCTCCGGAAAAGGGAAGAGTTGGAGTTACGAATATGGAAAGTTGTATCCGGGGCGTTACAACACTCCACCACTACGAGAGGATCTCGTCCCGAGATCTAGGATGGCACCGGAGGGAAAAGAAAGAGGAAGAGAAGAGGTAAAACTAAGTTGCTTCTTCGACAAGCGAGTGAAACCATGAACCTTGAGATGTTGAGCAAAATGAAAGAAAGAAAACAATGAATATGAGCAAAGTTGAAAACACTCCGTTAGAAAAGAGGAACAAGGGATACGACGAGAACCAAGAGGTTTAGTGATAAGGTAGATATTGAAACCACTCCGGTTAAAACTAGATAGAGAAGGAATAAGATTGATATAATTTGGGTAGCACTCCGACTGAAAGAAGAAGGAAAACTTGATAAGATGAAAAGCACTTGAAGAGATGACACAACACTCGGTTAAATGGATAAGCATGAAAAGAACACGGTCCTCACAATTCGAGATGATGAGTGAAGAGAGCAACATCACCATGCCTCCGGAAGAAAGAATAGAAGATAGATCATTGAAATAAAAGAATGAAGAAGAAAATGCCAACTTTTGCCACAAATAATCTTGGAAAGCACCCTTCCAAGAAGGTTAGGACGGAGTTGTTGGAAAACCAACAATGAAAGGATAAGCTTGTAGTGGGCTTATGGCAAACATCTCAAAATGATGAGGTGACAACCGACCACTAATGGAAATCATTGGTTTGATTGAGAGGACCAAAGAGATGAAAAACTTCTTCACCGAGATGAGAAGGAGAAAATTGGATCATTGATAAGCACCACAAATAGCTACATTCCTTAGGGAAGTCTGTAGGTGAAATATAACCCAATATAACTTCAACAAAAAGATTGATTGGTTGAAAAGATCTCTTGAACGAAGGGAAAATGATGGATTTAAAATACCTCATTCTTGACAACATATGAATCATGAAACATGATGGAAATTGTCAAGAGTGACATAACACCACCTCAAAAGATAAGATAGAAAGAATTGCACTTTGGAATGCAAGATGAAGAATACTTGAGCTCCTCAAAACAAAACATGTGTTGGGCACCATGTTTAATTTTGAGTATAGCTTGGCGGGTCATAACTTCAAGAGAAATCTTGAAGAACAAATCGAGAATGAAAGGAATCCTTGACGAACCATCATGTAGAGACTCCATGAAGAACTCCGGTAATAGAAGGATGATGAAAAGAAAGAGAAGTTGAAAACACAAGATGAAGCCTTGCAATGATTTAGATGGAGCTTCGCGATGAGATAATGCCGAAAACTTGGAACTCCGGAAAAAGAAAAGATGAAACACTAGAAACGAGAATTACTTCATCATGAACAATCTCCTAAGAAAAGAATTGAATCACCTTGAGGAAATAAGAATAAGATTTATTATATGCTTATCCTTCATCAAATTATATTGATGACAAGCAATGGATTTGGCATACTACTTATTCCCGTAGAAAGGATTAAGAGAGATATAGCGCAAACTTGAGAAGGTATTGATGGAACCACCGGTGGAATTTGGAAACAATGAATGAATTAATATGATAACCAAGACAGAGAACTCTTGAACGAACCACCGTAAGAATTGAAAATGAACGAAGAAAAGATAAAGAAACACCGGGAAGAATTAGAAAAAGAATAAAGATACTTGACAGAATTTAGATACAAGTGAACGCAGAGATCCCGAGCTGATTAGATAATACTTGAATGATGCACCGGTATGATTTGGAGAACGAGAGCTGAAAGCTTGAATGAATAATTCCGAGATGATAGGCTCCGAAGAAACAAACTGAAAAGACTCGTGAAATGCTCCGGATGGGTGAAAAATTATTCTCACAATCGAAAACAATTATGAGAGAATGGCAACAAGCTAGAACCATGAATCTTTGGAAGAACGGGTAAGGATTTAAGAGGAACTCTTCTTCGGTCTTCCCATGCTGAGAATGACGAGGAGAAACACCACCAAATTGTTGAGAAACTCCGGAAGGATTAAAAAAGAAAGGTTGAGCCAGAGATGAAAAGAATTTGAAAGTGGCCTAGGAGAAGGCATGTGACTGATGAAAATTCATTCTTACGTCAAACTTTGAAATGAATTTGAGAATAGTTCCGGGAAAATTAGAAGAGTTAGGTAAGATCACAGGAAAAGACCTGTGGGTTAGGGCCCACTCAAAAGAAACACCGTTGAACGATTTTAAAGAGAGATTGCACCGGTTGAATTAAATGACTTGAATGAGATAACAACCTCAAAATAACTTGAACGATGAACGGATAGAGAATGGAAACACGAACACTCCGGAACAAATGAATAGCAAAGGTGAGTGATTAAGAGGTGCATCGGCAAGAGAAAGCATTTGCAACAAGGAAAGGAATATGATCAACACTGAAAGCTTGAGTCAAATCCACCGGAAAAGAATACGAGAATGAAGAATGATGAACTTGAAGCTCGTGAGCATCTTCATGAGGGATCACCGGATCAGAACATTGATTGAAAAGAGTGAAGAGACTTGACATGAATCAATGGATACTTGATTAAGAAATCTGAGTCCTTGAAGAAAAAGGGTGGGAGGGCAGGGAAAACAAAGACAACTTGGGACGGATGAAGCAAACACCGTTGCAAAGAACTGAGAATTGATCTCGCGAATGTTGAAATGATCGGACCCACTTGAAAAAGAGCACGTCGGTTGGGAAAAGAATTAACATGACGACCTTGAAGATCAAGAAGGATTAGTATTCACATAGCAATATGAGAACACCATTTAGGAAAGGTATGGATTCAACATTTGACTTCGAAGCAACTCGAATACCACAAATAAAACAAAACAAAGGATTTGGCTTGCAGAATAAGCCGGAACAAAAACATATGATAGAGGTTTACCCAATCCCATATCATGCATCCGTCGGAAAGATATTCTAGGAGCTACTTGAATTCCCACCTATAGACTCCGAAACTTTACGGTTATGCAACTGGTGTTGGGGATACAGGGACACAAAATATATCACCCAAACTAACAATACCTAGATCCAAATTTGTATCCATCCTTCAACACATAACCAAGAAAACTCGAAATCGTGTACCTCAACCTTGAAAAGCATCCGTTATACAAGCTATGGCAATACTCCCGAACACCCCAAAGATCGGGTGGCGTCGAGGTTATCTCACCAACAACTGCATAAAAGAGATTTTCGATGTCGGCAAAACTCAGGTATTCCAGAATCGCAACGATAAAATTGTGACGACAACACCTCGGAGCTCAACTCCCGGGACACCGCCACAACCCCTAAATGTCGGGAGGCACCAAGAACAATGTTCTCGTCACAAGACTATCGGAACGATCCCAAGATACCCGCGTGATCCTAAAAAAAATCATGAAATTTGAGGAGAGGAAAGACAAAACATCTACGTCAGGAGGCCTCACCAGAGCGACGAAGGGACTGAGGAGTAAAAAGAATCCTACTCTCCGATATATATAATCCTAAGACTCAAAATAGTTTTCTTCTAGACTCAACAACGGCCAACAATCAAGGGGTCTCCTATGGTGGTCGAGGCTCGATACCAACTTGTCAAGCCCAAGATGCGACCCTATCCTAAAGGAACTCGAAGGTCCCACCAAGGATAGAAGCGCATATTGAAGACGCTTTTGCAAGGTGGATATCATTACATCAACATTACATAATAGTGGGGATACATCCAATACATACAATGTCACAAGAATACAACAATACATCATATACAAGATCAACATCCGACTACGGATGAAACATAAACAGAAACAAAGACGACATCCACCCTGCTAACCCAGGCTGCCGACCAGGAACCTAACCCCTGATCGAAGAAGAAGAAGAACTCCAAAAAAAGTGAACATCGGTCTCGCGTCATGATCATCGTGACAGCTTTGAACTCGCAACTGTTGGTGTAGTAATCTGTGAGCCACGAGGACTCAGCAATCCAATTACCATGGGTATCAAGACTAGCAAAGCTTAATGGGAAAGAAAGGGGAGGGGGTAAAGTGGTGAGGTTGCAGCAGCGACTAAGCATGTATGGTGGCTAACGTACGAAGCAAGAGCGAGAAGAGGAGCTGAACAAGCGGACGTCAACTAGTAATGATCAAGAAGTGATCGTGAACTCCTACTTACGTCAAACATAACCCAAAAACCGTGTTCTCCTCTCGAACAACCCCGAAAAGAGACGATCACGCATTCGCATTACGGTTGGTGTATTTTAGAAGAGTTTACATCAAGTTCACTACAACCGGATATTAACAAATTCCCATCTGCCACATAACCGCGGGCACGGCTTTGGAAAGTTCAAACCCTGCAGGGGTGTCCCAACTTAGCCCATGATAAGCTCTCGCGATCAACGAAGGATATTCCTTCTCCCGGGAAGACCCGATCAGTCTCGGAATCCCAGTTTACAAGACATTTCGACAACGGTAAAACAAGACCAGCAAGACCGCCCGATGTGTCGACAATCCCGATAGGAGTCGCACGTATCTCGTTCTCAGGACACACCGGATAAGCTAAGCGTAAAGGTACCAACGTAACCCAAGTTGCCAAGGGATGGTCCCGCACGGTACTCTAGTCTGGACCAACACTTAGACAAGCATTGGCCCGGGGGGCTAAATAAAGATGACCCTCGAGAGAGCGACTCCCAAGGGAAAAGTAGGAGGTGGTGAGGCAAATGGTAAAACCAAGGTTGGGCCTTGCTGGAGGAGTTTTATTCAAAGCGAACTGTCAAGGGGGTCCCATAAATCACCCAACCGCGTAAGGGACGCAAAATCAAGGAACATAACACCGGTATGACGGAAACTAGGGCGGCAAGAGTGGAACAAAACACCAGGCATAAGGCCGAGCCTTCCACCCTTTACCAAGTATATAGATGCATTAATTAAATAAGAGATATTGTGATATCCCAACATTAACATAATCCAACATGGAGCAATCTTCATCTTCACCTGCAACTAGCAACGCTATAAGAGGGGCTGAGCAAAAGCGGTAACATAGCCAAACAGCGGTTTGCTAGGAAGGGTGACAAAGGTTAGAGGTTCATGGCAATTTGGGAGGCTTGATAAGCAAGTGGTAGGTAATGCAGCATAGCGATAGAACGAAGCAACTAGCATAGCAATGATAGTAATGAGATCCAAGGTGACGGTCATCTTGCACGAAATCCCGCTTAGGAAGAAGAATGAGTCCATGAAGAAGACGAACGGGAGTAGTCGAGCGAATCCTCACAATCGCAACATTACGGAACTAAGAAGCAACACCGTAAAGAAACAAACAACATGGTAAATGCACAAGCATAAACATGGCATGATGCACAATCAAGTATGATGCATGTCCGGTTTAATGAGGCATGGCATGACAAAGTGCAACAAACAATGCTACAAGTTAAGTGGAGCTCGATATGCAACGAGTTGCATATTGACAAACACCACATAGACATATTTAGTTTAATCTTGTTTAAGCTACCAAACAATGTTAAATGTTGTTAAACATGGCAAGAGGTGAAGCATAATTAAACTAACTATTTAGGCAAGTTTAAATGAGGCCGGAAATAAGAAGCAACAATTCCGGAAAAACCCCATATGCATATTTAGAATTTGGTACTGTTCTGCCCTAAAACATATTTTATTGTTGTTAAACAGGAAAATAAAGTGCCACAAGTTAATCCATGCTTTTTTCTACCCCATTTACATATAAAGTTTATATAAAATGGAGCTACGGTTATTTAGTTATGAAATAAATCATTTTAGCATGGCATTTGAGCAAATTTAAATGAACAGCATTTAAACACTTTAAACATGGATGAAAGTTGCATATTATGAAACTAGACAAAATTCTAAGCGCTTTACATATTTAAAACATTTTAATCCGATGCACGGTTTGTGAGATATTATATGCATGATGTTGAGGGTTTTTCTGTAAAACTATAAATTCCTGGAAAATCCTAAATTCGCAGATCTGGAAAAAAACAGAAGCATGCCGAAACTGGCTGGCCCGATAGTGTACAGGAGGGGGAAACTGGAGGAGGCTGCTCACCCATGGGCTTCAGCCCGTTCGGTGGAGGCGGCTGAGGCGGGCGGGTGGAGTGAGGCGCTACCGGAGGATCTGGAAGCAGAGGCGCTGGTCAACGGAGCGGCTGAATCGAGCGGGACTTGGCGCTATGGTCGTCCTTGAAGCAGAGGAAGAAGCAGTGTGCAATATTTGGGGACAACAAGGAGGTGGGCTCGGACGGTGGTTCGAGGGACTTGGGGCGAGGAAGGAGGTCTGGCGGGCGCTGGTCTCTGTGGTCCGGATCCGGCCGGCGGGAGCCCATCTCTGATGATGATGGCACCGGCTGATGCTCCTGTTCGAGGCAAGGACAGAGAGAGAGATATTCAGAGAAGCAGAACGGAAAGGGGAAGAAGAGAGAAGGCGAGGGCAACGGGCGCGCGACCTGCAGGTTTCCGGCGACAAGGCAAGGCGGCGGCCACGGACTTGGCGAAGCAGGGGAGCTCCGGGACGAGCGGGACGCGGGGATGGACGCGGGAGGACGGATCCGTCCGTCTCCCGGCTGGCCTGGTGCAAACGGCCGCGAGGGAGCTGCGGCCAACCATGGTTGTTCGGGCGATGGAGGAGGGAGCTCGGCTAGGGGAGCGAGGTTGCTCGGGGCCTGGTGCAGCTCGGGCGCAGAGGAGCTCCACACAGCTGCGGGCTGGAGGTAGCGCCTCGATCCATTCGGGATCGAGCGCCGGCCGGGCGGGCGCGACAGCCCCGGGCGCTTCCTGTGCACAGGAGAGAGAGAGAGAGATGTGAGCGAGAGACAGGGGAAAGAAGAAGCACGGGAAGAATCAGAGGAGATGGACGCGATGGTCCTGCTAGTTGCCGGCGAGGAGTGGCTTGGAGGCATCGGGCACGAGGAGCGGGGCTCAGTGGAAGGAGCACGTCGTGGAGGAGCACGGGAGGGTGCTGCTCTCCCTGGATCAGACGCGGGAGGCTGCAGAGGCGCTCGGAGATCGATGGAGGGAGGTCGATCGATGGATTGGTCCGGTGGGGAAAACGAGGTGGAGCTCGGGCTGTGGTGGTTGGTGGGATGGGGATCCCGAGCTGGGTGATGAGACGGGGCGGCGGCGGCTAGAGGATCCCTAGAAATTAGGGATTTGTCTGATGATTGCACTGCTATTTATAGTAGGTGGGTGTTTGGCTAGGGGCTAATCTGGATCCTTCGATCAAAATCGAGCGGTAGTGAATAAATGGCTTAGGGGAGTCCAACAAAGAATCGAGGATATTAGAGGGGTGTTTGGGGATGATCCGGACCCATCGGTCGTGACCGTGCGGTTGAGTTCGGGGAAAGGTTTTGACGCGCATACGAGGGGTTTGAGAGAGGTCGACGAAGACAAGAGGGCTTGACAAAAGATAAACGGAGACAAAGAGAGAAGCGGCAACTACAAACGACTACGAGTTTTATGAAAACATGCGCACGCAATGCGGATGATGCGATGAGATGAGATGCACGCCAAGAACAAAATGCAAAACAAAAGACAAAAACCCAACCACGAAGGAAAATATCATATCACATCTCCGGAAAAGGCAAGAGTTGGAGTTACGAATATGGAAAGTTGTATCCGGGGCGTTACAGCCACCTTGCTGCACCTTATTTACTTTTGTTACTTGTTGCCCGTTACAAATTACCTTATCACAAAACTATCTGTTACCGATAATTTCAGTGCTTGCGGAGAATACATTATTGAAAACTGCTTGTCATTTCCTTCTGCTCCTCGTTGGGTTCGACACTCTTACTTATCGAAAGGACTATGATAGATTTCCTATACTTGTGGGTCATCAGTCACATGGCGATGTGAACTATGAGTGTTAATCACATAACGATGTGAACTAGATTATTGACTCTAGTGCAAGTGGGGGACTGTTGGAAATATGCCCTAGAGGCAATAATAAAATGGTTATTATTATATTTCCTTGTTCATGATAATTGTCTATTGTTCATGACATAATTGTATTAACCAGAAACCGTAATACATGTGTGAATACATAGATCGTAATATGTCCCTAGTAAGCCTCTAGTTGACTAGCTCGTTGATCAATAGATGGTCGTGGTTTCCTGACCATGGACATTTGATGTCGTTGATAACGGGATCACATCATTGGGAGAATGATGTGATGGACAAGACCCAATCCTAAGCATAGCACAAGATCGCGTAGTTCGCTTTGCTAAAGGCTTTTCTAATGTCAAGTATCATTTCCTTAGACCATGAGATTGTGCAACTCCGGATACCGTAGGAATGCTTTGGGTGCACCAAACGTCCTGGCAACGAATCGGGTGGATATAAAGGTGCACTACAGGTATCTCCGAAAGTGTCTATTGGGTTGGCATGAATCGAGACTGGGATTTGTCACTCTGTATGACGGAGAGGTATCTCTGGGCCCACTCGGTAATGCATCATCATAACGAGCTCAATGTGACTAAGGAGTTGGTCATGGGATCATGCGTTACGGAACGAGTAAAGAGACTTGCCGGTAACAAGATTGAACGAGGTACAGGGATACCAACGATCGAATCTCGGGCAAGTAACATACCGATGGACAAAGGGAATTGTATACGTGATTGATTGAATCCCCGACATCCTGGTTCATTTGATGAAATCATCGTGGAACATGTGGGAGCCAACATGGGTATCCAGATCCCGCTATTGGTTATTGGCCGGAGAGATGTCTCGAACATGTCTGCATGGTTCCCGAACCCGTAGGGTCTACACACTTAAGGTTCGGTGACGCTAGAGTTGTTATGGGAAATTGTATGTGGTTATCGAAGGTTGTTCGGACTGCGGTATGAGATCCTGGACATGACGAGGAACTCCGGAATGGTCCGGAGGTGAAGATCGATATATTGGACGAAGGGTATTGGAGTCCGAAATTGTTACAGGGGTACCAGGTGACGACCAGCGTGTCCGAAAGGGGTTTCGGAGGCCCCGACAAGTGTTGGGGGGGCCTTATGGGCCAAGGGGAGGGGCACATCAGCCCACTAAGGGGCTGAGCGCCCCTCCCACCCCATCTCACGTAACCTGGAGAGGTGGGGGCGCCTCCCCTAGGGCAGCCACCCCTCCCGGCTTGGGGGGCAAGTTTCCTAGGGGTGGGGTGCTACGTCTTGAGCTTGCGTTGGTTTTCCCCGAAGAGGAGAGGATGATGCAGCAGAGTAGCGTAAGTATTTCCCTCAGTTTTTGAGAACCAAGGTATCAATCCAGTAGGAAGCCACGCGCAAGTCCCTCGTACCTACACAAAGCAAATAACTCCTCGCAACCAACGTGAATAGGGGTTGTCAATCCCTTCACGGTCACTTACGAGAGTGAGATCTGATAGAGATGATAGATAAAATTTTTGGTATTTTTGGTATAAAGATGCAAAGCAAAATAAAAGGCAAAGTAAAAGGCAAAACAATAATAAAGCGTAGGAAGATTAATATGATGAAAATAGACCCGGGGGCCATAGATTTCACTAGTGGCTTCTCTCAAGAGCATAAGTATTTTACGGTGGGTGAACAAATTACTGTTGAGCAATTGATAGAATTGAGCATAGTTATGAGAGTATCTAGGTATGATCATGTATATAGGCATCACGTCCGAGACAAGTAGACCGACTCCTGCCTGCATCTACTACTATTACTCCACTCATCGACCGCTATCCAGCATGCATCTAGAGTATTAAGTTAATGAAGACAGAGTAACGCCTTAAGCAAGATGACATGATGTAGAGGAATAAATTCATGCAATATGATAAATACCCCATCTTGTTATCCTCGATGGCAACAATGCAATACATGCCTTGCAACCCTTTACATCCTTTGGGTAAGGACACCGCAAGATTGAACCCAAAGCTAAGCACTTCTCCCATTGCAAGAACTACCAATCTAGTTGGCCAAACCAAACAGATAATTCAAAGAGACTTGCAAAGATAACGCAATCATACATAAAAGAATTCAGAGAAGATTCAAATATTGCTCATAGATAATCTTGATCATAAACCCACAATTCATCGATCTCAACAAACACACCGCAAAAAGAAGATTACATCGAATAGATCTCCACGAGAGAGGGGGAGAACATTTTATTGAGATCCAAAAAGAGAGAAGAAGCCATCTAGCTACTAACTATGGACCCGAAGGTCTGAATTAAACTACTCACACTTCATAGGAGAGGCTATGGTGATGATGTAGAAGCCCTCCGTGGTGGAATCCCCTTCCGGCGGAGCTCCGGAATAGGCCCCAAGATGGGATCTCGTGGATACAGGAAGTTGCGGTGGTGGAATTAGGTTTTTGGCTCCGTATCTGATATGTTGGGGGTACGTAGGTATATATAGGAGGAAGGAGTACGTCGGTGGAGTTTCGAGGGGCCCCACGAGGCAGGGGGCGCGCCCTCCACCCTCGTGGCCGCCTCATGGCTTTCTTGACGGAGGGTCCAAGTCTCCTGGATCTTATCTGATGAGAAAATCTCGTTTCCGAAGATTTCATTCCGTTTGGACTCCGTTTGATATTCCGTTTCTTCGAAACACTGAAATAGGCAAAAAACAACAATTACAGGCTGGGCCTCCGGTTAATAGGTTAGTCCCAAAAGTAATATAAAAGTGGAAAATAAAGCCCAATATAGTCCAAAACAATAGATAATATATCATGGAGCAAGCAAAAATTATAGATACGTTGGAGACGTATCAGGCATCCCCAAGCTTAATTCCTGCTCGTCCTCGAGTAGGTATATGATAAAAAGAGAATTTTTGATGCGGAGTGCTACTTGGCATAATTTCAATATAACTCTTCTTAATTGTGGTATGAATATTCAGATCCGAAAGATTCAAGACAAAAGTTCATATTGACATAAAAATAATAATACTTCAAGCATACTAACTAAGCAATTATGTCTTCTCAAAATAACATGGCCAAAGAAATTTCATCCCTACAAAATCATATAGTTTAGTCATGCTCCATTTTCACACACAAGAATGCTCTCATCATGCACAACCCCGATGAAAAGCCAAGAAATTGTTTCATACTTTAGTAATCTCAAACCTATAAACTTTCACGCAATATATGAGCGCGAGCCATGGACATAGCATTATGGGTGGAATAGAATAATGATGGGGGTTATGTGGAAAAGACAAAAAAGGAGAAGGTCTCACATCAACGAGGCTAATCAACATGCTATGGAGATGCCTATCAATTGATGTTAATGCAAGGAGTAGGGATTGCCATGCAACGGATGCACTAGAGCTATAAATGTATGAAAGCTCAACAAGAGAAACTAAGTGGGTAAAGGCCCAACTTGCTTGCTCACGAAGACCTAGGGCATTTGAGGAAGCCCATCGTTGGAATATACAAGCCAAGTTCTATAATGAAAAATTCCCACTAGTATATGAAAGTGACAAAACGAGAGACTCTCTATTATGAAAAACATGGTGCTACTTTGAAGCACAAGTGTGGAAAAGGATAGTAACATTGTCCCTTCTCTCTTTTTCTCTCATCATTTTTTTTGGTGGGCTCTTTGGCCTCTTTTTTTTGTGGGCTCTTTGGCCTCTCTTTTTTATTTATTTTTTTATTTGACCTCACATGGGACAATGTTCTAATAATGATGATGATCACACTTCTATTTATTTACAACTCAATGATTACAACTCGATACTAGAACAATGTATGACTCTATATGAATGCCTCGGCATGTACTGTGATATGCAATGAATCAAGAGTGACATGTATGAAAGAATTATGAACGGTGGCTTTGCCACAAATACTATGCCAACTACATGATCATGCTAAGCAATATGACAATGATGAATGTGTCATGAAGAACGATATGGTGGAAAGTTGCATGGCAATATATCTCGGAATGGCTATGGAAATGCCATAATAGGTAGGTATGGTGGCTGTTTTGAGGAAGATATAAGGAGGTTTATGTGTGAAAGAGCGTATCATATCACGGGGTTTGGATGCACCGTGAAGTTTGCACCAACTCTCAATGTGAGAAAGGGCAATGCACGGCAATCAAGAGGCTAGCAATGATGGAAGGGTAAGAGTGTGTATAATCCATGGACTCAACATTAGTCATAAAGAACTCACATACTTATTGAAAAAAATCTAAAAGCCATCAAAAACCAAAGCACTACGCGCATGCTCCTAGGGGGATAGATTGGTAGGAAAAGACCATCGCTCGTCCCCGACCGCCACTCATAAGGAGGATAATCAAATAACACCTCATGTTTCAAATTTGTTACATAAAGTTTACCATACGTGCATGCTACGGGACTTGCAGACTTCAACACAAGAATTTCTCAAATTCACAACTACTCAACTAGCACGACTTTGATATTATCACCTCCATATCTCAAAACAATTATCAAGCATCAAACTTTTCTTAGTATTCAACGCACTCAAAAGAAAGTTTTACAAATCTTGAATACTAAGCATATTATTATTAAGCAAATTACCATGCTATTTAAGACTCTCAAAATAATCTAAGTGAAGCATGAGAGATCAATAGTTTCTTTAGAACAAATCCACCACCGTGCTCTAAAAGATATAAGTGAAGTACTAGAGCAAAACTATAAAGCTCAAAAGGTATAAGTGAAGCACATAGAGCAAAAATATAAAGCTCAAAAGATATAAGTGAAGCACATAGAGCAAAACTATAAAGCTCAAAATATACAAGTGAAGTACATAGAGCAAAACTATAAAGCTCAAAAGATATAAGTGAAGTACATAGGGTATTCTAACAAATTCCAATTCATGTATGGCTCTCTCAAAAGTTGTCTACAACAAGGATGATTGTGGTAAACTAACAAGCAAAGACGCAAATAATACAAGACGCTCCAAGCAAAACACATATCATGTGGTGAATAAAAATATAGCTCCAAGTAAAGTTACCGATGGAAGTGGATGAAAGAGGGGATGCCTTCCGGGGCATCCCCAAGCTTTGGCTTTTTGGTGCCCTTGGATTATCTTGGGGGTGCCATGGGCATCCCCAAGCTTAGGCTCTTGCCACTCCTTGTTCCATAATCCATCAAAAGATTTCACCCAAAACTTGAAAACTTCACAACACAAAACTCAACAGAAATCTCGTGAGCTCCGTTAGCGAAAGAAAACAAAAGACCACTTCAAGGTACTGTAATGAACTCATTATTTATTTATATGGGTGTTAAACCTACTGTATTCCAACTTCTCTATGTATTATAAACTATTTTACTAGCCATAGATTCATCAAAATAAGCAAACGACACACGAAAAACAGAATCTGTCAAAAAAAGAACAGTCTGTAGTAATCTGTAACTAACGCAAACTTCTGGAACTCCAAAAATTCAGCAAAAATAGGAAGACCTAGTTAATTTGTTTATTTATCAGAAGCAATTGTAATCACTATTTTATCACGTTCTGGTGATTCTTAACAATTGTTTTCGTGAACAGAAAGTTTCTGGAAATTACAGCAAGATCAAATAACTATTATCCAAGAAGATCCTATAGGTTTAACTTGGCACAAACACTAATTAAAACATAAAACCACATCTAAACAGAAGGTAGATGGATTATTTATTGCTAAACGGCAAGGATAAATATTAGGTTGTCTCCCAACAAGCGCTTTTCTTTAAAGCCTTTTTAGCTAGGCATTGAGATTTCAATGATGCTCATAAGGAAGACAAGAATTGAAGCACAAAGAGAGCATCATAAAACACGTGACAAACACATCTAAGTCTAACATACTTCCTATGCATAGGCATCTTATAGGCAAACAAATTATCAAGGCAAGCAAAAACTAGCATATGCAAGGAAGCGGAAAGAAACAATAGCAATCTCAACATAAAGAGAGATAATTTAGTAACATGAAAATTTCTACAACCATATTTTCCTCTTTCATAATAATTACATGTAGGATCATAAGCAAATTCAAAAATATAGCTATCACAAAACATATTCTCAACATGATCCACATGCATGCAAAGTTGACACTCTTCCAAGATAGTGGGATTAACATTAACTAAAGTCATGACCTCTCCAAACCCACTTTTATCAAAAATTTCATAAGACTGAATATTCTCCAAATATGTGGGATCTAAAGTTGACACTCTTCCAAACCCACTTTCAATATTATTGCAAACAATATTATCAATCTCATATTCATCATGGGGCTTAAATAAATTTTCAAGATCATAAGAAGAATCTCCCCAATCATGACTATTGGACATAGCAAAACTAGCATCCCCAAGCTTAGGGTTTTGCATATTATTAACATAATTTACATCAACAGAATTTATAATAAAATCATCGCAATCATGCTTTTTATTCAAAGATCTATCGTGAATCACTTCATAAAGCACTTCATCACAATTTTCAGATTTACGGATTTCAGGCAAAACCTTATAAAGATAATCTAGTGCATCCAAATCACTAGGAATTGGTTCATCATAATTGGATCTATTAATAAGATTGGCAAGCGAATGAGGATCCATAGATATTAGCTTCTCTGTTTAGGAATAAATACTTAACTATTTCAACCAAACGAGCAAACGAGCCAAGTAAGACATCAAGGCAAACGAAAAGACGAACAAAAAAAGGGCGAATAAAACGGCAAGGGTGAAGTGGGGGAGAGGAAAACGAGAGGCAAATGGCAAATAATGCAATGCGGGAGATAAGGGATTATGATGGGTACTTGGTATGTTTACTTTTATGAGACTCAAGAACGGCGCCAGAAATCCTTCTTGCTACGCCTTGAGCTTGCGTTGGTTTTCCCGAAGAGGAGAGGATGATGCAGCAGAGTAGCGTAAGTATTTCCCTCAGTTTTGAGAACCAAGGTATCAATCCAAGTAGGAGGCCACGCAAGTCCCTCGTACCTACACAAAGCAAATAACTCCTCGCAACCAACGCAAATAGGGGTTGTCAATCCCTTCACGGTCACTTACGAGAGTGAGATCTTATAGAGATGATAGATAATATTTTTGTATTTTTGGTATAAAGATGCAAAGCAAAATAAAAGGCAAAGTAAAAAAGCAAAACAATAATAAAGCGTAGGAAGATTAATATGATGAAAATAGACCAAGGGGCCATAGATTTCACTAGTGGCTTCTCTCAAGAGCATAAGTATTCTACGGTGGGTGAGCAATTCTTCGTTGAGCAATTGATAGAATTGAGCATAGTTATGAGAGTATCTAGGTAAGATCATGTATATAGGCATCACGTCCGAGACAAGTAGACCGACTCACACTGCATCTACTACTATTACTCCACTCATCGACCGCTATCCAGCATGCATCTAGAGTATTAAGTTAATGAAGACAGAGTAACGCCTTAAGCAAGATGACATGATGTAGAGGAATAAATTCATGCAATATGATAAATACCCCATCTTGTTATCCTCGATGGCAACAATACAATACGTGCCTTGCAACCCTTTACATCCTTTGGGTAAGGACACCGCAAGATTGAACCCAAAGCTAAGCACTTCTCTCATTGCAAGAACTACCAATCTAGTTGGCCAAACCAAACGGATAATTCGAAGAGACTTGCAAAGATAACTCAATCATACATAAAAGAATTCAGAGAAGATTCAAATATTTCTCATAGATAATCTTGATCATAAACCCACAATTCATCGATCTCAACAAACACACCGAAAAAAGAAGATTACATCAAATAGATATCCACGAGAGAGGGGGAGAACATTGTATTGAGATCCAAAAAGAGAGAAGAAGCCATCTAGCTACTAATTATGGACCCAAAGGTCTGAAGTAAACTACTCACACTTCATCGGAGAGGCTATGGTGATGATGTAGAAGCCCTCCATGGTGGAATCCTTCCCGTGAACTTCTAACAGGCCCCAAGATGGGATCTCGTGGATACAGGAAGTTGCAGCGGTGGAATTAGGTTTTGGCTCCGTGATCCGATATGTTGGAATGCGAGGTATATATAGGAGGAAGGAGTACGTCGGTGGAGCTTCGGGGGGCCCATGAGGCAGGGGGGCGCCCTAGGGGGGGCGCACCTTCCACCCTCGTGGCCGCCTCGTGGCTTTCTTGACGGAGGGTCCAAGTCTCCTGGATCTTATCTGATGAGAAAATCACGTTTCCGAAGATTTCATTCCGTTTGGACTCCGTTTGATATTCCGTTTCTTCAAAACACTGAAATAGGCAAAAAGACAGCAATTCTGGGCTGGGCCTCCGGTTAATAGGTTAGTCCCAAAAGTAATATAAAAGTGGAAAATAAAGCCCAATATAGTCCCAAACAATAGATAATATAGCATGGAGCAATCAAAAATTATAGATACGTTGGAGACGTATCATGGGGGGCGCCCAAACCCATCTAGGGTTTCCCCTGTGGCCGCCGCCCCTCCCTAAGGAAACCCTAGGGCACATCCTCCTCCCCCTTTCCCCTATATATAGTGAGGGAGAGAGAGGGCAGCGGTACCCCTTCCCTTGGCGCAGCCCCTCCCTCCTCCTACACCTCCTCCTCCGTAGTGCTTGGCGAAGCCCTGCAGGAGAACCGCAAGCACCACCACCATGCCGTCATGCTGCCGGAGTTATCCCTCAACTTATCCTCTCCCCTTGTTGGGTCAAGAAGGAGGAGACTTCCCCGGGCTGTACGTGTGTTGAACGTGGAGGCGTCGTCCATTCGGCGCTTGAATCGGATCTTCCGTGATTTGAATCGCCGCGAGTACGACTCCATCAATCGCGTTCTTGTAACGCTTCCGCTTAGATATCTTCAAGGGTATGAAGATGCACTCCTTCTCTCTCGTTGCTAGCATCTCCTAGATTGATCTTGGTGACACGTAGGAAAATTTTGAACTATTACTACGTTCCCCAACAGGCAGTTGACAGGAACTCCATGGATGATGTTGAAAAGCAGATTCTTCATGATGCCAACGACCTCTTCTTCATTAGAGTCGTGGCCTTTGATTGGACTCAGTGTCTTGGTCAGAATGCGATAGACAGCCCGTGGCACATACAGCAATTCCTTGACGAGTAATTTGGTTTTGGGGGCTTGACCAGGCTTCAGCGGTTTCATCAATACTTGCATGTAATGGTCAGATAGCTCAGGTTCATGGTAGATGAGCTGCGCACCTTCAAGGGGAGGACTGATAGGCAGGGCATGAAGCAATTCAGAGGTTGATGCTTTGAAGTGAGTGTTTTCTGTCATCTAGTCCAACACCCAAGAATTCACATCTGCAGCATTGCCAGTGATGTGCAGTGTCGCATAGAACTGAAGAATTAGCTCTTCATTCCAATCAACGATGTCGGTGCAGAAGTTTAGCAGCCCAGCGTCATGAAGAACACTGAGGACTGGGGTGAAGCAAGGCAGCGATTCCATGTCCACATGAGGAATATGCTCATGGTCAGAGATCTTGTCCTTATTAAAAAGCAGTGAAGAGTGGAAGTTGGCTTGGCTAGCTATCCAGAAGCGCTTCCTTCGAAGACGAGCTGAGTCATACGGGTTGAACACATGCTCACGAAAGAAGTCACCAGCCTTGAATTTATGCTTCTTGGAGAAGGGATTCTTCGGCTTGGGCTGAGGAGTATCAGTCAATGCCTTCACAGCTTCAGGAATCACAATCTCAGGAAGCACAGGCTGAGGAATTTCAGTTTCTGCTTCAGTAGCAGCCTAGGTCTTCAACTCTTCAGCAATATTAACATCATCACTAGTGGCTGGAATTTCTTCAGGAATGGAAGAAGTGGCTTGAGGTTCGTCAAAGCCCATTTGAACTTCTTCAGTCTGAACTGGGGACTGAGGAATTTGTTGCAGTGGTGTGAACATGGGAGAGTTGGGGTGATGGCTTTCCCAATAGTCATCATTCAGCACAGGAGTGGTGCTCCCAATGCCCACGTCTTCATCTTCTTCATTAAATTCTTCAATGCCTACCTCTTCAGCTGTGAACTGAGGCATGGGCGATGAGACCACTGGGGTTGAAGGGATATTATTCACTTCAATTTCTTTGTCCAACTGCTCTGAAGAAGCAGCAGAAGGAACATCTTCAGCAGATCCGCTTGGGATCTCATAATCCTCACAAAAGGGAACGAGTTCCTTTGATGGCATGCTCGAAACAGGAATAGCATCAATGGGATGCGCAAAAGAGCTGGTCAATTTCTTCATCTTCTTCAGTGCTGAAGAATCTGATGAAGTAGATGCTTTCCTCTTCTTCACTGCTGCTCGCTCCGCAGCCTTGGTTTTCTTCGCTTCTGATGCAGAAGGAAGGATGGGACTTGGCGTTGGTGCAGGAGGAGTAGAGGAAATTGGTTCATTTACCTCAAGCACAACTGATGCAGTTGTCCTGGTTGGTTCAGTTTCTTCAGGCTCAGCGTTTGATGCCTCAGCTGGCCCGGCTTGTTCTTCAGGCGCAACACTAGTGGTTGCCCTGGCAATGTCATCAGCGGATGGAATAGCTTCATCAGCCCTGGTACTTGAAGTTTCATCAGCAGTCTGATTTTCATTAGCGGTGCTGGCATGCTCTTCAGTGGGTTGAGCAGATGCTTCACCCTGAGGGGATTCGTGTTGCGATGATGTAGCATCATTTGAAGTGAATTTATCTGCCAATTTCACAAATCTGACTCTAGCTCCAAGACAATCTGTGTGGTAGACATTGAATGCATCACTGAGTCCTTTGATCTTAGTTTGTATAGCAACAAGTTCATCAGTTGTCATATTGAAAACATTCTTCTTCAGAAAGCGCTCCTTCTTGTATTGAGCTTTCTTCAACTGCCTGGCCTTCTCAAACTTCCATTTTTCTTCGCCAATGAAGGTGGTCAGCATGTGACTTTGGCCAGAGTGAGCTTGAAGTCGTGCAGGTGTGTTGGGGTCCTTGTGCCAGAGATCAATGAACTCAAGGATCAGCTTGGGATCCAGCAAGAGAGGGACTTCACTTCCTTTGGCTCTAGCTGTGACGCCCCCGATTCAATCGTACACTAATCATGCACGCAAACGTGTACGATCAAGATCAGGGACTCATGGGAAGATATCACAACACAACTCTAAAACATAAATAAGTCATACAAGCATCATAATACAAGCCGGGGCCTCGTGGGCTCGAATACAAGTGCTTTCGATCACGCAGACGAGTCGGAAGCAACAATATCTCGAGTACGACATAAGTTAAACAAATTTGCCTTAAGAAGGCTAGCACAAACAGGGATACAGATCGAAGAGACGCGGGCCTCCTGCACAGGATCCTCCTAAACTACTCCTGGTCGCCGCCGCCGCCCGCACGTAGTAGTAGGCACCTCCAAGTGTAGTAGGGGTCGCCGACGGTGGCGTCTGCTCTGGACTCCAAAGATCTGGTTGCGACAACCAGGTAGAAGGGAAGGGAGAAAGGGGAGAAAAGCAACCGTGAGTACTCATCCAAAGTACTACTTAAGCAAGGAGCTACACTACGTATGCATGGGTATATGTGTAAAGGGCCATATCAAGGGTGAATCGCAGAATGCCGTAATAAGAGGGGATAACTAATCTCGCCGAAGACTAAACCTGCCTTGACCTCCGTCTTGCGGCATGTAGAAGAGAGTAGGCTGAAGTCCTCCAAGTAGCATCGCATAGCATAATCCTACCCGGCGATCCCTCCTCGCTTCCTCGTTAGAGAGCGATCACCGTGTTATATCCGGCACTTGGAAGGGTGTGTTTTATTAAGTATCCAGTTCTAGTTGTCATAAGGTCAAGGTACAACTCCAAGTCGTCACATATCAAGATCGCGGCTATTCAATAGATTAACTTCCCTGCGGTGCACCACATAACCCAACACGCTTGATCCCATTTGGCGGACACACTTTTACGGGTCATGCCCTACGCGGAAGATCAACACGCCGCAGCCCACCTAGGCTCAACAGAGAGGTCAAGACACCGGTCTAAATCCTATGGCGCAGGGTATGGGCCCATCGCCCATTGCACACCGCACGCTATGCAGGGCGGCCGAAGCAGACCTAGCCTAGCAGCGTTCGATCCAATCCGGCGTCGCTGCTCGATCGGCCGACGTCAAAAAGAGCTTCGGCTGATACCACGACGTCGAGTGCCCATAACTGTTCCCGCGTAGTTGGTTAGTGCGTATAGGCCAGTGGCCAGACTCAGATCAAATACCAAGATCTCGTTAAGCGTGTTAAGTATCTGCGAACGCCGACCAGGGCCAGGCCCACCTCTCTCCTAGGTGGTCTCAACCTGCCCTATCGCTCCGCCACAAAGTAACAGTCAAGGGCCGTCGGGAACCCAGGCCCACCTCTACCGGGATGGAGCCACCTGCCTTCACCCCCATCTCCTAACAGTATCATAAGTAATGTAACAGATAAAGTATATGTATGCCCGTGATCACCTCCCGAGTGATCACGGCCCAAAGAGTATAGCATGGCGACGGACGAGAGTGTAGGGCCACCGATGGAACACTAGCATCCTATTCTAAGCGAGGATAGCAGGTAAGGGTAACAACCGTAGCAACAATGACATGCTATGCAACAGAATAGGATTAACCGAAAGCAGTAACATGCTACACTACTCTAATGCAAGCAGTATAGAGAAGAATAGGCGATATCTGGTGATCAGGGGGGGCTTGCCTGGTTGCTCAGGCAAGGAGGAGTCGTCAACAAAGTAGTCGATCGAGGCAAAGAATGACGTCTGGCCTCGTAGTCTACCGGAGAGAAGAGGGGGAAGAAATAATGAATACAGAGCAAACAAAGCATCACAAAATATAACGAGGTAATACGCGGTGCCAGGGGTGATCTAACGCAGGGATAGGTGATACCGGCGAAGGGGGGAAACATCCGGGAAAGTATTCCCGGTGTTTTGCATTTTCGGATAGATGAACCAGAGGGGGAAAGTTCGTGTTTGCTATGCTAGGGATGTGTGGCGGACGAACGGGCTGTGTATTCGGATTCGTCTCGTCGCTCTGAGCAACTTTCATGTAGAAAGTATTTTCATCTGAGCTACGGTTTATTTTATATGATTTTCTAAAGTTTTAAATCATTTTTAGAATTTATTTAATTTATTTAATTCAACATTATCCAAAATAGTGTTTGCTGACATCATCATGACGTCAGCAGCCAAAAGGGCGTTGACTAGGTCAAACTGACGTGTGGGCCCAGTGGGACCCACCTGTCATACTCTGTTAGGTTGATTAGGGTTTAGGTTAAACAAAATATTGTTTAATTAAACTAACAGGTCAACTAGATTAATTAAGTAGGATTATTTAACATAATTAATTTAGTTAATTAATTAACTAAATGAAATTATTGTTTTTATTTTATTTTTATTTTTTATTTTTTTGGAAACGTTCTAGAGGTGGGGCCCTCCTGTCATTGGCCCTTAGGGGAGCCTAGTGGGTTTGTGGGCGCTGGGTGCGGGTGTGCGGGCACCAGGCGCTGAGGCGCAACCCAACCGGTGCGAGGCGAGGTCGCCGGCGATGGCAGAGCCCGCCTGACGCAGCGCGCGAGCAGTGGGGAGTCCGTGGGCATGGGACGGCTCCAGCAGGCACCGGCCAATGAGTAGAGGCAGGCAGGGGGGCCACGGCAGTCGGCACGAGGCCATAGCCATGGCCGATGGCGGCCTCGGACGGGTGGTCGCTGGTGCGGCCAAGGAAGCGGAGGCGTGACGCTGGCGAGAGCAGGGCTGGCGGTGCAAGAGGGTCGCCGAGGGCAAGCATGCACGGTGCAGGGCGCGGTCGGGCGGCCGTGTACGGCGAGGCAACGGCGGGGGACGGCTCGGGCGCAATGGCCATCCAGAGGAGGCGCGATGAGCGCGGGAAGGCCGCGAGCGAGCATGACCTCGGGCGCGCGGTGACAGGGGAAGAGGGGAGAGGAGGAGGGCGCTCACGGCTGGGTCAGGGACGGGCAACATGCTCGGGAGGACGGATGGCGTTGGAGCAGCAGGAGGTGGGTTGACACGACGGCTCGTCTGGCGCCCGATGACCGTGAAGCGGAGGAGACGAAGGGATGTGATGTGGCGCGGTGTGGCGCGGGGAGGTTGACGACGACCGGTGGTGAGGTGGCATCACGAGGGGCGCCGGTGTGGTGCGGGGCAACGGGCGGCGGCAGCGGGGCCATCTGCCCCCGATCCAGATCCTCTCGGGAGCGGGGAGGGGGAGTGGCGACGTGGGGGGGGGGGAAGTGGGATCAGACGTGAGGAGTGGGGGGATGGGGGTCGGGCGAGGGGACCGGCTAGGGTTAGCTCGCTGGTGGGGGCGGCTCGGCCGTTAGCTTTTCTAGATGGGCCAAGAGCCCGGTAGGTTAGGGTAAGTTAGTTTATTTTTCTTTGTTTTTCCCTTTATCTTTTTCTATTATTTCTTTATTTCACTGTTTTATATTTAGATTGTTTAGTAAATGAATTTAGTTGCTTATGAAACTTACGACATAAATATTAGACCATGTAATGATCTAGCACAAGAAGTTTCAAATATATTTAAATAGCATAAGTATTTGTTTATTTCTAAAAGGTTAAATTAAATGTTGTTTGTTCCTGTCTTAATTATCTTAGAGGCATATAAACATTCCCAAAATGTTGTTTGATGTTTGTTAAGTTGTTAGTGAATATTTACAACCTTTTGAACATTTTTAATTGACTGTTTTATGAAATTATAATTTGAATTTGATCTCAGTTTTAAACAAGTGAGGTTTGGCAAAAATTTTAATCATGATGACCTGGCATGATTAGCAAGGGTTTACTGTAGCTTAACTATCCGGGCGTCACAATTCTCCTCCACTATAAGAAATCCCGTCCCGAGATTTTAAGAGGTGGAGTAAGGGGGAAAAGTCTGGTTACAAAATTCTAACGAATCTTCTCGGTCTTGGTTGCTCTTCTCGAAGAGGTCAATCCACTACGTTGATGTCTTCATTTCTCTGCTCCAGGTCATCATGATGAAGGCGTCTTCCTTTCTTCGAGAACTCCATCGTACTTACGAAAGGGTAAGAAGGGAAAACTCTATAAGGACGGATTCTAACAAGATCGAGCATCAGACGGTTAACTTAGGGGAAGAAGCAGAAGTATCTCTCGAGTTGAAACTTAAGAAGATATCGAGAGCAAAGTAAGAAGGCACCATGAGAAGTTTCAAACATAGGCAATCGTCCGATGCCTAATCAGAAGGTGAAAGGGTTCCAGAGCAACGAGAATAAGTATTGTTTCTAATACCAGAATAGATTACTAGGGAGGTGACCCATGAATTACTTACGAAGTCAAGCGCAAGGAATAACTTTGGCAACAAGGTGTACAGGAGAGTCAGGTTTCGATCCTGTGGAACTGTGAGTTATGGGCCCACCATGTGGGTTAAAAGTTGGAAGAGTGGTGACGTCTTGCATGATCATGTAAGCAAGGCATGTCGGAGAAGAGACTGTCAGTTATGTCGGCAACAATATCGGTACCAAGGGCGAGGGACGAAGAGAACCATTTTCCTGCTCGTTGAATGAGGCGGACCAATAGGCAAAGTTCTCGTCCATCGGTGGCTACCAGAATGTCATCAACAATAGTAACTGGGTCTTACTGACATGGTTGTACACCAAGGTGTTTACATAAGCAGAAGAATATTACTGCTTAGATCATATGGATCACAAGGAAGGTTAAACTAACCAATGGGAAGGAAAATGTGATCATCAGATCAAATAGAACAATGGAAAGGAAAATGTGTTTGACACATATACCAGGGGCATACCCTTCCCAAGGACAAGTAGAGCAAGATATCCACGACATGATAGAAAGTAGAAACCATTTAGGTAAGGGGAGAGGATTTGATGACAATACCCATACAACGGTGTTTGGATAATTGAGCAAGAAACATTTAGCATTGGGCTTCAAATGTTCTTGTTGAAAATCGGAGTACCACAGACATGCTTCAAGATAGCATTGACATGGTTATCAAGTAAGGGGTCAGAATTTGGATGCACAAGGATCCATCGGGAACAACTTATAGAATAAGTCTTACAATTTCCTCATGGAAGAATGGTTAACCTTGTTAAAAAAGGAAACTATAACACTAGGTCCTCCAGTCGGGTGTGCTAGGCATGACATCACCTTACCGTGTCATAAGAGGACCAATGTTATAACTCTTGAAAGTATGTTCCAACCATCATATCTGACCGAGATTCAGATCTGATTGGTGTTGGGATACCTCGGGCTCAGGATGCCTGAGAAGAAAAGGTGCGACACAAATTAACGAGCTGATATCGTAAGACTCTCGGGGAACTAACTATGGAAGAGAGTTCCAAAACAAGAGTTCATCATTAAATCAAGGAGAGGGTGAGGAGGTGGCTGATGGACTCAGCGACATTCCATTGAGATTTCAAAAAATGGATTTCCACGATTATCTGAAAAAGGAGATAACCTTTGTCAGATCAAATGATATAGTGAGGTATGCTCGAGGAAACATACCCAATTAAACATTGGTTGAAAGGTGCACCCGAAATATGGGCCTAGGTAGCACGATCAATGTTAGAATGGTGATTCGATAACCAATGGTCTAAGAATGAAATATCGACCAGTAACTTCAAAGAAATAGGGTTGCTAGAATTTTGAAGTCGCACAACATAGTTCAATTGTCGGTTTTCCGGTTAGAAACAACACGCGAACCAAGGAATGATCGGAGATGGCAGGAAGTATCACTTGTACCAAGAATGCATAAGAGGTGGTGAAATTCTCACGACATTATTGACATAAAATCGTAATACTCCAAGGTAAAGAAGAACAATTGCTGGATAGCATGGATCTCAAGGTATAACACGAAACACGAACAAGTTTGTGTTGAACGGGAGGCAATAAAGTGGTCGATGATAATATAAATCATCGAGGGCAATGATGGTATTTCTCTTCATGAATTCATTTGATATCCTGGAAGAGCTCAAAATGTTGATGATGATCACGACACAATTGTCGAGAGATTTCACGAAGAAGCAATCGAACAACGCATTTACATCAAGAAAAAGCAATGGTGAAGCAAAGGGTCATTGGAACCACGGATCTGACACAAACTTCGATACCAAGCTTGCTATTCAAGGCGAAATGTTATGATGAGGAAGATCGACGTAAGCTTAGCTCATCGTCAAAAATTATGCTCCGGGGTTAAGGACCAGGTAGCACAGTTAAAATCGGCACGATAATGATATAGCCGAGCAGGCTAGGAATGACGTGATGGAGTATTAAATTCCTCAACAACAAAGTACTATAAGGTACTGAATTGTAGTGCAGATTCGATTCACTAATCGGCATTCTCGATTGACGACAACCCAAAACCCGTGGAGTGATTATGACGGGGAAAGGTACTACTTCATCAGAAATTCATAAGAAGAAGTGCAATGGGTTGATATCCTCAAGATACCAGGGGGTAATACTCGAAGGTAGAACAAAATAGAGGTTGGGCAGGCGTACTGATCTGTAGGAGACAAGTGCTTAAACTTGCACGAGAAATGATATTTAAAGGAGAACATGGTCGGAACCACGATTGCAAAAGACCAGATCCCAAATATAAGATGAACTTATACCAAAGGAATAATTAATTCAAGAGAAGCTTTGATGATAAGATCTACATCGTGTCCATGGGCATGAACACAAAGTTCAAGGTCGACTCCCACTTCTCCAACGCATGACCTTTCATTCACTTCTCGCTTGCGATGAAGTTGTAGTGTTGAAATTTTATTTGGAAAAATACCAGAAGAGTATGACTCATGAAATCTTTTGAGTTCACACATATTAAGGAAGGCATATGTTCAACCCATCGGGGTATCTTAGAAACATATACCACAAGCTTCAAGAGTACTAACACAATCTCGAAAATAGAGCATGGTTGAAAAAAGGAGAGGATACAATTTACCAAAGGCATTATGTATCAGAGAAAGAACTCACAAGGTGATTAATTATGAAGGACACTGTCGGATAATAATCCAACAGTGGATATGGCGATCCACAATGGAGTTGATATGAGTATCGATACCCAATCAGAGGAAGAAAGAATGCAAATGCATCGACTTATAGAACATCTAAATAATTCAACATTTAAATAACAAAGGAATTATGATTTTCAAATCAAGGGATCAGGAGCAAACGCTCTGATCAAGGAAGGCTAAGCTGAATAGACTTAGGGGTACAATCGATAGCAATCTGATTGGCCGAGAACCAGCTCATGTTCGAAAGACGTCTGAGACGGAAAGATAATTTATAAGGATCAACTGATGATTGCGTGCATTCGCGCACATATAGAATCAAGGGACTCAAGAAGATAAAGGCAAGGGATGCCAATAAGATTACGAGACTTATGGGATTAACCATAATGCAAGCAAGCAAGAATTTCAAGAGCAATAGTTGCTAAGGATTTTCGGAAGATCGATGGTATTTCGAAGTCTTTTGCGAAACACATGAACAACTGGGAATGAGCGGATACTCGATAAGTGCGAGGAATTATCCGTAGGGGTATTCATCCGGCAAAGATCTGTAAGGTAGTGGCTCAAGAGATTCTTAAAAGTCGAAGAATAATTTGATGCATCTTGTAATAACAAGAGCAGTTGGGAATGAAAGTAAGAAGGACAAGTGTAAGCATCTATCCATAGGGATGTATCGGTGGTAGGGGAGTGCAAAAACGACGGGCACAGAGTCTCGAGAGAACATCAGAGAGTATCTTCGGAATCTTCTGGTGAAGCAGGCCATCATCTGGAATGAAGGGGCTCTCCGGGAGAAAGTATTTACGAGAACCAAGAGTTAGAGTTAGCAAAATCATTTAACCCGAATAGAAGAGAGATCAGAGTCCCATAGTATAGACGAGGAGTAAAAGATTCTAGTACCACCCAATGGCGACGTGGGCCCATAAGGCACACAACCATGTTAGTAAAAGTTTTGTAATGTCTAGACTCGACTTCGGCCAAGGAGTGTGGAAGGGGGATTCCTACAGGCAGTCGGCTCTGATACCAACTTGTGACGCCCCCGATTCAATCGTATACTTTTCATGCACGCAAACGTGTACGATCAAGATCAGGGACTCACGGGAAGATATCACAACACAACTCTAAAAACATAAATAATTCATACAAGCATCATAATACAAGCCAGGGGCCTCGAGGGCTCGAATACAAGTGCTCGATCACAGATGAGTCAGCGGAAGCAACAATATCTGAGTACAGACATAAGTTAAACAAATTTGCCTTAAGAAGGCTAGCACAAACAGGGATACAGATCGAAAGAGGCGCAGGCCTCCTGCCTGGGATCCTCCTAAACTACTCCTGGTCGTCATCAGTGGCCTGTACGTAGTAGTAGGCACCTCCAAGTGTAGTAGGGGTCATCGTCAACGGTGGCGTCTGGCTCCTGGACTCCAGCATCTGGTTGCGACAACCAGGTAGAAGGGAAGGGGGAAAAGGGGGAGAAAAGCTACCGTGAGTACTCATCCAAAGTACTCGCAAGCAAGGAGCTACACTACGTATGCATGGGTATATGTGTAAAGGGCCATACCAGTGGACTGAACTGCAGAATGCCAGAATAAGAGGGGGATAACTAATCATGTCGAAGACTACTACGCTCGCCAGCCTCCGTCTTGGCAAAGATGTAGAAGAGAGTAGATGAAGTCCTCCAAGTAGCATCGCATAGCATAATCCTACCCGGCGATCCCTCCTCGTTGCTCGTTAGAGAGCGATCACCGGGTTATATCTGGCACTTGGAAGGGTGTGTTTTATTAAGTATCCAGTTCTAGTTTTCATAAGGTCAAGGTACAACTCCAAGTCGTCCTGTTACCGAAGATCGCGGCTATTCGAATAGATTAACTTCCCTGCAGGGGTGCACCACATAACCCAACACGCTTGATCCCATTTGAACGGACACACTTTTGTAGGTCATGCCCGGCCTCGGAAGATCAACACGTCGCAGCCCCACCTAGGCTCAACAGAGAGGTCAGCACGCTGGTCTAAATCCTATGGCGCAGGGGTCTGGGCCCATCACCCATTGCACACCTGCACGTTGCGAGAGCGGCCGAAAGCAGACCTAGCCTAGCATGCGTTCCAGTCCAATCCGGTAGCGCGCCGCTCGGCCGACGTCAAAAGAGCTCGGTGATACCACGACGCCGAAAGTGCCCATAATCGTTCTCAGCGTAGTTGGTTAGTGCGTATAGGCCAATGGCCGACTCGAGATCAAATAACAAGATCTCGTTAAGCGTGTTAAGTATCCATGAACGCCGACCAGGGCCAGCCCACCTCTCTCCTAGGTGGTCTCAACCACGCCCTATCGCTCCGCCACAAAGTAACAATGGGGCCATCGGGAACCCAGTGCCCACCTCTACTGGATGGAGCCACCTGCCTTCACCCCCATCTCCTAACAGTATCATAAGTAGTGTAACAGTATAAAGTATATAGTGTATGCCCGTGATCACCTCCCGAGTGATCACGGCCCAGTAGTATAGCATGGCAGACGGACAAGAGTGTAGGGCCACTGATGGAACACTAGCATCCTATTCTAAGCAGTAGGATACTAGGTAAGGGTAACAACTGTAGCAACAATGACAGGATATGCAACAGAATAGGATTAACCGAAAGCAGTAACATGCTACACTACTCTAATGCAAGCAGTATAGAGAAGAATAGGCGATATCTGGTGATCAGGGGGGGGCTTGCCTGGTTGCTCAGGCAAGGAGGAGTCGTCAACAACGTAGTCGATCGAGGCAGCAGCGACGTCTGTCTCGTAGTCTACCGGAGAGAAGAGGGGGAAGAAATAATGAATACAGAGCAAACAAAGCATCACAAAATATAACGAGGTAATACGCGGTGCCAGGGGTGATCTAACGCAGGGATAGGTGATACCGGCGAAGGGGGGGGGGAAACATCCGGGAAAGTATTCCCGGTGTTTTCATTTTCGGATAGATGAACCGGAGGGGGAAAGTTGCGTGTTTGTTATGCTAGGGATGTGTGGCGGACGAACGAGCTGCGTATCCGGATTCGTCTCGTCGCTCTGAGCAACTTTCATGTAGAAAGTATTTTCATCTGAGCTACGGTTTATTTTATATGATTTTCTAAAGTTTTAAATCATTTTTAGAATTTATTTAATTCAACATTATCCAAAATAGTGTTTGCTGACGTCATCATGACGTCAGCAGCCAACAAGGGCGTTGACTGGGTCAAACTGACGTGTGGGCCCAGTGGGACCCACTTGTCATACTCTGTTAGGTTGATTAGGGTTTAGGTTAAACAAAATACTGTTTAATTAAACTAACAGGTCAACTAGATTAATTAAGTAGGATTAATTAACATAATTAATTTAGTTAATTAATTAATTAATTAAATGAATGTATTATTTTTATTATTTTTATTTCTTTATCTTTTTTTTAAAACGTTCTGGAGGTGGGGCCCTCCTGTCATTGGCCCTTAGGGGAGCCTAGTGGGTTTGTGGGCGCTGGGTGCGGGTGTGCGGGCACCAAGCGCTGAGGCGCAACCCACCCGGTGCGAGGCGAGGTCGCCGGCGACGGTGGAGCCCGCCGACGCAACGGGCGAAAGGTGGGGAGTCTGGGCATGGGGCAGCTCCAGTGGCACCGGCCAATGAGTGGAGGCAGGCGGGAGGGCTACTGATGGCGCGAGGCCATAGCCATGGCCGATGGCGGCCTCAGACGGTGGTCGCCAATGGTGACCAAGGAAGCGGGAGGCGGTGGCGAGAGCAGGGGATGGCGGGTGCAGAGGCGTCGGGGCAAGCACGCGACGATGCAGCGTGATCGGGCGACTGTCTGGCGAGGCGACGGCGGGGGACGGCTCGGGCGCGATGGCCATCCAGAGGAGGCGCGACGAGCGCGGGGAGGCCGCGAGCGAGCATGGCCTCGAGCGCGCGGTGACAGGGGAAGAGGGGAGAGGAGGAGGGCGCTCACGGCGGGGCTGTAGGGACGGGGCAGCATGCTCGGGGAGGACGGATGGCGTCGGAGCAGCAGGAGGTGGGTTGACGACGACGGCTCGTGCTGGGCGCTCCGATGACCGTAGCGGGAGGAGACGAAGGGGCTGCAGTGACGTGCGCGGTGTGTGGCTGAGGAGGATGACGGCGACCGGTGGTGAGGTGGCATCGTGAGGGCGCGGCGTGGGCTTGAAGCGGGCGACGGCGAGCTGGGGCCATCGCCTCGATCCAGATCCACTCGGGAGAGGGGAGGGGGAGTGGCGATGTGGGGGGGGAGTGGGTCAGACGTGAGGAGTGGGGGGATGGGGGTCGGGCGAGGGGACCGGCTAGGGTTAGCACGCTGGTGGGGGCGGCTGGGCCGTTAGCTTTTCTAGATGGGCCAAGAGCCCAGTAGGTTAGGGTAGGTTAGTTTATTTTTCTTTGTTTTTTCCTTTATCTTTTTCTATTATTTCTTTATTTCACTATTTTATATTTAGATTTTAGTAAATGAATTTAGTTGCTTATGAAACTTACGACATAAATATTAGACCATGTAATGACCTAGCACAAGAAGTTTCAAATATATTTAAATAGCATAAGTATTTGTTTATTTCTAAAAGGGTAAATTAAATGTTGTTTGTTCCTGTCTTAATTATCTTAGAGGCACATAAACATTCCCAAAATGTTGTTTGATGTTTGTTAAGTTGTTAGTGAATATTTACAACCTTTTGAACATTTTTAATTGACTGTTTTATGAAATTATAATTTGAATTTGATCTCAGTTTTAAACAAGTGAGGTTTGGCAAAAGTTTTAATCATGATGACCTGGCATGATTAGCAAGGGTTTACTGTAGCTTAACTATCCGGGCGTCACACTAGCAGCCCTTTGTTGTCTATCTCTGATGATTTCAGCGAGTTCTTCATCATCAGCTTCGTCATCACTGGACGGTACGTGAAAGGCAACCTGCTTCTTGTGAGGACTTGGTCTAGAGCCTCATCCAGCAGTGGCCTTGGTCTTTAGCAGAGTAGGACCAGTTGAGGATTGTAGAGGAGCTGAAGTACTTGCGGAGGCTCCTGAGGCAATTAATTTGCCTGTGGTCCTTTGACACGATGTGAGATGCATAGGTGCCGAGGACTTTGCCGGAGGAGCTGAGGGCTTTGCAACTTGAGGGACTGGAGTAGTGTGAGGAATTGGCCGTGAGGGCATTGGTGAAGAACTGGGCTTGCGAGCTGGCTTCTTTTGCATAGACTTCCTGGGCTTGCTAGCAGAAGCCTCAGCAGTGGCAGCAGCAGAGTCTTCATTGAATTTCTTCACTGCCTCTTTTGCCACTTTGTCCAGTTTAGCTTGATGCTTGGCCCATTCAGTGGGAAAATCCTCACCTCTTATGATGCTAGAGGGATCAGCAACTTGGCCATGTGCCAATGGAGGTCTTGGGCATGGAGGGTGTACAACGAATTTCTTCATGTACTTGGGAGTGACATAACGATATTCCCTCCATTCTCTGGCTCATCTCCTCTCAATCTTCCGAAAGCGCACTTTGCGCTCATTCTTTGTTTCCTCAGGGGGTGTGCAGTACCCTGCATAGATGTCGTCAGGGATTTCAAAAGCTGTGTTGACTTCCATTTTCTTGCCTCCCTTTCGAGGTTTCTTGCCATCTACCATATTCTTCAGCTTAGGATTTTGAACAATTGAGTTCTCTGAAGAGGTATGCAATTTTTCTTCGAGGAACGCTGCAAATGAGTTAATTTGATGAGAACCTAATGATTCAGCAGCGGACATGTGTACCTATGAACATAGTATAGGTGCGAAGAATTTGGAGAGGTCATATGCGTTCTCAGAAGTTTTTGCAAAAAGAACAAGTTTGAGGGATTTGACCGGAGGTGTCTTGAGGAATTTCACTAAGCGTTCTTTGACTTAGGTTCGAGAGTTGTATAGATTGAAAATCCACACAATTGAGGAATCTTGAAGAAAAATGTTGCTTAGAGAAACAGATCAAAAACAGATGTTTGTGTGAGGTGTTTAGAGTGTGAAGATTGAAGAATAAACACCTTTTGAAGATTTTATGGAAATCATCAGAATCAACAAGGGCAGTAAAAGTAACTTCTAATTACCCTTGAAGAAGAAAACGACGAACTGAGAGGTGTAGATTTAGAAGTTCGTCTGTCCAGATCTTCCACGCCCTAACTTGGCTGAGGAAGACAGCTACGGCGGCGGCGGAGTGAAGATTTCCGCAGCCAGCGCGAGTACGATGGCGACGAGGTCGAGGCAGCGAAGCTCATCCTCACCGGCGATGATGGAAGTAGTAGTGGCGCTAGGTTTTGAGAGCTCGAGCGAGGGAGTGAGGTCAAGCGGAGTAAAAACAGTCTGAGGAGGGTGAGGGGTATATATAGCCGAGGTGAAAAACCGCTTGCCCGAAGAAAATGGACGAACGTGCCCCTGACCCTTCTCATCCTTGTGACATGTGTCACCCACGCACAGAGAGGTGGAGATCGTGTGAGATCATGGGTGAATAAGATAATCATATCGTGCTGGAATGGTTTGAGCGGCAAAAGCCAAAAATTCAGATATCAAAATTTTAATGTTTCGTTCGCAAATTCTTCAGCTGACAAAGACACAGTGAAGATTTTGAATGGGTTTCAAATAAAACGCACATGAAGAATTTGTGAACAGACTGGGTTGAGTTTAGCATAGAGGGGAAAGGGTTCGATCACATTCACTTAGCAGAAAAAGCAATTTGAAAAAATAGCAATAAGTGAATGCTGTAGAGGACTTAAACTCATATATATATATATATATATATATATATATATATATATATATATGTCAATGAAGAAAAACGACGAAAGCAGTGAAGATAATGCAAAGTTGAAGAAATTGAACAACTGAGGAATTTCAAAGATGAGGAAAAACTCAAATTGAAGATTTTCAACTTTTGCTGGTGGCGTGACCCACCGTATAAGAATGATGATTTCAAACGCCGCGTACAATTGTCGTAGGGCTCTGAGAATCAAATTCTTCGTTAATTTCTTCACACTTAGAGTGTTAGTCTTCATTGATTGAAGAAAAACATTACTTTGTGTGTTGCACATCTAAGTCATCAATTTTGCGTAAGTGTTACGATGTGTGTCCTTTTCAAAGGACATCCGAAGATTCTAAGATATTTAGCGCACACCGCAACTTGCTAAATCTCTTCTCATCCAAGGGCTTTGTGAAGATGTCGGCTATCTGTTCTTCAGTCTTCACATGCTTGGTGGAGATGTCGCCCTTCAAGACATGATCATGAAGAAAATGATGACGAATCTGAATGTGCTTTGTCTTCGAGTGCTGAACTGGGTTATGAGCAATCTTGATGGCACTCTCGTTGTCACAGTAGAGAGGCACATTCTTCATGTTGATGTCGTAGTCCTTGAGGGTTTGCTTCATCCATAGCAATTGAGCACAGCACGAACCAGCAACAATGTACTCAGCTTCAGCAGTAGACAGTGACACACAGTTATGTTTCTTCGAGGACCAACAGACCAAGGATCGTCCAAGGAAATGGCATGTGCCAGATGTTGACTTGCGGTCCACACAATCACCAGCATAGTCAGAGTCTGAATATCCAATGAGATCAAATGCCGAGCCCTTGGGATACCATAATCCAAGTGTTGGTGTGTGATCTAGATATCGAAGAATATGCTTCACAGCCTTATGATGTGATTCCTTCGGTGTAGCTTAAAAGTGGGCACACATGCAAACACTAAGCATAATATCTGGCCTAGATGCACATAAATACAATAAAGAACCGATCATGGAGCGGTATACCTTTTGATCAAAGTCAATACCATTTTCATCAGTGCATAGATGGCCATTTGTGGGCATAGGGATTTTGACGCCTTTGCAATCTTGCATGCCGAATTTCCTCAATACATCCTTGAGGTATTTCTCCTGAGATATGAATATGTCATTGCCTTGTTGACGAATTTTAAGACCTAAGAAGAATTTCAATTCTCCCATCATAGACATTTCGTATTCCTCCCTCATCATATAACCAAATTCGTCAGTGTAACCTTGGTCAGTACAGCCAAAGATAATATCATCAACATATATTTGGCAAACAAATAATTCATCATCATAAGTTTTGGTGAAAAGAGTTGGGTCAAGTGAACCGGGTTTGAAGCCTTTCTTCATGAGGAATTCCTTCAAAGTATCATACCACGCCCGAGGGGCCTGCTTGAGGCCATAGAGGGCCTTATTGAGTCTAAAGACTTTGTCAGATGCTTTGGATCTTCAAAACACAGGGGTTGAGCAACATATACTTCTTCCTCAAGCTTACCATTGAGGAATGCACTTTTCACATCCATTTTATATAAGATGATGTCATGATGGTTGGCATAAGCAATTAATATGCGAATAGCCTCAAGTCTAGCAACAGGTGCAAAAGTTTCATCGAAATCAATTCCTTCAACCTGTGTGTAGCCTTGAGCTACAAGTCGTGCCTTATTCCTCACCACAAGGCTATTTTCATCTTGCTTGTTGCAGTAGATCCACTTTGTGCCAATGATATTGTGCTTGCGAGGGTCTGGACGCTTGACAAGTTCCCAGACGTTGTTGAGCTTCCTCTTGCATAGCTTGAATCCACTCAGGCTCCAGAAATGCTTCATCTACCTTAGTGGGCTCTGTGATAGAGACGAAAGCAAAGTGCCCACAAAAGTTAGGCAAATGTGAAGCTTTTGAGCGTGTGAGAGGACCTGGTGCATTGATGTCGCTGATGATTTTCTCAATCTGCACTTCATTTGCAACGCGAGGATGAGCAGGTTGGCGATGAGGAATTGGATCAGCATTTTCTTCAGAGCCATTTTCTTCAGGTGCACCAGCATGATGTTCTTCACGATCTGGAATGACTTCTTCAGCAGATTCTTCAGTGGGAATGACATCCTAAGTAGCCTTCAACTTGATGGTTTTCTCAGGTGACTTTTCATCTAGCACAGGAGGTAGGTGCTCTCTTTGCGAGCCATTGTTTCGTCGAACCGCCCATCTACAGTTTCAACAACCTTGTGGTGAACGTTGTTGAAGACTCTGTAGGTTGCGAGTCCTTTCCGTAACCAAGCATAAGACCTTCATGTGC
This sequence comes from Aegilops bicornis, assembly GCA_021605145.1. NCBI lineage: Eukaryota > Viridiplantae > Streptophyta > Magnoliopsida > Poales > Poaceae > Aegilops > Aegilops bicornis. The sequence goes on from CM038675.1 coordinate 190,258,436, forward strand.
TTTCGGTGCAAATTTAGAATTGTGATGAGGATCTCTAATCCAATATTTAGCACCGAAGACTTTGAAATAACTCACATTGGGTTTCTTGTCAGTGAGGAGCTCATATGCAGTCTTCTTGAAGAATTTGTGAAGATATACCATGTTGATGATGTGGCACGCAGTATCAATTGCCTCAATCCAGAAATGATGAGGCGTCTTGTATTCATCAAGCATAGTGTGAGCCATCTCAACAAGGGTCCTGTTCTTGCGCTCCACGACGGCATTCTGCTGAGGAGTATAAGGAGCAGATAACTCATGAGTAATACCAAGTTCATCAAGATAGTCATCAAGACCAGTATTCTTGAACTCAGTTCATTGTCGCTTCTGATGTGCTTGATCTTCACACCAAAGTTGGTTGAAGCCCTCGAGGAAAATCGTTTGAAGACTTCCTGCACTTCACGTTTGTAAGTGACGATATGCATCCATGTGTAACGGGAGTAATCATCAACAATAATAAAGCCATATAGAAATGCTTCATTGGTGAATGCAGAATAATGGTTATGACCAAAGAGATCCATGTGAAGCAATTCAAATGGTCGAGTGGTAGTCATGATAGTCTCCGCGGGATGCTTGGCCTTGGTCATCTTTCCAGCTTCACAGGCTCAGCACAAGTGATCCTTGAGGAATTTTACATTCTCAATGCCAATGACGTGCTTCTTCTGGAAAGGCGTGTGCAAGTTCCTCATGCCAAGATGACCGAGTCGTCGATGCCATAGCCAGCCTATACGAAGCTTTTGTAAGTAGTCATATAGCAGGTTGTGGTCCCAGAGAGAAATCAACAATATCTGATCTCCTCTCCTAAAGCCTTCGAAGACTTTGGAATGGTCAGCTTCCATGATCACAACACAACGATACTTACCAAAGATAACAACCATATCAAGATCACAAAGCATTGAGACTGACATGAGGTTGAATCCTAAGGTCTCGACAAGCATAACTTTGTCCATGACTGGCGGGTCGCAGGCTGGCGGTCGCGAGCGGTAAGGCAAATGAACTGACAAGTGGTCGTTTCGCGGGCAGCCGCGGTTTTACATTAGATGTATCTCGTGATATAAATTTGCATCACGAAGTTTTTAATTTTACATCTCCGAGAGGCGGTGATGTAATTTTTTTTTACATATGGATCATCTGTTGGAGCATCATTTTTTGCTCTCGAAGCTCCAAAAGTTGGTTATTTTTACATATGGACCGTCTATTGGAGATGCTTTAAGTGGAATAGGTTGGTGCGATTACATCCCATTAGAATTGATAGGTTTCGATGGTGTTTGGTTCGAGACAATAGGTGTATTCAAATTTTACATTCCAGTGTTTGATTGAAGAGATAGAATGCATTAGATTTGGTTCTCCTCATCTCTAGATAAGATTAATTACTCTCACATACATATGGGTAATTATAACTTTGCGTATATTTAACAACAAATTATACGAGTTTCCAACAGTATTTCAATTGTATTTGTAAAATAAATACCTTGCAAATCCCTTCACAAGAATGAGTAGTTTTCAACATTGAATTTCACAGTGATTTATAATCAACATATAACCTGCTAATCTGTTGTCTATATAAGAATTTGTCACAGTAACTTCTTTGAAAATAGATCGCAAAGTATTAATGCCAGCAAAAAAATTCACCAATCAAGCTCTAATCAAGCTGAGTACTAAGTATTTCAAGGAGAATGTCAAGCGAGAGAAAAACCAATCGCTGATTCGGGCTTCTGCTGCTTGCCGCTCCGGCCGCTCCCTACTTGCCACTCAGACCGTTACCTGCTTCCTGCTGGTGCCGCCCAGGTGTGCGGAAAAAAATTATATGAGACCGGGTCTCATATAAATCAGGTGAGACCCGCCCTGATGGATGACATGTGGCATTCACAAATCACAAAGCATCTAATCTCCTCCCCCCCCCCCCTGATTTCAGGTGGGGATGGGATGGATGCTTTGTGATTTGTGAATGACACGTGTCATTCATCACGATGGGTCTCACCTGCTAATCCGTGAGACCTGGTCTCATAGAATTTTTTTCCCAGGTGTGCCTGCCACCTGCTAGGGACAAGGTGGAATGATCTTTCAATGGGATAGTATAAATTTTGTTGGAGAAGACTTTGACTGACCCAACTAGATGAATACATGAGGGTGTGCCTTAGCGGCCACTAAACCAACTTCAGTATGGTTATTGACGGTGTTGGAAACGTAAACAACCTGATCGCAAAGGTCAATCACCGCATACAACCGAGAACAAGTACAAATGTGAGAAATGCAATCCGAATTGCAGATACAAATTAAAGTACTTAATTAGCGTAGTGAGAGTTCGATGTGGCATAGTGCAGGTCTCGCTTACTCTTGTGTCTATGACAAAGAGTAGCAAACACCAGAATTTAATCAAACAAAACCCAAATCCGAACTCGCCACCCTAAGGGGGTATTTAACGAGGAACAAGGATTTTTTTTTTGGCTCACACACGTGTTTTACTTGATTTCCGTTGGGCTTCCAACTTACTTCTACATGGAAGGACTTGGCCCAACATAAACAAGATTTTCATTCCCTTTTTTCTTTGGTTATTAGTTTAGGCTCAAAATTTTGCATCTAGAAAACAACTTCCAATGTGTATAAAAATATGTTAATAATATATTTAGAAAATGTAAAATTTCTATGAAAAATGTTCCTGATATATACAAAAAAAATTACAATGTGTATGAAAAAAGTAGTCATCAAACATATTTAAAAGATATAATAATCATGTATTTTAAAAATGTTAAACAAGTATTAAAAATGACTTTAATGTATAAAATAGTATGCAATGTGCATGACAAAAATAATCATGAAACAAAATATTTAAGAAATGGTAATCATGTACTTAAAAATGTTAAACATGTATTTAAAAAATGTTGTTGATGTACACTAAATATACAATGTGTATGAAAGAAAAGCAAACATCAAAAAACACCATATTTTAAAAAGATAATTATGAGAAATTAGAAAATTCGAAGAAACATATAAAATAGAATAAAACAAGAAACAAACAGAAGACCGAAATACAAAAATAAAATAAAAAAGAAGAAAGAAGAAAACAATTAAAAACTGGAAAGAACCTAAGAAAACGAAAGAGAAACCGAAAATGAAAATGAAAAAAAAACTGCATAAAAAATGAAAGCCGAACATTGTAACCAATGGAAAAACGCTTTAGCGCTTCAAAAATGCTTCAGGCGAGACCAAAGCTACACTCGAGATATAGCTTTTGTTAATTATTAGCACTCGAAATTTTTGGCTCACATGTGTTTAACTTGATTTCCGCTAGGCTTCGAATTTACTTCTACATGGAAGGACTCGGCCTAGAATAAACAAGATTTTCATTCCCATTCTTCTTTGTTTATTAGTTTAGGCCCAAAATTTTCCATCTAGAAAACAACTTCCAATGTGTATAAAAAATATGTTACTCATATATTTAGAAAAATGTATAATTTGTATGAATTTTTTCCTGATATATACAAAAAAATTACAAAGTGCATGAAAATAGTAGTCATAAAACATATTTAAAAAATATATTAATCATGTATTTGAAAAATGTGAAACAAGTACGAAAATGACTTTAATGTATAAAAAATGCACAATGTGCATGAATAAAATAGCCGTGAAACAAAATATTAAATAAATGTTAAACATGTATTTAAAAAATGTTGATGATGTATACTGAAAATATACAATGTGCATGAAAGAAAAGTAAACATCGAAACGTATATTTTAGAAGGATAATTATAATGTATTTGAAAATTTGAAGAAACATAGAAAATATGAAGAAAATAGAATAAAACGAGAAACAAACAAAAAACTGAAAGAGAAAAATAAAATAAAAAGTAAGAAAGAAGAAAAAAATTAAAAATTGGAAAGAACCAAAGAAACGAAAGAGAAACTGAAAAGGAAAAACGAAAAGGAAAAATGGACAGAAAAATGAAAGCCGAAAGTGTAACCATTGGAAAAACCCTTTAGCGCTGCAAAAAAGCTTTAGGCGAGATCAAAGCTACACTAGCTCTAAGTGAGATATAGCTTTTTGTAAATTAGTAGCACCCGAAATTTTTGGCTCACACGTCTTTAACTTGATTTCTGTTGGGCTTCCAACTTACCTCTACATGGAAGAACCTGGCCTAGCATAAACAAGGTTTTCATTCCCATTCTTCTTTGGTTATTAGTTTAGGCCCAAAATTTTATGTTAACCATATATTTAGAGAATATAAAATTTGTATGAAAAAAGTTCCTGATATATTGAAATGTGTATGAAAAAAAGGAGTCATCAAACATATTTAAAAAAAATTCATCATGTATTGCAAAATTTTAAATGAGTACTAAAAATGTATTTAATGTATAAAAAATATACAACGTGCATGAAAAAATAGTCATCAAGCGAAATATTTAAGAAATATTAATCATGTATTTAAAAAATGTCATGCTTTATACTGAAAATATAAAATGTGTATGAAAGAAAGCCAACATCAAAAACACAAATTTAAATAAGATAATTTTAACGTATTTGAAAATTCAAAGAAACATATAAAGTATGAAGAAAATAGAATAAAACAAGAAACAAACAAAACACTAAAAGAGAAAACTAAAAGAAAAAATAAAAAAAGAATAAGAAAAATAAAAACTAGAAATAACCAAAGAAAACAAAAGAGAAACTGACAATGAAAAAGGAAAAAAAATGGATAAAAAATTGAAAGCCAAACAGTGTAACCAATAAAAAAATGATTTTGCGTTGCAAAAATGCTTCAGGCGAGACCATAGCTACGCTCGCTATAAGTGAGATACAACTGCTGTAAATTAGTAGCACTCAAATTTTTTGGCTCAGACGTGTTTAACTTGATTTCCGTAGGGCTTCCAACTTACCTCTACATGGAAGGACTTGACCTAGCATAAACAAGATTTCATTCCCATTCTTCTTTGGCTATTAGTTTAGGTCCAAAATTTTCCATCTAGAAAACAACTTCCAAGTGTCTCATAGAATGAGCTTGTTCAGCTTGAAAGGAGTCAAACCCATCTCTTTCCCGAATCACTAGTTAAGGGTTACCCTTACAATGCTCACTTTCACCTTTCCTTGATACTGACAAGTGGCACCTTGCATGTGCGTCACTTGTCGCAGCCTGTGAATTTTTTTTATTTTTTTCGTGGATTCATTTTTTTAAAACTTTTCATGTCTTATCTCTTGAAACGTTTGTTCAAATCACGAAGCGGTTTCATCGTAAGATTTTTCACGGTGAGATCTTCGAAACTAGATCCCATGCTAATATATTTTGATGATTTTTTTCATGAAAAAAAGGGAATAAAAGAACCGGAAACAAAAACCAAAAGCAGAGAGAAAAGAGAACGAAAACCTAAAAAACTAAAAAGACTGGAAACAATGAAAAAAACAAAATTGGAACCGAGAAACACGGTTGTGCCTTTTCACTTTTTTTAAGAAAGCACAACTGTGCTTTCCTCTTTCCAGGGAGCACAGACTGTACTTTTTCCATTTTTTGGGAAGCACAATTATGATTCTCGTGAAAGAACATGTTGTGCTTTTTCCTTTTTCAGGGAAGTTGTGCTTGTCATGAAATGACATGTTGTGATTTCAGCTTAAGCACGGTTGTGTTTGTTTTTCTGGAAGCATAGTTATGCTTATCGCAGAAGCATGGACCATGCTTTTTTGTCTTTTCGGGAAAGCATAGTTGTGCTTCCTGCAGAAGTACGCAGAAAAAGCATTGCTTTCTAAAAAAGCGTTTTCTTATCAACCATTGTACATGTCCTTAATGTGACGTGGAAAGAACACTCTTGCGCAACGCGTTGTCCATGGGCCAAGTGGTTCACAACGAGTTTGTAAAAGTTGCACTGCTTGTTTCCATCCACAAACACTCACCTGTCCCAGTGGCTATAGTTGCCGCCCTCGACCGCGAAGGCTCGAGTTTGAATCCTGTTGGCACAAGGGCCTATTTTTTCTGTTAAGTATACATGTAGTTAAATATTTTTTTGTTGTGCAACTTCTATAAAAAATATCGAACGTGTATTAAAAAAATTAATTTTATATTTATTTTCTTAAAAAATATTAATCATATATTAGAAAATGTAAAATGTGTATGAAAAATGTAATCATCAAACAAAAAATATGTGAAAAAAGTCAGTTATCTCTTAAATTTTTTTAAACATTTTAAAAAATATTCCTGATGTATAGGAGAAATGTAGAGCATGTATTAAAAAAATAAAAGTCAAAACATAAAATTTTAAAAAATGTTGATTTAGTATCAAAAAATATGTTAATCATATATTTATAAAATTTTAATTTGTATTAAAAAGGTTCCTAATATATAAAATCTGTAGAAAAAAGTAATTATCAAACATATTTAAAAAGTATTAATCATGTATTTGAAAATTTTCAAACATCTATAAAAAATGTTTCTAATGTATAAAAAATAAGCAATGTGCGTGAAAAATATATTTATCAAATACATTATTTAAAAATGTTAAATATCTACTGAAAAAATGTTGTTGATGTATACTGAAAATATACAATGTGTATGAAAGAAAAGCAAACATAAAAAACACATTGTTTTTAAAAAGGCAGTTATAACGTATTTGAAAATTTGAAGAAACATAGAAAATATGAAGAAAATGGAATAAATGAGAAACAAACAAAAAACCAAAGGAGAAAAGTAAAATAAAAAACGGAAGAAAACAATTAAAAGGGGAAATAACTGAAGAAAAGGAAAGAGAAACCAAAAATGAAAAAAAAATGAAAACAAAAAGGTAAAATGGAAGCCAAATAGTGTAACCAATGGAAAAACGCTTTAGCGCTGCAAAAATTCTTCACGCGAGACCAAAGCTACACTCGCTATAAGCGAGATATAACTTTTACGAATTAGCAGCACTCAAAATTGATGGCTCACACGTGTTTAACTTGATTCCGTTGGGCTTCCAACTTACCTCTACATGGAAGGACTTCGCCTAGCATAAACAAGACATTCCCATTCTTCTTTGGTTACTAGTTTAGGCTCAATTTTTTTTCCATCTAGAAAACATCTTCCAAGTGTTTGATAGAATGAGCTTGTTCGGCTTGAAAGGAGTTAAAGCTATCACTTCCCGGAATCACTAGTTATGGGGCATCCCTTGTAATGGTCACTTCACCTTTCCTTGGTACTGACAAATGGGACATTGCATGTGCATCACTTGGTGCAACATGTGAGCTTTTTCTTGTTTTTTCATGTATTCATTTTTTCTAAACTTTTTATCTCTTATCTCTTGGACCGTGTGTTCAAATCACGAATCGGTTTCATCGTTAGATTTCTCACGGTGATATCTTCAAAACTAGATCCCATTTTAATATATTTTGATGATTTTTTTTTCATAAAAAACAGAATAGAAGAACCGAAAAAAAAAGAAAAACCGACAAAAAAAGACTGAAAACCATGAAAGAAAATCAAAATTGAAACCAGAAACATGGTTGTGCTTTTTCACTTTTTTTTAGAAAGCACAACTATGCTTTCCTCTTTTTGGGGAGCACAGACTGTGCTTTTTTCTATTTTTTGGGTGAAAGCACATGCTGTGTTTTTTTTCCTTTTTCGGAGAAGCTGTGCTTTTCATGAAAGGACATGTTGTGATTCTCGCATAATCCCGATTGTGTTTTTTTTTACAAAAGCATACTTGTGCTTATCGTGGAAGCACATACTATGATTTTTGCCTTTTTGAAAAAGCATAGTTGTGCTTCTCGCAGAAGTACGCAGAAAAAGCATTGCTTCCTAAAAAAGTAATTAAAATAGACAAAAAAATCCGCTATATCCTAGAAAAAAAGCCAATCAAAGCCAGAAAGCCCCAAAACCCAAAAAACGCACAAATAAAACCAGAAAACACGTGCGAAAAAACAAAATTTCGAGGGTCATCCAGACCTGACACGTGACGGCATCAGGGCACACATTTGGCACCCTCCAGGGGCCAGGGAAATGACCACTGTGGTTGCTCCCAAAGGGTATCCGTCAGCTAGTCGCTCTCATCACTTCCAGATGAGCGCAAGGTCGTCCTTGTGGCCTTGTTCAGCTCGATGCAGGCGACATCAAAGGTGAATGATAAAATTGACCCCCTCCTCCCATGTAGTGTCAAAAAGAATTAACCCCCTAAATGTCCTTGTGGCCGAGTCCAACTCCAAATAAAGCTTCAAAAATCCGCACAAAAATTGTAGTGCTGCACTCTTTTGGATAAGCATGAAAATCTTGCTGAAATCCCTTGTATCATTCGGAGTGAATAGTCCAGACACTCAGACAGTTGATGAGAGGGCCCGTTGTTTCAAAAGAAATATATGCTTGCAATTGCAAAGCAGCTTCTTTAACATGGATGTAACAAGCAATTGAAGGGAGGTTAACTCCATGGAAGCTGCCTTAAAACATGTAGCTCCATGAGAGCTCCCCCCACAACGCTCAACTACCTTATTGTTGCTGTGTACAATGAATCGAATTAATTTACCACATAGTATATGAAATTAAGTATAGTTATCACCATGCATGACCAGTTGTGGTCTTCGCTTGAGTTGTCAGTTTCTTCGGCGCTCCGGCTTGCCGGACTCCAGCTCAGTCCATTGAGAAGCTCCAGAGCGCAATGTCGCCTCCTTCCTCCCAGCTGCACTCGTCCTCCATGGCCATCGGCTCCCGAGCGAAGAAGGCGCTGCTCGGGTCCATCATGGCGTACTCCATGCACTTGGGCGACTGGAAGAAGGCCTCGATTTCCGCGAGCGAGCACTGGCTGTAACCGTAACCCAGGAGGTCTACGCCGTCGAGGTCGGCGGCGCCACTGCTAGCCGTCTCCGGGGAGCTCACCGGCGAGGCATTGCTGGAGGAGCTGCAGTACTCCGGGGTGACGGCGCCGGCGCTGTCGTCGTCGGCACCGGCGAAGTCGACGGCATTAGCGCTGGCGCTGTCGTCGGCACCGGCGAAGTCGAACACATTAGCGCTGGCCCCGGCGGCGGCGGCGGCGGCGACGCGCTGGATGGACTTGGGCGACATGGCGGCGGCGGGGAGGTCGAAGGGGAAGCGCACGGGGAAGTTGAGGTCGGCGGCGGCGGCGGCGCCCTTGAGGCAGAGCAGCGCGGCGTCGTAGGCGCGCGCGGCGGCCTCGGCGGTGGAGTGGGAGCCGAGCCATATCCGCGTCTTCTGCCCCGGCGCCCGGATCTCCGACACCCACGCGCCCCAGCTCCTCATCCGCACCCCCTTGTACGTCCTCATCTTGCCCCCAAGCTGCTGCTGCTTCGCCGCCACGGCGCCACCGCCATTGCTCCCAGCTGCTGCCGTCTTCACCATTGCCACGTACGGCTAGCTTCTCGGCGAACCTCCTCTTAGCTCAGTCGGTTCCTCCGGTCGATGGTTTGCGACGCAAGGCTTGTTGCTGGGTGCTGATCTGTGTGCTGCGCTCACTGGTCTGGTGGATGCTCCGACGGGCTACTTCTACTTATAGGACACAAAGCCACAGCCCAAAACTGTGTGTGCCATGTCCATGGATTTGTTTACTGGTGGAACACAAGTAATGAACCATTACGTTCACATCACGGCGATACTCTGACAAAAACAGTGCGCATATACAATCCCCGGTCGTACATTTTGGCAATAATGCATATGGAGCAAATAATAGCATAAGAAAATCCAAGGGAGGAAGCATCCTGTGTGCTACTGCTACCATGTCTATTAAGGTAGTCGACGCTGCATCCTGTGTTAGCATAAAATAATAGTGCCTTGATTCGAGTGTGGCTTGCCCGGGCACGGCTCGCACATACTACAGCTGTGGCATGCATGATGCACTCGCCTGCCTGGCCAAACCGAGTGGAGACTGCGGAGTGCATCAAGTGTCAACCGCACCTACCTGTCTTGGAACATGTGCTAAGTACTTTCTGACGGGTGAAGTCTCTGGGCGGGCCATGGTAAACGCCGCCCTGGGAGCTGTGTGAGATCGCAAGTTGCCACCCGGCCACTGGTGATCCATGGACTTCCGTGACACTTTCACATGTGACATGTTCTGCAGTTAGTACTGAACATGGAACAAAATCCAGAAAAGTGCTGAACATGGTCCGGCATGTGGCGCCGGAGTAAAAATCCAGAGCTAGATTGTGTGATTATCAAAGCACAAACAACACTGTGGACGTTGACATTAAGGCACTGTCAAATACTACCAGTACACAACGTTCTCTCGGACTTATGTGGCCCTTTTCACATGAGGCGTGCTCGTTGATTACTACTGAGCATGTGGGTGGCGTCGGAGTGAAAAACTCAGAGCTAGGATCGCATGACGTGGGAGTATCAAAGCACAAGCACCATGGACATTGACATTAACGTCTCGATCTTGCTCCCCGTTAAGAAAAACGTCTCGATCCTGCGACTGGATTAACCAACCCCCTGGCTGCATGTGTAATTAGTCAGTCGGTTGATTCCAGCTGTGGTTAACTGTTAACAAATCAACTACTCCAGCACACCCTGCCGACGAGTTGACTGCACATGATTAGAGACGTACGTACCGCCCCTGGCGAGGTGAGACCAATGTCCTCCCCTCTCTCCCACGCAGCGCAGCAGTGGGAATTCACGCGCACGGCAACGGCAGGGTAACATGGGCCTGTTTGTTTATCCGGCGCGGCAGCTTCGCGGATTTGGGGGCTGTGGGTCCGTGGGGACGAGGGGGCCGAGATTCAGACGGCGACAGGGGTTCGGTTGGGGGGATGCGGCGGCGTACGGCGTCAGCACGGCATCAAAGATGCAACAACCAACCCGTACGAAGTCGCGTCGTCGATCGCCTCATCCGGACAGCGGCAGCGGAAGCGGCATTAGCAGCAGAGCCAGGCTAGCTGGAGCCAGCCGGGCTCTGGTGCAAGTTGCACGCGTCCGGTAGCAGCGCCATCCCAAAACGCGTGAGCCGTGACTGTGCCATGCGTAGCTCGGACCTCGGAGCAGTGGAAGAAGACGATGATGTCGATCGACTGAACCGAACCGCCTCGAGCTGGCGTGGGTATAGGGTACCTGCCGACGACGACAATGTTACACGGTAGCGGGGCACGCGTGCACACTTGTGGAGTAGTGGAACGTACTCCTTCCGTAAAGAAATATAAAAGCATTTGAGAGCAATGTGTGATGATTTATCACGGCTAATTTACGGAGGGAGTGTCACGGTATCGCACTTGCGCACAGTACCTGTCGACGACGAGGTTCTTGGCGCTTGTCTGATGAAGATCTTTAGAAAGGTCTTTACAAAAATAAAGCTGAGTTTGAAGCGGCTATTTTTACGGGATAGACGCCAGTTAAGCGTCTACCGTCTGAAATAAAGACCAGTCTTAAAAAAATCTGGTTTATTTCTCTAAACACCTTTTCTAAGCATCTTCCATTGCAAGGCCTTACACAGTTGCTGACTAACCGTTCGAGAGCAACGTGTGATGATTCACGGCTAATTTATGCAGGCAGGGTCTTCATGAAAGTAACCGCACCCGTGAAAAATTGGTTATCCAGATGATACTACTACATGAATCTGAACGCATGTCATCCAGTGCCAAGAAGGTCAAAACGCCACGTGGTTACATCACCATGTACGCACACATTTTCTCGTGCCACCACAACCAACCTACATGTAACATGCACGTCCACTTCAGAGAGGTGCTTTTCATCACACACTTTGACAGACAGCTGGGCGTGGGCAGGAAGAAAAACGACCTAATCATAACAAAGCGCGCATTAGATTTCTCAGATCTCTCTTCTCTCTCTCTCTCTCTCTCTCTCTCGAGCAAATCAGATCGGCACCCCCGGCAGGGCCACGCTCACGCGTTTTAACAGCCTAGCTCGCGGAACTTAAACCCCTGGCTGACTGACATGACTATGACGTAGCAGCTCTGCAGTGGCTTCCTGCTCTCTTTTATTCGTCGAGGCTGGGGAAATGGACAGCGCGAATATATTATCGTGATCTTTTACAGGCTTATCTTCGAGGCGTCAGCGTGCAGCTGGAAGGCATCAGGACTTGAGGAGCGGGGTGACACAAGGCATGGAGTGGATGGGCCGGAAGGAGCAGAGAAGCTTCCCCGGATGAGAAGCAAGATTGCTATAGGATTATTCGCATGATGATTAGTCATTTTCTTGTCACTGCTACACGGTCTCCTGTACTATGAAGGGATCCTTGGTTCGAGTCCCGTGTCGAACCGGAGGGTGTCGCGTTGGTCCGACGTGCTCAACCGCTCACCGGGATGAGTGATCGTATTATGTTCAGCACACGATCTCAAATTCGGCAGACCCAGCTGACGGTCTCCACAGCCCGGAGCTGCATATCCCCGTTGCTTCGTTAGTTCATGACAAACAGTTGCAGCCTGGAACACCAACGTACTGTACCACATTTCCCCACCACCCAAAGGATTCTTGTCTGAATCCTTTACCTCGGACGTCGGACGCCCATGATCTACGTACTCAACTCGCTACGCAAGCTCTGCTTTCTGTAAGACAGCGCAAACGGCGGATGCAGCAGAACGATTTTCAGTGCTGGTTATCCTTCTAAGAAGCACTGCTGCTTTTCCTCGGCAGACATGAGACCAGTAGATAGACTACAATCGAGATATACCAGTCCAGCCGTGGACTTTTACAAATCATCTTGTTATATACGGCCTGTAACTTCGTATGTACTTCCTCCGTCCCATAATGTAAGATGTTTCCTGTTTTTTGACTCTAGTGTACATTACATACTAATCAACCTGCTGAGATCACCGTCAGCAGATTTCCAATATTTCAGAAAAGTTTATTCTGACTCTGGTTGAGCCCGAACCAGTTTAGCTGTGGCTTGGAGCATGATAGTTGTGGCGTCACGGCCATCTGAGTTACCTTCACTGCAATTAATTTACATGGGATGGGAATACAATAATGGTACAGTTTATGTGCTTATTTTCAATCAGCCTTTGAAGGAGCTCAGCGCTCTAATAAGATGTTGGTACACTTCGATGCCCCTCAGGAACACTTTATCCTCCAGAAACTGCGATGTTGAGATAAAACTGAGCTCAGCCATCGCGCTACATAAAAAGAAATACGATAACAGGCGAAGATTTATCACCTCATTATGATCATGAAGCAAAATTGGAGTATTTATCATTGGAGAAAATCCAAGGGCTGGAACACCCATCTGCCGCACGAATCGGGCGTCCGTGGTTGAAGATAAGATCTCAGGCTTTGCTAGTTTTCCACCTGAAGAGATAATAGCCTGCTCAAACACAGACCACCATGGGTTTGACTCATTGGCTGGTGTAAGTAAGGGGCGTCCTGTCACATCGCTCACTGGTCCTTTCTTCATCAGCTGTACAATACAAAGGCAGGAACTTAGAAAATATAGTAATAGAAGAAGATTGCCAGTGCAAAGTTTGATCTACTTTCCATTACCCACATAACAGTTAAACTATATTCACCTGGTAAGTCAAGTTTTTATGAGCTGGTGCCCATTCTTCCTTGATTCTTCTTTCGATCTGTTCAATATCCTCGGTTGGAGGAAGGCGGAGATCAAAACCCACCTCTGCTTCTGAAGGTTGCATATTCATCACAAAGCCCTGCATCAATTATTCTTTAGAGACTACACAGAAGCCATGTAGAAATGAATAGATTGTGTGACAATGTTGATTTTTGGCATATGCCCCTGTCTATACTAGACCTCTATTAATTTGTCTTACTGTAATGAGTTTTAGGCGTCGAGAAAATTACAAAGATAGCAACAGTGCAGATAAGTGCAATAAAATATAATAAGAGCATGCCTAATGCAGGTTTTCGGATGAGTGCATAAGGGGGGAAAATGACTTGTACTTGTTGGGTGCTTGCAAAGGATGAGAACTGAGAAGTGTGTTCTTTTGCTTTAGTGCCTCACTGACATTGGTAGTTAGACACTTGACCAAGTGCATGTCTGCTTAAAAGAACTGCAGCTGCTGAGCTCTTGACCAATGTGTAGACAATTGAGCAAATCAACTTTTGCTCAGATCTGATGGTTAGGAGCAACCAACAGATGCATACATCCCTACTCTGGGTTAATGGATCGCCAATTCACTATTCACCAAACTGCAAGACGAAGGACCACTTCCACTCCAGTATCGTTGGGCTAGATCAAACACATCAAAATTATTCTACTAACTTACATGCATGATGAGAAATAATTACACTGAATAAACTTGCATGACCTATCTCTATACATAGCCTAAAAATTCTGATGATTATTAAAGAACCCAGCTTGTCAAAATCAGATTGATTCTAACCTTTGCTTCAAAAACTAATACCCATGATATTTTTAAATAACTGAACTTTCAACGATCAAATTGATTATAACATTGGCTTCAAGAATTATTCTAACTTTTCCATAGCAAAAAGTAGACCGAAAGCACATACAGAACAAAAGTTTTGATAGGCTTGCTCATGCGGAAATTTTAGTAGATCTCAGTAAATTTGTGAAGCCAAAGTTAAAATCAATTTGATAGCAAAATACTGGATTTTGGCAGAAAATATTATAAATACTAGGTTACACAAAGAGATGGGACTCCAAACGATCTCATACATGTACTAGGATATATATTCATGTCTGATCTAAGCAAGGATATTGAAAAGAAGGATTGGAGGTGTAGAAATAAGTGGGTATTAGGCCTTGTAGCTTGGCCAGTGGTGATCCTTTAATTCGGCAATTTGGATCAGGGCGTGGTCTTTACAAGCAGTTGGTTGTTCCTAGCCATATAGCAAAACTGCACTTATTCAGTGCTCTACTCATCGTCCAGTAAGACCACATGCATGCAACATCATGCTGGCATGCATGCAAATATCGCACTACAAGAACTACATACTTGCCTGAACATAGAACATTTAAGTTAATCAGACTAGAATGTTCTGTTTTTAGATAATTAAAATGCCTTAACAAAAACATCAGTACAAGAGATTGGAAAACATAAGACCAGTTAATAAGTCTAAGATGGCACTAGTTGCTAAAATGTTTATGGTCCAACAGTTTGGGCCCAAGGCATGATTTGATTAGTGGGTTTAGATGTTCATAATTATGTTACCTATTCTTTTAAGGAAAGGACAGTAGGAGACATATTTTCTGGGTGAAAGGATTACATATTTTTATTGCCTTGTGTTATGCTATATTTCAGAAATTCCCTTGAAGTTAATCATCTGTCAGAATGACAAGTTGTAGACCTCACAACAATAGTGGATAATCTGCAAATTTGTGCAGTCAATGTCACTATTACCTTGTGATTTGCAAGTAAAAACTTGAGGTGGTCACATTAATTCTAACATTTTTGAAAATCACTTCGAAGACAATCCGCAAAATGTGCAGTAGATGTTGCCATTACCTTGTGATCCCGAAAATTTGAATTGTAAAATATAATGCGTACTTCAAAATGCATGTTATAGGAAAATGCCGAGGCAAACATATAGAATATGGCATAATATATTAATATTACAGGGTCTGGACTCTGGAATATGATTTCCAGAAATTAGAGTCTAAAACATAATTTCTAGACAATATAAGGTATGTAGTACAAATTTAAAATAGAGCAAAGGACTGAAATAGAAATACAGGGTCTAAAACTAATTTACAACAGTCCGCAATAAATCGGAGGGCCGTTATGCAGTATATGAGAACCATAGTGTCCTTTTTTTAAAATGCCCATGACTCTGAGAGCCCCCCACCTTTTAATACTGGCCTGAGGGCCGAAGTAAGGTGGGCTAAAGTCCGTTTGGCCCACAAGCCTATTCAGTCAACGAGCTGGGTTGACTGGCCTAGGCTGGCCCGAATCAGCTTTTAGGCAGCCCGTTACAGGCAGCGGTTAAGAGGGAGGTGCAAAAGGCGGCTAGGGTTAGGGTTTCCCCTGCCCAATTTCCTCACGCCGCCAACTGGAGCCCCGACCGCCACGCCTTCTTGCCTGGTTCACAAGCGTGTCGCCGGCTGGCGAGAAATAAAGTCCTCTTCCTCCTTTGAGGAAGAGATGTCACCAGAGCCAATGATGGGGTGGCCTTTTGGAACGTTGTTGACGAGTCGGGTGGAGACTGGGTCCATGCTCCTGGCTGGCGGTCGAGACGGCGATCAACGCCGGTGAAGACATGTACATAGAGGCGGCGGCAAGCCACGATAAGCGGCAATGGTGGTGCTTCGCCCAGGGTGGCAGTGGAGACGAAGATCCGCGGCGATCCGGACGTCGTGCTCGACCTATGCCGCCCGCGATTGATCCACGCCGAGAGCGGAGGCGGTGCTTAATCCGACAACGTCCTCTGCTAGAGTTGTCATTGGCAGTGTGACAAAACCCTAAGCCTAGCCGCTCTATGCCCCTCCCTATTAACCACCTTGCGTAACAAGTCGCCTAAAGGCCGATCCGGCCCAAGCCAAGGGCACCTCAACCCGGCTTGCCCTCTTGTGCCGCTCGAATACGCTTGTGTGCCGAAATGCCAAACAAGCTTCAGCCTAGGTTATTTTGGCCCTCGGGCCGGTAACAGAAAAATGGGAACTGCCAGGGTCATTGGCGTTTTTTGCAGAAAGAAGGATCGGAAGTGTAGAAATAAGCGGGTCTTAAGGCTTGCAACTTGGCCAATGGTGATCCTTCAACTCCACAATTTGGAACAGGGCGTGGCCAATGCAAGCAGTTGGTTGCTCCTAGCCTTATAGCAAAAATGCACTTGCTCAATGATGCTCTAATCATCGTCCAGCAAGCTCACGTGCATGCGACATCATGCTGGCATGCATGATAATATCGTACTACATGAACTCCATACTTGCGTGACCATAGAACATTTGAGTAAATCACACAAGAATGTTCTGTGTTTAGATAATTCAAATGCCTTAACCAAGTGCTCAAAATATCGGCCGATAAATCAGTTAACTGGCTGATTAATACTCCCTCCGTCCGGAATTACTTGTCATCAAAATGGATGAAAATGAATGTATCTAGAACTAAAATACATCTAGATACATCCATTTCAATGACAAGTATTTCCGGACGGAGGGAGTACCTGCTCGGTGGGTCACCGAATAGCTGATTAACTGATTTATCATCCGATTAATTGGCCGATTCGCCTACTTATCCCCTAATAGCCAGTTGACCGAGCAGTTACCAGCTAATGATTTCCTGAACATTGGCCTTAACAAAAACGCTAGTAGTATGAGAGAGAGCGCAACATAAGTATAGTTAATAAATCTGAGATGGCACTGATTGTTAACATGTTCTTTTTTCCAACAGTTTGGGCCCGAGACCTGATTTGATCAGTGGGTTTCTTGTTAGTGCTCCGAACTCTATTACTCTTTTACCTTTTTGCTTGTTCTGAACTGCTTCTTTCTATGTTGGAAGTAATGGAAAATGATATGATCGCAGTTCCTAGAAAAGTTCAAGTAATAAAGCAAAAGGAATGGAATAGGCGTAGAACAGGAGGATATGCTGTGTTGTGGTACTGTTTGGCATGCGTAACAGCAAAGTACTGTTCATGCTGAACTGTGCTTTGTTCTGCTACTGTTAGTTGGAAGCTAGACATAAGAATAATGAGCACCGTTGTTAGTTGAGTTTATTTCTTTGATATATTCCATGTAAAGTAAAAGTCTCGTTACAGTTCAGATTGTAACCTAGGGATTAGATAGAGTTACACGGTCCCTTCAACATGCATCTACTAGTAAAGAAGAGTTAATCTATTCTTTGCTAATCTTCTCACATTCTAATCTATGTTCTTCTACCCCTCCTCCCTTCCAGATACTCCAGTTCCCTTGAAGCAATGCCGTCTAGCCTTTCCTTGTTAGTTATCCTCATCATATATGTGTGGGTTTTGCAGTTAGCGCCCAAACACGGTTTTCTACAAAAAAATATCTGGTTTCGCAATTGCCTCCCACAGTATTGACTTACTGACGAAGTGCATGACGGCATTGCTTCAAGTCTTCATTTTGTACTAGATCTCTTGAACAAACTAATTAGGTTTACTACTTCGTATAGAGGATATGCATCAACTCTTACATGTGGATAGAAGTACTGATAATCCTAAAGCCTGACAAACTCATATGCTTGGATGCTTTCAATTGTTCATTTGCTCAGGTGTGTACCTCTATACCCCTGTGGCACTGAATGCTGATAATACTACCTCTGTACATCAAGAATAGCAGTAACACATGGACGTGTCCAAAATTGATGTACGTTTTGTAGATAATTTAGGATAAGCCTATGAAGTTGGTCAGTTTGCACTGGCTGACAGAGCTGCTCTCAGTTGTGCTAATAATAGATGCTCTAAATGATGTTGTCTGGTCATCTCAAATTATAATCATTGCTATCTAGGAGTACTATTGTATCAGCGTGCACTGAACTAAATAGATACAGTAACGAGTTGCTAGCAGACTAGCAGTATCCTTACCGTGGGGCTGGGCGTGCCGGCATTCATGTACACAGGATTCACGGACACCACCTCTCCGGGACCGTACTCGCCGGACTTCACCTTCTCGAACTGTGCGTCCCTGTATCCAGCCACGGTCTCAATGCAATCCATCAGGTTCTCCACGGCGGCCCCATCGAACAACTTCGACCCATGCCCGGGAGCCCCCGTGGCCTTGACGATCAGCTTCCACACCAGCCTATCCGCGTAGAAAACCCTGTACACATCCGTGAGCGACGCCTGGCCCTCGTCGAGCATGAACCCGACATTGAGGGCGCGGAACTCCTCCGACTGGACGAACTTCTCGTGGCCGTCCTCGCCGCCGATCTCCTCGTCGGGGACGAGCGAGACGTGGACAGTGCGGGCTGGCGCGAAGCCGGCGGCCTGCAGGCCGCGGATGGCCTCGAGGTACTGGACGGGGAGGCACTTGTCGTCCTGCGCGCCGCGGGCGTAGACGCGGCCCGTGGCGGGGTCGCGGTGCGCGGCGTAGGGCGGGTGGATCCAGTGCTCGGGCTCCGCGGGCACGGAGTCGAGGTGGGAGTTGAGGAGGATGGAGGGGAGGGACGGGTCCGTGCCCGGCCAGGTGAGCAGGAGGAGGGGCTTTGACTTGCAGGGGCTGAAGTGGAGCGTCTTGGAGCTGAGGCCGAGCGACGCGGCGTAGGGGAGCAGGAACGCGGCGGCGCCGGCGTAGTCCGGGGCCGGGTGGGCGGTGCAGATGCGCAGGTAGTCCTGGAAGCGCCGGATTTGGGAGGTCTCGAGCTCGGTGAGGGGGTGGGCCGGGCGCGGGACCGCCGCGAGGAGGACGGCGGCGAGGAGGGGGAAGTGGCTGAGACGACGCATGGTGCGCGGTTGGTTGTGGTGCGGCCCGACTCTGCGGGGTGTTTGGACTGCTTGTTTGACCGATGGAAATTCGTCTACGAGTGGGTTTTTGATTTTTTGACACTGCTTATATTGTACTAATCGAAAAAGCTACTCCCTCTGTCCCATAATGTAAAACATTTTTTTAACACTAATATAGCGTCAAAAAACGTCTTAGCTAATTCCCTAATTTTTCGGGCAGGATCGCTCCTTCTCCTGATATTTTTTAACCGCCGATATTTTCCCTCTCTCTTACGCTAGTTGCCCGATTTTTCTGCGATTTTTTTTACTCCCTAGATCTTCTTTCTCCCCTAATTTATTTCTTGTTAGTAATGGGAACAAAAACAAAGTGCAGGAACGGTTACTCAAACCCAAGACGTGGTGATAAGTGAATGACCCGTTCCACGGGCTCAACTAAAGCATGTCGTTGTTAAATCTACAAAAGCTACATATTTGACCTTGTATTAATAACATATCGCCCAAAATTATGTGTTTTTCTTGTTACTTTTTTGGATTATCTCTAGCGCATAATGTGTGGGTTTTTCTCATTAACTTCTACCAGAAAAAGTTATTGAAACATACCGTGATAAATTATATGTAAGTATTGAGATAGACTGGAGACCTGAAAACTTAGCTACAGACACCATAACAACTTTCCTTCGGGAAAATAGTTGTTATGAAACATACACCGGTAACTTCTGTGTTAATAACATGATAATATAGGAAAATTATACATGATAACTTACATGCAAACATCACGGTAGCTTTTTGACCTTGGATTTTTTTTACCCATCACACCCCCAATAATTTCTATGTACATAACATGGTAAATATGCACCGTAGACCTGATAACTTATGTACATACACCGCGGTAAGTTTTTTATCCGAAAAAAGTTATTGAAAACATACCCTTGATAACTTTGTCTAAATAGCATGGTAACATACACATCACGGACCTGAAAACTTAGGTACAAAGACCACACAACTTATCCTTAATAACATGATAATATACACACCGTAGACTGGATAACTTATGTACAAACACCACAGTAACATTTGACTAGGCGGGAAAGTGAGGGAGTTGTTGAAAAACATACCTCCGATAACTTATGTGTAAAGAAAGCTAATTTCCGACTGGTCGCGCGTTTGCTTCAGATCCGAACGAGTCCCACGTCGTCAGATAGGAATTGAGCGGCTCACGATCCACCTTATCCCTTCCTCCTTTCTCTCCCCTAATGGCGCCCAATCTCCTTCCTCCTGCGCCAGGTGGCCAAGGAGAGCTACCAGGCGTGAGACCAAGTGGTGCAGCAGCTCCTCGTGGTGGCCAAGCGGTGGCGGCGCTAAGCGGCAACGTTGATGTGAATTGCATGATAACTCACACATCAAAAACGATAACTTATGCACCACGATCTGGTACTTTTCGCATGAGGGTGATGAAATATACCGATAACTTTTATGTGAATAGCATGGTAACTCACACATCGCAGACCTGATAACTTATGTACGCCGGTCATGGTAAATTTTGCGACCGGATGGAAATTTGTTGGTGAAACATACGACCGGTAACTTTTTGTGTGAATAGCTTGATAACTCACACATCACATACCGATAACTTGTGTACCACGTCCCGTAACTTACATAACTCGCCCCGATAACTTGGCGTATGGGTGGGTGTTGATGAAACATCCCCCAATAACTTTGTTGTGAATATCATGGTAACTCATACATCGGAGACCTGATAACTTATGCAGCCCGGTCCTGATAACTTTGGCGAATAGAGGTGATGAAATATACCCCGATAACTTTTATGTGAATATCATGATAACTCACACATTGCTGACCCGGTAACTTTGTACCTAGGTCTTGGTAAATTTGGCGACCGGGTGGAGGGAGGCACATTGATGAAATACCCCCGGTTATTTTTTGTGCGAATGGCTTGATAACTCATACATCGTGGCCTGATAATTTTTGGAAGAAAAAGATGTTGGGAACAAATCTTGATGTCCCGATAACTATTTTTTTTGTCGAAACATATCCCAGTGTGAAGTTACCACTACCCATGCTAAATTTATCATGCTTCTCATGGTATAGTCACAACCTTTTCATAGTATAGTTATCAGGCTTATCATAGTATACTTATCATGTTGCTCAAGTCATAGTTATCACGCTGGTCATGCCAAAGTTACCAAGAAAAAAAATTATTATCGCTGATATGACAGAAAAAAGAAAGGTTCAAATAAACTTGTTCATATGCAATAGACAACAACTAAATGTGGCTTTGTTGGTTATTGGGCTCAAAGTCTAATGAATAGACCTGGGTTCAAGTCCCCTTACTAGCACTTTTATTTTATTTTTTATATTGTGTTGCAAAAAACCAGAAAAACCGCTAGCGATTTACTATTGGCGTATACGGTTTTCGAGAAAAGAAAAAGAATCGGTGAAATCAAGCGTGCGGGTGACGAGAGGAAGATGGGTTACGATCGTGCGGATCTGTCGCTAACCACCAGTCGACTGGTCGTTAGCACAGTCCTATTGTAATTGATGGGTTGCCACTTTTCACTTGCAACTTTCATTTTTTGCCCTCTGTCAGGTGGGTTCCATGTAAAATGACAAGAATACCCACCCTACAGATTGACCACGAACAGGAGAGGAGCTCGGTCTCATCCCCTTTCTCTCGCCCAATAGACTGTGCTGGACGCACCGTGCCCCGTGCGCGGCCGCTACTGCTGCTCGTGCTTGAGGTCGCACAGCAGGGAGCGGGTGGCGGGGCGGCGACCCGTGTGTAGAAGTGGCTGCGCGCAGAAGAAGGCGAGAGCGGCGGAGGGTAGGAGTGGAGGACCGCGGCGAGGAGGGACGGTCCGCAGCGACAAGGTGGGCGTGCGCCTGGAAGGAGGATTTGATGACGGCGGCGAAAATTGCGCGCGGGAGGTCGACGCCGGCCTGCGCTCCTCCTCTCCTCGCTCCTTGCCGAGCCCCACATCCCGACCTGGCTCTTTCTGGCGCTCGCCCAGTGCGGCCGCCCTGGCGACGCCGTCCAGGTCATTGACCACATGCGTGCGTGCGGCCTTGCACCCGATGTCTACGCCTGCACCGCCCTGAGATGTAGGCCGCCGGAGGACTACAGGAGAGAACACCGGACGAGGTTTGTGACGTTGTGTGCTTGTGTGCAAGCGTCCATGAAGACCGGATAAGACAACGCCGGATGAGGCAGCAGGCGTGGAGCATCAGTGCAGCATATGAAGGCGGGATGAAGACAGGCGAGCACGAGGCGCCGGAAAGCAGGAGAGAGCGGCGGCGGTTGGATTCATCCCAATTTTGGGAATCGCTGAGCTCTGTTTCAGTCAAAGATTCACAAAGGGTAAACCAGTCCACTGTTTTGTGCGTATATAATGTCAATCATTGCAAGTATTGTTTTTGTATGAAAAAGTGGCAAAAGATCAAAGTCCAAAGAGAAGAAGGTCATCAGATCAATTTCAATCTAACCAGTGGCAAATTCTCAAAGTCCAAAGAAAGAGGTGGCAAATATTCAAATCGCCCACGAGTCTATCCGGTGAAGCCCCGCTGCCCACAGTCCGTGTCTCTGACATGGCACGGTTTGTTCTAATGAAGATTATGTAGCACAGGCGCACAGCCAAGCCTAGTACAGTCCCAAAATCAAGCGTTCTAAAAATAATTGCTCAAAAATATGTGTTCTAGAAAAAAGATGGTATACATTTGGTTTAGTTTAATGTTTCAATTACCCTGGTACCAAAAAAAAAAGAACAGAAATGTTACCGTCCATACGGGTGGGCGTTGACCATCTTGACCACACGCATCCATCACTGTCCAGTACTATATGCACGAATCTTGGTACAATCTGGTTGATTTTCTGTGCCACGTAGGACAAGGCGTGTGTGTGGTGTGTGACATAGTTCGCCCACACATTCGTTTTACCACACGGAGGAATTCGGTGTGTGGCGTTTATCGATTCACCCACACATCAGTTTTCGATCACGCACAAGTGGTGTGTGGGCATTTGTCATCTCGCCCACACGCTCTCTCTCTCCCACCCAAGCTGCTAGTTGCCATGGTATGTTTTGCGGCGCACATGGCTTGTCCCTAGTGTGCTTTATAAGCGGTGGCAACTCTCTTTTTTACCCGAGTTGCCATGTGTTTTGCAGGTACACGACAACCGGCTAGTGTGCACGTGGCGGATGACAACTCTTTTTACCGAGTTGCCATGTGTTTTTGCATGGTACATGGCAATCGCCTAACGCGGCACGTACATGGCAATCGCCTAACGTGCACGTACATGGCAATCGCCCTAACGTGCACGTAAGCATATGGCAACTCTTCCTTTTTACATGGCAATCGCCCTAGCATGCTTGTGAGCACATGGCAACTCTCTCAACCGCCTAGTATTAGTATGTGGCAACTCTTAAAGTTATGAAATCATGACAACTACATTAGATCGACCATACATGGCAATCGCAGCTGAGCAACCATGGCAAATCGCAGTTGTCCGACATGGCAACCGTAGTTCAAATGACATGGCAATCGCAGTTAAACGAACATGGACGAGGGTCTCGAACCATGGCAATCGCGAAGCGCATGCGGGCGCCACGCGTCGCAAGGGACCAAGAGGGTACAAGACCTGACATACAGGCGTGTGGGCGTTATCAACTTCATCCACACGCACGCGTGTGAGAGGTTTCGGGAGGGAAAAAATATGTGTGTGTGCATTAGTTGTTTTGCCCACACGTAGGTGTGTGGGCTGGTTGCTGTTCATGCCACACGAGGCATGTGGCACAACTACCCGATACACCACACGTGTGGCGGTTATCAGGACCCATAAAGAATCAGATGTGTGAGACAAGGATAAAGTTTCACAATTTATATATGTTATTATACACAAAGGCCGAATGATCCCAGAAGTAGCAGATTTCAAAATATTTCTATTGTACATAATATCATGTATCAAGCACCAACCACCAAAGAACTGCTTGCTATTGAAATCATGTATCTTGTACCAGGGAACCGTTTTGTCCATCACATGAGTTTGTCGAAATAAATACGACAAAACTGTCCTCTTGCTAAGGTAGTTAACAACACAGGAGTACATGGTGAAACGAGTGAATTCAGATGAGCTTCTTCTTCTGGAAGAATCCTTGCAAATGCCATAGCTGCAGAGCGGAGACCACAACGCACACGCCCAGAGACAAGATGCTGAACCACGCAACCCTAGAATTTGTTTTCTCGCTCACTTCCCGCATCTCCGCTTCCCTGCATAAACATATCAAGATCACGCATTATGCTATGCATTGCCCGTTCGAAATACTATACTGTAGTGAAGATAGTAAAGCTGATAGTTTTGCTTGCCCATATCCCAAATATCTCATCCAGTACAAAACAGTAAGACCACCTAAGAACTTCAAATGGCAGGTCAATCTACAGCCCAGGACAGATGAGACCCGTAGGCTCTGTTTCACAGATCACAATGCTGTAGTTTTATAGTCAGCAGCTTTTATATATAACAGTTAGTTGAAAGTATATTTATATTTAGCCTATATAAAAACATCCAACTGGAAATAGTACAGACTACAGACTCCCCTACCTAAATAAGACTAACTGATACAATCTACAGCCCAAAACTGGTGCAGCGTAGCACAACGACCAGAATCTGTAGTCTGGCTATTGAAACACACACAAAAAGTAGAATAGATAACTTGCCTTGCTTTGAGATATAGTAAGTTATGATGAATCGATTCCACTGCAGCTTCAAGTTTCGCGAGCTCTAATTCAACACCCTGAACACAGAAATGTCAGAATAATAATAATCAGGGACAAAAAACAATGCATTACATTGAAGTATAGTGCCATTTGGATTAGGGTGTATTTAAATAATCGACACACCTCAATTTTCTCCTTCTTGGCAACAGAGTCCCAGTCCTTTGTCGCAATCCCTATCTTCCAATCAAGATTTAGAGATACTCCTGATCCTTTCTCTGCACTGTCTAGCCAGAAGCAAGCAAGGTAGTTTCCAGCTTCTGAAGTTGTAAATGCAAATTGGCCCACTGTGGCATTTTCTTTCTGATGTACAGTATTGCCATATGGTGAGGTAACCTACACAAAACACAAACATGTACAATACAAATGAGTTAGTAGGCAAGAAAAAAAAATAGTCTTCAGAAATCATCATTTCTAAGAAATCTTCCATAAGACTAACTGATATATGGACATGCTATGCTAATTATACGTGTGAACACTAGCAAAAAAGGTTACCATACTCATACACACTTAGCATGCCAAAGCACCATTTAGCCACCACAAAAGTTTTACATTAGAAAACATAGTCACCGCAAAAGTACAACACAATATCCATGTGTTGCTTGCAGAATTCTAGACATATGAATGACAGAGTTGTGAACTTGTGGCTAATCCCAGTTACTGGTACTTTTTCCAGTTATGAGCTACAATACACATGTATCACCAAATCTCTGGTTCCCTGGATTGCGCAAAACACATCATGAGTCTGAAATCTGAAGTTCTCATTATCTACAACAGGATGGGTGAGAAGTGGGACCGTATGTCATCTCCATGTATGTTCATCCGTCTGCCCACATGCAAACATGATTGCATCTTACCAGAATCTCATCAGCCCATCCATAGCAGTGATAATGAATAACAATCCATCCCTCGCTTGTTTTCTTATCCCCAATCATCTTTTATTAGTCTCAGTACCTACGACCATGCTATTCTAATAATAGGATGCCAGGTGCCCAAAGAGAAGGTGGAGTCCTGCAGCTGCAGGTCACGTTACTTGGGATATTGCTACATGCATAGAAATTATCAATCCACAGCATGTTGCCCCGACTTGAAGCAATTAGGAAGTGGCACTTTGAGTCAATTCGCATCAAGTCCACCCAGTCTAGCTCAACGGTTCAAACCTCAGCTGCTTCCTCCAGAACAAAGCACTGGAGCATCTGAGCAAATTCATCACAAACTACTGGAATAACAGCATTTTAACCTTATCATAATTCACATAACACGGACCTGTGCACCAAGTTACACTAAATATAAAACTTTTGCCTGTTGACTTCTCTAGGAGATGTTAACTTAAACTGGTCAGAATTCTCTTTTATTCTCTCAACTCTTCTAAAAATGCCCAAATTCAATTGCCACGGAGGCTCTAATTTTGACTCCAAAAATTTAATCCACCAACTGAATTAACACAAACAATTAGAACAAGCTAGTATCTGTTGCCACCAAATCCGCCTACGCCTGGATCCCAACACGCGAGAGGTCACCGGTCCAGATCAAGATCAAACCACTGGAACCAGAAAGCAAACAGGAGAAGACGAAGGGAGGGGATCGCGCCGCGCTTACCTTGACGGCGACGGTGGGGTGGGCGGTGGCGTGGGCCTCGTACATGAGCATGTAGTCCGCGACCACCACCACGTTGGGCTGGATCTCCTCGGAGACGCACTTGGTCCCCGAGGGCGGCAGGTCGAGCCACACCGCCTCCGCGCCCAGCATCATCAGCGCCGCCACGAGCGCCCC
This sequence comes from Aegilops bicornis, assembly GCA_021605145.1. Classification (NCBI taxonomy): domain Eukaryota; kingdom Viridiplantae; phylum Streptophyta; class Magnoliopsida; order Poales; family Poaceae; genus Aegilops; species Aegilops bicornis. Next base: position 190,285,246 of record CM038675.1, read on the forward strand.
CACCACCAGCGCCGGCCGGGTCGCCGCTGCCGCTGCCGCCGCCATCTGCTCCGATCTGCGCGACCCTGTCTGTCCGAGTCTCCGGTTGGGGAAATCGTGTGGAGCTTGGACTAGCGTTGGACGGGAGTAATGGCGTGGCGTTGGCCCCGGGGGAGGGTCTTTTTGGAATTATGTAGTTTCCGTTTGGGTGCACGCGAAGAAATTCCTTACCCACGCGACGTGCTGCCTTTTTTTTTGAGCAACACGCGAGACGTGCTGCCTTTGGTCTAAACCCGGGCATGGGCAGCCCGGCCCGACGACCCGGCCCGAAAAACCCGGGTTGGGCCGGGCTTGACACTCGGGCCGGGCTCGGGCTTTGTTTTGCAGCCCGAAAGGTAGTTTGGGCCGGGCTCGGGCTTCTCTTTTTCTATTTTTCGGGTCGGGCTTTCGGGCTTCGGGCCGGGCTTGCACGCACACGTACTAAAAAACAGCGTTCGGGCCGGGCTTTCGAGCTTCGGGTCGGGCTCGGGCTTTAAATCAGGGAGTATTTTGGGCTTCGGGCCGGGCTCGGGCTTGAGAAATGAAGGTCGGGCTTTTACAAGCCCGGCCCGAAACCCGGTCCGGCCCGACGTTTGCTAGGTTTACTTTGGTCCGGGGAGCGCCGATTTCTACTGTTTTCGCAGAAGGCACAACTAGTGGGCTGGACCATCTGTATCGCCTGTAATGGCCTCGGAAGGCTCGCTCTGGTATTATGAAGAACCGGTTTCTTCTTCTTTCTTGGGCAGGTTTTGTTCATTTTTTATTTTCGTTTTAAATTTGAATGTTAAAATTCCATGCACTTTAAAAAAATCGTGAACATTTTTAAATCAATGATTTTTTTCCAAATTCGTTTCTTCTAATTCCTCGGCATTTTTGAATTCGTGAACTTCTTTTTGAGTTAATGGGATTTTTTGAGTTTGTGTGTTGGTTTGATCATGGCAGTGGCAAGAGACGACAATGGTGTCTTCTTGGGAGCATCTACACTGTTCTTCGAGGAATTGTCCTATCTGTAAACCCTCAAAGCATTGGCATGTCGGGAGGCGTTGTAGCGGAATATCCCCTATTACATAAAATCATGATTGCAAGAGATTGTCGGGTTGTTTGACGAATCTTCGGGCATCGTCTTCAATTTTGTATGGACATGTTTTTATGGAGATACATGGGAGGGATAAGGCTTTCGAGGAAGTTCATTTCATGCACGAGAACGCGAAGTCAAAAAATATGTTCATAACCTAGCTCGTGGCGCTTTGTACCTTCACTTGGCCATAATATTTGGTTAACAGTTCCATGAGGAAATTTGCATTCATCAAACTATCATTAGCTAACAAAGAGTAGGTCCACTCTAAAAAATTGTGTTACAGTCACCGCGTTCGAGAAGGTCTCTATCCAAGCACAGTGATATAAATCTGTGATAACGTCTAGTTTTTTCCTATAATAGATCGCATGCTATTACATCATCACAACGTCGAGCTCGATTTCATCTGAGGTGGAGTGGGAGGCAATGGTTGATGTATACTTTAGTGATGACAGTGGCCCCAACACCGACGAGTAGAAGGAGGTGGGCACATACAAGGTGGAGAAGGTGGTGAAGAAGAAGACGAAGAAAACAAGGTTTTTGGGATGCCACGGGGCAAGCTAGGCATGATCCTGACTCACAAACGAGACGAAATGGCTTCAAAAATCACATGAGAGAGAATTTTATGATGGAGATGCAAACACCCAATATGATCACGCAAAGGCAAATGGCAGACATAGGAAAATACTATCTGAAATTCGAAGAGGATGATGTGTTGATTCAAGGACAGAAAACCCTTAAGCTATACATCACCAATTTTTATAACAACATGTTCGGTGAGTCCGAGGTTTCTTCCATAAATGAACCATGTTGGAGTAGAGTAGAAATTGAGAAGAGCAAGCTTTTTTAACTATAAGTTTTTCCATGGAAGAACTGCACCCAAAAGTTTTTAGCATGGAATCTAACAAACCAGCTATGCCAGATGGGTTTAATATTGAATTTTACCAGAAATTCTAGGAAATCGTCAAGACTGACATGTTTGCCTTGCTAGAACATCTCTATGATAATGAACTGGATATTGATAGACTTAACTACCGTGTTATCACGCTGATGCCAAAGGGCACTACTGAAAGAATTCAAAAGTATAGACCAATATGTCTCTTGAATGTTGTCTTTGAGATAATCACCAAGGTCATGGTTAACACACTGATTGCAGTCATAGAATGGGAAATTAGATGTTCTCAAACAACCTTCCTAAAAGGGAGATACAAATTTGAGGGGATACTGGTTCCCCATGAAACACTAAAAGAACTGGATCGAAAAAAGGGCTATGGTGTCCTTTTAAACTAATTTTGGAAAATCTTTTGACATGGACAAATTTCCTTCTCTCCTCCAAACTCTGGAATTGAAAGGTTTTCCCTCCAAATGGAATACATTTTCATTTTAGTGATCCAAGATCACATTGAGTACATAGGCATGCCACTACTATCAAAAGGGGACAAGGATGTAGTAATGAGCCTTTTGCTCCATGTGCTTGAAGATCAAACTAAAAAACTTGCCAAAATCCTTCAAAGCTTCCACTATGTATACCTAGTGCCATTCATCTCCGTGTTAATGAAGCACTTCTACTTGAAACCACCTAATCATCAAGATATAGTCGTTGGACAAACCCTATTCAATCCAAGCCTCCAACATTCCATCCTAAGCCATCGAAAGCAACCTGATAAACTTACTGTTACCATGTCGGAAATTCTGAGTAATACAATTCAGAACTTCTGCAACGTTAACAGAGAGTGCTACTGTTGAAGTGATCTCTTTGCAGTCACCGATTTTTTTCATTCGGGAGTACTGATGCATATGAAAGTTGTCGCTTTTGTTCACTCTAGAGCCACCGAGCAATTCCTGTCAGAATCTCCAAGATGTGCAATAAAGTGATTTAACGGTCAGATTTATGTTCCATTCTATATATACCCCCACTTATCTGACTAGTTCAACTTGAAGCAAACTCCACTCCATCATATGTTTGGAGAGAGAACTCCACCTCCTTGTGCTGATTTCAAAAGGTTTTCCAATCCAACTATCCAATCAAACCCTTTGAGATTTAATCCCCTCTTGCTTTCCACTCCTACTTCTCAAAATCCATAGCCAAATCTTGAGACAATATGAGTACTGGGGAGATTATCTTTTGAAGCACAAGCACAAGAGCAAAAAATTCATCACCAAGCAACCTCTTTCTTGCTACTTTTGATGAGTGTGCGCCTCCTAGATCGGCTTGGTGTCGCTTGGAAGTCTTCAAGGGTGTGAAGAACCCAAGAAGTTTGCACGGTCTTGGAGATCGCATAATTCGTGAAGATCTACTTTAGTGAGACAGTTCCTTCATGGGCATGCCCCATGGTGGAATAGGTGTGGTTTCTTCTTCGTGGAGCCTCTGTGAACCTTATTCCTTCATGGAATATCACAACCGGGATACTTGTGATCTTAGATCCTTCACAGATCTAAGGTTCCATCAACATGGACGTAAGATAGCGCCAACTATCCGAACCACAGGAAAAACTTCACTGAGCCAATTGTGTTTGCGATTCTATCAACTCTACCTCATGTACTTTCCACTTGCATGTATTTACTTTCCATTGCCTATAGTCTAGACTTGCATGTGTAGCGTGCTCTATAGATTGCTAGAAAAGTTTAAAGTCCACCAAGAAATTAAAACTTGGGAAAAGAATCTATTTTGAGCTTAGTTCACCACCCCTCTAGACATGCTTATCGATCCTACTTTAGGGTTTTAGTCCTTTCAGAGGTGATGCTCGGATGGATGGAGGCACTTCTTCTTCGAGTTAGTCTTCCAGGCTCTGATATTTTTCAAGTTCGTTCGTCGGGATGGATTAGACAATTCTCTAGCCTAGATTCTTGTCGTGCGTACGCGACGGTGATATTGGTGTCAGGTTCTTCAAATCGATTCAAGGGTTCAATGACGACAGCTACGACTCTGAGGTGCTAGTCCATAGGGCAGGTGCATAAATACTACTTGGCTACCATTAACAAGGCCATATCGGCTCCGGTATGGGAGTGGCAACAACGGCGCATTCGATCAACGATTTTGGTGATTCGGTGGTCCATAAACATTGATGTAATTTGTCTTATGTTTGAGGTACTTTGCACTTCCGGTGAACCTTTATAATAGATCTAAGTTCTTTATGCAAAAAGCAACAACATTTTTTCGGGATCATTCAGGCATACTATTTGTCATAGGGTAGTGCTAGGCGCCGGTGCACCGGCCCAAGTTTGGGCCGGTCGACGCACAGCCACCCGATCAAATCATGCGTAGCTGTTGGATTTGACCCATCTGTGTCGTCTTCTTCCTAGCACTGCTTGACAGAAAAACAAGACGAGGTCCCGCCCATCCTTGGGCACCACCACCACCCATCCTCGTCGCCGTTGTGACCGTTCCTCGCGAGCTCCCACGAGGTCCCGCCCCTTGGCCGCCGGAATTGCATAACGGCCGCGATTGATTCCAGAGGCGATTCATTGAGGATGAAGCTCTAAAAACAACCAGATCTAGCTCACGGGTGCCATGGTTGCAGCATCCCTAGCGTAGCCCCGCCTCCGGCTCGCCGCGGTAGTCGGTGTCCAGCAAAAACTAACAAAATCCTCAGTGGCCGGTTCGAAGCAAATTCATTATAAGGTTCCAGCAAAAAACACACCGGTTCCAGCAAACTTAACCTCAACTGAGAAAACTTCGGTGGTTGATTGTAGCAAAAAAAATTGCTAGTTCCAGCAGAAAAAACGCTGGTTCCAGCAAAATAACTCTGAAGGGAGACTCGAATTGGTTCTATTGTAGCAAACAGAAAAAGATTGTAGCAAAAGGAAAAGCTAGTTCCAGCAAAAACATACACTGGTTCCAGCAATAATCGCACGTTGACGATGAGCGCGCATCTGGTTCCAGCAAATCGCTGGCCGACGACAGCAAAAACTGATACCGGTTCCAGCAAATGGATGGCCGGTTGTAGCATTTCTTGTCACCGGTTGCAGCTGTTGACACCGCGGTTGTAGCAAATCGCCGGTAGTGGTCGTCGCCGCCGCGCGTTGATTGTAGCATGGCCGCGTGCCGGTTGTAGCACCTCGGAACGCCGGTTCTAGCTTTGCGTGCATGCGGTTGGAGCACCGCCGCACCTCGCGTTGCCGATGGTCGTCCCGCACCTCTTCGGTCACCGCTCGTAGCCGCAAGACGTCGCCGGTTCGTAGCACAAGCGGTGACCGCTCCGCGCGTCCCTGCACACAAGAAAAGCAGTGAGAAATAGGGAACGGTGCTCCCGCTGGCAAAAATTAGCTCAACGGCCTGCGCGAGGAGCAGACGGCACATGAGGCAGGATTAAAAGGAGATGGGAAGAGGTGGGGACCCATGGAGTTTTTGCCGTGGTGTGTGGAGAAGAGCATGAGAGCTATTTACATTTGGTGGAGAAGAAATCGATGGAGAAGAAAGGGGATAAGGTCCGTGTGGTGTATAGTGGGACACGTCCTTATGCGGCTCGCTCCTGCATGTGGGCCACAAAGGCATGTGCGTTAGCGACAGAGGCGACCGGCGCGTCGCTTCAGCCGGCGGTCCGAAGGGAAACATTTCCCTTTGTCATATATACTTCATGCAAATCTCGGAGCGGATGGAGATCATGCATCACTAAGCTTAGGAATATTTTTTCATTACCAAGGCCATAATATGTAATTGGTAGTTTCCCTTAATTTATAAGATCACCATGTACAACAGCCTCTTGTAGTTTGATATAGACAGAAAATAGTTGACTTCACCTCTTCTGTGAAATTGAAAAATTCAAAATTCAAAATTTTATTCTCTCAAAAATTCTAGAAATAATACACATACACCTATGGATGTATAGCACTTATCTACAAAGTTTCATCATGAAATGCATTTTTACGCAATCTACACAAAATCATGTATTTCTAGCACATATACTATTCACTATAAAAAGTACATGATTTTTTTGTACAACTTACATCAAAAAGTATTTTATAATGAAATTTTACACACATCTATTATACATCTATAAGTACTTCTGTATTTATTTTCAGATTTTTTTTGAAACTTAAAAAGTTGAATTTTGAAATTTGAAGGAGTCTGAGAGACAAAAGGCCTCACTTCCTCTTCTGTTGCTAACAAGTAACAACTATGTATTGTTTTATGCAAATTCAACTTTCATCTTTCTATATTTATATAAATTCCCATTGTTTTTATTGTAAAAAAATAGACATGCACAGCAATGGCGTGCCACCTTGATCTAGTGTACAATATGAAAGGACTTTTCAGTAAATACTACTCCCGTAGTAATTTAAGTTGGTTCAAGTAGGCAATCTGGAAAACAACAAGCACACACAAATCTTATATCCTTCAACGTTATCACCATTGAATAGACACATGTCACATAAGAAACCAAAGAACCACATGGATTCTTCAAACAACTACTCCCTCCATAAAGAAATACAAGAGAATTTATATCACTAAAGTTGTGACCTAAACGCTCTTATATTTCTTTACAGAATGAGTACCATACAAGTCGGCCGAAACATAATAGACAAGTTGACCGAAGACACAGGCCAATATGTCCAACACAATAAAATACTCACAACGAGAGATATATGTTGCTAAAACATATTAAGAAAGTTGACCACAGATGACAAACACAAGAGATCATGTCTTGTATCTAACATAGTATTCCCTCTGTAGTGTCAAAAACGCTCTTATATTATGGGAGAAGTGAGTAAAATGCACTAAATGGATATGTCAAGCAAGACCAAGAGATAAACTGCGTACAGCACCAGGGCATGCTTTCTTAATTTAACCTTGAGAAAAACATCTTCATGCTGAATTTATTCCTGTTGTAGATATCCCATGCATGGCCTCCAGTTCCACCACATGACTGCATACAACAAAATAGATAAAATGCTTCATGCATGTATGAGACAGACAAGAGAAAAAGCACAAATATTTTTGTAGGAATAGATGAATTTGGCTATAATGCGCAGTGAAGTCTTTGCTGAGAGTCGGAGAGAGAGGGAGAGGGAGAGGGAGAGGGAGAGGGAGAGGGAGAGAGAGAGGGAGAGAGAGAGAGAGAGAGAGAGAGAGAGAGAGAGAGAGAGAGAGAGAGAGAGAGAGAGAGAGACATTAACACGTTGCAGTGTGAATTACGGTACCTCAAGCATTGAAGGCAGACCTGCTAGTGCAATACACGACAGAATCACATGGGTCTTCTACGATGGCAAACGGAACAACACTTTGTAGCGTCTTGTTATTCATGTCAAGAGCAAGGATCCATGACTTTTGGTCATATGATTTCTCCCTGGCAGCAATTAGGTAAACAACACCATCACCATCCAAGCTCGGAGACGGGTCAGAGATCACAAGGCGCTGGAAGTAGGCTGCCTCTTGTTCTGGGTTCTCAACACCCTCCTCTGATGGCAGCAGCAGCATTCCGGTCGGGTGCGAAATCATATCGGCTTTGATTGTGACCTCAGCAGCTTGGACCGTGCATTCAGGCTCGCCCCAAGCTTCGTAAGAATTCTCCATCGTGCTATTGCTCCATGAGGAGATCGCCCAGTCATCCACCAGCATAGTTGGATGTTCTGTCTCCGGGTCAATGTTGTCTATGTCGCCGTAACTGGCGCCGATGTCCAGATGGACAAGCTTGAGACAGCCATTGACGACGGCAATGCCTCGGTGATCCATTGCACGGCCTAAACGTTCGCCGGCGGTGATATGTTTCATCGGCAGTGGCAACGGTATCCCCCTGAGAGTTGGCTTCTCACGCAGCACATCACACAGCAGGATGCCTCGCCAGAGATCGACCCAGCCCATGGTGCCGTGCTCACCGCCGATCGTGATGACGTTGGAAGTATAGTGGTAATAAAGATCCGTGTTGGTGGGGATGAAGCAATCGAACTCCACCTGTGGCTCCGCCACGGGCAGCACCATGGAGGCCCAGCTCGACGTCTCGGAGTGGAACAAATGGAGCACGAACTCTTTGAAGCTGAGAGGACCAGGAAGCAGCGCGGCGATGGTGTAGTGGTGGAGACCACGGGGAAGAATACCAATCCAATTGTCTTCGAAACCTCTGGTGCGCATGTCGTCGAGGAGCGTGAGCCCTGGCGAATTGGGGTCGGCACGGTAGAGGAAGTAGTCGCAGTCCAGCTGCGTCGAGAAACGGCTGTCTGGGACACAATCGGGGGAGACGTCGACCCGGAAGAGGATCAGGTCGCTGGCGGTGCAGAGGACGCGGGGGGTGTCGACGTGCACGGCCTCCGGGCAGTGCACCCACAGCTTGGACGGTTGTGGCGGGCGGTTGGGGAGAAGGGTCGCCTTGATGCTCAGGCCCTTCCTCGTGAGGCCTGTGGCGGTCCTCTCGTTGGACCGGTCGCCGACGTAGCCTTCGACGGCAGTGAGGAGCGAGGCAGGGTGGCCGGCCTCGGTTGCCATAGGGGTTGTGCCGGGTGGGCAAGTTGCCAGATCGATCTGCTGATGGCGGCTGGGGCGAGGAAGCAGGAGAAGGGCGTAGTTTTTTTTTCTCTTTGAGGCAAGGAGAATTTTATTATTTTTGAGGGATTTGAGGCAAGTATAAGACTCTATTGGAATTTCCATTTCACAGCCCAAAACACCCGTATTTTTTTAGCAGTCTTTTTTTTTGAGAATTCTCGCCAGTCTTTATTAAACCAACAAAATGTATGTATATACCACTATAAAATATAATCGGATGGGCTTCGGGGGACCTCCTGTACCGCACGCCCTTTTGGGCCGGCCCATGAGCGGGCCGGGAACGCCCCACTGTTTTTTTAATTTATTGATCCAGGGTGACTCAGGTGCCTGTTTCATCCCCGAACAGGTCAACCCATTGGATCGCGTCGCCTGCTGAGCTAGCAAAATTAAATGTTGACGCTGCTGTAGGGAGAGGAGGATCATATGGAGTCCTCGATGCCATTTGCAGAGATCAAGCCGGTATGTTCCTTGGTGCGTCAGCAGTGGTTTTCTCAAATATTTATGAGCCGGCGACTCTCGAATCACTGGCCATTAGGGAGGCATTGGCCTTAGCAGATGATTTGTACGAGAGGAGCATTCAAGTGGCGTCGGATTGCAAAGTGATAGTGGATGATATACAACAAAAGAACTCAACGCTCCACGGGGTGATCATACATGAAATCATACACCGGAAACTCTTTTTACTTTTAGTAATATTATCCATAAATTTAGGAGCTCGAATGTTGAGGCTCACAAACTCGCGAAGCACGCATTATCCCTCGGGGCAGGCCGCTATGTTTGGTTAGATCAACCCAATGGTCTTCATTTCATACCTGTAAACATTGTGACGATTGAATAAAAAGCTTCGAAGTTTGCCTCAAAAAAATTATTGTTTTTTCTTTTTCTTTTTCCTTTTTCTTCTTTAAAATAATCTGGGAATTCAAAAAAATCCAAAATAAAATGTGATTTTTTTGTTTTTTCCTGAAATATAAATTTCCATGAATTTAAAAAATGCTGATGTTTTGAGAAAATGTTTGTGTATCGAAAAAATGTTGGTCAAACAAAACAATTCAAAAAGTATTGTAAATTACAAGAAAAGTTATCAATTCAAAAAGTGTTTGTTGATGCAAAATGTTCATACATTTCAATAAAAATGTTCGTCAAACAAAACAAAATTCATGCATTTCAAGAAAATGTTCATCCAAACAAAAAAATACTCATGAATCTCAAAAAATGTTTGCCGATTAAAAAAATCATCAATTCAAAAAATGTGCACCAATTCAAAAAAATGTTGACAAGTTTCAAAAAAATTATGCCACCCAACAACTTTCCCTGGAGTTCTTTCCCTACCTGATAATTGAATAATACCCTAGGGATACATCATATTCATATCCTCCCTGTACAAATATGCAATTTGAATATAAATTCATATCAACCATAATTCAAATAATTAAATCAGAGCAATATTTCAAATTTGTAAATCACATCCAAAATTCACCATACATCACATCATATTCATAATCAATGAACACATACATCAGATATGTGGTGAACTAAAGGCCAAATTCAAAAAATAAGCTATAACAAGTTAGTCATTGCAAGTAGAACACCATGACCAACATGTACAAGCATTTTTGATCACGCCAAGTATAAAAAAAACTTGTTACAACATGCTATGTATACATGCACCTGACATCATTAACTACAAGAGGTTGGCTTCCGAGGAGTGACAAGATGAGTTGATTCCAGATGCATTATCAATAAAAATCCAAACATCCCTGCAACACCAGTGCCAGGCTCCAGAATCAAATCTCGGGGAGAAGAATCCAAAGTGACATTATGGTCCTGAGATTATGGTGACAAGCAGTTTAGCACATAGTTATAAGGCTCGAATATTCTGGTAGAATTTTGGAAGTCTAATTATAATGTGCACAATATGGACAGGACAAGTGAATGTAATCCCTCCCCACAGCACACATTGAAAAACAGTGAAACTCAGCTAGCTACGAGCCACCACAGTGTTTTGAGACTCTCAACCGTCAGATTCCGCTAACATACGGTCTAGATCTGCTCGGGCGTGCCCAAATCATCGACACGCTGCAGACGCCGTTTCAGGGGCCGCTGCTCCGCTGAGCGAGCGTCCGTCTCTGTCCTTAATTGGGCTGCAAAGGCCCAAGTTCAGTAGAAGCACGCGGGTCTTCCATTGTATTTGCTGTTGAGGAACGTAGTAATTTCAAAAAAAATTCCTACGCACACGCAAGGATCATAGTGATGCATAGCAACGAGAGGGGAGAGTATTGTCCACGTACCCTCGTAGACCGTAAGCGGAAGCGTTATGACAACGCGGTTGATGTAGTCGTACGTCTTCACGATCCGACCGATCCAAGTACCGAACGTACGGCACCTCCGAGTTCGACACGCTCATTTCGATGACGATCCCGGACTCCGATCCAAAGAAAGTGTCGGGGATGAGTTCCGTCGACGACGGCGTGGCAGGACGATGATGATGTTCTATAGCGCGAGGCTTCGCCTAAACTCATGACGATATGACCGAGGTGGAATATGGTGGAAGGGGCACCAGACACGGCTAAGGAACGATCCGTAGATCAACTTGTGTGTCCGGGGTGCCCCTTGCCCCATATATAAAGGAGGGAGGGGAGGTGCAGCCGGCCCCCAAGGGTGCGCTGGAGGAGTCCTACTCCCACCGAGAGTAGGACTCCCCTCTGCCTTGTTGGAGAAGGAAAGGGGAGGGAAAGAGGAAGGGGCGCCGCCCTCTCCTTGTCCTATTCGGACTAGGGGAGGGGCACGTGGCCTGCCTGGCCGGCCCTCCTCTTCTCCCTTATGGCCCACTAAGGCCCATTATCCCCGGGAGGGTTCCGTAACCCCGGTGTTAGGTAAAATCCTGATTTCACGGAACCATTCCGATATCCAAATATAGGCTTCCAATATATCAATCTTTATGTCTCGACCATTTCGAGACTCCTCGTCACGTCCGTGATCATATTCGGGACTGCGAACAAACTTCGTTAGATCAACCCTTATAAACTCCTAATAAAACTGTCATCGTAACGTTAAGCGTGCGTACCCTACGGGTTCGAGAACTATGTAGACATGACCTAGAACTATTCTCGGTCATTAACCAATAGCGGAACCTGGATGCTCATATTGGCTCATACATATTCTCACGAAGATCTTTATCGGTAAAACCGCATAACGACATACGTTGTTCCCTTTGTCATTGGTATGTTACTTGCCCGAGATTCGATCGGGGTATCCAATACCTAGTTCAATCTCAAGCATCGGCAAGTCTCTTTACTCGCTCCGTAATACATCATCTCGCAACCAACTTATTAGTTGCAATGCTTGCAAGGCTTATGTGATGTGTATTACCGAGAGGGCCCAGATACCTCTCCGACAATCGGAGTGACAAAACCTAATCTCGAAATACGCCAACCCAACATGTACCTTTGGAGACACTGTAGTACTCCTTTATAATCACCCGATTACGTTGTGACGTTTGGTAGCACCAAAGTGTTCCTCCGTAAACGGAGTTGCATAATCTCATAGTTACAGGAACATGTATAGGTCATGAAGAAAGCAATAGCAATATACTAAACGATCAAGTGCTAGGCTAACGGAATGGGTCATGTCAATCACATCATTCTCCTAATGATGTGATCCCATTAATCAAATAACAACACATGTCTATGGTTAGGAAACATAACCATCTTTGATTAATGAGCTAGTCAAGTAGAGGCATACTAGTGACTATATGTTTGTCTATGTATTCACACATGTATCATGTTTCCGGTTAATACAATTCTAGCATGAATAATAAACATTTATCATGATATGAGGAAATAAATAATAACTTTATTATTGCCTCTAGGGCATATTTCCTTGAGTCTCCCACTTGCACTAGAGTCAATAATCTAGATTACATCGTAATGATTCTAACACCCATGGAGTCTTGGTGCTTTGATCATGTTTTGCTCGTGGAAGATGCTTAGTCAACGGGTCTGCAACATTCAGATCCGTATGTATCTTGCAAATCTCTATGTCTCCCACCTGGACTTGGTCCCGGATGGAATTGAAGAGTCTCTTGATATGCTTGGTCCTCTTGTGAAATCTGGATTCCTTTGCCAAGGCAATTGCACCAAAGATTGTCACATAAGATCTTCATTGGTCCCGATGCACTAGGTATGACACCTAGATCGGAAATGAACTCTTTCATCCAGACTCCTTCATTTGTCGCTTCAAGCAGCTATGTACTCCGCTTCACACGTAGATCCCGCCACGACGCTTTGTTTAGAACTGCACTAACCGACAGCTCCACCGCTTAATAAAACACGTATCCGGTTTGCGATTTAGAATCGTCCGGATCAGTGTCAAAGCTTGCATCGACGTAACCATTTACGACTAGCTCTTTGTCACCTCCATATACGAGAAACATATCCTTAGTCCTTTTCAGGTATTTCAGGATGTTCTTGACCGTTGTCCAGTGATCCACTCCTGGATTACTTTGGTACCTCCCAGCTAAACTTATTGCTAAGCATACAACAGGTCTGGTACACAGCATTGCATACATGATAGAGCCTATGGCTGAAGCATAGGGAACATCTTTCATTTTCTCTCTATCTTCATTGTGGTCGGGCATTGAGTCGACTCAATTTCACACCTTGTAACACAGGTAAGAATCCTTTCTTTGCTCGATCCATTTTGAACTTTTTCAAAACTTTGTCAAGGTATGTGCTTTTTGAAAGTACAATCTAGCGTCTTGATCTATCTCTATAGATCTTGATGCCCAATAAGTAATCAGCTTCACCGAGGTCTTTCATTGAAAAACTTATATTCAAGAATCATATTATGCTATCCAGAAAAACTATATCAATTCCAATTAATAAAATGTCATACACAGATAATATCGTAAATGCTCTGAGCTCCCACTCACTTTCTTGTAAATACAGGCTTCTCCAAAAGTCTCAGATAAAACCATATGCTTTGATCACACTATCAAAGCGCTTATTCCAACTCCGAGAGTCTTGCACTGACCATAAATTGATCATTGGAGCTTGCACATTTTGTTAGCACCTTTTGGATCAACAAAACCTTCTGGTTGCATCATATACAACTCTTCTTCTAGAAATCCATTCAAGAATGCAGTTTTGACATCCATTTGCCAAATTTCATAATCATAAAATGCAGCAATTGCTAACATGATTCGGACAGACTTAAGCATCGCCACGGGTGAGAAAGTCTCATCGTAGTCAACCCCTTGAACTTGTCGAAAACCTTTCGCAACAAGTCGAGCTTTATAGACAGATTACATTACCATCAGCCGGTCTTCTTCTTAAAGATCCATTTATTCTCAATGGCTTGCCGATCATCGGCAAGTCAACCAAAGTCCATACTTTGTTCTCATACATGGATCCCATCTCAGATTTCATGGCTTCCACCATTTTATGGAATCTGGGCTCACCATCGCTTCTTCATAGTTTGTAGGTTCGCCATGGTCAAGTAACATGACTTCGAATAGGATTACCGTACCACCGGGTGCGAGATCTTACTCTAGTTGACCTCGTAGTTCAAGAGAAACTTGATCTCAAGTTTCATGATCAATATCATTAGCTTCCTCACTAATTGGTGCAATTGTCACAGAACCGGTTCTTGTGATGAACTACTTTCCAATAAGGGAGCAGATCTGATTATCTCATCAAGTTCTACTTTTCTCCCACTCACTTCTTTCGAGAGAAACTCCTTTTCTAGAAAGGATCCGAATTTAGCAACGAAAATCTTGCCTTCAGATCTGTGATAGAAGGTGTACCCAATAGTCTCTTTTGGGTATCCTATGAAGACACATTTCTCCGATTTAGGTTCGAGCTTATCCGGTTGAAGTTTCTTCACATAAGCATCGCAGCCCCAAACTTTAAGATACGACAACTTTGGTTTCTTGCCAAACCATAGTTCATAAGGTGTCGTTTCAACGGATTTTGATGGTGCCCTATTTAACATGAATGCGGCCGTCTCTAAAGCATAACCCCAAAACGATAGCGGTAAATCAGTAAGAGACATCATAGATCGCACCATATCTAGTAAAGTACGATTACGACGTTCGGACACACCATTTCGTTGTGGTGTTCCAGGTGGCGTGAGTGGCGAAACTATTCCGCATTGTTTCAAATGTAAACCAAACTCGTAACTCAAATATTCTCCTCCAAGATCAGATCGTAGAAATTTTATTTTCTTGTTACGATGATTTTCCACTTCACTCAAATTCTTTGAACTTTTCAAATGTTTCAGACTTATGTTTCATCAAGTAGATATACCCATATCTGCTCAAATCATCTGTGAAGGTGAGAAAATAACGATACCCGCCAAGGCGTGCCTCAACATTCATTGGACCACAAACATCGGTATGTATGATTTCCAACAAATCAGTTGCTCGCTCCATAGTTCCGGAGAACGGCGTTTTAGTCATCTTGCCCATGAGGCACGGTTCATAAGTACCAAGTGATTCATAATCAAGTGATTCCAAAAGCCCATCAGTATGGAGTTTCTTCATGCGTTTTACACCGATATGACCCAAACGGCAGTGCCACAAATAAGTTGCACTATCATTATCAACTCTGCATCTTTTGGTTTCAACACTATGAAAAATATGTGTATTACTACTATCGAGATTCAATAAAAATAGACCACTCTTCAAGGGTGCATGACCATAAAAGATATTATTCATATAAATAGAACAACCATTATTCTGACTTAAATGAATAACCGTCTCGCATCAAACAAGATCCAGATATAATGTTCATGCTCAACGCCGGCACCAAATAACAATTATTTAGGTCTAAAACTAATCCCGATGGTAGATGTAGAGGTAGCGTGCCGACCGCGATCACATCGACTTTGGAACCATTTCCCACGCACATCGTCACCTCGTCCTTAGCCAATCTTCGCTAATCCGTAGTTCCCTGCTTCGAGTTGCAAATATTAGCAATGTAACCGTATCAAATACCTGTGTACTCTGCGAGTATTAGTAAGGTACACATCAATAACATGTATATCACATATACCTTTGTTCACTTTGCCATCCTTCTTATCCGCCAAATACTTGGGGCAGTTCCGCTTCAGGTGTCGGTCGCTTGCGGTAGAAGCACTTCGATCTCGTGCTTAGGTCCGCATTTGGGTTTCTTCTCTTGAGCAAAGAACTTGTTTGCTGTTCTTCTTGAAGTTTCCCTTCTTCTTCCCTTTGCCCTTTTTCTTGAAACTGGTGGTCTTTTTAACCATCAACACTTGATGCTCCTTTTTGATTTCTACCTCCGCGGCTTTTAGCATTGAAAGAGCTCGGGAATAGACTTGTCCATCCCTTGCATATTATAGTTCATCACGAAGCTCTTGTAGCTTGGTGGCAGTGATTGAAGAATTACATCAATGACACTATCATCGTGAAGATTAACTCCGGTTGAATCAAGTGATTATTATACCTGCACATTTTGAGTATGTGTTCACCGACGTAACTATTCTCCTCCATCTTGCAGCTATAGAACTTATTAGAGACTTCATATCTCTCAATCCGGGCATTTGCTTGAAATATTAACTTCAACTCCTGGAACATCTCATATGCTCCATGACGTTCAAAACGTCGTTGAAGGCCCGGTTCTAAGCCGTAAAGCATGGCACAATCGAACTATCGAGTAGTCATCAGCTTTGCTCGCCAGACGTTCTTAACGCCGTCGGGCCAGCATCAAGAAGCAGTTCGGCACCCAGCGGTGCTTCCGGGACGTAATTCTTCCGTGCAGCAATGAGGATAATCCTCAGATTACGGACCCGATCCGTGTAATTGCTACCATCATCTTTCAACTTTGCTTTCTCAAGGAACGCATTAAAATTCAACTAACAACAAAGACGAGCCATCTATCTACAAAGAAACATAGACAAGCAAAATACTATCGGTACTAAGTTCATGATAAATTTAAGTTCAATTAATCATATTACTTAAGAACTCCCACTTAGATAGACATCTCTCTAATCATCTAAGTGATTACGTGATCCAAATCAACTAAACCATGTCCGATCATCACGTGAGATGGAGTAGTTTCAATGGTGAACATCACTATGTTGATCATATCTACTATATGATTCACGTTCGACCTTTCGGTCTCCGTGTTCCGAGGCCATATCCGTATATGCTAGGCTCGGCCAAGTTTGACCTGAGTATTCGCGTGTGCAACTGTTTTGCACCCGTTGTATTTGAACATAGAGCCTATCACACCCGATCATCACGTGGTGTCTCAAAGACGAAGAACTTTCGCAATGGTGCATACTCAGGAGAACACTTCTTGATATTTAGTGAGAGATCATCTTATAATGCTACCGTCCAATCAAAGCAAGATAAGATGCATAAAGGATAAACATCACATGCAATCAATATAAGTGATATGATATGGCCATCATCATCTTGTGCTTGTGATCTCCATCTCCGAAGCACCGTCGTGATCATCATCGCCACCGCGCCGACACCTTGATCTACATCGTAGCATCGTTGTCGCCTCGCCAACTATTGCTTCTACGACTATCGCTACCGCTTAGTGATAAAGTAAAGCAATTACATGGCGTTGCATTTCATACAATAAAGCGACAACCATATGGCTCTCGCCGATTGCCGATAACTTCGGTTACAAAACATGATCATCTCATACAATAAAATATAGCATCACGTCTTGACCATATCACATCACAACATGCCCTGCAAAAACAAGTTAGACGTCCTCTACTTTGTTGTTGCAAATTTTACGTGCTCGCTACGGGCTGAGCAAGAACCGTTCTTACCTACGCATCAAAACCACAACGATAGTTTGTCAAGTTGGTGTTGTTTTAACCTTCGCAAGGACCGGGCGTAGCCACACTCGGTTCAACTAAAGTGAGAGAGAGACACCCGCCGGTCACCTTTAAGCAACGAGTGCTCGCAGCGGTGAAACCAGTCTCGCCAGAAGCGTGACGCGTAATGTCGGTCCGGCCGCTTCATCTCACAATACCGCCAACCAATGTATGACATGCTGGTAAGCAGTATGACTTGTATCGCCCACAACTCACTTGTGTTCTACTCGTGCATATAACATCAACGCATAAAACCTGGCTCGGATGCCACTGTTGGGGAACGTAGTAATTTCAAAAAATTTCCTACGCACACGCAAGGATCATGGTGATGCATAGCAACGAGAGGGGAGAGTATTGTCCACGTACCCTCGTAGACCGTAAGCGGAAGCGTTATGACAACGCGGTTGATGTCGTCGGACGGATTCACGCTCCGACCGATCCAAGTACCGAACGCACGGCACCTCCGAGTTCAGACACGCTCAGCTCGATGACGATCCCGGACTCCGATCCAAAGCAAAGTGTCGGGATGAGTTCCACAAGACGACGGGCGTGCAGGACGATGATGATGTTCTACCGGGCGCAGGCTTCGCAGAACTCCGCGACGATATGACCGAGGTGGAATATGGTGGAAGGGGCACCGCACACGGCTAAGGAACGATCCGTAGAGATCAACTTGTGTGTCCCGGAGTGCCCCAACGCCTGTGATATAAAGGAGGGAGGGAAGGTGCCGGCCCCCAAGGGTGCGCTGGAGGAGTCCTACTCCCATCGGGAGTAGGACTCCCCTCTGCCTTGTTGGAGAAGGAAAGGGGAAGGGGAAAGAGGAAGGGGGCGCCGCCTCTCCTTGTCCTATTCGGACTAGGGGAAGGGGGCGTGGCCTGCCTGGCCGCCCTCCTCTTCTCCCTTATGGCCCACTAAGGCCCATTATCCCCGGAGGGTTCCGTAACCCCTGTTCCTAAGAAAATCCCGATTTCACCCGGAACCATTCCGATATCCAAATATAGGCTTCCAATATATCAATCTTTATGTCTCGACCATTTCGAGACTCCTCGTCACGTCCGTGATCACATCCGGGACTCCGAACAAACTTCGGTACATCAAAACTTATAAACTCATAATAAAACTGTCATCGTAACGTTAAGCGTGCGGACCCTACGGGTTCGAGAACTATATAGACATGACCTAGAACTATTCTCGGTCAATAACCAATAGCGGAACCTGGATGCCCATATTGGTTCCTACATATTCTACGAAGATCTTTATCGGTAAAACCGCATAACGACATACGTTGTTCCCTTTGTCATTGGTATGTTACTTGCCCGAGATTCGATCGTCGGTATCCAATACCTAGTTCAATCTCAAGCATCGGCAAGTCTCTTTACTCGTTCCGTAATACATCATCTCGCAACCAACTTATTAGTTGCAATGCTTGCAAGGCTTATGTGATGTGTATTACCGAGAGGGCCCAGATACCTCTCCAGATAATCGGAGTGACAAAACCTAATCTCGAAATACGCCAACCCAACATGTACCTTTGGAGACACCTGTAGTACTCCTTTATAATCACCCGATTACGTTGTGACGTTTGGTAGCACCAAAGTGTTCCTCCGTAAACGGGAGTTGCATAATCTCATAGTTACGGGGAACATGTATAGGTCATGAAGAAAGCAATAGCAATATACTAAACGATCAAGTGCTAGGCTAACGGAATGGGTCATGTCAATCACATCATTCTCCTAATGATGTGATCCCATTAATCAAATAACAACACATGTCTATGGTTAGGAAACATAACCATCTTTGATTAATGAGCTAGTCAAGTAGAGGCATACTAGTGACTATATGTTTGTCTATGTATTCACACATGTATCATGTTTCCGGTTAATACAATTCTAGCATGAATAATAAACATTTATCATGATATGAGGAAATAAATAATAACTTTATTATTGCCTCTAGGGCATATTTCCTTCAGTCTCCCACTTGCACTAGAGTCAACAATCTAGATTACACTGTAATGATTCTAACACCCATGGAGTCTTGGTGCTGATCATGTTTTGCTCGTGGAAGAGGCTTAGTCAACGGTCTGCGCAACATTCAGATCCGTATGTATCTTGCAAATCTCTATGTCTCCCACGGACTTGGTCCGGATGGAATCAAGAGTCTCTTGATATGCTTGGTCCTCTTGTGAAATCTGGATTCCTTTGCCAAGGCAATTGCACCAAGATTGTCACATAAGATCTTCATTGGTCCCGATGCACTAGGTATGACACCTAGATCGGAAATGAACTCTTTCATCCAGACTCCTTCATTTGTCGCTTAAAGCAGCTATGTACTCCGCTTCACACGTAGATCCCGCCACGACGCTTTGTTTAGAACTGCACCAACCGACAGCTCCACCGTTTAATAAAAACACGTATCCGGTTTGCGATTTAGAATCGTCCGGATCGATGTCAAAGCTTGCATCGACGTAACCATTTACGACTAGCTCTTTGTCACCTCCATATACGAGAAACATATCCTTAGTCCTTTTCGTGTATTTCGGGATGTTCTTGACCGTTGTCCGATGATCCACTCACTGGATTACTTTGGTACCTCCCACTAAACTTATTGCTAAGCATACAACAGTGTCAGTACACAAGATTGCATACATGATAGAGCCTATGGCTGAAGCATAGGGAACATCTTTCATTTTCTCTCTATCTTACGCTATGGTCGGGCATTGAGTCGACTCAATTTCACACCTTGTAACACGGTAAGAATCCTTTCTTTGCTCGATCCATTTTGAACTTTTCAAAACTTTATCAAGGTATGTGCTTTGTGATAGTCCAATCAAGCATCTTGATCTATCTCTATAGATCTTGATGCCCTATATGTAATCAGCTTCACCGAGGTCTTTCATTGAAAACTTTTATTCAATTATACTTTTATGCTATCCAGAATTTCTATATCATTTCCAATTAATAATATGTCATCCACATATAATATCGTAAATGCTACAGAGCTCCCACTCATTTTCTTGTAAATACAGGCTTCTCCAAAAGTCTCAGATAAAACCATATGCTTTGATCACACTATCAAAGCGTTTATTCCAACTCCGAGAGGCTTGCACCAGACCATAAATTGATCGCTGGAGCTTGCACACTTTGTTAGCACCTTTTGGATCAACAAAAACCTTCCGGTTGCATCATATACAACTCTTCTTCTAGAAATCCATTCAAGAATGCAGTTTTGACATCCATTTGCCAAATTTCATAATCATAAAATGCAGCAATTGCTAACATGATTCGGACAGACTTAAGCATTGCTACGGGTGAGAAAGTCTCATCGTAGTCAACCCCTTGAACTTGTCGAAAACCTTTACGCAACAAGTCGAGCTTTATAGACGATTACATTACCATCGGCGTCGGTCTTCTTCTTAAAGATCCATTTATTCTCAATGGCTTGCCGATCATCGGGCAAGTCAACCAAAGTCCATACTTTGTTCTCATACATGGATCCCATCTCAGATTTCATGGCTTCCAGCCATTTTATGAATCTGGGCTCACCATCGCTTCCTCATAGTTTGTAGGTTCGCCATGGTCAAGTAACATGACTTCGAATAGGATTACCGTACCACCGGTGCAGATCTTACTCTAGTTGACCTCGTGAGTTCAAGAGAAACTTGATCTCAAGTTTCATGATCAATATCATTAGCTTCCTCACTAATTGGTGCAATTGTCACAGAACCGGTTCTTGTGATGAACTACTTTCCAATAAGGGAGCAGAATCTGATTATCTCATCAAGTTCTACTTTTCTCCCACTCACTTCTTTCGAGAGAAACTCCTTTTCTAGAAAGGATCCGAATTTAGCAACGAAAATCTTGCCTTCAGATCTGTGATAGAAGGTGTACCCAATAGTCTCTTTTGGGTATCCTATGAAGACACATTTCTCCGATTTAGGTTCGAGCTTATCCGGTTGAAGTTTCTTCACATAAGCATCGCAGCCCCAAACTTTAAGATCGACAACTTTGGTTTCTTGCCAAACCATAGTTCATAAGGTGTCGCTTTCAACGGATTTTGATGGTGCCCTATTTAACATGAATGCGGCCGTCTCTAAAGCATAACCCCAAAAGCGATAGCGGTAAATCAGTAAGAGACATCATAGATCGCACCATATCTAGTAAAGTACGATTCTGACGTTCGGACACACCATTTCGTTGTGGTGTTCCGTATTGGCGTGAGTGGCTAAACTATTCCGCATTGTTTCAAATGTAAACCAAACTCGTAACTCAAATATTCTCCTCCACGATCAGATCGTAGAAATTTTATTTTCTTGTTACGATGATTTTCCACTTCACTCTGAAATTCTTTGAACTTTTCAAATGTTTCAGACTTATGTTTCATCAAGTAGATATACCCATATCTGCTCAAATCATCTGTGAAGGTGAGAAAATAACTTGATACCCGGCAAGTGCCTCAACATTCATTGGACCACAAACATCAAGATGTATGATTTCCAACAAATCAGTTGCTCGCTCCATAGTTCCGGAGAACGGCGTTTTAGTCATCTTGCCCATGAGGCACGGTTCGCAAGTACCAAGTGATTCATAATCAAGTGATTCCAAAAGCCCATCAAGATGGAGTTTCTTCATGCGTTTACACCGATATGACCCAAACGGCGGTGCCACAAATAAGTTGCACTATCATTATCAACTCTGCATCTTTTGGTTTCAACACTATGAAAAATATGTGTATTACTACTATCGAGATTCAATAAAAATAGACCACTCTTCAAGGGTGCATGACCATAAAAGATATTATTCATATAAATAGAACAACCATTATTCTCTGACTTAAATGAATAACCGTCTCGCATCAAACAAGATCCATATATAATGTTCATGCTTAACGCTGGCACCAAATAACAATTATTTAGGTCTAAAACTAATCCCGATGGTAGATGTAGAGGTAGCGTGCCGACCGCGATCACATCGACTTTGGAACCATTTCCCACGCCAGATCGTCACCTCGCCCTTAGCCAATCTTCGCTTAATCCGTAGTTCTGTTTCGAGTTGCAAATATTAGCAATGTAACCAAAGATCAAATACCTGTGTACTCTGCGAGTATTAGTAAGGTACACATCAATAACATGTATATCACATATACCTTTGTTCACTTTGCCATCCTTCTTATCCGCCAAATACTTGGGGCAGTTCCGCTTCCAAAGGTGTCCACCGCTTGCAAGAGAAGCACTTTCGGCCTCGTGCTTAGGTCCGGACTTGGGTTTCTTCTCTTGAGCAAAGAACTTGTTTGCTGTTCTTCTTGAAGTTTCCTTCTTCTTCCCTTTGCCCTTTTTCTTGAAATCGGTGGTCTTTTAACCATCAACACTTGATGCTCCTTTTTGATTTCTACCTCCGCTGCTTTTAGCATTGCGAAGAGCTCGGGAATAGACTTGTCCATCCCTTGCATATTATAGTTCATCACGAAGCTCTTGTAGCTTGGTGGCGATGATTGAAGAATTACATCAATGACACTATCATCGTGAAGATTAACTCCAGCTTGAATCAAGTGATTATTATACCTGCACATTTTGAGTATGTGTTCACCTTGTAACTATTCTCCTCCATCTTGCAGCTATAGAACTTATTAGAGACTTCATATCTCTCAATCCGGGCATTTGCTTGAAATATTAACTTCAACTCTGGAACATCTCATATGCTCCATGACGCTCAAAAGCGTCGTTGAAGGCCCGGTTCTAAGCCGTAAAGCATGGCACAATCGAACTATCGAGTAGTCATCGACTTTGCTTTCGCCAGACGTTCTTAACGCCGTCGCCAGCATCAAGAAGCAGTTCGGCACCCAGCGGTGCTTCCAGGGGCGTAATTCTTCCGTGCAGCAATGAGGATAATCCTCAGGTTACGGACCCAGTCCGTGTAATTGCTACCATCATCTTTCAACTTTGCTTTCTCAAGGAACGCATTAAAATTCAACGGAACAACAAAGACGAGCCATCTATCTACAGTAAACATAGACAAGCAAAATACTATCAGTACTAAGTTCATGATAAATTTAAGTTCAATTAATCATATTACTTAAGAACTCCCACTTAGATAGACATCTCTCTAATCATCTAAGTGATTACGTGATCCAAATCAACTAAACCATGTCCGATCATCACGTGAGATGGAGTAGTTTCAATGGTGAACATCACTATGTTGATCATATCTACTATATGATTCACGTTCGACCTTTCGGTCTCCGTGTTCCGAGGCCATATCTGTATATGCTAGGCTTGTCAAGTTTGACCTGAGTATTCCTCCTGTGCAACTGTTTTGCACCCGTTGTATTTGAACGTAGAGCCTATCACACCCGATCATCACGTGGTGTCTCAGCACGAAGAACTTCCGCAATGGTGCATACTCAGGCAGAACACTTCTTGATATTTAGTGAGAGATCATCTTATAATGCTACCGTCAATCAAAGCAAGATAAGATGCATAAAGGATAAACATCACATGCAATCAATATAAGTGATATGATATGGCCATCATCATCTTGTGCTTGTGATCTCCATCTCCGAAGCACCGTCGTGATCATCATCGCCACCGCGCCGACACCTTGATCTACATCGTAGCATCGTTGTCGTCTCGCCAACTATTGCTTCTCGACTATCGCTACCGCTTAGTGATAAAGTAAAGCAATTACATGGCGCTTGCATTTCATACAATAAAGCGACAACCATATGGCTCTCGCCGATTGCCGATAACTTCGGTTACAAAACATGATCATCTCATACAATAAAATATAGCATCACGTCTTGACCATATCACATCACAACATGCCTGCAAAAACAAGTTAGACGTCCTCTACTTTGTTGTTGCAAATTTTACGATGCTCGCTACGGGCTGAGCAAGAACCGTTCTTACCTACGCATCAAAACCACAACGATAGTTTGTCAAGTTGGTGTTGTTTTAACCTTCGCAAGGACCGGCGTAGCCACACTCGGTTCAACTAAAGTGAGAGAGACAGACACCCGCCGGTCACCTTTAAGCAACGAGTGCTCGCAGCGGTGAAACCAGTCTCGCCAGAAGCGTCTGGCGTAATGTCGGTCCGGGCCGCTTCATCTCACAATACCGCCGAACCAATGTATGACATGCTGGTAAGCAGTATGACTTGTATCGCCCACAACTCACTTGTGTTCTACTCGTGCATATAACATCAACGCATAAAACCTGGCTCGGATGCCACTGTTGGGGAACGTAGTAATTTCAAAAAATTTCCTACGCTCACGCAAGATCATGGTGATGCATAGCAACGAGAGGGGAGAGTATTGTCCACGTACCCTCAGAGACCGTAAGCGGAAGCGTTATGACAACGCGGTTGATGTAGTCAGACGTCTTCACGATCCGACCGATCCAAGTACCGAACGACGGCACCTCCGAGTTCAGACACGCTCAGCTCGATGACGATCCCGGACTCCGATCCACAAAGTGTCGGGATGAGTTCCACAAGACGACGGCGTGGTAGGACGATGATGATGTTCTACCGGGCGCAGGCTTCGCGTAAACTCCGCTGACGATATGACCGAGGTGGAATATGGTGGAAGGGGCACCGCACACGGCTAAGGAACGATCCGTAGATCAACTTGTGTGTCCCGGGTGCCCCACCGCCTCAGATATAAAGGAGGGAGGGAGGTGCGGCGGCCCCCCAAGGGGTGCGCTGGAGGAGTCCTACTCCCATCGGGAGTAGGACTCCCCTCTTGCCTTGTTGGAGAAGGAAAGGGGAAGGGAAAGAGGAAGGGCGCCGCCTCCTCCTTGTCCTATTCGGACTAGGGGAAGGGGGCGCGTGGCCTGCCCCGCCGGCCCTCCTCTTCTCCCTTATGGCCCACTAAGGCCCATTATCCCCGGAGGGTTCCGTAACCCGGTGTTCCTAAGAAAATCCCGATTTCACGGAACCATTCCGATATCCAAATATAGGCTTCCAATATATCAATCTTTATGTCTCGACCATTTCGAGACTCCTCGTCACGTCCGTGATCACATCCGGGACTCGAACAAACTTCGTACATCAAAACTTATAAACTCATAATAAAACTGTCATCGTAACGTTAAGCGTGCGGACCCTACGGTTCGAGAACTATATAGACATGACCTAGAACTATTCTCGGTCAATAACCAATAGCGGAACCTGGATGCCCATATTGGTTCCTACATATTCTACGAAGATCTTTATCGGTAAAACCGCATAACGACATACGTTGTTCCCTTTGTCATTGGTATGTTACTTGCGAGATTCGATCGTCGGTATCCAATACCTAGTTCAATCTCAATTCTTGGCAAGTCTCTTTACTCGTTCCGTAATACATCATCTACTTAACCAACTTATTAGTTGCAATGCTTGCAAGGCTTATGTGATGTGTATTACCGAGAGGGCCAGAGATACCTCTCCGAGCAATCGGAGTGACAAAACCTAATCTCGAAATACGCCAACCCAACATGTACCTTTGGAGACACCTGTAGTACTCCTTTATAATCACCCGATTACGTTGTGACGTTTGGTAGCACCAAAGTGTTCCTCCGGATGGCAGGAGTTGCATAATCTCATAGTTACAGGAACATGTATAGGTCATGAAGAAAGCAATAGCAATATACTAAACGATCAAGTGCTAGGCTAACGGAATGGGTCATGTCAATCACATCATTCTCCTAATGATGTGATCCCATTAATCAAATAACAACACATGTCTATGGTTAGGAAACATAACCATCTTTGATTAATGAGCTAGTCAAGTAGAGGCATACTAGTGACTATATGTTTGTCTATGTATTCACACATGTATCATGTTTCCGGTTAATACAATTCTAGCATGAATAATAAACATTTATCATGATATGAGGAAATAAATAATAACTTTATTATTGCCTCTAGGGCATATTTCCTTCATTTGCAGCTCTATTTCCCCCGACACCCCCATCCGAACTGCTCGTTTCCTATTCCTCGGTCCGTGATGCGCCCCCGTCCCTTCGTCCGCTATGCGCCGCCGCCGTCCTCCCTCCTACCGGCGACGAAGATTGGCCACCCTTCCCCTCGCACGTGCCAGGTCATCCAGTGTGTTGCCACTTGCCAGCGCTATCCCTCAACTGCTCATTTTTTGTCCCTTCGTCCGCGACGCCACTGTTCGTTCATCAGCGTCCTTCATCGGCGATGCGTCGCTGCCGTCCTCCGTCCCGTCGATGAGCTTCT
This sequence comes from Aegilops bicornis, assembly GCA_021605145.1. Classification (NCBI taxonomy): domain Eukaryota; kingdom Viridiplantae; phylum Streptophyta; class Magnoliopsida; order Poales; family Poaceae; genus Aegilops; species Aegilops bicornis. The sequence goes on from CM038675.1 coordinate 190,311,893, forward strand.
GTTGCGATACCTCCGCATCGGTGCCCTCTACTTGTGATGTACTCTTCCTGCAGGCCCCTTCTTTGTTGTTTTTTAATTTGTGTCTTGCAGCGTCCTCGATGGCGGCTGCGGCGGCCGCCCACGACGTCGGCGGCCATTACTGGCTGTACTCCTCCTGCATCGACATCCTTGCCCTTGCAGTTTTACCGCGCGTCCCTCCCCATTCCGTGACTGAAGCTGGAACTGTCATGTAATTGTCGTGATGAAGGTCCAATGGCTAACTAAGGTACGCCTCTATCTCTCTTGTGAATACCTCTGGAACCGATCATTGAAATACACATGGAGAGGTAAAACTTAATCAGCTAGGCTGTTATGTGTGTTAAATTGTTTATTAGCTTGTTTTGCCGCTTTACTGTCTAATAAGAAAGCTAACTGAAACTCAATATCTTTAGGTTGCAAAATAATTATTGGTTCAAATCGCTTCCTAAGAGAGTAAAATGTATGACATTGATCACACAAAGGCGCAGCAAGCCAGCAACGACCAGTACTCCAGTAGAGATTTTCCTGTGCTTAATTGCGCCACTTATTTTATCAAACCATTGTTGGTATAGAAGAATAGTTTACCATGATTCAGTTTCCAAGGAGGCTCTGATTTGCAGTTAAAGTGATGAAGAAATTTTGGAACATGGGATGCGAATCATGATTAACGAAAGGAGAAGATCTGCTAATATGGTAACAATACACCTCATTTAAATAGATTGTGTTTTCTGTATTATGACAATGTCTCATTACCTGCAAGTACTTTCGTCAGCATGGTTATTCTTTCATCAGCTCAAGTTAGTCTGAAGAATTAGTAGTTCAGTACTATCTCTCAGTGTATATCTTCGATTACTTTTCAATAGCAATAAATTTTACATTCTCATATCATATGTATGATGTTTGGTGTCTAAATTCTCTACTGGCGATTCTTCCCCTCTTTGCAGGGAACAGTCTATATCTTCGATTACTTTTCAATAGCAAAAACTTTTTACATTCTCATATGTATGAGGTTTGGTGTCTAAATTCTCTACTGGCGACCCTTCCCCTCTTTGCAGGAAGCATGAAATGCATTGAACGCCGACACTATAGAACCTGTATTCCATTGGGTTCATGATTGTCTAACAAGATAGATTATTTTCTAAAAGATTTGTGCTGAAGTTACAGGATTATGGATGCACATTGTTTTCTTTCGTTGACCATAGAACATGATTTATCTTTATTTTTTTCTCCTAAAGCCTGAGGCTTTGAGCTCCGGGTCGGGAAGCTATTTTTATTGTGAAAAGAGTCAGAAGTCAGACCTTTGGCAAATGGAACACACATAAATTGTTTGAAGATGGTATTATTTGGGAGACCAATAATATTATGTCAATTTGCATCGATTAATATGTGAGAAACCCTTACTTGCCCCCGAATTAATCCCTCAAATTTAGGAATCCTGTTACACAATATGATCTCTTTATGGTTGGTGGAGCTTTGTCACAATCATTGTGAGACGAATGTGTGACTTCCAGTGCCAAAGATCACCTTTCTATTTATCACGAGTTAATAGAAAAAGGGTACAAAAATTTGAGTATGGCATCCATGTTTCTTTTGAACCTGAAACAGTGGGAAAGGCTCCCACTGGAATTATATTAAATATGAGTTAATGTTTCACTGTACAAGCCATATTTACAAACTATGGCATCCATGTTATTAATTCCATTCTTTCTTCATTTCCTTAAATCATTATATGTGTCCAATGCCATCTTTACAGTCATTTCTTCAATTGTACATTTTTAGGAGTTGTTGTTTAACACATTGCTTATAATTTTGTGGTTGTTGATTGCAGAATGTCTGCTCGCTATGGATAAACAAGAGTGTTGTTTGTCCTTTCTAGGAGTACTTGGGTACCGGCACTCTATTGTCATAAATGTGATCCCTGGAGTTTATGAACATAAAAATATTCTGGCTGAAGATAGAACCAAGTTTGATTGTTTCAAGTGGTAAAAATTAACCATTTTCAGATATATTTCTATAATTCCTTTGGTCAGATGCCCTATTATTTTGTTAAGATGTATTTAAGATGGCGGGCGCGGCAACGCGCGCTTTTATGGTCTAGTATGCCTGGCAATAATATGATCATGCTTCGCACAGAAGCAAGAAAACCATACATATCACCACACATAAAGCTTTGCACATCGCAAAAGCAGGCATTTGAATATCAGAAATGCAGGAACATACAAAGTTTGTATAACCCAAAGTTAATTTCAGAAAACTTACATGGTCTGCATGTTGCTAAGCACACAAATTTAGTGGTTCTTGACTCGTTTCAAGGATCTGCAAGACAAGGGCCCAGTTGTGAAAACATACATGTGCATGCTCATGTAAATCAACTAGTTAGCCGTGTCTCAAATAGATTATATTACGTTCAAGTCCAGTTAAGCGATGTGTTGTGCATACACTACTCAGATCATGCTTACTCTGTTCTACAGGAAAAAGAAGCAAAGGAAAGGATAGCTCTATGGATTAGTGTTCCCTAGTTCTGTAAAGCTTCAGCTGAATTTGAGCCGCAGAAAATAGCAGAAAAGAAGCTAATCAATCAAAATACTGTCATAGCTCCCAATTACAATAATAGAGGTAAAATAATTTACTCATATTTCATTGAATGTTGATTTTATGAATGGAAACGAATTTAAGCAAATCATCACTCTAAAATCTATAACTGACAGAAGCAAAATGGTCTTACATCTGTGCAAGAGCTCTCCCCCTATGAGATGCATGTACATATACTGGTGAATCTGCATCCCAAGTTGATGTTGCTTCTCCAAGCTAGAAAACACCAATGTAGCCTTTAAACATTCCTTGGTACCTTTAAATCACAAAAACATCCAGTCAGGTAATATGTTTTAAGTGAACAAGACGGGATTATTAGAAGGAAGATTGTTCCAGTAACCATCACGATTTCCCTGAAAAGAGAGGATAAACGAGTACCTATCGACTACTTTGGTTGCTTTGCCCACACAAGCAATCAACAATCTAGTTGACATAGTATCCAGAGTACTAGCATCCAACGGCAGAGCTTCACAGGGGCGAACCTGGGCGGTCACCCCGGAGCGAAAAGGAATTTTTTTAGTACCAGAGTAGTGCTGCACACTACAACCCATAACGCACAATTATCACATCCTTCTCACGCTCTGTATAGGAGACAGACAAGCAGCGACCCAATACTGTAGCGCGTCTTCTACTCTTTTGTCTAGCACGGACTTTGCGACTGGCGACCCATGAGCATGGGGTCAGGGAGTCAGGACGCAGGCCACTGGAGCTTGCCGGCATTGGGGCCAGATGCCAGAGGCTGGTGGTTAGAGCTCCTGGGCTCATCTAGTCGCGGTCGTGCTTAGGCATCAGTCCACTGCCGGTGTCTTGTACAAGTGATTAAAAAAATGTTCGCATATTGAAAAAATATGGTGAATTTGAACAGAAAATTTGCAAATTAAAAAAAATGTTCATGATTTTTCAAAAATTGTTCACAAAAATAAAAAAATGATCATGGATTACAAAGATGGTTCATCAATTGAAAAACTGTTCGCTGATTCAAAATGTTCATGCATTTCAAGAATATGTTCGTCAAAACAAAAATGCTAATGAATTTCAAAACATGTACGTCGATTCAAAACTGTTCACCAATTCAAACAATGTTCAACGATTAAAAATCATTCGCTGATTCCAAAAAATGTCCATCGGTTCATAAAATGTGCATCTTTTCAAAAAATGTTCGCCGGTTAAAAAAACGTTCACAATTTCAGCAAAAATTATTCGGAAAATAATATTGAATTTTTTGAAAAATGTTCGTTAACTTGAAGAATGTTCACGGTTTCGTAAAAGATGTTCGCGAATTCAAAAAATGTTCACGGCTAAAAAATATGTTTGTGAATTTAATGTTCACGATTTCAAAATTTTGTATGTGAATTCAAAAAAATATTCATGATTTCAAAACAATTTTTATGAATTGGAAAAGATATTCGGCACATGAAAAGGTGAAAAAAAAGAAAAACAGAAAAGAAAGGAAAAAGAAAAAAAGAGGAAAAAAATGAAAAAGAAAAAGAAAGAAAACACCAGAAGGAAAAAACAATGGAAAAACTAAAACACCGGTTTAGGGAAGGTTATAGAACCTTTCCAAAACAGGTATGAGGAAGAACCTGAAATGGGCAGGCCCAGAAGAGGAGCACGCACACGGGGAGGAGGGGGGGGGGGGGGGATAAAGAACGCGAAAAAGAGAAGTAAAAAAAAAGTAGCGACCTACGCGAGAATAGGATTGCCCGGGCTTCACATGGGTGCAATTTTAAGGGTGTTTGGTTTCGATCCATCGTGAAATGTAACTGGCCCGTTCCACACTTAGCGCCTATTCTCGTGTTTGGTCCATCTGAGAAACCGAAACCCACACGTTCCTTAAAATATCATATTTGCTAGATATGCTAAACTTGGTCGTTCCTCCAAATTGATCGGACGACACGAAACGACTCACTCTTTCCTCTTCTTTGACTCTCGGTTGGGGTCTAAAATCAGGACTGAAGACAGACATTTAGTCCCGATTTCAGACACCAACCGGGACTAAAGGGTATCGCACCTGCCGCAACCCCTTTAGTCCCGGTTCGTGTCTGGAACCGGGACTAAAGGTCCCTTTCCAGCCGGGACTGATGCCTGCCGAGCCCTAACCAACGTACTAGCCACTCGAACCGGGATTAATGCGGTTCGTAACGCGACCGGGACTATTGCTCCGATCCGGCTAGAACCAAAACCCCGTTTTCTACTAGTGGGTGCACAATAATAGAGCCGTTGAGGAGGGCTAAATAGCATGATTTGGCAGAGTAGATACCATTGTTAGTCCAGCGCCATCACAAGGAATAAGGAACCTTGATGAAAGAGACTTCCCACAAACGGGGCCATAGCTCGAAGTACTGTACCATTGCCGCAGGTCCAAGTGCGCCTCGGATGTCCCAGGTCCAGGTTCGCCGGGCAAGGCCATCAGCGACCGTGCATGCCTAGCGCCGGTGCCGAGGCACAAGTGCAACAATGGCTGCGAGATCAAAGAACTGTTGGAAATATTAGCACTTTTCCGATTAAACTTATCCACGAGTATACAATAAGCGTGGCATAAAAGGTATGCATCTCGAAGCGATACCGAAGCATACTAGTACGTACAGAACATAGAATCGAACCATCTATGAGCAGCACAAATACGGCTAGCATAAGTACGAGTAAACGAGGGATGAACAGATCATACCCTCCGGTTGGGCAGGCCAACGCGGCGGCTGCAGCGGCAGCCTCGGCGTCGTCCGTGGCCTTCTTCTTAGCAGCGGCGTCGTCGGCCATGGTGTCGATGCAGGGGAAGTAGAGGAAGCAGGGGCGGACCGAGCTGGGGACGGATCGGGAGCAGTCGCGTTGAGACGCTCCCCAAAAACCTTATTGCCGTTCTCCCGGGCAGGATCTCGAACGACAGGGTTCCGGAGGCACCTGCTCTCCCGAACAACCGTGCACGCGGTCGTCGGGATGGGATCGCCAGAGGCAGCACAGAGTGAGGAACAGTAGATGACGGCTAGGTCACGCGAGAGGGAGTGAGTGAACCGAACTAGGTTACTTCACTGGCCAGAGCCTTCTTATATAGTTCGTAAGGAAGAAAGTCGTGGGCCTTGCGGAGGCCCACGACCGAGTCGGCCCACTCCCGGCACCCAAAGTCCAACGTCTCGGACAGTGGCCCACCTGTTAATTAATCCCTGATTAATTAATTCGTTCCTGAGCGGCAAAAATAAGCTTCGGCTCGGCTCATTCCCGCAACCCGCAACCCGCAACCCGCGGCGCGCGCGCGTCGTGACGAGGCGAGGCGGGCGGCGGAGGAGGAGGAGCGCGCGTGTACCACTCCTCTTCCGAGGCTCCCAATGGCAAGTGGTAGAGCAGCCCTTATAAAGGGGTCTCAACTCTCCTCAACTAGCAAGGTGGGACTAAACTTCCCACCACCTGCCATCTCATACATGGGCCTCAAGATTAACCAAGGATTAGTGTCTTATATGGGCCTAAGCCCATCCATAATCCAACAATCCCCCACCAGATCTCGAGGCACATAAGTTTGTCAACTGTTCCAAACAATGTTTGATATATCAGAAATTTCAGTGGAGACTGTTAAGTTGAACTTCCACCTAGAGCAACAGGATTAGACTTCTTCACAACTGAACAACGGACTATGCCTTGAATTGTCAGTTTGGCGTGCAGAAGTTTCGCCTATTGTCAGCTGATACATGGCTGCCATAGACTAAAGCCCACGGGTGGAGCTTATTAGTCATACTCCGTACCTTCTCATGAGCTTACTAGAGATTACCCAATCTCATAGACTGTGACCAGCAGTCGGGCTCACATAGGTGTGTTCCTCCAAAGAATGCTTTGTAGGTTAGCATCTTGCTTGCATAAGCTTTGGAACACATTAAGACAAAAGTCAACCTGCCTTATAGAATTGAGAGTATTGTGCATCTCCAACGGAATGGGTTAATTAAGGATACTCTTTTCAGTTGACCGCTGGATTGTTTTCCCAGGTCCTAATTCACGGGATCTCCGATCACATAGGTTGGGTTACCCCCATGGCAACTTACGTGGGTCTCATACCCATCTCCCTCGATGCATTCTCTATCACAATCCGTGATAGCCCTTTTCAGAAAAGGGTTCCGCCAGATTCTTAGCCGTCTGGATATAATACAACGCTATTGCTTCGGAGTTTCTTGATTTTCTGACAGATTTCAATCTTCTTCTTATGTGCTTTGTGGATTTCATGTTGTCCTTTAAACTCTTAGCCTTGGCAATCACTGTTTGACTGTCACAGTTCATAAGGACAGCCGCAATCGGGTTTATCAACCACCGCAAATCCATCAAAAGCTCTCAAGCCATTACGCTTCGATGCATGATGTGTCTAATCTTTGTGAGTTACGCTTCCATAGTCGATCTGGTTAAGATCGTCTGCTTGCAAGACTTCCAGAAACAGCACCACCACCAAGTGTGAAGACATGTCCACTTGTGGCTTTCATCTCATCAGCATCAGATATCCAATTCGAATCACTACACCCTCAAGTACCGTTGGGTACCCATAATAGTGAATTCCATAGTTCACAGTACCTTGCAAATAACGCATCACTCGCTCAACAGCATGCCAATGCACATCTCCCGGATTGGAAACAAACCGGTTCAGTTTGCACACAACAAATGAGATGTCAGGACGAGTAGCACATGCTAGGTACATCAGTGAACCAACCACTTGAGAATATCTCAATTGATCTACAGCCGTGCCTTCGAAATTTTGAATCCGCACGCTAGGATCATATGGTGTTGCAGAAGGTTTGCAGTCTGAATATCCAAAACGGCTCAAAATCTTCTCAACATAGTGGGATTGCAAAAGTGTAATTCCACCCTCAGTATTTCTCAGTAGCTTGATGTTCAAGATAATATCAGGCACGCCTAGGTCTTTCATCTCAAAGTTATGAGATAGAAAAGCCTTGACCTCCTCAATGACCTTGAGGTGGGTCCCAAATATCAGTATGTCATCGACATACGCATACCTGATATAACTCCTTCGCCCCACCATAGCGATAGTATACACATTTGTCGACCTTCGTTCACAACAAAGCCGGCAGATGTCGAGTAGTGTTGAACTTCTCATGCCATTGCTTAGGCGCTTGTTTCAGGCCATACAAAGATTTCACTAGCTTACACACCTTTCTTTCCTGACCATTTACTACAAAGCTATCCGGTTGTTGCATGTAAATTTCCCCGTCTAGCTCTTCGTTAAGGAAGGCCGTCTTAACATCCATCTGATGAACGAGAAGACCATGCGAGGCAGCCAAAGCGAGTAACACTCGAATGGTTGTCAGCCTAGCCACAGGTGAGTAAGTGTCGAAGAAATCCTCTTCTTCCATTTGGGTATAACCCTTGGCCACAAGCCTAGCCTTGTACTTCTCAACAGTACCATCGGGCCTAAGCTTCTTATTAAACACCCATTTACATCCTAATGGTCGATAACCATAGGGACGATCAGTGATTTCCCATGTCCCGTTAGCCAAGATGGAATCCATCTCGCTACGGACCGCATCCTTCCAAAGAGTCAAAGATCCGGAGATGCATAAGCTTCTGAAATGGAACTGGGAGTAGCATCATCCATGAGGTACATGAGGAAATCATCACCAAAGGACTTTGCAGTCCTGTGTCTCCTGCTCCTAATAGGAGCTTCCTCGTTATCCTCCGTGGAACTCTCATCACTTTTATGTTCATAATATTCCATCGGAATAGCAGGTTCAGGAGTCTCATCAGATTCCAATCTGGAAATGCTTTGCATATCTCTCATGGCGAAAATATCCTCAAAGAATGTAGCATCCCTAGACTCCATGATCGTACCGACCTTCACGTCGCGTACATCAGATTTCACCACTAGAAATCTATAGCCTACGCTATGCTTGGCATAGCCAAGAAAAACACAGTCCACGGTCTTTGGTCCCAACTTGCGCTTTTTGACTATCCGTACATTGACTTTTGCCAAATAGCCCCAAGTGCGCAAGTAAGAGAGTGTAGTTCTTTTCTTTTCCCATTTCTCATAGGGAGTAGTCTCATTATCCTTTGTGGGAACTTTATTCAGGACATGACATGATATCAATATAGCCTCCCCCCACCATGCCTTGGATAAACCCGATGTATCTAACATGGCGTTAACCAAATAAGTTAGAGTACAGTTTTTCCGTTCGGCAACCCCATTTGACTGGGATGAGTAGGGAGGCGTCCTCTCATGAATAATACCATGTTCCGCACAGAATAAATCAAACTCATTAGAAAAGTACTCTCCACCACGATCAGACCGGACTCGTTTTATTTTCTTCTCAAGTTGGTTCTCAACTTCAGCCTTGTAGAATTTAAAGTAGTGTAGAGCCTCATCCTTAGTATTTAACAAATACACATAGCAGAATCTAGTGGAATCATCAATCAGAGTCATGAAGTATTTCTTTCCACCTTTAGTCAACACACCATTCATCTCACAGAGATCTGAATGTATGAGCTCTAATGGTGCCAGGTGTCTCTCCTTCGCAAGCTTGTGAGGCTTGAGAGGTTGCTTAGCTTGCACACACGCATGGCACTTAGAGCCTTTGGCTAAAGTGAAACTCGGATTAAGTCCATCTTAGCTAGCCGCGTCATACAACCGAAATTTATGTGACAAAGACGTGAATGCCAAACCTCAGATTCGTTCACATTAGAATGAATTTGGTTCACGACTTTATTACGTAAATCCTCCAGTAAGCGGAACAAACCACCACAATCATATCCTTTTCCAACAAATAGTCCATACCGAGATACGACTACTTTGTTAGACTCAAATACTAACTTAAACCCTTCTTTACATAGAAGGGAGCCACTAACGAGATTCTTCTTGATGGCGGGGACATGCTGCACGTTCTTCAGTTGCACGATCTTTCCCGAAGGAAACTTCAGATCTATCATGCCAACACCATGAACAGAAGCATGCGAGCCATTCCCCATCAGGACAGAACAATCTCGTGCGACCTGGTAAGAAGAAAACAAAGACACATCAGCACACACATGAATGTTGGCCCCAGTGTCAACCCACCAATCGGTGGACTGACAAACTGAAAGTATAGTAAACAGATTACCATACCTAGATGCCGCATCATTGTTGCTCAGAGTGACATTCACAGACTTGGAGTCCAGTGCTGGCTTCTTGTACTTGTTTGGGCACTTGTTTCCCCAATGTTCATCTGAACCACAAGTAAAGCAATCGTCTCTCTTTTTGTCTTTCTTCTTACCCTTCTTTTTAAAGGTAGTATTCTGCTGCACAGAGTTCTTTCCCTTGAACTTGTGGAAATTCTTCTGCACCACATTGGCGCTAGAAGAACCCTCTGCCCCTTTCACGTGTGAGTCCTTTGCTCTCGAGTTCTTCTCAACACTGAGATGACCGATGACATCCTCAACAGAGAATTCACGTCTCAAGTGCTTGAGAGAAGTAGCAAAGTTCCTCCAACTAGGAGGGAGTTTTGCAATAATGAAACCCGCGACAAACTTGTCCGGTAACTCACACTTCAGGAGCTCCAGCTCCTTAGCAATGCACTGTATCTCATGAGTCTGGTCCAATACAGAATGGTTATCAACCATTCTGTAATCATGGAACTGCTCCATGGCATACAGCTCACTGCCAGCATCAGTTGTGCCGAATTTGACTTCGAGCGCATCCCACAAGTTTTTTGCAACGCCCATATGAATATAGGCATCAACCAACTTGTCTCCAATCACACTCGTAACTGCTCCTTAAAGATTGTGGTTGCCTCCCTAAACGCCTTCTCCTGTTCAGGAGCAATCGTTTCTGTATGGGACACACCACCAACCCAGAACACGTTCATCGCTGTGAGCCACATGGTGGTCCTAGTCTACCAACGCTTAAAATGCGTCCCGATAAAATTTTCCGGTTTGAGAGTAGCAGCAAAGCCTTGAATCGAAAAGTGCCTATAATAAGGTTTTTGGATTGTTGGAAATATTAGCACTTTTCCGATTAGACTTATCCACGAGTATACAGTAAGCATGGCATAAAAGGTATGCATCTCGAAGCGATACCTAAGCATACTAGCACGTACAGAACATAGAATCGAACCATCTGTGGCAGCACAAACACGGCTAGCATAAGTACGAGTAAACGAGGGATGAACAGATCATACCCTCCGGTTGGCCAGGCCAACGCGGCGGCTGCAGCGGCAGCCTCGGCGTCGTCCGTGGCCTTCTTCTTAGCGGCGGCGTCGTCGTCCATGGTGTCGATGCAGGGGAAGTAGTGGAAGCAGAGGCGGACCGAGCTGGGGACGGATCGGGAGCAGCCGCGTCGAGACGCTCCCCAAAAACCTTATTACCGTTCTCCCGGGCAGGATCTCGAACGATAGGGTTCCGGAGGCACCTGCTCTCCCGACCAACCGCGCACGCGGTCATCGGGATGGGATCGCCGGAGGCAGCACATAGTGAGGAACAGTAGATGACGGCTAGGTCACGTGAGAGGGAGTGAGTGAACCGAACTAGGTTACTTCACTGGTCAGAGCCTTCTTATATAGTCCGTAAGGAAGAAAATCGTGGGCCTTGCGGAGGCCCACGACCGAGTCGGCCCACTCCCGGCAAGGGAGTAGTCGTTCCGGCAAGGGTAGTACTCCCGGCAAGGGAGTCGACGAATCCCGGCAACGCAAGTCCCGGCAAGGCGAAGGAGGAGCGCGCGTGTACCACTCCTCTTCCCAAGCTCTCAATGGCAAGTCGTAGAACAACCCTTATAAAGGGGTCTCAACTCTCCTCAACTAGCAAGGTGAGACTAAACTTCCCATCACTTGTCATTTGATACATGGGCCTCAAAATTAACCAGGGATTAGTGTCTTATATGGGCCTAAGCCCATCCATAATCCAACAAGAACCACATGGATTCTTCAAACATATATATACTACCATACAAGTCGGTTGAAACATACGTAATAGACAAGGTGATGGAAGATGCCATCATGCCCGACACAACAGTAAAATACAACTAGCGGTCTATGTTGCTCAAACATATTAAGCAAGTTGACCACAAATCGCAAGCACATGAGATCATATCTTTTATCTAACATAGTAAAATGCACTAAATGGATATGTCAAGCAAGCAAGACCCAGAGACAAACTTCTTACAGCACCGGGGCATGCTTTCTTAATTTAACCTTGAGAAAAACATCTTCATGCTGAATTTATTCCTGTTGTAGATATCCCATGCATGGCCTCCAGTTCCACCACATGACTGCATACAACAAAATAGATAAAATGCTTCATGCATGTATGAGACAAACAAGAGAAAAAGCACAAATATTTTTGTAGGAATAGATGAATTTGGTTATAATGCGCAGTGAAGTCTTTGCCGAGGAGCACTTTTATGGTACCCTGGGGTAAATTCTGGCCGTCAATTCGTGAAATCCTGCGGTTTGTCGTGACATGTACTGCTCCAGTTCTCGCGAGCGGTAGACCATGCACTGGTTAGCTCCCGTCCTCCAGTATAGAAGTCCTGAGGGCATTTTGGGAAGAAAATTTCGTGAAGTTAGAAAAGGCATCAGCCCGGCCGCGTGTCGAACAGGCCTAACCGGCCCTCGTGTCCAACTAGCCCACCCCCCTCCCCATCCCAATCCAATTTCGTTCCCCACCGTTTCCTTCGTTCTCCACCGCGCTCACTAGCTAGGGTTCCGGCCGCCGCCGGCGAGCGCCTGCCATTTATGGCGGATCAGGAAGCTGCCGAGCTAGGCCCATCGTCCTCTCCATATACGCGGCAATGCTCTACTTTGTCCCTCCATCCCTCATCGTCCCCCGACGCCGCTGCTCCCTTGGACCCCGTCGCGCTACGGGACAGGCCGGCGCTCACCCCCGAGTTCTCTCGCCTCGTCTTCTCCACGGAGCTCCCTGCCGACGCCCCACGCCGGAGCTGTGGGCCGACCTCATGCGGCCCGAGTACGACCCCAAGATCGCCCAGCGCAAGAAGGACGGCGGGAAGACGCCTCATGGTGTCGCAGTTCATGGTGGAGCTGGTGGGCACCAAGGTGGTGGACGGCGCAGGCGCCGCCAGATCCTCCACTTCAACCCTGTGATCCATGGGGACTCTGCGGCGAGCCGGTGATTGAGATGAACAGCTGCTACAGGATGCAAGCATGCTGTCGCACTGCTGCGAGGGCTTCGCCTCCGCCTCACCAAGAAACTGGTGAGATTCAGATTTGCTCGCTTAATTGCTCACCACTTCAGCTAGTAGTTGAGTTGAATTCATGTTGATTGAATTTGACTTCATCTTGCCATCTCGTGTTCTTCCCTTAGCTAAGAGGATTGGATTGAAAATGGTAGGAACTAGGAAGGGATGCCATTGATTTCAGTTGTCTAATTGCTCATAGTCCTAATAGCGTAGACATGGCGGACAGGCCCAATATAAATACCAATTGTCCCGCAAAATATTAATCTCAATTCTCACTCACAGATTATGACCAAGTGATGTTAGACCGATCTATTTGCTGACTTATTTTTTACTTTGAAGTACTGCACTAAGTTGGACCTGGCTTGACCCAGTTAATGCACTTTAGTGACCTGTTGTTCAAGATCTTTTACCTAGACATGCATTTTCTGCATACCATGGCTAAACGAACAATGCTCATGGTGTACAAGTTCAGTGACACACCATGCTTACCTAGATTTGCATGAGTACTTATCGACATATCAGTCTTAAGGTTTGAGCTGTAATGCAATCATTGTAATTGAACAGTGTGGAACGAAACCGCCGATTAGAGCATGCATGTACTTGAGTTTTTGGTACATTTCTTCTATCTGGTCTTCAGAAATACCCAAATCAACGCGTATTTCGTCATGTGCATTCAGTTCACATGGTCGAGATATGCACTTGTTTAACTTCACACTTGTTAAGTACAGTCCAGGATATGCTAAACCTTGCAAGTACAAGATGATGAGTGCTCTCTCTCCTACAGGTCAAAGAGGCCTGCAGGTCAAACAATGCTTGCTGTCACTAGAAACTGATCAAACTTAAAATTCAGTGCGAAACCATGTGCTTGAGATTTCCCGAAATACTCATGTGCGTGCTTTATAATTATAAGTTTCTCCACTAGAGTCTGTCTACTTTGTCATGACTAAATGATTCAAAAGAGAGGATCGCACCCCATGTTCCGCCTTCTTAGTTTACGTCAAGCTAAAAATTCTTCTTGAATTTCCAAGCCACTTATATGTTCAGTTGTGTGATTTGCGGTCGAGACATTGCTAGGTTACTTGCATGAGCAACGACAAGGGGCGGCTCGAGTGGCTGGACCAGCGGCACGGTGAGCATGCCGAAATGCAGAAAGTAATGCTTGGTTTGTCCTTCACCTCGTCGGCTCTGTTTCTTTATTTGGGCGTCGAGAACAGAGCAGCCCTATATGTATTGGGCGCGATGATCATGTGTAAATAACAGCCGACTTTTGGCTCGATTACGTGAATGTACATATATGGTCTGCGACTGCGAGTGATGGAAGGTTAGATGGCTGGTCACTAACATCAGTTGAGAGGAGCATCCAGGTTATCTTAGGAGAGGTCATGGGTTGCTGCTTAGTTATATGTGTGGTGTCAAAGATGTAGTTGTGTACATGACGTATGTTTAGGGTGGTAATATGGTAATGGCAGCTTGGCTTTGCGAGGTTGTTGGATAGCCAACCATGCCCCAGCTGCGTCCGCTTTTATGATCTAGCGTGACTTGTTTCGCAAACTGTTTCCCGATTTCACCTGCTCCAATTGGTCTGTTTCTACCATTTAGTTTGAGAACAGATCTGAATCCTCAAGTTTAGGGAGCTTACCACATATGCCATGTGGTACTTCACATGCTTGTCTATCTGTATGTTAAACAATACTAGAAATGGCGGACAGGCCCAAAATAAATACCGATTGTCCCGCAAAATATAAATCTCAATTCTCACTCACATATTATGACCAAGTGATGTTAGACCGATCTATTTGCTGACTTATTTTTTACTTTGAAATACGAGTCTGGTTCAAATTATACACTGATAATCGAGATTCCAAGTAAGATTGACAACCAGACTAACATGTAAACCTTTTCCGTGCACCTCCTCCAGTAGCACTTTTCTTTGGTTCAACATTGCTTGAAATGGCATGTCGAGTTAATTCTCGATGCTGAACTTGATGGTTTGCACTAGCAGGTAAACATAAATTCATCGTTGCAAGATTCTGTTACCACTTTGTAATGATGTCTACATTTGATGGAACTTTTGTCATATGAAGGTTTTGGAGACACAAACAATATATTTTGCATTAAACCGAGAGCATTGTTTGACATACGTAACCCGTAGTTCATGAAGAGAGACAATGGTAGACCGGTATACAATCTCTTACCGGAAATCCAATAGAACTAAAAACTCTGTAAAAGGAATTCGCTTTGATATTGAAGAATTTCACTTTATCATTTTGTTAACCAACACTAACACATACATGGCAAGAGAACATTATATTATACATAACCAATGGAGGCCTCACATATTAAAATTACTGACCAAGCACACAACCTTTTATTCACAACATCTAATGTGCATATGCACTCTCGGTTCCATCCACACATATGACGAGCATCTTGCACTGATTACCTGATTGACCATAGGAATTACAGCAACACCAACACTAGCTTATGACTTGAACACGCTTGTGTGGAGAAGGGTGGTGATATAGAAGCTTGCCCCAAGGCATGCTTTTAAAATACATTGTCTTCGGTGCATGACTATCGTCTGTTCCGAGTACCGCCGTTATGCATGTTTCTTTACATCCAGTTGATTAAATACTTGCATGGTAGTTGTATCATTATGTTCTTGCATGGTATTTATTTTCGATGCTAGTGTTCATGTTATGCCATGAGTAGTGTTCTAGATGTGATATTCATGCTCGTCATTATGCTATGCTCATCTGGTTGAATGGTTAAATGTTGTTGCTATGCTCGTGGATTATGATGCACCCCCATGCTTATGTTTGATATCATGTTCATGCATTGTAGCTGTATCATGTTATTTTTTCATGGCTCAGCATATTGCATTCAAGTTTAACCGGATTAAATTGAACTTGAACAACTATTGGCTGAGTCATGGTGCCGCCATATTGAGCTGGCCAGTGCAACCACGTTTGCCTTATGGGAAGGCCCTAACTGGGTCTATTGTCATGCCTCTCGCCGGTGCTTCCCGCGAGGGAAGGTTATGCACGGGCGCTACCTTGGCCGGGTAGGACGACATAAGCCTTGTGTGCCCATGTTTGGTTTTGAGCTCATGTCCCTGTTTGGGATTGTTTTGCCACGACAGTGGATGTTGGTGCCTTTGGTACGCACGGGGCCACCCAGGACTTAGCCCAAAGGGGAGTTGGTCGGAGTGGCCGGGAGAGTGTCATGGCAGTAGATCGGTTTTGTCGGAACACCGTGTCCACACGTATGGGAGTGCGAGACCATGGGTTCCGTGGTGTGGGTACAGTGTGCTAACCTCTGCAGAGTGTGTGTTTAATCTATCGATAGTCGCGCCCGCGGATATGGGCCTAGTTCGTGTCGGCCACACTATGGGTCAACAGTAATAATAATATTTTGCTTAATAACAACCCCTTGATGATGAAAGAAGTTGGTTGATACTTATGTGATTGTGAGAGGATCACTGTGGTATCGTGGATACCGACTCGTTGGATATTTGGGATGTTATGCAAGAGTCAAGGGTAAAGGTCAAGCTCCTTGTGGTCATAAATGATTACTATGGTATTGTTAATACCAAGCTTGATTGGATCCTGAGATGATTGTGTGATCTCTGTGATGGTAAGTGATACAGGTGATGGTTACGAGGTAACCTGAACAGAGTAAGTTGGTGCATGATAGCTTCATCATGTTGCATGCTAGTATCATCATGTTCATATGTTTATGCCATGCTCGTATTGTTCTAGCCGTATCATCTTGCCCATGCTATGGTTGATCTGATAGAATCATGTTAATCCTTGCTTAATAATCTGTAATTGCCATGCTATTGCTTGTCTTGATTGCTTTGGTTGCTGTGAGCTTGCAAGTACATTCAATGTAATCGACCGGGCGTGTCATGCCGCTTTGCAGGTCATACCGGATATGATTGCTTGTTTGCCGTGGATTCCTTGTTTGCGAGCTAGGATAAGCGTTCCAGCCAGAGTCCCTGCGGAGTGGAGTTCACCACCGCCGTTGCTGTTCCGCTGCCAGTAGTCATTCCGCTGCGTCGTGTTGTTCTGCTGGTTGCATAGAGCAACCGTGGCAGGCGTAGCGTCGCCGTGCCGATGTAATCCCCTTGTACCCCAATAGATGGCAATAAAGAGCTGATTTGTTCTATGCTAAGCAGTGCCGCATTCCAGAAGACTTCTCCTCGATCTCTGGGCTAGAATACGGGGCGTTCCGGTTTCTCTTAGCCGGGGTGCCACCAGTTTCCTGAAGGATCATGTGCCCATGCGAGAAAATCATCATCACTTCCAGATCGCAAATGTATATTCAATATGGCTTCCGCATCTGAAGGCATGAACGTATCCCAAATTAGTTCCCTCCTCCATGACCAAGTGCCTGTGTCAATTAGGTCGCTAACAAGCGAAACAGTGGTGTTCGTGGGTCGAGCTAGGGGAACTATTGTAGCCACTGATGGAATTAATAGATCATTCCAAATCGATATACTGGATCCATATCCTACCCGCTTGATAAGCCCAGTGGTTAACGTTTCCCATCCAGCAATGATAGCTCTCCAAGTGGCCGAGGATGGGCTTGGAATTGTGGCTTGCATAAAATCTGTATCCGGGAAGTATTTACCCTTGAGAACTCTTGCACAAAGGGTATTAGGGTTGGTAATGAGGCGTCATCCCTTCTTACCCAGTAGTGCCAAATTAAAGAGGTGAAGGTCACAAAAACCCATGCCCCCTCTACACTTTGGCGTTGCTAGCTTTTGCCATGAAATCCAATGCACCGATCGCTTATCGATCGAACTGCTCCACCAGAATTTAGCCATGCAAGATGTGAGACTCTTGCAAACCTTCTTGGTCAACAAAAAGACACTCATTTTGTATGTGGGAATTGCTTGGATGATGGACTTTAGTAAGGTTTCTCGCCCTGCACAAGCAAAGAGTCTCTCTGACCATCCCTACATCTTACTCCTTGATATTTTCCTTATCTGATCGAAGGTACCACTAGTGATTTTACCCACAACAGTTGGAAGACCTAGGTATCACTCGCTGACCCTCAACATGGACGTCTAGAGCATTCTTGATAGCTTGTCTACATGAAGCCGGTATATTTGGATTGAAGAAGATAGCACTTTTCTCCCTGTTTACACTCTGGCCCGATGCAGTACCATAGGTTTGCAGTATACTGTTCAACCTAGTCGCACTTAGGTCTTCTGCTTTCATAAATATGAGGTTGTCGTCCGCGAAGAGCAGATGATTGACCCATGGGGCTCGGAAATTGACTCTGATTCCTCTATCAATGTTGCCATAATATTTGAGCAAGCTTGAGAAACCTTCTGCACATATGAGGAACAAAAACGGTGACATGGGGCATCCCTGTCGGACTGAAAAAAGGCAAGAGTTCCCCATTTACACGAACAGAAAAACAAACCGAGGTTACACATTTCATAATCAGTCTAACAAGATTAATGCCAAAACCAAACTTGAGTAAAATAGCTTCTAGAAGACTCCATTCGACTCGATCGTAGGCTTTCATCATGTCAAGTTTGACAGCGCAAGTATAATTCTTCCCCTTCTTCCTTCTCCGCACAACATGGTCACTCTCAAACGCAACTAGTACGTTGTCACTAATTAGGCGTCCAGGGATAAAAGCACTTTGTTCCTCGCTAATTATCTCATCGATGAATTCCCTGATTTTATTTTGTGATGGCCTTGACTACCAACTTATACAAAACTGGGCATAGGGAAATTAGCCGATACTGCGAGATAGACTGTGGGTTCCGTACCTTTGGTATAAGTGTGATTGAAGCATCATTTAAACCCACTGGCAGCTCGCCTCCATTCAAGAATCCCAGAACAGCATTGGTTATATCGTCACGAAGTAACTCCCAATGTTTCTGAAAAAATCCGGCAGTGAAGCCATCAACACCCGGCGCCTTGGATGGCACCATCTGAAAATGGACCTTCTGCACATCATCCGGTTCGAAAAGTTTGTCCAGCAAAGCACTCATCACCAGAGTAATGCGCACTGGCACATATGATAACAACTCGCTGGTATCTGTTAAGCCCTGCGAGGTGTATAATTGTTGATAAATAATCATGATCTCCACTCTATCTTCCTCAGCATTAGCGCACAATGAGCCATCGGTCCTCCTCAGTCCCGATATCTTATTAATCCTCTGTGTTGCTTCGCCTGTTCTTGGAAGTAACATGTGTTCTGGTCACCATCCTATATCCGTAGTACGCGGGATCACTGACGGAGCCATATCTCCTCTTGGCGAAGAGCTTCCCGGAGTTTAAGAACCATGCTCTTCTCCTCTTTCGACGGACCTCGACCAACAGATTGTCGTCGAAGTTTATCCAGCTTTTGCTGGAGCTTATGGACTATCATTGCAAGACATCCAAACTCTTTCTTTCCCCAAGGCCAGATCTGTCATTGCATGGCACTCAAAGAATCTACAACACCTTGTAAATCAGGTGTTCGTTGCTGGTTGTTCCAACATGCCGCCACCACTTTTTCATAGTCCAAGTGTGTTTGACAAACATTTTCATATCGGAAGGGTCTCGCTCCCCTTCTTGCTGTATCGCCTCGTTGCTCCCAGAATTCCGAGTGTACAAAACAATGGTCCGACTCCGCAGCGCTGATATGACGAACATTTGTGTATCCGAAATGCTGCCTAAATTCCTCATTTGCAAAGGCCCGATCAATCCGTGCTTTAACATTTGCCACTCCTGCTTGTGGTTGTCCAAAGTGAAAGGAACTCCTGTCCAGCCTAAGTCTTGGAGTGCACACTCATCGACCCCTTCAAGAAACGCCCTCATCTGCCACTCTGGGCGCGTAGACCGGCTGAAGTGTTCGTTGCTGTACAGTGTCTTGTTGAAATCACCCATGCAGACCCATGCTGTATGGGGGAGTGCATTCAAGATTCGGAGAAGATGCCAACTGTGGTGACGGTCCTGTACCTTCTGCATCATAGAAACCAGTGAATCTTTACTTGAAAGAGTTTTGATCCTTCTTCCGCACCACAATATCAATATGGCTGGTACCATAATTCTTGAGCTCAACAAAAACATCTTTGGACCAAAACTATCCAACGCCTCCACTGAGAACGACACTATTAACCGCAAAACATCCATCAAAACCCAAAGTGTACTTCAGGTTCTCCACCCTTGCTGCCCTAATCTTTGTTTCCATAACAAAGAGGAGGACGGGCCCTTCTTGCTTCACCACACTGCGAAGCTCTCGAACTACCTCGGGGTTCCCAAGCCCCCAGCAGTTCCAACTTAAAATGCTCATTGGGACGGGCAGCGCTGCTCCGCAGCTGCTGCTGAATTTTTAGGTGTTGGTCGCTTCTTTTTTGGTTCCCTCTCCAATTCCTTGTGTTCCAAGAGATCCTCGTTTCTTCCCCCTCCCATGTCGCCATCCGGTCCATCATGATCCTGATGTTCTTCGTTGGTGATGAGGATAGGGTGCTCGACTCGACGATAGACCTGCTTTGGTGCCTTATTCCTCTTTGCATAAGGTCGATTTTTCACAAGAGAATTCACCTCAGCAACATCTCCGACATTGCTTGAATTTTTGGATTATTTTGTCCTCGGGCCTGCTTGCTGATCTTTGCTCATGTTCTTGCCCGATGTAGGTTTCCTCCTTTCTTCCGGTGCCCTTAGCATAGGTCTGAACGGAAGGTCTCCATTCTTGTCCCTGGGACCTGGTGTAGGGCAAAACAGATCATTGTGCCCTAAGCGGCCGCAAGAGAAATAGAAGTGCGGTACTTGTTTGTACTGGATGTCATACAGTTCTTCCTTCTTCCTCTTGGCCGAATTGATCAAAATCCACCTCTGAAGAGGCTTGTTGATATCGATGGAAACTCTAGCTCTCAAATAGCCTCCAACATGATCGAACTAAACTGCTGAAGCATTCTTATCAATCTGTTTTGCTATCAAACTGCGCCAAGCATCATCTCGCAGGTTGTACGACAGATTTGGGACCCGAATCCACAGATGGAGTCGGTCAAAAGTCACCTTGTCCGGCCTCATATGATCCTCAAAGTCTGCTAGTATGACTACATGTTTACTAACATGCCATGGCAAGCCCATCCAGATCCTATCTCGATCCAGTTGGTTCTCGAACTCTGCCACAAATATGTTTTCTCCCATGTATCTGAGCTGCAGACCCCTAGGGTTCCCCCACGCAGGGCAAAGCGCGCTGTTAATGGTTTGGATGTGGAGAAGGTGTCGATGGAGAACCTTGCCTGCCAGTAGCCACTTCTTCGGCTTTCCCTCATCTGCATCATCGATCACCAGAGGCATAGACTCTTCGTTCGTGATGCCAAGTTTCCCGAGCGCTTCCTCCAGTCGCACTCGAGCTGTCCGGGGAGAGTCAGGCACCGTCCCTCTACCTGGGCTTTGGGCCTGTGATACCATCGCCAGTGGAGTTCAGCGCGGCCCGCTGATCAGATCAGGCGGCCGCCATCAAGGTCCATCGCGAAACCCTAATCGCCTGAGGGTTTTTAGGTCTCAAGGGGAAAAACTAGTCAAAAGTGCTTCGGTTGCGTTACTAAAGTTACGAGCACGACGCGTGTGACTAGATATTTCTATATGTACTCTTTTTTATGGACATGCGTTTTGTACGTTCCAATTTGTACAACCTTCCACTGCTTTCACCGGTTTGGATTGCCTCCACCGCTTTGACTAGGATACATGTCATGGTGATTTTTTGTGTGACGACAGTGTGCGTGGGGTTTCTGGTCGAGCGACGAGATATTTATCACTCCATCTTCTCCGTCTCTTCTAAAGAATCCTGTACAACGACTCCACCGACGTACGTGGCTACAAACCCAAATGCTTAAAAGTGCAGCTGCACTATTCCGTGAAGACAAGGGCAAGCATGCGAGCCGTTTGATGCATGTACGTGCGGACGCATGTGACTATTTAACACAACAGATGATGGATGTCCTGAGACCGCGCTGAATGCATGTGGATAGCCAGCGCATGTGCACTTGCATGCGCTGACGCTACCTATTTACTCAATTTTAATTTTTTTTCAAAAAGCTACAACTTTTGAACCAAGAGCCAGAATGAAGAACTGTTTTCATCATTGGGTTCTTCGTGACGAGCTTTTCAAAATTAAATCCTATATGGATATATTTTATTGATTTTTACAAATGCAACTTTGACGCTAGATGAGACAACTTTAATGCTAAACATGAGCAACTTTGATGCTAGATGAATCGCACTGTGTGTATAAGTGAATTCGCTGAATAACCTCCCAATTAGTTGTGTGCAGCAGTGTAATAGGTGGTTACCAAAGTTTATAAGTTGCATACATCGAAAACCAGGTTGTAGATTGTTTAGTTACCTACTTTTCTAGCTTCTAAGTTGTCTACCCTAGAAAACCAAGTTGACTACGTCGCTATGAAGTTGCCTACAAGTGATCCTCACTTACCTACAATAGTATGGAAGTTGTCCATCAAGGGAACTACGTTGCCTACAATATCAAAAAAAAATTGTGGGATCTAAGTTGTCTATCATGATTTCAAATTTCTTTTTATTTTTTTTGAATTGATGATTTCAAATTTCAAAACTATGTGGGGATGGATGGTATGAGATCTGTTTGCTTTCCTTTCCGTGGGAATTTGCCCACCGAAGGTACTGAGCGCGCGGGTGTTGGCTAGCCAGGTCGCAACAAGCTCTTCAAAAGTAAACCCCACATGGATATGTTTCGATGATTTTTTTCTTTCAAAAAGCAACTTTGGTGCTAGATGAAGCAACTTCAGTGCTAAACAGAAACAACTTCACTCCATTAAAAGTAACTAATTACCAACAATAAGCAACTAACTGTAATAGAAAACAACTTTGAAATAGAGGTAGGTAACATCACATCACCTTCATAAGCAACTTTCTTTCTACTTGAGGCAACTATAGTGTTAGAAATAGGCAACTTCGCTACATATTGTGTCCGAGTTAATTTTGTCAAACATTCTCCTAACTTCCTCACCGCTACTTCTAAGTTGCCTATTGTTCATGCACGTATGTCATTGTTTATAAATTGCCTATAATACCGTGAAGTCGCCTACCATTGATACTCTTGTGTATTCTATTGCTAGTTATGGTAGACAACTTGGTGGTTAATCTAGGCAACTTCAGAGTGTTTCTAGGCACTTAGACAAACAATGATAAACCACTTCACAGTATTGTAGGCAACTATTTTTGCAAAGTTAGGAAACTGAGCAACAATGATAGGTAACTAATTACCAATAGCAGGCAACTGGCCATCAATAGTAGGCAGTTTATAGTATTTATAGGCAACTGAACATCAACCATAGGCAACTAATCATCAAACAATAAGCAACTGAGCAACCATGATAGGCAGTTAGGATAATGTTAAAGTTCATAGGTACACACAGTGCAGTGAAGTTGCTTTATATGTAGCACTAAAGTGGTCTTATGTTTTTTGCGGGTTTTCTTGTTTTACCGCAAAGCAAGCTAATAGGCAGCCTACTAGGCCAAAAAGAAGAAGTTGTTTCCCTTTAGCACTATAGTTGCCTCCGTGACACCCAAAGTTGCCCTCAGAAAAGTTTCGACAAAACACACCCATATGGTATCTAGTTTTGGTGAACTCGTCGTGAGAAACTCAGCGGTGAAAACGAAACTGGATTTCGATGCTTGAATCAAAAGATACAGCTTTTCAAGAAAATTGAAACCCCAGATAATTGCACGTGGGACAAAATCTAGGCAGGATTACGTAACAAGATCACATGGTCGAGAGAGGTGGTGGCAAGATACATGATGCTTCGTTTTTTAAATGCAAAGAGACCGGTTATTTTTTCCATATATGATAAAGACGCTGGATCACACGAACAGGTGCCCGAGCGCTTGCTAGGCACGTCCGGCTATAAAAGCCCTCGTCGTCGTGCGCCCCTCACAAATCCCAGTTATGCCCGCACTTCTGTCTGCTCCAGTGCTCTACCATCAGGCTCCCATCTCTCTTCCTCCCCCTCGCCCCACCCCTGACGGGAACCATAAAAGCCGCAAGGAGAGCACGACCGGACAAGAGTAAGAAATGGGGCCGGGGCGTACCTGGGTGCGGGAAGCAGAACTCAGGCCAGGGCGGTGCGCTGTCCTCCATCGTCTGCGTCGTTGTTCTCGACTTCGAGCCCATCCAACCTAACGGCACTTCGATCTTGCGCCAACCTAGCCCGTTGACACATTTTCATCCCACACCACCAAAGCCCACCGCGCAGCGGCGTCGTCATGAGTAGCGGCAGTGCGCCTCCTCATGTCGACTTTTGGCGTCATGGGGGCTTGAGTGCTCCTGATGTTGCATCACGTGCTCCGCGTGTGTGTGCTAGTTGTTGTCGATAGCCTCTCCGCCACGGTCCAGCCTCCTCCAGCAATCTTGCTGCTCCGGTTTGGCATCATTGGTCTCGGCACCAGTGTTCAGGTCGCCTTGAAGGTATCCGGTCAATTGACCAGACCGAGCCAAGGTACAACCGATGTTTTTTAACATAGTATAATATACACGCGCATACACTCATCCCTATGAATGCACACACATTCTACCCCTATGAGCACCATCAAAAGGCTGAGTCGGCATATCATCTTGAAATTTAGGAAGTCACCGTAAGCACCTCGTCGTCAACAGGAACGTCTCCTCCCGCAGAATGCGCATCGCCAGAAATCCTGAAATAAATCGAGGAATAAATACGAGCACCGGAATTTGAACCCTGTGGGCTGCGGATATCATAGTCACTCTAACCATCCAACTACAAATTAGTTCATGGTACAACCGATGTTGATAAACATGTGTGCTTTGTTCAGTATGCAAACAGCGGGACATTATTAGCCAACAATGACTATTTGTAGCTCCTTAAGTTAAGGTTTTTCCTTTTTGGTTTCTGTTATTAGTGGGAGCAGGCAGCTGCATGCAATGATGCCTTTCTACATGCCGATATTAACATTAACGGTGCCAACATGTGTTTAGTTAACTACTCTATCTTTTATTTTGAAAAGGAGGATGTACCCGCGATCTCTGCATCTGGGCGATGCATGCATCTATTTTATTAATTATTCACAAAGCCCTTATAAGGTAATACATCAGTAAGCCTGAAGTTACCATCTTGGCAACACCAGTCGCTATTCCTATTCCCGTGATGAAGGGGTGCCGAATGTTCGAGCCTAATACCAAACAGACATTGCACCAACACCTAACATCTATTGTCGGATGCCCCATCCAAGCCACAATACCTAGACTGGGTTACACACCGGTCCGACGCATTTTCAGTGGGCACCACATGTGCATGCTACAAGGGGCGTCACCTCCTTCATCCATCGATCCGTCCTCAGATCAGATACTGACGCATAGACCTTGCCAAGCCTCTCTGTCATCGACGCCAGACAACGTCGTCCTCCTGCACGAGTCCATCGCCACCCATCGGACGCCGAGTCTCCACTACACCACGCCACTGAGATCCACCACCATCGATGTGTAGGATGAAGCACCGCTCCAGCACCTACTGATGCCCAACCATCAAGCCTTCCACATGTCCGTCCAGCCGATGAATGTCTCCAAAGATGATATCCCCATGGGGGTGACGACGAAGACGTTGCCATCATCCGATCTAGGAAGCCCCTCAACGCCTCCAACAAGGTCTACGACGCCCACGGGCGCCACCGTCAATGGTAGCCTCCTCCAGATTTGAGGTTTCTCCGAAAACAATGGAGCAAGGGACGCCCCCACCATCGCCTCCAACGAGAAAACGACACCCACGAGTGCCGCCGACGATGGTAGCATCTTCACCCACTTTAGCAGCCAGGCCACCATCTCCTCCTCCCCTTGATCGACCGCCGGGAAGCCACAGCGAGGCAACACCCACCGACCAGATCCCTTTGGAACGACGATGAATACAACCAAAGGTAGAGGAGGTCACATCGTTGTGTGACCGGTGCCATGGCCACACACGTCGTCCCGAGGCATCCGCTCAAGATCCACCGTCACAGACACGCCTCCAAGCCGCGACGGAGGGACACCCCGTCGCCGCCATGATCCCCCCGCACAGGCTTTCCCAGCCGAGATCCAGTGGCGGCGGGAGGGGAGGCAGAGAGGATCTGGAGGGATCTGGAGGGGAGGGGAGGGGAGGCGGACGGGAGGCGAAGCGGAGGTGTGTTGAGCTTTTTATGTAACTGATTGATCTCTTTGTTTCAATTTAAGACAATGGCAATTGTGTTATGGTTTATACCATCGCCTTCTGCTTCAGATTGATAGCCGTGGTATGTTCAAAAAGAGAATGCCCAGGAACAATCAATCATAGAAGAGAGTACTTATAGAAATGGTAATCTAATTAACATTCAGTTGTTTCTCTCAGATTCACATGAGTTTACCCTTCAAAGCTGAAAATGGTGGGAATTGAGATTGTAAGATAGTACCACTCAAATGCGAAGAAATGTTAGCACATGCAAAGCTAGCAATCTGTAATTGTAGTTTGAAGTTTTTGTTTGTGACTGAAATTTCTACTCTGTTTGTAGTTCATACATATCTGTATATTGATGTGTGGAGACCGTTTTGTGTGTCATTTTTTCTCTTCCTTATTTTGTTGCATTCAATTTGTACACTCTGTTGGATTCTTAAATCGTCTATAAGAAGTGTGTTTTTCACACTCCTACATAGCATGCAACAGTTGTCTTCATTATCAGGTTTCTTACACTACAAACTCATTTAGTTCAATTAATGCAGCTTCAATGGTGGTATCTGTAAAACATGGAAATGTGTATTTTTACTGTACATGCACTATACATGCATGTCTATTCAGTCAAATTAGATTATTATTTTTCATTGTAGCGAATCCCTGGATATTCTCTTTGGAGTCAAGCATTTTTTGTGCACCATCCCCTCTTTTTTTTTCTTTCTTAAACATCTCGTCAAAAGGGTGGGAACACACACCGAGATCAATATTTGGGAAGATAAATGGATCCTGTCGAATCCGTCACTACACCCCTTGTGGAAACCTTTTAATACTCACCTAACTCTGGTGTCTGACCTCATTTGTGAAGATGGACATGGGATGATAATCTCATAAGAAACTCTTTCCTCCCTCCGGATGCTGATGCAATCCTCTCCATTCCTCTTGGTGTTTGAACTATGACACTTTAGCTTGGGCATTCGAGAAACATGGTATGTATTCAGTGCGCTCAGCTTATCACTGTTTATCAAATAATGCAGTTGCACGCCGGCATATTGATCCAACATCATCACGAGGTTCTGACCATCCCATGTGGAGGCTATGTTGGCAACTCAAAGTTGTCCCAAAGATAAAGCATTTCTGGTGGAGAGTACTTTGTGAATTCATTCCTACCATGGGTATCTTAAAGAGAAGACATAGTGAACATATTGGGGTATGTTCTGTGGAGGATGCTAAGACTATCACAACTGCGACGTATGCCATATGGACTAGTCGAAACAAGGAAAAAGGGGAGATCAACACATCTCACCAAACAAAGTTGCCCGATGGGTAGCTGAGGTGTTACAGGAGGTATCTAGTGCCACTCATCGCACTGATCACCATGAGAAGAAACTAGTTAAGTGGAACCCACCACCTGAAAACTTTATCCAGATAAATGTAGATGGAAGTTTTAATCCTACAACTGGTACTGAGGCTACTGGATGTGTGGTATAAGATAGTATGGGTCGTTTCCTTGCTGCAAGAAGTCATTGGTACAATTCTGTTGCCAATGCCCTGTCAGTGGAAGTGCTCGCATACCGCGATGGTGTTGATCTTGCAAATACTTTGAACTTCCAGCGGGTAACGGTCGAAACTGACCGTCATAATTTGGTGCAGCTTTAGGAGACTCGTCAACATCATCGGTCTAAAATTATGGGAATCCTCCATCAGACTCAAGAGATCGCTTCACAATTACATTGCAATTTGATCTTTGTAAGACGTGATGCTAACTTTGCTGCCCACTTATGTGCGCAATAGGCTAGTAGTAAGAACGTGTGTAGCTTGTGGGATGTAACTACTCTTCCTTTCCTTGCAAGATGTATCCAAAACAATTGTAATATGTTGGCAGATGAATAATAGAATTATGAATGTTTTGCAAAAAAAGAACAAGACAGTGACTGCTTTTTACTAGCAGATGATTCATGGCAAATTTCTTATATTTCTACCTCATGTCTGCACATGGAGTGTTTTGGTACTTAAGTAGATTAGAGACAAAAATCACACTGTCACTATATGACATGTCCAAAGAAATACGACCAACAGATCTAGCTCATGTTTGTGACATTATGCCAAGCTTGCAAAACGACTATTTATCAGCATTAGGATTTGGACCGCTACTTGCATAATATTATATGCTTTCAGGTAGATCAACAAACATGTTGCCCATCATATGTCGTTTTCATTTCACTTATACAACTGAATTCTGTAGTTCTCCCCATGGATGTAATCGGATCTTTTTTCTCCATGGATATAATTCGTTCTTCGTGGGGGTCACATATTCCATCTATACATGACTTAAGTCTGTTAAACTGGACTCTGTTGATGCATGCTTACTTTCAATATTGGTTATTACTTTACCTATTTGCCCCCCTAAGTGCAAGTGTCAAGTGGAATCATTAGCATTAACTATATTTATCCACTTAAAATAAATTATCAAGGGTCTTCTGTTAGATACATGTCCTTTGTTTACCTGAAAGGTTGCCATAAGCAGTTCAATCTGGTTGTCATTTTGTATTCCCTCCTATTCTTGCAAGGTTCAAAACCATTCTATATAGCTCCTGGTACCTTTGCTTGATCTATTTTGTAGATCTAAACTGAAGTGACACATTTTTGTTAGGCTTTCATTATGACACAACTTTAGGCTTCATGATGTCAGTTGACTTGGAATAATAAATTTTGTTTAATCACTAATCAAAAAGTAGGATAATATCTAGACGATGTAATGGATTTTATTTCCTTTCGCATACAGGCTTACTTTACTTGCAGTTTCTATAAGGCACAATGCTTTGTTAATCTCCTTATTTACTTGCATTTGCAGTGAGGCAATTCGTAAAATTCTTGCCTGGAGCCACAACCATGTGCTTGTGTACTCAGGAAGCCGTAAAAATGCACTTCACTAACTCATAACCATTGTGTACTAAGGAAACATAGGAATGTACTTCACTACTCATGACCATTTTGAACTTGCCTTGGTTTTAAGTCTTCAGACAATTTGCGTTGAAACAGAGACACCACTTGGTATGGTTTCCGATTCGAAGGATTCTGATATGTGCACCATTGTATTATATAGTCACAACATTCTAGCAGTTGAACTACAATTGTTCCAGTAGTTTTGGCATCTCCTTTAGTGTATTACTATTTATGAGATAATATGACAAACCATTGATCAATATTTCTTTTTTCAAGGTTCTAGCTAACAAGCTGTGACGCCCCCGATTCAATCGTACACTAATCATGCACGCAAACGTGTACGATCAAGATCAGGGACTCACGGGAAGATATCACAACACAACTCTAAAACATAAATAAGTCATACAAGCATCATAATACAAGCCAGGGGCCTCTAGGGCTCGAATACAAGTGCTCGATCATAGACGATTTAGCGGAAGCAACAATATCTGAGTACAGACATAAGTTAAACAAGTTGCCACAAGATGGCTAGCACAAACTGGGATACAGATCGAAAGAGGCGTAGGCCTCCTGCCTGGGATCCTCCTAAACTACTCCTGATCGTCGGCAGCGGGCTGCACGTAGTAGTAGGCACCTCCAGTGTAGTAGGAGTCGTCGTCAACGGTGGCGTCTGGCTCCTGGGCTCCAGCATCTGGTTGCGACAACCAGGTAGAAGGGAAAAGGGGAAAAGAGGGAGAAAAGCAACCGTGAGTACTCATCCAAAGTACTCGCAAGCAAGGAGCTACACTACATATGCATGGGTATATGTGTATAGGGCCATATCGGTGGACTGAACTGCAGAATGCCAGAATAAGAGGGGGATAGCTAATCCCGTCGAAGACTAGGCTTCTGGCAGCCTCCGCCTTGGCAAAGATGTAGAAGAGAGTAGATCAAGTCCTCCAAGTAGCATCGCATAGCATAATCCTACCCGGCGATCCCTCCTCGTCAGCCTGTTAGAGAGCGATCACCGGGTTGTATCCGCACTTGGAAGGGTGTGTTTTATTAAGTATCCAGTTCTAGTTGTCATAAGGTCAAGGTACAACTCCAAGTCGCCCTGCCATCAAGATCACGGCTATTCGAATAGATTAACTTCACCTGCAGGGTGCACCATAACCCAACACGCTTGATCCCATTTGGCGGACACACGGTCCTGGGTCATGCCCGCCTCGGAGATCAACACGCCGCAGCCCCACCTAGGCCAACAGAGAGGTCAAGACGCCGGTCTAAACCTAAGCGCCGCGAAGTGCAGGCCCATCGCCCTTAGCACACCTCAAGACGTTGTGAACGCTGCCGAAGCGTAACTAGCCCCTTAATACAAGAGCAGGCTTACGTTCCAATCCGCGCGCCGCTGGCCGCCGACGCCACGAAGGCTTCAATGATACCATGGCGCCGAGTGCCCATAACTGTTCCAGCGTAGCTGGTTAGTGCGATAGACCAAATGGCGGACTCAGATCAAATACCAAGATCTCGTTAAGCATGTTAAGTATCCATGAACGCCGACCAGGCCTGTGCCCACCTCTCTCCTAGGTGGTCTCAACCTGCCTGCCGCCTCCGCCACAAGGTAACGTCGAGGGCCGTCGGGAACCCAGGCCCACCTCTCGGGATGGAGCCACCTGCCTTCACCCCCATCTCCTAACAGTATCATAAGTAATGTAACAAAGATAAAGTATATAGTGTATGCCCGTGATCACCTCCCGAGTGATCACGACCCAAAGAGTATAGCATGGCGGGGCGGACAAGAGTGTAGGGCCACCGATGGAACACTAGCATCCTATACTAAGCACTAGGATAAAGGTGTAAGGGTAACAATCAGTAAAGCAACAATGACAAAGCTATGCAAAGAAGATAGGAATAATCGAAAGCAGTAACATGCTACACTACTCTAATGCAAGCAGTATAGAGAAGAATAGGCGATATCTGGTGATCAAGGGGGGGGGGGCTTGCCTGGTTGCTCTGGCAAGTAGGAGGGGTCGTCAACTCCGTAGTCGAACTGGGCAGCAGCAGCGTCGGTCTCGTAGTCTACTGGAGAGAAGAGGGGAAAAAACAATGAATACAATGCAAACAGATGCATAACGATGCATGACATAACAAGTAATGGTGCCAGGTGTGCCCTAACGCAGTAGGAGGTGATACCGGTGAAGGGGGGAAACATCCGGTAAAGTATCCCTGGAGTTTTGCGTTTTTGGACAGATGAACCGGAAGGGAAAAGTTACGTGTTTGCTATGCTAGGGATGTGTGGTGGACGAACGGGTTGCATATTCGGATACGTCTCGTCGATCTGAGCAACTTTCATGTACAAAGTTGTTTTTAACAGAGCTACGGTTTATTTTATATTAATTTTCAAAGTTTTAAATCATATTTAGAAATAACAGAATTAATTTAATTCGAAAATGTTTATTGCATCATCATGATGTCGGTGGCCTTGGACGGCGTTGACCGTTGACCGACCGTCAAACAGGCAAGGGGCCCGTCATCATTGACTATGATTAACTAAAACAGATCAATTAGTTTAATTAGTGATTAGGTTAGTCTAATCAGGATTAATTAAGTTAATTAATTTAGATAATTAATTAATTAATTAATATTTTTTATACTCACTTTTTTATAATTCCCTTTTTTTAAACAAGGGCGTGGGGGCCCCACTAGGCAGTGGCCCATAGGGCCAAACGGGTGCCTGGGCGAGCGGTTACCAAGCGCGAGCGCCCATCGAAAGCGAGGCCATGGCTCGGCCAGATTCTTCTGCCGCACGCGACGGCACAAGAAAGCGCCGACGGCCGAGCTGTGGAGGCGTGGAGGGGTGAAGCGGCAATGGCGCGCCGGCGAGGGGTCACATGGACGGGCAAAGACGTGCCGTGGGGCGACGGGCACGACCGTCGCTGTTGTTGACACGCGCGGGATGAGCACCGGCGCCCTGCGGCGTCGCGCGCGAGCAGGGAGGCGACTGGGGGCACGGCCACATGCGCAGGGGGTGAGCATGGGGGAGGAGGCGTGCGGGCAAGGGAGGTCTCCGGCAGGTGCGGCGAGGCGCGCGGGCAGACGTCGTCGGCAGTGGAAGGGGGACTGGGCCGGGCACGAGGCAGTAGCAGCAGCACACACACGGGAGGGAGGCAAGGCGCGGGCGGCGCATGCACAGGGCATCGGCGGCGCTAGCAGCGGCGGGTTGGCCGGAGGTGGCTGGTGGCAACAGCAGCGACAAGCAGAGCGGGGGCCGGAGCTCGGATGTGCGCGAGTGTGGTGCTGCGGCTCGAATTCGAGCAAGCGAAGCAGCTAGGTGGCGTCTACGGACCACCACGAGCACACTTGTGTGCTCGATTTGGCCCAGGTCATGCGCTATCCACGACGACGACATGGCGGGAGGCAGGGAGCTTACGGTCATGCGGAGCTACGCCCTAGAGGACGAAAGAGAAGGCGAGTATAAGGGAGAAAGGTGCGGGGGCTCACAACGGTCGCAGAGTAGGGGACGGCGAGGCTGGGGATGACTTGGTCGCAGCAAATCGGCGACGAGTAGCTCCGGGCACCGAGGACGAAGGCAGGATGATGGCGACTAGTTGGGGCAGCGAGGCGACGAACCCAAGGGGTGGAGAGGACCAGCGTGATGTGTCGGTTCTTCTGCTCATGATAGTACGGAGAGGGAAGGCCGGTGGCCACGGCAACGACGAAGAGCTTGGCAGTGGTGGTTCGGCCATGTATGCGGAAGAGGAAAGCGGCGCGAGGGGGAAAGGGAAAGAACGCTAGGGTTTGGCCTGGGTGGTCGGGGGAGTGCTTGTAGGCGACGGGGAGGCGCTGGATGGCCGGCACGTGGCCATCCATGGCCATGGACGTGTGAGGGGAAGCCACCCAGCCTCCTGTGAACAGGAGGTGGAAGATGAGAGGGGGAGTTGGGCTGATTTCAGTTAGATGGGCCAAGTGGGGTAGATTAGGTCTGTTGTTTTGTTTCTCTTTTCTTTTACTCATGCTTTATACTGTTATGTTTTATTTTTTATTTATTATAGTTTTATAAAATATAAAACTAGTTTCTAAAATAGAATTACTACTTATTCTAATGCCACAATAACTTGCTACCCAAACTAAAATAGTTTCTATACTTAAAACGATAGAAAACGAGTGGTGGAGATTTATAGAGTTATGATCAATGAACGGCAGGGATTCGTTGACCATAACTTTTGCAAGGCAGCGTATAGGCAAAAGGAGTCCATATAATCAGCTAAAACAAAGGAGTCTGTGAGTTAAAAAAAAGGAGTCCATAGTCCATACGCCCGACTATTCCATCTGCAAGGCCAGCCTATAGTCAATGCAGAAGAAAGGCCAGCGTATAGGCAAAGCGTAGCATTTAGGCAAAAGGTGGCCAGTGTTTTTTTTTTTGGCTGGAAAAAAGGAGTCCATCGTCCATACGCGCACCTGTTCCATCGGCAAGGCCAACGTATAGTTGATTCGACTGTAAAAAAACAAGTGTATACACGTGCCAGCCTATTCCGTGTAGACACAAGACAGATTGCAAAAAAGAAAAAGTGACATTACATCACAATGGCACTACGCAGGTTTGAGTGCATCTCCAAATCTTCACTTTACCAAAAGGAAAAACCAATTCTCAAAAAAAAAAAAAAATATCTTCACTTTCACTCCATTCCACGCTGGAGGCAAGACACTCTGTAGCTCATACGTGCATAGGCATGTTATAACAGGAAACTCGGCGGGAGTACATCATAGTAATAAGTAAGTCAAGGAAAAGTGGAATATTGGTTACAAATAACATGTTTTTTTTGCACGATTACAAATATCTAGGTTGACACATGTTCAAGAAAATATCATGATTTTTTTGGGAGAAAAAATATAACATGGTTGATGGAATGGAATGGTTGAGCAACAAGTCAGAGTGTACACACGTGAAAATACGGGGAAAAAGACCCTTGCAAGTGGACAAATATATGTGCCATGATTAAAATAAATTTAAAAACATCCAAAATATTTATAAAAAGAAATGGAGCATTATGACGTACATGTATTATTTAGTTCCTTTGTCAAATACATCCACATTATGAGAATTTAAGGTGAGCCTATTTTATTAGTTTTTGATGAATGCACATTATTATTTTTATATTTCATTGTGACATTAGGTTTTGGCCGGAAAGTTTCTTAAATTTTGTGGGTAGAAGACATACACAAAATGAACAGAAGAACAAGAAAATGGAAGGCTAAAAGGAATCCAACCAGAATCTTTGTAGATTGGCATGACATGTGCGTAGCACAGTATTACCGTTTTTTGTTTCAACATGCCAAATCTTATGCCAATAACTTACCATACCCAATAAAACAACAACAAATTATTACCTCATCACCGTGCAAAAAAGTGTTTTCTCACGATATACATATTGACTATAATGTTTTTATTCCAAAGATGTATCAAGGATAATTGCCACATAGGTTAGTCAATAAAATAAAAACATTTTGCATGTCCGCAGTTAAGTTACTGAAAACAATGACAAATGATGAGAAATGAGATTCCACATTGTGTATTCGATAATAAGTTTTTTCATATTATTGCATGCCTTCTCATAGGTAAGCAAAACATATGGGAAATCTAGGCGCGCAAATGCGCGGGTCGCCCTGCTAGTTTAAATGTATTTAGATAGTAGTTTTCGCTACCGTTTTATTCATCTAATAGTATTTAAATATTTTATACAGGTGAGGTTTCTCCACCATAATTACCTATGCATTATTTGGTTCACTCTGAACATTTTAGTTTCAATATTCGAAAAACTTTTATTGTTTGCTTGATTTTGGATTTGAATCTGGATCGGTTCTAAACTAACACGAGATTAGCAACAGTAATGTGGTGATGTGGCATCATTACCAGAGGGTTACTGTAGCTTGATTACCCGAGCGTCACAATTCTCCTCCACTACAAGAAATCTCGTCCCGAGATTTAAGCGGTGGAGTAAGGGAGAAAAAGTGATGGTAGCGAAAACTTAACGAGTCTTCTCGGTCTTGGCTGCCCTTTCGAAGAGGTTGATCCCTTTCGTTGATGTCTTCATTTCTCTGCTTTAAGTCATCATGATCAAGTCGTCATCCTTTCTTCGGTATCTCCATCGTCTTACGAACGCGACCAAAAGGAAAAACTCCGGAAGAACGCATCTCCACAAAGCTGGGCATCTGACGGTGAACTCAATGGGAAATACATGAGGTACCCCACGAGTTTTATTTCAGTGAATTCGTTGAGTGCAATATACGATAGTGCCAAAGTTTCAAACGGGAAGGCAATCATTCGATGACTAGACACAAGCTGGAATGGGGGTTTGAACAACGAGAAGACCATGGTGTTTGATTCCAGGATGAATAATGGTATAGATTTTAGCTCGTGAATCACACACGAAGCCAGGTGTACAGGATACATTAGAATCCGGGTTGTAAAGAAGAGTCAGGTTTTGATCCAGTGGACCTGTGGGTCATGGGCCCACCATGTGGGTTAAAAGTAGGAAGGTAGTGACGACTTGCACAATCATGCAAGCAAGGCATGCCAGAGGATAGCCTGTCAGTTATGTCAGCAACAACATCGGTACCAAGGGCGAGGGACGAAGAGAACCATTCTCCTGCTCGTTGAACGAGGCGGACCAATAGGAAAAGTTCTCGTCCATCAGTGGTTATCGGAATGTCATCAACAATAGTAACAGGGTCTTACCGACACGATTGCACACCCTGGTGTTTACATAATCAGAAGAATATTACTGCTTAGATCATATAGATCACCAAAAAGGTTAAACAAAACAATGGAAAGGAAAAGGTGATCATCAGATTAAATAGTACAATGGAAAGGAAAATGTGTTTAAACACATTATTCAGGGGTATATCCTTCCCAAGGAGAAACAGAGCATGATATCCATGACAGGATATAACATAGAAAACCATTTAGGAAAGGAGAGAGATATTTCATGCCATTACCCATACAACGGTGTTTGGATAATTGATAAAGAAAATTTAGCATTGTGCTTCAAATGTTCTTATTGAAATTCGGAGTACCACAGACATGCTTCATAGCATTGACATGGTCTTCAAGCAAAGGTCAGACGTCGGATACACGAAGGATCCATCAGGAACAACTTGTAGAATAAGTTTTACGATTTCCTCATGGAAGAATGGATAGCCTTGCTAAAAGGAAAATTGTAACAATAGGTCCTCTGGTCAGGTGCGCTAGGCATGACATCACCTTACCGAGTCATATAAAGACCAATGTTATAACTCTTGGAAATATGTTCCAACCATCATATCTGGCCGAGATTCAGATCTGATTGGTGTTAGGATAACTCAGACTTAGGATGCCTGAGAAGAAAGGTGCAACACAAATTATCGAGACAATATTGTAAGATTCTCGGGAATTGAACTATGGAAGCGAGTTCCGAACAAGAGTTCATCATTAAATCAAGGAGAGGATGAGGAGGAGGCTGATGAACTCAGCAACAATTCATCAAGATTTCCAAAGGATGGATTTCCACAATTAAATAATGAACGAAAATGCACCTGGAAATATGGACCAAGTAGGACGTTCAAAGTTAGAATGGTGATTCGATAACGAAACTATCGGCCATTCACTTGAAAACAATAGGGTTGCTAGAGATATCAAATTCCCACAACAGAGTTCACTCAACACGGGGGCCAAGAAAAGAATGGTGATGGCGAGAAGCATCACTGTAACAAGAATTTCTTAAGAGGTGGTGAAATCCTCACAACATTTTTGACATAAAAGATGGTAATACTCCAATGTAAAGAAGAACAATGCTGGGTAGCAACAAACTCAAGGTATAACACAAAACACGAACAAGTTTGCGTCGGAGAGAAGGCAATAAAGTGGCCGATGATAACACGAATCATCAAGGGCAAGGATGGTATTTCTCTTCATGAATCCGATTGATATCCTAGAAGAGCTCATAAGGTTGATGATGATCACGACACATTTGTCGAGAGATTTCATGAAGATGTAATCAATCTGCGACGACATCGAGTCAAAGGAATGATGAAGCAAAAGGTTATTGGAACCATGGGTACGACACAAACTCAAAATCAAGTCTGTTCAAGGAGAAATGATATGAGG
The DNA here is from genome assembly GCA_021605145.1 of Aegilops bicornis. Taxonomy (NCBI): domain Eukaryota; kingdom Viridiplantae; phylum Streptophyta; class Magnoliopsida; order Poales; family Poaceae; genus Aegilops; species Aegilops bicornis. The sequence goes on from CM038675.1 coordinate 190,348,904, forward strand.
AGGAAGATCACGGAAGATTAGCTTACCATCTAAATCTGTGCTCCGCAAAGAGGGGCCAGGTAGCACAATTAAAAAGTTGCTCGATAATGATATAGCCGATCAGGCTAGCAATGACTTGAAGGATTAATAAACTCATAAGCAATGAAGAATACTTAGAGTTATTGAATCGAAGTGCGGAATTGATTCACTTATCAGTGTTCTTGGTTGACGACAACCCAGAACCCAGAAAAATTGGAATCGGTGAGAAATAACAGTTGATGAAGAACCCATAAGAAGTTATCACTAGTAGAAAAGGGGCCTATTGACCCGGTTGGTGAGGGCCTTTAGTCCCGGTTCATGAACCGGGACTAAAGGATCGGTACTAATACCCTGGCCCTTTAGTCCCGGTTCAATCCAGAACCGGGACTGATGGCCCTCCACGTGGCCTGTCCGGCCGAGAGCGGCAGAGGGCCTTTGGTCCGGTTGGTGGCACCAACCGGGACCAATAGGCATCCACGCCACAAGATTTCTATGGCTGTGGTTTTGTTTTTTTGAAAGGGGGGGGTTTGGGGGTTTTGGGGGTTAATTTAGGTGTTTCATATATTGTGCTATAGCTAGCTAATTAATAGAGAAAAGTGTCCTCTCTTTTGTCCGTGCTTGGTCGACGCTACGTACTATACATACGTATAGAGAGGACTAGCTAGACACGCTAGCTAGCTAGTAATTAAGCAAAATGTAAGATCGTCATGTACATATATGCATACAGAGAAGTGATATCGACCACCTCTCCTTCTCCGAGAGATTGGTCGAACAACAAGTTCTCGTATATCTATCCGACACTACCGGATACATATATACAATAATTATCTTTTACAATACGGACGCGTGGTCCACATAGTATTCTCCGTCTTCAGCGATCACGTGGTCAAGAAAGAATGCCGCCAATTCCTCTTGAATTGCTCGCATGCGATCCGGTGCTAGTAGTTCATCCCGCATCCGAAACATCTAATTTTAAGAAGGGGGTCAATACATATATATAGGAATGAATGAAACTCAACACAAATGATGGTAATAAAATAAAATTGTGAATATTTTTATTTACGCACTTCATATTGTTTGTCGGAGTAGCCCTCTCACAGTGTCGTGGCGGATGGACTCGCAAACGTAGTATCCACAGTAAATCATTCCCTTGTTCCTGCCACAACCACTTTACAAGAAACAGAGGTCAATCAAACTGATAATTAGCAAGCATTCTAAATGGTATTGATGAAACTAGCGCTTGAATCACTAGGAGATCTTGGCGTGGAATATGCTACTATATAGTACTTACTGGTGTCTAAATTGCAGCTTCTTCGGTAGTCCCGGAGCTTTTTGGTGAATTTTCCCCAAGCCCTGCCATACAAAGAAAACAATTACTTGATATCAGAAATGAACAAAGTTGCTGATATGGTGGATAATGATCGATTTAACTTACTTCTTGAGCATTTCAGTCATGTCCGCATACTCCTTGGGGTAGAGAGGAATAGAGGTTGGACAAGTGAAATCATTTGCAGAAGGCAAGCACTTAAACTTGTACAAGAAATGGGATCAAAGAAGAACAATATGGTCGAAACCACGATTGCAAAAAGACCAAGTTCCGGATGTAAGATGAACTTATACCAAGGGGACAATTTATTTTAAGAGAAGCTTTCATGATAAGATATACATCATCTCTATGGGCATGAACACAAAGTTCAAGGTCGACTCCCACTTCTCCAAAGCATAACCTTACATTCACTTCTCGTTTCGATAAAGGCATTAGTGTTGAAAGTTTTACCTGGTGAAATGCCAGATGAGTATGACCCGTGAAAACTTCCGAGTTCACACATATTAAGGAAGGCATAGGTTCAACCCGTCAGGGTATCGTGGAAACATATACCACAAGCTTCAATAGTAAATACCACCAGATCGAAAACAGAGCATGGTTGAGAAAACAGAGGATACAATTTACCCAAGGCTTTATATATTCGTGGAAAGACTCACAAGGTTATTTGAATATGAAGGACACTGTCGGATAATAATCCAACAAGAGGTTCGGTGGTCTACAACGGAGCTGATGTGAGTATCGGTACTCTATCAAAGGAAGAAGGAATGCAAGTGCATCGGATTATAGAAACAACTGACTAAACTAGAGCTCAAATGCAAAGGAATTATGATTTTCAAATCAAGGGATCAGAAGCAATGTTCTGATTAGGGATGGATAAGTTGAATAGCCTTAGGGGTACAATCAACGGTAATTAGATTGGTTGAGAACCAGCTCATGTTTAAAATGTTGTCTGAGCCGGGAAGATAATCTAAAAGGATCAACTGATGATTACGTGCATCCGCACTCATGTTGAATCAATAGGATCAAAATGACGGTGCCTAAGGATTCTAACGAATAATGCCAGACATATGGAAAGCATCCATCATGCAAGCAGACACGTATTGCAGAGCGATAAGCTACTAAGGATTTTTGAAGGATCGAATAGTATTTCGAAGACCATTGTGAAACACATGAACAACTGGGGGATGAGCGGATACTCGATAAGTGCGAGAATTATCTGTAGGGGTATTCAGGTGACAAAGAACAGCAAGGCAGTAAGCTCAAAGGATTATCGAGACAACGACAAGTATTTCGGGGTATCTTGTAATAACAAGACCAACTGGGGAATGATAGTATGAATCGCAAGTGTATGCAGTTTTCATAGGGGTTGACGGTGGAAGGAAATCGCAGATGCGATGGCACAAAGACTTGAGAGAACATTGTAGAGTAACTTCAGAATCTTCTAGTGCAGCGGCCGATCTGAATTGAGGGGCTCTCCGGGAGAAAGTATTTTCGAGAACCTAAAGTTGGTTTTGTTTTTGGCAAAATCATTTAACCCAAATAGAAGAGAGATCAGAGTCCCAGAGTATAGGTCGAGGAATAAAAGATCTTAATACCACCCAATGGCGACGTGGACCCATGGGCCGCACAACCATGTTAGTAAAACAGTTTTCATTGACTAGACTTAACTTCGGCCAAGGAGTGTGGTAGGGGGATTCCTACAGGCAGTCGGCTCTGATACCAACTTGTGACGCCCCCGATTCAATCGTACACTAATCATGCACACAAACATGTACGATCAAGATCAGGGACTCACGGGAAGATATCACAACACAACTCTAAAACATAAATAAGTTATACAAGCATCATAATACAAGCCAGGGGCCTCGAGGGCTCGAATACAAGTGCTCGATCATAGAAGAGTCAGCGTAAGCAACAATATCTGAGTACAGACATAAGTTAAACAAGTTTCCATAAGATGGCTAGCACAAACTGGGATACAGATTGAAAGAGGCGCAGGCCTCCTGCCTGGGATCCTCCTAAACTACTCCTGGTCGTCGTCAGCGGGCTGCACGTAGTAGTAGGCACCTCCAGTGTAGTAGGAGTCGTCGTCAACGGTGGCGTCTGGCTCCTGGGCTCCAGCATCTGGTTGCGACAACCAGGTAGAAGGGAAAGGGGGAAAAGAGGGAGAAAAGCAACCGTGAGTACTCATCCAAAGTACTCGCAAGCAAGGAGCTACACTACATATGCATGGGTATATGTGTATAGGGACATATCGGTGGACTGAATCAGAATGCCGTAATAAGAGGGGATAGCTAATCACAGCCGAAGACTACGCTTCGGGCGGCCTCCGTCTTGCAAAGATGTAGAAGAGAGTAGACTGAAGTCCTCCAAGTAGCATCGCATAGCATAATCCTACCCGGCGATCCCTCCTCGTCGCCTACTGTTAGAGAGCGATCACCGGGTTGTATCCGCACTTGGAAGGGTGTGTTTTATTAAATATCCAGTTCTAGTTGTCATAAGTTCAAGGTACAACTCCAAGTCGCCCTGCTATCGAAGATCACGGCTATTCGAATAGATTAACTTCCGTGCAGGGGTGCACCACATAACCCAACACGCTTGATCCCATTTGGCCGGACACACTTTCCTGGGTCATGCCCGGCCTCGGGAGATCAACACGTCGCAGCCCCACCTAGGCCAATAGAGAGGTCAACACGCCGGTCTAAACCTAAGCGCACATGGGTCTGGGCCCATCGCCCTTAGCACACCTGCACGTTGCGAACGCGGCCAGAAGCAGAACTAGCCCCCTTAATACAAGAGCAGGCTTACGTTCCAATCCGTTGCGCGTTGCTCAGTCGCTGATGTCACGAAGGCTTCGGCTGATACCACGACGTCGAGTGCCCATAACTGTTCCTGCGTAGCTGGTTAGTGCGTATAGACCAAATGTCCAGACTCAGATCAAATACCAAGATCTCGTTAAGCGTGTTAAGTATCCGCGAACGCCGACCAGGGCCAGGCCCACCTCTATCCTAGGTGGTCTCAAACTGCCCTGTCGCCCGCCACAAGGTAACAATCGGGGCCGTCGGGAACCTGTGCCCACCTCTACCGGGATGGAGCCACCGCCTTCAGCCCCATCTCCTAACGTATCATAAGTAATGTAACAGTATAAAGTATATAGTGTATGCCGGTGATCACCTCCCGAGTGATCACGGCCCAGTAGTATAGCATGGCATGACATAACAAGTAACGGTGCTAGGTGTGCCCTAACGCAGTAGGAGGTGATACCGGTGAAGGGGGGAAACATCCGGGAAAGTATCCCCGGAGTTTCGCGTTTTCGGACAGATGAACCGGAAGGGAAAGGTTACGCGTTCGCTATGCTAGGGATGTGTCGTGGACGAACGGGTTGCATATTCGGATACGTCTCGTCGATCTGAGCAACTTTCATGTACAAAGTTTTTTCAACAGAGCTATGGTTTATTTTATATTAATTTTCAAAGTTTTAAATCATATTTAGAAATAACAGAATTAATTTAATTCGAAAATGTTTATTGCGCCATCATGATGTCAGCGTGACGCCAGCAGTCAGCGTTGACCGTTGACCGGTCAAACAGGGCAGTGGGGCCCGTCTTTCATTGACTGTGATTAACTAAAACTGATCAATTAGTTTAATTAGTGATTAGGTTAGTCTAATCAGGATTAATTAAGTTAATTAATTTAGATAATTAATTAATTAATTATTATTTTTTATACTCTCTTTTTTACAATTCCCTTTTTTTACACAAGGGCGTGGGGGCCCCACTGGGCAGTGGCCCATAGGGCCAAACGGGTGCCCGGGCGAGCGGTTACCAGGCGCGAGCGCCCATCGAGGGTGAGGCCATGGCGTCGACTGGGATTCCCCCCGGCCGGCACGCATGGCACAACAGGCGCCAACGGCCGGAGCCAGGGAGGCGGTGGAGGGTGGCCGAGCTAGCGAAGGCGCCGCCAGCGGCAGTGGCGTGACGGGCAAGCGCTTGCCGCGGGGGCGACGGGCGCGGCCGGCCTTGTTGTCGGCACGGGCGGTATGAGCACCGGCGCCCTGCGACGTCGCGCGCGAGCAGGGAGGCGACTGGGGGCAGGACCACATGCGCAGGGGGTGAGCTGTTGGAAATATGCCCTAGAGGCAATAATAAATTAGTTATTATTATATTTCCTTGTTCATGATAATTGTTTATTATCCATGCTATAATTGTATTGATAGGAAACTCAGATACATGTGTGGGTACATAGACAACACCATGTCCCTAGTAAGCCTCTAGTTAACTAGCTCGTTGATCAATAGATGGTTACGGTTTCTGACCATGGACATTGGATGTCGTTGATAACGGGATCACATCATTGGCAGAATGATGTGATGGACAAGACCCAATCCTAAGCCTAGCACAAAGATCGTGTAGTTCGTATGCTAAAGCTTTTCTAATGTCAAGTATTTTTTCCTTAGACCATGAGATTGTGCAACTCCCGGATACCGTAGGAATGCTTTGGGTGTACCAAACGTCCACAACGAATCGGGTGGCTATAAAGGTGCATTACGTATCTCAAAAGTGTCTGCTGGGTTGGCACGAATCGAGACTGGGATTTGTCACTCCGTGTGACGGAGAGGTATCTCTGGGCCCACTCGGTAGGACATCATCATAATGTGCATAATGTGACCAAGGGGTTGATCACCGGATGATGTGTTACGGAACGAGGAAAGAGACTTGCCGGTAACGAGATTGAACAAGGTATCGAATACCGACAATCGAATCTCGGGTAAGTACAATACCGCTAGACAAAGGGAATTGTATACGGGATCGATTGAGTCCTTGACATCGTGGTTCATTCGATGAGATCATCGCGGAACATGTGGGAGCCAACATGGGTATCCAGATCCCGCTGTTGGTTATTGACCGGAGAACGCCCTACCATGTCTGCATGATTCCCGAACCCGTAGGGTCTACACACTTAAGGTTCGATGACGCTAGGGTTATAAAGGAAGTTTGTATGTGGTTACCGAATGTTGTTCGGACCCGGATGAGATCCCGGACATCACGAGGAATTCCAGAATGGTCCGGAGGTAAAGATTTATATATAGGAAGTCTTATTTTGGTCGCCGGAAAAGTTTCGCGTGTTATCGGTATTGTACCGGAAGTGCCGAAAGGGGTCCGGGGGTCCACCGGGGGGGTCCACCTGCCCCGGGGGGTCACATGGGATGTAGGGGGTGCGCCTTGGCCTATATGGGCCAAGGGCACCAGCCCCAAGAGGCCCATGCGCCAAGATATAAGAAAAGGGGAAGAGTCCATAGGGGGGAAGGCACCTCCGAGGTGCCTTGGGGAGGATGGACTCCTCCACCCGTCTTGGCCGCACCCCTTCCTTGGAGGAAGGGGCAAGGCTGCGCCCTCCCTCCCCTCTTGCACCTATATATAGTGGAGGGGAGGGAGGGGAAGCCACACCTGAGTCTCTGGCACCTCCCTCCCTCCCGTGACACCTCCTCCTCTCCCGCAGGTGCTTGGCGAAGCCCTGCAGGATTGCCACTCTCCTCCACCACCACCACGCCGTTGTGCTGCTGCTGGGTGGAGTCTTCCTCAACCTCTCCCTCTCCTTGCTGGATCAACGCATGGGAGACGCCACCGGGCTGTACGTGTGTTGAACGCGGAGGTGCCGTCTGCTCGGCACTAGGATCATCGGTGATTTGAATCTCGACGAATGCGACTCCATCCACCCCGGTCACTTGAACGCTTCCGCTTAGCGATCTACCATGCTATGTAGATGCACTCTCCTTCCCCTCGTTGCTGGTTTCTCCATAGATAGATCTTGGTGACATGTAGGAAAATTTTGAATTTCTGCTCGTTCCCCAACAAAGGGTATCGAGCTAGGTCTATTGCGTAGATTCTTTGCACGAGTAGAACACAAAGTAGTTGTGGGTGTTGATGATGTTCAATATGCTTACCGTTACTAGTCCAATCTTGTTTCGACGGTATTGTGGGATGAAGCGGCCGGACCGACCTTACACGTACACTTACGTGAGACAGGTTCCACCGATCGACATGCACTTGGTGCATAAGGTGGCTAGCGGGTGCCAGTCTCTCCCACTTTAGTCGGAACGGATTCGATGAAAAGGGTCCTTATGAAGGGTAAATAGCAATTGGCATATCACGTTGTGGTTTTGCGTAGGTAAGAAACGTTCTTGCGAGAAACCCATAGTAGGCACGTATAACATGCAAACAACAATTAGAGGACGTCTAACTTCTTTTTGCAGGGTATGCTATGTGATGTGATATGGCCAAGAAGAATGTGATGAATGATATGTGATGTATGAGATTGATCATATTCTTGTAATAGGAATCACGACTTGCATGTCGATTAGTATGACAACCAGCAGGAGCCATAGGAGTTGTCTTAATTTATTGTATGACCTGCGTGTCATTGAACAAATGCCATGTAATTACTTTACTTTATTGCTAACCGGTAGCCATAGTAGTAGAAGTAATAAGTTGGTGAGACAACTTCATGGAGACACGATGATGGAGATCATGATGATGGAGATCATGGTGTCATCTTTGGTGACGATGATGATCATGGAGCCCCGAAGATGGAGATCAAAAGGAGCAAAATGATATTGGCCATATCATGTCACTATTTGATTGCATGTGATGTTTATCATGTTTATGCATCTTATTCGCTTAGAACGACGGTAGTAAATAAGATGACTCCTCATTAAAATTTCAAGAAAGTGTTCCCCCTAACTGTGCACCGTTGCGAAAGTTCGTCGTTTCGAAGCACCACGTGATGATCGGGTGTGATAGATTCTTACGTTCACATACAACGGGTGTAAGCCAGATTTACACACGCGAAACACTTAGGTTAACTTGACGAGCCTAGCATGTACAGACATGGCCTCGGAACACAAGAGACCGAAAGGTCGAGCATGAGTCGTATGGAGGATACGATCAACATGAAGATGTTCACCGATGATGACTAGTCCGTCTCACGTGATGATCGGACACGACCTAGTTGACTCGGATCATGTAATCACTTAGATGACTAGAGGGATGTCTATCTGAGTGGGAGTTCATGAGATGAACTTAATTATCCTGAACATAGTCAAAAGATCTTTGCAAATTATATCATAAGCACGCGCTTTAGTTCCACTGTTTAGATATGTTCCTAGAGAAAATATAGTTCAAAGTTGATGATGGCGATTATGCGGACGTAAGAAAGCTTATGTCCTTAATGCACCGCTCAGTGTGCTCAACCCCAAAAGTCGTCTGTGGATGTTGCGAACATCGGACATACACGTTTTGATAACTACGTGATAGTTCAGTTAAATGGTTTATAGTAGAGGCACCAAAGACGTTTCTCGAAACATATAAGATATTTCGAGGGCTGAAATTGGGATTTCAGGCTCGTGCCCACGTCAAGAGGTATAAGACCTCCGACGATTTTCTTAGCCTACAAACTAAGGGAGAAGATCTCAATCGTTGAGCTTGTACTCAGATTGTCTGGGTACAACAATCACTTGAATCGAGTGGGAGTTAATCTTCCAGATGAGATAGTGATGTTTCTCCAAGGACATTGCCACCAAGCTACTAGAGCTTCGTGATGAGCTATAACATATCAGGGATAGATATGATGATCCTTGAAGTGTTCGCGATGTTTGACACCGCGAAAGTAGAAGTCAAGTAGGAGCATCAATTGTTGATGGTTGGTAAAACCACTAGTTTCAAGAAGGGCAAGGGCAACAAGGGATACTTCATGAAACGGCAAAACAGTTGCTGCTCTAGTGAAGAAACCCAAGGTTGAACCCAAACCCGAGACTAAGTGCTTACGTAATGAGAGGAACGGACCTTTGAGCGGAACCACCCTAGATACTTGGTAGATGAGAAGGCTGGCAAGGTCGATAGAAGTATATTGGATATACATTATGTGAATGTGTACTTTACTAGTACTCCTAGTAGCACCAGGGTATTAGATACCAGTTCGGTTGCTAAGTGTTAGTAACTCGAAATAAAAGCTACGGAATAAACGGAGACTAGCTAAAGGTGAGCCGACGATATGTGTTGGAAGTGTTTCCAAGGTTGATGTGATCAAGCATCGCACACTCCCTCTACCATCGAGATTGGTGTTAAACCTAAATAATTGCTATTTGGTGTTTGCGTTGAGCATAGACATGATTGGATTATATGCAGCCATGTCTGATTATTCACTTAAGGAGAATAATGGTTACTCTGTTAATTTGAATAATACCTTCAATGGTCTAGCACCTAAAAGGAATGGTTTATTGAATCTCGATCGTAGTGATACACATTTTCATGCCAAAAGATAGAAGATAGTAATGATAGTACCACGTACTTGTGGCACTGCCATGTAAGTCATATTGGTATAAAAGCATGAAGAAGCTCCATGTTGATGGATCTTTGGACTCACTCGTTTTGAAAAGTTTGAGACATGCAAACCATGTCTATTGGTGTATACGCATGAAGAAACTCCATGCAGATGGATCGTTTGGACTCACTTGATTTTGAATCACTTGAGATATGCAAATCATACCACATGGGCAAGATGACTGAAAAGCCTCGGTTTCAAAGAAGATGGAACAAGGTAGCAACCTGTTGGAAGTAACACATTTTGATGTGTGCAGTCCAATGAGTGCCGAGGCATGCGGTGAATATCGTTATGTTCGACTTCACGAGATGATTCGAGTAGATGTTGAGTATATTTACTTGATGAAACACAAAGTCTGAATTATTGAATGGTTCAAGTAATTTCAGAGTGAAGTTAAAGATCATTGTGACAAGAGGATAAAATGTCTATGATATGATCATAGAGATGAGGATCTGAGTTCTGAGCTTTGGCACTAACTAAGACAATCGTGGAAATTGTTTCACAATTAATACCGCCTAGAACACCATAGTGTGATGGTGTGTCCGAACATCATAGTTGCACCCTATTGGATATGGTGCGTACCATGATGTCTCTTATCGAATTACCACTATCGTTCACGGGTTAGGCATTAGAGACAACCGCACTCACTTTAATAGGGCACCACGTAATTCCGTTGAGACGACACCGTTTGAACTATGGTTTGGAGAAACCTAAGTTGTCGTTTCTTAAAAGTTTGGGGCTGCGACGCTTATGTGAAAAAGTTTCATCGTGATAAGCTCGAACCCAAAACGGATAAATACATCTTCATAGGATACCCAAAGCGGTTGGGTATACCTCCTAATTCAGATCCGAAAGCAATAGGGATTGTTTATATAAACGGGTCCTTTCTCGAGGAAAAGTTTCTCTCGAAAGAATTAAGTGGGAGGATGGTGGAGACTTGATGAGGTTATTGAACCATCACTTCAACTAGTGTGTAGCAGGACACAGGAAGTTGTTCCTGTGGCACCTACACCAATTGAAGTAGAAGCTTATGATAGTGATCATGAAACTTTGGATCAAGTCACTATCGAACCTCTTAGGACGACAAGGATGCGTCTTGCTTGAGTGAATGCGGTGATCCTGTCATGAATGTCATGTTGCTAGACAACAATGAACCTACGAGCTATGGAGAACCAATGTGGGCCCATATTCCAACAAATGGTTAGAAGCCATGAAATCCGAGATAGGATCCATGTATCAGAACAAAGCATGGACTTTGGTGGACTTGCCCGTTGATCGGCAAGCCATTGAGATAAATGGATCTTTAAGAAGAAGACGGACGTGGACGGTAATGTCACCGTCTATGAAGCTCGACTTGTGGCGAAGAGTTTTTCACAAGTTCAAGGAGTTGACTACGATGAGATTTTCTCATCCGTAGCGATGCTTAAGTCCGTCGGAATCATGTTAGCATTAGCTGCATTTATGAAATCAGGCGGATGGATGTCAAAACGAGTTTCCTTACCAGTTTTGTAAGGAAAGGTTGTATGTGATACAATCAGAAAGTTTTTGTCGATCCTAAGGATGCTAAAAGTTATGCTGGCTCCAGCGATCCTTTTTAGGACTGGAGTAAGCATCTCGGAGTTGAAATGTGCGCTTTGATGAGATGATCAAAGATTTTGGGTTTATACAAAGTTTGTGAGAAACTTATATTTCCAAAGAAGTGAGTGGGAGCACTATAGAATTTCTGATGAGTATATGTTGTTGACATATTGTTGATCAGAAATGATGTAGAATTTCTGGAAAGCATATAGGGTTGTTTGAAAAGTGTTTTCAATAGAAAACCTGGATTAGGCTACTTGAACATTGAGCATCAAGATCTATGAGGATAGATAAAAAACGCTTAATGGTACTTTCAAATGAGCATATACCTTGACATGATCTTGAAGGTGTTCAAGATGGATCGACCAAAGAAGGAGTTCTTGCACGAGATGTAAGGTATGAAGTTAAGACTTAAAGCTCGACCACATCGTAAAAGAGAGAAAGGGCGAAGGTCGTCCCCTATGCTTTAGACATAGGCTCTATAGTATGCTATCTTTGTGTACCGCTTAGGAAGTGTGCCTTGCCATGAGTCAGTCAAGGGGTACAAGAATGATCCAGGAATGGGGATCATTGGACAGCGGTCAAAATTGTCCTTGGAGTAAATAAGGACATGTTTCTCGATTATGGAGGTGATAAAGAGTTCGGCGTAAAGGGTTACGTTGATGCAAGCTTTAACACCTATCCGAAAGTGACTCGAGTAGCAAACCGGATACGTATAGTGGAGCAACCATTTGGAATAGCTTCAAGTGGAACGTGGAAGCAGCATTTACAATATGACATAGAGAATTGCAAAGTACATACGGATCTGAATACTGCAGACCCGTTGACTAAAACTTCTCTCACAAGCAAAACATGATCAAACCCTAGAACTCATTGAGTCTTAATCACATGATGATGTGAACTAGTCTAATGACACTAGTAAACTCTTTGAATGTTGGTCACATGGCGATGTGACCTGTGAGTGTTAATCACATGGCGATGTGAACTAGATTATTGACTCTAGTGCAAGTGGGAGACTGTTGGAAATATGCCCTAGAGGCAATAATAAATTAGTTATTATTATATTTCCTTGTTCATGATAATCGTTTATTATCCATGCTATAATTGTATTGATAGGAAACTCAGATACATGTGTGGGTACATAGACAACACCATGTCCCTAGTAAGCCTCTAGTTAACTAGCTCGTTGATCAATAGATGGTTACGGTTTCCTGACCATGGACATTGGATGTCGTTGATAACGGGATCACATCATTGGCAGAATGATGTGATGGACAAGACCCAATCCTAAGCCTAGCACAAAGATCGTGTAGTTCGTATGCTAAAGCTTTTCTAATGTCAAGTATTTTTTTCCTTAGACCATGAGATTGTGCAACTCCCGGATACCGTAGGAATGCTTTGGGTGTACCAAATGTCACAACGTAACTGGGTGGCTATAAAGGTGCATTACAGGTATCTCCGAAAGTGTCTGTTGGGTTGGCACGAATCGAGACTGGATTTGTCATTCCGTGTGTGACGGAGAGGTATCTCTGGGCCCACTCGGTAGGACATCATCATAATGTGCACAATGTGACCAAGGGGTTGATCACGGGATGATGTGTTACGGAACGAGTAAAGAGACTTGCCGGTAACGAGATTGAACAAGGTATCGGATACCGACGATCGAATCTCGGGTAAGTACAATACCACTAGACAAAGGGAATTGTATACGGGATCGATTGAGTCCTTGACATCGTGGTTCATCCGATGAGATCATCGTGGAACATGTGGGAGCCAACATGGGTATCCAGATCCCGCTGTTGGTTATTGACCGGAGAACGTCTCGATCATGTCTGCATGGTTCCCGAACCCGTAGGGTCTACACACTTAAGGTTCGATGACGCTAGGGTTATAAAGGAAGTTTGTATGTGGTTACCGAATGTTGTTCGGAGTACCGGATGAGATCCCGGACGTCACGAGGAGTTCCGGAATGGTCCGGAGGTAAAGATTTATATATAGGAAGTCTTATTTTGGTCGCCGGAAAAGTTTCGCGCGTTATCGGTATTGTACCGGGAGTTCCGAAAGGGGTCCGGGAGTCCACCGGGGGGTCCACCTGCCCCGGGGGCCCACATGGGCTGTAGGGGGTGCGCCTTGGCCTATATGGGCCAAGGGCACCAGCCCCAAGAGGCCCATGCGCCAAGATATAAGAAAAGGGGAAGAGTCCATAGGGGGAAGGCACCTCCGAGGTGCCTTGGGAGGATGGACTCCTCCCCCTCTGGCCGCACCCTTCCTTGGAGGAAGGGGCAAGGCTGCGCCCTCCCCTCTCTTGCACCTATATATAGTGGAGGGAGGGAGGAAGCCACACCTGAGTCCTCTGGCACCTCCCTCCCTCCCGTGACACCTCCTCCTCTCCCGCAGGTGCTTGGCGAAGCCCTGCAGGATTGCCACGCTCCTCCACCACCACCACGCCGTTGTGCTGCTGCCGGATGGAGTCTTCCTCAACCTATCCCTCTCTCCTTGCTGGATCAACGCATGGGAGACGTCACCGGGCTGTACGTGTGTTGAACGCGGAGGTGCCGTCCGTTCGGCACTAGGATCATCGGTGATTTGAATCACGGCAGTACGACTCCATCAACCCCGTTCACTTGAACGCTTCCGCTTAGCGATCTACAAGGGTATGTAGATGCACTCTCCTTCCCCTCGTTGCTGGTTTCTCCATAGATAGATCTTGGTGACACGTAGGAAAATTTTGAATTTCTGCTACGTTCCCCAACATGAGCATGGGGGAGGAGGCGTGCGGGCAAGGGAGGTCTCCGGCAGGTGCGGCAAGGCGCGCGGGCAGACGTCGTCGGCAGTGGAAGGGAGACTGGGCCGGGCGCGAGGCAGTAGCAGCAGCACACACACGGGAGGGAGGCATGGCGCGGGCGGCGCATGCCTGGCAGCATCGGCGGCGCTTAGCAGCGGGTTGGCCGGAGGTGGCTGGTGGCAACAAAGAATGACAAGCAGAGCGAGGGCCGGAGCTCGGATGTGCGCGAGTGTGGTGCTGCGGCTCGAATTCGAGCAAGCGAAGCAGCTAGGTGGCGTCTACGGACCACCACGAGCACACTTGTGTGCTCGATTTGGCCCAGGTCATGCGCTGTCCACGACGACAACATGGCCGGAGGCAGGGAGCTTACGGTCATGCGGAGCTACGCCGTAGAGGACGAAAGAGAAGGCGAGTATAAGGGGGAAAGGTGCAGGGACTCACAACAGTCGCAGAGTAGTGGACGGCGAGGCTGGGGATGACTTGGTCGCAGTAAATCCGTGATGAGTAGCTCCGGGCACCGAGGACGAAGACGGGATGATGGCGATGAGTTGGGGCAGTGAGGCGACGAACCCAAGGGGTGGAGAGGACCAGTGCGATGTGTCGGTTCTTCTGCTCATGCTAGTACGGAGAGGGGAGGCCAGTGGCCACGGCAACGATGAAGAGCTTGGCGGTGGTGGTTCGGCCATGTATGCGGAAGAGGAAAGCGGCGCGAGGGGGAGATGGAAAGAATGCTAGGGTTTGGCCTGGGTGGTCGGGGGAGTACTTGTAGGCGACGGGGAGGCACTGGATGGCCGGCACGTGGCCATCCATGGCCATGGACGTGTGAAGGGAAGCCACCCAGCCTCCTGTGAACAGGAGGTGGAAGATGAGAGGGGGAGTTGGGCTGATTTCAGTTAGATGGGCCAAGTGGAGTAGATTAGGTTTGTTGTTTTGTTTCTCTTTTCTTTTACTCATGCTTTATACTGTTATGTTTTATTTTCTATTTATTATAGTTTTATAAAATATAAAACTAGTTCCTAAAATAGAATTACTACTTATTCTAATGCCACAATAACTTGCTACCCAAACTAAAATTGTTTCGCAATTATTTAATATTTAAAAGTATTTAGATAGTAGTTTTCGCTACCGTTTTATTCATCTAATAGTATTTGAATATTTTATAAAGGCGAGGTTTCTCCACCATAATTACCTATGCATTATTTGGTTCACTCCGAACATTTTAGTTTCAATATTCAAAATTTTTTATTGTTTGCTTGATTTTGGATTTGAATCTGGATCGGTTCTAAACTAACACGAGATTAGCAACAGTAATCGTGGTGACGTGGCATCATTACCAGAGGGTTACTGTAGCTTGATTACCCGAGCGTCACACAAGCCTTTGTATGATATATATCGAGAGTCTCAGAAAGGGAGTAGCAATATGAGCCTATCTGTCGTATCTTGTCATCATCAATATAGATGAATTCGTAGTCATGTCGGTTATCAATTTGTGTCGGTGGAAACGACACCTATGGGATCACGGGGAATCCCTTCTACGGTCGGCGGGCGCGGGGTTGGGGAAAGTGCGGGTTTAAGAGACCAACACGGGAAATTTTATCCAGGTTCAGGCCGCAAGTGATGCGTAATACCCTACTCCTACTGGTTTGTGTTTATCTGGTGTTCATGGGCTAGCTACAGAGCGTGTAGCCTCCAAAAAGTTCCAATCCTCCCTCAGTACGTCGCGGGCCTCCTTTTATAGTCGAAGGGGCTGCCACAGTGGCACACAGGAGGTGTAAAGTTGTACAGTAGTCGAGCTTATCGCCTGACATTATAGGATGAAACGCATTAAATGCACTACTTAGGTGTCCTCTTGCTTTATCGGGGATGGCGGTGAAGCCCGTCCCGTCCGTCGCCACTTCACCTTGCTCCGACACGCGTCCAGGCCAACGAGGCATGTAGCGCCATGTAGGCTAGCAGGCTACTGAGCTAGTGCGGTGGCAGGGTCTTCACGAAGATCTGCATGCCACCACGCAGGTGCTTGACTAGTTGGATTAGGAGCCACGTGTTTCCACGTGGGTACTTGCCTAGTTGGTGGGTCGGCCGCTGAGCTGGGGCGGCAAGGCCTTGGCGCGGTCCTGCTGATATTCCCGGAAAGGGTCTTGCCGGGGCCTTGCGGGCGCCCTCGACAAGATTCTTGCCGGGGCCTTGCAGGTGCCCTCGGCAAGACTCTTGCCGGGCGTGGGTATCTTCGGCAGGAGCCTTGCCGGGGCCTCGTGGGCATCCTCGGCAAGGAGCCCTGCTATTGTCCTGTCTTATGGTTCTCATCTAGGCCTTGTATGCCCTTTGTCTCCACAAAGATATGCATGCCACCATGGAGGCGCCTCCCGAGCCTTGGTTCCAATATGGTTAATGGCGTCGGAACCCTTAGGCTCAAGGGTGGCGGCCTTGTTGGTGTTTGGGCAAGTTGCCCCGGCAAGTCTCTTGCCGGGGCCGTGAAGGCCGCCCCGGCAAGGGCCTTGCCGGTGGAGTCTCACCTCGCCCCTCTGCTCTTCATGCTTCTGGTCTTGAGTGCTGCTCTGGTAGTCTTGCGACTTTTCTTCCTTCCTCTGCCCCGCTGAGTGTGGCTGTAGGTGCGTGTCACGCCCAATATGCGACCCTATCCAAACGGAACTCGAAGGTCCCACCAAGGATAGACCCGCATATTGGAAACGCTTTTGCAAGGTGGATATCATTACATCAACATTACATATTAGATGGGGATACATACAAAAGGCACAAATGCCACAAGAATACATCAACATCATATACAAGATCAACATCCGACTACGGATGAAACATAAATGAAGCTCAAACGACAACCACCACTGCTAGCCAGTGCTGCCGACACGAACCTATCCCCGATCAAAGAAGAAGCGGAAGAAGAACTCCAATACAAGCAAACATCGCTCTCACGTCATGATCATCGCACAACCTGTACCAAGAATCGGTGGTGTAGTAATCTGTGAGCCACGAGGACTCAGCAATCCCATTACCATGGGTATCAAGACTAGCAAAGCTTAATGGGAAAGGAAGGGGATAAAGTGGTGAGGTTGCAGCAACGTCTAAGCATATATGGTGGCTAACCAACGCAAATGAGAGCGAGAAGAGAAACAAAGGAACGGTCGTCAACTAGTAATGATCAAGAAGTGATCCTGAACTCCTACTTACGCCGACATAACCCGTAAAACCGTGTTCTCCTCTCGATCAGCCCGAAAAGAGACACTCACGGTTACGCACACGGTTGGTGTATTTTAGAAGAGTTTGCTTCAAGTTTACTACAACCGGATATTAACAAATTCCCATCCGCCACATAACCGCGGGCACGGCTCTCGAAAGTTTATACCTGCAGGGTGTCCCAACTTAGCCCATGATAAGCTCTCGCGATCAACGAAGGATATTCCTTCTCCCGGAAAACCCGATCAGTCTCGGAATCCGGCTACAAGACATTTCGACGGCAATAAAAACAAGACCAGCAAAAGCCGCCCGATGTGCCGACAAATCCCGATAGGAGTCGCACGCACCTCGTTCTCGTGGCACACCGGATAGGTCAGCCTACGAGTAAAACCAGACCTCGAGTTGCCCGTGGTGGCCCCCGCAGTCTGCCTGCTTCGGACCAACACCGAAGGAGCACCGGCCCGGGGGCTAAAATAAAGATGACCCTCGGGCTCCGGAAACCCAAGGGAAAAAAAGGGCATAGGTGAGGCAAATGGTAAAACCAATGTTGGGCCTTGCTGGGGGAGTCTTATTCAAAGCGAACTGTCAAGGGGGTCCCATAAATCACCCGACCGCGTTAGGGACGCAAAGTCCGGGAACAAAACACCGATATGACGGAAACTAGGGCGGCAAGAGTGGAACAAAACACCAGGCATAAGGCCGAGCCTTCCACCCTTTACCAAGTATATGGATGCATTAATAATATAAGAAATATTGTGATATCCCAACAAGTAAACATGTTCCAAAGATGGAACAACATCTCCATGTTCCAACAAGGAACAAACTTCATCTTCACCTGCAACTAACAACGCTATAAGAGGGGCTGAGCAAAGCGGTAACATAGCCAAACAACGGTTTGCTAGGAAGGGTGACAAAGGTTAGAGGTTGACATGGCAATTTGGGATGGGTTGAGCAGCAAGTGATAGGTATCGCAGCATAGCGAAAGAACGAAGCAACTAGCATAGCAATGATAGTAGTGAGATCCAGGGTAGCGGTCATCTTGCCTGAAATCCCGCAAGGAAGAAGAACGAGTCCATGAAGAAGACGAACGGATGAAGCATAACCAAGCGTAGACGAACGAATCCTCACGATCGCAATCTAAACAGGAACTAACAAGAAGAAACACACAACATAGTAAACACACCACACATAGACAAAACATGATGCACAACCAAGCATGATGCATGACAAAGCTACATGAAGCTACTCATGGCAAGAGATGATGCAAACAAGAGCAACACATCAAGGCAAGTTTAAATGAGGCCGGAAACAACATATAACAATTCCTTTAAGTCCTTATATGCAAATTTCGAAATTGGTTCAGATCTGAATAAACCTTATGTTCAATTTGTTAAACAGCAAGTTAAGATGCACCACGATGATCTACACGAAATTCTAGTCAAGTTACATATAAAGTTCATTAGATTCGAGCTACGGTCTAGAAGATATGAGCAAAACAAGATAAGCATGGCATTGATGCAAAATGCATACAAACATCAAGCAAACACTCTCAAAACATGGATGCTACATGATAATATGAAGCTACATGCAAAATCAAGCAAGTTTCATATAGAGCACGCTCAAAACGGAGCAACGGATCAACACATACACCCTATACAAGTTAAGACAACAACCTGTCCAAAACAGCAAGTAGGCATATTGCAAGTATCAAAACAACATGCTACAGGACCTTAACATAATAAAAAAAGGCATGGGCATGATGTACAGGTAAAGCATTACAAAACATGAACACTGAGCTATCTCCAGAAATCATTAGAACATGCTCAAAAACACATGGCAAGATTGCAAATAATAACAATTTCAGACTTATCAGGAAATAACATCAGGTTGCAATGTTTAGAGCTATGAAACAACATGCTACAAGAACTTATCATGGAAAAAAAAGGCATGGCATGAATCTACTCAAAGCATAGAACAAAAGTCCTTTAATGACCATGAGCCAAAAAGGATCAGAAAATATGATGGCACCCATGTAAACATGGAAAGTTATATTACAGATTTAAACATGGCAGGAACAACAATAAGTAGGCATGTTGGTGAGCTTGAACCACTCACCACAGAGCTATACATGGCATGGCAAGGTAACCAACGGCAAGAAGACATGGCATAGAAGCTATACATGGCAAGAACAACATCATAGCATATACGGATCAATTACAACAACCTTGGCAAAATTGAATAACATGTAAACAATCTGCCAGGAACATTTTATAGCAAAAGTAGAGCTCAATTGACTCAAGCTAGGGCACTCCTTAATTGCAAACAAGGGCACGGATGGATAGAAAAAGACATGTATAACAAAACATCCTTAATGAAGTATCTCAAAATGAGCATGGAACTCTCTGTAGCATCAAGTTAACATGGCAACAAAATATAACCGAATCTGCCAGGAAAACAGCAACAGCAAGTACCCTACTTAACAAGCTTGATGCACTCACTACATAACTCACAAAAATACATGGCAAGAACCCCTGGAAAGATGGAATGGCATATTACAAAACACATATAGGACTCAAGTTCATAGGAGGCACACATCAATCATGAAAAAAATGACAAAAGTGCATGTTCTGATAAGAATCAGAAACTAACATCACATAGCACTCTTCTAACAGCATTTCGGGCATCAAGATGAGCTCAAATGAAAATGATGCAATTAGATGAAATGATCCACTCTTCGAGGCGAACACTTTGACATATTATACGTCCAAAACGGAGCTACGGATGCAGAGTTATGATGCGATGAAAATGCAACAGAATATCATGAAATCTGGGACTTAGACGAAATTTGGAAGGGGAAAAAGTCAACCGGGACGAGGTGGTGCGGGACGAGGAGATCCGGACTCGGGCGCCGGCGCGTTTGGTTGGAGGGATGGGTGGATCTCATCCACCTTCGCCGGACCCGGGCGGATCCGGTCGCCGGAGACGGAGAGGCGCGGGGTCGCCGGCGCGTGATGGCCGACGGAGAGGCGGCCGCGGCGGGCGAGGGGCCGCTGAGCTCGGCGGCGCAGTGCTCGTCCGGGCGGCACCGGCGACAAGCTGGCGGGGCGGCGTAGGTCGGCGGGCGACCGGGAGGAGGCGGCGAGGGCGCGCAGACGGCCGGAGACTTCGCCGGCGACGGCAATGGGCGGAGGTCGCCGAGAGCGCCGGGCGGCGGGCACGCGGCCGGAGGCGCGCCAGCGCTGGCGGCGGCGGCGGACGGGCCGGGCGGGTTCGATCCGGGCTCGCATGGCGGGGCGGGCGCAGAGGCCACGTGGCGCGACGCCATTGGCTCGGGCGGCGCGGCGACGTCCGCGGGCGCCGGACATGTCCGGAGGCGGCGAGGAGATTTTAGGGTTTCGGGGAGAAAACATCCGCGAATTTCGGGGAGACACATATATATAGGTAGAGGGAGCTAGGAGAGTCCAAATGAGGTGCGGTTTTCGCCCACACGATCGTGATCGAACGACCGAGAGCATGGAGGGGAGTTTGGTGGGTTTTGGGCCAGTTAGAAAGGGGTGTTGGGCTGCAAACAAAAGAGGCTTTCACGGTTGCCCGGTTAACTGTTGGAGTACCAAACGACCTCCAAATGATCCAAACTTGACAAAGCGGTCTACCGGTGCTATACCAAGGTTGCTCGACAAACCTCGGTCCATTCCGAGACTGTTTGACACCCGCATACATGAAAAGAGGTAAAAGGGGCGCCGGAGACATAGGAGTGCCGGATTGCAAAAGCGGACAACGGGAAAATGCTCGGATGCATGAGACGGACACGTATGCAAAACAATGCGCATGATGACATGATATGAAATGCAGATGATGACATGGCAAAGAGAGACACGCAAGCACATGACATGGCAAAGACGGCGAATAAGCTGGCGGACACTGGCGATCGAATCTGGGTCGTTACAACACTCCTCCACTAACAAGAGATCTCGTCCCGAGATCTTAGGACCGAGACGGAAGGGAAAAGGGATGAGGTGCAACAAGTACTCAAAGAAATCAAGAGCACTCAAGAAGAAGAGAAGAACGACGAGAATGACGAGAATCGAAAGCTCACTGAATCAGATAGACTATGAAACAACTCCTGTTAGAACGAGATAAGAAACGAATAAGACTGAAAGAATTTAGGCAGCACTCCGGTTAAAAATGGAAAGAATAGAACAAGAACTTGAGAGGATGGAATGATACTTGATGAAGACATGACAAAAAAAACCTCCGGAAAGAATTAAAAGAGTGGAATGAAATGAGCTTAGAAGGAAGGGTTGAACAAAGTTGTTGAGAAAATCAACAACGAAAAGAATAAGCTTGTTGTGGTCTTATGGACAACATCTCAGAAATTATGAGGTGATAACCGGCCGCAAACGGAAATGATTGAAAGGCTGAGAAGAACTAAGAAATGCAAAACTCCACTTCAAAAGAATACGGAGAATTTAAACGCACTTCGAGACGCGAGAAGAAAAGATACTTGAGCTCCATCAACAAAATCTTGATGAACTCTTGAGGAATGAATTAAATCATGAAGAATCACCATGAAGAACTCCGGTGACAAAAGGATGACGAGATAGAATGAAGGAATAAAGAATAAGATGAGCATTGCGATGATTTAGATGGAGGTACCGACGAAAAGGCCGAGGAAATTTCTGAACTCCGGAAAAAAGAAAAGATGAAAACACTTGGAAGTAGAATTTATTCATCGAGAACAAACTCCAAAGAAAAAGATTAATCACTTTGAGGAAAATAAGAATAAGATTTATTGTATGCTTATCCTTCATCAAATTAAATTGATGACAAGAAATGGATTTGGCATAATACTTACTCTCGTTGAAAAAGGATTAAGGGGAAACATCGCACAAAACTTGAGAAAGTCTTCATGAACCACCGGTAGGATTGGAAAGAACGAATGAATTAATATGATAACCAAGGAAAAGAATCTTGAACGAGCCACCGTAAGAATTCGGAAATGACTGATTTAAAGAGAATGAATCACCGGAAGAATTAGAAGAGCAAATATGCTAGAGGGGATTTAGATTCAAAAGAACAAATAGATCATAAGCTGATTAGAGAACACTTGAACGAAGCTCCTGGATAATATTGAGGCGAACGAAAGGGCACAGATATAGAATAATTGGTGAATGAATCTGAAAACTTAGAATGAAGAAATCTTCCGAAAAGATGGCCTCTGGATGATCGAGACGGAAAACAACTCCTGAATTACTCGGATTGATGAAAAGAATTTGCATTACTCAAACAATTAGATAGGATAACATCGAGCTAGCACCATGAATCTCCGGGGAACGGACAAGATTTAAAAGGAACTCTTCTTCGGTCTTCAAAGGACGACGATAAACACCACCAAAATTGTTGAGATACTCCGGTAGAATGAGAAACGAAGAGGTTGAGCCAACAATGAAATGATTTGAAATCGATCTTGAAAAGGCATCTGACTGATGAAATTCATTCTTACGTCACACTTGAAAAGAATTTGGGAATAGCTCCGGGAAAATTAGAAGAGTCAGGTAAGATCCTGGGAAAAGACACGGGGTTAGGGCCCATCAAGAGATAGCAGCGTTGGAAAGGGGTGATGAACAGATAGATGATGCACCGGAACAATTGAAATATTTGGATGAGGTGACAACCTCGAATTAATTAGAACACGCATTTAATCTCCTGAGATGTCTTGAGCACTCCGGAAGGATTGAATGGCGAGAGGCAAATGAGCAAGGAGAACACTTTGAAGGAATAGAATATGATTAATCCGAAAAACTTGAATTGAGTGCACCGGAAAAGAAAAGGGATGAAGAATGTCGTACAAAACGAGAATTCACCGGTTGAGATAATTGAGGGAAGACTGAAGAGGCTCCACACGAATGAAATAGCTGGTCGAGAGAGAGTCGATCAAGGGAAGAAAAGGGTGGGAGGGCGGAAAACCAAAGACAACTTGGAAGGGGAAAGCGATTTAATAACTTGAAGAGAAAACACCAATTGAAATAATTGATGAAAGAAAGCAAAGACTTCGCACGAGTAGAATGGATACTGGACACGGACTCAGTTCCGAGAAGAAGAAGGGTGGGCGGTGGGAAAAGAAAACAACTGAGGATTGAACTTGCAAAAACGGAGAGGGTCGAATCACTTTGACGAGATATGCACCGGATGAAAAGAGCTGAGAAACCACTATCGGAAAACCAACTGCGTGATCCTAAAGAAAAATTTGAAGGGGAAGAGGAGTAATTCAAAACACCTACGTCAAGATTTCTCACCAGAGCGACGAAGGGGCTGAGGAGTAAAAAGAATTCCTACTCTCCGATATAACTAGACTCAGAAAACAGTTTTATTCTAGACTCAACATCGGCCAAACTACACGATCAATCAAGGGGGCTCCTAGGGTCGGTCGAGGCTCGATACCAACTTGAACACGCCCAATATGCGACCCTATCCAAACGGAACTCGAAGGTCCCACCAAGGATAGACCCGCATATTGGAAACGCTTTTGCAAGGTGGATATCATTACATCAACATTACATATTAGATGGGGATACATACAAAAGGCACAAATGCCACAAGAATACATCAACATCATATACAAGAACAACATCCGACTACGGATGAAACATAAACTGAAGCTCAAACGACAACCACCCTGCTAGCCCAGGCTGCCGAATTCGGAACCTATCCCCGATCGAAGAAGAAGCGTAAGAAGAACTCCAATACAAGCAAACATCGCTCTCACGTCATGATCATCGCATAACCTGTACACTGAATCGGTGGTGTAGTAATCTGTGAGCCACGAGGACTCAGCAATCCCATTACCATGGGTATCAAGACTAGCAAAGCTTAATGGGAAAGGAAGGGGATAAAGTGGTGAGGTTGCAGCAGCGTCTAAGCATATATGGTGGCTAACCAACGCAAATGAGAGCAAGAAGAGAAACAAAGGAACGGTCGTCAACTAGTAATGATCAAGAAGTGATCCTGAAATCCTACTTACGCCGACATAACCCGAAAACCGTGTTCTCCTCTCGATCAGCCCGAAAAGAGACACTCACGATTACGCACACGGTTGGTGTATTTTAGAAGAGTTTGCTTCAAGTTTACTACAACCGGATATTAACAAATTCCCATCTCGCCACATAACCGCGGCACGGCTCTCGAAAAGTTTATACCTGCAGGGGTGTCCCAACTTAGCCCATGATAAGCTCTCGCGATCAACGAAGGATATTCCTTCTCCCGGAAAACCCGATCAGTCTCGAATCCGGCTACAAGACATTTCGACAAAGAATAAAAACAAGACCAGCAAAGCCGCCCGATGTGCCGACAAATCCCGATAGGAGTCGACGTACCTCGTTCTCGTGGCACACCGGATAGGTCAGCCTACGAGTAAAACCAGACCTCGAGTTGCCCGTGGTGGCCCCTTGATCTGCCCGTTCGGACCAACACTCGAAGGAGCACCGCCCGGGGGGCTAAAATAAAGATGACCCTCGGGCTCCGGAAACCCAAGGGAAAAAAAGGGGCATAGGTGAGGCAAATGGTAAAACCAATGTTGGGCCTTCTTTGGGGAGTCTTATTCAAAGCGAACTGTCAAGGGGTCCCATAAATCACCCGACTGCGTTAGGG
The DNA here is from genome assembly GCA_021605145.1 of Aegilops bicornis. Taxonomy (NCBI): domain Eukaryota; kingdom Viridiplantae; phylum Streptophyta; class Magnoliopsida; order Poales; family Poaceae; genus Aegilops; species Aegilops bicornis. The sequence continues at coordinate 190,373,830 of CM038675.1, forward strand.
ACGCAAAGTCCGGGAACAAAACACCGATATGACGGAAACTAGGGCGGCAAGAGTGGAACAAAACACCAGGCATAAGGCCGAGCCTTCCACCCTTTACCAAGTATATGGATGCATTAATAATATAAGAAATATTGTGATATCCCAACAAGTAAACATGTTCCAAAGATGGAACAACATCTCCATGTTCCAACAAGGAACAAACTTCATCTTCACCTGCAACTAACAACGCTATAAGAGGGGCTGAGCAAAGCGGTAACATAGCCAAACAACGGTTTGCTAGGAAGGGTGACAAAGGTTAGAGGTCGACATGGCAATTTGGGATGGCTTGAGCAAAGAAGTGATAGGTATCGCAGCATAGCGAAAAGAACGAAGCAACTAGCATAGCAATGATAGTAGTGAGATCCAGGGTAGCGGTCATCTTGCCTGAAATCCCGCAAGGAAGAAGAACGAGTCCATGAAGAAGACGAACGGATGAAGCAGAACCAAGCGTAGACGAACGAATCATCACGATCGCAACGAAACAGGAACTAACAAGAAGAAACACACAACATAGTAAACACACCACACATAGACAAAACATGATGCACAACCAAGCATGATGCATGACAAAGCTACATGAAGCTACTCATGGCAAGAGATGATGCAAACAAGAGCAACACATCAAGGCAAGTTTAAATGAGGCCGGAAACAACATATAACAATTCCGGTAAGTCCTTATATGCAAATTTCGAAATTGGTTCAGATCTGAATAAACCTTATGTTCAAGTTGTTAAACAGCAAGTTAAGATGCACCACGATGATCTACACGAAATTCTAGTCAAGTTACATATAAAGTTCATTAGATTCGGAGCTACGGCCTAGAAGATATGAGCAAAACAAGATAAGCATGGCATTGATGCAAAATGCATACAAACATCAAGCAAACACTCTCAAAACATGGATGCTACATGATAATATGAAGCTACATGCAAAATCAAGCAAGTTTCATATAGAGCACGCTCAAAACGGAGCAACGGATCAACACATACACCCTATACAAGTTAAGACAACAACCTGTCCAAAACAGCAAGTAGGCATATTGTAAGCATCAAAACAACATGCTACAGGACCTTAACATAATAACAAAAGGCATGGGCATGATGTACAGGTAAAGCACTACAAAACATGAACAGTGAGCTATCTCCAGAAATCATTAGAACATGCTCAAAAACACATGGCAAGATTGCAAATAATAACAGTTTCAGACTTATCAGGAAATAACATCAGGTTGCAATGTTTAGATCTATGAAATAACATGCTACAAGAACTTATCATGGAAAAAAAAGGCATGGCATGAATCTACTCAAAGCATAGAACAAAAGCCCTTTAATGACCATGAGCCAAAAATTATCAAAAAATATGATGGCACCCATGTAAACATGGAAAGTTATATTACAGATTTAAACATGGCAGGAACAACAATAAGTAGGCATCTTGGTGAGCTTGAACCACTCACCACAGAGCAATACATGGCATGGCAAGGTAACCAACAGTAATAAGACATGGCATAGAAGCTATACATGGCAAGAACAACATCATAGCATATACGGATCAATTACAACAACCTTGGCAAAATTGAATAACATGTAAACAATCTGCCAGGAACATTTTATAGCAAAAGTAGAGCTCAATTGACTCAAGCTAGGGCACTCCTTAATTGCAAAAAAGGGCATGGATGGATAGAACAAGACATGTATAACAAAACATCCTTAATGAAGTATCTCAAAATAAGCATGGAACTCTCTGTAGCATCAAGTTAACATGGCAACAAAATATAACAGAATCTGCCAGGAAAACAGCAACAGCAAGTACCCTACTTAACAAGCTTGATGCACTCACTACATAACTCACAAAAATACATGGCAAGAACCCCTGGAAAGATGGAATGGCATATTACAAAACACATATAGGACTCAAGTTCATAGGAGGCACACATCAATCATGAAAAAAATGACAAAAGTGCATGTTCTGATAAGAATCAGAAACTAACATCACATAGCACTCTTCTAACAGCATTTCGGGCATCAAGATGAGCTCAAATGAAAATGATGCAATGAGGTGAAATGATCCACTCTTCGAGGCGAACACTTTGACATATTATACCTCCAAAACGGAGCTACGGATGCAGAGTTATGATGCGATGAAAATGCAACAAAATATCATGAAATCTGGGACTTAGACGAAATTTGGAAGGGGAAAAAGTCAACCGGGACGAGGTGGTGCGGGACGAGGAGATCCGGACTCGGGCGCCGGCGCGTTTGGTTGGAGGGATGGGTGGATCTCATCCACCTTCACCGGACCCGGGCGGATCCGGTCGCCGGAGACGGAGAGAGGCGCTGAGGTCGCCAAGGCGCGCGGCGATGGCCGACGGGAGAGGCAGCGGCGGCGGAGGCTGCTGAGCTCGGGCGGCGCGGTGCTCGTCTGGGCGGCACAGGCGACGAAGCTGGCGGCGGCGAGGTCGGCGGGCGACCGGGAGGAGGCGGCGGAGGGCGGGCGACGGGGCCGGCCGAGACTCGCCGCGACGGCAAGCGTGAGGTCGCCGAGAGCGCGGGTTTGGGCGGCGGGGCACGCTGGCCGGAGGCGCTTGGCCAAGGCTGGCGGCGGACGGGCCGGGCGGGTTCGATCCGGCTCGCCGGTCAAGGCGGGCGGGGCGGCGCAGAGGCCACGTGGGCGCTGACGCCATTGGCTCGGGCGGCGGCGAGGACGTCTGGGCGGGCGCCGGACATGTCCGGAGGCGGCGAGGGAGATTTAGGGTTTCGGGGAGAAAACATCCGCGAATTTCGGGGAGACACATATATATAGGTAGAGGGAGCTAGGAGACTCCAAATGAGGTGCGGTTTTCGGCCACGCGATCGTGATCGAACGACCGAGAGCATGGAAGGGAGTTTGGTGGGTTTTGGGCCAGTTAGAAAGGGGTGTTGGGCTGCAAACAAAAGAGGCTTTCACGGTTACCCGGTTAACCGTTGGAGTACCAAACGACCTCCAAATGATCCGAAACTTGACAGGCGGTCTACCGGTGCTATACCAAGGCTGCTCGACAAACCTCGGTCCATTCCGAGACCGTTTGACACCCGTACATGAAAAGAGGTAAAAGGGGGCGCCGGGAGACATAGGAGTGCCGGATTGCAAAACGGACAACGGGGAAAATGCTCGGATGCATGAGACGGACACGTATGCAAAACAATGCGCATGATGACATGATATGAAATGCAGATGATGACATGGCAAAGAGAGACACGCAAGCACATGACATGGCAAAGACGGCGAATAACTGGCAGACACCTGGCGCATCGAATCCGGGGCGTTACAACACTCCTCCACTAACAAGAGATCTCGTCCCGAGATCTTAGGACCGAGACGGAAGGGAAAAGGGATGAGGTGCAACAAGTACTCAAAGAAATCAAGAGCACTCAAGAAGAAGAGAAGAACGACGAGAATGACGAGAATCGAAAGCTCACTGAATCAGATAGACTATGAAACAACTCCTGTTAGAACGAGATAAGAAACGAATAAGACTGAAAGAATTTAGGCAGCACTCCGGTTAAAAATGGAAAGAATAGAACAAGAACTTGAGAGGATGGAATGATACTTGATGAAGACATGACAAAAAACCTCCGGAAAGAATTAAAAGAGTGGAATGAAATGAGCTTAGAAGGAAGGGTTGAACAAAGTTGTTGAGAAAATCAACAACGAAAAGAATAAGCTTGTTGTGGTCTTATGGACAACATCTCAGAAATTATGAGGTGATAACCGGCCGCAAACGGAAATAATGGAAAGGCTGAGAAGAACTAAGAAATGCAAAACTCCACTTCAAAAGAATACGGAGAATTTAAACGCACTTCGAGACGCGAGAAGAAAAGATACTTGAGCTCCATCAACAAAATCTTGATGAACTCTTGAGGAATGAATTAAATCATGAAGAATCACCATGAAGAACTCCGGTGACAAAAGGATGACGAGATAGAATGAAGGAATAAAGAATAAGATGAGCATTGCGATGATTTAGATGGAGGTACCAATTTAAAAAAGGCCGAGGAAATTTCTGAACTCCGGAAAAAAGAAAAGATGAAAACACTTGGAAGTAGAATTTATTCATCGAGAACAAACTCCAAAGAAAAAGATTAATCACTTTGAGGAAAATAAGAATAAGATTTATTGTATGCTTATCCTTCATCAAATTAAATTGATGACAAGAAATGGATTTGGCATAATACTTACTCTCGTTGAAAAAGGATTAAGGGGAAACATCGCACAAAACTTGAGAAAGTCTTCATGAACCACCGGTAGGATTGGAAAGAACGAATGAATTAATATGATAACCAAGGAAAAGAATCTTGAACGAGCCACCGTAAGAATTCGGAAATGACTGACGAAAGAGAATGAATCACCGGGAAGAATTAGAAGAGCAAATATGCTAGAGGGGATTTAGATTCAAAAGAACAAATAGATCATGAGCTGATTAGAGAACACTTGAACGAAGCTCCTGGATAATATTGAGGCGAACGAAAGGGCACAGATATAGAATAATTGGTGAATGAATCTGAAAACTTAGAATGAAGAAATCTTCCGAAAAGATGGCCTCTGGATGATCGAGACGGAAAACAACTCCTGAATTACTCCGGATTGATGAAAAGAATTTGCATTACTCGAAACAATTAGATAGGATAACATCGAGCTAGCACCATGAATCTCCGGGGGAACGGACAAGATTTAAAAGGAACTCTTCTTCGGTCTTCAAAGGACGACGATAAACACCACCAAAATTGTTGAGATACTCCGGTAGAATGAGAAACGAAGAGGTTGAGCCAACAATGAAATGATTTGAAATCGATCTTGAAAAGGCATCTGACTGATGAAATTCATTCTTACGTCACACTTGAAAAGAATTTGGGAATAGCTCCGGGAAAATTAGAAGAGTCGGTAAGATCCTCGAAAAGACACGGGGTTAGGGCCCATCAAGAGATAGCAGCGTTGGAAAGGGGTGATGAACAGATAGATGATGCACCGGAACAATTGAAATATTTGGATGAGGTGACAACCTCGAATTAATTAGAACACAGACGAATCTCCTGAGATGTCTTGAGCACTCCGGAAGGATTGAATGGCGAGAGGCAAATGAGCAAGGAGAACACTTTGAAGGAATAGAATATGATTAATCCGAAAAACTTGAATTGAGTGCACCGGAAAAGAAAAGGGATGAAGAATGTCGTACAAAACGAGAATTCACCGGTTGAGATAATTGAGGGAAGACTGAAGAGGCTCCACACGAATGAAATAGCTGGTCGAGAGAGAGTCAGACTGCGGGAAGAAAAGGGTGGGAGGGCGGGAAAACCAAAGACAACTTGGAAGGGGAAACTGACGAATAACTTGAAGAGAAAACACCAATTGAAATAATTGATGAAAGAAAGCAAAGACTTCGCACGAGTAGAATGGATACTCGACACGGACTCCGGTTCCGAGAAGAAGAAGGGTGGGCGGTGGGAAAAGAAAACAAGCGAGGATTGAACTTGCAAAACGGAGAGGGTCGAATCACTTTGACGAGATATGCACCGGATGAAAAGAGCTGAGAAACCACTATCGGAAAACCAACTGCGTGATCCTAAAGAAAAATTTGAAGGGAAGAGGAGTAATTCAAAACACCCACGCCAAGATTTCTCACCGTAGGCGACGAAGGGGCTGAGGAGTAAAAGAATTCCTACTCTCGATATAACTAGACTCAGAAAACAGTTTTATTCTAGACTCAACATCGGCCAAACTACACGATCAATCAAGGGGGCTCCTAGGGTCGGTCGAGGCTCTGATACCAACTTGTCACGCCCAATATGCGACCCTATCCAAACGGAACTCGAAGGTCCCACCAAGGATAGACCCGCATATTGGAAACGCTTTTGCAAGGTGGATATCATTACATCAACATTACATATTAGATGGGGATACATACAAAAGGCACAAATGCCACAAGAATACATCAACATCATATACAAGATCAACATCCGACTACGGATGAAACATAAATGTAAGCTCAAACGACAACCACCCTGCTAGCTCAGGGCTGCCGACTGGAACCTATCCCCGATCGAAGAAGAAGCTGTAGAAGAACTCCAATACAAGCATACATCGCTCTCACGTCATGATCATCGACAACCTGTACCTGCAAGAATCGGTGGTGTAGTAATCTGTGAGCCACGAGGACTCCGCAATCCCATTACCATGGGTATCAAGACTAGCAAAGCTTAATGGGAAAGGAAGTGGTAAAGTGGTGAGGTTGCGGCAGCGTCTAAGCATATATGGTGGCTAACCAACGCAAATGAGAGCGAGAAGAGAAACAAAGGAACGGTCTTCAACTAGTAATGATCAAGAAGTGATCCTGAACTCCTACTTACGCCGAGACATAACCCGTAAACCGTGTTCTCCTCTCGATCAGCCCGAAAAGAGACACTCACGGTTACGCACACGGTTGGTGTATTTTAGAAGAGTTTGCTTCAAGTTTACTACAACCGGATATTAACAAATTCCCATCCGCCACATAACATGGCACGGCTCTCGAAAGTTTATACCTGCAGGGGTGTCCCAACTTAGCCCATGATAAGCTCTCGCGATCAACGAAGGATATTCCTTCTCCCGGAAAACCCGATCAGTCTCGGAATCCGGCTACAAGACATTTCGACAAAGCAATAAAAACAAGACCAAGAAAGCCGCCCGATGTGCCGACAAATCCCGATAGGAGTCGCGTACCTCGTTCTCGTGGCACACCGGATAGGTCGACCCTACGAGTAAAACCAGACCTCGAGTTGCCCGTGGTGGCCTGCAGTCTGCCCGTTTAGGACCAACACCAAGGAGCACCGCCCGGGGGCTAAAATAAAGATGACCCTCGGCTCCGGAAACCCAAGGGAAAAAAGGGCATAGGTGAGGCAAATGGTAAAACCAATGTTGGGCCTTCTGGGGAGTCTTATTCAAAGCGAACTGTCAAGGGGGTCCTATAAATCACCCGACCGCGTTAGGGACGCAAAGTCCGGGAACAAAACACCGATATGACGGAAACTAGGGCGGCAAGAGTGGAACAAAACACTGTGCATAAGGCCGAGCCTTCCACCCTTTACCAAGTATATGGATGCATTAATAATATAAGAAATATTGTGATATCCCAACAAGTAAACATGTTCCAAAGATGGAACAACATCTCCATGTTCCAACAAGGAACAAACTTCATCTTCACCTGCAACTAACAACGCTATAAGAGGGGCTGAGCAAAGCGGTAACATAGCCAAACAACGGTTTGCTAGGAAGGGTGACAAAGGTTAGAGGCTGACATGGCAATTTGGGATGGCTTGAGCAGCAAGTGATAGGTATCGCAGCATAGCAAAAGAACGAAGCAACTAGCATAGCAATGATAGTAGTGAGATCCAGGGTAGCGGTCATCTTGCCTGAAATCCCGCAAGGAAGAAGAACGAGTCCATGAAGAAGACGAACGGATGAAGCATAACCAAGCGTAGACGAACGAATCCTCACGATCGCAACGAAACAGGAACTAACAAGAAGAAACACACAACATAGTAAACACACCACACATAGACAAAACATGATGCACAACCAAGCATGATGCATGACAAAGCTACATGAAGCTACTCATGGCAAGAGATGATGCAAACAAGAGCAACACATCAAGGCAAGTTTAAATGAGGCCGGAAACAACATATAACAATTCCGGTAAGTCCTTATATGCAAATTTCGAAATTGGTTCAGATCCGAATAAACCTTATGTTCAAGTTGTTAAACAGCAAGTTAAGATGCACCACGATGATCTACACGAAATTCTAGTCAAGTTACATATAAAGTTCATTAGATTCGGAGCTACGGTCTAGAAGATATGAGCAAAACAAGATAAGCATGGCATTGATGCAAAATGCATACAAACATCAAGCAAACACTCTCAAAACATGGATGCTACATGATAATATGAAGCTACATGCAAAATCAAGCAAGTTTCATATAGAGCACGCTCAAAACGGAGCAACGGATCAACACATACACCCTATACAAGTTAAGACAACAACCTGTCCAAAACAGCAAGTAGGCATATTGCAAGTATCAAAACAACATGCTACAGGACCTTAACATAATAAAAAAAGGCATGGGCATGATGTACAGGTAAAGCATTACAGAACATGAACACTGAGCTATCTCCAGAAATCATTAGAACATGCTCAAAAACACATGGAAAGATTGCAAATAATAACAGTTTCAGACTTATCAGGAAATAACATCAGGTTGCAATGTTTAGAGCTATGAAACAACATGCTACAAGAACTTATCATGGAAAAAAAAGGCATGGCATGAATCTACTCAAAGCATAGAACAAAAGTCCTTTAATGAACATGAGCCAAAAAGGATCAGAAAATATGATGGCACCCATGTAAACATGGAAAGTTATATTACAGATTTAAACATGGCAGGAACAACAATAAGTAGGCATGTTGGTGAGCTTGAACCACTCACCACAGAGCTATACATGGCATGGCAAGGTAACCAACGGCAAGAAGACATGGCATAGAAGCTATACATGGCAAGAACAACATCATAGCATATACGGATCAATTACAACAACCTTGGCAAAATTGAATAACATGTAAACAATCTGCCAGGAACATTTTATAGCAAAAGTAGAGCTCAATTGACTCAAGCTAGGGCACTCCTTAATTTCAAACAAGGGCATTGATGTATAGAGCAAGACATGTATAACAAAACATCCTTACTGAAGTATCTCAAAATAAGCATGGAACTCTCTGTAGCATCAAGTTAACATGGCAACAAAATATAACAGAATCTGCCAGGAAAACAGCAACAGCAAGTACCCTACTTAACAAGCTTGATGCACTCACTACACAACTCACAAAAATACATGGCAAGCACCCCTGAAAAGATGGCATGGCATATTACAAAACACATATAGGACTCAAGTTCATAGGAGGCACACATCAATCATGGAAAAAATGACAGAAGTGCATGTTCTGATAAGAATCAGAAACTAACATCACATCACACTCTTCTAACAGCATTTAGGGCATCAAGATGAGCTCAAATGAAAATGATGCAATGGGATGAAATGATCTACTCTTCGAGGCGAACATTTTGACATATTACACGCCCAAAATGGAGCTACGGATACAGAGTTATGATGCGATGAAAATGCAACAAAATATCATGAAATCTGGGACTTGGACGAAATTTGGAAGGGGAAAAAGTCAACCGGGACGAGGTGGTGCGGGACGAGGAGATCCGGACTCGGGCGGCGCGTTTGGTTGGAGGGATGGGTGGATCTCATCCACCTTCGCCGGACCCGGGCGGATCCGGCCGCCGGAGACGGAGAGGCGGTCGCCGGGCGCGGCGTGATGGCCGACGGGAGAGGCGGCCGCGGCGGCGGAGGGGCTGCTGAGCTCGGCGGCGCGGTGTTTCGTCTCGGGCGGCACCGGCGATTTAGCTGGCGGGCGGTGAGGTCGGCGGGCGCATCGGGAGGAGGCGGCGGAGGGCGCGGCGACGGGGCCGGAGACTTCGCCGGGCGACGGCAATGGGCGGAGGTCGCCGGAGAGCGCTGTGGTCGGGCGGCGGGGCACGCTGGCCGGGAGGCGCGGGCGGCTGGCGGCGGACGGGCCGGGCGGGCCCGATCCGGCTTCGCCGGCCGCGGCGGCGTGGGCGGCGCAGGAGGCCACGTGGCGCGACGCCATTGGCTCGGGGCGGCGGCGCAGGACGTCCGGCGGGCGCCGGACATGTCCGGAGGCGGCGAGGGAGATTTTAGGGTTTCGGGGGAGAAAACATCCGCGAATTTCGGGGGGAGACACATATATAGGTAGAGGGAGCTAGGAGACTCCAAATGAGGTGCGGTTTTCGCCACGCGATCGTGATCGAACGACCGAGAGCATGGAAGGGAGTTTGGTGGGTTTTGGGCCAGTTAGAAAGGGTGTTGGGCTGCAAACAAAAGAGGCTTTCACGGTTACCCGTTAACCGTTGGAGTACCAAACGACCTCCAAATGATCCGAAACTTGACATGCGGTTCACGGTGCTATACCAAGGCTGCTCGACAAACCTCGGTCCATTCCGAGACCGTTTGACACCCGTACATGAAAAGAGGTAAAAGGGGGCGCCGGGAGACATAGGAGTGCCGGATTGCAAAACGGACAACGGGGAAAATGCTCGGATGCATGAGACGGACACGTATGCAAAACAATGCGCATGATGACATGATATGAAATGCAGATGATGACATGGCAAAGAGAGACACGCAAGCACATGACATGGCAAAGACGGCGAATAACTGGCAGACACCTGGCGCATCGAATCCGGGGCGTTACAGTGCGGCTCTAACTGCCCATGCACAAGTAAAGGGGTACAAAAATAGTACCCCTACTTTTGTACACCGACAGGAGCCCCCAGGCCTGGGCCACACATAATCGCGACGCATTGTTGGCCTAGGCCCAAAATGGTGCGCGGACATGCGGGGCTGAGTTTTTCCGTAGTAACTCCCTCGCCAGTTGCGCTTCCCCATGATCCGCGTTGAATGCATGACGTGGGGGTCGTGTGTGGGGTGGTTTCTGCACGCGCGCGTCACATCGTGGTAAATGGTAAAGAGGCGGCCCACGCCTTCCCCATAAAAAGGAAAAACCGCACGCTCGCTGCTCATTTACCCTCTGCGCCTCTTCCAATCTCGGAACCATTGTTCCCCTCTTCTTCCTCAAGCGAAAGATCCAAAGCTCTCACCTCTGCTTGCTGTCGCCGCGCCCCCATTGCTCTTGATTGTTCACCCTCTCTCAGTCGCCATGGCACCCAAAACCAGCAAGTGCAAGGGAGTGGCCGAGGACGCCGGGGAGAAGAGGCGCCGGAGAGCAAGCTGGCGGCGCTCTAGACGCAGCACGCTTACTTCGCTTCAACGGTCGATGCGGTCAGGGATTACATCAGGCCCCTGTGGGGAAGGGTGATGATGGGGCACCCCGCCACGCACATCATCCCCGCCGATTTCTCCAAGGCCGGCCCAAACCGGTATCCTTTCTACGTCGCCTACTTTTCTTGCGGGCTCTTCCCCCCTTTCTCTGATTTCTTCAACGACATCATGCACACCTACGGCTTTCACCTCCTCGATTTTATGCCGAATGCCGTGGCGCGCATGGCCTTCTTTGCCCATCTCTGTGAGGGCTTTTCGGAGTGCTCCCCAGCACGGCGCTCTTCCGCCACTACTTCTATCCCCGCATCCAGTTAGGGGACGCCATTTCTGGGTGCGTCACCTGGATCCCGAGGACCCAGTAGAAGGGCACGTACTCGGAGGGTGCCTAGAAGGAGAGGTGGGACGAGTGGCAGAGCCGGTGGCTCTGGATCAGGGAGGAGGATCCGCAGGAGTTCTGCCGAGTTCGTCAGAGCCCGCCGACCCGCCGTAGGGACTGGAGCGACCTCGACGCCAACGACAAGAAGCTCACGATCGCCACCACCAGGATCCATCACCTCACCGTGGCCGGGCTCACCCTTGAGATGATTGGGTCTGATTAATACAGGAACGCGACTGACGTCATGAGGCTCCACCCTGGCCTGAAGCACAATTTCACGGTGATGGGATGATGTCTACAACACAACCTTCTTCTTGTAGACGTTGTTGGGCCTCCAAGTGCAGAGGTTTGTAGGACAGCAGCAAATTTCCCTCAAGTGGATGACCTAAGGTTTATCAATCCGTGGGAGGCGTAGGATGAAGATGGTCTCTCTCAAACAACCCTGCAACCAAGTAACAAAGAGTCTCTTGTGTCCCCAACACACCCATTAAACCGGTAAATTGTATAGGTGCACTAGTTCGGTGAAGAGATGGTGATACATGTGCAATATGGATGGTAGATATAGGTTTTTGTAATATGAAAATATGAAAACAGCAAGGTAACAAGTAATAAAAGTGAGCGTAAACGGTATTGCAATGCGTTGAAACAAGGCCTAGGGTTCATACTTTCACTAGTGCAAGTTCGCTCAACAATTATAACATAATTGGATCATATAACTATCCCTCAACATGCAACAAAGAGTCACTCCAAAGTCACTAATAGCGGAGAACAAACGAAGAGATTATGTAGGGTACGGAACCACCTCAAAGTTATCCTTTCTGATCGATCTATTAAGAGTCCGTAGTAAAATAACATGACACTATTCTTTCCGTTCGATCTATCCTAGAGTTCATACTAGAATAACACGTTAAGACACAAGTCAACCAAAACCCTAATGTCACCAAGATACTCCAATGTCACCACAAGTATCCGCGGGTATGATTATACGATATGCATCACACAATCTATGATTCATCTATTCAACCAACACAAATAACTTCAAAGACTGCCCCAAAGTTTCTACCGGAGAGTCAAGACAAAAACGTGGGCCAACCCCTATGCATAAGTTCACAAGGTCACTGAACCCGCAAGTTGATCACCAAAACATACATCAAGTAGATCACGTGAATATCCCATTTTCACCACAGATAAGCACATGCAAGGCATACATCAAGTGTTCTCAAATCCTTAAAGACTCAATCCGATAAGTAACTTCAAAGGGAAAACTCAATCCATTACAAGAGATAGAGGGGGAGAAACATCATAAGATCCAACCATAATAGCAAAGCTCGCGATACATCAAGATCGTGCCAAATCAAGAACACGAGAGAGAGAGAGAGAGAGAGAGAGAGAGAGAGAGAGAGAGAGAGAGAGAGACCAAACACATAGCTATTGGTACATACCCTCAGCCCCGAGGGTGAACTACTCCCTCCTTGTCATGGAGATCGCCGGGATGATGAAGATGGCCATGGACATAGCACTGTCCATGGACATAGCACGAGCCATGGACATAGCACTGTGGGTGAAATAGAATGTGATGATGGGGGTTGTGTGGAGAAGACAAAAAAGGAGAAAGTCTCACATTGACGTGGCTAATCAACGGGCTAGGGAGATCACCATCAGTTGATGTCAATGCAAGGAGTAGGGATTGCCATGCAACAGATGCACTAGAGCTATAAATGTATGAAAGCTCAACAAAAGAAACTAAGTGGGTGTACATCCATCTTGCTTGCTCACGAAGACCTAGGGCATTTGAGGAAGCCCATTGTTGGAATATACAAGCCAAGTTCTATAATGAAAAATTCCCACTAGTATATGAAAGTGACAAAATAAGAGACCCTCTATCATAAAGATCATGGTGCTACTTTGAAGCACAAGTGTGGAAAAAAGGATAATAGCATTGTCCCTTTTATTTATTTTCTCTTTTTGGGCCTTTTTTTTGGCCTTTCTCTTTTTTCTATTTGGGACAATGCTCTATTAATGATGATCATCACACTTCTTTTTATTTACAACTCAATGATTACAACTCGATACTAGAACGAAATGTGACTCTATATGAGTGCCTCCGGCGGTGTACCGGGATGGGCAATGAATCAAGAGTGACATGTATATAAATTATGCATGGTGGCTTTTCCACAAATACGATGTCAACTATATGATCATGCAAGGCAATATGACAATGATGAAGCGTGTCATAATAAATGAGATGGTGGAAAGTTGCATGGCAATATATCTCGGAATGGCTATGGAAATGCCATAATAGGTAGGTATGGTGGCTGTTTTGAGGAAGATATAAGGAAGCTTATGTGTGATAGAGCGTATCATATCACGGGGTTTGGATGCACCGGCGGAGTTTGCACCAACTCTCAAGGTGAGAAAGGGCAATGCACGGTACCGAAGAGGCTAGCAATGATGGAAAGGTGAGAGTGCGTATAATCCATGGACTCAACATTAGTCATAAAGAACTCACATACTTATTGCAAAAATATACAAGTCATCAAAAACCAAGCATTACGCGCATGCTCCTAGGGGGATAGATTGGTAGGAAAAGACCATCGCTCGTCCCTGACCGCCACTCATAAGAAAGGCAGTCAAAGAAACACCTCATGCTTCAAATTTGTCACACAACGGTTACCATACGTGCATGCTACAGGACTTGCAACCCTCAACACAAGTATTTCTCAATTTCACAATTACTCAACTAGGACGACTCTAATATCAGCATCTTCATATCTCAAAACAATCATAAAGAATCAAACTTCTCATAGTATTCAATGCACTTTATATGAAAGTTCTTATTATATCCCTCTTGGATGCCTATCATATTAGGAATAAATTCATAACCAAAGAAAATTACCATGCTGTTACAAAAACACTCTCAAAATAATATAAGTGAAGCATGAGAGTTCATCTATTTCTTCAAAATAAAACTACCGCCATGCTCTAAGAAGATATAAGTGAAGATCAATGAGTAGTCGAATAATTATGTAACTATGTGAAGACTCTCTAAACTTTAAGAATTTCAAATCTTGGTATTTTATTCAAACAACAAGTAAAACAAAAGAAAATAAAATGACGCTCCAAGCAAAACACATATCATGTGGTGAATAAAAATATTGCTTCAAGTAAAGTTACCGATGAACGAAGTCGAAAGAGGGGATGCCATCCGGGGCATCCCCAAGCTTAGGCTCTTGGTTGTCCTTGAATATTACCTTGGGGTGCCTTGGGCATCCCCAAGCTTAGGCTCTTTCCACTCCTTATTCCATAGTCCATCGAATCTTTACCCAAAACTTGAAAACTTCACAACACAAAACTTAACAGAAAACTCGTAAGCTCCGTTAGTATAAGAAAATAAATCACCACTTAGGTACTATTATGGACTCATTCTAAATTCATATTGGTGTAATATCTACTGTATTCCAACTTCTCTATGGTTCATACCCTCCGATACTACTCATAGATTCATCAAAATTAGCAAACAACACATAGAAAACAGAAGTCTGTAGTAATCTGTATCATTCGAATACTTCTGTAACTCAAAAAATTCTGAAATAAGTTGGTGGACCTAAGGAATTTGTCTATTAATCATCTGCAAAAAGAATTAACCTAAAAGCAATCTCCAGTAAAAAACTGCAGCTAATCTCGTGAGCGCAAAAGGTTCTGTTTTTTACAGCAAGATCGCAAAGACTTCACCCAAGTCTTCCCAAAGGTTCTACTTGGCATAAACACTAATTAAAACAATAAAACCACATCTAAACATAGGCTAGATGAATTATTTATTAGTAAACAGGAGCAAACAGCAAAGAACAGAAATAAAAATTGGGTTGCCTCCCAACAAGCGCTAACATTTAACGCCCCTAGCTAGACATGATTATTTCAATGATGCTCACATAAAAGATAAGAATTGAAACATAAAGAGAGCATCATGAAGAATATGACTAGCACATTTAAGTCTAACCCACTTCCTATGCATAAGGATTTTGTGAGCAAACAATTTATGGGAACATGAAACAACTAGCATAGGAAGGTAAAACAAGCAAATCTTCAAGATTTTCAACACATAGAGAGGAAACTTGATATTATTGCAATATGTAGAAGCATATGATCCTCTCTCATAATAATTTTCAGTAGCATCATGAATGAATTCAACCATATAACCAGCACATAAAGCATTCTTTTCATGATCTACTTGCATAGAAATTTTACTACTCTCCACATAAGCAAACTTATTCTCATCAATAGTAGTGGGAGCAAACTCAACAAAATAACTATCATGTGAAGCATAATCCAATTGAAAATTAAAATCATGATGACAACTTTCATGGTTATCTTTATTATTTATAGCATACGTCTCATCACAATAATCATCATAAATAGGAGGCATGCTTTCATCATAATAAATTTGCTCATCAAAACTTGGGGGACTAAATATATCATCTTCATCAAACATAGCATCCCCAAGCTTGTGGCTTTGCATATCATTAGCATCATGGGTATTCAAGGAATTCATACTAACAACATTGCAATCATGCTCATCATACAAAGATTTAGTGCCAAACATTTTAGAGATCTGTTCTTCTAGTACTTGAGCACAATTTTCCTTCCCATCATTTTCACGAAAGACATTGAAAAGATGAATCATATGAGACAATCTTAGTTCCATTTTTTTGCAATTTTCTTTTTATAGACTAAACTAGTGATAAAACAAGAAACTAAAAGATTCGATTGCAATATCTAAAGATATTCCTTCAAGCACTAACCTCCCCGGCAACGGTGCCAGAAAAGAGCTTGATGTCTACTACACAACCTTCTTCTTGTAGACGTTGTTGGGCCTCCAAGTGCAGATGTTTGTAGGACAACAACAAATTTCCCTCAAGTGGATGACCTAAGGTTTATCAATCTGTGGGAGGCGTAGGATGAAGATGGTCTCTCTCAAACAACCTGCAACCAAATAACAAAGAGTCTCTTGTGTCCCCAACACACCCAATACAATGGTAAATTGTATAGGTGCACTAGTTCGGCGAAGAGATGGTGATACAAGTGCAATATGGATGGTAGATATAGGTTTTTGTAATCTGAAAATATAAAAACAGCAAGGTAACAAGTAATAAAAGTGAGCGTAAACGGTATTGCAATGTGTTGAAACAAGGCCTAGGGTTCATGCTTTCACTAGTGCAAGTTCGCTCAACATGCAACAAAGAGTCACTCCAAAGTCACTAATAGCGGAGAACAAACGAAGAGATTATTGTAGGGTACGAAACCACCTCAAAGTTATCCTTTCTGATCGATCTATTCAAGAGTCCATAGTAAAATAACACGAAGCAATTCTTTCCGTTCGATCTATCCTAGAGTTCGTACTAGAATAACACCTTAAGACACAAATCAACTAAAACCCTAATGTCACCTAGATACTCCAATGTCACCACAAGTATCCGCGGGTATGATTATACGATATGCATCACACATCTCAAATTCATCTATTCAACCAACACAAAGAACTTCAAAAAGTGCCCCAAAGTTTCTACCGGAGAGTCAAGAGGAAAACGTGTGCCAACCCCTATGCATAAGTTCACAAGGTCACTGAACCCGCAAGTTGATCACCAAAACATACATCAAGTAGATCACGTGAGTATACCATTGTCACCACAGATAAGCACATGCAAGACAAACATCAAGTGTTCTCAAATCCTTGAAGACTCAATCCGGTAAGATAACTTCAAAGGGAAAACTCAATCCATTACAAGAGATAGAGGGGTAGAAACATCATAAGATCCAACTATAATAGAAAAGCTCGCGATACATCAAGATCGTGCCAAATCAAGAACACGAGAGAGAGAGAGATCAAACACATAGCTACTAGTACATACCCTCAGCCCCAAGGGTGAATTACTCCCTCCTTGTCATGGAGATCGCTGGGATGATGAAGATGGCCACCGGTGAGGTTCCCTCCCAAGACGCAGTCTTGAACAGGGTCCCAAATGGTTTTGGTGGCTACTGAGGCTTCTTGGCGGAACTCCTGATCTAGGTTATGTTCTGGAAGTTTGGGTATATATAAGAGGTTTTGGCGTCGGGAACAAGTCAGGGGGTCTCCGAGGCGGCCACGAGGTAGGGGGGGGGGGGGGCGGGCGCCCAGGGGGGTAGGGCGCGCCCCCACCCTCGTGGGTGCCTTGGGACTCTTCTGGCCCAATTTCCATACTCTGTGGGCTTCTTCTGGTCCAAAAATAATCTCCGTCAAGTTTCAGGTCAATTGGACTCTGTTTGGTTTTCCTTTTCCGCGGAACTCAAAAACAAGGAAAAAACAGAAACTGGCACTGGGCTCTAGGTTAATAGGTTAGTCCCAATAATCATATAAATGCATATAAAACATCCTAGATGGATAATATAATAGCATGGAATAATCAAAAGTTATAGATACGTTGGAGACGTATCATGGGACACACCCATTTCTGCCAGAGGCTCTTCCAGCTCAATGTGGGCGACGACGGCTGAGCTGAGAGGACCGGCAGGGCCGCGAAGGCTGGCAAGGCCGTCAAGGGGCCACTGTTTGGGTTGCCGGCGGGAGTGGTCCCGTTGAGCAACAACTCTCGCTAGACCGCCATCATCGCCATGATGCCGGACTTCAACGCGCACGGCCTCGACCTGATCTGGGTCGAACCGAAAGCGGAGGAGGTGCAAGCATTCTTCGATAACTTGTCGAAGAGCTATGTTCGCGACGAGCCGGTGCTCATCTGCGACACCACCAAGGAGGAGCTGGACTACATTGTTGCCATGGCGGAGGAGGCGGTGCTCGCCAAGGAGGCCGGTAGCATCTGCGCCGTGGAGGACGAGCCCAACGCGGCTGCGGAGGAGAAGGAGCTCACCTAGTGGGTGAAGTATGCTGGGGAGGCCAGCAGCGCCGGTGCCGGGGCCCCCCTTATTGAAGATGTGGGTGATGAGTCGTCCGAAGAGGAGGCCGAGGCTGATGACCCCCCCGGCCACAGGGAAGAGGCGCGTCCTGCGACGGGCCAGCTCCGGGGAGCCGGTCCGGCCCGGCAAGACCGCGCAGC
The DNA here is from genome assembly GCA_021605145.1 of Aegilops bicornis. Lineage (NCBI taxonomy): Eukaryota > Viridiplantae > Streptophyta > Magnoliopsida > Poales > Poaceae > Aegilops > Aegilops bicornis. Next base: position 190,392,263 of record CM038675.1, read on the forward strand.
GGCAACAGTTTCAGGAGCAGTCTGTGCGCTAGACGAGGGCCACAGTGATGAAGGCCGCAGCAGCGAAGAAAACGGTCAAGGCCGCGGTGGCGAAGAAGACATCAGCTGCCTCCTCCTCGTCCAAGCGGCGCCAGATCCCATCCCCTCTCCTCCTCCTTGGGACAGCACCCTGGAGGCCGAGTTCGACCTCGGGTCTTTTAGCCCGAAGAGGAGGAGGAAGTCAGTGGAGGAGGAGGTCGAGAACGAGTAAGTTTTTCGCCCCCATCATCTCCTGAGCTTGATGTCTACTACACAACACCTTCTTCTTGTAGACGTTGTTGGGCCTCCAAGTGCAGAGGTTTGTAGGACAGTAGCAAATTTCCCTCAAGTGGATGACCTAAGGTTTATCAATCCGTGGGGGCGTGGGGCGAAGATGGTCTCTCTCAAACAACCCCGCAACCAAATAACAAAGAGTCTCTTGTGTCCCCAACACACCCAATACAATGGTAAATTGTATAGGTGCACTAGTTCGGCGAAGAGATGGTGATACAAGTGCAATATGGATGATAGATATGAGTATTTGTAATCTGACATTATAAAAACAACAAGGTAGCAAGCGATAAAAGTGAGCATAAACGGTATTGCAATGCTAGGAAACAAGGCCTAGGGTTCATACTTTCACTAGTGCAAGTTCTCTCAACAATAATAACATAATTGGATCATATAACTATCCCTCAACATGCAACAAAGAGTCACTCCAAAGTCACTAATAGCGGAGAACAAACGAAGAGATTATTGTAGGGTACAAAACCACCTCAAAGTTATCCTTTCTGATCGATCTATTCAAGAGTCCGTAGTAAAATAACACGAAGCTAGTCTTTCCCTTCGATCTATCCTAGAGTTCGTACTAGAATAACACCTTAAGATACTGATCAACCAAAACCCTAATGTCACCTAGATACTCCAATGGCACCTCAAGTATCCGTGGGTATGATTATATGATATGCATCACATAATCTCAGATTCATCTATTCAACCAACACAAAGAACTTTAAAGAGTGCCCCAAAGTTTCTACGGGAGAGTCAAGACGAAAACGTGTGCCAACCCCTATGCATAAGTTCACGAGGTCACGGAATCCACAAGTTGATCACCAAAACATACATAAAGTAGATCACGTGAATATCCTATTGTCACCACATATAAGCACATGCAGGACATACATTAGGTGTTCTCAAATCCTTAGAGACTCAATCCGATAAGATAACTTCAAGGGGAAAACTCAATCCATTACAAGAGAGTAGAGGGGAAGAAACATCATAGATCCAACTATAATAGCAAAGCTCGCGATATATCAAGATCGTGCCAAATCAAGAACAGGAGAGAGAGAGAGAGAGAGAGAGAGAGAGAGAGAGAGAGAGAGAGAGAGAGAGATCAAACACATAGCTACTGGTACATACCCTCAGCCCCGAGGGTGAACTACTCCCTCCTCGTCATGGAGAGAGCCGGGATGATGAAGATGGCCACCGGTGAGGGACCCCCCTCTCCGGCAGGGTGCCGGAACAGGGTCCCGATTGGTTTTTCGTGGCTACAGAGGCTTGCGGCGGCGAACTCCCGATCTAGGTTATGTTCTGGGGGTTTCTGTATATATAAGAGGTTTTGGTGTCGGGAACAAGTCAGGGGGGGGGGGGGTCTCCGGGCTGTCCACGAGGTAGGGGGGGGGGGCGCCCTCCACCCTCGTGGGCAGCCCATGACTCTTCTGGCCCAACTCTTTTACTCCATGGCCTTCTTCTGGTCCAAAAATAAGCTCCGTGAAATTTCAGGTCAATTGGACTCCGTTTGATTTTCCTTTTCTACGATACTCAAAAACAAGAAAAAAACAGAAACTGGCACTGGGCTCTAGATTAATAGGTTAGTCCCAAAAATCATATAAAATAGCATATAAATGCATATAAAACATCCTAGATTGATAATATAATAGCATGAATACTTCATAAATTATAGATTCTTTGGAGACGTATCAGCATCCCCAAGCTTAATTACTGCTCGTCCTCGAGTAGGTAAATGATAAAAGAAATAATTTATGAAGTGTGAATGCTAGCAAGTGCATAAGTTTGATCAATGATAGTTCCAACCACTTTTTCTAGCATCATTATATATCATAACAGTGGCTCATATCATAAAGCTTCTCATGATCAAGTAACAAGCTATTCCCATGTTAAAGTATAGATCATAAACTTTCTTGAAAACTAACAAACCGTTCTCAGTCATCAAAAAAATTGGAATTCATCTTATTTTCAGGAAGGGTCTATGTAAGAGCTTTGATTTAGCAAATCCCACATACTCAACTATCACATAGTCCTCCATGATTGCTACCACCCAAAGCATATTTTTAGAACAAATAGCATTCATCAAACACAGAGAAAGATAGGGGCTTAATGTTTCGCCTCCCAACCTTTTACCTCTAGGGTAATGTCAACAATAATAATTCATGAGCAAATATATTTGAATGGCCATATATGCTTAGATATTTCCCATCACATGATGCTTGCCAACTAAAGAGTATGTTGGAGTGAGAAGGAATACTACTGACTCTTGCATAAAAGTAAAAGATAGACCCTTCGTAGAGGGAAGCAGTGATTTGCAGAGGTGCCAGAGCTCGAAGCTTTAAAACGGAGATGAAAATAATTTTGACAGGTATGCTTTCATTGTCAACATAACGACCAAGAGTTCCCAATATCTTCCATACTAGATACATTATAGGCGGTTCCCAAACAGAAAGGTAAAGATTTTACTCCCCCTCCACCAACAATCACACTCCACTCCAATTCATAACCTAAGCAAATTACCATGCAGTTTAAGACTCTCAAAATAATATAATTTAAGCATGAGAGTTCATCTATTTATTCAAAATAAAACCACGGTCATTCTCTAAAAAGATATAAGTGAAGCACTAGAGCAAATGACAAACTACTCCAAAAGATATAAGTGAAGATCAATGAGTAGTCGAATAATTGTGCATCTATGTGAAGACTCTCTAACATTTAAGAATTTCAGATCTTGGGATATTATTCAAACATCAAGCAAAACTAAATAAAATAAAATGACGCTCCAAGAAAAACACATATCATGTGGTGAATTAAAATATAGCTCCAAGTAAAGTTACCGATGAACGAAGACGAAAGAGGGGATGCCATCCGGGGCATCCCCAAGCTTAGGCTCTTGGTTGTCCTTTAATATTACCTTGGGGTTCCTTGGGAATCCCCAAAATTAGGCTCTTGCCACTCCTTATTCCATAGTCCATCGAATCTTTACCCAAAACTTGAAAACTTCACAACACAAAACTTAAAAGAAAAATCGTAAGCTCCGTTAGTATAAGAAAATAAATCACCACTTAGGTACTGTTGTGTACTCATTATAAATTAATATTGGTGTAATATCTACTTTATTCCAACTTTTGTATGCTTCATACCCTCTGATACTACTCATAGATTCATCAAAATAAGCAAACAACACATAGAAAACAGAATCTGTCAGAAACAGAACAGTGTGTAGTAATCTGGTAACTTTCCATACTTCTGTAACTCCAAAAAATTTGAAATAAATTTGTGGACCTGAGGAATTTGTCTATTAATCTTCTGCAGGAATAATTAACTTAACATCACTCTTCTGTAAAAAATGACAGCTATTCTCGTGAGAACAAAGTTCCTGTTATGTACAGCAAGATCACATTAACTTTCACCCAAGTCTTCCCAATGGTTCTACTTGGCACAAACACTAATTAAAACATAAAACCACATCTAAACAGAGGGTAGATAGATTATTTATTACTAAACAGGAGCAAAAGGCAAGCAACAAAAATAAAATTGGGTTGCCTCCTGAGGGAGTCCTGGATTAGGGGGTGTTCGGATGGCCGGACTATAGCCTTTGGCCGGACTCCTAGACTATGAAGATACAAGATTGAAGACTTTGTCCCGTGTCCGGATGGGACTTTCCTTCGCGTGGAAGGCAAGCTTGGCAATACGGATATGTAGATCTCCTACCATTGTAACCGACTCTGTGTAACCCTAACCCTCTTCAGTGCCTATATAAAGCTGGAGGGTTTTAGTCCCAGGGACGAACAACAATCATACCATAGGCTAGCTTCTAGGGTTTAGCCTCTACGATCTCGTGGTAGATCTACTCTTGTACTACCCATATCATCAATATTAATCAAGCAGGAGTAGGGTTTTACCTCCATCGAGAGGGCCCGAACCTGGGTAAAAACATCGTGTCCCTTGTCTCCTGTTACCATCCGCCTAGACGCACAATTCGGGACCCCCTACCCGAGATCCACCGGTTTTGACACCGACATTGGTGCTTTCATTGAGAGTTCCTCTGTGTTGTCATCTGTAGGCCCGATGGCTCCTCCGATCGTCAACCACGATGCGGTCCAGGGTGAGACTTTTCTCCCCGGACAGATGTTCGTATTTGGCAGCTTTGCATTGCGGGCCAATTCGCTTGGCCATCTGGAGCAGATTGAAAGCTACGCCCCTGGCCATCAGGTCAGATTTGGAAGTTTAAACTACACGGCTGACATTCGCGGAGACTTGATCTTCGACGGGTTCGAGCCACAGCCAAGCGCGCCGCACTGTCACGAGGGGCATGATCTAGCTCTGCCGCTGAACGGTGTCCTGGAGGCCGCGCCAGTGTCTGCTCAGACCCTTAGCTCGGAGCCGACTACGCCGATCGAGGACGGGTGGCTGGACACCGCCTCGGGGGCTGCAATCTCTACGGCGGTTGAGCCATACACCTACCCGGTCCTTTGGCGGCTTCGTGACTCAAGGTGCGGACTCTCTCCGGACTCCGAACCTTCCGCGGCCCCGCCAATCGAATCCGATTGGGCGCCGATCGTGGAGTTCACCGCCGCGGACATCTTTCCGCACTCGCCCTTTGGCGACATCCTGAATTCACTAAAGTCTCTCTCTTTATCAGGAGAGCCCTGGCCAGACTACGGTCCGCAAGATTGGGATGCGGACGACGAAGAAATTCAATGCCCACCCACCACCCACTTCGTAGCCACTGTCGATGATTTAACCGACATGCTCGACTTCGACTCCGAAGACATCGACGGTATGGACGACGATGTAGGGGAGAAACATGAACCAGCACCTATAGGGCACTGGAGAACCACCTCATCTCACGATGTATACATGGTGGACACACCTAAAGGAAGCGACGACGAGGAACAACAGGAGGCTACGAAGGATCATTCCCTCGAAAAGCAGTCAAAACGGCGACGTAAGCGCCGCCCGAAGTCCCGCCTCGACAAAGACAACAGCCATACATACCCAACCATAGAGCAGGGCGAACCGGTAGACGACGAACATGCTATCGAGCAACCGTCCGAACAGGACAACCTGGATAAACAACCCTTCCCCGGCGAAGATAACAGTCCGGACGATCTCACGCCGGACAAGTTGCTGGAGCAGAAGAACCTCCATAAAAGGCTCGTCGCCATTGCACGTAGCCTGAAAAAGCAGAAGCGGAAGCTCAAAACAGTGGAAGATGCACTCAGAATCAGATGGAGCAAAGTACTCAACATCCCAGACAAATACGGCGACAGTCGCCAAACAAAGAGCTACCCAAAGCGAAAACTACTGCCCGAATTTGATGAGGAGGCCGTAGAGCCCTCGCAATCAAAGAACAAGGAGGCCTGGTCGGATAGACGACCCCATGGCAAACATAGAGCGGCAAACGGCGCCGCACACAAGCCGGCACGCGATCCACACAAGGATTCGCATCAAAAAGATGGCCCAGTTAGATCTATCTACAGGCCAAGAAAGCAAGCTGTAGTAAGCAAAGCAATACATCAAGTACCCGAACATCACGGTACACCTAAATATAGGGGCGCCGCACACCCCCTATGTTTCACCGATGAGGTGCTGGACTACGAATTTCCAGCGGGATTCAAGCCCGTAAACATAGAGGCATACGACGGAACAACGGACCCTGGAGTCTGGATTGAGGATTACATCCTCCACATACACATGGCTAGAGGAGATGACCTCCACACCATAAAATACTTACCCCTCAAGCTCAAAGGGCCAGCCCGGCATTGGCTTAAAAGCCTCCCCGAAAACACCATTGGAAGTTGGGAAGAGCTCGAGGATGCTTTTTGGGCAAATTTTCAAGGGACCTATGTCCGACCTCCGGATGCAGACGATTTAAGTCACATAACCCAACAATCCGGAGAGTTAGCCCGAAAATTCTGGAACAGATTCCTTACTAAAAAGAACCAAATAGTCGTCTACCCGGACGCCGAAGCCTTAGCAGCTTTCAAACACAACGTCCGAGACGAATGGCTCGCTAGACACCTCGGCCAAGAAAAGCCAAGAACAATGGCCGCATTAACAAGCCTCATGACCCGCATTTGCGCGGGAGAGGACAGCTGGCTGGCAAGATGCAGTACCAGCGACCCAAGTACATCCGAAGTCAGGGATGGAAACGGGAAACCACGACGCAGCAAGGACCAGCGTCGGACTAAGGGAAACAGCCCGAAGATCACAGCAGTCAACGCCGGATTCAAAAGCTCTCGGCAGAATCATAAAAAGATGCCCCTCAAGGATAACAGGGATGAGCTATCTAACTTAAACAAAATCTTGGACAAGATATGCCAAATCCACAGTACTCCCGGGAAGCCTGCAAACCATACCCACAGAGATTGTTGGGTCTTCAAGCAGTCCGGCAAACTCAACGCCGAACACAAGGGGCTCGACACACCAAGCAAGGACGATGACGAACCCCACAAGCTGAGCACCGGAAAACAAAAAAATTTCCCACAAGAAATCAAAACAGTAGCCTCACTTCATGTGACAAAAGGGAAAAATAGAGCGGCGCCCATAGAGGTGCGTGCCATACGGCCTATCCCAGAGGAGTTCCGCCACTGGTTGTTAAAACCAATCACCTTCGACCATCTGGATTACTCTAGAAGTATACGGAATGCAGGTTGGACTGCCTTGATGTTAGATCCGATAATTGGCGGACTCCAATTTACACAAGTCCTAATGGACGGCGGCAGTGATCTAAACCTGCTATATCAGGACACAATCCGCAAAATGGGGATAGACCCAACCAAATTTTGCCATAGCAACACTTCCTTTCAAGGGGTAATGCCAGGCCCATATGCCCATTGTATGCGGGCTCTCATCGCTAGAAGTTGTGTTCGGCTCACCCGACAACTTCCGCCATGAAAAGTTAACCTTCCACCTCGCCCCATTTACAAGTAGCTATCAAGCACTATTGGGACGCAAAAGCTTTACCGCTTTAACGCAATACCGCATTATGCATCTCTTACACTTAAAATGCCCGGTCCACACGGCATCATCTCGTTAAAGGGAAACATCGAGGGTTCCTCGAGTCCGGAAAATCGTGCGGTTGCCTTGACAGCCACACAATAAACTGGCTTCACCAATAAAAGCACTTAGACAGGTCGTCCAGACCCCGGACACGGCTGGACGAGTCCGGCGTAAACATACAAGGGCTTACTAGACGCATACCCCCGTACAAGGGGCTCCGCGCATGCACAACAAGAGACAATAAAGCTCAATTTTATTCATTTTTTGAATTGTACTTCGTTTATTTAATATAACATACATTTTCGCACGATCTTTTTCAACTAAGTTCCTCTCTTTTACAGATGAACACCGTGCTACACCCGTCCAGGATACGGCACACTAGAGACACAAAGCAGACGCAGCGTGAGAGGGACCCGTTGCAAGGATTCTTTTCAGATTAAGACCTGCGTAAACCTTTTTACTGTCTCTTGTTGATACACATCCCCCGGTTTCTTGCTATAACCGAGGAGGAGGCTGGCGTTTTGGCATAGGCCACGTCAGAATTTTGCGCGTACCTGGACACCAGGGGCTTATTACCAAGGGCGTTGTTCAACCCGTTTTCATAAAGATCGAATACCTTAGGGAGTGTTCGGCGTCTCGAGTTAGGCCTTATATGCATCAGCTCCGAATCATGTCTTTGGTCAAATGTTGGGTTTGCCCGGCTCCTGTGTTTTGCTGCCTTACGTTCCGCTCTATCAGCTAATGCGGCACCGGAGAACTACCGCGATTGTGCCCAGTTCGCCAAAGCGAGCACCTCGAGAGAAAGCCAAAAACTAACTGTCATGATATAGCGTGAGACTGGTCAACCACTCGATGACCCGCTGGAATCCTTAGAATTCCTCCGCATTGACGAAGGGCCGTTTCCCGGTCAGGAACATACGCGCCCCGAATTCGGGTGAGCGCGGTGCCCCTAGGGGCTATATAGTAGCCTTGTCAAACTCCTATGGCTAAGTGAAAGTGATAAAGCATTATAGTCCGGTTGCCTAGTTTGCTGCACCATCACCTCCTCTGTAGGACCAAGACGTTGGATCAAGTGTGAAAAGGCGCTTTCTGCAAACACCCCCGCATTATATGCGTGGGGGCTGAAGCCAAAGACTGCCATCTTTCAGGTTATATACACATATACATTAACGGCCGCACATGAGGTATTTTAATTCTTGAAGGCACAAGTATAAAAAGCTTTTACATTCCATCGAAACATTGTTTCACAATCATACATGTTATTTGAACATAATATCCTTCGAGCAATGCGTCTCTATTAAACGAGCACCCTGCAGAACTTCCTGAAAATAGTGCTCGACAGGTACTCGACTTCCGTCCGAATCTTGGGATGCAACATCGGTGGCCTTCATCTCCGCCCAGTATGTCTTGACACGGGCAAGAGCCATCCGCACACCCTCTATGCATGCTGACCGCCTCATTACTTTGATATGCGGCACCGCACCAAGGAACTGCTGCACCAAGCCAAAATAAATCTTCGGCTCGGGCCTTTTCGGCCACAAATGAGTCACGACATCCTTCATGGCAAGTCCGGACAACCTATTCAGCTCCGCCCATTCGGCCAAACGATCGGGTAATGGAAGTGGACGCTCTGGATTACTGAGGCTGCGACCAAAAAGCTCTTCCATCTCGTGATCCTTTTGATCTCCGAAGTGTTCGGCCCGTCATGCACTCTCGCCGCCAAGTCCAGATAAGCATCCTCCGCACTCCACAGCCGGTCCAACTGAGCATATTTAGGATCCGTGAACTTCCTCCACAGCAGAAAGGGCTTTCCAGCCGCGATATCTCCGGCCTGACGTAGCTCCTCCTTCATAGCTCTCATCGCAGAGCGAGCATCCTTGGCCTCGGTGGTGGCCTTCTTCAGGTCCTCTTGCTCCGCTCGACCTTCTTTATCAAGAGCTCGCAACGGTCGGTAGCATTCTTCAACTTCACGGCCATCTCGGCCATTTCCTTCTTGCTTCGGCAGTGAGCAGCCTGTTCGGCTTTTAGCTCTTCGGCTACCTTTAAGGCAGCCGCATCACTTTTTCTGGCCTGCTCCTTGGCTCGGGCAAGCTCTGCCCGAAGGTTCTCCATGGCAGCGGCACCATCTTCATCAAGCATACATGTTGTAAGGCACGGGCATCAAGCTCCCTTACCAGGTGTCCACGGAGAAACTGCATACCTTGTGACTCGTCAAGCCGCTTATTGACAAGTACGATGTCGGCATCCGCCACGTCAAGTTGCCGCTTTAGTTTGGCAAATTCATCAGTCCGGCTAGCCACCGTACGCTCCGCCACCTACATAGGAAGGGCGACATATTATAGCTGGGATTATGATCCCCGGCACGCTGTCATTTTTGACAACGCACCGAGTCTCAGGGGCTACTATCTACACAGGGCGCATCTTATATATGCGGAACCGTCAAAAGGTACATCATGTACGCATTACCTCAAAACCCGTCGATAAACTCCTTGACCTCGTACAACCCGCTTTCCGGACGAATTTTTTTTGAATCACCGTACCCATCAATGCACGGTGATCCTCTGAGATAGACGCTTGCCCGAGCAGATCCTTCAACTCCTCCGACAGTGCACCAGGAGCTGCCGGACTCGTCTGATGGCCTTTTTTGAAGGCCAGACACGGAAGGCTTTGGGGGGCCCTACGACCGCCCTCCGCCCCTGCCGGATTCGGAGAAACCCTCCGCGAAGACACCTCAGGATCGTCCGCCTCGCTAGGCGGTACGGCAGGGGGAGGCGTTCCGCTCTCCATCATCTCCGGACGTAGATCCCCAGAAGACGAGCTCTGCTGAGAAGGGCTGAGATCCGAACTACAAGGTAAAATTTCGGTCATCTTCAGAAATAAAACAGGGATGTCTCTTATTTTAAAACCCCCCTCTCTACTTATGGCTTGTTGGAGGGCTGATCTCCTTGGGGAAATAGTGCGGTCGGGGCATCTCTCGGCGCAGGACCCTCCGGCGAAGATTTCTTCCCCCGCTTTGAGGCCTTGGTCTTCGGATCTTCAGAGGCGGTCCTCTTCTCCCCTTGGAGGGAGGGATTCTCGATCCCTCCTTTCTTGATAACCTCCTTCGCGGTGGCAGTATCTTCCTTGTTCCCCCCTTCGCCTTCTTCCAAAGGCGCAACCTCCAGCATCTTGGTTAACACGGGATCTGGCGTGGTCTCAGGGAGGGGGGCCGAACACCTGATCAGTTTTGCTTTCGCTATCCACTCCTGTTTAAGGTACAAATCTTTTAAGGGCAAGTTTATGATAAATATACGGATAGCGTGTCCGGGTACATGACTACTTACTTGAGTATCCGGGCGATTGCAGCTCAGACTTGCGTCCTTGGTCAAGTCCAGACACATTGCTTGTGATCCGAAGAACAGTTTGTACATCTCCACGGGCGTTGCGCCCATGAAATTTTGGAGAGCTCGTGGTCCCTCCGGATTGAACTCCCACAGGCGGAGGGGGCGACGTTTGCAGGGCAGGATGCGACGAATCAGCATGACCTGCGCTACTATGACCAGATTGATCTCTCTCTCTCTAGGAGGTCTCGAATACGGCTCGCAACAAGGGCACGCCCTGGACAGCCCCCAGTCAAGCCCTTTATTGACCCATGACGCCAGCCGCGGTGGAGGACCTGAGCGAAAGGCAGGTGGCGCCACCCATTTGGTGCCCCTGGGAGCTGTGATATAAAACCACTCTTGTTGCCATAGACTGAGCTCCTCTTGAAAAGAGCCCTCGGGCCATGAAGCGTCAACATTCTTTCTTATAACAGCCCCTCCGCACTCTGCCTGTTGCCCCTTGATCATCTTCGGCTCCACCTTGAAGGTCTTGAGCCACAATCCTAAGTGAGGGGTAATGCGGAGGAAGGCTTCACATACGACGATGAACGATGAGATGTGGAGGATGGACTCCTGATCCAAGTCGTGAAATTCCAGCCCGTAGTAAAACATGAGCCCCCTCACGAAGGGGTCCGTCGGGAAGCCTAGCCCCCGAAGGAAGTGAGACGCGAACACCACGCTTTCACCTGGCATGGGAGTGGGAATAACCTGCCCTCGGGCAGGCAGCCTATGCGAGATTTTGCCGGTTAGATACCTGGCATCTCTTAGCTTTAGGACGTCTTCTTCCGTGACGGAGGAAGGCATCCACCGGCCTTGAAGGTCGGAGCCGGACATCATCGAAGGTCCGTAGCGCCTGAATCTGGAGCTTTGGGTGATGGAACTCGAGGCGAGGGGTGGATTCGATTGAGATTGAGAAAAAGGAGCGGGGCCTTGGTCTCTTTATAAAGAGGTTGAATGCCAGGAGCCCTCCCCGTGACCGTTCGGGACTCGCCTTCGATAGAGGAGGCGTGCCAACGGGCACGACTGGGTTACCCACGCCCGTATTAATGAGAATCCCGGAATAAGGGGACACGATCTCTGCTTTGACAAGACGTGCCAAGGAAACTGCCTCGCTAAACGCGCTGAGGTGGGACAGTAAAAACGATTCGAATAAAGGCTTGGCCATGGTGTGATATCACGTTGTGGAATACGTCAGCAGATTGAACTTGCGTAAATATTATTCTCTCTACGGTGGTATGTGGAACTTATTTTGCAAAGCCGGACACTATCCTTGTGTTCAAAATCTTCTATGAAGTATTCGGAGGAGGAACCCGCCTTGCAATGCCGAAGAAAATATGCGCGCCGGACTCGTCGTCATTGAAGCCTGGTTCAGGGGCTACTGAGGGAGTCCTGGATTAGGGGGTGTCCGGATGGCTGGACTATAGCCTTTGGCCGGACTCCTAGACTATGAAGATACAAGATTGAAGACTTCGTCCCGTGTCCGGATGGGACTTTCCTTGGCATGGAAGGCAAGCTTGGCAATACAGATATGTAGATCTCCTACCATTGTAACCGACTCTGTGTAACCCTAACCCTCTTCGGTGCCTATATAAACCGGAGGGTTTTAGTCCGTAGGCTAGCTTCTAGGGTTTAGCCTCTCTGTTCTCGTGGTAGATCTACTCTTGTACTACCCATATCATCAATATTAATCAAGCAGGAGTAGGGTTTTATCTCCATCGAGAGGGCCGAACACAGGTAAAAACATCGTGTCCCTTGTCTCCTGTTACCATCCGCCTAGACGCACAGTTCGGGACCCCCTACCCGAGATCCGCCGGTTTTGACACCGACACCTCCCAACAAGCGCTATCGTTTAACGCCCCTAGCTAGGTATGATGATTTTAATGATGCTCACATAAAAGATAAGAATTGAAACATAAAGAGAGCATCATGAAGCATATTACTAACACATTTAAGTCGAACCCACTTCCTATGCATAGGGATTTTGTGAGCAAACAACTTATGGGAACAAGAATCAACTTGCATAGGAAGGTAAAACAAGCATAACTTCAAGATTTTCATCACGTAGAGAGGGAACTTGATATTATTGCAACTCTTACAAGCATATATTCCTCCCTCATAATAATTTTCAGTAGCATCATGAATGAATTCAACAATATAACCATCACATAAATCATTCCTTTCATGACCCACAAGCATAGAAAATTTATTACTATCCACATAAGAAAAATTCTTATCATTTGGAATAGTGGGAGCAAATTCAAGAATATAACTATCATGGGATTGAAAATTGAAATCAATATGACAAGTTTCATGGTTATCATTATTCTTTATAGCATACGTGTCATCACAATAATCATCATAGATAGGAGGCATGCTTTCATCATAATAAATTTGCACATCAAAACTAGGGGGACTAAAAATATCATCTTCATCAAACATAGCATCCCCAAGCTTGTGGCTTTGCATATCATTAGCATCATGGGTATTCAAGGAATTCATACTAACAACATTGCAATCATGCTCATCATACAAAGATTTAGTATCACCAAAGCATACATCAAGAAGATCACGTGAATATCCCATTGTTACCACAGATAAGCACATGCAAGACATACATCAATTGTTCTCAAATCCTTAAAGACTCAATCCGATAAGATAACTTCAAAGGGAAAACTCAATCCATTACATGAGGGCTGAGGGGGAGAAACATCATAAGTTCCAACTATAATAGCAAAGCTCGCGATACATCAAGATCGTACCATATCAAGAACACGAGAGAGAGAGAGATCAAATCCATAGGTACTGGTACATACCCTCAGCCCCGAGGGTGAACTACTCCCTCCTTGTTATGGAGAGCGTCGGGATGATGAAGATGGCCACCAGTGATGGTCCCCCCTCCGGCAGGGTGCCGGAACGGGGTCCTGATTGGCTTTTGGTGGCTACGGAGGCTTGCGGCGGCGGAACTCCCGATCTAGGTTTCTTTTCGGGGGTTTATGTATTTATAGGAATTTTTGGCGTCGGTCTCACGTCAGGGGGTCTCCGAGTCGTCCACAAGGCAGGGGGCGCGCCTAGGGGGGTAGGGCACGCCTCCACCCTCATGGACGGCTCGGGACTCTTCTGGCCCAACTATTTTACTCCGGGGCTTCTTTTGGTCCATAAAAAATCATCAAAAATTGGCACGTCAATTGGACTCTGTTTGGTATTTCTTTTCTGTTAAACTAAAAAACAAGGGAAAAAACAGAAACTGGCACTACGCTCTAGCTTAATAGGTTAGTCCCAAAATCATATAAAATAGTATATAAATGCATATAAAACATCCCAGATGGATAATATAATAGCATGGAACAATAAAAAATTATAGATACGTTGGAGACGTATCAGTAGGTATTTCCCTCAGATATGAAACCAAGGTTATCGAACCAGTAGGAGAACCAAGCAACACAACGTAAACAGCCCCTGCACACAAAGAACAAATCCTTGCAACCCGACGTGTTAAAGGGGTTGTCAATCCCTTCCGGGGTACGTCGCCTCAAGATAGACAAAATGGACGTGAGGAAAATTTAGTAGATTAATAGATCGAACACCAAACAAACTAAATAAGAATAAATTGCAGCAAGGTATTTTTGTATTTTTGGTTTAATAGATCTAAATAAAAGTGTAAGGGAAAAATAGATCGCAAGCAAATATATGAGAAAGATGACCGGGGTCCGTAGGTTTCACTAGTGGCTTCTCTCGAGAAAAATAGCAAACAGTGGGTAAACAAATTACTGTTTGGCAATTGATAGAACTTCAGATAATTATGACGATATCCATGCAATGATCAATACATAGGCATCACGTCCAAGATTAGTAGACCGACTCCTGCCTGCATCTACTACTATTACTCCACACATCGATCGCTATCCAACATGCATCTAGTGTATTAAGTTCATGGAAAAGCGGAGTAATGCAATAAGAATGATGACATGATGTAGACAAGATTCGTTTATCTATTGCGGAAGATATGGATCCCATCTTTTTATCCTTAGTAGCAACGATACATACGTGTCGGTTCCCTTTCTGTCACTGGGATCAAGCACCGTAAGATCGAACCCACTATCGGGCACCTCTTCCCATTGCAAGATAAATAGATCAAGTTGGCCAAACAAAACCCAAATATCGGAGAAGAAATATGAGGCTATAAGAGATCATGCATATAAGAGATCAAAGAAACTCAAATAACTTTCATGGATATAAAAAGATATAACTGATAATAAACTCGAAGTTCATCGGATCAAAACAAACACACCGCAAAAAGAGTTACATCATATGGATCTCCAAGAGACCATTGTATTGAGAATTCAGCGAGAGAGAGGAAGCCATCTAGCTACTAACTACAGACCCGAAGGTCTACAAAGAACTACTCACGCATCATCGGAGAGGCACCAATGGAAGTGGTGAACCCCTCCGTGATGTTGTCTAGATTAGATCTGGTGGTTCTGGACTCTGCAGTGGCTGGATGAACATTTCGTCGATGCTTCTAGGGTTTCTAGATTTTTGGGGTATTTATAGAGCAAAGAGGCGGTCCGGGGGGCACCCGAGGTGGGCACAACCCACCAGGGCGCGCCTGGGCCTCCTGGCGCGCCCTGGTGGGTTGTCCCCTCCTCGGGATTCCCCCCAGGTGCAACCAAGGCCCAATATCTTCCTTCTAGTCCATAAAAAATCTCCGTAAAGTTTCGGGGCATTTGGACTCCGTTTGATATTGATTTCCTGCGATGTAAAAAACATGGAATAAACAGCAACTGTCACTTGGCACTATGTCAATAGGTTAGTACCAAAAATGATATAAAATGATTATAAAACATCCAAGATTGATAATAAAATAGCATGGAACAATCAAAAATTACAGATACGTTGGAGACGACAAGCATCTAAGCTTAACTCACCTTTCGTCCTCGAGTAGGTAAGTGATAAAAACAGAATTTTTGATGTGGAGTGTTGTTTATCAAGTCATATCATATTATTTTCTTTATAGCATGGACATTTGGACTTTTTATGTGATTCAAAGCAATAGTCTAGTTTTGACATAATAATTTAGATACTCAAGCATATCAACAAGCAACCATGTCTTTCAAAATACCAATGCTAAAACAAGTTATCCCTAGCCCATCATGCTCAAACATTGATCTATTCATGAAACACACTCGAATGTTAACTACACCCAATACTTAAGTACGATCATATTGCCTCCTAGTTGGTGCTTTTTATAAGAGAGGATGGAGACTCAAATTCAAAATAAAAATTGCATAAAGTAAAAGAAAGGCCCTTCGAAGAGGGAAATAGGGATTTGTAGAGGTGCCAGAGCTCAAAGCAAAAAATAGAGATAAAAACATTTTGGGAGGTGTATCCATCCCACCAACGAAAACGACGCAGAGTTCCGAACACTTTCCATGCTAGATATGCCATAGGCGGTTCCCAAACATAAAACAAAGTCTATTCCTTTTCCACCATACTTTCACTTTCCATGGCTAGCCGAATCCACGATTGCCTTCCATACCAACACTTTCCAAGGAATTTATTATTTGACAGCATAAATTAAATTCATTTTTGCATTTCGGGACTGGGCATCCCTAAAACCTTTGCCTTACTCTCGTGAAATGACAAGTGAATAAACACTCGTCG
Organism: Aegilops bicornis; assembly: GCA_021605145.1. NCBI lineage: Eukaryota > Viridiplantae > Streptophyta > Magnoliopsida > Poales > Poaceae > Aegilops > Aegilops bicornis. The sequence continues at coordinate 190,408,597 of CM038675.1, forward strand.
TGAGAATAACACATCCAGCATGGAAAATATTAGCCACCCGTTACCGATCCGCGAGCGAAACAAACACACAAAAGAGAAGTTTATTTTGAAAATTAGAGATGGCACATGCAAATTTGCTTAGAACGGCACATGATATAAAATGACTCTAAAATGATTATAAAACATCCAATATTGATAATAAAACACAATGGAACAATAAAAAATTATAGATACATTGGAGACATATCAGCCGGCCAAGCTAGGCGTGCCGGGAGAAGGGGAATCATACTAGGACTCCAAGTCCTAGTAGGTTTCCACCTAAAGGAGAAGGGGAAAGGAAGGGAGAGGGGGGCCGTGCCCCCAACCCCTTGTCCAATTCGTACTAGGCTCGGGGGGCACGCGCCACCTCACAGTTGCTGCCTCTCCTTCCCACTAAGGCCCATCAACTCCCGGGAGGTTCCGGTAACCTCCGGTGATACGTCTCCAACGTATCTATAATCTTTTATTGTTCCATGCTATTATATTATCTCTTTTGGATTTTTAATGGGATTTAATATTCTCTTTTATATTATTTTTGGGAATAACCTATTAACCGGAGGCCCAGTGCCAGATTCTGTTTTTTTGCCTATTTTAGATTTTTGCAGAAAAGGAATACCAAACGGAATCCAAACGGAATGAAACCTCCGCGATGATCTTTCTTGCACCGAAAGCAAACGGAGTCTGGAACGCTGCGAGGTGGCCACGAGGCAGGAGGGAGCGCCCAGGGGATATGTGCGCCCCCACCCTCATGGGCCCCTCGTAGCTCCACCGACGTACTTCTTCCGCCTATATATATACTCTTATACCCTAAAAACATCAGCGGGAGCCACGAAACCACTTTTCCACCGCCGCAACCTTCTGTACCCATGAGATCCCATCTTGGGGCCTTTTCCAAATGATCCACGGAGGGGGAATCAATCACGGAGGGCTTCTACATCAACACCATAGCCTCTCCGATGAAGCGTGAGTAGTTTACCATAGACCTTCGGGTCCATAGTTATTAGCTAGATGGCTTCTTCTCTCTCTTTGAATCTCAATACATTGTTCTCCTCGATGTTCTTGGAGATCTATTCGATGTAATACTCTTTTGCGGTGTGTTTGCCGAGATCCGATGAATTGTGGATTTATGAACAAGATTAACTATGAATATTATTTGGTTCTTCTCTGAATTCTTGTATGCGTGATTTGATATCTTTGCAAGGCTCTTCGAATTATCGGTTTAGTTTGGCCTACTAGATTGATATTTCTTGCAATGGGAGAAGTGCTTAGCTTTGGGTTCAATCTTGCGGTGTCCTTTCCCAGTGACAGTATGTCGGTGTACAAAAGTAGGGGCACTCCTTTTCTACCCCTTTACTTGTGCATGGGCAGTCGGAGCCACGCCCACAACCACACTAAGCAGGGCAGAGGAAGGAAGCCGAAGCGCAAGGTGACCAAAGGCAACTCCAAGACCAAGAAATACAAAAGAGCAAGAGGGCGAGGTGGACTCCCCCGGCAAGACCCTTGTCGGGGCAGCCTCCGCAGCCCCGGCAAGACCCTTGCCGGGGCAACTTGCCCGATGCCAGCAAAGCAAGCCACCCTTGAGCCCACGGGTTCCAACCCAACCAACTACATTGGAACCAAGGCTCGGGAGACACCTCTGTGGTGGCATGCAGATCTTCGTCAAGATCATGAACACACATGATCAGATGAGGACCAGAAGGCGACGACCCTCGGCGAGACCCTAGCCGAGGAAATCCACGAGACCATCGACAAGATGGTTGCCAGGGAAGATCTTGGACCCAGGGCAAGACCCTTGCCGGGGCCCCGACAAGGCCCTTGTCGGGGACACTTGTGGGGCCGTGACCAGGCCCGCGTCTGCCAAGGCTCCACCACCGTCCCCATGCAGTTGCCAGCTCAACCAGATGAGCAGGCATCTGAGTGGCGACGAGCGACTTCCACAACCAACTCAGCAAGCACCTACGTGGGGGCATGCAGGTCTTCGTGAAGGCTCCACCATCGCGCCAGCCCAGCAGCCAGCCAACGTGGCGCCGCGATGCCTCATCAGCTCGGACGCGTGTCGAGGCCAGGCGAGGCGGCGATAGCTGGGACGTGCTTCCTTGCCGTCCCCGATAAAGCAAGGGGGGCACGTCGGCAGCGCATTAAATGTGTTTGTCTGATAGTCCCAGAGGATAGGCTTATCGACTGTAGACCTTTCCACTTCCTGTGTGCCACTGTGGCGACCCCTTTTGCCTATAAAATGAGGCCCGAGGCGACCAGGAGGAGGATTCGGATCTTGTGGGCAAGTTGCACCCTGTAGCTAGCTCAAGAACACAAGAACACTCAAATACATCCACCAAAGCAGGACTAGGGTATTACGCATCTTCGCGGCCCGAACCTGGGTAAACGATCATGTGCTTCTGTCAGACCCGCTCTTTGCACAACCTCGCGTCCGCCAACCATAGAAGGGATCCCAGTGATTCCATAGGTGTCGTTCCCACCGACATCTTTGGCGCGCCAGGTAAGGGGCGCAGTTGTGAGAATCTGGTCTAGCAGTTAGCCTAGCAGTTCTTCATCGCCGTGGCTCCCAAGAAGAAGCCGATCACGACGATCGGCTCGTCGGGAGCCGAACGGCCCGTGCTAGTGCGGGCAAGCAGCGGGCCGGTCGCGGACAGAACCCGAGCCGCAGCCTGCGAGCACCAGCATCGCTCTGGCAGTCAGAGCCTGGCGAGCGGCGTCGTTCATGCGCCAGACGACGGGCCCGCACCGCCAAGTCCAAAGATGAGGCTGGGCTCCCCGAAGGCGGCACGGGGCCCTCCAGGGGTGTCGCTGTGCCACCTACGGGCGACGCAACAACCTCCAAGACGCCTACGCCGGCGCCCACAACATGCTCTTCCCAGCATGTGAGCGACGAGTAGCGCCACCGTGCTGGTGACCCCGGACGCCGCCGTGGGAAGAGTCATGTGCATCACTCGCGGGATGGAGGGGGTCAGCATGCCCACTAAAGTGCTGGCGAAAATGGTGCGCAGCCGCCGGGCCGTGATAGAGCTCCTTCTAATGTGGTTAGAAGTCGGAGCGCGTCACGATCCACGCAGATTTCGCTGCCACAAATGCCAGCAGAAGCTTTGGCGCGCATGCAGCTGCTCCTTGACTTCCCTCCTGCTGCAGAAATGCTCGACGAATGGAGAGCCATGTGACGCCCCCGATTCAATCGTACACTAATCATACACGCAAACGTGTACGATCAAGATCAGGGACTCACGGGAAGATATCACAACACAACTCTAAAAATAAAATAAGTCATACAAGCATCATAATACAAGCCATGGGCCTCGAGGGCTCGAATACAAGTGCTCGATCATAGACGAGTCCGGAAGCAACAATATCTCGAGTACGGACATAAGTTAAACAAGTTTGCCTTAAGAAGGCTAGCACAAACTGGGATACAGATCGAAAGAGGCGCAGGCCTCCTGCCTGGGATCCTCCTAGCTACTCCTGGTCGTCGTCAGCGGGCTTCACGTAATAGTAAGCACCTCCGGTGTAGTAGTCGTCATTGCCGGTGGCGTCTGGCTCCTGGGTCCCATCGTCTGGTCGCAGCAATCGAGTAGAGATAGGGGGAAAAGGGGGAACAAGGCAACCATGAGTACTCATCCAAAGTACTCGCAAGCAAGGAGCTACACTACATATGCATGGATATATGTGTAAAGGGCCATATCAAGGACTGAATCGCAGAATGCCGGAATAAGAGGGGATATCTAATCCTCGTCAAGACTACGCTTCCGGCAGCCTCCGACTTGTAGCTTGTTGCGTAGAGTAGATGAAGTTCTCCAAGTAGCATCACATAGCAATAATCCTACCGCGATCCCTCCTCGTAACCACGAGAGAGAGCGACCACCGAGTTGTATCCGCACTTGGAAGGGTGTGTTTTATTAAGTATCCGGTTCTAGTTGTCATAAGGTCAAGGTACAACTCCAAGTCGTCCTGTTACCGAAGATCACGGCTATTTGAATAGATTAAACTTCCCTGCAGGGGTGCACCACATAACCCAACACGCTTGATCCCATTTGGCCGGACACACTTTTCTGGGTCATGCCCGGCCGCGGAAGATCAACACATCGCAGCCCCACCTAGGCACAACAAAGAGGCCAGCACGCCGGTCTAAACCTAAGCGCACAGGGGTCTGGGCCCATCGCCCATAGCACACAAGACGCTATGCGTCTGTGACGAAAGCAGAACTAGCCCCCTTAATACAAGAGCAGGCTTACGTTCCAATCCGGCGCGCGCCACTCAGTCACTGGCGTCACGAAGGCTTCGGCTGATACCACGAAGCCGGGATACCCATAACTACTCCCACGTAGATGGTTAGTGCGTATAGACCAAATGGCCAGACTCATATCAAATACCCAGATCTCGTTAAACGTGTTAAGTATCCGCGAACGCCGACCAGGGCAGTGCCCACCTCTCACCCAGTAGTCTCAACCTGCCTGCCGCTCCGCCACAAAGATCCACTCGCGGGTGCTCCACAAGCCGACCCGACTTTAGTCACCACATGTATCATGTATAAGTATATAGTATATACTCGTGATCACCTCCCGAGTGATCACGGCCCGATAGTATAGCACAGCAGACGGACAAGAATGTAGGGCCACAGATGGAATACTAACATCCTATACTAAGCAATAGGATAGCAGGTAAAGGTAACAACAGTAGTAGCAAGGACATGCTATGCATCAGGATAGGTATAATGTAGCAAGAATATGCTACACTACTCTAATGCAAGCAAGATAGAGAAGAGTAGGCGATATGTGGTGATCAAAGGGGGCTTGCCCGGTTGCTCGGCAAGAGAGAGTGGTCGCCAACTCCATAGTCGAATCGGCAGCAAAGCAGCGTTGGTCTCGTAGTCTACCGGAGATAAGAGGGGGAAGAAACAATGAATACAATGCAAACATAAACACGACGATGCGTGATGCGACAATGAGCGGTGCTAGGTGTGCCCTAACGTGGTATGAGGTGGTACCGGCTAAGGGGGGGAAACATCCGGGAAGTATTCCCGGTGCTTCACATTTTCGGGCAGAGGAGCCGGAGGGGGAAAGTTGTGAGTTCGATAGGTTAGGGGTGCGTGGCGGATGAACAGGCTGCGAATCCGGATTCGTCTCATCGTTCTGAGCAACTTTCATGTTGAAAATATTTTAATCCGAGTTACGGATTAAAAGATATGATTTTCTAAAGATTTTATTAATTTCTGGAATTTAATTAATTATTTATATCCAACATTATCTAGAATAGTAAATGATGACGTCAGCATGACATCAGAGTGATGTCAGAAGTCAACGTTGACCATTGACCTGGTCAACCTGACGTGTGGGTCCAGTGGGACCCACGGCCATTCTCTATTTAGGTTAATTAGGGTTTAGGTTAATTAGTTAGCTTAATTAACTGTTAGTTTAATTAACCAGAATTAATTAAGTCTATTAATTAGTTAATTAATTAATTATTTTCATTATTTGTTATTATTATTATTATTTTAAATTCCTTTTTTTAATAAAGAAAAACGTTGTGGGCGTGGGCCCCTCGTGTCATTGGCCCATGGCCTTAGCAGTCTTGGCGCTTAAGGCGCGTCTGTCGGTCCTGAGCGGGCGCGGAATAGGCGCGGCGCTGGAATGAAGGCTGGCTGGGGAGGGGCAGCCACAGCAGGCAGCCGGCAGGGCTTGCGGGAGGAGAGGTCGCAGAGGCGGCACCGGGGCACTAGGTGAGGTCATGGCCTCGGGTGAGGCGGCCAAGCGGGGTCGGGCGCGGTCACGCAGCGACGCAGGGGGACAGCGACGGGCACGGGAGGAGGAGAAGCTGAGGTGAGGCGACGAAGGGCAAAAGCGCGGTGACGGCAGGCGCCGGAGTGCGGACTGCAGGCGATTGAGAGCCGGACGAGCCGTGCGTGAGGGGGTGCAACCGTGCGTGGCCGTGTGTCTGGCGCGGCCTGGGCGTCAAGGGTCAGCGGCTGTGGCTGCGCGTGGCACGCAGTGTGAGACGAGGCGAGCGGCGCCAGCAATGGGCAAGAATGCAGTGGTCAGAAGCGGGCGGGGCCAGACGGCAAGCGTCGCGGGAGGAAGAAGAAGACGGGCACGAGGCAGCCATGGGCGCGGGCTGGCCGCAACCGTGAAGTGCGAGGGAGAGGAGGAGTGGAGAGGCGAGGCCTCATAGGGGGTTCAAGGTCCGGGGCCGTGGGCCCGGGGACGGTTGGAGGGGACGACGGGGACGAGCGGCGGAGAGGAGCAGTCCGGCGAGGGAGAGGCGCCGGGGTGGGTGACGGAGAGGACGGCGTGCGACGGGGCGGCGTCCGGGCGGCGGCGTTGACGGTGTCCTCCCTCGATCCCGATCCAATCGGGGGAGAGGGGGAGAGATATTTTGGGGAGGGGGAGTGGGAGTGTCGGTGGTGGACCGGGTGAGTGGGGGGTGTTAAGGAGGCGGGGTGCGGGTTGGGCCGGTGGGCTGGCGGTGGCCCAGTTGGGGCTAATGGCTGGGCCAAGCCTGTGGGGGTTTCTCTTCTTCTTCTTCCCTTTTTTTGTTAGTTGTAGGTTTTAGTTTTTCTGTTTTGTTCTATTTATTTTCTTTTACTGTTTAAATCAGTTTAAATTATTTAGAAATTTTCTAAAAATGTGTTTACTTCACCACAATTACTTTTGTAATATTTGGCAACTACCGAACATTTTAGTTTTAATTTTTGAAAACTTTTATTGTTATCATAAATTTGAATTTGAATTTCGAACGGTGCCGTGTTATTGCGAGGATAGCAACAGTAACCGAGGTGTCATGGCACGATTAGCGTGGGATTACTGTAGCACGATTATCCGGGCGTTAGAAATCTCCTCCACTACAAGAAATCTCGTCCCGAGATTTAGGAGGTAGAAGGAAACAACTAGGGGTATTCATCACGCAGGCGATCCTCGCGTTCCTGTGTGGCTTCATCTTGAGAATGGTGTGACCAATTGAACTTTGAGGAACTTGATCGCCTTCTGGCGTGTGCGGCGTTCAGCTTGGTCGAGAATGCAGACCGGATACTCTTTATAGGAGAGGTCATGTTGCAATTCGAGCACTTCATGGTCCACTGCTCGGATTGGGTCCTTGAAGCAGCAACGGAGCTGGGACACGTGGAACACATCGTGAACCTGAGAAAGGTTCGTCGGAAGCTCCAATTGATATGCCACTTTCCCACGCCTTTCTAGAATAGTGAATGGGCCAATATAGCGAGGAGCTAGTTTGCCCTTGATCCCGAAGCGGTGAGCACCCTTCATTGGTGTAACGCGAAGATAGGCCTTTTCGCCAGGTTGATAGACCATGTCTTTATGATGACGGTCATAATTACTCTTTGGCGTGATCGAAAGCAGTCTTGAGATTCTCGCAAATAATGCGGACTTGTTCTTCGGCATGTTGGATAATATCCGGACGAAGAGTGGGCGTTCCCAGTTCGACCAGTTCAGAGGGGTTCGGCACTTTCGTCCATATAACACTTCAAGGGGCCATCTTCGACTAGCTTGATAGCTATTATTATAAGAGAACTCGGCATACGGGAGAGATTCCTCCCATTTCTTGTCAAGGAAATAACACAAGCTCAAGCATGTCTTCGAGAACTTGGTTGACACGCTCAACTTGCCCTTGTGATCATGGATGAAACGCATAATCTTGAAAGATAAGTGAGTCCCCATAGCTTCTTGGAAACTTGCCTTAATCTTGAAGTGAATAAGCTGCCACGGTCCGGCTGATAACGGTGGAATACCGTGAAATGAAACAATTTCGGACATATAGAGAGTTGCAAGCTGACTAGCAGTGATCATTTCTTTGACCGCCCGGAAAATGTGCAACTTTAGAAAGCCGGTCAATGACGACAAGAATAGCATCATTACCTTCTGCGACTTGGGAAATCCAAAGGATTTAAGTCCATTTCAACATGGTCCCATTTCCATTCGGGGAATAGAGATAGGTTGCAGAGTTCCAAAGAGGCCTTTGATGCTCTGCTTTGATCTGACGGCAAACGTCACATTCAGCAACATAGCGAGCAATGTCTTGCTTCATATTAGACCACCAGAATCTCTGACGGATGTCCTGGTACATCTTTGTACTACCAGGATGGATACATAGAGGCGTATCATGAGCTTTTTTCATAACCTCCCGAGTCATATTCAGGTTTTCCTTCTTACACGGCACCACTAGGCGGCCTTTGAAGTACAAGGCGCCATCATCAACAATAGTGAAGAATGAGGGCTTTCCTTCTTTAAGGTCGCGCTTAATCTTGTGGACCTCAGAGTCATATCCCTGTATTGTCTTGATGGAGCTCACGAGATCGGGTTCGACAGCCAGGGTATAGAGGGAACCTCGGGAAACAACACGGAGATTCATCTTGCGAGACTCCTCGGGAGGGGGAGCGAGTGCACCGGAGGAACAATATGGAGGTTCAGCCTTGAATTCTTCAACAAGTGAGGGCTGAACTTTGTGAATCTGGAGGTGGTTGCGGTAAGACTTGCGGCTCAAGGAATCATCCATTACATTAGCCTTGCTTGGTGTATAGGAAATACCCAAGTCAAAGTCTGCAACAATCTCCATCCATCTCTGCTGACGGAGGTTCAGGTCTGGCTGAGTAAACAGATACTTCAGACTTTGGTGGTCGGTGAAGATCTCGCAACGATTACCGAGAAGGTAATGTCGCCACTATTTTAGTGCATGGATAACAGCAGCAAGCTCGAGGTCGTGAACTGGGTAGTTCTCTTCGTGAGGGCGCAATTGTCGAGAAGCATAGGCAATCACTTTGCGCCTCGCATTAGGACACAGCCTAATCCTTGACGGGAGCGTCGCGATAAATGACGTAAGTCCTTCTTAGTATCGTGTGGAGCTAGTACTTGGGGCAGAAGTCAACTTGTCTTTGAGTGCCTGGAAGCTTTCCCGACATTTGTCCGCATCCATTGTAACTTGACGCCTTATGCAATAGGTTAGTCGAGGTTCGGCAATCTTGGAGAAGTTCTCGATGAATCGACGGCAATAGTCAAGTAGACCGAGAAAACTTCTGACTTGCTTGACATTCTTCGGAGGAGTCCAATCAAGAATAGCCTGAACTCGTTCAGGGTTGACGGCAATACCATCCTTAGAGATGACATGCCCGAGATAGGTCACTTCAGGAAGCCAGAATTCACATTTGGAGAACTTGGCGTATAGCTGATGCTCTCGTAGCTTTTCCAAAGACAAGACGAAGATGTTCAAAGCATGTTCTTCTTCGTTCTTGGAAAATACCAGGATATCATCCAGATAAACCACGACGAACTTGTCGAGGTAATCCATGAATATATAGTTCATCAGTCGAGAGAAGGTGGCTGGAGCATTGGTTAAGCCGAAAGACATAACGGTGTACTCGTATGAACCATAACGAGTCACGAATGCGGTCTTTGGGATATCCTCTTCACGAACACGGATCTGGTGGTAGCCTAACCTCAAGTCGAAGTTTAGAGAACAGCGATGAACCAGCCAGTTGATCATAAAGATCATTGATCCGAGGAAGAGGATACTTATTCAATGGTAGCTTGGTTTATAGGACGGTAGTCTTGGACCAATCGGTTTGTCCCATCCTTCTTCTTGACAAAGAGAGAAGGTGCTCCCCAAGGAGAGCAACTTGGGCGAATGAAACCACTTCGAAGAGATTTATCGATTTCCTCTTTAAGCTCAAGGAGTTCATGCGGCGGCATCTTGTAGGGACGCTTGGCTATAGGAGTGGTGCCTGGCTTCAAGTCGATAAAGAATTCGACAGCTCTAGCAGGGGGAATCCCTGGGAGTTCTTCAGGAAAGACGTCTAGGAATTCATGCACGACGGGAATGTTTTCAATACCCTCGAGTGGTGCAGCGTTCGATGCATTTAATGCATAGAGCCTTGCCTCGGCATTCTGAACCGCATTTGAGCATTGTAGCTTATAATTTCATCGAAGGGTGTAGCAGATGGACGGTCTTGGTGGCGCAAACGATAGAAGCGAGTATGCGCCTTCAACCAATCCATTCCCAAAGATGAGGTCAATATTGGAAGACTTCGTAATAATGGGAGAGGCGCAAAATTCCAACCCTTCGATTTCCACAGGGACGTCGATGCCAACCATGGAGGTCTGACATTGTCCCGCGGGGGTTTTTACCACTACCGAAGTGTTCATCTGCTCACATTTAACGTCGTGCTTGTATGCAAAATCTTCTGACATGAATGAATGTGATGCACCTGTATCAAATAAAACGTGTGCTGGTACTGAATTTACGAGGAGTGTACCCATCACAGTAGCAGGCTGATCTTGAGCTTCGTTCAGATCAATGTGGTTGGCATGAACACGACCATAAGACTTGGCGCTGTTGTTGCGGGGCTGGTTGCTTCCACGGCCAGTTGCGGGAAGTGCCAGTTGATTCTGATTCTGATTGCAATCCCTAGCACGGTGACCTGGTTGACCGACCATTATTGGGAGTGGGAACAGGAGCTTGGGGTGGTGGAGCTGGAAGCCTTGGCTGCCTAGTTGGAGGAGTAGGCAGACGAGGTGCAGCATAGCTTTGCCTTGGGGCAGGTGCAGTTGGCTGGTACATGCTGTTGGGAATCCATATCTTGCGCTTCTGCGAGGACGGGCCCGAAGATGAGCCCGTGTCACGGTTGCGCCTGTTAGAGCTCTGGTATTCCTGCAAACCAGTTTCGACATTGATAGCTTTGTTCACCAAGGTGGTGAAATCAGCAAAGTCGTGCACTAGAAGTGCGAGCTTGATGTCGACTGAAGGCCGTCACGGAACTTCTCTGTCTGCGTGCATCGGTTGCAATGTCATCTTCAAAGATAGCGAGACAAGTCCAGAAATTCCCGATAAGCTTCAACAGTCTTGTTGCCTTGGGTGAGGTTATGAACTCACGCTTCTTCCGGTCCATGACTCCTTGAGGGATGAAGCGGCACGGAAAGCAGCTTGGAAGTGCGGCGGTGATGATTGTTCCAATCGGCAGAGTACGCTGTGGCTGTCCCACCATTGAGCTGCGGGTCCCTTCAAGAAGAAGGAAGCACAGGTGACATAGCTGGCAGGGCTACATCAGCAGACTCCATCTCATAGGTGATGTCACGCGGAGCTACCATCAGCATCCAGCGGCTGAGTTGAGCTGCGGTACACAGTTGGGTTCAGGCGCATGAAATCCTGCAGAGTTACTGTGTTTGGCTGCTGGTTCATATTGGGGTGAGGAAACTGATCCATCATGTTTTCCATGAACTGGCGATTCATCTCAAGCTGTTGGATCATACCAGCCATGTACTCAGGCGGTGGTGGGAAGTTGCCACCACGATCACGACCAGCTGGTCTAACCATCCTGCTAATATATAACAGGGGTAGTTCAGCAATTGAGAAATTTGCAAGGACAAGAATCATTCATGATGAAACATGCATAATGAAAGCAGCACGATAGAAACTACATAGTACTTGGCATATCTTACAAAAGGGATCATGCATAGAGTTCGGTACACAGAGTTCAGTACATAGACTAAGACATCATAGGCGGCACGCAGGCTCGCGGCGAATGCATCTAACACTTAATAAGCAAGCCTACATCAGTCCCACGCGGTACTGCGGAGGTAGCTGTAGCCTTAAAGATGGTAGTGTGGCAGCGGATAGTCCTCCACGTCAGTGACCTGGGGGCCGCGGTTACTCTGGTGCAGAACCCGACGCTCAGGTGGTAGAAGAGGACCAAGTGCGGGAGAATAGCCTCCCACATCCGCCATCCGACACCACAGGGCATCACGGTCCTGGCTGGGTAGATCGCAGAACGCAGGCAGCTCTAGATCGGACAAAGGGGTGCAACAGCGTCAGAGCACGGTAAAGGTGCTGACGGGTGGTGTACAACTCGTGGCGAAGAGCTCGGTTAGCTTGATCCAGCCCATCAGCATGCAGAACAAAGTTCTGATGGTAGAAGGGCTCTCGGGTGACAGTGGAGTAGGCAGCAGTGTAGTAACCCTCCGCACCAACATCGGATGCGATAGCAATGTGCACGAAGGGGAGGTGTCCAACTCGATACTCTCCACGAAGGCGTGTCGAGCAGCATAAGCAGCATCGTGGACTGCCATATCGATAGTCACCCCAACACCATGTGCGGTGTGCAGCACAAGAGTGGAGTCATACTCCCGAGAGTAGAGGTGGACGATGGCTCGATCGCTTCCTGGTTAAAGTCCTGGTACTCCTCAAAGACGGTGTACTCCGGGTGCCAGCGATAACCCAGATAGGTCATCATCTCTGCTAGCACCGCAGGTGATCCCGAGGCACCAATGGCCGTCGTGTGGCGCACGACCTGCCTCGTGGGTTCCATCTGAAAACAAAGATGTTTCAAAGGAGTCAAATGACAGTGTGGAAATTGATCAAAATACAATTCCAAGGAATAACTATGGCTTTATCCAACTTTGGGGTGAATGTGGTCACGGGATCCTAGTGTTAGTTAGTAAATTCGTTTAACCCGAGTAGAAGAGAGTTCAGAGTCCGAGAGTAAAGGTCGAGGAGTAAAAGATCCTAGTACCACCTGATGGCGACGTGGGCCCGTAAGGCACACAACCAAGTTAGTAAAAGTTTTTTTGCAATGTCTAGACTCGACTTCGGCCAAGGAGTGTGGAAGGGGGATTCCTACAGGCAGTCGGCTCTGATAAGAACTTGTGACGCCCCCGATTCAATCGTACACTAATCATACACGCAAACGTGTACGATCAAGATCATGGACTCACGGGAAGATATCACAACACAACTCTAAAAAATAAAATAAGTCATACAAGCATCATAATACAAGCCATGGGCCTCGAGGGCTCGAATACAAGTGCTTTCGATCATAGACGAGTCAGCGGAAGCAACAATATCTCGATCTGGACATAAGTTAAACAAGTTTAACTTAAGAAGGCTAGCACAAACTGGGATACAGGTCGAAAGAGGCGCAAGCCTCCTGCCTGGGATCCTCCTAACTACTCTTGGTCGTTGTCAGCGGGCTGCACGTAGTAGTAGGCACCTCCGGTGTAGTAGTCGTCATCGCCAGTGGCGTCTGGCTCCAGGGCTCCATTGTCTGGTCACAACAATCGAGTAGAGATAGGGGGAAAAGGGGGAACAAGGCAACCGTGAGTACTCATCCAAAGTACTCGCAAGCAAGGAGCTACACTACATATGCATGGATATATGTGTAAAGGGCCATATCAGTGGACTGAACTGCAGAATGCCGGAATAAGAGGGGGATATCTAATCCTGTCGAAGACTACGCTTCTGGCAGCCTCCGCCTTGCAGCTTGTTGCAGAGAGTAGACTGAAGTTCTCCAAGTAGCATCACATAGCAATAATCCTACCCGGCGATCCCCTCCTCGTAACCCTGAGAGAGAGCGACCACCGGGTTGTATCTGGCACTTGGAAGGGTGTGTTTTACTAAGTATCCGGTTCTAGCTGTCATAAGGTCAAGGTACAACTCCAAGTCGTCCTGTTACCGAAGATCACGGCTATTCGAATAGATTAAACTTCCTGCAGGGTGCACCACATAACCCAACACGCTTGATCCCATTTGGCGGACACACTTTTACGGGTCATGCCCGCCGCATGAAGATCAACACATCGCAGCCCCACCTAGGCACAACAAAGAGGCCAGACGCCGGTTCAAACCTAAGCGCCAGGAGTCCGGGCCCATCGCCCATAGCACACCAAGCACGCTATGTGACGCGTCCGAAAAGCGTAACTAGCCCCTTAATACAAGAGCAGGCTTACGTTCCAATCCGGCGCGCGCCACTCGATCCTTCGGCGTCCACGAAGGCTTCGGTGATACCACGGCCGGGATACCCATAACTACTCCCACGTAGATGGTTAGTGCGTATAGACCAAATGGCCGACTTCGAGATCAAATACCCAGATCTCGTTAAACGTGTTAAGTATCCATGAACGCCGACCAGGGCCAGGCCCACCTCTCACCTGTAGTCTCAACCTGCCTGTCGCTCCGCCTCAAAGATCCACTCGTGGGTGCTCCACAAGCCGACCCGACTTTAGTCACCACATGTATCATGTATAAGTATATAGTATATACCCGTGATCACCTCCCGAGTGATCACGGCCCGATAGTATAGCACAGCAGACGGACAAGAATGTAGGGCCACAGATGGAATACTAGCATCCTATACTAAGCAGTAGGATAGCAGGTAAAGGTAATATGATAGTAGCAAGGACGGGCTATGCATCAGGGATAGGTATAATGAAAGCGGTAACATGCTACACTACTCTAATGCAAGCAGTATAGAGAAGATTAGGCGATATCTGGTGATCAAAGGGGGGCTTGCTGGTTGCTCGGCAAGAGAGAGTGGTCGTCAACTCCGTAGGTCGAATCGGGCAGCAGCAGCTGCTTGGCCTCGTAGTCTACCGGAGATAAGAGGGGGAAGAAACAATGAATACAATGCAAACATAAACACGACGATGCGTGACGCGACAATGAGCGGTGCTAGGTGTGCCCTAACGTGGTATGATGTGGTACCGGTTAAGGGGGGGGGGAACATCCGGGAAGTATTCCCGGTGTTTCACGTTTTCGGGCAGAGGAGCCGGAGGGGGAAAGTTGCGAGTTCGATAGGTTAGGGGTGCGTGGCGGACGAACGGACTGCGAAACCGGATTCGTCTCGTCGTTCTGAGCAACTTTCATGTTGAAAATATTTTAATCCAAGTTACGGATTAAAAGATATGATTTTCTAAAGATTTTATTAATTTCTGGAATTTAATTAATTATTTAAATCCAACATTATCCAGCGTAGTAAATGATGACATCAGCATGACATCAGAGTGAGATCAACAGTCAATGTTGACCATTGACCTGGTCAACCTGACGTGTGGGTCCAGTGGGACCCACCTGTCATTCTCTATTTAGGTTAATTAGGGTTTAGGTTAATTAGTTAGGTTAATTAATTGTTTAGTTTAATTAACCAGAAGTAATTAAGTCTATTAATTAGTTAATTAATTAATTAATTAATTATTTTCATTATTTATTATTATTATTATTATTTTAAATTCCTTTTTTTAAATAAAGAAAAACGTTCTGGGCGTGGGCCCCTCGTGTCATTGGCCCATGGCCTTAGTGTGCTAAGCGCTTAAGTGCGCGTCTTGTTGTCGATTCTGAGGAGCTGGGCGCGGTTAGCGGGCGCTGGGGAGGGCCGCATGCCAACATTTAGGCCGCGGCAGGGGCTAGCGGGGAGGAGAGGTCGCAGGAGGCGGATCCGGGGGGCACTAGGCGAGGTCATGGCCTCGGGAGGCGGCCAGCGGGTCGGGCGCAGTCACGCCCGCGACGCAGGGGGGACGGCGACGGGCACGTGAGGAGGAGAGGGCAGAGGTGAGGCGACCAGGGGAGAGGGCGCGGGCGACCATGGGCGCCGGGAGCGGACTTGCAGGCGATTGAGAGCCGGACGAGGCCCGTGCGTGAGGGGCGTGGCGTGCGTGGCCGTCGCGTCTTGAAGTGCGGCCTGGGGCGTGCGGGGCAGGCTGTGGCAGCGTGGCGCGTGCGCACGGTGGCCAGGCGAGGCGCCCGCAGCGGGGCAGCAGCTGCAGGTGGCCGTAGCGGGCGGGGCCGGCGGACGACGGCGTCGCGGGAGGAAGAAGAAGACGGGGCACGAGGCAGCCATGGGCGCGGGCTGGCCGCAACCGTGAGTGCGAGGGAGAGAGGAGGAGTGGAGAGGGGCGAGGCCTCACAGGGGGTTCGCGGGGTCCGGGGCAGTGGGCTCGGTGAAGGTTGGGGGGGACGACGGGGACGAGCGGCGGTGAGGAGCAGTCCGGCGAGGGAGAGGTGCCGGGGTGGGTGACGGAGAGGACGGCGTGCGACGGGGCGGCGTCCGGGCGGCGGCGTTGACGGTGTCCTCCCTCGATCCCGATCCAATCGGGGGAGAGGGGGAGAGATATTTTGGGAGGGAGTGGGAGTGTCGGTGGTGGACCGGGTGAGTGGGGGTGTTAAGGAGGCGAAGTGCGGGTTGGGCGGCTGGGCCTGGCGGTGGTCCATTGGGGCTTTGTGGGTCGTGGGCGAAGCCTGTGGGGTTTCTCTTCTTCTTCTTCCCTTTTTTTTGTTAGTTGTAGGTTTTAGTTTTTCTGTTTTGTTCTATTTATTTTCTTTTCTGTTTAAATCAGTTTAAATTATTTAGACATTTTCTAAAAATGTGTTTACTACACCACAATTACTTTTGTAATATTTGGCAACTACCGAACATTTTAGTTTTAATTTTTGAAAACTTTTATTGTTATCATAAATTTGAATTTGAATTTCGAACGGTTCCGTGTTATTGCGAGGATAGCAACAGTAACCAAGGTGTCATGGCACGATTAGCGTGGGATTACTGTAGCACGATTATCCGGGCGTTACAAGCCACCATCCGGAGCCTCGTCGCTATCGCCAACAAAGATGAACCGCGACCGGCGGGGCCCTCGGGCCAGCGCTCCGTCGAACCACCACATGCCAGCGGTGGAAGGACCGAGGAGCTGCAGCCATGGTGCACTCTCCTCCCCCGCGCCAGTTGCCGCGGGTGCTAGTCCATCGTGATGACACTTGTGATAATAACATTTCCATAGCGTCGTCCGACCCATGGACCCACCGCGATCAGCGCCAAGTTCTTCGGGAGCGAGCCCATGAAGACGCTCGAACCACCATCCAGTGCCAGCGTGACACACGCCACCAGTCAGATAAGAGGGTAGGGCCCGCTATGGACCACCCAGCACCGGGAGGCTCCGGCGGCCTACCTTACGAGGTGGGTTGCCCAGCCTTTACCCAGGAGTTGCGGCAGTTCCAGTGGCTATACCACCGCACGTTCAAGCCCGACGTCGGCGAGAAGTACAACGGCAAGACCCACCCGTCAGAGTTACTTAGCATCTACACCATCGCGATGCAAGCTACTGGAGCTCGCGATGGCAAGGTGCTTGCCAATTACTTCCCGTTGGCACTGAAATCCAACGTCATGTCTTGGTTGATGCACTTGCCGGCAGATTCCATTTCTTCTTGGTCGGATCTGTGCCATGAGTTCGTTGCTGCCTTCACTTGAGGCCACCAAGCTCATGGCCAGGCCAGTGATTTGCATATCATTCCCATGAAGGAAGGAGAAACCCTGGGCAAGTACATACAGAGGTTCAACCGGGTGCAGTACAACATCCCAGATGTTCATCCCGCCGCCGTGATTAGCGCGTTCCATCAGAATGTGCACAATCGCAAGATGCGTGAAGAACTGGCGATGAACAAAGTTAAAGATGTGGCCGAACTTTATGTTCTGGCCGATAGATGTGCCCGGGCTGAAGAGGGAATGAAGTACCCCGGCGAGGATGCCGGCGCGGAAAGCGACTCTACTGATGAAGACACCGCCGCCCCGATGAAGAAGGGTCGGCGTCGCAATAGGAAACGCAAGGGCAAGGTCGTGCTTGCCATCGAGGATCCGACGACACCGGCGCCGCCAAGAAGGCCAAAGCAGACGCCCGGCAATCCATTGCGGTGCGCCCTGCCGCCTTTGGCATTGCCGACAAGCCAGGAGGCTCCAACAAGCAGTATTGCAAGATCCACCACACCAAGGTCCACGACCTCCAGAACTGCCGACAGGTCGATATGCTTGCTGAAAAGCAAAAGGCCGAGTATGAGAGGCGGGACAAGGAGAAGGGTCAGGATGGTATCGAAGGATCCGGCAAGAAGCGTGGCGGCCAAGGAGGCCGCCGCGGAAGGGATAACCAGCAATAGAGGCCCGCTCGAGGCCATGAAAAGAAGCAGGAAGATGATGATCATGACGAGGACGACGAGTCCGGCGAGCAAGAGTTTCAGAAGGCTACGGAGGCCATGTGCGTCGATGGTGGCGCCTCGCTAAAAACTTCTCACGGCCAGCTCAAGCAGTGGGCGCGTGAGATCACAGCCATTGATACGTCTCCAACGTATATATACGGCCAGCTCAAGCCATCGTTCGACACTCAGAAGCCGCTGAAGTGGTCCAGCACGCCCATTGATACGTCTCCAACGTATATATAATTTATGAAGTATTCGTGCTATTATATTATCTGTTTTGGATGTCTATGGGCTTTATTATGCACTTTTATATTATTTTTGGGACTAACCTATTAACCGGAGGCCCAGCCCAAGTTGCTGTTTTTTTGCCTATTTCAGTGTTTCACAGAAAAGGAATATCAAACAGAGTCCAAACGGAATGAAACCTTCAGGAGAGTTATTTTTGAAACGGAAGCAATCCAGGAGACTTGGAGTAGACGTCAGGGAAGCTTCGAGGTGGCCACAAGGCAGGGAGGCACGCCTGCCCCCCTGGGCGAGCCCCCACCCTCGTGGCTCCCCTGACTGACTTATTTCGCCTATATATTCATATACCCTAAAAACATATGGGAGCAGAATAGATCAGGAGTTCCGCCGCCGCAAGCCTCTGTAGCCACCAAAACCCAATCGGGACCCTGTTCCGGCACCCTACCGGAGGGGGGAACCGTCACCGGTGGCCATCTTCATCATCCCAGCGCTCTCTAATACGTCTCCGTCGTATTTACTTTTCCAAACACTTTTGCCCTTGTTTTGGACTCTAACTTGCATGATTTGAATGGAACTAACCCGGACTGACGCTGTTTTCAGCAGAATTGCCATGATGTTGTTTTATGTGCAGAAAACAAAAGTTCTCGAAATGACCTGAAACTCCACGGAACGTCTAGTTAAAAATAATAAAAATCCTTGCCAAAGATGAAGACCAGGGGGCCCACACCCTGTCCACGAGGGTGGGGGCGCGCCCCCCTAGGGCGCGCCCCCTACCTCGTGGGCCCCCTGGAGCTCCTCCGACGCCAACTCCAACTCTATATATTTGCTTTCAGGGAGAAAAAAAATCAAGGAGAAGAAATCATCGCGTTTTACAGAATATTTCTGGAGGGCTGATCTGGAGTCCGTTCGGGGCTCCGGAGATGGGGATTCGTCACCGTCGTCATCATCAACCATCCTCCATCACCAATTTCATGATGCTCACCGCCGTGTGTGAGTAATTCCATCGTAGGCTTGCTGGACGGTGATGGGTTGGATGAGATCTATCATGTAATCGAGTTGGTTTTGTTAGGGTTTGATCCCTAGTATCCACTATGTTCGAGATTGATGTTGCTATGACTTTGCTATGCTTAATGCTTGTCACTAGGGCCCGAGTGCCATGATTTCAGATCTGAACCTATTATGTTTTCATGAATATATGTGAGTTCTTGATCCTATCTTGCAAGTCTATAGTCACCTACTATGTGTTATGATCCGGCAACCCCGAAGTGACAATAATCGGGACCACTCCCGGTGATGATCATAGTTTGAGGAGTTCATGTATTCACTATGTGCTAATGCTTTGTTCCGGTTCTCTATTAAAAGGAGGCCTTAATATCCCTTAGTTTCCATTAGGACCCCGCTGCCACGGGAGGGTAGGACAAAAGATGTCATGCAAGTTATTTTCCATAAGCACGTATGACTATATTCGGAATACATGCCTACATTACATTGATGAATCGGAGCTAGTTCTGTGTCACCCTATGTTATGACTGTTAAACAAGAAAATTTCAGTGTTTATTTTGGTAGACAATTAAAACATAATGCTTATATGATTAAACACTTGGGTGACTATATGGCTAATATTAGATGTGAACTTAAACTTGTTAGCAAACATGCTTCTATGGTTACTGATGGAGTCCTGGATTAGGGGGTGTCCGGATGGCCGGACTATAACCTTTGGCCGGACTCCTGGACTATGAAGATACAAGATTGAAGACTTCGTCCCGTGTCCGGATGGGACTTTCCTTGGTGTGGAAGGAAAGATTGGCGATACGGATATGTAGATCTCCTCCCATTGTAACCGACTCTGTGTAACCCTAGCCCTCTCCGGTGTCTATAAACCGGAAGGTTTTAGTCTGCAGGACGAAGAACAATCATACCATAGGCTAGCTTGTAGGGTTTAGCCTCTCTGATCTCGTGGTAGATCTACTCTTGTACTACCCATATCATCAATATTAATCAAGCAGGAGTAGGGTTTTACCTCCATCGAGAGGGCCCGAACTTGGGTAAAAACATCATGTCCCTTGTCTCCTGTTACCATCCGCCTAGACGCATAGTTCGGGACCCCCTACCCGAGATCCGCCAGTTTTGACACCGACATTGGTGCTTTCATTGAGAGTTCCTCTATGCCGTCGCCATCAGGAAGGATGCCTCATCCCGTCTTTAAAGACGACACTGTTGCTAAAGGGGCTTTGGCTATCGGCCAAACTCTCTGGCTAGGCGGTTTTCTTATGACCGCCTGTTCGGCCACCACGCCGACGATGACTTCTCGGGTCATCGAAAGCAATCTTCAAGTCAACTCGGAACTCGCCGAGCAGTTAGATCCGACAGAGCTCTCTTCCTTAAACGAGCTCCTGGATCGCATCGCCGCTCAGGGAGTCGCTTCTGACTATGATCAGATTGGGCCTAAACCCGATCTGAGAGAGATTAACTCTCCCCAGGTTACCCATCACGTTGCTGTGGTGGAGGAACAATGCGGCGACCCTTCATCTATCTTAAGGACTAGCTATGTCCGGATTCCCGATCCCTCCAAGCTGGATACCTGCGGAGGGAGGGCGCCACTCAAGACCTGAACTTAGAGTCGGGGAACGGGCTAGATTCATTGGACAACATCCAAGAATCCAAACTTCCGAAGTTCGAAACTCCTTGGCCCTTGAGTCTCAGATTGGGTGAGGTTTCAGATTTAATTCCACCCACCCACCCGAACATATGCGATCTATCCAAAATTAGGCAAGAGCCCAAGGAAACAAAGACATCATTATCGGGCGATTCCTCCTGGTTATGAACAGGATAAAGGACTGCCATGAGGAAGACGCAATTTCATTCTTCGCAATAATTGCACGGACAAGGGAATCCTCAACGCCATAGGTCGCCGTGAAATTACACGCTTTCTTGACTTGGCGTCCATAGTACGTAAAGTACTGTGCGATGGAAAGCGCTGAAAACCAAGTAAGATTTTGGGACAATCCGGCCCCGAATACAAACCAAGTCCGAAATATAAGGGTGCATTATCGCCAGTCACCCGGGTTAAACACCAAAAAACAAAAACCCCCTACAGGGCATGGAACCCTACTGGAGGGATGGCTCAATGGACCTCAGAAATTCATAATGTAGGGCGCCACACCAACTCATAGCCTTAGAGCATGTTGGATACTCCGCAGTGGCCAAAAGTGGCGAAGAGCTTCTAACCCCGTAATCCAGAGCACCAGCCCAGGGATACCAGTACGGTATTAACAGTCTTCGAGACTTTCACATCAAATAATATGCGGAAACGAACACTCCGCAGCCTTGCCGAAGTCTACCAAGTAGCAACGATAAACCCATGGAGTGACACGGCTATTACCTTTAATGCCAGTGATGAACCTAAATTCTGAACAGCCCGAGCACCAGCCGCATTGGTCCTCAGTCCAATAGTGGACGGCTTTCGCCTTACCAAGGTACTCATGGACGGTGGCAGCGGATTGAACCTCATTTACGAGGAAACCCTTCGAAAAATGGAAATAGACTGGAGCCGCATTGAGCGAAGCAGCACAACCTTTAGAGGAATAAACCCGATCGGGAAGCGCTACAGACAGGAAAAATCACACCGGATGTGGTGTTCGCACGTCCGGATAATTACAGGTCCGAGGAGGTCACGTTCCAAGTGGCCCCGTTCAGCAGCGGATACCACGCTCTATTAGGGCGAGAGGCATTCACAATTTTTCAAGCTATACCCCATTACGGGTACATGAAGCTCAAAATGCCTGGGCCCAACGGGATCATCACTCTTGCTAGTGACCCGGACATAGCACTCCCGCCAAAAATAAGACAGCAGCACTGGCCCTTGAGGCACTATCCGAAGCCCTAGCGACCGAGGAACTGACTGCGCTACGCTCCACGGTGAATAGGGACGACGTGATACTCGATAAAAGATCCAAGTCCACCTCCTTTAAACCGGCGGACGAAATAGTCAAATTCCAAGTCCATCCAACGGACCCTACAAAAACGGCCTCCATCGGGGCGCAATTAAACCCTGATGTAGACGCCGCACTACGAGAATTCCTACTCGAAAATTGGGACATTTTTGCCTGGCACCCTTCAGACATGCCAAGAATCCCACGCCGGTTGGCCGAGCACAGACTAAACATCCTAAAAGGATTCAAGCGATCAAGCAGGCTCTTCGGCGTTTCTCCGAACCTAAGAGACAAGCCATGGGAGAGGAGCTAGCCAAACTATTGGAGGCCGGATTCATCAGAGATATAAAACATCTGGAATGGCTAGCAAACCTGGTGATGGTACCAAAGAAGGAAAAATCCTGGCGCCTATGCGTCGATTTCAACGACCTCAACAAGGCTTGCCCAAAGGATCCCTTCCCCCTCCCCCGCATCGATCAAATTATCGATGCTACCGCATGACACGATTCATTTTGTTTCCTCGACGCATACTCCGGCTACCATCAAATTAAGATGGCAGAGCTTGACCAAGCCGCAACGGCATTCATCACCCCATACGGCCCATTCTGCTTCAACACAATGCCCTTCGGGCTCAAAAACGCCGGCAAATATATCGGTAGCATGATTCAGACATGTCTGGCAAACCAGATCGGCAAAACAGTGGAGGCATACGTAGATAATGTGGTCGTCAAAACCAAGCATGTCGAAACTCTAGTAGACGACTTGAGGCTCACATTCGATAACCTCCAAACATATGACATCAAGCTTAACCCGGAAAAATGCGTTTTCGGCGTACCAGCTGGAAAGCTCTTGGGCTTGATTGTATCCGATAGAGGAATTGAAGCAAACCCATCCAAGATCCAAGATCTGCAACAATTGGATATCCCAAAGGACCTCAAACAAATACAAAAATTGACTGCATGCATGGCGGCTCTAAGCCGCTTTATCTCCCGCTTGGGAGAAAAGGCATTACCCCTTTATCGCCTCCTCCGGCGCACCGAACACTTCGAGTGGACGGATGCCGCCATGGCCGGACTCGAAGAAATAAAAGCCATATTGGCAACAAACCCGGTCCTGGCCGCGCCTAATATGGGCGAACCAATGATATTATACATCACGGCAACTCATCAAGTTGTAAGCGCGGTGCTCGTTGTCGAACGAGAAACGGATGGACACAAGTTCCCCCTTCAAAAACCGGTTTACTACGTGTCCACTGTCCTCACTCCATGCAAGTCACGGTATCCGCATTATCAAAAGATAGCGTACGCGGTGTTTATGGCATCCCGAAAGCTGTGACACTACTTTCAAGAGTGTTCGATAACAGTAGCCTCCGAAGTACCTCTTAACGACCTTATAAACAACCGCGATGCGACGGGCCGGATTGCCAAATGGGCCATTGAGCTCCTCCCGTTCGACATAACCTATAAGCCACGGCGAGCTATTAAGTTGCAAGTTTTGGCCGACTTCGTCACCGAATGGACTGAAGCCGAACTCCCTAAAGAGTACGGCACATATTCCAACTGGATCATGCACTTCGACGGCTCCAAAATGTTGGCTGGTCTGGGGGCTGGCGTCGTTCTGACATCCCCAACAGGAGATATAGTTCAATACATACTCCAGGTAATGTATACGGACTCCAACAACGCAGCCAAATACGAGGCCCTCCTACATGGTCTCCGGATGGCAGTCTCCATGGGCATTCAACGCCTAGAGGTGCGCGGGGATTCGAACCTCGCATATCCCAAATAAATGGAGACTTTGATGCCAAGGATCCGAAATGGCAGCTTATCGCAACGCCGTCCTAAAAATGTCAGCTCGGTTCGAAGGGCTCGAATTTCACCATATAGCTCAGGAAAACAACCAGGCAGCGGACGTCTTGGCATGCATTGGTGCAAAACGCGATGTCATCCCCCCCAATATCTCTTGGAGAGGCTGTTCAAGCCATCCGTATTATGGGAAGGGGAGTCCGGAAATAACAGCCCGGACCCAACCGCACTGCCCGACACCGTACATTCTGACACAACGGGAGGCTCTGCCAACGAAGTAACACCTTCAGCCCACGTAATAATGGCAGTCATTGCCCCGTGGACAGAACCATTCCTAGCCTACCTAACCAGGCAGGAACTTCCAGTGGACCAAAACGAGGCACGCAGCATAGTGCAGCGATCTAAAGCCTATAAAGTCCATGAGGGAGAGCTTTATAAGAAAAGCACCACCGGAGTCCTTCAAAGGTGTATCTCCGAAGAGGAAGGGCGAAATCTTCTGGCTGAAATTCATGCCGGACTCGGAAGACACGACACCGCAGCCCGGGCCCTTATAAGCAAGGCCTTCCGTACATGATTTTATTGGCCGACGGCCCGGGCAGATGCTCATGACTTAGTCCAACGATGCGTCGGTTGCCAGCTCTTTGCTAACCAAAGCCATATGCCACCTACCGCCCTCCAAACTATACCCATCACTTGGCCCTTCGCGGTCTGGGGGCTTGACATGGTAGGACCCCTAAAAGGGGGAACCCACAAGCAAAAATACCTACTGGTCATGGTGGATAAATTCACCAAATGGATAGAGGACAAGCCTGTTAAGACGGCCGATTCCGGACCGGTGATAGACTTCATATCAGGGGTCATACACCGTTACGACGTCCCCACAACATCATCACCGTAACGGCACGAATTTTACGGCCGACGAGGTCAAACTCTGGTGCAAAAATATGGGCATCAAGCTCGACTATGCTTCAGTCTATCCCCCACAAACTAACGGTCAAGTCAAGCGAGCAAATGGTCTAATCATGAGCGGCATCAAACCCAGATTAGTGCGGTCCCTCAAGGAATCTAACACGCCTTTGGGTAGAGGAGCTCGACTCCGTACTGGGGGCTGCGGACCACGCTTGAATCGCACAACCGGATTCACACCATTCTTTATGGTATACGGGCGCAGAGGTAGTTCGCCTGCGACATAATCCATGACTCACCTCGGCGCATGTACGAAGAAAGAGAAGCCGTGCTCTTTCGACAGGTCAGTTTGGACGCCTTGGAGGAGGTGCGCGGCTTGGCAATATCTCGTTCAGCATTCTACCTACAGCAGGCTCGATGATACCAAAGCAGAGTAGTACGGGCCAAAACTTACAATGTTGGCGAAGTTAGTTCTACGCTGCCGGACAAGAAAAAGGACAAACTCAAGCCCAAATGGGAAGGTCCCTTTATTATTGACCAAGTCTTGACTGGTGGAGCGTACCGTCTGCGAGATGCATCAGATAACCGACTAGAGCCGAACCCATGGAACGCAGCCCGTCTCCAAAGATTCTACGCCTAGCGCCGAACTCTGTGTTCATCTCCTTCCTCTGTCTATTTTTTACACATTAGCTGTCTTTTATTTCTCTCCTTCTCCCTCGAATTCCTCTTGTTCGCACACAACTGACGCGTTATCCGCGCACATTATACCTGGGGGCTTCTTTAGCAGAAGCTTATTTATACGGGCTTCACGCCCAACACATGTGTCACACTTCCGCATGTGACTTTTATTCACCATTATATGCATCGATATGACTTAAGTTTTGGCCAAGCTGGGTTGTCTGGCTCCTGTGCTTACCCCTACGTTCCCGATTGTTCGGCTAGGCGGTAAAGGGAGCACCTCTGCGATTATTCTTGTCGGTCAGCCGGATGTGTACCTCGACTGGGTGAAGCCGAAAGCTAGCGTTCTTAAGGGAATATTCGGTCGGTGAACTAAAAGATGATTTCTCACTTGTTTATTTACCTGCCCCGGATGCTTTTTCTGCTTTTTCGCATCCGGACATGCACTTTAGGGCATGCCTCCCGAGAAAGGAACCCCTATCGGAACTATTCTCCTGGAAGATGTTTCTTACTAACCATGTAATATAACATAACTAGTTGGGCACTTGTCTGTTCAAGCACTAATGACCCTCACGCTTTGGTCTCTATGCATGCCCCGGTTCCTACATAACCGAGAGGGTATTCGGACACACTCCGGACTATCGGGTCCCGAGGTTGAAGCGAAAAGGTCCGCCATGACAAACGATGTACAATCCGGCTAGAAGGCATTTTAGTTGTCATCTTAAATTACATAGTCAATTTGACTGAGCATATTCCTCTTCAATACCATCCAACAGGCTGTCTAGTTTACAGTCCTGTTGGGAATATTTGGTGGCCAACTCTACTTGGCCGTACACTAAGCTCACATGGATCTATTTCCCATCGGCCCCCACAGGCCCGACCTCGGCCATGTGGTTTGGGTCAGCCTTCATCTACCGCGTCTTCACCATGGCCCAGGCCTCCCTGGCACCTTGACGGCAGGACGATATCTTCCATAATCGGAAGCGCCGCCGCGCTCCCTTAACCATCTCTGCAAGCTCTCCAAGGCCTTCGGGCATGGAGACAGATGGGCACAAGGCCTGGGCGACGCCTTTAATCACCTGCCGAACTCGTTCGTGCAGTTGTAAGAGCTCGGGAAGAAGGTCATCCATAGAACTGGGCATTTCCTCTGCAGGATGACCCGTGCGCATACCTACAGACATAACTCTGTTAGTCGACTTCCTCGCTGAACTCTTTTTCAAAGTTCGTTCAAGCACTTACTAAAAATGCCGCGTCGAAGCCGTCGATTCTCCTTCACGGAGTCCGACAGCTGGGCACGAACATCCTTTAGTTCCTCGCCCAGCCGGGTGTTGGCATCTTGGAGATTATTCTTCTCCTGCCTCACCCTTGTAAGCACGCTCTCGCCGGCCTTTAACCGGCGCAAGAGTTGTTGCTTGTCCGGATCTACTCCGGCGCCATCTGCAATGATATTGTCAGATTTCCACACACGCTGCACTTCACAACATACTTATCTTTCAAAGCGTATATTACCAGAGGGGGTCTCCTTGGCCTCCTGCGCGGCTAGTCTTGACCTCAAGTTGGGATTTGCATTCTTCCAGCTCTTGGGACAGTTGGGTATTCTTTTTGTAAGATCCTCAGATAACAAATGATCCTTAAATCAGTTATTCTAACTGTTTCAAGTCTCGGGACTCTTGACATATATAACCATCAATTTTTCTCACCCGTATGTCTTTCACATCTTGCTCGTGGCTCGCTAGACCATTTTGAGCGGCACGGAGGTACGCATCTCCAATTGAAGGCATCCAATGCCTCTTGGGAGAAACAAGCGCCACGAAGAACTGTCCGCGACGCCTTTGTGATTCATGGCACTCTCCACCTCGGAATTGGTGGCGGACAGTCTGTCCGCATCCTCTGTCGGAGGAGCGTTCGACGCACGCCTCGTGTTCGCCTCTGCCTCTGGACCTGGCTTTGGAGCCTGGTTGGTGGAGGCTCGATTGGCAATCTCTCCGGATATAGTCCGGCGAGCCCTCTTTTTCCTAAAAAAAGGAGAGCATGGACGTTAGTATGCATCGTAAGAATAATACCTTGGAATAAGGCAGCGCGCCTTACTGCTGCGCCGGTGCCTCGACCCGGACTACGTGTCTCTTTAGCCTACCCACCCTCGTGGTCCCCTGTTGGCTAGTCGCCGCAGGCTCGGCATTCCGCCTCGGGATCCTCCCCTGTGAAACACCATTGGTATACGGTGATAAAAAATAAGCACGGATGGATCATCTTCGAAGTATTAGGACTTCGGTCTCGATTACTTGTGAGGCGGGGAGCAGTCCAGGATAATCGGCTGTAATAGCCACCAAGGCATTGTCGATGCTCAGTTGGTGAAATACCCCATCGATCAGCTCCACGGATATGTCCGGATCCTCTTGGGAGGCCAGATCGAGGGACCGTTTCGGATCCTCGCGTTGTGGAGGAGGGCTGTTTATATCCTTTACGGCCCGGTGCAATTCCTGCTTCGGAATCACAAGATAAGGTACTTAACTATGGGAATATGGAACGGATGGGCAAAAAGAAGTGTCCGCTTACCCAACTTGGAGGATTGTTCATAGAAAATCCGCCCTGTGGATTGACACGGAGAAACTCCTCCTCTTCTCCCTTGTATAATGCGGACAAGATCTTCGCCAGAGCGGCAACCGATCCCGGCCCCTTACGGCCGCAGCGGGTGGCATCATCCTCCCCGTTGAAATCCCACATGGGGTGGCCTCTATACTGAAGCAGCTGCACCCCCCGCATAATGCATGTGGCCATGACCCCGATCATGGTCAGTCCGGAATGAGCTAACAACCTTATCCGGCTCATCAGGTAAAGGACGTCCTTGTCATTTTCCCTCTGAGGGCTCCGTGGACGCCAGCTTAGGCGCTTCTTCAAAGGAGCATTATTGAACTCGAGGAGGCCGATCCGAACAGGGTCCGGCAGGGGGACATCTTCTATATAAAACCATTCTAAAGGCCAGTCTTTGTATGCCTTCCTTGGGGTTCCGGATAGATATCCGGTCCCGGCGATGCGCCATAGTTCGGCTCCGCTCACTTGATATATCGACCCCTCCTGAGAACGGGGCACAAGGAAGAACTGCTTCTTCCACAGCACGAAATGAGCCTCGATGCCCAAAAATAGCTCGCAAATGGCTACGAAGCCCGCAATATGCAATATGGAGGCAGGCGTAAGGTTGTGCAACTGAATGCCATAGAACTCCAGGAGCCCCATGAGAAACGGATGAATTGGAAATCCGAGCCCTCTTATTAGATAAGGGACAAGGCATACCCGCTCTCCTTTGGAGGGACTGGGGACGTTCTCCGCTTGCTCTCCACCATTATAGGTGGCAAGTCCGGCTCGAACCGGGACCATGAAGGCTGGGGGAAGGAATCCCTTGGTTTGGAGCGTCACTAGCTCGTCAGGCGGACGGAACATCTCTCCCAACCTCCAGTGAGGGCTGGGAGGGCGAGAGGAGGAGCTGCGTCGACCGCCATGATGGAATGGATCTCTGTCGGATGCGCTCCGATGAATGCTCGCGAAGGGAAGATGGTGTGATTCGGATCTAAATCCTCGTCTCTTTTATAGGCAGCTCATTTGCGCAGCTAGGGGGGTAAATGCAAAAACACCCTGGCTTTTTGCATTCGTTTAACACGTGGAAGACGACCATTATTGGGCGTGGAAGCCAAGGAGCGCAATATTCACGATAAGCCGGACACTATTAAACAGGTACACAGAATTTGGAGAAGAACCCGCCTTGCAATGCCGAAGACAATCTGCGCGCCGGACTCATCGTCATTGAAGCCTGGTTCGGGGGCTACTGAGGGAGTCCTGGATTAGGGGGTGTCCGGATGGCCGGACTATAAACTTTGGCGGACTCTGGACTATGAAGATACAAGATTGAAGACTTCGTCCCGTGTCCGGATGGGACTTTCCTTGGCGTGGAAGGCAAGCTTGGCGATACGGATATGTAGATCTCCTCCCATTGTAACCGACTCTGTAACCCTAGCCCTCTCCGGTGTCTATATAAACCGGAGGGTTTTAGTCCGTGGGACGAAGAACAATCATAGCATAGGCTAGCTTCTAGGGTTTAGCCTCTCGATCTCGTGGTAGATCTACTCTTGTACTACCCATATCATCAATATTAATCAAGCAGGAGTAGGGTTTTACCTCCATTGAGAGGGCCCGAACCTGGGTAAAAACATCGTGTCCCTTGTCTCCTGTTACCATCCTCCTAGACGCACAGTTCGGGACCCCCTACCCGAGATCCGCCGGTTTTGACACGGGACACGATGTTAAGCTGAAGATGTTATGAATTTACCTCCTATTGAAGAAATACATGGTCTTAATCTACCGCCTGTTGAAGAAACATATGATCTTAATCCATCACCTATTGAAGAACCTCCAGGTTTTGATAACCCGACACAGGTAGTAAAGGTAAATTCTCTCTATAGATATGATAGAGCTGAAATCCCTCCTACTAAAATTGCTAGCCAATGCTTGGAGGAGTTTGATAACTTTATTGTTAAACAAGAATATTTCAGTGCTTATTTTGGTAGACAATTAAAACAAAATGCTTATATGATTAAACACTTGGGTGACTATATGGCTAATATTAGAGGTGAACTTAAACTTGTTAGCAAACATGCTTCTATGGTTACCACTCAAGTAGAACAAGTACTTAAGGCTCAAAATTATTTTCTCAAGGAAATGAAGAGTAAGAAAAATGATTATGCTGTTAGAGTGGGTACTAGAACTGGTAGAATGACTCAGGAACCTTTGTATCCTGAAGGCCACCCTAAAAGAATTGAGCAAGATTCTCAGAGAAATAATATTGATGTACCTAGTTCTTCTAAAAGGAAGAAAAGAAAAATGATAGGACTTTGCAAACTTCTAGTGAACCTATTGCTAAACCACCGAGAATCCCAATGATATCTCTATGTCCGATGCTTTGAAACACAATCTGGTAATGAACATGAACCTAGTGAAAATGTTAATGATGATGTTCATGATGATGCTCAACCTAGTAATGATAATGATGTAGAAATTGAACCTGCTGTTGATCTTGATAACCCACAATCAAAGAATCATTGTTATGATAAGAGAGACTTTGTTGCTAGGAAACATGGTAAAGAAAGAGAACCATGGGTTTAGAAACCCATGCCTTTTCCTCCCAAACCATCCAAGAAAAAAGATGATGAGGATTTTGAGCGCTTTGCTAAAATGATTAGACTTATCTTTTTGCGTATGCGATTGACTGATATGCTCAAAATGAATCCTTATGCTAAATATATGAAAGACATTGTTACAAATAAAAGAAAGATACCGGAAGCTGAAATTTCCACCATGCTTTCTAATTATACTTTTAAGGGTGGAATACCAAAGAAACTTGGAGATCCAGGAGTACCTACTATACCATGCTCCATTAAAAGAAACTATGTTAAAACTGCTTTATGTGATCTTGGCGCCGGTGTTAGTGTTATGCCTCTATCTTTATATCATAGACTTGATTTGAATAAGTTGACACCTACTGAAATATATTTGCAAATGGCTAATAAATCAACTGCTATACCTGTCGGTATTTGTGAGGATGTGCCTGTTGTGGTTGCAAACGTTACTATTTTAACGAACTTTGTTATTCTTGATATTCCCGAGGACGATAGTATGTCCATTATTCTTGGAAGACCTTTTCTGAATACTGCAGGGGCTGTTATTGATTGCAACAAAGGCAGTGTCACTTTTCATGTTAATGGTAATGAGCATACAATACACTTTCCGAGGAAACAACCTCAAGTTCATAGCATCAATTCTATTGGAAAAATTCCATCGATTATATTTGGAGGTTTTGAATTTCCTCTTCCTACTGTCAAGAAGAAATATGATACTCTTATTATAGGGGATGTGCATATCCCCGTTGAGGTAACATAGTGTTATTTGAAATTTCTCCGGTTCCATGTTAATCGGAATGAGTTTGTTAACAAGACCTGATCAACCTTGTTAGTGGATTCCTTTTGATGAGCATGAGACGGATGAAACTAGAAGCACAAACCTTCTGTATCCTCTTTATACTTTCTGTTATTTAGTTGAAATATAGTAAAAATAGTATTTTTCTGTCTGTTTTCTGATTTATCTGTGCAATATAAAAATACCCCGAAAATAAAAGTCCTCCAAATGCCATGCCAATTTAATATGATTTTTTCGGGAATATTTGAGGATTTGTGGTACTGAAAACACCGCGGGGGGAGCTGCCACCTGGCCATGAGGGTGGAGGGCGCGCCCTACCCCCCAGGGCGCGCCCCCTGCCTCGTTGGCCCACGGTGGCCCTCCTCCACTTATTCCTGCACCCATCCTCTTCTTATTCCTCCCACAAACACGAATATCTGGTTCAAGCACGATTTCTAGATCACTTTTCTGTGATTTTCTTTCTCATTGCTCAAAGCATCTCTAAAATTGCTTGGGGAGATTGTTCCTCGGTATGTGACTCCTCCATTGGTCCAATTAGTTTTTGCTCTAGTGCTTTATTCATTGCAAATTTGTGCTGCATAGGTGACCATGTTCTTGAGCTTGCATGTCAAATTTATATGGTTCCAAGTAGTTCTAATGGATGATATAGACTCTAGGCACTTGTAGGAGTAGTTGCTATCAATTTTATTGAGTTTGGTTCACTTTTGTTTGAAGTTACTAAAAATTTCAGAAATTTTTCAGAGGAAGAAATATGTTTAGGAAAATGTTCCAAGGTGGTTCTTCAAGGAAGCAAGGACCCAGGCTGGCAATGCGTGATGCTAATGACGAGCCACCAAGGGACACTCCAGTGCGGCCTTGTGAATGGCCTTCGCAAAATTTTATGGATCAAGCGGGAATCAAAGAGGAATTTAACGCATATTTGCGTAACGCCGATCTTGTGGATTTCGAGGCAGACAAATTCCCACAGTACCATGATCTCACTAGTTCATCTGTGAGGAGGTTTGAATTTTCATCTGCAGGTAATTCTCCAACAGTCATGTTTGACCTTTATGACAAATCTTATACCATGGACTTAGAGGATTTTACTTTTTCTTGCAAACTTCCACAATGGGGTAGTGCTAGTGATCCCCATAAATCTGAATTTAGTGACTTTCTTGCTGGTATAACCGTAGGGGAATCTAGAGATATAACACAAGCTACCATAGGGAGCATTCACTTTCCTGCTATACATTATTTTGCTATCTTCATCGGTAGATGCATAAATGCTAAGGATGAAGCGTGTCACATGTGTGTCCCTGACCTTAGCATTCTTAGGAGTGCAGTGTTAGGAGACCAATCTTATTATATGGGAGCCATTGTAGCACGTAGGTTGCATCATAATAGATATAATGGAGATTCTTTGGAGGGATTTATGCAACCCACTTAGCTAATTTTCTTGAGGTAGACGTTCGTGAGGGTGATATGGAGTTGCCTCCTACTTATTTAGACTATAATGCTATGGTCCACCACTAGTTTGTTGAGAGAAATAAATCACCTCCCCAGTATCGACTAATTTTTGACAAACGTCGTGCTGTCCATATTACTCTCCCTGCTCCTGCCTTCTTTGATTATCAGGGAAGAGGAAGACATTTTATTACTAGAGAGGAGGCAGATGAGTACGAGAGAAGGGCGGAGGCAGCCCGCCATGGCTGCAGCTCAGGAGGCGATAGCCGCTGCATCACGGTACAACCCCAGCTACAACTCCGGGTATCCGCCAGGCTATCCCTAGCAATGAACCAACTTAGGCCGAAAGCCTAAGCTTGGGGGAGTACGTATTTCCCATCGACATTACATTTATGTTCGCACACTCATTGCTAGATGTC
The DNA here is from genome assembly GCA_021605145.1 of Aegilops bicornis. Lineage (NCBI taxonomy): Eukaryota > Viridiplantae > Streptophyta > Magnoliopsida > Poales > Poaceae > Aegilops > Aegilops bicornis. Next base: position 190,441,741 of record CM038675.1, read on the forward strand.
GGTGCTCATACTTTTTCACTGTAATATCCATGCTAATTTATTTTCTTTTTCCTGCTTTCTTCTTGTGTGTTTGTTAAACCTTAAGAAAAACAAAAAAATTAGTGATAGTTTTTAGTTAGTTTACTTTTCTTGCTGTAGTAGCAGTAATTAAAAAGGAAAACCCAAAAACATTTCCCGTTCTACTTTTGCTTGTTGGGAGCTTTCCCGTGTAAATAGTTGTATCTCTTTTCTTTTCTTTGGGGGTCAATTGGAGAAGACCATAATTAAATTGTTGAAGTGTCTCTTATTTGCATTATTGTTGATTTAACCAAGAGCCGATATTGCCTTGTCTTCTCCTGTTTATTGAATGCTCACAGATTCCAGCTTAGTCCAATGCACGTGCACTCTTATTATTATTCACATCGTTCGGTCGTGCAAGTGAAAGAAAATTATGATGATATATGATGGACTGACTGAGATGAGGAAAGGTGGTATGAACTCGACCTCTCTTGTTTTTGTAAATATGATGAGTTCATCGTTCCTGATTTAGCTTATTATGGATAAACATGTTTGCAATGACAATTAGAGATCATAGTTGCTCGTGCCATGCTTGAATAGCTATGAGTTATAATGGTTTACTTGCGTGCCAACATGCTATTAAAATGGTTGTGATGTGGTATGATGGGGTGGTATCCTCCTTTGAATGATTTAAGTGATTTGACTTGGCACATGTTCACGCATGTAGTTGAAACAAATCAACATAACCTTAACGATATTTATGTTCATGGTGGATTATATCCTACTCATTCTTGCATCCAATGTTTATTAATTTTAATGCATGTTCATGACTATTGTCGCTCTCTAGTTGGTCGCTTCCCAGTCTTTTGCTAGCCTTCACTTGTACTAAGCGGGAATACTGCTTGTGCATCCAATCCCTTAAACCCCAAAGTTATTCCATATGAGTCCACCATACCTTCCTATATGCGGTATCTACCTGCCGTTCCAAGTAAATTTGTATGTGCCAAACTCTAAACCTTCAAATAAACATTCTGTTTTGTATGCTCGAATAGCTCATGTATCAACTAGGGCTGCCCTCATCTTCCATGTTAGGCGGGTTATTCTCAAGAGGAGTGGACTCCGCTCCTCATTCACGAGAAATGGCTGGTCACCGGGATGCCCAGTCCCATGCTTTATGCAAACTAAATCAAAATAATTGCAAACAAAACTCCCCCTGGGACCTGTTGTTTGTTGGAGGCACACGTTGTTTCGAGCAAGCCATGGATTGATGCTTGTTGGTGGAGGGGGAGTATAAACTTTACCATTCTGTTTGGGAACCGCCTATAATGTGTGTAGCATGGAAGATATCGCCATTGCTTAGTTGGTATGTTGAGAATGAAACTATACCGCTCAAAATATTATTTATCTCTATTTCAAAACCGAGCTCTAGCACCTCTACAAATCCCTGCTTCCCTCTACGAAGGGCCTATCTATTTACTTTTATGTTGAGTCATCACCCTCTTATTAAAAATCACTAGCTGGAGAGCACATCTGTCATTTGCATTTATTACTTTTAATTTATATTGGGTGTGACTATGACTGGATCTCTTTTACCATGAATTACAATATCTAGTCCGTCCTTGATCTTTAAAGGTGTTCTGCATTTATGTTTTGCGGTCTCAGAAAGGGCTAGCGAGATACCATCTTGTCATATTATATCATGATTGTTTTGAGAAAGTGTTGTCATCCGAGATTTATTATTATCGCTCGCTAGTTGATTATGCTATTGATATGAGTAAACATGAGACCTGAGAGTTATTGTAAATGTGGTTAGTCACGATCTTTGCTGAAGACCTGAATGCTGGCTTTACATATTTACAACAACAAGAGCAACTAGAGTTTGTAGAAGTTTTTCTTTATCACTTTCAGTTTGTCAACTGAATTGCTTGAGGACAAGCAAAGGGTTAAGCTTGGGGGAGTTGATACGTCTCTGTCGTATCTACTTTTCCAAACACTTTTGCCCTTGTTTTGGACTCTAACTTGCATGATTTGAATGGAACTAACCCGGACTGACGCCGTTTTCAGCAGAATTGCCATGATGTTGTTTTATGTGCAGAAAATAAAAGTTCTCGGAATGACCTGAAATTCCACGGAACATCTAGTTAAAAATAATATATAATCCTTGCCAAAGATGAAGACCAGGGGGCCCATACCCTGTCCACGAGGGTGGGGGGCGCCCCCCATAGGGCGCGCCCCCTACCTCGTGGGCCCCCTGGAGCTCCTCCGACGCCAACTCCAACTCTATATATTTGCTTTCGGGGAGAAAAAAATCAAGGAGAAGAAATCATCGCGTTTTACGATACGGAGCTACCGCCAAGCTCTAAAACCTCTCGGGAAGGCCGATCTGGAGTCCGTTTGGGGCTCCGGAGAGGGGGATTCGTCGCCGTCGTCATCATCAACCATCCTCCATCACCAATTTCATGATGCTCACCGCCGCGTGTGAGTAATTCCATCGTAGGCTTGCTGGACGGTGATTGGTTGGATGAGATCTATCATGTAATCGAGTTAGTTTTGTTAGGATTTGATCCCTAGTATCCATTATGTTCTGGGATTGATGTTGCTATGACTTTGCTATGCTTAATGCTTGTCACTAGGACCCGTGTGCCATGATTTCAGATCTGAACCTATTATGTTTTCATGAATATATGTGAGTTCTTGATCCTATCTTGCAAGTCTATAGTCACCTATTATGTGTTATGATCCGGCAACCCCGAAGCGACAATAATCGGGACCACTCCCGGTGATGATCATAGTTTGAGGAGTTCATGTATTCACTATGTGCTAATGCTTTGTTCCAGTTCTCTATTAAAAGGAGGCCTTAATATCCCTTAGTTTCATTAGGACCCCGCTGCCACGGGAGGGTAGGACAAAAGATGTCATGCAAGTTCTTTTCCATAAGCACGTATGACTATATTCGGAATACATGCCTACATTACATTGATGAATTGGAGCTAGTTCTGTGTCACTCTATGTTATGACTGTTACATGATGAACCGCATCCGGCATAATTATCCATCACCGATCCAACGCCTACGGGTTTTCCATCTACTGGTTTACGCTTATTTCTTGTCCGTTACTCTGTTACAATCACTACAAAACACCAAAAATATTACTTGTGCTTTCATTACTCTTTTGTTACCATTACCACTACTATCATATTACTTTGCTACTAAATACCTTGCTGCAGATATTAAGTTATCCAGGTGTGGCTGAATTGACAACTCAGTTGCTAATACTTGAGAGTATTCTTTGGCTCCCCTTGTGTCGAATCAATAAATTTGGGTTGAATACTCTACCCTCGAAAGCTGCTGCGATCCCCTACACTTGTGGGTTATCACTCTCCATGACGAGGAGGGAGTAGTTCACCCTCTGGGCTGAGGGTATGTACTAGTTGCTATATGTTTGATCTCTCTCTCTCTCTCTCTCTCTCTCTCTCTCTCTCTCTCTCTCGTGTTCTTGACTCGACACAATCTTGATGTATCGCGAGCTTTGCTATTATAGTTGGATCTTATGATGTTTCTCCCCCTCTACTCTCTTGTAATGGATTGAGTTCTCCCTTTGAAGTTATCTTATCGGATTGAGTCTTTAAGGATTTGAGAATACTTGATGTATGTCTTGCATGTGCGTATCTGTGGTGACAATGGGAAATCACGTGATCCACTTGATGTATGTTTTGGTGATCAAATTGCGAGTTCCGCTCGTGAACTTATGCATAGGGGTTGGCACACATTTTCGTCTTGACTCTCTGGTAGAAACTTTGGGGCACTCTTTGAAGTACTTTGTGTTTGTTTGAATAGATGAATCTGAGATTGTGTGATGCATATCGTATAATCATACCCACGGATACTTAAAGTGACATTGGAGTATCTAGGTGACATTAGGGTTTTGGTTGATTTGTATCTTAAGGTGTTATTCTAGTACGAACTCTATGGTAGATCGAACGGAAAGAATAGCTTCGTGTTATTTTACTACGGACTCTTGAATAGAACGATCAGATAGGATAACTTTGAGGTGGTTTCGTACCCTACCATAATCTCTTCGTTTGTCCTCCGCTGTTAGTGACTTTGGAGTGACTCTTTGTTGCATGTTGAGGGATAGTTATATGATCCAATTATGTTATTATTGTTGAGAGAACTTGCACTAGTGAAAGTATGAACCCTAGGCCTTGTTTCGAAGCATTGAATACTGTTTGTGCTCACTTTTATCATTAGTTACCTTGCTGTTTTTATAATTTCAGATTACAAAAACCTATATCTACCATCCATATTGCACTTGTATCACCATCTCTTCGCCGAACTAGTGCACCTATACAATTTACCATTGTATTGGGTGTGTTGGGGACACAAGAGACTCTTTGTTATTTGGTTGCAGGGTTGCTTGAGAGAGACCATCTTCATCCTACGCCTCCCACGGATTGATAAACCTTAGGTCATCCACTTGAGGGAAATTTACTACTGTCCTACAAACCTCTTTACTTGGAGGCCCAACAATGTCTATAAGAAGAAGGTTGTGTAGTAGACATCAAGCTCTTTTCTGGCGCCGTTGCCGGGGAGGTGAGTGCTTGAAGGTATATCTTTAGATCTTGCAATCGAATATTTTAGTTTCTTGTTGTATCACTAGTTTAGTCTATAAAATAAAATTACAAAAAATGGAATTAAGGGTGCCTCATATGCTTCATCTTTTTAATATCTTTCGTGAAAATGATGGAAAGGAAATTGTGCTCAAGTACTAGAAGAAGAATTACATAGAATGCTTGGCATAAAATATGTGAATGATGAGCATGATTGCAATGTTGTTAGTATGAATTCTTTGAATACCCATGATGCTAATGATATGCATAGCCACAAGCTTGGGGATGCTATGTTTGATGAAGATGATATATTTAGTCCCCCAAGTTTTGATGAGCAAATTTATTATGATGAAAGCATGCCTCCTATTTATGATGATTATTGTGATGACACGTATGCTATAAATAATAAATTTAACCATGAAACTTGTCATCATGATTTTAATTTTCAATTAGATTATGCTTCACATGATAGTTATTTTGTTGAGTTTGCTCCCACTACTATTCATGAGAACAAATTTGCTTATGTAGAGAGTAGTAAATTTTCTATGCTTGTGGATCATGAAAAGAATGCTTTATGTGATAGTTATATTGTTGAATTCATTCATGATGCTACTGAAAATTATTATGAGGGAGTAACATATGCTTGTAGGAATTGCAATAATATCAGGTTTCCTATCTATGTGCTTAAAGTTTTGAAGTTATGCTTGTTTTGCCTTCCTATGCTAGTTGATTACTGTTCCCATAAGTTGTTTGCTCACAAAATCCCTATGCATAGGAAGTGGGTTATACTTAAATGTGCTAGTCATATTCTTCATGATGCTCTCTTTATGTTTCAATTCTTATCTTTTAGGCGAGCATCATTGAAATCATCATGCCTAGCTAGGGGCGTTAAACGTTAGCGCTTGTTGGGATATGTCGGGTGGTAGGTGCGACATATGCCAACGGGTGGCTTATCATTGTGGGAGCCAATAAGACGTCGCTGGTGCCTGGAAACGGGATGAGGCGAAGACATGCACGCCGGCGAATCTTACCCAGCTTCGGGGCTCTCCGTGGAGATAACACCCCTACTGCTGCTCTGCGGGGTCTCCGCATGATCACTAGATGAACAAGTGGCTACAAGAGGCTCCTTGAGCTGTTCGGTGAGAGGAAGAAGAAGGGCACGACTAGCTCTCCTCTTCCCTCTATGTGGTTTCTAAAACTCTAAGAGATCAACCCTTTGCATGGGTGCCCTGGGGGGTTTATATAGGCCTATCCCCCCAGGAGTACAATGGTAATCCGGCTGGGCGCGGGCCCTAGCCGTCAGTGTCTATGCTCGCCGACTTCTCCGCCGGCCGCTGGGGCCCGCCGACTGGTGGGTCCCGCCGGCTGCCGGCTTCTCGATCGACAAGCTGGCCCCACCTCTGAAGGCCTTGTCGGGGGCTGGTTACTGTTGCCTCAATCCTGATGACGAGGGCTTTGTCAGGGTAAGCATGGCTACAGTGCTGCCGCCTTGGCGGCGATCACTGTAATCTCTCCTCGTCTTGTCTCCTTAATGAGGCGCTTCCTTCGAGGGAGGGAACAAGCCGGCTATGGGAAGCCAGCCATATCTCAGGCCGTCCGGGGGAGGCCGAGCCACCTTCGTGCATCTCTCTGACCGAAGGGGCGCGCCGCCCGCGGGTCGTACTGACAGCCCGTCGTGGGTGACGTCATGGTCAACATGGTAACAGTGCCGCGCCGGACGGGTGATGGCCGCCCCGTACGGCGTACTGTAGCCACGCGTGCTCCGGGATGCGGGGGAGGCGGGCTTCACTGTAGCCATGTCCCGTCTCATCACCATTATGTGGGTGCAGATTCCGAGGGTGCGGCCTTGGCCGCTTGCTGGGGGAGCCGGCTTCTTGGAGTCGGCCTTCTCGTGGCCGGCTCCGCGGAGTCGGCCCTCTGGTAGCCGGCTCCTTGGGAGCCGGCCCTCCTGTGGCCTTCTCCTTGTAGGTTTTGGGGCCGGGCCGCCCCCTGACAGACGGCCTGAGGGTCAGCCGACCGGGGGAAGGCGGCCCTGCGTCTTGGATGCTGGATGGCTTGATTGGCTTGTAATTTTTTCAGAAGTGCCGGGGGAAGCCGACTAGGCTACCCGTGGTCATTTACTCCGACAGTAGTCCCCGAAGCTGACTGAGCTTCGAGGCTGAAAGGAGGACGAGAAGCTCGATCAGCTTCCCATCCTGAGGAGCCGGCATCTAGGAGCCGACCTTGAGTGGGTGTGCCGTCTTCGGGAAGTTCCACAGCCAGGAGGTGAGAACGCGAGCCGAATCACGCGTTGACAGCGCGCCACCCTGCGCGCCACGTGGCCGGAAAGGCCTGCCAGCCCACGCGCGCGACGGGATGTCGCCGTAGGCTGGGGCCCACCATACCTAGGCCTCGGCCCATGTGCGGATCCTCTGCGCCCCGAATGGACCGCTCGCCTTCCCGCGGCGGTTTCAGCACGCCTTTATGGCGCAATAATCGCGGGACGTGGGGGTAGGGGACGCAGTTAATCCCATCTTCCCCCACGCCTCGCCTCCTCGGCTCCGCCGTACGAGCCTATAAGTAGGGGGAGGAGGGGGAGCGGCAGACGCTCGCATGCTCGCCCTCGCTCCACCCTTTCCCCTACCTCCTTCTCCTTTCTTTCGCCGCCGCAACGCCCTCACCACCGCGCCGTTCCGCCGTCGACCCTCTTGGTCTGCCGCGACTCCACTGCAGCGTGGTTGTGCTCTCCGCCGCAGCGCCTCTCTCGCTTCCTCTTGTTCCCATGGCGCTGTCTAGCTCGTGGGATGGCTCCAACGTCCACGAGTACCATATCGATTGGCTTCGCAAGACGCGGCGGTTGCCAGGCGAGGACCTCGTGGAGACCCGCCTCGCGCCGAAGGCGGAGGTTTCACCGACGCCGGAGGAGGGCGAGCGGGTCATCTTCCGCTTGCACTGCCTGCACGGCCTCGGCCTGCCGGCGAGCGAGTTCTTCCGCTCCTTCCTCGAGTTCTACCATCTCCAGCCGCATCATCTCACCCCCAGCACGGTGATGCTGTTGTTGGCCTTCGTCACCCTGTGCGAGGGTTTTCTTGGCGTTCTCCCCACCCTTGAGCTCTTCGGGGAGTTCTTCTAGTGCAAGCTTGGCACCGTCTCCGCGGGTGTGCCCGCCCTCTATGGCGCCTTCATCGCCATGCGGAGGATAGCCGACAACAACCCCTTTCCGCCTATCCTGCTGATCCAGTCGGTGAAGCTCTGGCAGCAATCATACTACTACGTGAAGAACATAGCCAGCCCGCCGGCAGGGAGGCAGCCGTCTTGGTCCTTCTGAGCCCGGTCGCTCCCCCTGGCCGGGAACGCCGCCGTCACCCGGCTCCGGGTGATGATCCAATCGGAGGGCTTGGTGGGGGCCGACCTGGTCGCCGCCTTCGTGGAGCGCCGGGTGCTCCCACTACAAAGCCGGCCGCACATGATCTGCCAGATGAGCGGCCGCTTCGACCCATGCCGGCTGAGCACCAGAGAGATGCCTCGTGGCGAGGTGTCTTATATGGTGAATTATATCTCCAACTGCAAGCTAACCGAGGAGTGGCAGTATGGCAAGGCGCCGTATTCTCGGGCTGATCCCCCGCCCGTGGTGAGTTTTCCTTCTTTTCATCTTGTTTTGTTGCCAGGCTCGTGACGGCCGACTTTTGACTAGTTGGCTTGTCTTTGGGCAGAACCCCCTTCTTCGACCAGCGGCCGGGGCCGCAGGGCCGGAGCGCCAGTTTATGGCCGACCGCACGGTGGACGACCCCGATGACCCAGATCTGGGGGTGGCCGCCATGGACGACGCCATAGGCGGAGTCGGCGGGGTGGCAGGCAGCCCCGAGCTCACGGCCGGCTTTGGGGACTGGCCAGACGATGACGAAGCTGAGGCCATCCCACGCCGCCAGCCGGCGGCTGATCGCCAAGGTGCGGGACCTTTTGCCGCGCCAGCTGCTCGGGGTGGCGCGCAAAAGCGTCGGGCCGGGCCGGGACTCTTTGGCAGCCGACCGAAAAAACCCAAGGGCTTCACGGCGGCGACCAAGCGGGACGAGGCGACCGCGAAAGCGGCCCGCTTCTGCAAGGTGGTGAAGCAGCCACAGGTGGTCTCGGTGTAAGTGTTGGATGTCTCGTACTTTTTGTTGTCTTCTTTGGTTGAGGCTCACCTAAGCTGTCTTCTTGATTTGCTGAACAGGGCGCCGCTTTCCCTTGAACGGGTTGACGCCGCCTCCATTCGGACCGACGGGAGGGTCTTCGAGCTCCCGCCGCGTGGATCCTCGCGCCGACCTCATGGAGGCAACAGAGCGGAACGCGTGGGAGGCGCGGAAGGTGCGGGAAGCGGAGGAGAGGAGGGCCATCCAGGAGGTGGCGGAGAAGTCGGTCGAGGCGCAAGCCGACGCAACGGCCAAGGCCCGGGCGGAGGCCGCGGCTGTGGAGAGGGAGGCGGAGGCTCTGCGTAATCAGCCTCCGTGGCTCGTTATTCCTCTTCGCGCCATGGCTCCCAACATCCCCGAGCCCCCGTCGAAGGAAGCCAGCCGTGACCGGCCGGTGATGGAGAGGAGGGAGGATGACGTGACCATCCTAGGGGAGGCACCACAGTCGGCGCCGACTGGAACGGGCCAAGGCGGCCGACCTGCTGCGGCGCCTGAGCAGCCGGATGGGGTCGGCAGCGGGGGCGGATCTTGTGGTGCAGTCACCGCCTCGCCGGCGCGCGGGAGAGGCGTCCTCGGCGCCAGTTGCGAAGAGCTGCGGCGCCCGGCTCGGCCAGCTCAGACTGGAGGCGGCAGTGCAGCTGACGTCCAGTGGGCGCCTTGTGGAAACGACCGAGCTGAACGTGGCGGCGCAGGAGGTCCGACGCCGGCTTCAGACCCAGTCCGCCTCGGTGCAATGGTACACCCAGGAGTTTCTTGCTACGCGAGCGGTCATCCGGGTGAGTCTTCTGGCCTTGATCGATTTCTTTCTTGATTTCTTCCATGGGGGCGCGTCAGCGCACCCACTGGGTGTAGTCCCCGAGTTTCGAGTCGGCTGCTGAGCAGGCGGCTTGGAACTTTTAGCAGGCCTTGGCGGCAATCTTATTCTTATTCGCACTCCGTCTGATTTTCAGGAATATCACAATCTCCGCGCGGCTGCCTTCAACTCCCAGGCCCAGGAGCTGAGCCAAAAGGCCGCCGACCTGACTAATAGCCGGAGTGAGTGCTTTTTATCTCATGTGGGGGCACGTCAGCGCACCCACTGGGTGTAGTCCCTGAGATTCGGGCCGACTGCTGAGCAGTCGGGTCGGATCTTCCCTGGCGATTTCTTCCTTATTGCTTTTTCCATCTTCTCCACGCTTGCAGAGGCTAATGCTGACTTGAGGGAGCAGCTAGGCGGGGCCCAGACCGCCCTTCGTGCCAAGGAGGCTGAGTGCAGCGCCTTGGCCCAGGAACGCGACCGCCTGGCCAAGAGACTGGCCGACCAGGAAGAGAGCCATAAGGCGGCCCTGAGGAAGGCACAGGACAGCAAGGCCGCCCTTAAGGCCGAGTTCGAGACCGAGGGGGCGGGCTGGGCTGAAGCGAGGCAAGCGCTGAGCGAGGGCTATGGACGGGTTGAGGATCTAATCGACGGTAATCCGCCTTCCTTTTCATCCCTTTGCTTGCCCCTTGCCCTCTTGTTTATCTTCTGATTTTTGTGCTATTTCTTTGTTCTTCGCGCAGATTACTTGACGAGTTACTCCGTCGCGGCCAACTAAGCCATCGAGGCCCACCGCGAGGCACGGCGGCAAGCAGGGGTTGATATCGCGCCAGATGCCAGCCGGATGCTTGAGGAGCAACTTTTGGCGATCCAGGCCCGGCTGGAGCCGGCTCACCGCATGCTCCGCCAGCTTCAGCGTGCCGGGGCGCAAGTGCTGGCCGCCCTCTGGCCTGGCGAGGCATTTCCCCGTACCCCCAGTTGGACTGCCGACTGGCTGGAGGTTGCGGTTGGCCGCTTCAAGGCCTGGAAGGCTTCCGCTGCTCGGTCCGGCGCCAGGCGGGCGCTGGAGTTCGTTCGAGCCTGGTATCCCGGGCTGAGCTTGCGCCAGCTGAGCACCTGGAGGCAGGAGGCCGACGAGGAGCTGGTGGCGGTGCGGCCGACTATCATCTAGCGCGCCTCGGCTATCGCCGAATATACCGACACCAGCATTTTTGCTCCTGAAGTGAATGACAACGGCGTCGCCCAACCGGAGGAGTGGTTCAGGCTGAACCCGGCGGAAGGTGAGGACTCGGCGGAGGAGATCGCTTCCAGCAACGACGGCAAAGACGAAGAAGGGGAGGGCGGGGAAGACGTCGTGCCCGACGGCGAAGCGACCAACCAGCTTCAGCCTGATCGTGCCTCCACCAACGAGGCGCGCACGAGCGCGCCGTCTTCCAGGGGTGATGATCAGGCCGAGACCCTTCAGCCGGCCACTCCTCCAGCTAGCACTGCCGCCTCCGCCGACCTGCCCGACTCGCCTATCGTTCCCTTGGCCTGATCTGCTGCTCTTGCTTTCCTGCTGTTACTCTTTGAACAACTTTTTATTAAATTTGCGCAGTTCCACCCACTGGGGGTGTATTCAAACTATGTTGAATGCCGGCCTTTCGAAGGCTTTTGTGTAAATATAATTATGCATGTGTTTGGCTTCCATTCGAATTTGCTTTTTATCCTTAGGCTGTTTCCTTTGCCGCCTTCCCTTGGTCGCCGCCTTCCCAAATTAATAGCTGCTCTGCTGTGGTCGGGGAGGAACTTGGCTATTTGTGGGAAGGCAAGTACTTGAGCTTTCTTGGATTGTGGCAAGTTGGAATGGGAAGCGGTCGGCTTACTCTGGTAGCCGGTCGGCGATGGGAGGAAGCCGACTTTTGTTATACGAGTTCGTTAGTCCTTAGCCATTTTTCGTGTGGGCATCCTTTCCTGCCTTTGACTCTTGCTAGCCGGACAGTCGGTTCTTCGAGCTGCGACTTTTGACAAGAGAGGGCTAGGGTGCCGCACACTACTTGTCTCATTGCAGGTGGAACTTGAATATAACTCATATGGCCGGTCCCTCGGGCCGACTAGTCGAACCCGTGCGGACGAGGAGGAAGAGTGTAATGACAAAATCATAAGCATGATACTCGTCATTCATAGATAAAGGGTGGCAGTCCCCGAGTGCTCCTCGGGGGGCCCATTGTCTCATACTTAGTACAAAAGGTAGCGTGATACATACTGCATTTTAACTGTAAAATCTTCGGAGGAGGTTGGCGTTCCATGGTCGTTCCGACTGCTTGTCGGAGTCATCTCTCTTTCGTGCCTTCGGCTTCTGTGCGTCGATTAGGTTGTAGGAGTCGTTCCCCAATGCTCGGCTGATGACGAAGGGGCTTTCCCAAGGGGCCGAGAGCTTGTGTTGGCCGGCTGTTCGCTGGATCAGCCGGAGCACAAGGTCGCCCTCTTGAAAGGATCTTGGCTTGACCTTCCGGCTTTGGTAGCGGCGCAAACCCTGCTGGTAGATGGCGGACCGGCTGAGGGCTAACAGCCAGCTTACTTCCAGCAGGTCGACGCCGTCTTCTCGTGCTTCTTTGGCCTCTGCTTCCGTGTACATGGTCACCCGAGGCGAGTCGAACTCGATGTCAGTGGGGATGACAGTCTCGGCACCATATACAAGGAAGAAAGGGGTGAAGCCGGTTGACTTGTTCGGGGTAGTGCGCAGACTCCAGAGGACGGCCGACAGCTTCGTCGAGCCAACAGCCGAGCAACGCTCGATGTACGACCAGTCGGGGCTTGATGCCGGAAAGGATGAGGCCGTTGGCTCGCTCAACTTGGCCGTTTGACTGCGGGTGGGCAACGGACGCTAGGTCCAGTCGGATGCCCTGCGTCGCGCAGAAACGTGCCAATGCTCCCTTGGAAAAATTCGTGCCGTTGTCGGTGATGATGCTGTGTGGCACGCCGTACCGAGTTGTAATGTCTGCGATGAATGTCGCGGCAGTCGGCCCATTCAACTTCTTAATCGGCTTTGCTTTGATCCACTTGGTAAATTTATCCACGGCGACGAGCAGATGTGTCATGCCACCGCGCGCCGTCTTGAACGGGCCCACCATGTCCAGTCCCCAGACAGCAAAAGGCCAGGTGAGGGGAATGGTCTTGAGTGCCGAAGCCGGCAGGTGTTGCTTGGAGCTAAAGACTTGGCATCCTTTGCAATGTTTGACCAACTCCTTGGCGTCGTCCAAAGCAGTCGGCAGTTCTCTGGCCCAACTCCTTGTAGCCACGAACCGTCTCATCACCGTTATGTGGGTGCAGATTCCGAGGGTGCGGCCTTGGCCGCTTGCTGGGGGAGCCGGCTTCTTGGAGTCGGCCTTCTCGTGGCCGTCTCCGCGGAGTCAGCCCTCTGGTAGCCGGCTCCTTGGGAGCCGGCCCTCCTGTGGCCTTGTCCTTGTAGGTTTTTGGGCCGGGCCGCCCCCTGACAGCCGGCCTGAAGGTCAGCCGGCCGGGGGAAGGCGGCCCTGCGTCTTGGATGCTGGATGGCTTGATTGGCTTGTAATTTTTTCAGAAGTCCCGGGGGGAGCCGGTTAGGCTAACCGTGGTCATTTACTCGGACAGATGACAACCCAATATTTACCCCTAATGTTTTTGTGTGTTCACATGATTAATCTACTGTGGTAATAATGTTTTATAGCTTTTGTTTCAATAAAGTGCCAAGTAGAACCTTTGGGAAGACTTGGGTGGAAGTTAATGTGATCTTGCTATAAAAAACAGAAACTTTGCGCTCACGAGTTTAGCTGTCATTTTTTGCAGAAGAATGCTTTTAAGTTGATTATTTTTTCAGAAGATTAATAGAAAAATTCCTCTGGTCTACCAATTTATTTTAGAATTTTTGGAGTTCCAGAAGTATACGTTTGATACATATTACTACGGACTGTTCTGTTTCTGACATATTCTGTTTTCTATGTGTTGTTCGCTTATTTTGATGAATGTATGAATAGTATCGGAGGGTATGAACCATAGATAAGTTGTAATACAGTATATATTACACTAATATGAATTTAGAATGAGTTCACAACAGTAGTTAAGTGGTGGTTTTATTTTCTTATACTGACAGAGCTTACGAGTTTTCTGTTGAGTTTTGTGTTGTGAAGTTTTCAAGTTTTGGGTAAAGATTCGATGGACTATAGAATAAGGAGTGGAAAGATCCTATGCTTGGGAATTCCCAAGGCACCCAAGGCAATATTCAAGGACGACCAAGAGCCTAAGCTTGGGGATGCCCCGGAAGGCATCCCCTCTTTCATCTTTGTTCATCGGTAACTTTACTTGGAGCTATATTTTTATTCACCACATGATATGTGTTTTGCTTGGAGTGTCATTTTATTTTGTTAGTGTTTGCTTTCTGTTATTTAGAACAATGTTTTGCATCTTTTATTTCAATAAAAGTGGCACTAATAGCCCTTACTATGAATATTTTACAAGTCTACATGTTGCTGTTTGAAAACAGAAAGTTTACCGCTGTTGCAAAAATTCCCTAGAAAAGTGAGAATGTGATAAAATGTTGAAACCTTTTTCATAATAAGCTCTGATAAACTTAATACAGTGGTAATTTTCTTTCATAATTTTTGGAGCTAGGGAAGTATGGATCTTGCTGCATTCTTTACAGACTATCCTGTTTAGGCAGATTGCTGTTATGTTTGCATTGTTTGCATATGTTTGCTTGTTTAATGATTCTATTTGAGGATAGGACTATTAAATATGCGGAGGCATTTAGTACGCAATGTTGATTAATAATTTTAGTGATTTGCTACAGAAGAGTATGATAAGGTTTTTGCATTGGTTTATACTAACTTATCTCACGAGTCCTTGTTGATTTTTGTGTGGATGAAGCTTTTGAGATTTAGGGAGACCGTGATATGAGAGGAATTAAGGAGACACAAAAGCTCAAGCTTGGGGATGCCCAAGGCATCCCAAGATAATATTTCAAGAAGTCTCAAGCGTCTAAGCTTGGGGATGCCCCGGTTGGCATCCCACCTTTCTTCTTCAACAACTATCAGTTAGTATCGGTTGATCCTAAGTTTTTGCTTCTTCACACGATGTTTGCTATTCTTAGATGTCATTTTATTTTGTTTTGCTTGCTGTTTGAATAAAGTATCAAGATCTGAAATTCTTAAAATGGGAGAGAGTCTTCACATAGCTACATAATTATTTAACTACTCATTGATCTTCATTTATATCTTTTTGGAGTAATTTGTCATTTAATCGTGTGCTTCACTTATATCCTATGAGTAAGTAGTTGAATGATTCGAATATCATAAATCTGAAATTATATATGTTTCATATGCTTATCCCATGGGGTGTAATGACTTCACATATAAGTAGTAGAGGTGGTAAATTTATTTAAGGTTAGCAAACATTGTATTGGTCACTTGAACAATTCATGAAAGAATATTGAAGGAAGAGAGATTTCACATATAAATATACTATCTTGGACATCTTTTGTAATTGTGAGCACTCATTAAAATATGACATGGTAAAAGGTTGATGTTGGACAAGGAAGACAACGTAATGGGTTAAGTTTTCTTATATCCGAAATAAAGTATATTGTCATGGATCGCCCAATACGTTGAGGTTGCCTTTCTCCCTCATGCTAGCCAATTCTTTGCACCAAGTAGAGATACTACTTGTGCTTCCAAAAATCCTTTAAACCAATATTGCCATGAGAGTCCACCATACCTACCTATGGATTGAGTAAGATCCTTCAAGTAAGTTGTCATCGCTGCATCCAATAAAAATTGCTCTCTAAATATGTATGATCTATTAGTGTGGAGAAAATAAGCTTTATACGATCTTGTGACGTGGAAGCAATAAAAGCGACGAACTACATAATAAAGGTCCCTATCACAAGTGGCAATATAAAGTGACGTTCTTTCGCATTAAATTTTGTGCATCCAACTACAAAAGCGCGTGACAACCTCTGCTTCCCTCTGCGAAGGGCCTATCTTTTATTCTTGTCTTTTACCTTATGCAAGAGTCATGGTGATCTTCACCTTTCCTTTTTAGATTTTATCCTTTGTGATATGAGCTACTGTTATGATATATAATGATGCTAGAAAAGGTGATTGAAATTATCATTGATCAAACTTGTCCACCTGCTAGCATTCACACTTCATTTATTTCTTTTATCATTTACCTACTCGAGGACGAGTAGGAATTAAGCTTGGGGATGTTGGTATGTTTCCAACGTATCCATAATTTATGAAGTATTCATGCTATTATATTATATATTTTGGATGTTTATTGGCTTTATTATGCACTTTTATATATTTTTTGGGACTAACCTATTAACCGGAGGCCCAGCCCAAATTGTTGTTTTTGCCTATTTTTGTGTTTCGCAGAAAAGGAATATCAAACGGAGTCCAAACGGAATGAAACCTTTGGGAGAGTTATTTTTGGAACGGAAGCAATCCAGGAGACTTGGAGTAGAAGTCAGGGAAGCTTCAAGGTGGTCACGAGGCAGGGAGGCGCGCCTGCCCCCTTGGCACGCCCCCACCCTCGTGGGCCCCTCGTGGCTCCCCTGACCGACTTCTTTCGCCTATATATATCCATATACCTTAAAAACATCGGGGAGCAGAATAGATCGGGAGTTCCGCCGCCGCAAGCCTCTGTAGCCACCAAAAGCCAATCGGGACCTGTTCAAGCACTCACGGAGGGGGGAACCCTCATTGGTGGCCATCTTCATCATCCCGGCGCTCTCCATGACGAGGAGGGAGTAGTTCACCCTCGGGGCTGAGGGTATGTACCAGTAGCTATGTGTTTGATCTCTCTCTCTCTCTCTCTCGTGTTCTTGACTCGGCATGATCTTGATGTATCGCGAGCTTTGCTATCATAGTTGGATCTTATGATGTTTCTCCCCCTCTACTCTCTTGTAATTGATTTAGTTTTCCCTTTGAAGTTATCTTATCGGACTGAGTCTTTAAGGATTTGAGAACACTTGATGTATGTCTTGCATGTGCGTATCTGTGGTGACAATGGGATATCACGTGATCCACTGGATGTATGTTTTGGTGATCAACTTGCGGGTTCCGCTCGTGAACTTATGCATAGGGGTTGGCACACATTTTCGTCTTGACTCCCCGGTAGAAACTTTGGGGCACTCTTTGAAGTACTTTTTGTTGGTTTGAATAGATGAATCTGAGATTGTGTGATGCATATCGTATAATCATACCCACGGATACTTGAAGTGACATTGGAGTATCTAGGTGACATTAGGGTTTTGGTTGATTTGTGTCTTAAGGTGTTATTCTAGTATGAACTCTATGATAGATCGATCGGAAAGAATAGCTTCATGTTATTTTACTACGGACTCTTAATAGATCGATCAGAAAGGATAACTTTGAGGTGGTTTCGTACCCTACCATAATCTCTTTGTTTGTCCTCCGCTGTTAGTGACTTTGGAGTGACTCTTTGTTGCATATATTGAGGGATAGTTATATGATCCAATTATGTTATTATTGTTGAGAGAACTTGCACTAGTGAAAGTATGAACCCTAGGCCTTGTTTCGAAGCATTGAATACCGTTTGTGCTCACTTTTACCGTTAGTTACCTTTCTGTTTTTATAATTTCAGATTACAAAAACCTATATCTACCATCCATATTGCACTTGTATCACCATCTCTTCGTCGAACTATTGCACCTATACAATTTACCATTGTATTGGGTGTATTGGGGACACAAGAGACTCTTTGTTATTTGGTTGTAGGGTTGTTTGAGAGAGACCATCTTCATCCTACGCCTCCCATGGATTGATAAACCTTAGATAATCCACTTGAGGGAAATTTGCTACAGTCCTAAAAACCTCTGCACTTGGAGGCCCAACAACGTCTACAAGAAGAAGGTTGTGTAGTAGACATCACCCATCATTTTTGACATCGAGGATCACCCTGATCGCACAACTATGGTCGGGTGTTTGCCTTTGATGGTTTCACCAACGATACGCAACCTCAAGGTGAACAAGTGTAGGATCTTGAGAAGAGGTGTCTAGGGGGGGGGGGGTGATTAGACACTAAGTACCAAAGTTGCAGTTTTTAACTTCTTTAGGTTTAAGTGGAGTTTAGGCACAAGTTTAACATTCACAACACATAACAAGCAAGCATGCAAGGAGTATATGAGCAGCAGAAAGTAAAGCATGCAACTTGCAAGAATGTAAAGGGAAGGGTTTTGGAGGATTCAAACGCAATTGGAGACACGGATGTTTTTGTCGTGGTTCCGATAGGTGGTGCTATCGTACATCCACGTTGATGGAGACTTCAACCCACGAAGGGTAATGGTCACTACTACAAAAAGGGCTATAGATGGAATGGCCACTAATGGCGCACCTGTCATGTGGTGCGCCATTACTATATTCTAATGGCGCACCATGCCTCGGTGAACCCTCATTGGTGGCCATCTTCATCATCCCGGCGCTCTCCATGACGAGGAGGGAGTAGTTCACCCTCGGGGCTGAGGGTATGTACCAGTAGCTATGTGTTTGATCTCTCTCTCTCTCTCTCGTGTTCTTGACTCGACACGATCTTGATGTATCGCGAGCTTTGCTATCATAGTTGGATCTTATGATGTTTCTCCCCCTCTACTCTCTTGTAATGGATTTAGTTTTCCCTATGAAGTTATCTTATCGGATTGAGTCTTTAAGGATTTGAGAACACTTGATGTATGTCTTGCATGTGCGTATCTGTGGTGACAATGGGATATCACGTGATCCACTGAATGTATGTTTTGGTGATCAACTTGCGGGTTCCGCTCGTGAACTTATGCATAGGGGTTGGCACACATTTTCGTCTTGACTCTCCGGTAGAAACTTTGGGGCACTCTTTGAAGTACTTTTTGTTGGTTTGAATAGATGAATCTGAGATTGTGTGATGCATATCGTATAATCATACCCACGGATACTTGAAGTGACATTGGAGTATCTAGGTGACATTAGGGTTTTGGTTGATTTGTGTCTTAAGGTGTTATTCTAGTATGAACTCTATGATAGATCGATCGGAAAGAATAGCTTCATGTTATTTTACTACGGACTCTTAATAGATCGATCAGAAAGGATAACTTTGAGGTGGTTTCGTACCCTACCATAATCTCTTTGTTTGTCCTCCACTGTTAGTGACTTTGGAGTGACTCTTTGTTGCATGTTGAGGGATAGTTATATGATCCAATTATGTTATTATTGTTGAGAGAACTTGCACTAGTGAAAGTATGAACCCTAGGCCTTGTTTCGAAGCATTGAATACCGTTTGTGCTCACTTTTACCGTTAGTTACCTTTCTGTTTTTATAATTTCAGATTACAAAAACCTATATCTACCATCCATATTGCACTTGTATCACCATCTCTTCGTCGAACTAGTGCACCTATACAATTTACCATTATATTGGATGTATTGGGGACACAAGAGACTCTTTGGTATTTGGTTGTAGGGTTGTTTGAGAGAGACCATCTTCATCCTACGCCTCCCACGGATTGATAAACCTTAGATAATCCACTTGAGGGAAATTTGCTACAGTCCTAAAAACCTCTGCACTTGGAGGCCCAACAACGTCTACAAGAAAAACGTTGTGTAGTAGACATCACCCATCATTTTTGACATCGAGGATCACCCTGATCGCACAACTATGGTCGGGTGTTTGCCGTTGTTGGTTTCACCAACGATACGCAACCTCAAGGTGAACAAGTGTAGGATCTTGAGAAGAGGTGTCTAGGGGGGGGGGGGTGATTAGACACTAAGTACCAAAGTTGCAGTTTTTAACTTCTTTAGGTTTAAGTGGAGTTTAGGCACAAGTTTAACATTCACAACACATAACAAGCAAGCATGCAAGGAGTATATGAGCAGCAGAAAGTAAAGCATGCAACTTGCAAGAATGTAAAGGGAAGGGTTTTGGAGGATTCAAACGCAATTGGAGACACGGATGTTTTTGTCGTGGTTCCGATAGGTGGTGCTATCGTACATCCACGTTGATGGAGACTTCAACCCACGAAGGGTAACGGTCACTACTACAAAAAGGGCTATAGATGGAATGGCCACTAATGGCGCACCTGTCATGTGGTGCGCCATTACTATATTCTAATGGCGCACCATGCCTCGGTGCGCCATTAGTAATATATTACTAATGGCGCACTTGGTGTGTTGTGCGCCATTAGTAGTTAAAAAAAAACATAAAAAAAAATTTGTTACTAATGGCGCACCATGTCCGCCGTGCGCCATTAGTAGTTGACATAGTAATGGCGCACCACATCCACCGTGCACCATTAGTAGTTTTAAAAAAAAAGTAAAAAAAAATAAAAAAATATTTGTTACTAATGGCGCACCATGTCTCGGTGCGCCATTACTTGCCCCAACACCGAATGCACCCCCCGTGTGGATCGCCTTTTCAGTTAAAAAAAAATAAAAGATAATAAGTTTCCCATGTGGTATGTGATCTAGTTGTTGGGAAAATTTACAAATATGAATTTCGACTTTATTTGCAAAATCTCTCTGGAAATTTGTAAAATGGGCATAACTTTTGCATACGAACTCGGAAAATTCATTTTCAAAATCCCCAAAAACCTAACAGAAAAAAAGTTACGGGGCTTTCAAGATCTAGAGGCAAAAATTCAAACTTACTAGTGGCGCACCGTGGATGTGGTGCGCCACTAGTAACAGAAAAAAAATTGGTTTTGAGATTTTTTTTGAATTTTTTTTCAAAAAATGATACATAATATGACCGGGAAGTTTGAAATATTTTTCAAAATTTCATCATAGTCATAAACATGAACAAAGTCCTAGACATCAATAAGGTATAATAGGATTGATATGCTAGATATATCAACAAGTGCGTGTGAAGTGAGCTGTTGCTGGTGTTGGATAGAACTCTGAAGTTAAGCGCGCTTGGGCTGGAGTAGTGTGAGGATGGGTGACCTTTCGGGAAGTTTGACCACAGAGTGCGATTTGACCTGAGATTAAGCATATTGACCCGAGATTAAGCCATAGTGAACTGAGATTAAGAAAAAAATGAAAAAAAAATTTGAAAAAATAATTTAAAAAAAATTCTGAAAAAATATTGTTACTAACGGCGCACTTCTATGCGGTGTGCCATTAGTATATAGATACTAATGGCGCACCGTGGGCTATTCTAATGGCGCACCAGCGGTGCGCCATTAGTATACCAGATACTAATGGCGCACCATAGGTGCGCCATTAGTAAAATATACTAGTGGTGTGGTACTAATGGCGCACCGGTAGTGCGCCATTATTAGGAAAAACCGGTGCGCCATTAGTAGGCCTTTTTCTAGTAGTGGGTTGCGCGAGTCCACGGAGGGCTCCACCCACGAAGGGTCCACGAAGAAGTTACCTTGTCTATCCCACCATGGCCGTCGCCCACGAAGGACTTGCCTCACTAGCGGTAGATCTTCACGAAGTAGGCGATCTCCTTGCCCTTACAAACTCCTTGGTTCAACTCCACAATCTTGTCGGACGCTCCCAAGTGACACCTAGCCAATCTAGGAGACACCACTCTCCAAGAAGTAACAAATGGTGTGTTGATGATGAACTCCTTGCTCTTGTGCTTGAATGATAGTCTCCCAACACTCAACTCTCTCACAGGATTTGGATTTGGTGGAAAGAAGATTTGAGTGGAAAGCAACTTGGGGAAGGCTAGAGATCAAGATTCATATGGTAGGAACTGAATATCTTGGCCTCAACACATGAGTAGGTGGTTCTCTCTCAGAAATAGGATGTTGGAAGTGTAAGCTTGTTCTGATGGCTCTCTCCACGAATGAAGAGGAGGTGGAGGGGTATATATAGCCTCCACACAAAATCTAACCGTTACACACAATTTACCAAACTCGGTGGGACCGAATCAACAAACTCGGTCGGACCGATTCATTAAACCTAGTGACCGTTAGGGTTTTCGGTGGGACCGACATGCAACTCGGTAGGACCGATATGGTTAGGGTTAGGGCATAACGTAATCTCGGTGAGACCGATTACACAAACTCGGTGAGACCGGGGGGCACCCGAGGTGGGCACAACCCACCAGGGCGCGCCTGGGCCTCCTGGCGCGCCCTGGTGGGTTGTCCCCTCCTCGGGATTACCCCCAGGTGCAACCAGGGCCCAATATCTTCCTTCTGGTCCATAAAAAATCTCCGTAAAGTTTCGGGGCATTTGGACTCCGTTTGATATTGATTTCCTGCGATGTAAAAAACATGGAAAAAACAGCAACTGTCACTTGGCACTGTGTCAATAGGTTAGTACCAAAAATGATATAAAATGATTATAAAACATCCAAGATTGATAATAAAACAGCATGGGACAATCAAAAATTATAGATACGTTGGAGACGTATCAGGATCCCCAAGCTTAACTCCTGCTCGTCCTCGAGTAGGTAAGTGATAAAAACATAATTTTTGATGTGGAGTGCTGTTTATCAAGTCATATCATATTATTTTCTTTATAGCATGGACATTTGGACTTTTTATGTGATTCAAAGCAATAGTCTAGTTTTGACATAATAATTTAGATACTCAAGCATATCAACAAGCAACCACGTCTTTCAAAATACCAATGCTAAAACAAGTTATCCCTAGCCCATCATGCTCAAACATTGATCTATTCATGAAACACACTCGAATGTTAACTACACCCAATACTTAAGTACGATCATATTTGCCTCCTAGTTGGTGCTTTTTATAAGAGAGGATGGAGACTCAAATTCAAAATAAAAATTGCATAAAGTAAAAGAAAGGCCCTTCGAAGAGGGAAATAGGGATTTGTAGAGGTGCCAGAGCTCAAAGCAAAAAATAGAGATAAAAACATTTTGGGAGGTGTATCCATCCCACCAACGAAAACGACGCACAATTCCGAACACTTTCCATGCTAGATATGCCATAGGCGGTTCCCAAACAGAAAATAAAGTCTATTCCTTTTCCACCATACTTTCACTTTCCATGGCTAGCCGAATCCACGGTTGCCTTCCATACCAACACTTCCCAAGGAATTTATTATTTGACATCATAAAGTAAATTCATTTTTGCATTTCGGGACTGGGCATCCCTAAAACCTTTGCCTTACTCTCGTGCAATGACAAGTGAATGAACACTCGTCGTGAGAATAACACATACAGCATGGAAAATATTAGCCACCCGTTACCGTTCCGCGAGCGAAACAAACACACAAAAGAGAAGTTTATTTTGAAAATTAGAGATGGCACATGCAAATTTGTTAAGAACGACACATGATATAAAATGATTATAAAACATCCAATATTGATAATAAAACACAATGGAACTATAAAAAATTATAGATACGTTGGAGACGTATCAGCTGGCCAAGCTAGGCGTGCCGGGAGAAGGGGAATCATACTAGGACTCCAAGTCCTAGTAGGTTTCCACCTAAAGGAGAAGGGGAAAGGAAGGGAGAGGGGGGCCGTGCCCCCAACCCCTTGTCCAATTCGTACTAGGCTTGGGGGGCACGCGCCACCTCCCGGCTGCTGCCTCTCCTTGCCACTAAGGCCCATCAACTCCCCAGGAGGTTCCGGTAACCTCCCGGTGATACGTCTCCAACGTATCTATAATCTTTTATTGTTCCATGATATTATATTATCTCTTTTGGATTTTTAATGGGATTTAATATTCTCTTTTATATTATTTTTGGGACTAACCTATTAACCGGAGGCCCAGAGCCAGATTCTGTTTTTTTGCCTATTTTAGATTTTTGCAGAAAAGGAATACCAAACGGAGTCCAAACGGAATGAAACCTTCGCGATGATCTTTCTTGGACCGAAAGCAAACGGAGTCTGGAACGCCTCGAGGTGGCCACGAGGCAGGAGGGAGCGCCCAGGGGATATGTGCGCCCCCACCCTCGTGGGCCCCTCGTAGCTCCACCGACGTACTTCTTCTGCCTATATATATATATACTCTTATACCCTAAAAACATCAGGGGGAGCCACGAAACCACTTTTCCACCGCCGCAACCTTATGTACCCATGAGATCCCATCTTGGGGCTTTTTCCGGTGATCTGCCGGAGGGGGAATCAATCACGGAGGGCTTCTACATCAACACCATAGCCTCTCCGATGAAGCGTGAGTAGTTTACCATAGACCTTCGGGTCCATAGTTATTAGCTAGATGGCTTCTTCTCTCTCTTTGAATCTCAATACATTGTTCTCCTCGATGTTCTTGGAGGTCTATTCGATGTAATACTCTTTTGCGGTGTGTTTGCCGAGATCCGATGAATTGTGGATTTATGAACAAGATTATCTATGAATATTATTTGGTTCTTCTCTGAATTCTTGTATGCGTGATTTGATATCTTTGCAAGTCTCTTCGAATTATCGGTTTAGTTTGGCCTACTAGATTGATATTTCTTGCAATGGGAGAAGTGCTTAGCTTTGGGTTCAATCTTGCGGTGTCCTTTCCCAAGGTGTGATATGTCGATTGTACAAAAGTAGGGGCACTCCTTTTCTACCCCTTTACTTGTGCATGGGCAGTCGGAGCCACGCCCACAACCACACTAAGCAGGGCAGAGGAAGGAAGCCGAAGCGCAAGGCGACCAAAGGCAACTCCAAGACCAAGAAACACAAAAGAGCAAGAGGGCTAGGTGGACTCCCCCGGCAAGACCCTTGTCGGGGCAGCCTCCCCAGCCCCGGCAAGACCCTTGCCGGGGCAACTTGCCCGATGCCAGCAAAGCAAGCCACCCTTGAGCCCACGGGTTCCAACCCAACCAACTACATTGGAACCAAGGCTCGGGAGACACCTCTGTGGTGGCATGCAGATCTTCGTCAAGATCATGAACACAAATGATCAGATGAGGACCAAAAGATGACGACCCTCGGCGAGATCCTAGCCGAGGAAATCCACGAGACCCCCGACAAGATGCTTGCCAGGGAAGATCTTGGACCCACGGCAAGACCCTTGCCGGGGCCCCGTGTAGCGACCCGACCCGAATGGATCAAGTCTCTGTGCTTTCGTGTCATCCCTGGATCGGTATGCTGACACACACAGTACTCGAAGGATTTATAACAGAGGTAAATCACATCTATAAAGTAACGGAAAAACTATTACCTCAATCCAAAATATAGCGGAAGCAACAAGGTTGTGGATTCCCATCAACACCAACGGCAAAGTTGAGTATAGGAAATCGTAACCCTAACGTATCACTTACTTGTAAATGCGAAAAGTCTGCAACATGAAAAGTTGCAGCCCGAAAACGGGTCAGCACATGGAATATGCTGGCAATGTAACACATAGAGAGTAATAAAAGAATAAGCTATACTACATGCATATATGGCTGGTGGAAAACTCTATGGTTACAGTTTTTGCGAAAAGCCAATTTTTCCCTACTGCAAAGGAATAAATTTATTTAACTATCATGGTGGTTGTTAAACATTGAGAATGGTTGATGACATCCTCAATCCCAATTAAAAGTACTCATTAAACCCAACAATATTAATTAGAGTAACATGATGAGATCAACAGGATAATCCAAGAACTAGATACTCAAGATGTCCATAACCGGGAACACGGCTAATTCTGATTAGTTTGTACACTCTGCAGAGGTTTGCGCACTTTTCCCCACAAGACTCGACCGCCTCCGTTTGGTTCCTCGCACTACATGGTGTTTGAGAGACGGATGACCGAGACATAGTCTTTCAGAAGCGCTAGCACCTTACATGTGGGTAGACCGTACCAACCTACATCCCCTACATCAGCTAGTCTACCCGTAAGAGTTCGCACAACTTAGTCAACTATGCCAGAGCCCATAATGGCTTGTGGCTGCACACGGGAGTTTCTAGTTTGAATAATCTCATGATCCCTTTGGGCCTGGGTGGCGGTCCAAAGAAATACAGCAAATCTGATAGAAACCAGGTGCCTCAATCCACCCGGATGTGTGTTTAAGTTGCCACCTTAGATAAACCATTAATAACAATCTCACATACATCATGGATATTCACTCACCCAATCCACGTCTACTAGCATAGCATGGCATAATGAGCAAACGTAGAAGTAACTCCCAAAGGTTCATAAGTAAAACAGGTAATAGGTACTACCTCATCTACTTCCCATCCCACAATTTAATTAGATCCTAATCATGCAATTGTTTGAGGAATAGATCTAATGCATAAAAGCTGGGTAGTAGAAAAGGTATGATCAAAGTGTTACTTGCCCGCAAAGTTGATGAAGATGATTAGCACTCAAAACTCTTGATAGATCTACTCGTCACACTCCGGTCAATCTATCGTAATCAAGCAATAGTAACCACACATAAGCAATCACTCAAAAGATCGGAAGGATCGAAGAAACAATTTGGAAAACGTCAAAACCAAATCTAATAATTCTTGCAGCATAAAACAATTTCTAACAGTACCAAAACTATGTGTATTTGGCCTTATCAGAAAGTTTAGGTCAAGAGCTTCGATTTGCAAAAGAATCAACTAAATCGGAGATTCTGAAACTCAAGTTATGATCAAACAAAGTTCAAATACAAATCTGTTTGAATTCAAATTTTAAAACTTTCAAAAACATGTTTGAGTTGTATTACTGGATAGAGGAGATCATAACGAAGAAGTGGGCATTGGTTTCGTTGGATTCCGACTTACGAGTAAAAAGTTATGAACGTTTGAAGATTAGGGACTACGGATAGGTCCATGACGGAAATTAAAAGTAAAAAGAAAAATCTATGGAGCGAACGCTCGCTAAACAAAACCGGAAAGAAAAACCGGCGAGAAAACCGATATAGGGTTTCGGAAAGGAAACCGAAATGAAAAACCGATCTAGAAAACGGAACGGAAATCGATCTAGAAAACCGATCTAGAAAACGGAACGGAAATCGATCTAGAAGACCCATCTAGAAAACGGAACGGAAATCGATCTAGAAAACCGATCTAGAAAACGGAACAGAAATCGATCTAGAAAACGTGACGCGGCGCGGGGCTAGTACCTCGAAGAGGCGAGGGGCTCCGGCGGCGACGGCATAGGGCGGGCAATGGCAAGTGGCGGCGGCAAGGCTGGTGAGGGGCGGCGGCTATGGCGGGCGTGAGGGCGGCGGCGGCGCGGCTATGGCGGCACTGGCCACAATGTGAGGAGAGGAAAGGAGAGTTGATTTGATGTGTTGGAGGGGGTGCTTGGGTATTTATATTGGGGAGGGGAGGGGTTTTGCTTGGGGTAGGGGACAAGAAATAGATTAGGATTAGGAATCCTAGGAATAAAAAACGGAATAACAAAACGGGGTCAAATCTACTAGGAATCGTAAAAGAATAGGAAACTTGGGGCTCCTGGCTCCCCTAGGTGCGTGGTGCGTTGGCCTTGTGGCCCTCGGCCGGCCGGTGGCTTGTGTGGTGGCTTGGGCCTTTGGCCCAAGGCGCTGCGCTCCCCTTTTTTTAAAAAAAAAAAATTTACCAGACGAAAGAAAAATAATAAAACCAAATAAATAATTATATTATATAGGCATATAATATATCAAAATTTTCAGAAAAAGATTTCCTACATGATGAACATTATTCTAGCTTCAAATAAAATCCACACAAATTCAAATAAAGCAAAGAGTGCTATTGCTCTAATAAAATCCAACAAAAATCATTTTTAAAATACCAAAATGACTTCAAATTAATTTCTCTCCAATTTTCTGAGGTAGGAATCATGTTACCCTATTTTCCATATATTTTATTTTGGAGAAAAATAATTTGAATAAAATCAAATAAATCCAAATTGAAAATAAATTCAAAAGAACTTTGAATTAAATTCTTTGAAACTCCCTACTCATATTTCATATGTTTTGAAGAAGTCATTTTATCTTCGCTCGTGAAAATCATTGAGTTGCATAAAGTTTCAGAATTGGAAATATTCTCAAATGAAATTCAAATATTTTCAACACCCCTTGTCATTTAAATAAATGGAAGAAGTCATGTCATCTTCTCTCCAGGTTTTGTGATGAAAAGAGTTTGAATTCGAAGAGCATAAAAGCAAAATGAAAGTTTGGGAAAGTCCTTTTATTCCCTCTCATTTAACTTTCAAAAGGTTTCGAATTCACTCACTTTCAGTCAATCAATCAAGCAATCAATCAAATCTATCTATTTGTTTATAACATTCCAAAATTTAGAATTTTGGGATGTTACACCCCGACAAGGCCCTTGTCGGGGAAACTTGTGGGGCCGCGACCAGGCCCGCGTGTGCCAAGGCTCCACCGCCGTCCCCATGCAGTTGCCAGCTCAACCAGATGAGCAGGCATCTGAGTGGCGATGAGCGGCCTCCACAACCAACTCAGCAAGCACCTACGTGGTGGCATGCCGGTCTTCGCGAATGCTCCACCATCGCGCCAGCCCAGCAGCCAGCCAATGTGGCGCTGCGATGCCTCATCAGCTCGGACGCGTGTCGAGGCCAGGCGAGGCGGCGATAGCTGGGACGTGCTTCCTTGCCGTCCTCGATAAAGCAAGGGGGGCACGTCGGCAGCGCATTAAATGTGTTTGTCTGACAGTCCCAGAGGATAGGCTTATCGACTGTAGACCTTTCCACCTCCTGTGTGCCACTGTGGCGACCCCTTTTGCCTATAAAATGAGGCCCGAGGCGACCAGGAGGAGGATTCGGATCTTGTGGGAAAGTTGCACCCCGTAGCTAGCTCAAGAACACAAGAACACTCAAATACATCCACCAAAGCAGGACTAGGGTATTACGCATCTTCGCGGCCCGAACCTGGGTAAACGATCTGTGTGCTTCCTGTCAGACCCGCTCTTTGCACAACCTCGCGCCCGCCAACCATAGAAGGGATCCCAGTGATTCCATAGGTGTCGTTCCCACCGACATCTTTGGCGCGCCAGGTAGGGGGCGCAGTTGTGAGAATCTGGTCTAGCAGTTAGCCTAGCGGTTCTTCATCGCCATGGCTCCCAAGAAGAAGCCGATCACGGCGATCGGCTCGTCGGGAGCCGAACGGCCCGTGCCAGTGCGAGCAAGCAGCGGGACGGTCGCGGACAGAACCCGAGTCGCAGCCCGCGAGCACCAGCATCGCTCTGGCAATCAGAGCCTGGCGAGCGGCGTCGTTCGTGCGCCAGACAACGGGCCCGCACCGCCAAGTCCAAAGATGGGGCTGGGCTCCCCGGAGGCGGCACGGGGCCCTCCATGGGTGTCGCTGTGCCACCTACGGGCGACGCATCAACCTCCAAGACACCTACGCCGGCGCCCACAGCACGCTCTTCCCAGCGTGTGCGCGACGAGCAGCGCCACCGTGCTGGTGACCCCGGACGCCGCCGTGGGAAGAGTCATGTGCATCACTCACGGGATGGAGGGGGTCAGCATGCCCACTGAAGAGCTGGCGAAAATGGTGCGCAGCCGCCGGGCCGTGATAGAGCTCCTTCTAATGTGGTTAGAAGTCAGAGCGCGTCACAATCCACACAGCTTTCGCTGCCACAAATGCCAGCAGAAGCTTTGGCGCACATGTAGCTGCTCCTTGACTTCCCTCCTGCTGCAGAAATGCTTGACGAATGGAGAGCCACCATCCGGAGCCTCGTCGCTGTCGCCAACAAAGATGAACCGCGACTGGCGGGGTCCTCGGGCTAGTGCTCCGTCGAGCCACCACATGCCAGCGGTGGAAGGACCGAGGAGCTGCAGCCACGGTGCACTCTCCTCCCCCGCACCAGTTGCCGCGGGTGCCAGTCCGTCGTGATGACACTTGTGATAATAACATTTCCATATCATCGTCCGACCCATGGACCCACCGCGATCAGCGCTAAGTTCTTCGGGAGCGAGCCCATGAAGACGCTCGAACCACCATCGAGCGCCAGCGCAACACACGCCACCAGTCAAATAAGAGGGCAGGGCCCTCTATGGACCACCCAGCACCGGGAGGCTCCAGCGGCCTACCTTACGAGGTGGGTTGCCCAGCCTTTACCCAGGAGCTGCGGCACTTCCAGTGGCTATACCACTGCACGTTCAAGCCCGACGTCGATGAGAAGTACAACGGCAAGACCCAACCGTCAGAGTTCCTTAGCATCTACACCATCGCGATGCAAGCTACTGGAGCTCGCGACGGCAAGGTGCTTGCCAATTACTTCCCGTTGGCACTGAAACCCAACGTCATGTCTTGGTTGATGCACTTGCCGGCGGATTCCATTTCTTCTTGGTCGGATCTGTGCCATGAGTTCGTTGGTGCCTTCACTTGAGGCCACCAAGCTCATGGCCAGGCCAGTGATTTGCATATCATTCCCATGAAGGAAGGAGAAACCCTGGGCAAGTACATACATAGGTTCAGCTGTCACGCCCAAGATGCGACCCTATCCAAAAGGAACTCGAAGGTCCCACCAAGGATAGAAGCGCATCTTGAAGACGCTTTTGCAAGGTGGATATCATTACATCAACATTACATAATAGATGGGGATACATACATAAGGCACAAATGCCACAAGAATACAACAATACATCATACAACATCAACATCCGACTACGGATGAATCATAAACAGAAACTCAAACGACATCCACCCTGCTAGCCCAGGCTGCCGACCTGGAACCTATCCCCTGATCGAAGAAGCAGAAGAAGAACTCCAATACAAGCAAACATCACTCTCACGTCATGATCATCGCATAACCTGCACCTGCAACTGGTGGTGGAGTAATCTGTGAGCCATGAGGACTCAGCAATCCCATTACCATGGGTATCAAGACTAGAAAAGCTCAAATGGGAATGGAAGGGGTAAAGTGGTGAGGTTGCAGCAGCGGCTAAGCATATATGGTGGCTAACATACGCAAATGAGAGCGAGAAGAGAAACAAAGGAACGGTCGCCAACTAGTAATGATCAATAAGTGATCACGAACTCCTACTTACGCCGAGACATAACCCGAAACCGTGTTCTCCTCTCGATTAACCCCGAAAAGAGACACTCACGCATTACGCACACGGTTGGTGTATTTTAGAAGAGTTTGCTTCAAGTTTACTACAACCGGATATTAACAAATTCCCATTCTGCCACATAACCGCGGGCACGGCTCTCGAAAGTTTATACCTGCGGGGTGTCCCAACTTAGCCCATGATAAGCTCTCGCGATCAACGAAGGATATTCCTTCTCCCGGGAAGACCCGATCAGTCTCGGAATCCCGGCTACAAGACATTTCGACAGCAATAAAACAAGACCAGCAAAGCCGCCCGAATGTGCCGACAAATCCTGATAGGAGCTGCACATATCTCGTTCTCAGGGCACACTGGATGAGCAAGACGACGGGTTGGCATAGACCCTGGTTGCCCAGGGGGCGCCGGACATCGCTCGGTTTGGACCAGCACTCGAAGGAGAACTGGCCCGGGGGGTAAAATAAAGATGACCCTTGAGAGCGCGACTCCCAAGGGAAAAAGGGCTAGGTGAGGCAAATGTAAAACCAAGGTTGGGCCTTCTTTGGAGGAGTCTTATTCAAAGCGAACTGTCAAGGGGTCCCATAAATCACCCGACCGCGTTAGGGACGCAAGATCCTGGAACATAATACCGATATGACGGAAACTGGCGGCAAGAGTGGAACAAAACACCAGGCATAAGGCCGAGCCTTCCACCCTTTACCAAGTATATAGATGCATTAATAATATAAGAGATATTGTGATATCCCAACATAAACATAATCCAACATGGAGCAATCTTCATCTTCACCTGCAACTAGCAACGCTATAAGAGGGCTGAGCAAAGCGATAACATAGCCAAACAATGGTTTGCTAGGAATGGTGTCAAAGGTTAGAGGTTCATGGCAATTTGAGGAGGCTTGAATAAACGTTGATAGGTAACGCAGCATAGCGATAGAACGAAGCAACTAGCATAGCAATGATAGTAATGAGATCCAAGGTGACGGTCATCTTGCCTGAAATCCCGCAAGGAATAAGAACGAGTCCATGAAGAAGATGAGGCCACGAAGACGAACCAAGCGCAGACGAACGAGTCCTCACGATCGCAACGAAACGGGAACTATCGAGAAGAAGCACACAACATAGGTAAACACACCACCCATGAACAAGGCATGATGCACATCCAAGCATGATGCATGACAAAGCTACATGAAGCTACTCATGGCAAGAGAGGATGCAAACAAGTACTATCAAAACAAGTTTAAATGAGGCCGGAAACAACATATAACAATTCCGGTAAGTCCTCATATGCAAATTTCGAAATTGGTCCAGATCTGAATAAACCTTATGTTCAAGTTGTTAAACAGCAAGTTAAGATGCACCACGATGATCTACACGAAATTCTAGTCAAGTTACATATAAAGTTCATTAGATTCGGAGCTACGACCTAGAAGATATGAGCAAAACAAGATAAGCATGTCATTGATGCAAAATACATACAAACATCAATCAAACACCTCAAAACAAGGATGCAACATGATAATATGAAACTACATGCAATTCTAAGCAAGTTTCATATAGAGCACACTCAAAACGGAGCAACGGTTCAACACACACTATAAAAGTTGTCCAAAACAGCAACTAGGCATATTGCAAGCATCAAAACATTAAGCTACAGCATCTCAACGTGAAAACAAAAGGCATGGGCATGATGTGCAGGTAAAGCATTACAAAACATGAACACCGAGCTATCTCCAGAAATCACTAGAACATGCTCATAACGACTTGGCAAGATTGCAAATAATAACAGTTTCAGACTTAGCAGAAATAACATCAGGTTGCATTGTTTAGAGCTATCAAACAACATGTTACAGGAACTTATCATGGCAAACAAAGGCATGGCATGAATCTACTAATTGCATAGAACAAATGTCCTTTAGTGACCATGAGACAAAAGGGCACAGAAAATATGATGGCACCCATGTAAACATGGCAAGTTATATGACAGAATCATACAAGGCAGGAACAACAATAAGTAGGCATGTTGGTGAGCTTGAACCACTCACCACAGAGCAATACAAGGCAACTCACAGTAAGAAGACATGTTTATGAAACTAAACATGGCAAGAACAAGTTCATAGAGTGCATGGATCACTAGAAACAATCATGGCAACATTGAACTTAATGATAACAGGCTGACGGCAACATTATTTAGCAATTTGAGAGCAAGATTACAACAAGCTAAAGCACGCTATAATTTCAATAAAGGGAAGGGATGGATAGAGAATGACATGTATAACAAAACATCCTTAGTGAACATCTCCAGATTATGCACAGAATGACTATTAGCAGCAGGTTAACATAGCATCATGATATAGCAGATTCAGACATGCAAAACAGCAACAGCAAGAACCCTACTTAACAAGCTCGATGCACTCGCTACAGGAATCAAAAAAATATATGGATAGCACCCCTGTAAAGATGGCATGGCATAGATCAAAACACATGTAGAGCTCGAGTTCATAGGATGCACACATCAAATGCAACAAAAATGACAAATCATCAAGTTATAACAGTTTTAGCAGATTAACATCATATAGCACTTGCAACGATGATTCAGGCATCAAGATGAACTCAAATGAATATGATGCAATGGAACTAAATGAAGTACTCATCGAGGCGAACAATTTGACATATTACACGCACAAAACGAACTATGGATGCAGAGTTATGGCACGATGAACATGGCATGATAATGACAAAATACAGGGACTTGGGGGAATTTCGACCTCGGGGAAAAGTCAACCGCCGCGGATCTCGCTGGAGTTAAATCGCCGGAGAAGGTCGGCGGAGGCGGGACGGGTGCTCTCGGGCGGATTCGCCGGATCCGCCCGGGCGAGGCGCGACGGAGGCGAGAGGCGGCGGGCGCTGGCGGGCGGGCGCAGCCGCGGAGGAGGCACGGCGCGCCGGCAACCGGCGGCGGCGGTTGCCGGGGACGGCGCGCGACGAAGCGCGGGCCGCTCGGAGGAGCCGAGGCGGCGGCGACGGCGAACGGCGGCGGAGGGCGCAGCTGGCCGGGCGCTGGAGGCGGTGGGGCGCGGGCGGGCGGGCGGCGGCGCGGCGCCCACGCCGGGCGGCCGGCAGCGAGGGCGCGAGGCGGCGGGACGAGCGGGCCGGGCGGCGCTGGATCTGGCCGCTGGCCCGGATGGGCTCCGCGGGCCGGCGGCGCGGGGACGGCGGCGGAGGACACGTGGCGGAAGCTGGTTGGGCGCGGGGCGGCGGCTGGACGTGTCCGGTCCGGTCCGGACATGTCCGGCGCGGCGCGGAGGGGAAATTAGGGTTTCGGGGGAAAATCATCCGAAAATGGAGAGGGGAAGACGTTTTTATAGGTGGAGGGAGCTAGGAGAGTCCAAATGAGGAGCGGTTTTCGCCCACACGATCGTGATCGAACGAACGAGAGCATGGAGGGGAGTTTGCTGGGTTTTGGGCCACTTTGAGGGGGTGTTGGGCTGCAAGAGAAGGGGCTTTTGCGGTTACCCGGTTAACCGTTGGAGTATCAAACGACCTCCGAATGACACGAAACTTGACAGGCGGTCTACCGGTGCTATACCAAGGCCGCTTGGCAAACCTCGGTCCATTCCGAGAAAGTTTAACACCCGCAGACGAAAAGAGGCAAAAGGGGGCGCCGGGAGACATAGGAGTGCCGGTTTGCAAAACGGACAACGGGGAAAATGCTCGGATGCAAGAAACGAACACGTATGCAAAATGAGATGCACATGATGACATGATATGAAATGCAGATGATGACGTGGCAAAGTGCAACACGCAAGCACATGACATGGCAACGACGACGAATAACTGGCAGACACCTGGCGCATCGAATCCGGGGCGTTACATCAGCCGGGTGCAGTACAACATCCCAGATGTTCATCCCGCCGCCGTGATTAGCGCGTTCCATCCGAATGTGTACAATCGCAAGATGCGTGAAGAACTGGCGATGAACAAAGTTAAAGATGTGGCCGAACTTTATGTTCTGGCCGATAGATGCGCCCGGGCAGAAGAGGGAATGAAGTACCCCGGCGAGGATGCCGGCGCGGAAAGCGACTCTACTGATGAAGACACCGCCGCCCCGATGAAGAAGGGTCGGCATCGCAATAGGAAACGCAAGGGCAAGGTCGTGCTTGCCATCGAGGGATCCGACGACACCGGCGCCGCCAAGAAGGCCAAGGCATACGCCCAGGAAATCCATTGCCGGGTGCGCCGCCTGCCGGACCTTGGCAGCTGCCGACAAGCCAGGAGGCTCCGACAAGCAGTATTGCAAGATCCACCACACCAAGGGCCACGACCTCCAGAACTGCCGACAGGTCGAGATGCTTGCTGAAAAGCAAAAGGCCAAGTATGAGAGGCGGGACAAGGAGAAGGGTCAGGATGGTATCGAAGGATCCGACAAGAAGCGTGGCGGCCAAGGAGGCCGCCGCGGCAGGGATAACCAGCAAGAGAGGCCCGCTCGGGGCCGTGACAAGAAGCAGGAAGATGATGATCATGACGAGGACGCCGAGTCCAGCGAGCAAGAGTTTCAGAAGGCTACGGAGGCCATGTGCGTCGATGGTGGTGCCTCGCTACACACTTCTCACGGCCAGCTCAAGCAGTGGGCGCGTGAGATCACAGCAGCGGAGCCATCGTTCGACACTCAGAAGCCGCTGAAGTGGTCCAGCACGCCTAATGATACGTCTCCAACATATATATAATTTATGAAGTATTCGTGCTATTATATAATCTGTTTTGGATGTTTATGGGCTTTATTATGCACTTTTATATTATTTTTGGGACTAACCTATTAACCGGAGGCCCAACCTAAATTGCTGTTTTTTGCCTATTTCAGTGTTTCGCAGAGAAGGAATATCAAACAGAGTCCAAACGGAATGAAACCTTCGGGAGAGTTATTTTTGTAACGGAAGCAATCCAGGAGACTTGGAGTAGACGTCAGGGAAGCTTCGAGGTGGCCACAAGGCAGGGAGGCACGCCTGCCCCCTGGGCGCGTCCCCACCCTCGTGGCTCCCCTGACTGACTTATTTCGCCTATATATCCATATACCCTAAAAACATATGGAAGCAGAATAGATCAGGAGTTCCGCCGCCGCAAGCCTCTGTAGCCATCAAAACCCAATCGGGACCCTGTTCCGGCACCCTACCAGAGGGGGGAACCCTCACCGGTGGCCATATTCATCATCCCAACGCTCTTTGATACGTCTCCGTCGTATCTACTTCTCCAAACACTTTTGCCCTTGTTTTGGACTCTAATTTCATGATTAGAATGGAACTAACCCGGACTGACGCTGTTTTCAGCAGAAATTCCATGATGTTGTTTTATGTACAGAAAACAAAAGTTCTCGGAATGACCTGAAACTCCACGGAACATCTAGTTAAAAATAATAAAAAATCCTTGCCAAAGATGAAGACCAGGCGTGGGCCCCCTGGAGCTCCTCCGACGCCAACTCCAACTCTATATATTTGCTTTCAGGGAGAAAAAAAATCAAGGAGAAGAAATCATCGTGTTTTACAGAATATTTCTGGAGGGCTGATCTGGAGTCCGTTCGGGGCTCCGGAGAGGGGGATTCGTCACCGTCGTCATCATCAACCATCCTCCATCACCAATTTCATGATGCTCACCGCCGTGTGTGAGTAATTCCATCGTAGGCTTGCTGGACGGTGATGGGTTGGATGAGATCTATCATGTAATCGAGTTAGTTTTGTTAGGGTTTGATCCCTAGTATCCACTATGTTCTGAGATTGATGTTGCTATGACTTTGCTATGCTTAATGCTTGTCACTAGGGTCCGAGTGCCATGATTTCAGATCTGAACCTATTATGTTTTCATGAATATATGTGAGTGTTTGATCCTATCTTGCAATTCTATAGTCACCTACTATGTGTTATGATCCAGCAACCCCGAAGTGACAATAATCGGGACCACTCCCGGTGATGATCATAGTTTGAGGAGTTCATGTATTCACTATGTCCTAATGCTTTGTTCCGGTTCTCTATTAAACGGAGGCCTTAATATCCCTTAGTTTCCATTAGGACCCTGCTGCCACGGGAGGGTAGGACAAAAGATGTCATGCAAGTTCTTTTCCATAAGCACGTATGACTATATTCGAATACATGCCTACATTACATTGATGAATTGGAG
Organism: Aegilops bicornis; assembly: GCA_021605145.1. Lineage (NCBI taxonomy): Eukaryota > Viridiplantae > Streptophyta > Magnoliopsida > Poales > Poaceae > Aegilops > Aegilops bicornis. Next base: position 190,478,315 of record CM038675.1, read on the forward strand.
CTAGTTACATGTCACCCTATGTTATGATTGTTACATGATGAACCGTGATCCGGCATAATTATCCATCACCGATCCAATGCCTACGAAGTTTTCCATCTACCGGGTTTACGCTTATTTACTGTCCCGTTGCTACATCGTTACAATCACTACAAAACACCAAAAATATTACTTTTGCTTTCATTACTCTTTTGTTACCATTACCACTACTATCATATTACTTTGCTACTAAATACCTTGCTGCAGATATTAAGTTATCCAGGTGTGGCTGAATTGACAACTAAGTTGCTAATACTTGAGAGTATTCTTTGGCTCCCCTTGTGTCGAATCAATAAATTTGGGTTGAATACTCTACCCTCGAAAGCTGTTGCGATCCCCTACACTTGTGGGTTATCAAGACTAATTTCTGGCGCCGTTGCCAGGGAGCATAGCTCTATTCTTTGAGTCACTTGGGATTTATATCTGCTGGACACTATGAAGAACAAGAAAGACGCTAAGACAAAAATGTATCCCTCAACTACGAGGGGAGGTAAGGAACTGCCATCTAGCTCTGCACTTGATTCACCTTCTGTTTTGAGTAAGCTTGCGACACCTAAACCTGCTTCTGCTATTCGTTCTGATATGTCGCATGTTATTGATGATGCCACTTCTGCTATGCATGATACTTATGATGAAATTATTTCTATGCTTGATACTACTGTGCCCCTTAGTGAATTTCTTGATGAACAATTGCTAGGGCTAGAGAGAAAGAAATTATTCAATCTGATCATGTTGATGAAATTGATGATGAAAACATGCATGTTATTCCTGAGGGTTATATTTTTGATAAAGAAGCTTCTGCGGCTATTTTAGCTTGCAAAGATAATGATGAGCTTAGAAGGTTATTAGCTAAATGGAATAAGCAATCGCTTAATGATAGAAGGAGGCCCGACCCTGCTTTTGCTACTTCACCTATTTGTGTTGCTGATAAGGATTATGAATTCTCTGTTGATCCTGATATAATTACTTTGGTTGAATCTTATCCTTTTTATTGTTACGAATCTGAAACTGTTGTGGCACATCTTACTAAATTAAATGACATAGCCACCCTGTTCACTAATGATGAGAGATCTCGCTACTTTTATATACTTCAAATATTTCCATTCTCATTAAAGGGTGATGCTAAGTAATGGTTTAATTCTCTTGATCCTGGTTGTGTGCGTAGTCCCTAGGATATGATTTATTACTTCTCTGCTAAATATTTCCCTGCTCATAAGAAACAAGCTGCCTTAAAGAAAATATACAATTTTGTGAAAATTGAAGAAGAGAGTCTCCCACAAGCTTGGGGGAGGCTTCTCAAGTTGCTTAATGCTTTGCCTGATCATCCTCTTAAGGAAAATGAAATACTTGATATTTTTTATAATGGACTAACCGATGCTTCCAGAGATTACCTGGATAGTTGTGCTGGTTCTCTTTTCAGGGAAAGAACACCGGATGAAGCTGAAATTCTATTGAATAATATGTTGACAAATGAAAATAATTGGGCACCTCCCGAGCCAGCTCCTGCTCCAAGCCTATTCCTAAACCAACTCCGACGAAGAGAGGTGTTCTATTTCTCAATACGAAGATATGCAAGAGGCAAAGAAATCTATGAAAGAAAAAGGTATTAAAGCTGAAGATGTTAAGAATTTACCTCCTATTGAAGAAATACATGGTCTTAATCTACCGCTGTTGAAGAAACATATGATCTTAATCCATCACCTATTGAAGAACCTCCGTGTTTTGATAACCCGACACGTAGTAAAGGTAAATTCTCTCTATAGATATGATAGAGCTGAAATCCCTCCTACTAAAATTGCTAGCCAATGCTTGGAGGAGTTTGATAACTTTATTGTTAAACAAGAAAATTTCAGTGCTTATTTTGGTAGACAATTAAAACAAAATGCTTATATGATTAAACACTTGGGTGACTATATGGCTAATATTAGAGGTGAACTTAAACTTGTTAGCAAACATGCTTCTATGGTTACCACTCAAGTAGAACAAGTACTTAAGGCTCAAAATTATTTTCTCAAGGAAATGAAGAGTAAGAAAAATGATTATGCTGTTAGAGTGGGTACTAGAACTGGTAGAATGACTCAGGAACCTTTGTATCCTGAAGGCCACCCTAAAAGAATTGAGCAAGATTCTCAGAGAAATAATATTGATGTACCTAGTTCTTCTAAAAGGAAGAAAAAGAAAAATGATAGGACTTTGCAAACTTCTAGTGAACCTATTGCTAAACCACCTGAGAATCCCAATGATATCTCTATGTCTGATGCTGAAACACAATCTGGTAATGAACATGAACCTAGTGAAAATGTTAATGATGATGTTCATGATGATGCTCAACCTAGTAATGATAATGATGTAGAAATTGAACCTGCTGTTGATCTTGATAACCCACAATCAAAGAATCAATGTTATGATAAGAGAGACTTTGTTGCTAGGAAACATGGTAAAGAAAGAGAACCATGGGTTTAGAAACCCATGCCTTTTCCTACCAAACCATCCAAGAAAAAGGATGATGAGGATTTTGAGCGCTTTGCTAAAATGATTAGACTTATCTTTTATGTATGCGATTGACTGATATGCTCAAAATGAATCCTTATGCTAAATATATGAAAGACATTGTTACAAATAAAAGAAAGATACCGGAAGCTGAAATTTCGTCTGTTCGGCCGTTGCCATCAGGAAGGATGCCTCATCCCGTCTTTAAAGACGGCACTGTTGCTAAAGGAACTTTGGCTATCGGCCAAACTCTCTGGCTAAGCGGTTTTCTTATGACCGCCTGTTCGGCCGCTGCGCCGATGATGACTTCTCGGGTCATCGAAAGCAATCTTCACGTCAACTCGAAACTCGCCGAGCAGTTAGATCCGATGGAGCTCTCTTCCTTAAACGAGCTCCAGGATCGCATCGCCTCCCTGGGAGTCGCTACAGACTACGATAAGATTGGGCCTAAACCCGATCTGAGAGAGATTAACTCTCCCCAGGTCACCCATCACGTTGCTGTGGTGGAGGAACAATGCGGCGACCCTTCATCTATCTTAAGGACTAGCTATGTCCGGATTCCCGATCCCTCCAAGCCGGATACCCGCGGAAGGGAGGACGTCACTCAAGACCTGAACTTAGAGTCAGGCAACGGGCTAGATTCATTGGACAACATCCAAAAATCCAAACTTCCGAGTTCGGAAACTCCTTGGCCCTTGAGTCTCAGATTGGGTGAGGTTTCGGATTTAATTCCACCCACCCACCAACATATGCGATCTATCCAAAATTAGGCAAGAGCCCGAGGAAACAAAAGACATCATTATTGGGTGATTCCTCCTGGTTATGAACAGGATAAAGGACTACCGCGAGGAAGACGCAATTTCATTCTTCTGCAATAATTGCACGGACAAGGGAATCCTCAACGCCATAGGTCACCGTGAAATTAGACGCTTTGCTGACTTGGCATCCATAGTACAAAAGTACTGTGCGATGGAAACCGCCTGGAAAACCGAAGTAATATTTTGGGACAATCCGGCCCCGAATACAAACCCAGTCCGAGATAAAAGGGTGCATTATCGCCAGTCACTCGGGTTAAACACCAAAAAACAAAAACCCCCTACAGGGCATGGAACCATACTGGTGGGATGGCTCAATGGACCTCAGAAATTCATAGTACAGAGGGCGCCACACCAACTCATAGCCTCAGAGCATGTTGGATACTCCGGCAGTGGCCAAAAGTGGCGAAGAGCTTCTAACCCCGTAATCCACAGAGCACCAGCCTGTGGATACCAAAGACGGTATTAACAGTCTTCGAGACTTTCGCATCAAATAATATGCGGAAACGAACACTCCGCAGCCTTGCCGAAGTCTACCAAGTAGCAACGATAAACCCATGGAGTGACACGGCTATTACCTTTAATGCCAGTGATGAACCTAAATTCCGAACAGCCCGAGCACCAGCCGCATTGGTCCTCAGTCCAATAGTGGACGGCTTTCGCCTTACCAAGGTACTCATGGACGGTGGTAGCGGATTGAACCTCATTTACGAGGAAACCCTTTGAAAAATGGAAATAGACTGGAGCCGCATTGAGCGAAGCAGCACAACCTTTAGAGGAATAATCCCCAGTCGGGAAGCGTGCTGTACAGGAAAAATCACACTGGATGTGGTGTTCGCACGCCGGATAATTACAGGTCCGAGGAGGTCACGTTCCAAGTGGCCCCTGCTCAGCATGGATACCATGCTCTATTAGGGCGAGAGGCATTCACAATTTTTCAAGCTATACCCCATTACGGGTACATGAAGCTCAAAATGCCCGGGCCCAACGGAATCATCACTCTTGCTAGTGACCCGGACATAGCACTCCCGCCGAAAATAAGACAGCAGCACTGGCCCTTGAGGCACTATCCGAAGCCCTAGCGGCCGAGGTGTCGGCGTTCTGGGAACGGAGGTCCCCAGACTTGCCTGCTTGCGGCCTGCAGCGTGGCTCAAAGGAGGCCCAGGACAGCCCATCTTCATAAACACAAGCTCAAGACCCTCGCTAGGGGCCAAGCCTCACGGGGCGGACGACAAGGAGCTTCCTCAGGTACGGCCTCGTCAGGCTGGCTCATGAGGAGGCGGAGAGTTCAAGGCAGGGTACCTCGCGAGGTGCCCATGACGCAAGCCATGACGACCAAGGGCGCCTGGGCGCCAGCCAGCAGCGTCCTCCTTTCCTCTTTGGTGCAAAGGGAGCAAGCGCAGGAGAGAGCATCAAGCAAAGGCATCCGCTTGGTGCAACAAGACCAAGACCAGCCCCAACGGCCGGAAGGAGTCATCGTGGAGCCCAAGCAGGCGTCATCACCAGAGCCTTTGGCAGGCGAGGACCAACTTTAGTCACGATAAGTGTACCCGCTGTTCCCCTTCAAAATGGCCAATTGTTGGCGCCCTTCCCGCTCAATATTTGGGAAGAGGCCCAGGGCCTTCGCCTATAAATAGGAGTAGCCACACTCAGGATCGGGGGACGATCGATCAGGACGATAGAGATCCGGCATTTGGAATCCAGAGAAAGAGGAAGAGAGATAGAAACCCGATCCTCAAGCTAGATCGATGGGACACCATCCTGCAGTTCGTCACACCCACCAAGAACAGGCCCTCGCGAGGCTGTTCTTCCCTCAGATCGTTCTTCATCAGCCCAAGAGGCAATCCACCACACCACAAACTAGAGTAGGATATTACACCACAACGGTGGCCCGAACTAGTATAAATCTCGTGTCTCTTGTGCTGTTCTTTCTAGTAGTTTAGGTCCCTGCGATTCGGCGAGGTACGAGATGGTGGAGGGTTGGATCTCCGCGCGCACCCCAGAGTTCGAACCTTAAGGGTCTGCCGGAACCCGAAATCCGACATTTGGCGCGCCAGGTAGGGGTGCGCCGGGATCCTCCTTTCGTCGCCTCGTTCTTCCGCAACCACCGCAACCATCTCTGACGCTCGTCGGGCCCGCGACGAGCACCGAGCCGCCCTCGCCTCCCATGTCGCCCAGACGGCTCTGCCGGGCGGGCGCCCTGCCGTTTCGTCGCTTTGCCGTCAACGCTGCCACCGGCCCGGCGGGGAACGAAAGCAAGCGTTGCCCCAAAGACCCGTCCATGAGGCAGGACGGCCGCACCGCCACGCCGCTCACCCCCGCTGGTTCTTCGCCACGCTGCGTGCGCTGCCATGGAGACCCGAAGGCGCTCATCGCGCTAACGAGCTCCTGCGCTACCGCCCGTCGACAGCGTCACGAAGAATGGCTCGACCGAAGTCGCCGAAGCTCGTCTGCGCTGCAGAGGCGACACTGCGCCGTCCGTCTCGCCGCACCGCCCACTTCGCGGGCAATGAAGCTCCCGGGGCGCCTCAGCCGCCTCCTCCTCAAGACGGCGCCTTGGCCCCAAGGCGCGCGGTCCCTGGGTGGAACCCGTTCCGCCAGGGCCGACGCGGCAAGAGCAGAGCTGCCAAGAAGTTCCTCGCCCGCAAGAAGCTGCTCGAGCGCTCCCCGCTCCAGCATGTGAAGACCCTGTGCTGCCCCTAGCCGCGGCGCAGGGAGGCCCACAAGACCAAGCCCTCTGTCGTTCGAGACCCCCTGCAGCCACGGCGGGCTGCCGCGCCTTCACCTCCGAGCTGCGCAGCGTCGCGTGGCCCGCCAAGTTCAAGCCAGACCTGCCTCCATGCTACGACGGCACGGCTGACCCTACGGAGTTCCTCCAGCTCTACGAGCTGGGCATCGAGGCTGCCAACGGGGATGAAAGGGTCATGGCGAACTGGTTTCCCATGGCACTCAAGGACGGGGCCCGCACCTGGCTCCTGAACCTGGCCCAAGGCACGATCTCTTCCTGGGCCGAGATGCGTACCCGCTTCATCGCCAACTTCCAGGGTACTCGCGACCGGCCACCCGCCGTGAGCGACATGCGCCGAATCAAGCAACAGCCAGGGGAAACCCTGCAAAAGTACATCCAGCGCTTCAACAAAGCGCGCCTCAAGATCCCAAGTGTAACGGAGGAGGCCATCATCTCTGCCTTCTCCGACGGCGTGCGCGACGTCAAGATGAAGGAGGAGCTGGTGATGCATGAAGATCTGTGCACCTCCCTGGAGTTGTTCAACTTGGCGACCAAGTGCGCCAGTGGCTGAGGAGGGCGCCTCTCCTCCTCGAGCTGCCTGCCGCGGATCCCGAAGAGAAGAAGTCCAAGGCCAAGGACGTGAAGCGCAAAGGGGCTGCCGTGCTCGCGGCTGAACCGCACCAAGCGAGGCGAGATCAGCCCGAGTCCTCCAAGGGCAGCCAAGATCGCTGCGTGTACCACGACCTCCACACCCACAACACCAATGAATGTCAAGAGCTTCGGTCAGGCGCGACTCGGGCAGACGCCCGAAAGCAGCGATCGGGCTACGGCCGAGGAGGAGGAAGGAATGCAGGACGCCGGAAGATCATGCCAGCGCCAAGGGTGGCGCGACCAACCTCACGAGGACCGCTGGCAAGACCCACCTCGCGAGGGGCTGGAGGATCAGCCTCGTGAGGATCGCCTGCAAGGGAACGAGGGCTCCCTCCGCTGCCGCCACCGCCAAGGAGAATCGAAGACCGTCATCAGACGAGGGGCTGGGGCTTCCAGAAGCGCGTGCGATCGCTCGCATCCTGGGTGGAGCTCAAGCCCCACCTCTCGGCGCATCTTCAAGCAGTTCGCCCGTGAAGTGAATGCAGTCCTCCCCAAGCTCGATTCCACGCGCCCTCTCAGGTGGTCGGCGTGCGCCATCACGTTCAGCTCAGCGGATCAGCTCAAGTGCGCAACCACAGCCGGAGTTCTCCCGATGCTTTGCTCCCCAATCATCAGCAATGTGCTAGTCACCAAGACCCTCATCGACGGCGGAGCAGGGCTCAACGTCCTGTCCGTGGAGACATTCAACAATCATCAAGTGCCTTACAGTCAGCTTCAGCCAACCAAGCCTTTCTCTGGAGTCACCGACGGCTCCACGGTCCCGATCGGGTAGGTCCGCCTTCCTATCACCTTCGGGGCCCGCGACAACTACCACACCGAGCTCATCGACTTCGACGTCGCCCACATTCGCTTTGCCAGACAACGCCATCCTCGGTACCCAGCGTTGGCCAAATTCATGGTCAGAACCCACCACGGCTACAACGCGTCCTCAAGATGCCGTGAAGCGGCGGAGTCATCACGGTGCCTCGTGAAGAGAGAGACGCGGTGTGCTTCTGGCGAGCTTTCAGAGCCGCATCACCGGAAGACCTGCACCACGCAGCAGGAGGCCTCCAAGCCGCACTCCAAGAAGAAGAAGACATCGACCGCCCGGCTCCTCAAGAGACAGCCCCTCAGTCCCGTGATCGGGCCAGGGGGAGCCTCCTTCCATCGCATAGGAAAGCGCGCAGCGCCCTCCTCAGCAGGCTCGGGGCTCTCCCCTGGAGGGCTGCCGACCTCGCCAAGGTCTCGAGGGAGGCGCTTGGGCACCACATGGAGGCGTGTTTCGAAGCACGTTTCCCGCAAGCAGGAGCAAGACCAGGAGGACAGAGCCCTCAAGAGTTCGTCAGCAAGGCCATTTAGGAGCTACAGGAGTCAAGGGTCATGAGGGGCAGCCGCCGCCTACCCGTTGTGGCCCCCCATCCAGGCGAGGATGGTGGGCTGCGCGTCTACATCGACATACCAGGGCTCAACCGGGCCGCATCTCAAGAGCGCCTCTGGCCCTCGCGAGTGGGACGTTGCGAGGGTCCACCCCACAGCTACGTACGCATGCCTTATGGCCTGCCAAACGCGGCTGCTGCGTACCAGCGTCTCATGAGGACCATCCTGGAGGCTCAAGAGGTCAGGCACGCCGCAGCCCTGGCGGAGATGGAGATGGCCCGCGAGGAGCCACCAGCGCCTCCGGAGCATCCCGAGGCCCCAAGGCCTGGGGGCTCGTGAGGGTCGGCTCCCGCAGCCCACCGAGTCTGCTACATCAACAACCCTTCATCCCCAACATCACCAGGTGACATCTTTAAGTTTCATTTCCGGCTGGGAGCGCCTTCAGGGCCGCATTATTCCCAGGCCGCGTGGGTCCGTCCCTGCGGCATGTATCCCTTTTATTTCATGTCTTTAGCTTATCCTGTTGGGGGCGCCTCAGTGCTGCATCATCCCCAAGCCGCTCGGGCCACCCCAATGCATGTATCCTCCTTGTGTTTTCCTTAGGATTATGCTCTCGCTCCACCATGCTTGTTATTTGGTGCCTTTTCCTGGGTGGCGGAATCTTGCACGTTAAAGGGGGGGTGCCTGAGCATCGCGACTTAGGGCTCCTACCGGCTCTCCGGCCCTCACCCTCTGGTCTTGTCCATGGCATCACGACCTGGCTTGCCAGCGACGGCTGAGACCAGCCCGAGAGCCGGGACCCGAGGACGTAGAGTTTCGTCATCTAACCCAGCCTGTGCATTAAAGGGGGGGTGCCTGAGCATCGCGACTTAGGGCTCCTACCGGATCTCCGGCCCTCACCCTCTGTTCTTGTCCATGGCATCGCGACCTGGCTTGCCAGCGACGGCTGAGACCAGCCCGAGAGCCGGGACCCGAGGACGTAGAGTTTCGTCATCTAACCCAGCGTGCGCGTTAAAGGGGGGTGCCTGAGCATCGCGACTCAGGGCTCCTACCGGCTCTCCGGCCCTCACCCTCTGGTCTTGTCCATGGCATCGCGACCTGGCTTGCTGCCGACGGCCGAGACCAGCCCGAGAGTCGGGACCCGAGGACGTAGAGTTACGTCATCGAACCCAGCCTGTGCATTAGAGGGGGGGTGCCTGAGCATCGCGACGTAGGGCTCCTACCGGATCTCCGGCCCTCACCCTCTGTTCTTGTCCATGGCATCGCGACATGGCTTGTCAGCGACGGCTGAGTCCAGCCCGAGAGCCGGACCCGAGGACGTAGAGTTTCACATCTAACCCAGCTTGCGCGTTAAAGGGGGTGCCCGAGCATCGCGACTCGGGGCTCCTACCGGCTCTCCGCCTCACCCTCTGGTCTTGTCCATGGCATCGCGACCGGCTTGCCGCCGACGGTGAGACCAGCCCGAGAGTCGGGACCCGAGGACGAGAGTTTTGTCATCTAACCCAGCTTGCTGCGTTAAAGGGGGTGCCCGAGCATCGCGACTCAGTGGCTCCTCTTGGCTCTCCGCCCTCACCCTCTGGTCTTGTCCATGGCATCGCGACTGGCTTGCCACCGACGGCCGAGACCAGCCCGAGAGCCGAGACCGGAAGACGAGAGCACCGACATCCGCCAAATTTGCAGGAACACACTCGAAGATAAGGCTCAGAGCCAGCGCGAAGCCGCCTTGAGGTAGGGCCTCGTGAGTCCCGCTGGCTCACGGGTGCCCAGATACACCTCGTCCAGCCCTAAAGTGCCACCACGTGTCGTGGTGGGGCCAGATACGCCTGGGGCTCCTCCCGAGGGGAGCCCCTCCCATGTTCCATGGAAGCACCATGCTTCGCTACTGGTCGACGACATCGCCGAGGAGCGGCTATGCCCGTCAGACGCATGCGGAAGCGCTTATGCTCGCGCTGGTGATAAACAATCGAGGGTGGCCTCCGGGTCGCATCAACCTCGTGGAGCCCAGAGCTCAGCGTCGGCCTGCCGCAACGCCTCCCCTTGGGAGCGCCATGAGGGCTGGGCACGGGGTTGCGCTGGTCACGCCCAGACGCACGCCACCCAGCCAGGCCCCTCGGGCCTGGGTTGTCGCACGTCACTCCTCGAGCGGAGCCAAGGTACGCATGCCATTTGAGCGTCAAGGGGGACTCATGAGCATCGCGACTCAGGAGCCTAACTGGTCACGTAGCCCCTCACCCCTTAGTTCCGAAAGGCTAACGGCGGTTGAGGTATGCGCGGGGCCGGGCTCTGCAGACGTAGAACGGCGGATCCGCCCGCGTCTCACCTCCCTACTTGCTGTTCGTGCGCCAAGGGGGACTCCTGAGCATCGCGACTCAGGAGCCTAACTTGTCACGTAGCCCCTCACTCCTTGGTCCCGTCCTGGTTTCTGGTCGGGGCTAATGGCGGCTGAGGTATGCGCGGGGCCGGGCTCTGCCGGCGTAGAACGTAAAGCAAGTAGGAAGCACAAATTTCAAGGAATTCAAAAGCAAATATTACATTCCACACTATTATCGCAATACCAAACACAAGTTTAAACGCCTCCCCGAGGCATGATACATGTGCAGGAATTAAAAGCAAGACAGGAGCCATAACGGAGTCACTTGTCGGCGGTGGAGCAGCGCGGAGTGGGCTCGCCTCGTGAAGTAGCAGGCTGGCAGCGCCGCTTCGCTTGGTGTCAAGGCCCGAACTTCCCCAAAGAGCCTCCGCGACCCTTCACAGCCTCGGCAACAAGGGGCTTGCATGCTTGCCGCTTGCGGCTCCAAAGAAGCTGTCCATGTCGACGCTGGGATCGCGAAGATAGATGTGGGTGAGGCTCCGTCTGCCGCAGAAGACAAGACACACGCCTCGGCCTCAGCCGTGGGGCCAAGACCAAGGGAGACATCTTCAAGAGCACGAATCAGGAAGGGAAGCAGCTTGGCGGGGCCGTCCTCTGCACCGGCCAGTGGGCTCTCCAGGCCGCTATCATAAATTTCCCTCAGCAAGGCGCGGGCCTTCACCTCCATATCCACGCGATCTTCGGCAAGAACCCGCGCCTTGGCGTAAAGCTCGACCTTCCTCGCCTCCAGTTCCTGCTCCAGCGCGCCTAGGCGATCACGACGCTTCTTCAGCTTGGCCTCCTGGTCCTTGACGGCCGCCTCGCGAGCCTTCATGCTTTCCTCCTGCTCCTGGCGGAGGTGGGCCTCCTCGGCAAGCTGGTTACTGCAGGCCCTTCACCGCCCTCCAACGCCTCACAACGACCTTGGATGTCGGCTGCCTCCCCAGGCAGCATCGCGGGCTACCTTCGCCTCACGAACAGCCTGCTTCTCCTCGTCGCAAGCCGTCGAGGCCTGGACCAGCGCCGCCCGAATCGAAGCGTCAGCGCGAATCTAGCCAGAGGCCAGCTCCAAGCGCCCGGCCACCAAGCGAGGGTCGGCGCCCAGAAGATCCTGCCATGATCGGTCCAATTCAGCGGCAGCACGATCCAGATGGGAGGAGTCGAGAGACAACAGTTGGTGGAGTAGGAGGAGATGGCGGCAGCCATCTGCGCCGAGGCGGAACCTGGCGCCACGACAACAGTGGAGGCAGCGCCAAGCAAGGGCAGCTCGGGAGTCGCCTGGGCCAAGGGGGCTGAGCTCACCCCAGCGGGCTCAGCCAGGCCTCGCGAGGGCGCCCGGGCAGGAGAGGCCTGGGCGTCAGGATCATCTTCCTTTTCGGGCAGCGGCACCGTCACGGATGGAGCCTCAGGAGCCCCCTTCAGCTTCTTCGCCGCGGGCGCCGGCCTGGCCGAAGAACATGGACATTAGATCTCGCAATCAGAGCAATAATCAAGACGGAAAGCAGGCACTTACAGGTCGTCGCTGGTGGACTCGAGCAGCCTCCGGCCATACTTGAAGCCCGAGAGCCGGCTGCAGGGATCAACTTCAAGGGGATCAGGAGCCGGAAGCGTGTCTGCGGACCGCCCCGGGGCCGGGGCGGACCCGCGGGGGACCAGCCCAGTCCGGTCCTTCTTCGGGATCGGGGGCAGGCTTCGGCCTCCCCGCTCACCCTCATCCTCGACGTCGTCGCTCTCAGGGAGGCGGAGAACGCGGGGCCTGCGCCACAGGGGGGAGCCCTCGACTCTGCCCCTGAATCAACCCCCTCTCCTGGCTCTTTTTCCTCCACCTCTTCGCCGGATTCGGAAGAGGACACGTCCACCAGGTCCTCCGGAGCCTCCACGGGCACGGGCCCGTCCCCATTGAAGACGGGCATGGGCCCCACTACCTGCTCCCAATCCTCACGAAGGAATAGGGGCGCGGGGGCGCCCTCCAGTCTAGCCACATCGCCCCCGACCAAGGACTGGAGGACCGTCGCCAGGTCCTCGCTCGCCAGGGCCACGGGGCTCGGGTGAGGCCTCCACATCGGAAGCGAGTACTGGCGAAGCGGAGCCAGTTGGTGCTCCAAGAACTCGCTCAGCAGCGACGCACCGGTCAGCTTCCCCGCCACCGCGTCGGCCGGCTTCAGATCTGCATCCATCTTCTCCAGCACCAGCTTCGCTCGGGACCAGTCGTCGGAGCTCTCGGCGGGCTCCGTGGGCATGATCAGCCATGGGTGGATACGCCCAGCATCCACCAAGACCCACTTGCTCCTGAAACCCTCAATCCGCTTCCCAGGGTTTGAAATGGCGATGGCTCCGCCGTATGCAAGGAAGCTCGCGCACGCGGAGGCGGAGCCACGAGAGGTTCGGAGGAAGAAGTAGTGGCGCAGCAAGGCCGCCGAGGGTTTCACCCCAACATGGGCCTCACAATAGTAGGCGAAGATTGCCAGAAGAAGGACGGAGTTGGGATGAAGGTGCAGAGTTTGGATGTTGTAGTGACGGAGGACGGAGAAGAAGAACTCAGAGAAGGGAGGCACCAGACCAGCAATGATGGCGCTCGCAAAGAACGGGTAGAAGGTACTCCCCCGACCCTCAGGGGCGGAGGAGCCGGCCTTGAGCACCGCCGTTCCATTGACGCCATGCGCCTCCGCCAACCGGGCGATCGAGGCAAGGCTCGCTGACACACTTGGCGGGTCCAAGGTAGGAGAGTACCAGGCCCCAGCCGGGGTTTGGCGAGGAGCCATGACTGGCTAGGGCACGAAGGCGGAGTAGATCTGAAGGTCTTGGAAGCAAGGAGGAGAGGCGCAAGAAAGGGGATCTGAGCAGCAACTGGAGAAAGTAAAGGGGGCAAGGAAGATGCCGCTCTATTATCAACCCGCGCGGTTGCAGAGGCTCCCACGTCCAATCAACCGCCACGCGGCGCCCAAGGCCGCAGGCTGTTAGGGCCCACGACGCTTCGCACTTGCCCTTTCGCCTCTCTGCTCGGCCAAGTTCGGGCGCACCATGGGCCCGGGGGCTACTGTCGGCGTTCTGGGAACGGGGGTCCCCAGACTTGCCTGCCTGCGGCCTGCGGCGTGGCTCGAAGGAGGCCTGTGACATCCCATCTTCATCAACACAAGCTCAAGACCCTCGCGAGGGGCCAGATTGCTGGGCGGACGACAAGGAGCTTCCTCGAGCACGGCCTCGTCAGGCTGGCTCATGAGGAGGCGGAGAGTTCAAGGCAGGGTACCTCGCGAGGTGCCCATGACGCAAGCCATGATTTACCAAGGGCGCCCGGGCGCCAGCCCGCAGCGTCCTCCTTTCCTCTTTGGTGCAAAGGGAGCAAGCGCAGGCGAGAGCATCAAGCAAAGGCACCCGTTTTGGTGCAACAAGACCAAGACCAGCCCCAACGGCCGGAAGGGAGTCATCGTGGAGCCCAAGCAGGCGTCATCACTGTGAGCCTTTGGCGGCGAGGACCAACTTTAGTCACGATAAGTGTACCCGCTGTTCCCCTTCAAAATGGCTAATTGTTGGCGCCTTCCCGCTCAATATTTGGGAAGAGGCCTGTGGCCTTCGCCTATAAATAGGAGTAGCCACACTCAGGATCGGGGACGATCGATCAGACGATAGAGATCCGGCATTTGGAATCCAGAGAAAGAGGAAGAGAGATAGAAACCCGATCCTCAAGCTAGATCGATGGGACACCATCCTGCAGTTCGTCACACCCACCAAGAACAGGCCCTCGCGAGGCTGTTCTTCCCTGTACTGTTCTTCATCAGCCCAAGAGGCAATCCACCACACCACAAACTAGAGTAGGATATTACACCACAATGGTGGCCCGAACTAGTATAAATCTCGTGTCTCTTGTGCTGTTCTTTCTAGTAGTTTAGGTCCCTGCGATTCGGCGAGGTACGAGACGGTGGAGGGTTGGATCTCCGCTCGCACCCCAAAGTTTGAACCTTAAGGGTCTGCCGGAACCCGAAATCCGACACGAGGAACTGACTGCGCTGCGCTCCATGGTGAACAGGGACGACGTGATACTCGATAAAAGATCCAAGTCCACCTCCTTTAAACCGGCGGACGAAATAGTCAAATTCCAAGTCCATCCAATGGACCCTACAAAAATAGCCTCCATCGGGGCGCAATTAAACCCTGATGTAGACGCCAGACCACGAGAATTCCTACTGAAAATTGGGACATTTTTACCGCACCCTTGAGACATGCCAGAATCCCACGTCGGCCGGATTTAGCACAGACCTAAACATCCTAAAAGGATTCAAGCCAGTCCAACAGGCTCTTCGGCGTTTCTCCGAACCCAAGAGACAAGCCATGGGAGAGGAGCTAGCCAAACTATTGGAGGCCGGATTCATCAGAGATATAAAACATCCGGAATGGCTAGCAAACCTGTTGATGGTTCCAAAGAAGGACAAATCCTGGCGCCTATGCGTCGATTTCAAGGACCTCAACAAGGCTTGCCCAAAGGATCCCTTCCCCCTCCCCCGCATTGATCAAATTATCGATGCTACCGCATGACACGATTCATTGTGTTTCCTCGACGAATACTCCGGCTACCATCAAATTAAGATGGCAGAGCTTGACCAAGCCGCAATGGCATTCATCACCCCATACGGCCCATTCTGCTTCAACACAATGCCCTTCGGGCTCAAAAACGCCGACGCAACATATATCAGATGATTCAGACATGTCTGGCAAACCAGATCGGAAAAACAGTGGAGGCATACGTAGATGATGTGGTCTTCAAAACCAAGCATGTCGAAACTCTAGTAGACGACTTGAGGCTCACATTCGATAACCTCCGAACATATGACATCAAGCTTAACCCGGAAAAATGCGTTTTCGGCGTACTAGCCGGAAAGCTCTTGGGCTTGATTGTATCCGGTAGAGGAATTGAAGCAAACCCAGCTAAGATCCGAGATCTGTCACAATTGGATATCCCAAAGGACCTCAAACAAATACAAAATTGATCGATGCGTGGCGGCTCTAAGCCGCTTCATCTACCGCTTTGGAGAAAAGGCATTACCCCTTTATCGCCTCCTCCGGCGCACCGAACACTTCGAGTGGACGGATGCCGCCACGGCCGGTCTCGAAGAAATAAAAGCCATATTGGCAACAAACCCGGTCCTGGCCACGCCTAATATGGGCGAACCAATGCTATTATACATCGCGACAACTCATCAAGTTGTAAGCGCGGTGCTCGTTGTCGAACGAGAAACAGACGGACACAAGTCCCCCCCTTTAAAAACCAGTTTACTACGTGTCCACTGTCCTCACTCCATGCAAGTCACAGTATCCGCATTATCAAAAGATAGCGTACGCAGTGTTTATGGCATCCCGGAAGCTGCGACACTACTTTCAAGAGTGTTCGATAACAGTAGCCTCAAGTACCTCTTAACGACATTATAAACAACCGCTGATGCGACGGGCGGATTGCCAAATGGGCCATTGAGCTCCTCCTTCGACATAACCTATAAGCCACGGCGAGCTATTAAGTTGCAAGTTTTGGCGACTTAAATGCCGAATGGATCCGAACTCCTAAAGAGTACGACACATATTCCAACTGGATCATGCACTTCGACGGCTCCAACATGTTGGCTGGTCTGGGGGCTGGCGTCGTTCTGACGTCCCCAACAAGAGATACAGTTCAATACGTACTCCAGATAATGTATACGGACTCCAACGACGCAGCCGAATACGAGGCCCTCCTACATGGTCTCCGGATGGCAGTCTCCATGGGCATTCAACGCCTAGAGGTGCGCGGGGATTCGAACCTCGCATATCCCAAATAAATGGAGACTTTGATGCCAAGGATCCGAAAATGGCAGCTTATCGCAACGCCATCCTAAAAATGTCAGCTCGGTTCGAAGGGCTCGAATTTCACCATATAGCTCGGGAAAACAATCAGGCAGCAAACGTCTTGGCACACATTGGCGCAGAACGCGATGTCGTCCCCCCCAATATCTCTTGGAGAGGTTGTTCAAGCCATCCGTATTATGGGAAGGGGAGTCCGGAAATAACAGCCCGGACCCAACCGCACTGCCCGACACCGTACATTCTGACACAACGGGAGGCTCTGCCAACGAAGTAACACCTTCAGCCCACGTAATAATGGCAGTCATTGCCCCGTGGACAAAACCATTCCTAGCCTACCTAACCAGACATGAACTTCCCAAGGACCAAAATGAGGCACGCAGCATAGTGCGGCGATCTAAAGCCTATAAAGTCCATGAGGGAGAGCTTTATAAGAAAAGCACCACCGGAGTCCTTCAAAGGTGTATCTCCGAAGAGGAAGGGCGGAATCTTCTGGCTGAAATTCATGCCGGACTCGGCGGACACCACACCGCAGCCCGGGCCCTTGTAAGCAAGGCCTTCCGTACATGATTTTATTGGCCGACGGCCCAGGCAGATGCTCATGACTTAGTCCAACGATGCGTCGGTTGCCAGCTCTTTGCAAACCAAAGCCATATGCCACCTACCGCCCTCCAAACTATACCCATCACTTGGCTCTTCGCGGTCTGGGGGCTTGACATGGTAGGACCCCTTAAAGGGGGAACCCACAAGCAAAAATACCTACTGGTCATGGTGGATAAATTCACCAAATGGATAGAGGCCAAGCCTGTTAAGACGGCCGAATCCGGACCGGTGATAGACTTCATATCAGGGGTCATACAGCGTTACGACGTCCCCCACAGCATCATCACCGATAACGGCACAAACTTTACGGCCAACGAGGTCAAACTCTGGTGCAAAAACATGGGCATCAAGCTCGACTATGCTTCAGTCTATCACCCACAAACTAACAGTCAAGTCGAGCGAGCAAATGGTCTAATCATGAGCGGCATCAAACCCAGATTAGTGCGGTCCCTCAAGGAATCTAACACGCCTTTGGGTAGAGAGCTTCGACTCCGTACTCACGGGGGCTGCGGACCACGCCCGAATCGCACAACCGGATTCACACCATTCTTTATGGTATACGGCGCAGAGGCAGTTCTGCCCTGCGACATAATTCATGACTCACCTCGCGTGCGCATGTACGAAGAAAGAGAAGCCGGACTCGATCGGCAGGATAGTTTGGACGCCTTGGAGGAGGAGCGTGACGTGGCAAAAGCTCGTTCCGCATTCTATCAACAGCAGGCTCGAAGATATCAAAGCAGAGAAGTACGGGCCAAAACTGACAATGTTGGCGAGTTAGTTCTACGCCTGCCGGACAAGAAAAAGGACAAACTCAAGCCCAAATGGGAAGGTCCCTTTATTATTGACCAAGTCTTTACTGGTGGAGTGTACCGTCTGCGAGATGCATCGGATAACTGACTCGAGCCGAACCCATGGAACGGAGCCCGTCTCCAAAGATTCTACGCCTAGCGCCGAACTCTGTGTTCATCTCCTTCCTTTATCTATTTTTTTACACATTAGCTGTCTTTTATTTCTCTCCTTCTCCCTCCCTTTCCCTCATAGCCTTAAGGGCCTGTTCGCGCCTTGTTCGCACACAACTGACGCGCTATCCGCGCACATTATACCTGGGGGCTTCTTTAACAGAAGCTTATTTATACGGGCTTCATGCCCAACACATGTGTCACACTTCCGCATGTACCTTTTATTCACCATTATATGCATCGATATGACTTAAGTTTTGGCCAAGGTGGGTTGCCTGGCTCCTGTGCTTACCCCTACGTTCCCGATTGTTCGGCTAGGCGCTAAAGGGAGCACCTCTGCGATTGTTAGTGCCGGGTCAGCCGGATGTGTACCTCAGACTGGGTGAAGCCGAAAGCTAGCATTCTTAAGGGAATATTCGGTCGGTGAACTAAAAGATGATTTCTCACTTGTTTATTTACCTGCCCCCAGATGCTTTTCTGCTTTTTTTGCAGTCCGGACATGCACTTTAGGGCATGCCTCCCAGGGAAAGGAACCCCTAATGGAACTATTCTCCCTGGAAGATGTTTCTAACTAACCATGTAATATGACATAACTATTTGGGCACTTGTCTGTTCAAGCACTAATGACCCCTACGCCTGGTCTCCATGCATGCCCCGGTTCCTACATAACCGAGAGGGTATTCGGACACACTCCGCACTATCAGGTCCCGAGGTTGAAGCGAAAAGGTCCGCCGTGAAAAACGATCTACAATCCGGCTAGAAGGCATTTTACATGTCATCTTAAATTACATAGTGAATTTGACTGAGCATATTCCTCTCAATACCATCCAACAGGCTGTCTAGTTTATAGTCCTGTTGGGAATATTTGGCGGCCAACTCTACTTGGCCGTACACTAAGCTCACAGGGATCTCCTTCCCATCGGCCCCCACAGGTCCAACCTCGGTCATGTGGTTTGGGTCAGCCTTCGTGTACCGCGTCTTCACCATGGCCCAGGCCTCCCTGGCACCTTGACGGCAGGACGATATCTTCCATAATCGGAAACGTCGCCGCGCTCCCTTAAGCATCTCTGAAAGCTCTCCAATGCCTTCGGGCATGGAGACAGATGGCCACAAGGCCTGGGCGACGCCTTTAATCACCTGCCGAACTCGTTCGTGCAGTTGTAAGAGCTCGGGAAGAAGGTCACCCGTAGAACTGGGCATTTCCTCTGTAGGACGGCCCGTGAGCATACCTACAGACATAACTCTGTTAGTCGACTTCCTCGCCGAACTCTTTTTAAAAGTTCGTTCAAGCACTTACTAAAAATGCCGCGCCGAAGCCGTCAATTCTCCTTCACGGAGTCTGACAGCTGGGCACGAACATCCTTTAGTTCCTCGCCTAGACGGGTGTTGGCATCTTGGAGATTATTCTTCTCCTGCCTCACCCTCGTAAGCACGTTCTCGCCGGCCTTTAACCGGCGCAAGAGTTGTTGCTTGTCCGGATCTACTCCGGCGCCATCTGCAATGATATTGTCAGATTTCCACACACGCCAAGACTTCACAACATACTTATCTTTCAAGCGTATATTACCGAGAGGGGTCTCCTTGGCCTCCCTGCCGCGGCTAGTGCTTGGCCTCAAGTTGGGCTTTGCACTCTTCCAGCTCCCCGGGACAGTTGGGTATCCTTTTTGTAAGATCCAAAGATAACAAATGATCCTTAAATCAGTTATTCTAACTGCTTTCAAGTCTCGGGGGCTACTGACATATATAACCATCAAATTTTCTCACCCGTATGTCTTTCACATACTGCTCCGTGGATCTGGCTAGACCATTTTGAGCGGCACGGAGGTACGCATCTCCTGAATTGAAGGCATCCAATGCCTCTTGGGAGAAACAAGCGTCACGAAGAACTGTCCGGCGACGCCTGTGATTCATGGCACTCTCCACCTCGGAATTGGTGGCGGACAGTCTGTCCGCATCCTCTGTCGGAGGAGCGTCCGACGCACGCCTCATGTTTGCCTCTGCCTCTGGACCTGGCTTTGGAGCCTGGCTGGTGGAGGCTCGATTGGCAATCTCTCCGGATATAGTCCGGCGAGCCCTCTTTTTCCTAAAAAAAGGAGAGCACGGGCGTTAGTATGCATCATAAGAAGAATACCTTGGAATAAGGCAGCGCGCCTTACTGCTGCGCCGGTGCCTCGACCCGGACTATGTGTCTCTTTAGCCTACCCGCCCTCGCGGTCCCCTGTTGGCTAGTCGCCGCAGGCTCGGCATTCCGCATCGGGATCCTCCCCTGCGAAACACCATTGGTATACGGTGATAAAAAATAAGCACGGATGGATCATCTTCGAAGTATCAGGACTTCGGTCTCGATTACTTGTGAGGCGGGGAGTAGTCCAGGATAATCGGCTGTAATAGCCACCAAGGCATTGTCGATGCTCAGTTGGTGAAATACCCCATCGATCAGCTCCACGGATATGTCCGGATCCTCTTGGGAGGCCAGATCGAGGGACCGTTCCGTATCCTCGGGTTGTGGAGGAGGGCTGTTTATATCCTTTACGACACGACGCAATTCCTGCGTCGAAATCACAAGATAAGGTACTTAACTATGGGAATATGGAACGGATGGGCAAAAAGAAGTGTCCGCTTACCCAGCTTGGAGGATTGTTCATAGAAAATCCGCCCTGTGGATTGACGCGGAGAAACTCCTCCTCTTCTCCCTTGTATAATGCGGACAAGATCTTCGCCAGAGCGGCAACCGATCCCGGCCCCTTATGGCCGCAGCAGGTGGCATCATCCTCCCCGTTGAAATCCCACATGGGGTGGCCTCTATAGTGAAGCGGCTGCACCCCCCGCATAATGCATGTGGCCATTACCCCGATCATGGTCAGTCCGGAATGAGCTAACAACCTTATCCGGCTCATCAGGTAAAGGACGTCCTTGTCATTTTCCCTCTGAGGGCTCCGTGGACGCCAGCTTAGGCGCTTCTTCAAAGGAGCATTATTGAACTCGGGGAGGCCGATCCGAATAGGGTCCGGTAGGGGGACATCTTCTATATAAAATCATTCTAAAGGCCAGTCTTCGAACGCCTTCCTTGGGGTTCCGGATAGATATCCGGTCCCGGCGATGCGCCATAGTTTGGCTCCGCCCACTTGATATATCGACTCCTCCTGAGAACGGGGCACAAGGCAGAACAGCTTCTTCCATAGCGCGAAATGAGCCTCGATGCCCAAAAATAGCTCGCAAAGGGCTACGAAGCCCGCAATATGCAATATGGAGGCAGGCGTAAGGTTGTGCAACTGAAGGCTGTAGAACTCCAAGAGCCCCCGGAGAAACGGATGAATTGGAGATCCGAGCCCTCTTATTAGATAAGGGACAAGGCATACCCGCTCTCCTTTGGAGGGACTGGGGACGCTCTCTCTGCCATTATAGGTGGCAAGTCCGGCTTGAACCGGGACCATGAAGGCTGGGGGAAGGAATCCCTTGGTTTGGAGCGTCACTAGCTCGCTGTGCGGGACGGAACATCTCTCCCAACCTCCAGGATGAGGGCTGGGAGGGCGAGAGGAGGAGCTGCGTCGACCGGCCATGATGGAATGGATCTCTGTCGGATGCACTCCGATGAATGCTCGCGAAGGGAAGATGGTGTGATTCGGATCTAAATCCTCGTCTCTTTTATAGGGAGCTCATTTGCGCAGCTAGGGGGGTAAATGTAAAAACACCCTGGCTTTTCGCATTCGTTTAACACGTGGAAGACGACCATTATTGGGTGTGGAATTCAAGGAGGGCAATATTCACGAGAAGCCGGACACTATTAAATAGGTACACAGAATTTGGAGAAGAACCCGCCTTGCAATGCCGAAGACAATCTATGCGCCGGACTCATCGTCATTGAAGCCTGGTTCGGGGGCTACTGAGGGAGTCCTGGATTAGGGGGTGTCCGGATGGCCGGACTATAACCTTTGGCGGACTCTGGACTATGAAGATACAAGATTAAAGACTTTGTCCCGTGTCCGGATGGGACTTTCCTTGGCGTGGAAGGCAAGCTTGGCGATACAGATATGTAGATCTCCTCCCATTGTAACCGACTCTGTGTAACCCTAGCCCTCTCCGGTGTCTATATAAACCGGAGGGTTTTAGTTCGTAGGACGAAGAACAATCATAGCATAGGCTAGCTTCTAGGGTTTAGCCTCTCTGATGTCGTGGTAGATCTACTCTTATACTACCCATATCATCAATATTAATCAAGCAGGAGTAGGGTTTTACCTCCATTGAGAGGGCCCGAACCTGGGTAAAAACATCGTCTCGCTTGTCTCTTGTTACCATCCGCCTAGACGCACAGTTCGGGACCCCCTACCAGAGATCCGCCGGTTTTGACACGGGACACGATGTTAAGCTGAAGATGTTAAGAATTTACCTCCTATTGAAGAAATACATGGTCTTAATCTACCGCCTGTTGAAGAAACATATGATCTTAATCCATCACCTATTGAAGAACCTCCGTGTTTTGATAACCCGACACAGGTAGTAAAGGTAAATTCTCTCTATAGATATGATAGAGCTGAAATCCCTCCTACTAAAATTGCTAGCCAATGCTTGGAGGAGTTTGATAACTTTATTGTTAAACAAGAAAATTTCAGTGCTTATTTTGGTAGACAATTAAAACAAAACTCTTATATGATTAAACACTTGGGTGACTATATGGCTAATATTAGAGGTGAACTTAAACTTGTTAGCAAACATGCTTCTATGGTTACCACTCAAGTAGAACAAGTACTTAAGGCTCAAAATGATTTTCTCAATGAAATGAAGAGTAAGAAAAATGATTATGCTGTTAGAGTGGCTACTAGAACTGGTAGAATGACTCAGGAACCTTTGTATCCTGAAGGCCACCCTAAGATAATTGAGCAAGATTCTCAGAGAAATAATATTGATGTACCTAGTTCTTCTAAAAGGAAGAAAAAGAAAAATGATAGGACTTTGCAAACTTCTAGTGAACCTATTGCTGAACCACCTGAGAATCCCAATGATATCTCTATGTCTGATGCTGAAACACAATCTGGTAATGAACATGAACCTAGTGAAAATGTTAATGATGATGTTCATGATGATGCTCAACCTAGTAATGATAATGATGTAGAAACTGAACCTGCTGTTGATCTTGATAACCCACAATCAAAGAATCAACGTTATGATAAGAGAGACTTTGTTGCTAGGAAACATGGTAAAGAAAGAGAACCATGGGTTCAGAAACCCATGCCTTTTCCTCCCAAACCATCCAAGAAAAAGGATGATGAGGATTTTGAGCGCTTTGTTGAAATGATTAGACCTATCTTTTTGCGTATGCGATTGACTGATATGCTCAAAATGAATCCTTATGCTAAATATATGAAAGACATTGTAACAAATAAAAGAAAGATACCAGAAGCTGAAATTTTCACCATGCTTGCTAATTATACTTTTAAGGGTGGAATACCAAAGAAACTTGGAGATCCAGGAGTACCTACTATACCATGCTCCATTAAAAGAAACTATGTTAAAACTGCTTTATGTGATCTTGGCGCCGGTGTTAGTGTTATGCCTCTCTCTTTATATCATAGACTTGATTTGAATAAGTTGACACCTACTGAAATATCTTTGCAAATGGCTGATAAATCAACTCCTATACCTGTCGGTATTTGTGAGGATGTGCCTGTTGTGGTTGCAAACGTTACTATTTTGACGGACCTTGTTATTCTTGATATTCCCGAGGACGATAGTATGGCTATTATTCTTGGAAGACCTTTTTTGAATACTGCAGGGGCTGTTATTGATTGCAACAAAGGCAATGTCACTTTTCATGGTAATGGTAATGAACATACGGTACACTATTCGAGGAAACAACCTCAAGTTCATAGCATCAATTCTGTTGGAAAAATTCCCATCGATTATATTTGGAGGTTTTGAATTTCCTCTTCCTACTGTCAAGAAGAAATATGATACTCTTATTATAGGGGATGTGCATATCCCCGTTGAGGTAACATAGTGTTATTTGAAATTTCTCCCATTCCATGTTAATCGGAATGAGATTGTAAACAAGACCTGATCAACCTTGTTAGTGGATTCCTTTTGAT
Source organism: Aegilops bicornis (assembly GCA_021605145.1). Taxonomy (NCBI): domain Eukaryota; kingdom Viridiplantae; phylum Streptophyta; class Magnoliopsida; order Poales; family Poaceae; genus Aegilops; species Aegilops bicornis. The sequence goes on from CM038675.1 coordinate 190,502,212, forward strand.
GAGCATGAGACGGATGAAACTAGAAGCACAAACCTTCTGTACCCTCTTTATACTTTCTGTTATTTAGTTGAAATAAAGTAAAAATAGTATTTTTTACATGCTTTTCGATTTATCATGCAATATAAAAATACCCTGAAAATAAAAGTCCTCCAAATGCCATGCCAATTTAATATGATTTTTTCGGGAATATTTGAGGATTTATGGTACTGAAAACACCGCGGGGGGAGCTGCCACCTGGCCATGAGGGTGGAGGGCGCGCCCCCCTGCCTCGTGAGCCCACGGTGGCCCTCCTCCACTTATTCCTGCACCCATCCTCTTCTTCTTCCTCCCACAAACACGAATATCTGGTTCAAGCACGAGTTCTAGCTCACTTTGCTGTGATTTTCGATCTCCTTGCTCAAAGCATCTCTCGCAAAATTGCTTGGGGAGATTGTTCCTCGGTATGTGACTCCTCCATTGGTCCAATTAGTTTTTGCTCTAGTGCTTTATTCATTGCAAATTTGTGCTGCATAGGTGACCATGTTCTTGAGCTTGCATGTCAAATTTATATGGTTCCAAGTAGTTCTAATGCATGATATAGACTCTAGGCACTTGTAGGAGTAGTTGCTATCAATTTTATTGAGTTTGGTTCACTTTTGTTTGAAGTTACTAAAAATTTCAGAAATTTTTCAGAGCAAGAAATATGTTTAGGAAAATGTTCCAAGGTGGTTCTTCAAGGAAGCAAGGACCCAGGCTTGCAATGCGTGATGCTGATGAGGAGCCACCAAGGGACGCTCCAGTGCGGCCTTGTGAATGGCCTTCGGAAAATTTTATGGATCAAGCGGGAATCAAAGAGGAATTTAACGCATATTTTCGTAACACCGATCTTGTGGATTTCGAGGCAGACAAATGCCCACAGTACCATGATCTCACTAGTTCATTTGTGAGGAGGTTTGAATTTTCATCTTCATGTAATTCTCCAACAGTCATGTTTGACCTTTATGACAAATCTTATACCATGGACTAAGAGGATTTTACTTTTTCTTGCAAACTTCCACAATGGGGTAGTGCTAGTGATCCTCGTAAATCTGAATTTAGAGACTTTCTTGCTGGTATAACCGTAGGGGAATCTAGAGATATAACAGAAGCTACCATAGGGAGCATTCACTTTCCTGCTATACATTATTTTGCTCTCTTCATAGGTAGATGCATAAATGCTAAGGATGAAGCGCGTCACATGTGTGTCCCTGACCTTAGCATTCTCAGGAGTGCAGTGTTAGGAGACCAATCTTATCATATGGGAGCCATTATAGCACGTAGGTTGCATCATAATAGATATAATGGAGATTTCTTTGGAGGGATTTATGCAACCCACTTAGCTAATTTTCTTGAGGTAGACGTTCGTGAGGGTGATATGGAGTTGCCTCCTACTTATTTAGAATATAATGCTATGGTCCACCACCAGTTTGTTGAGAGAAATGAATCACCTCTCCAGTATTGACTAATTTTTGACAAACGTCGTGCTGTCCATATTACTCTCCCTGCTCCTGCCTTCTTTGATTATCAGGCAAGAGGAAGCCATTTTATTACTTGAGAGGAGGCAGATGAGTACGAGAGAAGGGCGGAGGCAGCCCGCCGCCGCGCGGCAGCTCAGGAGGCGATAGCCGCTGCATCACGGTACAACCCCAGCTACAACTCCGGGTATCCGCCAGGCTATCCCTAGCAATGAACCAACTTAGGCCAAAAGCCTAAGCTCGGGGGAGTACGTATTTCCCACCGACATTACATTTATGTTCGCACACTCATTGCTAGATGTCGGTGCTCATACTTTTTCACTGTAATATCCATGCTAGTTTATTTTATTTTTCCTGCTTTCTTCTTGTGTGTTTGTTAAACCTTAAGAAAAACAAAAAAAATTAGTGATAGTTTTTAGTTAGTTTACTTTTCTTGCTGTAGTAGCAGTAATTAAAAAGGAAAACCCAAAAACATTTCCCGTTCTACTTTTGCTTGTTGGGAGCTTTCCCGTGTAAATAGTTGTATTTCTTTTCTTTTCTTTGGGGGTCGATAGGAGAAGACCATAATTAAATTGTTGAAGTGGCTCTTATTTGCATTATTGTTGATTTAACCAAGAGCCGAGATTGCCTTGTCTTCTCATGTTTATTCAATGCTCACAGATTCCAACTTAGTCCAATGCACGTGCACTCTTATTATTATTCACATCGTTCGGTCGTGCAAGTGAAAGACAATTATGATGATATATGATGGACTGCCTGAGATGAGAAAAGCTGGTATGAACTCGACCTCTCTTGTTTTTGTAAATATGATGAGTTCATCATTCCTGATTTAGCTTATTATGGATAAACATGTTTGCAATGACAATTAGAGATCATAGTTGCTCGTGCCATGCTTGATTAGCTATGAGTTATAATGGTTTACTTGCGTGCCAACATGCTATTAAAATGGTTGTGATGTGGTATGATGGGATGGTATCCTCCTTTGAATGATTTAAGTGATTTGACTTGGCACATGTTCACGCATGTAGTTGAAACAAATCAACATAACCTTAACGATATTTATGTTCATGGTGGATTATATCCTACTCATGCTTGCATCCAATGTTTATTAATTTTAATACATGTTCATGACTATTGTCGTTCTCTAGTTGGTCGCTTCCCAGTCTTTTGCTAGCCTTCACTTGTACTAAGCGGGAATACTTCTTGTGCATCCAATCCCTTAAACCCCAAAGTTATTCCATATGAGTCCACCATACCTTCCTATATGCGGTATCTACCTGCCGTTCCAAGTAAATTTGTATGTGCCAAACTCTAAACCTTCAAATAAACATTCTGTTTTGTATGCTCGAATAGCTCATGTATCAACTAGGGCTGCCCGTATCTTCCATGTTAGGCGGGTTATTCTCAAGAGGAGTGGACTCCGCTCCTCATTCACGAGAAAATGGCTGGTCACCGGGATGCCCAGTCCCATGCTTTATGCAAACTAAATCAAAATAATTGCAAACAAAACTCCCCCTTGGACCTGTTGTTTGTTGGAGGCACTCGTTGTTTCGAGCAAGCCATGGATTGATGCTTGTTGGTGGAGGGGAGTATAAACTTTACCATTCTGTTTGGGATCCGTCTATAATGTGTGTAGCATGGAAGATATCGCCATCTCTTAGTTGTTATGTTGAGAATGAAAGTATACCGCTCAAAATATTATTTATCTCTATTTCAAATGCGAGCTCTGGCACCTCTACAAATCCCTGCTTCCCTCTGCGAAGGGCCTATCTATTTACTTTTATGTTGAGCCCATACCCTATCCACGAGGGTGGGGGGCGCCCCCCATAGGGCGCGCCCCCTACCTCGTGGGCCCCCTGGAGCTCCTCCGACGCCAACTCCAACTCTATATATTTTCTTTCGGGGAGAAAAAAATCAAGGAGAAGAAATCATCGCGTTTTACGATACGGAGCCGCCGCCAATCTCTAAAACCTCTCGGGAGGGCTGATCTGGAGTCAGTTCGGGGCTCCGGAGAGGGGGATTCGTCGCCGTCGTCATAATCAACCATCCTCCATCACCAATTTCATGATGCTCACCGCCGTGCGTGAGTAATTCCATCGTAGGCTTGCTGGACGGTGATGGGTTGGATGAGATCTATCATGTAGTCGAGTTAGTTTTGTTAGGGTTTGATCCCTAGAATCCATTATGTTCTGAGATTGATTTTGCTATGACTTTGCTATGCTTAATGCTTGTCACTAGGGCCCGAGTGCCATGATTTCAGATCTGAACCTATTATGTTTTCATGAATATATGTGAGTTCTTGATCCTATCTTGCAAGTCTATAGTCACCTATTATGTGTTATGATCCGGCAACCCCGAAGTGACAATAATCGGGACCACTCCCAGTGATGATCATAGTTTGAGGAGTTCATGTATTTACTATGTGCTAATGCTTTGTTCCAGTTCTCTATTAAAAGGAGGCCTTAATATCCCTTAGTTTCATTAGGACCCCGCTGCCACGGGAGGGTAGGACAAAAGATGTCATGCAAGTTCTTTTCCATAAGCACATATGACTATATTCGGAATACATGCCAACATTACAATGATGAACTGGAGCTAGTTCTGTGTCACCCTATGTTATGACTGTTACATGATGAACCGCATCCGGCATAATTATCCATCACCGATCCAATGCCTATGAGTTTTCCATCTACTGGTTTACACTTATTTACTTTCTCGTTGCTACTGTTACAATCACTACAAAACACCAAAAATATTACTTTTGCTTTCATTACTCTTTTGTTACCGTTACCACTACTATCATATTACTTTGCTACTAAATACCTTGCTGCAGATATTAAGTTATCCAGGTGTGGCTGAATTGACAACTCAGTTGCTAATACTTGAGAGTATTCTTTGGCTCCCCTTGTGTCGAATAAATAAATTTGGGTTGAATACTCTACCCTCCAAAGCTGCTGCGATCCCCTACACTTGTGGGTTATCACTCTCCATGACGAGGAGGGAGTAGTTCACCCTCTGGGCTGAGGGTATGTACTAGTTGCTATGTGTTTGATCTCTCTCTCTCTCTCTCTCTCTCTCTCTCTCTCTCGTGTTCTTGACTCGACACGATCTTGATGTATCGCGAGCTTTGCTATTATAGTTGGATCTTATGATGTTTCTCCCCCTCTACTCTCTTGTAATGGATTGAGTTCTCCATTTGAAGTTATTTTATCGGATTGAGTCTTTAAGGATTTGAGAACACTTGATGTATGTCTTGCATGTGCGTATCTGTGGTGACAATGGGAAATCCGTTGATCCACTTGATGTATGTTTTGGTGATCAACTTGCGGGTTCCGCTCGTGAACTTATGCATAGGGGTTGGCACACATTTTCGTCTTGACTCTCTGGTAGAAACTTTGGGGCACTCTTTGAAGTACTTTTTGTTTGTTTGAATAGATGAATCTGAGATTATGTGATGCATATCATATAATCATACCCACGGATACTTAAAGTGACATTGGAGTATCTAGGTGACATTAGGGTTTTGGTTGATTTGTATCTTAAGGTGTTATTCTAGTACGAACTCTATGATAGATCGAATGGAAAGAATAGCTTCATGTTATTTTACTACGGACTCTTGAATAGAACGATCAGAAAGGATAACTTTGAGGTGGTTTCGTACCCTACCATAATCTCTTTGTTTGTCCTCTGCTGTTAGTGACTTTGGAGTGACTCTTTGTTGCATGTTGAGGGATAGTTATATGATCCAATTATGTTATTATTGTTGAGAGAACTTGCACTAGTGAAAGTATGAACCCTAGGCCTTGTTTCGAAGCATTGCAATACTGTTTGTGCTCACTTTTATCGTTAGTTACCTTGCTGTTTTTATAATTTCAGATTACAAAAACCTATATCTACCATCCATATTGCACTTGTATCACCATCTCTTCGCCGAACTAGTGCACCTATCCAATTTACCATTGTATTGGGTGTGTTGGGGACACAAGAGACTCTTTGTTATTTGGTTGCAGGGTTGCTTGAGAGAGACCATCTTCATCCTACGCCTCCCACGGATTGATAAACCTTAGGTCATCCACTTGAGGGAAATTTGCTACTGTCCTACAAACCTCTGCACTTGGAGGCCCAACAACGTCTACAAGAAGAAGGTTGTGTAGTAGACATCAAGCTCTTTTCTGGCGCCGTTGCCGGGGAGGTGAGTGCTTGAAGGTATATCTTTAGATCTTGCAATCGAATCTTTTAGTTTCTTGTATCACTAGTTTAGTCTATAAAAGAAAATTACAAAAAATGGAATTAAGGGTGCCTCATATGCTTCATCTTTTTAATATCTTTTGTGAAAATGATGGAAAGGAAAATTGTGCTCAAGTACTAGAAGAAGAATGACATAGAATACTTGGCATAAAATATGTGAATGATGAGCATGATTGCAATGTTGTTAGTATGAATTCTTTGAATACCCATGATGCTAATGATATGCATAGCCACAAGCTTGGGGCTGCTATGTTTGATGAAGATGATATGTTTAGTCCCCCAAGTTTTGATGAGCAAATTTATTATGATGAAAGCATGCCTCCTATTTATGATGATTATTGTGATGACACGTATGCTATAGGTAATAAATATAACCATGAAACTTGTCATCATGATTTTAATTTTCAATTGGATTATGCTTCACATGATAGTTATTTTGTTGAGTTTGCTCCCACTACTATTCATGAGAACAAATTTTCTTATGTAGAGAGTAGTAAATTTTCTATGCTTGTGGATCATGAAAAGAATGCTTTATGTGATAGTTATATTGTTGAATTCATTCATGATGCTACTGAAAATTATTATGAGGGAGTAACATATGCTTGTAGGAATTGCAATAATATCAGGTTTCCTCTCTATGTGCTTAAAATTTTGAAGTTATGCTTGTTTTGCCTTCCTATGCTAGTTGATTACTGTTCCCATAAGTTGTTTGCTCACAAAATCCCTATGCATAGGAAGTGGGTTATACTTAAATGTGCTAGTCATATTCTTCATGATGCTCTCTTTATGTTTCAATTCTTATCTTTTAGGCGAGCATCATTGAAATCATCATGCCTAGCTAGGGGCGTTAAACGTTAGCGCTTGTTGGGAGATGTCGGGTGGTAGGTGCGACATATGCCAACGGGTGGCTTATCATTGTGGGAGCCAATAAGACGTCGCCGGTGCCTGGAAACGGGATGAGGCAAAGACATGCACCCGGCGAATCTTACCCAGCTTCAGGGCTCTCCATGGAGATAACACCTCATCGCTGCTCAAGGGGTCTCCGCATGATCACTAGATGAACAAGTGGCTACAAGAGGCTCCTTGAGCTGCTCGGTGAGAGGAAGAAGAAGGGCACGACTAGCTCTCCTCTTCCCTCTATGTGGTTTCTAAAACTCTAAGAGATCAACCCTTTGCATGGGTGCCCTTGGGGGGGGGGTTTATATAGGCCTAACCCCCCAGGGGTACAATGGTAATCCGGCTGGGCGCTGGCCCTAGCCGTCAGTGTCTATGCTCGCCGACTTCTCCGCCGGCCGCTGGGGCCCGCTGACCATGGGTGGGTCCCGCCATGCCTGCTGCCGGCTTCTCGGTCGACAAGCTGGCCCCCACCGCTGAAAGGCCTTGTCGGGGCTGGTTCTGTTGCCTCAATCTCGATGACGAGGGCTTTGTCGGGTAAGCATGGCTACAGTGCCGCCGCCTTGGCGGCGATCACTGTAGTCTCACCTCGTCTTGTCTCCTTAATGAGGCGCTTCCTTCGGGGGAGGGAACAAGCCGGCTATGGGAAGCCGGCCATATCTCAGGCCGTCTGGGGGAGGCCGAGCCGCCTTCGGGCATCTCTCTGACCGGAGGGGCCCGCCGCCCGCGGGTCGTACTGACAGCCCGTCGTGGGTGACGTCATGATCAACATGGTAACAGTGTCGCGCCGGACGGGTGATGGCCGCCCCGTACGGCGTACTGTAGCCACGCGTGCTCCGGGATGCGGGGGTGGCGGGCTTCACTGTAGCCACGCCCCGTCTCATCACCGTTATGTGGGTGCAGATTCCGAGGCTGCGGCCTTGGCCGCTTCTTTGAGCCGGCTTCTTGAGTCGGCCTTCGTGGCCGGCTGCTGGAGTCTGCCCTCTGGTAGCCGGCTCCTTGGGAGCCGGCCCTCCTGTGGCCTTCTCCTTGTAGGTTTTGGGGCCGGGACGCCCCCTGACAGCCGGCCTGAGGGTCAGCCAGCCGGGGGAAGGCGACCCTGCGTCTTGGATGCTGGATGGCTTGATTGGCTAGTAATTTTTTCAGAAGTCCCGGGGGAAGCCGGCTAGGCTACCCGTGGTCATTTACTCCGGCAGTAGTCGCCGAAGCTGACTGAGCTTTGAGGCTGAAAGGAGGACGCGAAGCTCGATCAGCTTCCCATCCTGAGGAGCCGACATCTAGGAGCCGACCTTGAGTGGGTGTGCCATCTTCAGGAAGTTCCGCAGCCAGGAGGTGAGAACGCGAGCCGAATCACGCGTTGACAGCGCGCCACGTGGCCTGAAAGGCCTGCCAGCCCACGCGCGCGACGGGATGTCGCCGTAGGCTGGGGCCCACCATACCTAGGCCTCGGCCCATGTGCGGATCCTCTGCGGCCCAAACGGACCGCTCGCCTTCCCACGGCGGTTTCAGCACGCTTTTATGGCGCAATAATCGCGGGACGTGGGGGGAGGGGGCGCAGTTAATCCCACGTTCCCCCACGCCTCGCCTCCTCGGCTCCGCCGTACGAGCCTATAAGTAGGGGGAGGAGGGGGAGCAGCAGACGCTCGCACGCTCGCCCTCGCTCCACCCTTTCCCCTACCTCCTTCTCCTTTCTTCCGCACATGCAGCCTCACCACCGCGCCCGTTCCGCGTCCGACCCTCTTGGTCTGCCGCGGCTCCACTGCAGCGTGGCTGTGCTCTCCGCCGCAGCGCCTCTCTCGCTTCCTCTTGTTCCCATGGCGCTGTCTAGCTCGTGGGATGGTTCCAACGTCCACGAGGACCATATCGATTGGCTTCGCAAGACGCGGCGGTTGCCGGGCGAGGACCTCGTGAAGACCCGCCTCGGGCCGGAGGTGGAGGTTTCGCCAGCACCGGAGGAGGGCGAGCGGGTCATCTTCCGCTCGCACTGCCTACGCGGCCTCGGCCTGCCGGCGAGCGGGTTCTTCCGCTCCTTCCTCGAGTTCTACCATCTCCAATCGCATCATCTCACCCCCAACACAGTGATGCTGCTGCCGGCCTTCACACCAGGCGAGGGTTTTCTTGGCGTTCTCCCCACCCTTGAGCTCTTCGGGGAGTTCTTCTAGTGCAAGCTTGGCACCATCTCCGCGGGTGTGCCCACCACCTGTGGCGCCTTCATCGCCATGCGTAGGACAGCCGACAACAACCCCTTTCCGCCTATCCCACTGATCTAGTCGGTGAAGCTCTGGCAGCAATCATACTTCTACGTGAAGAACATCGCCTCGCAAGGCGACTTCGTGAATCTGCCGGCTTACATAGTCGGCCCGCTGGCTGGGAGGCAGCCGTCTTGGTCCTTCCGAGCCCGGTCGCTCTCCCTGGCCGGGAACGCCGCCGTCACCCGGCTCCGGGTGATGATCCAATCGGAGGGCTTGGTGGGGGCCGACCTCGTCGCCGCCTTTGTGGACCGTCGGGTGCTCCCGCTGCAAAGCCGGCCGCACATGATCTGCCAGATGAGCGGCCGCTTCGACCCATGCCGGCTGAGCACCGGAGAGATGCCTCGTGGCGAGGTGTCTTATATGGTGAATTATATCTCCAACTGCAAGCTAATCGAGCAGTGGCAGTATGGCAAGGCGCCGTATTCTTGGGCTGATCCCCCGCCTGTGGCGAGTTTTACTTCTTTTCTTCTTCTTTTGTTGCCAGGCTCGTGATGGCCGACTTCTGACTAGCTGGCTTGTCTTTGGGCAGAACCACCTTCTTCGACCGGCAGCCGGGGCCGCAGGGCCGGAGCGCCTGTTTATGGCCGACCGCACGGTGGACGACCCCGATGACCCAGATATGGGGGCGGCCGCCATGGACGATGCCATAGGCGGAGCCGGCGGAGAGGCAGGCAGCCCCGAGCTCACGGCCGGCTTCGGGAAGGCGACGATGACGAAGCCGAGCCATCCCACGCCGCCACCGGCGGCCGATCGTCAAGGCGCTGGGACCTTCGCCGCCAGCCGCTCGGGGTGGCACGCAAAAGCGTCGGGCCGGGCCGGGACTCTTCGGCAGCCGGCCGAAAAAACCCAAGGGCTCCACGGCAGCGACCAAGCGTGACGAGGCGACCGCGAAAGCGGCCCGCTTCCGCAAGGTGGTGAAGCAGCCACAGGTGGTCTCGGCGTAAGTGTTGTATGTCTCGTACTTTTTGTTGTCTTCTTTGGTTGAGGCTCACCTAAGCCGTCTTCTTGATTTGCTGAACAGGGCGCCGCTTTCCCTCGAACAGGTTGACGCCGCCTCCATTCGGACCGACGGGAGGGTCTTCAAGCTCCCGCCGCGTGGATCCTCGTGCCGACCTCATGGAGGCAACAGAGCAGAACGCGTGGGAGGCGTGGGAGGAGCGGGAAGCGGAGGAGTGGAGGGCCATCCAGGAGGCGGCGGAGAAGTCGGCCGAGGCGCAAGCCGACACAACGGCCAAGGCCCGGGCGGAGGCCGCGGCCGCGGAGAGGGAGGCGGAGGCTCTGCGTAATCAGCCTCCACGGCTCGTTATTCCTCTTCGCGCCATGGCTCCCAACATCCCCGAGCCCCCGTCGGAGGAAGCCGGCCGTGACCGGCTGGTGATGGAGAGGAGGTAGGATGACGTGACCATCCTAGGGGAGGCACCACAGTCGGCGCCGACTGGAACGGGCCAAGGCGGCCGACCTATTGTGGCGCCTGAGCAGCCGGCTGGGGGCGGGTTGGCAGCAGGGGCGGATCTTGTGGTGCAGTCGCCGCCTCACCGGCGCTCGGGAGAGGCGTCCTCGGCGCCGAAGCCGCAGAGAGCTGCGGGCGCCAGCTCAATGGCTCAGACACAGGCGGCCGGTGCACAAGACGCGTCCAGTGGGCGCCAGCGGTGGAACGACCGAGCTAAATGTGGCGGCGCAGGAGGTCCGACGCTGCTTGACTCCGAACCGCCTACAGTAACGGTACACCCAGGAGTTTCTTGCTACATGAGCGGTCATCCGGGTGAGTCTTCTGGCCTTGGTCGATTTCTTTCTTGATTTCTTCCGTGGGGGCGCGTCAGCGCACCCACTGGGTGTAGTCCCCGAGTTTCGAGTCGGCTGCTGAGCAGGCGGCTTGGAACTTTTAGCAGGCCTTGGCGGCAATCTTATTCTTATTCGCACTCCGTCTGATTTTCAGGAATATCACAATCTTCGCGCGGCTGCCTTCAACTCCCAGGCCCAGAAGCTGAGCCAAAAGGCTGCCGACCTGACTAATAGCCAGAGTGAGTGCTTTTTATCTCATGTGGGCGCCACAACAAGACTCCACTGGGTGTAGTCCCCGAGATTCGGGCCGACTGCTAAGCAGTCGGGTCGGATCTTCCCTGACGACTTCTTCCTTATTGCTTTTTCCTTCTTCTCCACGCTTGCAGAGGCTAATGCTGACTTGAGGGAGCAGCTAGGCGGGGCCCAGACCGCCCTTCGCGCCAAGGAGGCTGAGTGCAGCGCCTTGGCCCAGGAACGCGACCGCCTGGCCAAGAGACTGGCCGACCAGGAAGAGAGCCATAAGGCGGCCCTGAAGAAGGCACATGACAGCGAGGCCGCCCTTAAGGCCGAGTTCGAGACCGAGGCGGCGGGCTGGGATGAAGCGAGGCAAGCGCTGAGCGAGGCCTATGGACGGGTTGAGGATCTGATCGACGGTAATCCGCCTTCCTTTTCATCCCTTTGCTTGCCCCTTGCCCTCTTGTTTATCTTCTGATTTTTGTGTTGTTTCTTTGTTCTTCGCGCAGATTACTTCTCCGGTTACTCCGTCGTCGCCAGCCAAGCCATCGAGGCCCACCGTGAGGCACGCTGGCAAGCAGGGGTTGAGATCGCGTTAGATGCTAGCCGGACGCTTGAGGAGCAACTTTTGGCGATCCAGGCCCGGCTGCAGCCGGCTCACCGCATGCTCCGCCGGCTTCAGCGTGCCGGGGCGCAAGTGCTGACCGCCCTCTGGCCTGGCGAGGCGATTCCCCGTACCCCCAGTCGGACTGCCGACTGGCTGGAGGTTGCGGTTGGCCGCTTCGAGGCCTGGAAGTCTTCTGCTGCTCGGTCCGGCACCAGGCGGGCGCTGGAGTTCGTTCGAGCCTGGTATCCCGGGCTGAGCTTGCGCCAGCTGAGCACCTGGAGGCAGGAGGCCGACGAGGAGCTGGTGGCGGTGCGGCCGGCTATCATCCAGCGCGCCTCGGCTATCGCCGAATATACCGACACCAACATTTTTGCTCCTGAAGTGAATGACAACGGCGTCGCCCAGCCGGAGGAGTGGTTCGGGCTGAACCCGGCGGAAGGTGAGGACTCGGCGGAGGAGATCGCTTCCAGCGACGAAGGCGAAGACGAAGAAGGGGAGGGCGGCGAAGACGTCGTGCCCGACGGCGAAGCGACCAGCCAGCTTCAGCCTGATCGTGCCTCCAGCAACGAGGCGCGCGCTCGCCTGCCATGGGTGATGATCAGGCCGAGATCCGTCAGCCGGCCACTCCTCTAGCCAGCACTGCCGCCTCCGCCGACCTGCCCGACTCGCTATCGTTCCCTTGGCCTGATCTGCCGCTCTTGCTTTCCTGCTGTTACTCTTTGAACAACTTTTTATTAAATTTGCGCAGCTCCACCCACTGGGGGTGTATTCAAACTATGTTGCATGCTGGCCTTTTGAAGGCTTTTGTGTAAATATAATTATGCATGTGTTTGGCTTCCATTCGAATTTGCCTTTTATCCTTAGGCTGTTTCCTTTGCCGCATTCCCTTGGTCGCCGCCTTCCCAGCTGAATAGCTGCTCTGCAGTCTGTGGCTGCGGAGGAACTTGGCTATTTGTGGGAAGGCAAGTACTTGAGCTTTCTTGGATTGTGGCAAGTTGGAATGGGAAGCCGGCCGGCCGGCTACTCTGGTAGCCGGTCGGCGATGGGAGGAAGCCGGCTTTTGTTATACGAGTTCGTTAGTCCTTAGCCGTTTTTCGTGTGGGCATCCTTTCCTGCCTTTGACTCTTGCCAGCCGGACAGTCGGTTCTTCGAGCTGCGACTTTTGACAAGAGAGGGCTAGGGTGCCGGCACACTACTTGTCTGACTGCAGGTGGAACTTGAATATAACTAAAGGCGGCCAGTCCCCGGGCCGACTAGTCGAACCCGGTGCCGGACGAGGAGGAAGAGTGTAATGACAAAATCATAAGCATGATACTCGTCATTCATAGATAAAAGGTGGCAGTCCCCGAGTGCTCCTCGGGGGGGCCATTGTCTCATACTTAGTACAAAAGGTAGCGTGATACATACTGCATTTTAACTGTAAAATCTTCGGAGGAGGTTGGCATTCCATGGTTGTTCCGACTCCTTGCCGGAGTCATCTCTCTTTCATGCCTTCGGCTTCTGTGCATCGATTAGGTAGTAGGAGTCGTTCCCCAATGCTCTGGCGATGTGAAGGGCCTTCCCAAGGGCCGAGCTTGTCTTGGCCGGCTTGAAGGATCTTGGCTTGACCTTCCGGCTGTGGTAGCGGCGCAAACCCTGGGTAGATGGCGGACGGTGAGGGCTAACAGCCGGCTTTCTACCAGCAGGTCGACGCCGTCTTCTCGTGCTTCTTTGGCCTCTGCTTCCGTGTACATGGTCACCCGAGGCGAGTCGAACTCGATGTCAGTTGGGATGACAATCTCGGCACCATATACAAGGAAGAAAGGGGTGAATCCAGTTGACTTGTTCGGGGTAGTGCGCAGACTCCAGAAGACGGCCGGCAGCTCGTCGAGCCAACAGCCGGCCGAATGCTCGATGCTTACGACCAGCCGGGGCTTGATGCCGGAAAGGATGAGGCCGTTGGCTCGCTCAACTTGGCCGTTTGACTGCGGGTGGGCAACGGACACTAGGTCCAGTCGGATGCCCTGCGTCGCGCAGAAATGTGCCAATGCTCCCTTGGCAAAAATCGTGCCGTTATCGGTGATGATGCTATGTGGCACGCCGTACCGATTTGTAATGTCTGCGATGAATGTCACGGCAGTCGGCCCATTCAGCTTCTTAATCGGCTTTGCTTCGATCCACTTTGTAAATTTATCCATGGCGACAAGCAGATGTGTCATGCCACCGCGCGCCGTCTTGATTAGGCTCACCATGTCCAGTCCCCAGACGGCAAAAGGCTAGGTGAGGGGAATGGTCTTGAGTGCCGAAGCCGGCAGGTGTTGCTTGGAGCTGAAGACTTGGCACCCTTTGCAATGTTTGACCAACTCCCTGTGTCGTCCAAAGCAGTCGGCAGTTCTCTGGCCCAACTCCTTGTAGCCACGCCCCGTCTCATCACCGTTATGTGGGTGCAGATTCCGAGGGTGCGGCCTTGGCCGCTTGCTGGGGGAGCCGGCTTCTTGGAGTCGGCCTTCTCGTGGCCGGCTCCACGGAGTCGGCCCTCTGGTAGCCGGCTCCTTGGGAGCCGGCCCTCTTGTGGCCTTCTCCTTGTAGGTTTTGGGGCCGGGCCGTCCCCTGACAGCCGGCCTGAGGGTCAGCCGGCCAGGGGAAGGCGGCCCTGCGTCTTGGATGCTGGATGGCTTGATTGGCTTGTAATTTTTTCAGAAGTCCCAGGGGGAGCCGGTTAGGCTATCCGTGGTCATTTACTCCGACATGAGACAACCCAATATTTACCCCTAATGTTTTTGTGTGTTCACATGATTAATCTACTATGGTAATCATGTTTTATAGCTTTTGTTTCAATAAAGTGCCAAGTAGAACCTTTGGGAAGACTTGGGTGGACGTTAATGTGATCTTGCTATAAAAAACAGAAACTTTGCACTCACGAGTTTAGCTGTCATTTTTTGCAGTTTAAGTTGATTATTTTTTTAGAAGATTAATAGACAAATTCCTCAGGTCTACCAATTTATTTTAGAATTTTTGGAGTTCCAGAAGTATACGTTTGATACATATTACTACGGACTGTTCTGTTTCTGACAGATTCTGTTTTCTATGTGTTGTTTGCTTATTTTGATGAATGTATGAGTAGTATCGGAGGGTATGAACCATAGATAAGTTGTAATACAGTAGATATTACACTAATATGAATTTAGAATGAGTTCACAACAGTAGTTAAGTGGTGGTTTTATTTTCTTATCTTGTGAGCTTACGAGTTTTCTGTTGAGTTTTGTGTTGTGAAGTTTTCAAGTTTTGGGTAAAGATTCGATGGACTATAGAATAAGGAGTGGCAAGAGCCTATGCTTGGGAATTCCCAAGGCACCCCAAGGCAATATTCAAGGACGACCAAGAGCCTAAGCTTGGGGATGCCCCGGAAGGCATCCCCTCTTTCGTCTTCGTTCATCGGTAACTTTACTTGGAGCTATATTTTTATTCACCACATGATATGTGTTTTGCTTGGAGTGTCATTTTATTTTGTTAGTGTTTGCTTTCTTTTATTTAGAACAATTTTTTGCATCTTTTATTTCAATAAAAGTGGCACTGATAGCCCTTACTATGAATATTTTACAAGTCTACATGTTGCTGTTTGAAAACAGAAAGTTTACCGCTGTTGCAAAAATTCCCTAGAAAAGTCAGAATGTGATAAAATGTTGAAACCATTTTCATAGTAAGCTCTGATAAACTTAATACAGTGGTAATTTTCTTTCATAATTTTTGGAGCTAGGGAAGTATGGATCTTTCTGCATTCTTTACAAACTATCCTGTTTAGGCAGATTGTTGTTATGTTTGCATTGTTTGCATATGTTTGCTTGTTTAATGATTCTATTTGAGGATAGGACTATTAAATATGCGGAGGCATTTAGTACGGAATGTTGATTAATAATTTTAGTGATTTGCTACAGAAGAGTGTGATAAGGTTTTTGCATTGGTTTATACTAACTTATCTCACGAGTCCTTGTTGAGTTTTGTGTGGATGAAGCTTCTGAGATTTAGGGAGACCGTGATATGAGAGGAATTAAGGAGACACAAAAGCTCAAGCTTGGGGATGCCCAAGGAATCCCAAGATAATATTTCAAGAAGTCTCAAGCGTCTAAGCTTGGGGATAACCCGGTTGGCATCCCACCTTTCTTCTTCAACAACTATCGGTTAGTATCGGTTGATCCTAAGTTTTTGCTTCTTCACACGATGTTTGCTATTCTTAGATGTCATTTTATTCTGTTTTGCTTGCTGTTTGAATAAAGTATCAAGATCTGAAATTCTTAAAATGGGAGAGAGTCTTCACATAGCTACATAATTATTTAACTACTCATTGATCTTCATTTATATCTTTTGGAGTAATTTGTCATTTAATCGTGTGTTTCACTTATATCCTATGAGTAAGTAGTTGAATGATTCGAATATCATAAATCTGAAATTATATATGTTTCATATGCTTATCCCATGGGGTGTAATGACTTCACATATAAGAAGTAGAGGTGGTAAATTTATTGAAGGTTAGCAAACATTGTATTGGTCACTTGAACAATTCATGAAAGAATATTGAAGGAAGAGAGATTTCACATATAAATATACTATCTTGGATATCTTTTGTAATTGTGAGCACTCATTAAAATATGACATGGTAAAAGGTAGATGTTGGACAAGGAAGACAACGTAGTGGGTTATGTTTTCTTATATCCGAAATAAAGTATATTGTCATGGATCGCCCAATACGTTGAGGTTGCCTTTCTCCCTCATGCTAGCCAATTCTTTGCACCAAGTAGAGATACTACTTGTGCTTCCAAAAATCCTTTAAACCAATATTGCCATGAGAGTCCACCATACCTACCTATGGATTGAGTAAGATCCTTCAAGTAAGTCGTCATCGGTGCATCCAATAAAAATTGCTCTCTAAATATGTATGATCTATTAGTGTGGAGAAAATAAGCTTTATACGATCTTGTGATGTGGAAGCAATAAAAGCGACAGACTACATAATAAAGGTCCCTATCACAAGTGGCAATATAAAGTGACGTTCTTTCGCATTATATTTTGTGCATCCAACTATAAAAGTGCATGACTACCTCTGCTTCCCTCTGCGAAGGGCCTATCTTTTATTCTTGTCTTTTACCTTATGCAAGAGTCATGGTGATCTTCACCTTTCCTTTTTACATTTTATCCTTTATGATATGAGCTACTGTTATGATATATAATGATGCTAGAAAAGGTGATTGAAATTATCATTGATCAAACTTGTCCACCTGCTAGCATTCACACTTCATAAATTATTTCTTTTATCATTTACCTACTCCAGGACGAGCAGGAATTAAGCTCGGGGATGCTGATATGTTTCCAACGTATCTATAATTTATGAAGTATTCATGCTATTATATTATCTGTTTTGGATGTTTATGGGCTTTATTATGCACTTTTATATATTTTTTGGGACTAACCTATTAACCGGAGGCCCAGCCCAAATTGTTGTTTTTGCCTATTTTTTTGTTTTGCAGAAAAGGAATATCAAACGGAGTCCAAACGAAATGAAACCTTTGGGAGAGTTATTTTTGGAACGGAAGCAATCCAGGAGACTTGGAGTAGACGTCAGGGAAGCTTCAAGGTGGTCACGAGGCAGGGAGGCGCGCCTGCCCTGGGCACGCCCCCACCCTCGTGGGCCCCTCGTGGCTCCCCTGACCGACTTCTTTCGCCTATATATATCCATATACCTTAAAAACATCGGGGGGCATAATAGATCGGGAGTTCCGCCGCCGCAAGCCTCTGTAGCCACCAAAAACCAATCGCGACCCTGTTCCGGCACCCTACCGGAGGGGGGAACCCTCACCGGTGGCTATCTTCATCATCCCGGCGCTCTCCATGACGAGGAGGGAGTAGTTCACCCTCGGGGTTGAGGGTATGTACCCGTAGCTATGTGTTTGATCTCTCTCTCTCGTGTTCTTGACTCGGCACGATCTTGATGTATCGCGAGCTTTGCTATCATAGTTGGATCTTATGATGTTTCTCCCCCTCTACTCTCTTGTAATGGATTGAGTTTTCCCTTTGAAGTTATCTTATCGGATTGAGTCTTTAAGGATTGGTGAACACTTGATGTATCTCTTGCATGTGCGTATCTGTGGTGAAAATGGGATATCACGTGATCCACTGGATGTATGTTTTGGTGATCAACTTGCGGGTTCCGCTCGTGAACTTATGCATAGGGGTTGGCACACATTTTCATCTTGACTCTCTGGTAGAAACTTTGGGGCACTCTTTGAAGTACTTTGTGTTGGTTTGAATAGATGAATCTGAGATTGTGTGATGCATATCATATAATCATATCCACGGATACTTGAAGTGACATTGGAGTATCTAGGTGACATTAGGGTTTTGGTTGATTTGTGTCTTAAGGTGTTATTCTAGTACGAACTCTATGATAGATCGATCGGAAAGAATAGCTTCGTATTATTTTACTACGGACTCTTGAATAGATCGATCAGAAAGGATAACTTTGAGGTGGTTTCGTACCCTACCATAATCTCTTTGTTTGTTCTCCACTATTGGTGACTTTGGAGTGACTCTTTGTTGCATGTTGAGGGATAGTTATATGATCCAATTATGTTATTATTGTTGAGAGAACTTGCACTAGTGAAAGTATGAACCCTAGGCCTTGTTTCGAAGCATTGAATACCGTTTGTGCTCACTTTTACCGTTAGTTACCTTTCTGTTTTTATAATTTCAGATTACAAAAACCTATATCTACCATCCATATTGCACTTGTATCACCATCTCTTCGTCGAACTAGTGCACCTATACAATTTACCATTGTATTGGGTGTATTAGGGACACAAGAGACTCTTTGTTATTTGGTTGTAGGGTTGTTTGAGAGAGACCATCTTCATCCTACGCCTCCCACGGATTGATAAACCTTAGATCATCCACTTGAGGGAAATTTGCTACAGTCCTAAAAACCTCTGCACTTGGAGGCCCAACAACGTCTACAAGAATAAGGTTGTGTAGTAGACATCACCCATCATTTTTGACATCGAGGATCACCCTGATCGCACAACTATGGTCGGGTGTTTGCCGTTGTTGGATTCACCAACGATACGCAACCTCAAGGTGAACAAGTGTAGGATCTTGAGAAGAGGTGTCTAGAGGGGGGGGGGGTGATTAGACACTAAGTACCAAAGTTGCAATTTTTAACTTCTTTAGGTTTAAGTGGAGTTTAGGCACAAGTTTAACATTCACAATACATAACAAGCAAGCATGCAAGGAGTATATGAGCAACAGAAAGTAAAGCATGCAACTTGCAAGAATGTAAAGGGAAGGGTTTTGGAGGATTCAAACGCAATTGGAGACACGGATGTTTTTGTCGTGGTTCCGATAGGTGGTGCTATCGTACATCCACGTTGATGGAGACTTCAACCCACGAAGGGTAACAGTTGCGCGAGTCCAGGGAGGGCTCCACCCATGAAGGGTCCACGAAGAAGCAACCTTGTCTATCCCACCATGGCCGTCGCCCACGAAGGACTTGCCTCACTAGCGGTAGATCTTCACGAAGTAGGCGATCTCCTTTCCCTTACAAACTCCTTGGTTCAACTCCACATTCTTGTCGGACGCTCCCAAGTGACACCTAGCCAATCTAGGAGACACCACTCTCCAAGAAGTAACAAATGGTGTGTAGATGATGAACTCCTTCCTCTTGTGCTTCAAATGATAGTCTCCCCAACACTCAAATCTCTCTCACAGGATTTGGATATGGTGGAAAGAAGATTTGAGTGGAAAGCAACTTGGGGAAGGCTAGAGATCAATATTCATATGGTAGGAATGGAATATCTTGGCCTCAACACATGAGTAGGTGGTTCTCTCTCAGAAATATGATCTTTGGAAGTGTAGGCTTGTTACGATGGCTCTCTCCACGAATGAAGAGGAGGTGGAGGGGTATATATAGCCTCCACACAAAATCTAACAGTTACACACAATTTACCAACTCGGTGGGACCGAATCAACAAACTCGGTTAGACCGATTCAGTAAACCTAGTGACCGTTAGGGTTTTCGGTGGGACCGACATGCAACTCGGTAGGACCGATATGGTTAGGGTTAGGGAATAACGTAATCTCGGTGAGACCGATTACAAAAACTCGGTGAGACCGATTTTGGTAATTAGCTAACCAGAGAGTTGGTCAGGCAAACTCGGTGAGACCGATTACTCAAACTCGGTGGGACCGATTTTGGTAATAAGTTAACTAGAGAGTTTGCATTGTAATCTCGGTAGTACCGATTGCACAAACTCGGTGAGACCGATTTTGGTAATGGACATACACAGAGAGATTACAATCCCATCTCGGTGAGACGGAGATCCCTATCGGCGAAACCGATTTGCCTAGGGTTTGTGGCAGTGGCTATGACAACTAAACTCGGTGGCGCCGGATAGAAAGAATCGGTGGGGCCGAGTTTGACTTTAGGTCATATGTGTGGAAGTGGGAAAGTAGTTGAGGGTTTTGGAGCATATCACTAAGCAATCGTGGAGCAAGAAACTCATTAAGCAACACCACATCCCTTCTTGATAGTATTGGCTTTTCCTATAGACTCAATGTGATCTTGGATCACCAAAATATAAAATGAAGAGTCTTGAGCTTGAAGCTTGAGCCAATCCTTTGTCCTTAGCATCTTGAAGGGGTTTCCACATCCTTTAGTCCATGCCACTCCATTATTGAACTTATCTGAAACATACTAGATAAAAGTGTTAGTCCAACAAGAGATATGTTGACATTAATTACCAAAACCACCTAGGGAGCACTTGTGCTTTCAACAAGATGCTGGTCGATGGCGGGGCCGGTCTGAACCTGATCCCACCCGTTGTGATCAAAAGGCTGCAAATTCCTGACGGAGACCTCGAGGAGACGGGCACGTTTCAAGGGGTCAACCCGGGAAGGAGCCAGCCGAAGGGGAAGGTCACGTTGCCTGGGACATTTGGAGGCGAGTTGAACTATAGGACGGAGAGGATTATCGTTGATGTAGCCGAGATCCCCTTGCCCTACAATGGGATCCTCGGCCGCCCGACACTAGCCAAGTTCATGGCGGTATTGTAGTACGCCTACAACATGCTGAAGATGGCTGGGCCGATGACCATCATCACCGTCCCCTGCGACGAGAAGGACACGCTTATCTGCGCCGACCTACTCTATCGGGAAGCAGTTGCAGCAGCTGCCACCAAGGCACTTGCTCCTGCCGCTGAAGCCCCGGTAGGGAAGAAGAAGACCGGCAGGACCTCCCAAACCCACTCCGGCAAGCGCACCTCTTCGGAGTGTTGCACTACCGTCGAGGACGTGCCAGAGAGCTCCACCGGCAAGAGCAAGAAATCAAGAGCTGCACCGCCAGAGACCAAGAAGGTGTCCGTCAAGGAGGATGGCACGGGAGGGGATTTCACCATAAGCTCCACCCTCGACAGCAAATAGGAAGGCACACTCGTCACCTTCCTGCGGGCGAATGTTGATGTGTTTGCATGGCAAGCATCCAACATCCCGGGCGTTCCCAGGGAGGTGATTGAGCACCACCTTGTTGTTTGTCCTCATGCGCGGCCCGTCAAGCAGAAGGTCGGGAAGCAAGCTTTGGAAAGGCAAGAGTTCATCACAGAGGAGATCAGGAAGTCGAAAGCGGCAGGCTTGGTTAGAGGAGTGCTCCATCTGACGTGGTTGGCCAATCTGGTGGTGGTGTGCAAGGAAAATGGGAAGTGGAGGTTGTGTATTGACTACACAGATATCAATAAGGCTTGTCCCAAGGACCTCCTGCACCCACTCCGGCAAGCGCACCTCCTCGGAGTGTTGCGCTACTGTCGAGGACGTGCCAGAGAGCTCCACCGGCAAGAGCAAGAAATCCAGAGCTGCACCACCAGAGACCAAGAAGGTGTCTGTCAAGGAGGATGGCACGGGAGGGGCTTTCACCATAAGCTCCACCCTCGATAGCAAATAGGAAGGCGCGCTCGTCACCTTCCTACGGGCGAATGTCGCTGTGTTTGCATGGCAAGCATCTGACATCCCCGGCGTTCCCAGGGAGGTGATTGAGCACCACCTTGCTGTCTGTCCTCATGCACGGCCCGTCAAGCAGAAGGTAAGGAAGCAAGCTTTGAAAAGGCAAGAGTTCATCACAGAGGAGATCAGGAAGTTGGAAGCGGCAGGCTTGGTGAGAGGAGTGCTCCATCCGACGTGCTTGGCCAATCCGGTGGTGGTGCGCAAGGCCAATGGGAAGTGGAGGCTGTGTATTGACTACACAGATATCAATAAGGCTTGTCCCAAGGACCCTTTCCCGTTGCCGCGCATCGACCATATTGTTGACTCGACGGCCGAGTGTGATATGTTATCCTTCCTTGATGCCTACTCAGGATACCACCAGATCTTCATGACAAGAGAGGACGAAGAGAAGACAACATTCATCATCCCATGTGGTACGTATTGCTTTTTACGGATGCCTTTCGGGTTGAAGAGTGCTGGCTCAACGTTTGCAAGAGCAGTCCAAATTGGTTTTGAGCCCCAACTACATAGAAATATGGAAGCATATATGGATGACATAGTGGTCAAAACCAAGGACAGGGCAACACTTGTGCAAGATCTGGAGGAGATGTTTGCAAATTTGCGCAAGATCAACCTCAAGTTAAAACCTGAGAAGTGTGTCTTCGGAGTTCCGTCCGGCAAACTTCTCGGGTTCTTTGTGTCACAGGGTGGGATCAAGGTGAACCCAGACGAGATCAAGGCTATCGAGCAGATTGAGGCACCCAAGCAGATCAAGGATGTGCGTCGGCTCACTGGCTGCGTTGCCGCCATGAGCCGATTCATCTCCAAGTCTGCCGAGCGCGCCCTTCCCTTTTTCAAGATTTTGAAAAAGGCGGGCCCAATGGAGTGGACCCCGGAGGCCGAAGCAGCACTGCAGGATCTGAAGAAATACCTCTCCTCTACACCAGTACTGGTGGCGCCTAAACCACAAGAGCCGTTGCTGCTGTATCTGGCGGCGACGAATCAAGTGGTCAGCACAGCGCTGGTGGCGCAGAGGGGAGGTCGATGAAGAGGCAGTGGCAACGGCAGGACCGGCAGATGGCGAGTCAGAGATTCCCCCGGTAGGGCCTGGTGCCGGCAAGGCAAGGCCCCCGGCAGAGTCTGATGCCATCAGGACAGGGCCCGTGCAGCCAGATGAAGTGGTGCAGAAGAAGAAGATGATGCAGCACCCGGTTTACTTTGTCAGCTCCCTCTTGCAGGGGGCTAGGTCAAGGTACTCCAGTGTGCAGAAATTGCTCTTCGGCCTCCTTATGGCCTCGAGGAAGCTGCGTCATTACTTCCAAGCCCATGAGATCACTGTCGTCGCCCGCATCCCATTGCAACAGATATTACATAACCCAGACGCAACCGGGAGGATTGTGGAGTGGGCCTTGGAGCTGTCGAGCTTTGGTTTGAAGTTTGAAAGTACTTCGACGATCCAGAGCAGAGTCCTGGCGGAGTTTGTTGCGGAATGGACTTCAAAGCTCAACGAAGAGATCCAGGAGACCACTCTCCCCGGCAAGGAAGCAATTCGCAACTGGATCATGTACTTTGACGGGGATTTCTCGCTGCAAGGCGTCGGTGCTGGTGTGCTGCTCGTCGCGCCCACCGGAGAGCACCTCAAGTATGTGATCCACATGCACTTTCCCAGGGAGGTGTCCACAAACAACACTGCTGAATACGAGGGGTTGCTTGCCGGTCTCAGGATCGCAGCAGACCTCGGGGTTAAAAAGCTCTTCGTCAGGGGTGATTCACAGCTTGTTGTCAGGCAAGTCAACTAGGATTATCAGAGCCGTTGATGGAGGCCTATGTAGATGAGGTGAGGAAGCCGGAAGAGCGCTTTGATGGTATACAAGCAGATCACGTTCCTTGAGCCGAGAACGACATCACCGATTACCTGTCAAAGAGCGCTACCTTCAAACTACCTGTGGAACCAGGTACTTTTGTGCTTCGGCTAACTCAACCATCCGTCGAACCATCAACGGAGCGGAACAAGCGGAGGAAATCAGGCCCCGGCAAGTACTTTCCCACCGAGCCCCCTGGGGCAGCCGGCAAAGGTAATGTCGTGCGTACTGAGCCTACCGAGGGGCAGCTGACTCTGGCAGGGCGCCAAGCCCTGGCCGTAGAGACGACCGCTACCATGGCAGAAGAGATGCCTTTGGTCCTTGCCGTCGAGTCCCAGGCTCCGGCATGGACACGGCATACCGTCCATTTCCTCCATATGGGGCAACTTCTTGAGGAGCAGGAAGAAGCGGAAAAAGTAGCCCGTGGGTCTGCTTTGTACCAGTTCGTCGACGACGTCCTGTACAGAAAAAGACCGAACGGTGTGAAATTGAAGTGCATCCCACGGGAGGAAGGACTGGAGCTGTTGGCAGAGATACATGGAGGCATATGTGGCTCCCACATAGGGTCGAGGGCTCTTGCCGGCAAGGCATTCTGTCAAGGCTTCTTCTGGCCCACTGCCCTCCAGGATGCGACGACACTAGTAACCAGGTGTGAAGCGTGCCAATTCCATTCGAAGAAGCTTCATCAAACAGCTCAAGCCCTTCAAACAATCCCTCTCTCCTGGCCGTTTTCGGTCTGGGGGCTCGACATACTAGGCCCTTTCCCTCGCGCTGTCGGGGGCTTTGAGTACTTGTACGTTGCGATCGACAAGTTCACAAAGTGGCCGGAGGTGGAGGCAGTGAGGAAGGTTACTGCACAGTCAGCCGTCAAGTTCTTCAAAGGGCTAGTCTGCCGTTTCGGTGTGCCAAACAGGGTCATCACCGACAATGGCACGCAGTTCACAAGCCACATCTTCATGCAATACATCCAAGACCTCGGTGCCAAGGTCTGTTTCGCTTCCGTGGCACACCCACGGAGCAACGGCCAGGCGGAGAGGGCAAATGCTAAAGTACTGCGAGGCCTGAGGGGAAAGACTTTTGACAAGCTGCACAAGAGTGGAAGGCGCTGGATTGATGAGTTGCGGTGGTTCTTTGGTCAATCAGAATGACGCCAAATCGAGCCACCGGCCAGACACCCTTTGCCCTGGTATACGGGGTAGAAGCAGTTCTCCCCACGGAACTCACATACGGGTCACCTCGAGTGCTTGCTTATGACGAGCTTGAGCAAGAGCAATTGCGGCAAGATGATGCAACGCTACTTGAGGAAGATCGTCTTCGGGCGGCTGTGAGAGCAGCTCGCTACCAACAAGCCTTGCGCCGCTACCATATCCGCAAGGTTCATGGCCGAAGCTTTGAGGAAGGCGACCTTATTCTTCGGCACGTTCAGTCGGCCAAGAATTCCAACAAGTTGACGCCAAAGTGGGAAGGCCCTTATCGGGTAATACGAGTCACCGAACTGGCGCGATCCCCTGGAGACCGAAGATGCTATTCCAGTGAGCAACTCCTGGAACATTGAACATCTTCGCAAGTTTTACCCATAAGGCGCGCTTGTCGGGCCCCTCGACAAACCACCTTTTGTACAAGCCTTGCCGACAAGGCATGTAACCCTCTGTACAGAGCCAGGCGCAGACCCTGAGCATAAATAAATGAAGCGCTGGCGCCCTAAGTTATAGCATGCATGCTAGGTTGAGTCTCTCCCTCGGTTAGGGTTGATAGTGCTTAGCGACGACTAACCCCTAGCATAGAGGTCGAGTGTGCATTTATCTGTTCCTTTCCATCCTCTTTGGTTCGCAGGGTACATGGATTTTTCTGCTGAGCTGTTTGGAAGAAAGAGAACAAGGCGGCACTCCGGCCTCGGCAAGCCAAAGCTGCCGGGGGCTGCAGATTCAGATAAGTCTTTCATCCTCTGTTGTGCATTTTTGTATGAAGTTGGGGCGTATGAAACCTTGTTTTGCTCCTGGACCACCGTGCTCCCCCTTTTTTCTGTACCCAAGCCCCTGGGTTGAAATCGGGTCATAGTCGCGGTGGCGAGGAAATAAACGAGGGGCCTAACTCTAATTCGCCCCTGCCTCCACCAAGAGCATGAGAATGGTCGGCCAAAGATAGGGGACGGCAAGGCCTGTTGCCGGGCGTCAATGTTTATCTTAAAAATAACAAGGATTCTGTCGGATCACGGGTTCCGGCAAAACCCTCTAGGTTCGAACGCTGGGGTGCGCACGAAGATCTCCCCCTACCGATCCGCGTCCTAGCTTCGCTAAGATCTCACGGACTAACTTGACGAACTCGCAACACAAAGGACACAAGATTTATACTGGTTCAGACCACCGTTGTGGTGTAACACCCTACTCCAGCGTGGTGGTTGTGGATTGCCTCCTTGGCTGAGGATGAACAGTACAAGGGGAAGAACAACCTCCTGAGGTCGAGGTGTTCTTGTGCTTGGTGGGTGTGAGGATGAACTGAGTGAGTTCCCGATCAGTTTCCTCATACTTTGGTGGCTAATCCTATTTATAGGGGCCCTGGTCCTCTCCCCAAATATTGAGCGGGAAGGGAGCCAAGAACGGCCAATTTGAAAGGGGACAACTAGTACAGCTTATCCTGACAAAAGCAGTCTTCGCTTGCAAAAGGCTCTGGTGGTGACCCCGCCTTGGGCTCCACGGTGACCTCCGTCCTGCCGTCCTGCTGGTCTTGGTCTCGTTGCACCGATATGGAAACCTTTGCTTGACGCCTCGGTACTCCGCGCCTATGCTTGCCTCCTTAGCACCAAAGAGGAAACAAGGACACTGCACGCGCTGGTGCCCGCCTGGCCTGGGTCGTTACGACTCATGTCACGAGAACCTCGCGAGGTTTGCCTTGCCTTGATCTCTCCGCCCCTCTCGAGCCAACCCGGTGAGCCGCTCCCGAGGGGGTCTTGTGTCATCCGCCTCGCGAGGCTTGGCCCCTTGCGAGGGTCTTGAGTGCTTGTTCGTGAAGATGGGCCGTATGGGCCCGCTCGCAGAGCCACGCCGTGGGCTGCAGGCAAGCAAGTCTGGGACCCCCGTTCCCAGTACACCGACAGTAGCCCCCGGGCCCAAGGCGCGCTCGGGCTTGGCTTCGAGGCGAAGGCAAAGGGCAATAGCGGAGCGCCGTGGGCCCCAATAGCCTGCGGCCTTGGTCGACGCATGGCGGTTGATTGGGCGTGGGTGCCTCCGCTTCCCCACGCCGCCTCGGCAACTGCCCGACTTGACAAGTCCCTGCGACATGCAAGGAAAAACCATCATTACCTGTGATCGTGGGGGGCGCTGGTTGGCCTTCTCCTGCTATAAATGGGAGGGGGCGGAGCCCCCGTCCCCATCTCTCCCCATTCTGCTTGCTTCTCCCCTTTGCTCCATTGCCAGCAGCGACACCAATGGTGCCGCCGAGGAGGTTCTTTGCCGCGGAGAAGGGGAATGCCCCTCGCGAGGGTCCTGGCTCCCCGGCGCGCAAGCGTGGACGTGGTCGTCCCCGCAAGCACTCCGCGAACCCCGCCGCGGCCCCCCGTGCCCGTGGTGGCGCCGCTGCGCGTGGCAGGGGTCGTTCCAGTCGTGGAAGCCCTGTCGACGAAGGGAGACGTGCCATGGTTGCACTGCCTCCCCGGCCGTGCTTCCACTCGGCGGAGGTGCTACCGGAGTTCGTCGACTGGTCGGAGAACCCGGCCGGCAACTGGCTTCAGCTCCGACGCTTCTTTGCCGATGAGCTGCCAGCCTCCGGTCCAGGTGGGCTCTGGCTAGGCGGACGGTTGCTGCAGCAGGGCTTCTTGGGTTGCAGTCGAGGTCTCCTTCGCGGGCAACATAGCTCTGGCCCGTGGTTGGCAGACATTCGCCCGCGCGCGCGGCCTGGGCAGGCGGTGCACCCTCCTTTTCAAGTATGATGGTGATGCGACCCTCTACATAAGGGTGTTTGGGTAGGATGGTCGCCGCGCCGTGTGCTGCCTCGAGGTGAACGACGGCGAGGAGGTGCTCGGCCTTTGCGACGGTCGAGACGAGGACGAGGGCGAACCCGCCCTTGGTCCCGACCGCGTCTCATCCAGCTATAGTGGCTCTTCCCCGGCGACAGCTCCAACTGTGGTGGCTATGACCAGCTGCCACGCCGCCGCGCTTGCTTCAAAGGTGGCAACGGGATGTCTTGTCGCCGCTTTTCCGTGAAGTGCGAGGAGGGGTCTGGCTGAGCCCAGGACGACGCCAAGAGCCCGCCCCCGTGAACCGTTGTAGGGGCAGGCACCGCTTTTATCTTATTCTTCCTTTCCTTCCTGTATCAGAAAAGAAAACCAGTATGGGCCTCGGAGGGGCGTGTATCGAACCATGATTCTTCAATCGCTATGCTATGCTTATCGGTTCTGTGTTGTGCCGTTGTTTTGTGTAGAGACAACTTAGTTTGGCACGTTTGGGATAGCCTCCTCTTCACGAGGCACTTGTTTCCTGGTGCCTGTCAGGGCCTTCCCTTGCCTCAGTGAGCGCTTAGGAACTGCAAAAAATTCGTTAGGAAGCTTCGCTAGGAGCCTTATCGTTTACCCGAGCCTTGACCCAACGCTTCATATCACGGTACCCGAGGGGCACGGATTAGGAGAGATGCGCCAGCTTTTGGGCTCGAACGAGGGTGCCTCGTGAAAAAGTAGACGGAAGGCAGAGAAAAGGAAAAATGCTCGCGAGGGCACCTGCCTAGCCCCCTCGCGAGGTATGTGAGAGAGAGAGAACATGTTAAACTGCAATCGGAAACAGCGGCAAAAGGCGATGGAACCAAATCAGCAGGGAACACCAGAAGTAAACTTCAATTAAAAGGAGGCGAACCAACTATGGAAAGCAAATGAAAAGCCACGTCCGGCACCTAGTCTAGTCTTCAACTCTTCTCACCAGCGCGGAGCTAGGTGCTGCCACTAGGACATGGGAGGGAGCCCCCGAGGCCCGAGGGCGGCACTCCTGAGACTCCGGGGCATGTACAGCCCCACTTGTTATTACGTGAGAGTGTCACGGGCGGCGATCTTCATAGGAATCGGGCCTTCTTCACAAGCACTGGGCCTTTCTTCATGGGTAGAACTTCCGGAGGTGCTGGATGTTCCAGGCGTTCTGGATGGGTACCCCATCCTGTGTCTCCAGGCGCGCGGTGCCAGGCCTGGAGACATTGACGACCTTGAACGGGCCCTCCACATGGGTGAGAGCTTATGCAGCCCTTCCCTGGAAAGGACCCGCCTCAGGACAAGGTCACCCGCCTCGAGCGTCCTGGAGCGGATGTTGCGGCAGTGGTATCACCAGAAGCGCCACGATACCTTGCCACCCGCAAGGCGGCCAAGGGCGGCATTCCTCCCCCAACACGAAGTCCACCCCCCATGTGGCGTCCTATTGCGTTTCATCAAACGCCAGGACCCATGCGGAGCGATGCTTGACCTCGTGAGGGAGGACAGCTTCTGCTCCGTAGACGAGGAAGAATGTGGTCTCGCCCGTTGGCTTGGTGGCGGTGGTCCGGATGGACCACAACACGGAGTGGAGCTCTTCGTACCAGCCCCTGCCGCAGGCCTCGAGCTTCTTCTTGAAAGTCCTGGTCTTGAGGCCCCTCAAGAACTCTGTGTTGGCGCGTTCGGCCTGACCATTGCTCCTGGGGTGCGCCACCGAAGCGTAGCAGATCTGCGTTCCAAGGTTAGCACAGTATGTCTTGAAGAGATTACTAGTGAACTGTGAGCCGTTGTCAGTGATGATGCGATTGGGTACCCCAAAGCGGCTCACGAGACCCTTGATGAACTTGACCGTGGAGCCAGCTGGGATGGTGCGGATGGCGTCCACCTCCGCCCACTTGGTGAACTTGTCAATGGCGACGTAGAGGTAGCGGTTGCCCCCAGGCGCTTGATGACCCACAAGCGTAGGGGATCTATCGTAGTCCTTTAGATAAGTAAGAGTGTCGAACCCAAAAAGGAGCAGAAGGAAATGATAAGAGGTTTTCAGCAAGGTATTCTCTGCAAGCACTGAAATTATAGGTAACAAATAGTTTTGTGATAAGGTAATTTGTAACGAGCAACAAGTAAAAAAAGTAAATAAAGTGCAGCAAGGTGCCCCAATACTTTTTGTAGCAAAGGACAAGCCTGGACAAACTCTTATATAGAGAAAAGTGCTCCCGAGGACACATGGGAATTATCGTCAAGCTAGTTTTCATCATGTTCATATGATTCACGTTCGGTACTTTGATAATTCGATATGTGGGTGGACCGGTGGTTGGGTGGTGTCCTTACTTGGACAAGCATCCCACTTATGATTAACCCCTATTGGAAGCATCCGCAACTACAAAAGAAGTATTAAGGTAAACCTAACCATAGCACAAAACATATGGATCCAAATCAGCCCCTTATGAAGCAACGCATAAACTAGGGTTTAAGCTTCTGTCAATCTAGCAACCCATCATCTACTTATTACTTACCAATGCCTTCCTCTAGGCCCAAATAATGGTGAAGTGTCATGTAGTCGATGTTCACATAACACCACTAGAGGAGAGACAACATACATCTCATCAAAATATCAAACGAATACCAAATTCACATGACTACTAATAGCAAGACTTCTCCCATGTCCTAAGGAGCAAACGTAACTACTCACAAAGCATATTCATGTTCATAATCAGAGGAGTATTAATATGCATATAGGATCTGAACATATGATCTTCCACCAAATAAACCAACTAGCATCAGCTACAGGGAGTAATCAACACTACTAGCAACCTACAAGTACCAATCCCAGACTTAGAGACAAGAATTGGATATAGGAGATGAACTAGGGTTTGAGAGGAGATGGTTCTGGTGAAGATGTTGATGGAGATTGGACCTCACACGAAGAGAGGAGCGATGGTGATGACGATGGTGATGATTTCCCCCTCCGGAGGGAAGTGTCCCAAGAACAGCTCCGCCGGAGCCCTAGATTGGTTCCGCCAAGGTTCCGCCTCGTGGCGGCGGAGTCTCGTCCCGAAAGCTTGCTTATGATTTTTCTTCGGACGAAAGACTTCATATAGCAGAAGATGGCCACCGGAGGGCCACCAGGGGGCCCATGAGGCAGGGGGCGCGCCCAGGGGGGTAGGGCGCGCCCCCCACCCTCGTGGCCAGGGTGTGGGTTCCGCTCAGTATTTTTTATTATTTCCAAAAATAACTCCCATGGAGTTTCAGGACTTTTGGAGTTGTGCAGAATAGGTCTCTAATATTTGTTCCTTTTCCAGCCCAAAATTCCAGCTGCCGGCATTCTCCCTCCTTATATAAACCTTGTAAAATAAGAGAGAATAGGCATAAGTATTGTGAAAAAATGTGTAATAACGGCCCATAATGAAATAAATATTGATATAAAAGCATGATGCAAAATGGACGTATCAACTCCCCCAAGCTTAGACCTTGCTTGTCCTCAAGCGAAAGCCGATAACGATAAATATGTCCACATGTTTAGAGGTAGAGGTGTCGATAAAATAAAATACGGACATGAGGGCATCATGATTATTCTCATAACAGCAACATATATGGATAATGTCATATGATTTTTTATGCTCAAGTAATAATCTATTCACAATGCAAAGTATGAATCAGAAACTTCATTAAGAACTAACAAACTATAATCTCAGTCATTGAGGCAACTGCAATTTATCATAACATTAGAAAGAGTCTATGTCAGAGCTTTTTAGCAAGTCCACATACTCAACTATAATTTATTCTTTCACAATTGCTAACACTCACGCAATACTTGTGGTTACGGAGTTTTAATCGGACACAGAGAAAGATAGGGGCTTATAGTTTCGCCTCCCAACCGTTTACCTCAAGGGTAATGTCAACAATAATAGTTCATGCTAACTTACATCCAATTAGATATATGTATCAGGATCTGTCCAACACACTATGCTTGCCAAAGGATAAAATGTAAAAAGGAAAGGTGAAGATCACCATGACTCTTGCATAAGGTAGAAGATAATAATAAAAGATAGACCCTTCGCAGAGGGAAGCAGAGGCTGCCATGCGCTTTCAGGGTTGGATGCACAAAATCTTAATGCGAAAGAACGTCACTTTATATTGCCACTTGTGATATGGACCTTTATTATGCAGTCTGTCGCTTTTATTTCTTCACATCACAAGATCGTATAAAGCTTATTTCCTCCACACTAATCAATCATACATATTTAGAGAGAAATTTGTATTGCTTGCACCGATGACAACTTATTTGAAGGATCTTACTCAATCCATAGGTAGATATGGTGGACTCTCATGGCAAAACTGGGTTTAAGGGTATTTGGAAGCACAAGTAGTATCTCTACTTGGTGCAAAGAATTTGGCTAGCATGAGGGAGAAAGGCAAACTCAATATGTTGGATGATCCATGACAATATACTTTATCTCAAATATAAGAAAACATAACCCATTACGTTGCCTTCCTTGTCCAACATCAACTCTTTAGCATGTCATATTTTAATGAGTGCTCCCAATCATAAAAGATGTCCAAGATAGTATATTTATACATGAAACCTCTCTTTCTTTATTACTTCCTATTAATTGCAACGATGACCAAAGCTATGTTTGTCAACTCCAAACAATTTTTAATCATCATACTCTTTCTATGTGAAGTCATTACTCTCCATAAAATCAATATGATCTCTTTGTTTCTTTTTATTCTTTTCTCTTTTCTTTTATTCACTCAAGATCATAGCAAGATAATCAAGCCCTTGACTCAACACTAATCTTTATTATATAGCTCACATACTCGATTACATAGAGGGATCATAAAGCAAAACTCAAAACTAGATCATACAAGAACTTTATTCTACTAGATCAAGATACTACTAAAAGGATCGGAATAAGAAAAACTGTAAATATAGGAGTGTGATGGTGATACGATACTGGGGCACCTCCCCCAAGCTTGGTAGTTTCCAAGGGGAGTGCCCATACCCATGTGATTATGTCTCCTTTGTTGGTGAAGAGGGTGGTGGAGTTGTTGATGATGTGGGATGATCGAGTCTCCGGGGTCCTGAAATCTGCAGCCAAACTCATCCTCTTGATTCTATATTCATACTCACAGTTTTGGTTTTGCAGGTCATAGATTTGGGCTTGGAGATGCTCCATCTTCTCGTGAAGCTTGAAGATGGTTTCCCCAATGTTATGTGCATCCAGCTTGTGGTTTTTGGTGAACTCCACGATCATCATGTGGTTGGCGTTGAGTCCACGTTCCACCATCCCCTGGCACTTGAAAACTTGCTGCTCCATTGCTTCGAGCCTCGTCTCCATGCTTCCGGTCCTCCTTGGTCCCTCAACATCGTGGATGTGCAGCAACCCATCACGCATCTCAATGGTTTGAGGGTGTTGCAGCACCTCCGCGAGGTAGGGGTTGATGACCTTCTCGAAGAACTTGTCCTTGGGGGCGCTTGGGGACGTCATGATGATCTAGATCTGTCACAAAAACAGCTCGAAACGAAAATAGAGGATATTTGCGTGATATAGGAGTCAAAACCTTTGGGATATTATATAATCAATTTTTACCGACCAAACTACGTATCGTGCAAGAAAACGGAGTCAGGAGAGCGCACGAGGTGCCCACGAGGCAGGGGGTGCGCCCAGCGGGGTAGGTGTCGGCGTTCTGGGAACGGGGGTCCCCAGACATGCCTGCTTGCGGCCTGCGGCGTGGCTCAAGTGGGGGCCCAGCGCGGCCCAGCTTCATCAGCTCAAGCTCAAGACCCTCGCGAGGGGCCAAGCCTCGTGGGGCGGACGACAGGAACCTTTCTCAGGAACAGCCTCGTCAGGCAGGCTCGCGA
This sequence comes from Aegilops bicornis, assembly GCA_021605145.1. NCBI lineage: Eukaryota > Viridiplantae > Streptophyta > Magnoliopsida > Poales > Poaceae > Aegilops > Aegilops bicornis. The sequence continues at coordinate 190,535,386 of CM038675.1, forward strand.
GGAGGCGGAGAGATCAAGGCAGGGTACCTCACGAGGGTGCCCCGTGATGCAAGTCGTGACGATCGAGACCAGGCGGGCACCAGGCGGGTGCCTGCCCGCGCAGTGTCCTCATTTCCCCTTTGGTGCAAAGGAGGCAAGCAGAGGCCAAGGCATCAGGCAAAGGTTACCGCTTCGGTGCAACAAGACCAAGACCAGTAGAACGGCAGGAAGGAGGTCATCGTGGAGCCCAGGATGGCGTCACCGTCAGAGCCTTTGGCAGCCGAAGACCAACTTTAGTCAGGATAAGTGTACCAGATGTTCCCCTTCAAAATGGCCAGTTGTTGGTGCCCTTCCCGCTCATTATTTGGGAAGAGGCCCAGGGCCTCCCTCTATAAATAGGACTAGCCACCAAAAAGGTAGCGGGGTCGAGGACGGAATCAGAGAGAGCCCTAGCAGAGAGAGCGAGAGAGAGGTGATCAAACTCACCCAAGCAGTTCATCGCACTAGCCCAAGAATACCCCTCACGAGGCTGTTCTTCCTTTGTACTGTTCTTCATCAGCCCGTGGGGCAATCCACCACACCACACACTGGAGTAGGGTATTACACCACAACGGTGGCCTGAACCAATAGAAACCTCGTGTCTCTTGTGTTGTTCATCGTTCATAGTTTAGATCCCTCGCAAACCATCGATGCGTGAGCTGGTAGGGGAAAGATCTCCGCGCGCACCCCAGTGTTCGAACCTCAAGGGTCTGCCGAAACCCGAAATCCGACATTTGGCGCGCTAGCTCGGGGTGCGCCAGAATCCTTCCTCCGCCGCCTCGCGTTCCGTTGCCTCGTCGTTCAATGTCAAGTGACCTGGTAGCCGACGCCGACAGCTGGGCGGCGTGGCCCGCCCACGCCGTGCCGCTAGCCCAGGGCGACCTCAACCTTGCACCTCAGGCAGCTCGCGCTCCGCAAGGCGCTGCGGGGCGCGGGCGACGCGGCGACGCCGCTGCCCTCACGCCGCGCGGCGGTGCGGTCGGTGTGAGCCTCAAACCACGCCACAAGCACGGCGTCGCACACCCGACGGGAGCAGTAACCTGTGGCTGCGCCACGATGGCCCGAGAGCTGCTACGGTGCCGCTTCTAGAGGGCGGCCGCGACGCGTTGTTGAGCGGTGGCCGAAGCTCTCGACGCCGCCGCCTGAGCGCCTCCTTTCTACGTCCGGCTGCCACCTTCGCCCAGAAGCGCCAGATGGCGGCCCCATGCGCGCTTACATGCAACCTCAAGCGGGCTCAGGCCTACTCGACGCTAACCTGGGCCGCGGCGCCAGCGGGAAGCCGCAGACCCCATCTCCGCCGGGCGGCGAAGGCGACGCTGCGGGTTTTGGCCTTGACGGACCACCACACCACCACTCTCAAGACGACGCTCTGGGCCGGACTGCGTGGCATGTGGGGCACTACAGTGAGACCTACGGGGCGGCATCCCCAGAAGCTTATGTGCCCCGCATGATGGATCAAGAGTGCGCACGGGAAGAAGACCACGGCTCGTTCCTTGGGCCAAGCTGGGGCGAGGAGACAGCACAAGTTGAGCTCTTTCAGGAACCCCAAGAGGGCCTCGACGACCGCGCCGGCGGCAGCAACTATCTAGTACCATTAATTCCTCAGGAGCTAGCTTATGCTAACCGTGTGCAGCAGGAGGTACAGGTCGCCGCGGCAGGTGGCTACCCCCAACTCTGCAGCCTCTTACCCCTCAGGAGGAGGGAATCGAGGGTTGTAGGAGAGGGGCCGAGATCCGGATTCGTCCTGCGGCGCTTGGCGCAAGATGTTCTCAGGAGTTAGGCCCTCTGCTAGGGAGGTGCCTCAGGGCCTGCCCCCGGCAGAGGACCCGTGGTCGTCGGGGAACCGCTGGCGACCGCTCTACCCCATTGGCGTCGTCCTTGGTCTCCGGCCGCCGTCAGTTGCGGTAGATTGTGGCGCAAGGCGAGGCCCTCATCTGGCGATATGAAGCAAGGCCGGTACCTATGAAGAAGGCCCAGTGCCTGTGAAGCTCGCCGCCCCATGACACTCTCACGTAATAATGAGTGGGGCTGGACACGCCCCCGAGTCTCAGGAGCGCCGGCCTCAGGCCCTGGGGCTCCCTCCCACGCCCAGTGGCAGCACTTAGTCTGCTACAGTGAGAAGACGTCGAAGACTAGACTAGGTGCAGACGCGGCCTTTTGCTTTTTTTGCCTTTTTTTCTCTCGCTGACAAGTTTCTTCGATTTGAATTTAAGTTGGATTTGAGTTTGAGCCTTGCGTGCGTTTGGGGAAGGGGTGTTTAGTCTCGTTCGAGCAACCTCTCGTGTTCTGGTTTCGGCTTTGCGTCCAAAGCTAGCGTCAGCTGCCCCTCGCGAGCCGGGCCGGGCCAATCGCGTCCTTAGCTCGGACGACTGTCGTCACTCCCTCTTCGGAGGTTCTTATCACAGGATCAGTGGGCTCACCTAGAAGACACACATGGCGCTATGGCCCCCGCAGCCCCGCTTGGGGCTCATCAGGGCCAAAAGGTAAACAAGCCAGCCGACCCACCACTAGGCCGACCGTTAAGCTCACACGCAGCGTTAAGATTACCAAGGCGTTTACCGCAAATCTTTACAGGAGGGGCTTCCCCTCCCAAAATGCTCTCACAGTCTTCAGGGCCAAGCCCGAACCTCTTTCGTGCAGGGTAAACAACGGTGACAGACAATCAGTCGGACACATCACTCGCCGCGCCTTCTGGGTCACCTCCCGAGGCGTCGCTGGCATCGCTGACGTCATCGCCGCCAACACCTCCGCTAGCGCCAGGACCGTCCACCACGCCGCCTTCATCGGCGGCCACGACCATGCCGTCATCATCAGACGTGAAGGCCCTGACAAGGTCGTCCACGTGGTCCTCCACCCATTGCGCCAGGTCGCCCCGGACGGCTATGGGCACCGGTGCGATGGCGGCATCAAAGTTGAAGTGGGGATCCCTGTCCCGCAGATGACTGAAGACACGGGAGAAAGTGCGCCCAAACAAGGCTCGGCTCCTCTCCTTGACGAGCCAACGAGACCTCTCGGCGCGGTTCTCCAGGAGCATCACCACGTCAGCAAAATACTGGAGGTTGCCGACATAGTTGGTCTCGTGCGGCTCCTCGGCAGCGGCCTCGCAAATATTGCCCAGGGCCGCGTTGACCCGTTCCCTGAGCGTCCGGAGCATGGGGGCGTGCTCGTGCTCCAGAACCCGCCGCCGACGAATCTCGTCCTCGTTCTGCCGTGCAGTGGCCTCCGCGCCGTCAATCCTCTGCCGGAGAAGAAGCAGCTCGGTGCGGGAGGAGGTCAGCTCCGCCTGCGCTACGCAAAGGGTGGCTGCGGAGGCGTCCGCACCCCGCGTCACTTCATCTAGCTTGGCCTTGAGGGCCGCGGTCCTGTCCTCAGCTTCGGCCCTGACCAACTCCAACTTCAACTCATACTGCCGCTCGAGGCCTGAGCAAGCTTCCGCTACGCGGCAGTCGACCTCTTCTTGGGCTCGGGCTTCGCGCGCGGCAACATCATCCTCCGCCCGAGCCACCAGGCGCTCCCTCATCTCCAACCGCTCAAGGTCGAGGTTGCGCTCGGCGGCCTCCAGCAACAGCGCTTCCTCGCGCTTCTAGAGCTCCGCCTGGTGGAAGGAATCCTCCTTCAGCAACACAAGTGCAGCCTGGCGCAACTCCACCTGCTGCTCCAGAGAGTTCCTCCAGGCTTGGAGCTCCCACGCACGCTCCTCCGCGTCCCTGCGCCGCCGATCTGCTTCCAGGGCCTCCTCGACGGCTTGAGAGCAAGCCTCTCGCGAGGCCGCCAACAACTCCTCAGCCTTCGTGTTGTCAAGGTCACGCTGGTGACGCGCGAGGGCAACAGCTACCTTCAGCTTGCGCCTCTTTTCAGCAAGGTGCAAACCCTCGGCCACGAGACGTGCATCTTCGCTGGCCAGCTCCTCCCCGAGCCTGTTCACCACGTCCGTCGCCCCATGGAGAAACTCTTGACGAAGGGTGCGGTATTCGCAAGCACGCCTGAGCACGTATTCCGCATCCCCCTCCGTTGTTGGTGCATGCAGTCCTCCCGCAGGGCAGGGGGCTGGCGCCCCAACAGTCGCCGGATGGGCCTCGCCAGGAGCAGGGCCTGGCGCCGGTCCGTCCCCAGAAGAAGAGCTCAAGATCGACTTCAACCAATTGCCGTCCACGATCAAGGGAGGAACACGGGGCAAGCCGGCTGTGCCCCAGGAGAACTCGTGAAGGGGAGACAGCAGGCGCACAAGCTCGGGACGCTCAGCTGAACGGGCCACCACTCCGGTCGGCTGGGTGATGAGGGCGCTGCTTGAGCCAGACGCACTAAGGACCAGCGACAAGGGCGGAGCTTGGGGAGATGGCTCCTTGGCCGTCTCCGCTGACTCGGGCAGAAGGGCCCCGAAAGGCCACAACCAGCAGCGAAACCGAGAAGCAGAGGAGCAGAGAGAAGAAGACTTACTCGTCTGTGGGCGGCACCTCCTGCACTTCAAAGAAGCGGCAAGGGCGATCGTCACCGCCCGAGGCCTCCTTCCTCTTGCGAAGGGCCGCAAAGTCTACGCGGAACCGGCCTAAGCGCTCGGTGCAGGGGTCGGTTTGTGGCATGGAGGAGGCGGCAAGGTGATCAGTGCCAATGGGACCAGCCTGGGGGACGCCCCCAGGCGCCGCCTCATGAAGGACGACCGGGGCCTCGGGAGCCCCAGCCATGGGCGCCCCAACCTCGGGAGCCGGAGGCCGCGACTCCCCACCTGTCACCATTCCTGAACGAGATCTGGGAGAGCCGCCCTCGGGGCTCCACGCGGCATCACCACTTCAACGTCGCCCTCTCCAACTCCTGATGGTTCTCGTCTCCCTGCTCCATCATCTGAGACAGAGCCACTTTGGGCGACTGGAAGAGCTACCACGGCAACTGGGTTCTCGCGAGGCCCCCTGAGGCCAGCCGGGCGCAGCCCCCACTCGTCAAAGCTGGGCATCTGCTTCGCGAAACCGGCCCTGCCCGAACAGAGATACAAGAGGGCACCATCACGTCGAAGGCTGCCTGGGGAAGGGTCACCAACCAGGACTCTGAGCATAGTCTTCAACACCTCAGGCGCCAGGTCCCCCTCCTGAAGTCGCATGCGGTCTTTGTGCCTCGGAAAGTCCCACATCCGATGAGAGTGGCGCTGGAGAGGAGCAATGCGACACTGGAGGAACTCCTTCACCACTTTGGTTGCCGTCACGTTGAGAGCCCTCACGCTCTCGAAGACGAATGCAAGCCGGGCGTCCGCGAGCGTCTCGTGACCCCAGCCTGAGTGGGGAACAACAGGCAATGTAGGATGTGAGAGCAGGGGGCTGGGCACCCCAACGTCCACATACAACCACCGCTCTCCGAACTTGGCCTCAGGGGGAGGAAGTCTGAAATCGATCCCTGAAGCAGCCGTCTCTGGCACCGCAAGGAAGCTCACACACCCCAAGCATTGAGTAGGATCGCTCAGGTGCAAGGAGAAGAAATGACGCAGCAGGGCAACGGAAGGAGCGATGCCCACCATTGCCTCACAGACAAAGGCGAAGACAGCCAGGAGGGTAATGGACTCAGGCCCGAGATGCATCACGTGGATCTGATAGTGGGAGAGCACTGCATTGAAGAAAGCGGAGAAGGGGGGAACCAGACCCGCCCACAGGCATCAGCGAAGTACCGGACCTCCGTGACAATCCTGTCGGGGGAGGCATGGGACCCAGGCCATGCCGTGGTCCTGCCGCACTCATTGAAGATGGTGGCAAGAGCGGAGCGGACCTTGCCCAAGGCCTCGGGGTTGAGTATGATAGACCGATCGACGGCGGGGGCCACCGCCGGAGTCGAGCGGGACGAAGGCGCGGGCTTCTTCGCCTTTTCCTTCTTCGTTGGCGCCATGGCGACAGGAAGGGTGAGAGTCCAAGTTGGATCGAGGGCGGAAGTTGGAGCCAGAGGAAGAAGGAAGAGCCGGGAGTGCGCGGACGGCGAAAGGGGAATGGCTGTGTGCAACACCGGGTCCGCTTAGCCGGGCGTGTAATGAGGCATCATGGGGAAGTGGAGACGCCCACGACCAATCAATCGCCACGCGGCGCCCAAGGCCGTAGGCTGCTGGGGCCCACGGCGCTTCGCACTTGCCCCTGCGCTTCTCTGCTAAGCCAAGTCCGGGGGCTACTGTCGGCGTTCTGGGAACGGGGGTCCCCAGACTTGCCTGCCTGCGGCCTGCGGCGTGGCTCAAGTGGGGGCCCAGCGCGTCCCAGCTTCATTAGCTCAAGCTCAAGACCCTCGTGAGGGGCCAAGCCTCGCCGGGCGGACGACAGGAACCTTCCTCAGGAACAGCCTCGTCAGGCAGGCTCACGAGGAGGCTGAGAGATCAAGGCAGGGTACATCACGAGGGTGCCCCGTGACGCAAGCCATGACGATCGAGACCAGGCGGGCGCCTGCCCGCGCAGTGTCCTCATTTCCCCTTTAGCGCAAAGGAGGCAAGCACAGGCCAAGGCATCAGGAAAAGGTTACCGCTTCGGTGCAACAAGACCAGGACCAGCAGAGCGGCAGGAAGGAGGTCATCGTGGATCCCAGGACGGCGTCACCGTCAGAGCCTTTGGCAGCCGAAGACCAACTTTAGTCAGGATAAGTGCACTAGATGTTCCCCTTCAAAATGGCCAATTGTTGGTGCCCTTCCCACTCATTATTTAGGAAGAGGCCCAGGGCCTCCCTCTATAAATAGGACTAGCCACCACAAAGGTAGGGGGATCGAGGACGGAATCAGAGAGAGCCCTAGCAGAGAGAGAGAGAGAGGAGATCGAACTCACCCAAGCAGTTCATCGCACCAGCCCAAGAATACCCCTCGCGAGGCTATTCTTCCTTTGTACTGTTCTTCATCAGCCCCTGGGGCAATCCACCACACCACACACTGGAGTAGGGTATTACACCACAACGGTGGCCCGAACCAGTATAAACCTCGTGTCTCTTGTGTTGTTCATCGTTCATAGTTTAGATCCCTCGCAAACCATCGATGCGTGAGCTGGTAGGGGAAAGATCTCCGTGCGCACCCCAGTGTTCGAACCTCAAGGGTCTGCCGGAACCCGAAATCCGACAGTAGGGCGCGCCCTCCACCCTCGTGGAGCCCTTGTGTCCTTCCCGGACTGCTTCTTATTTTTTCTATTTTTCTAAATATTCAAAAATGGAGAAGAATTACCATTAGAACTGTTTTGGAGTCGGTTTACTTACCGTACCACATACCTATTCCTTTTCGGAGTCTGAAACGTTCTGGAAAGTGTCTCTTATGTATTCCTCCGGGATTACGGTTTCAATAACATTGGTTTCAACATTTATTGGATTACCTGAGACATGATGTTTGATTCTTTGACCGTTCACCACCTTCGGATTTGTGCCTTCGAAGTTGTTGATTTTTATGGCACCGGAACGATAGACCTCCTCGATAATGTAAGGACCTTCCCTTTTAGAGAGAAGTTTTCCTGCAAAACATCTCAAACGAGAGTTGTATAGCAATACATAATCACCTACATTAAACTCACTCTTTTGTATCCTTTTGTCATGCCATCTTTTAACTTTTTCTTTAAACAACTTGGCATTCTCATAGGCTTGGGTTCTCCATTCATCATGGGAGCTAATGTCAAATAACCTCTTCTCACCGGCAAGTTTGAAATCATAATTGAGCTCTTTAATAGCCCAATATGCCTTATGTTCTAGTTCAAGAGGTAAGTGACATGCTTTTTCCATAAACCATTTTATACGGAGACATACCCATAGGATTTTTATATGCAGTTCTATAGGCCCATAATGCATCATCAAGCTTCATGGACCAATTCTTTCTAGATCTATTAACAGTCTTTTGCAAAATTAATTTGAGTTCTCTATTACTCAATTCTACTTGACCACTAGACTGTGGGTGATAAGGCGATGCAATTCTATGATTAACATCATACTTAGCAAGCATTTTACGGAAAGCACCATGAATAAAATGTGAACCACCATCAGTCATTAAATATCTAGGGACTCCAAACCTCGGAAAAAATAACTTCTTTAAGCATCTTAATAGAGGTGTTATGATCAGCACTACTAGTTGGAATAGCTTCTACCCACTTAGTAACGTAATCAATGGCAACTAAAATATGTGTATATCCATTAGAGGCAGGAAACGGTCCCATATAATCAAAGCCCCAAACATCAAATGGTTCAATAACAAGTGAATAATTCATAGGCATTTCTTGACGTCTACTAATATTACCAATTCTTTGACATTCATCACAAGATAAGACAAACTTACGGGCATCTTTGAAGAGAGTAGGCCAATACAAACCAGATTGCAATACCTTATGTGCAGTTATGTCTCCAGCGTGGTGTCCTCCATAAGCCTCGGAGTGACACTTGCGTAGGATCTGTTCCTGTTCATGCTCAAGTACACAATGTCTAATGACACCATCTACTCCTTCTTTATAAAGATGTGGGTCATCCCAAAAGTAATGTCTCAAATCATAGAAAAACTTTTTCTTTTGTTGGTATGTGAAACTAGGTGGTATAAATTTAGCAACAATGTAATTAGCATAATCAGCATACCATGGAGCAGTACGAGAAGCATTTACGACATTTAGTTGTTCATCAGGAAAGCTATCATCAATAGGTAGTGGGTCGTCAACAACGTTTTCTAACCTAGACAAGTTGTTTGCAACGGGGTTCTCTGCTCCCTTTCTATCAATAATGTGCAAATCAAATTCTTGTAGCAAGAGAACGCATCTAATAAGTCTAGGTTTAGCACCGTTCTTTTCCATAAGGTATTTAATAGCAACATGATCAGTGCGAATAGTTACTTTAGAACCAACAATATAAAGTCTGAACTTATCACAAGCAAATACAACTGCTAAGAATTCTTTTTCAGTAGTAGCATAATTTCTCTGGGCATTGGCTAGAGTTTTACTAGCATATTGAATAACATTTAATTCCTTATCAACTCTTTGCCCTAGAACAGCACCTACAGCATAATCACTAGCATCACACATAATTTCAAAGGGTAAATTCCAATCAGGTGGCTGAATAATAGGTGCAGAAATCAATGCTTTCTTAAGTATTTCAAATGCTTCTACACAATCATCATCAAAGACAAACTGTATATCTTTTTGTAATAAATTAGTCAGAGGCCGAGAAATTTTTGAGAAGTCTTTAATGAACCTCCTATAAAAACCGGCGTGACCAAGGAAACTTCTTATACCTTTGATGTCCTTGGGACATGGCATCTTTTCAATAGCATCAACTTTAGCTTTATCAACTTCAATACCTCTTTCAGAAATTTTATGCCCCAAGACAATACCTTCATTAACCATAAAGTGGCACTTCTCCCAATTCAAGACAAGGTTAGTTTCTTCACATCTCTGCAAAACTCGATCAAGGTTGCTCAAGCAATCATCAAAAGAGGATCCATAGACGGAGAAATCGTCCATGAAAACCTCACAAATCTTTTCACAAAAGTCAGAGAATATAGATATCATGCATCTTTGAAAGGTAGAAGGTGCATTTCATAAACCAAAAGGCATACGTCTATAAGCAAAAGTACCGAAAGGGCAAGTAAAGGTGGTCTTAGCTTGATCATCAGCTGACACATGTATTTGAGAGAAACCAGAATAACCATCTAGAAACCAAAAATGTGTATGTTTGGATAATCTTTCTAGCATTTGATCAATAAAAGGTAAGGGGTAATGATCTTTTTTAGTAGCTTTATTTAATTTGCGGAAATCAATTACCATCCTATGACCTGTGATAATTCTTCGCGGAATCAGTTCATCTTTATCATTAGGAACGACAGTAATACCTCCCTTCTTAGGGACACAATGGACATGACTTACCCACTAACTATCAGCAACGGGATAAATTATACCTGCCTCAAGGAGCTTTAATATTTCCTTTCTTACCACTTCTTTCATCTTAGGATTCAGCCGTCATTGATGATCAATAACTGGTTTGGCATCTTTATCCAAATTTATTTTGTGTTGAGATAGAGTGGGACTAATGCCCTTAAGATCATCAAGAGTATATCCAATAGCAGCACGGTGCTTCTTTAGAGTTTTCAATAATTTTTCTTCCTCCTTCTCTGAAAGGTTAGCACTAATAATAACAGGATATATCTTATTTTCATCAAGATAAGCATATTTAATAGTATCAGGCAATGGTTTAAGCTCAAACACGGGATCACCCTTGGGTGGAGGAGGATCCCCCAAGATTTCAACAGGCAAGTTGTGTTTCAGAATAGGTCCCTGTTTAAAGAACACTTCATCTATTTCCCTTCTTTCATTCATAAACATATCATTTTCATGGTCTAGTAAATATTGTTCCAAAGGATCACTAGGAGGTACGACAATAGAAGCAAGACCAATAATTTCATCCTTACTAGGCAGTTCCTTTTCACAGTGTTGTCTACGAAATTTAGAGAAATTAAACTCATGAGACATATCACCTAAATCAATAGTAACAACATCCTTTTCGCAGTCTATCTTAGCATGAACAGGGTTCAAGAAGGGTCTACCAAATATAATGGGACAAAAGCTATCTTGTGGGGAACCAAGAACGAGAAAATCAGCAGGATATTTAGTTTTCCCACACAAGACTTCAACATCTCTAACAATTCCAATTGGTGATATAGTATCTCTATTGGCAAGCTTAATGGTGACATCAATATCTTCTAACTCAGTAGGTGCAATTTCATGCATAATTTCTTTGTATAAGTCAATAGGTATTGCACTAGCACTAGCACCCATATCACACAAGCCATGATAACAATGATCTCCTATTTTAACGGAAATAACATGCATGCGTACCACAGGTCTATGTTTATCTTTAGCACAAGGTTTAGCAATTCTAGCAGTTTCATCACAGAAATAAATAACATGCCCATCAGTATTATCAGCCAAGAGATCTTTAACAATAGCAATATTAGGTTCAACTTTAACTTGCTCAGGAGGTGTATAAGTTCTAATATTGCTTTTACGGACCACAGTTGAAGCTTTAGCATGATCCTTTAATCTAACCGGAAAAGGTGGTTTCTCAACATAAGCAGTAGGAACAATATGATCATTATAAGTGATAGTCTTTTCTTCAACTTTAATAGGTGCATCTACTTTTACTTCTATGGGAGGATGATATTTAAACCACTTCTCCTTAGGGAGATCAACATGAGTAGCAAAAGATTCACATAAATAAGTTACTATCTCAGAGTCAAGTCCATATTTAGTGCTAAATTTACAGGAAACATCAGTATCCATAAAGGATTTAACAAAATCAAACTTAGGTGTTATACCTGGATCCTTACCTTCGTCGAGGTCCCAATCTTCAGAGTTGCGTTTAATTATTTCCAATAAATCCCATTTGAATTCAATAGTCTTCATCATAAAAGAGCCAGCACAAGAAGTATCGAGCATGGTGCGATTGTTATCAGAAAGCCGAGCATAATTTTTTTGAATAATAATTTCTCTTGAGAGCTCATGATTGGGGCATGAATATAACATTGATTTAAGCCTCCCCAAGCTTGAGTGATGCTTTCTCCTTCGCGAGGCCAAAAATTATATATATAATTACGTTCACGATGAACAAGATGCATAGGATAAAACTTCTGATGAAATTCCAATTTCAATCGCTTGTAGTTCCATGATCCCATATCATCACATAGCCTATACCATGTCAATGCATCTCCCTTCAAACATAAAGGGAAGACCTTCTTCTTAATAACATCATCGGGCATACCTGCAAGCTTAAATAATCCACAAACCTCATCCACATAGATTAGGTGCTCACCAGGATGTAATGTTCCATCTCCTGCAAAAGAATTAGCTAGCAATTTTTCTACCATACTCGAAGGAATTTCAATGTAGACATTTTCATTTTCAGTAGGTTCAGTAGGTTGAGGAGCAACTCTTTGCTCTACTGGTCGGGGTGAAGATACCCCAAACAAGCACCTCAGAGGATTACTTTCCATAGTAACAAGAGACAGTAAATTTCAGCACACTATATAAATTTTTCCTTACCAAATTCCACCTACCAAAGGCGTTTCACTCCCTGGCAACTGCACCAGAAAAGAGTCTTGATGACCCACAAGTATAGGGGATCTATCGTAGTCCTTTAGATAAGTAAGAGCGTCAAACCCAACGAGGAGCAGAAGGAAATGATAAGCGGTTTTCAGCAAGGTATTCTCTACAAGCACTGAAATTATAGGTAACAGATAGTTTTGTGATAAGGTAATTTGTAACGAGAAACAAGTAACAAAAGTAAATAAAGTGCAGCAAGGTGGCCCAATCCTTTTTGTAGCAAAGGCCAAGCCTGGACAAACTCTTATACAGAGAAAAGCGCTCCTGAGAACACATGGGAATTATCGTCAAGCTAGTTTCATCACGTTCATACGATTCGCGTTCGGTACTTTGATAATTTGATATGTGGGTGGACCGGTGCTTGGGTGCTGTCCTTACTTGGACAAGCATCCCACTTATGATTAAACCCTATTGCAAGCATCCGCAACTACAAAAGAAGTATTAAGGTAAACCTAACCATAGCATGAAACATATGGATCGAAATCAGCCCCATACGAAGCAAGGCATAAACTAGGGTTTAAGCTTCTGTCAATCTAGCAACCCATCATCTACTTATTACTTCCCAATGCCTTACTTTAGGCCCAAATAATGGTGAAGTGTCATTTAGTCGACGTTCACATAACACCACTAGAGGAGAGACAACATACATCTCATCTAAATATTGAACAAATACCAAATTCACATGACTACTAATAGCAAGACTTCTCCCATGTCCTCAGGAACAAACGTAACTACTCAAATCATATTCATGTTCGTAATCAGAGGAGTATTAATATGCATATAGGATCTGAACATGTGATCTTCCACCAAATAAACCAACTAGCATCAACTACAGGGAGTAATCAACACTACTAGCAACCTACAAGTACCAATCCCAGACTTAGAGACAAGAATTGGATACAGGAGATGAACTAGGGTTTGAGAGGAGATGGTGCTGGTGAAGATGATGATGGAGATTGGCCCTCTCCCGATGAGCGGAGCATTGGTGATGACGATGGCAATGATTTCCCCCTCCCGGAGGGAAGTGTCCCCGGCAGAACAGCTTCGCTAGAGCCCTAGATTGGTTCCACCAAGGTTCCGCCTCGTGGCGACGGAGTCTCGTCCCGAAAGCTTGCTTATGATTTTTCTTCGGACGAAAGACTTCATATAGCAGAAGATGGACAACGGAGGGCCAATGGGGGCCCACGAGGCAGGGGCGCGCTTAGGTAGGGCGCGCCCACCCTCATGGCCGTGGTGTGGGCCCCTCCGGTATTTCTTCCGCCAAGATTTTTTTATTATTTCCAAAAATAACTTCCGTGGAGTTTCAGGACTTTTGGAGTTGTGCAGAATAGGTCTCTAATATTTGCTCCTTTGCCAGCCCAGAATTCCAGCTGTCGGCATTCTCCCTCCTTATGTAAACCTTGTAAAATAAGAGAGAATAGGCATAAGTATTGTGACAAAATGTGTAATAACAGCCCATAATGCAATAAATATCGATATAAAAGCATGTTGCAAAATGGACGTATCAGCGCTCGTGGGAATGGGCCCAAGATATCCAGCCCCCAGACCGCGAACGGCCATGTGAGTGGGATGGTCTGGAGGCGTTGAGCCGGCTAATTGATCTGCTTGGCGTGGAACCGGCAGGCTTCACAAGCCTTCACCAGCTCGGGTGCGTCGTTGAGCGCCGTGGGCCAGTAGAATCTGCTGCGGAATGCCTTGCCAACGAGTGTCTGTGATGACGAGTGGTGCCCGCAGTCCCCACCGTGTATGTCAGATAGCAACTCCTTCCCCTGGTCTCTGGAGATGCAACGCAGTGAAACGTCATTTGGTCGCTTTCTGTACAACTCACCGTCCCGAATGTAATATGTCTTGGCTTGCCGGGCCACGCGCTCCACATCCTCCTCCTTCTCCGGCAGCGCCCCTTGCATCAGGTATTCCTTGAATTCCTTGGTCCGGCATCCCTCCTGAGGCTCGAGCACCAAGAGTAGGCACGCTCCCGATGTCGGGCCACAGGCTGGGGCTCCTGTGGCAGGCGGCTGCGGGAGTTCCTCCCGAGGCTGAGCTGTCCTTGAAAGTGGTGGTGTCGCTGATGGCTTGAAGAGCCGCCTCCTCAAGACGCCAGCTCTTGGGGCTGCCGCTGATGCCCTCTGGCGATGTCATCGGCCTCCTTGTTGGTGCCACGGGCACGTGCCGCAACTCTGTGCCTGTGAAATGCTTCTCCATCTTGCGCACCTCCATGAGGTATGCCTCCATATGCTCGCCCTTCGCTCAGATACCTTGTTGGAGAAGTTGACGAGGAGCTGCGAGTCGCCCCTAACGGTGAGGCGCTTCACCCCCAGAGCTGCCGCAGCTTTAAGGCCAGCTATGAGGCCTTCGTATTCTGCGATGTTGTTGGAGACCTTCTCACCCCGCTGAAAGCAGAGCTGCGCGGCGTAGTAGAGGTTCTCCTGAGTGGGTGAGATGAGCACCGCTCCAGCCCCCGCGCCCTGGTGTGCGAAAGCACCATCGAAATACATGACCCAGCCGTCAGGTGTCTCACTTCCTGGCGAGGTGGACTGGTCCTCGCCTACTTCAAGAGTCGGGGCATCCGTCCATTCTGCCACGAAATTAGCGAGTGCGGCTCCCTTGATGACCCTGGTAGTGCTGAACTCCAACTGGAATGCCTACAACTCGATGTTCCACTCAGCGACCCTTCCAGCAGAGTTGGGGCTCCTGAGCACTCTCTCCGATGGGTAGGCTGAGACGCCCTTGATGGGGTGGCCCTGGAAGTAGTGCCGCAACTTACGCGAGGCCTCCAAGAGCGCGAGTAAAAGCTTCTGAGGCATGGGATATCGTGCCCTTGCGTCCCGCAACACCGGCTGACGAAATACATCGGGTGCTCGACGAGAGCTGGCGCATTGGTGAGGCTCGTGCCTTGTGGAGGTTGGGGCGTCTCCTGAGGTAGTGGAACTCCCGACGCTTGATCGCTTGTCGGGGTCTCGGTTGCGTTGTCCTGCCGAGCTTGGCCCTCTGTTGACGCTGCTGCGGCTCTTGCGGCACCTTCCTGATCTTGCGTCATCTCGGCTGGTGGCGTAGCTTGGCGCGACGCGCCTTTGGCTTGGCGCTCTTCCCGAACCGCAACCAGAGCCGCACTGGCGGAGTGTGGGTTGGCGGTGAGATAAAGCACTAGGAGCTCGAGAGGTCGCGGCGCCACCATCACTGGAGGGCTGGTCAGGTATCTCTTGAGGTGTTGAAAAGCTCGGTCGGCCTCCGGGGTCCACTCGAACGGGCCCTCCTTCTTCATCAGCTTGAAGAAGGGTAGGGCGCACTCTCCCAGCTTGGAGATGAAGCGCCCCAATGCAGTCACCCGACCAGCCAGTTTCTGCATTTCCTTGAGGGTCTATGGTGGGCTCATGTCTTCAATGGCCTTGGTCTTTTCTGGGTTCACCTCGATCCCTCTGTGGGATACGAGGAAACCCAACAGCTTGCCGGAAGGGACACCAAACACGCACTTCTCTGGGTTGAGTTGCAAGTTCACCTGGCGTAGGCCCACGAAAGCCTCCTCCGGGTCTTGGATCAAGGTTCTCGCCTCCCGAGACTTCACCACAATGTCGTCGACATAGGCCTCCGTGTTTCTCCCGAGCTGCCGCCCTAAGGCGGTGTGCATCAACCGCTGAAAGGTCACGCCCGCGTTACGCAGTTCGAAAGGCATGCAAGTCTAGCAGTACACTCCACACGGGGTCAGGAAGGCAGTCTTCTCTACATCTTCTACCGCCATCTTGATCTGGTGATACCCTGAGAACGCATCCAGGAAGCACAGCAGGTCGCACTCGGCGGTGGAGTCGACGATCTGGTCGATGCGTGGGAGCGGGAATGGATCTTGGGGGTAGGCCTTGTCGAGGTTGGTGAAGTCGACGCACATTCACTCCTTCCCGCCTTTCTTCGGCACAACGACAGGGTTTGCCAGCCATTCGGGGTATCGAACCTCGTGAATGGCACCCGCCGCCTCTAACTTGCGGGTTTCTTGGATGATGAAGGCCTACTTCGCGGATCGCTGCCTCGCCCGCCGCTTCATTGTATGCATATTGGGGCACACCCTCAAGTGATGTTGAATCACCTCTCTCGGGACCCCCACCAGCTGCTTGGGTTCCCATGCAAATATCTCCTTGTTTGCGCGCAAGAACTTCACCAGCGCTTCCTCTTGGCTCGGTTCGAGGTCGGCGCCTATGGTAAAGGTGGCTCCTGAGGACCCATCCTCATCAACCGGCACCTGCTTGGTTTCTGCCTTGTCTTGGGTGAACAGTTGTTTCTTCTTAGTTGGTGCGGATCCCTTGGCCTCGGAGGCGCCCGCGCCGACGGGCTGTGCCACCGCGGCGGTCTTAAGGGCAAGCTTGAGCACCGCCAGGGCCTCCTTGGCGTCCCCCTCGATGGTGAGGACACCCTTGCTCCCCGGCATCTTCATGAGGTTGTAAGCCGGATGGGTTGCCGCCATGAATTGGGCCAGAGCTGGGTACCCGAGGATGGCGTTGTAAGGGAGGCCAATGCGGGCGATGTCGAAGTCGACCAGCTCGGTGCGGTAGTCACTACAAAAAAAATACACTTCCGTGATGATACGTGTTTGTCACAGTAGGTCGCCTTTTTTGTCATGCATGTACATCCATGACGATTTTATGACAGAATCAAGATAGTCATACATGTGCTGTCGTACAAGTGTTCCATGACATTACCAAAATTATCATCACGGAAGTGTCCACTTCCATGACGATAATCGCGCCTCACAGAAGTGCTTTCATCAAGGGTAACCGACACGTGGCATCCACCGTAACGGAACGCCGTTAAGCTATCGGGTCGGGTTTTGGATCCGATAACCCGTTAACAGCCCCGACTAATGGGGATTTTCCACGTGTAAAATCATCATTGGCTGGAGGAAACACGTGTCGGATCACCGTTGGGACAGATGTCATCCGCTCATTGGACCGAAGGCGCCTATGATACAACGACACGTGGCACGGCCCAACAAAGGCCCATTCCTGTGAAAAGGCCGGCCTGTTTGACTTGGTCAAAAGGTGGCGGGCCGGCCCAACAGAGGCCCATTCCTGTGAAAAGGCCGGCCTGTTTGACTTGGTTAACAGCCTATTCGCATATAGCCCATTTACAGCCCGCTAACCCAGGGCCCGTTACACCCTATCCAAATTTGGCCCAGTAGCGTCATCTGGGTCATCCAATATGATTCAGCCCGTTTTAACTTCCGGCCCATGTGTGGCCCATGACTTCTTTCAGCCCATATGAGGACCTTTGTAACTCTTGGCCCATTAACGGCCCGTGGTGAAACTGGCCCGTAATGAACATTGTATCACTTTATATCCATTAACGGCCCGTTATTCCATTGGGCCGTTTCCAGCCCAAGTTATCTTCGGCCTTCTCAGGGCCCATTAATTCTTGGGCTCATTTGCAGCACCCGGTTACATACGGCCTGTTACTGTCATTTTCTGCTTCTGGGCCAAATTCAGCCTGTCGTTACAGTCGGCCCGTTTGCGGACCGTTAATACGTTGGGCCGTTTTCATGTAAAAAAAAACCCGTTGGGCTGTTTTCATAGAGTTATTAAATACGGCCTATTAACGGCCCGTTATTGTCCACGAATAGTAGGGCCCATGATTGGTGAAATGATGATACGCCCCGTAGAAGGCCCATGGATCCTACGGCCCGTATGAGGCCCATGGATAGTACGGCCCGTAGAAGGCCCATGGAGCCTACGGCCCGTAGAAGGCCCATGGAGCCTATGGCCCGTAGAAGGCCCATGGACCCTAAGGCCCGTATAGAAGGCCGATGGATCCTACGGCCGGACGAAGGCCCATGGATCATACGGCCTGCAGGAGGCCCATGGTTACAACAATTGCGGTATTGCCATGATTATTTTGGCCTAGTTACCAAAAATAGGCTATTGTTGCCACTAGAAAAAAACAGAAAAAGAACTGCAGTGACTACAAGCAAACAACTAAACAAGACAATAAGGAAATAAATAAGCAAGCAATTACCGCTAGCCTATTACCGCTATTACACATATTACATCCACTGGGCATCAAAGTTCACCACCAGTGCAAATATAGGGAACAAAGCAGCACATTACATACACTGGCCGTCAAAATTGGCCACTAGTGCAAATAAACGCGGCAGCAAAACAAGAGCATAACTGAAACAACATCAGAAGAGCTCAAGAAACGTTATCCTGGGTATCCACCATGCTGGCAATAAGCTTAGCAAGCTGATTAGCTTTGTCCCGTTTGGCGCTAAAATCCTCCAACGCTTGCTGTTGCACCAGAAAGTATGCATCTGAATGCTCCAGGAACTTCCACAGTCCTTCCGCTTCTTGTCGCAGCACATCTGATCGATGTCTTTCAGCTTGTAGTTGAGACTCAAGAAACCGAACTGATCCAGACAGTCAGTTTGAATAGCTTGTGCAAGCGGTAGTGGCCAGTAACTCGAACACTAAACCAAGACAAGACTTTGGGGTTGTCTTGCTGTCTTCAAGATAGTCTTCTTTAGCTGTTTTATTAGCTTTGTTGGAGACCAACAAGGATGTGTCACTATCCTGAACCTTATCTGCATTACTTCCTTTACCATTGCTTAATAAGGCACTCTTCCCCAATATTCTCACAAGATTCTAAAAGAAGAAACAAGCGGACACATAACAAGTTTAGCATGTACTAGTATATGAAACTCATTTCGGTGAACCAGTTCATTAGTAAGGTGGACATGATTAAACTACCAAGTCTTCTATTGCCAAGTACTAGTACATAATAAAAGCATCAAACAAACATATATCTAAGTCCTATGGGCACTTCATTGTCCTGCCAAATCAAAATAGAGACACGGTTCAAATCATATCAGTTCAAGACAAAGCAGCAGTGAAAGAATACAAAGTGTGGGAAACTACACGGCACAACAAGATTTCAGATGGGTACCACGGGTCTACATGTACAACAACACTATTGGCTCTGTTGTGATGCTAGTAATGTGCATGATATGAAAGTCAATCTGTATACACAATTGAAATTGAAATCAGCAGAGCTATTGATAAGAGCGAACTCATTAAAGAAACATGTGTGAACATACCGCTGTGCCATCGAGTTTCGATTGGATCCTTCAATTTAAAAATAAGTTTGTATGAGTAAATATAGTGATACATGAGCAAAGCAATCATAGTTAAAAAGGCGGCGCCTAAGCGAAGCGCTTACACGCTTAGGCTCTAGGCGTTATAAAACGCATTGCGCATAACTACGCATAATCTGTGCATAACTGCGCATAAGCATGCGCTTTGGTCAGTAAAGTGCAAGGCGGTGGCAAAACGCACACTTAACGCCTAGCGCTTTTTTGAACTATGATAGCAATGGAATCTTAAATTAGAACAGTTGTTCTTCAGGTTTAGGCACTTGTTCTACATGAACAGAGTATAGTAAGACGCAAGAATATAATACTTAAAAATAGAAAATGAGCTCATAGACCTTACCACATTCTTGGTTCAGGACCAAGATCTGAACAAGGCGTTCCTCAAATATCGTCCCAAGAATGTGTCTCAGAGAACGTAAGGGAATTTGATGAGTTTCTTTGCGGTGAAGTACATTTTCTTCAGGTAATTCCGATACTACCACCAAGCATTCTTGAAGATAGCAGAGGTATTAGCACAGGTTACCTCATCCTGAGTTTCCAAATCGTTCCTTCTCTATAGAGAAAAATGGGAAAATTTGATGTATTATAACCATCATGGAGGTAGGATGTATGGGACGAAGCAAAATAATTGCCATGAATAACATTACTTACACATAACTCCTGGACAAACACCTGCAACTGGCATTTTCCTTCATCTTTAGTATAATATTTCCAGGATGGGAAGATACGCACATACGATTTAACAACATCGAATGCGATAGATGCTAAACTACGACTAGCTGGTTGTGCTTCCTCCTGTAACGACCCGACCTAAGACGGTCAAGTCTCTGTGTGTTTGTGCCATCCCTGGATCAGTATGCTGACACACACAGTACATCAATGTATATATCAAAGTGCAATCACATGTATAAATAACGTAAAACTGATATATACCTCATAAGTCTCAGCGGAAACAAACAATCGGGTGTGGAATCCCATCAACGCCATCGGCAAGTTGAATGTAGACCGTAACCCTGTATCGTAACTCTTACTCGTCGAAGAAAAACCTGCAACATGATACGTTGCAGCCGTGTAGGTCAGTACATTGAATGTACCGGCAAGATCACTGTAAGAAAAACAGATCATATAACTATTCTATATGCAATATGGCTTTGTGGCTTTGGGTCTGAGTTTTGTTTATGTAAAAGCTGGTTTTATTTTCCCTACATCAAAGGAATATCAGGAGTCTGTACTATGGAGTTTTCTATCATGACATGGTTCCGCCAACCGATGTCTCATAGCCCAAAATCATCATAAGTTGCCCACAATTATGTTATCAGTCCGGTGTTGAGAGTTCCGAGATAGATCAAAGTCCAGATGCTCAAATTGTCCGTAACCGGGGACACGGCTAATCGGTTAGGTTTTAACCCTCTCCAGAGGTTTGTATACTTTACCCGCAAGATTCGATCCCTCTCTTTACGTTCTCGCACTTCAGGGTGTTTGAGAACAAGACGACCGAAACATGGTCTTCCGAAGAGTTCCCCTGACCACCGTCGGTGCTCATCCAATCCTACCGTAGTTCTACATCCGCTAGCACCGTCCCCAACCAGCGTCACCACTAAGGTCAACCAAGCGAGCCCATAATGACTTGCGGTTGCAGGTAAGCTTCGGGGCATGAAGTATTCTTCCGTCTCTTTGAGTCTGGGTGAAGCTTTCCGCAAGGTGTCATGGCGCTTCTCCATGCATCCCGCCATCCACCGGTTTCTCCAGTGGTGCCCGTCAATCCTTCACCCAAAGAGTGTGTATTGAATTCTTGTCTCGAGTCTCAAATCTTGAGGTCTTGTCCTCAAGATGCAGTCCTTGCCGATGCCATCATGAAGTTGTCGCCATTGACGTAGAGTCCTCCTTCTTCACACCACTCACGTGCACTCATACCAAACCCCGTCTACTGTAGCGTAGCATTAAAACCATATAATGTCCCGGGCTTGATAACAGGGAGATAGGTTCCTACCTCATGCATTCTACTCAACTACAAGAAATCAATATCACTACTGGAGGGATTATTGAAAGGGTGCTACTACATGTAAATAAAACATAGGTATGAAAAACATGGTCAAAGTGAACTTGCCTGGTATTACTTGATGAAGATAATAACGTTGTCGGAAAACTTGAACTATACGTGTAACTCTCCGATGAAAATCTATATAGTCAAACATTGAATTCACATAAGCAATAATTCTAGCAATCAAATCTATCACTCAAAATAACAATCAAAAAGCAATAAATAAAACAATAATGAAATCAAAGAAAACCAAATAACATTCCAAAGAAAACTTCAAGGAAAACAAGGGAGAAACCAACTCACCCAATAACAGTCAATACTCTCGTAGCAACACTAAATTACTCTAATAACATTTCTATAGCAAAGAAAATATAAATCCTAATGCAACAACAGAAAATATTTTACCAAATTAATAACTAGCAAAAAACCAATATAAAAACTACTATAACTATCTAGTTAACACTAGAAGAACTATAACAGCTAAGCACTAAGACAATAATAAACAATACTAAAATAATTATCAAACTAATTTACTCCTAAATAACAGAATCAATAACAACATATATTGAAGTGGCAAAAAGAATCACTTTTGAAACTAATAAAACTATTTTTATCAACTATCAATATGAACTAAACAAACAAATACTAAAACAGTAGCTAAACGGTAATAAATAACTACTAAAATTTATCTATTGTAGTCTAACAGAAATATATAACAACAATTGAGAAGCTACAAAAAGAATTAAGTAAAAATAATTAAAAGCACTAATTATATGACTAAAACAACTACACAAGCAAAACAGTACTGTTTCTGCAATAAACCTAATTTAAAATAAACTAAAAATAAATTACTTTCTGCTACTGGATGGACAAAACATTAACAAAACCTTAGCAAAAAGAATCAATCAAAAATATTTTATTAAACTCAAAATACGGCCAAAATACTGATTTGAACAAATTTCATCGAACTCAAGTTTAAACTACTCAAATCTGAAAACTAAGTACACAAACAGAAACTTCAACAAATTTGTGACACGATGCAAAAAAGAATCACTCAATTTGGATATGTATACTAATATATATGAATTTTCTAAGATCGCTACATTTCTGAAAAAAGAATTACGGGATTTCTTTGATCATACCGAAGTAGTCGCCGGAGTTGGGCAAGAAGATCGTATCCTAGGTTCTAGGGGCTCCTAGAGGAAGGAGAGCACGGGACGGTGCAGAGGAGATCTCAGCAAACTCAGGGAGGCCGAGGAAGTACCAACCGAGCCTCGGGCGGCGATGGAGAAGCCGCCGGAGTTTATGAACTCCGATGAGTAATTGTGCTGGATAGGGAGGGGTATAAGCTCACATAGGAGAGGGCTTTGGGTGAGGGGAAGGAGGGCAACACGAGGGAGGTATTTATAGGGCGAGGGGGTGTCCAGATGCGTGCAGCCATGGCGAGCAAAAAAACGGCAAGTTCGGATCTCCGGCGAGGAAATCCGGGGCATTAATGGCCTTTTACTTGGAGAAGGAGGTGTAGGGGAAGGAGGTGGATCCATTCAGAGGATTCTTGGGGAAGGGGAAGGAGGGAAGGGTGTGGGGCGCGGGGTGGGGTGCGTGCGTGCGTTCTGCTCCTGTAGGTGCAGAACGATTGTAGGAGGAAGACGACCTGTTGGGTCGTGGAGGGGGCTGGGCCTAGTGCGGCTGGCCTTCGGCCAGTTTTTTGTTTTTTATAAAATAGAGAAGGAAAACTGAAATAGAGGGCAATAAATAAAATAAATATATATGCGTATTATATATCAAAATTTTAAGAAAAACATTTGTTACAGTATGAACTATTTTTCAAGTTCAAATAAAATTCAAAGAGAATCCCAAAATTCAAAAGGTGCCACTGTTGCATTAAAAATGTAAACAAAATTATTTTAAAATACCAAAATGATTTAAAAATCATTTTATCTACTTTTCTACTGTAGGGAATCATTTTACCCTATTTTAATATCTTTAGTTTTGGAGAAAAATAATTTTAATAAAAATAAATAAATCTAAATTGAAAGTGGGTTTCAAAATACTTCCAAATGACTTTCAATTTGATTCTTTTAACTTCCAACTCATATTTCATATATTTTGTAGAAGTCATTTTATCTTCTCTCATGAAAATTATTGAGTTGCATAAAGTTTTGAATTTGAAATATTTTCAAATGAAATTCAAATCTTTTCAAAACCCTTTTCATTTCAAATGGAAGAAGTCGTGTCATCTTCACTCTAGGGTTTTGTGTTGGAATGAAATTGAATTCATTGAGATCCAAAAGGGCAAAGGGAAAGTTTGGGAAAGTCATTTCATTTCCTCTCATTCAACTTTCAAAATGTTTCAAATTCCACTCAATTTCACTCAATCAATCAAACAAACAATCATAATAATTTATTTAATATAACATTCCAAAATTTAGAATTTTGGGATGTTACAAACCTACCACACTTAAAATGAATCTCGTCCCCGAGATTCAAAGAGGCTAGCAAGAAAGGTTAGGGTTTGGGGGTCTTCTAGCAAATCCATCAACCGGAGAGGTCTGGGGTGCTACCACACCTAGAAGCATGCTTACGTTCCCAACAAAACTCGTGTACTCCATTCTTTTGGGTTGTTGGTGTCGTTCTTCTTATATTCTCCGGGATAACTCTTACACTGGGGCTCTTCTAGTAGGGCATAACCTTTTCCTCAAACTCGTGTCCTTTCCTCCTGGTGAGGTTCTTCCGATACTGGGTCTTCTTAGCAGACAATTCTGTCGCCAATACTAATCAACTATCGAGATCTCATGGTGGTCAACCATTACAGGTTTCTTCTGCAGGAAAATGGTTTGGGTTGAGTCTCACCATATATCCTATGATTGGCAACAGTTGCCTAACAGGGGTCCATCATTCTACCATTCTATGGTTTCAACAAGGTTTTGACATCGTCGTCTCTTTACTATGGGTAAGTCACTCAGATTTACCATTCCAAATAGCAAGAGCGAATGACCAGAGTAAGTCGGTATGGTGATCAATCCATTCCGCACCCAAATCATTACTCTGTATAAGGTTTAGCGAATCTCGCATTTCTAACACTCGGGAATTCTCACAAGCATTGCAGAATTTATCTTGTCGACGAACTTAGTTCGGATAATTCCATTGATTCTGCAAGCTGAATGAAACATCTATCGTTACTTCACAACTCTCGGGGTTTTGTAACCTCCTAAGGAACGTCTGCTCATAAAATCACGTGTTCTTCCAAAATTTCTTCTTGCAGGGAGTACTTGATCCTTATTAATTCCCGGGCCTGTGGGTTGTGGGCCCACTTGAATACTTGCATAGCTTTAACTCATCCTTGGGGCTATAATTGTTCCATATTTCAAAATTACACCTCTTTTAAATCCAATAGTACTCTGTTTCTTCATACCATGATATCAAAAGCAAAACTCCAACTTTTTTTTCTTCTGAACTACAGTCCGTGGAATATATATTTTCTTATCCAT
This sequence comes from Aegilops bicornis, assembly GCA_021605145.1. NCBI lineage: Eukaryota > Viridiplantae > Streptophyta > Magnoliopsida > Poales > Poaceae > Aegilops > Aegilops bicornis. The sequence continues at coordinate 190,560,118 of CM038675.1, forward strand.
TGGTCTAGTGTTCTTCACAGGGTACTACCACCCTTAAAATGAAATTCACAAATCCATCCATAGACCATATTTCTCATATCCTCGAAAATGGTCAAAATCTTTGTTCATAGAGTAACAACTCAAAAAAAATCCACGTAAGAAATCATGACACATTAACTTCATTGATTTCATGAATTTCATTACAATATCCGAGACTTCTGTTACATAAATCCAACTTGTCGGGGAGGCTGATCGTACCCACGGACACCTATGGGGCCGGCGGAGCAGGCCCCTTGTGGTTCGGAGAGGGGCGGAGGTCGCACAAAGAGCGGATCGAGGCGATGCACACGGGCGGTTTACCCAGCTTCGGAGCTCTCCGGAGAGATAAAACTCCTACTGCTGCTTGTTTGATCTATTGTGTTCTTGCTAGGGAGCAATGCGGGCTACAAAATCTAGCGCGAGTGTGTCTAGTCTCGAGTGGGTCGAATGAACCCCACGAGACGAACCTGGCCCGCTGAACTGAACGGAACCGAACCCTTTTCACGTTGCACTCGGGCCTCCTGTTATATGCTCAAGGGGTCTCCGACAGGCGGCACCCTAGGCGGGGGGCCAATTGTAAAAACAGGAGGTGGTACACCTCCTTGAACAGTGTACAGGGCAAAATACCTAACTCTGACGGCTAGGGACAAAAGCAATAAATGCCCGTCGTTGTCGCCCAAACAGTGTAACAGAGACCGTCAGTGCGCTGCGCTTCGCCACAATGGCGAGCCTGTCAGCCGCTTATCGCTGCTCTCCGCTGGCTGCATACCGCTCGACACGCGCCCATGGAACGGTCCCATGGCGACACGTCGCTGGGTGAGCTGGAGCGGAGACGGAGAGAAGTTGCATGCCGCGGCAAGCGCCTTGCCGCGGCCGAATCCTTGTCGCACCCGGAGACTTGTCGCGCTCCGAGCCTTCCCGGCAAGCTCCTCTTGCCGGGGCCTTGTCTTCTGCGTGCATGGAGCGGCCTTCCCGACAAGCTCCTCTTGTCGGGACCTTGTCTTCTCAATCTAATACTTTGTTCTTGAGTGGCTCCAGAGGAGCCACGGAGGATATTGGCGGTGACGAGGCAAACCTTGCCGCGGGGTGCTGCAACTGTCCGTGCACGAGTACGGGATACTAGGGTACCCCTACTCTAGTACACCGACAGGAGCCCCCGGGCCTGGGCCGTACACGGTGCCGAGCGCTTGTCGGGCCAGGCCCAGAACTGTGCACGGACACGCGTGGCCTCGACCACGCCGCAACTCGCCCCGGACCCACCACGATCCCCACTAACGGCACGCACCGGACGTGGCGTCGTGCGAGAGATCGTGGGCGCGGTCGTGGGGAGTTCTTTATTAATATATGCGGAACGTCCGCCCCCCTCCTCCCCTTTATAAGCGGAGGAAACAGAGGCAGGCTGACCGTCCCTGCCATTGCTGTCTTGTCAAGAAACCACCGCTGCTCCCCTCTCCTTCTCCGGTGCGAAGAGAGCAGCGCCCCGCCCCCCTTTCGCCGCAAGCACACTCACCGCCGGCGACCTCCTCCGCCCCCCTCGCCATGGCTCCGAAGGCCGATAAGGAGAGGGGCGTCAAGTCGGCCGAGGCGCAGCGGCTCACGGCGCTGCGCAAGGAGCGGGCCGTCTTCCCCCCGCAGCTCGGTAGCGCTGGAGCTGCGGACGTCTTCTACCTTTCGGTCGACGGAGACTTCGTGTGCATCCGCGCGACGAGGGTGCTCCCGCCTCCGCCGCTGATCCGCCCCAACAGGTACCCTTTCTTCGCCTCGTTCTTCTATTGCGGTCTTTGCCCGCCGCTTTTCCGGAAGTTCTTTTGCGACATAATGAACACCTTCGGCCTCCACCTCCTTGATTTCACCCCCAACGCCATCTTGACCATGGCCGTTTTCGCACATTTATGCGAAAACTTTGTCGGGGTCCACCCGAACGTGGCACTCTTCCGTCATTTCTTTGTTCCCCACGTCGAGAGAGGAGAGCCACTTGCCAGAGGAATAGCCTGGGTCTCTAGGATCGGCAAGAAGGAGGCCTACCTAGAGGGGGAATTCCGGAACAAGTGGGAGGAGTGGAGAGCCAACTGGTGTTGGGTCGTGGAGGAGAACCCACAGCCCTTCACCGCCGTGCGCCAAACCCCAATTGCGCGCGGCAAGGATTGGAGTAACTTGGCGCCGGAGGATGCGAAGCTGAAGATAGCTGTGACCCGAATCTCGCGCCTCGGGCTTGCCGGGTTGACAAGAGGGAGCAGTTGGCGCAGACTTCATTCGCCGTGATCGCTTCCTTTGCAGGAAAGGAGGAGGCCTGCTTGGGAGTTCCGTAATGCGGCGGACATCATGCGAGGCTGCGCCTGGCCTGAATTGGAACTTCACCGTCATGGAGCTGGATTCAGTGCTGCTCGAGCTGTTCAAGAACGACCCCGAACATCCCGAGTGGTTCAGGTTGCCGCGGGGGGTCGTCCCGTTGTGCAACAACTCGGCGCTCGACCGCATCCGCGCCATGATGCCACTGTGCGACTCCCACGGGATCGTACCGACCTGGCAGGAGCCCCCCGACGAGGTCGTGCAGCAATTCTTTGACAACTTGCAAGAGGTGCCGATCCGCTCCGACGAAAGCGTAAGAGGCTCACCGAGACACCACCGAAAGGTGAGATGGCGCGGATTGCCACCAGTGGTGGAGGAGGCGGCAGCAGCCACGCCGCCGGAGCCTTCGGGTTCACCGTGGAGGAGGCGGAGGCGGCGAAGGCGGCAAGCCTTGCCGAGCGAGGGGAGGTCGCCGGCGAGGACGAGCTTGTCGGGTCCGAGGCCGGGTCGAGTGGACCCGCCGAGGGCGCTTCTTCTCCTCCGCCAAGAGACTTGCCGCCAGCGGAGCCCCCGGCTCCGCCGAGGAGGCGTCTCCGCAGGGTTGGAGACGAGTCGGGGCGGCAGACCGGCCCACATCAACAGTGCCGCTCGACGCGCTCCACCGCGGCAAGCGAGGTTGCAAGGGAGCGCCTAAACTGCAGCGACAACCGGGCGGAATCTTCTCAGCCGCCGCCGACGCCTCCGCTTAAGCGGCCAAGAGAGCCCACTCCCCATCTCATCGCACCGGAGGCGGGCCGAGTTTGATTTCTCCGCTCAGCTCCGAGGAGGAAGGCGAAGAGTAAGCTTCTCGCGATTGTGCTTGTATTTCTTCAATTTTCATTGCTTCATCTTGAATCTGATTTGCTTTGTTCTGGACTCTTTCCTTTTCAGGATGCTGGCCCAGAGAGCGGCGAAGAGGGCCAAGATCCCGACGGTCGTCGTCGAGGACGATTCTCCCGTGGCGACGGGGGACGCATCCGAGACTGCCTTGCCGGACCCGGCAACCCTTCCCCAGAGCAGCCCCCAGCCCAGCCCCCAGGGCAAGTGTGCAGTTTTTCTCCTTACTACTAGGTGTGCGGGGGTGCCCTTTCTTCGTTGATTTCTGACTGTTTGTTTGTGTAGGAGCGGAGCAGCCTCATCAGGAGGGCTCGGAAGCCGCCTCCGAGATCCTGCCACTGTCACTACGCCGCCAAGGGAGAACTCCCGGCAAGGGAGCTCCCTCCGACAAGGAGGCCACCCCGACAAGGGAGGCCACTCCGGCAAGGGAGGCTACCCGGCAAGGGGACGGCGCCAGCGACCCTCCAGTGGTCGAGGCGATGGCTGCGGATCCTGCTGGTGTAACTCCCTTACATGGAATTTTCCCTTGGGCTTGCTTTCTTTTGTTTCTCTTTTGAACATCTCGCTTGACTGCCCCTCGCTTGCCCCGACGCAGACCCGATGGAGGTCGAGGCCGCCCGGCGAGGAGGAGACGCTAAGGCAACACCGACGAGGCCGCCACGAGGAAGAAGAGGTCATTGTCGTGGAGGAAGAGGCCGTCGCCGACGAGCCTGTTGGTGAGGAGGCCACCGAGGCTGCCGACGCAGAAGCCGGGCGAGGGGTCGGGTGGTCGCATCGACGGCCCCCGAGGCCGCAGGAGCGCAAGCGCTACACCGACAGCCATACCCCGCTGCTGCAAGGCGTGCTCCGAGGAGCCCCAGCCCGACGCCTACACGAAGGCCGGCCAAGGCGTCTTCATCAAGCTCCCCTGAACCGAAGTTCTGTGGCGCCGGGTCGAGGGCGAGACCTTCGACGGCGAAGCTACTCAAGGCTTGAGCTGACGCTGGTGGATGCGCCAAGCAGCAGCAGCGGCGAGTCCGAGGAGGAGCAGCTGCTGAAGAAACTGCTATCTCTTTACCGCACCCGCCAAGCTAAGTTAGAGACCCGGGAAGCCCTTGTCGCGAGGGTGGGAGCGGATATGGAGAAGCGCGCCGAGGAGCTCCGGAGCGCCAACAAAGAAGCGCTCCGCGACGTGGCGGACGCGCGGGCGCAGCTCACAGAAGAGCGCACGGCCTTCATCCTTGAGAAGGCCGCAGCTGATGAGGAGCAGCGGCTGGCTGCCGAGAAGCTCGCCTTGCAGGAAAGCGAGTTGGCGCAACGGAAGGTCAACCTGGACAGCCACGAGGAGGACCTTGCCGCGCGTGAGGAGTCGCTTGGCGGGGCGCTTCAGGAAGCGAAGGACGATGCCGCAGCCGCCGAGGCCGCCAAGGAAGAGCTAAAGGCGAAAGTGGCACAGCTGGAGGCCACCCTCAAGAAGAGCGTCGAAGAGCTTGCCGTGCTCAAGCGTGAGCGCGAGAAGGACGCCCACACGCTGGGTGAGCTGCAGGTCCGCTCTCACGACAGGCCAAGGAGCTCGACGCCGCCAAGGACTCCAAGGCGGATCTCGAGCTGAAATCGACCACTCTGACGCAGACGTTGGATGGTGCCGAGAGCGGGAGGTAGGCTTGTTGGAGGCGATCAAGGACAAGGAGGAGCTCTTTGGCGAATGCTGCCTCCGGCCCGTAACACCTTGAGGGAGAGCATGGAGCATCGGACCAAGGTCTTGTGGACACCGCCGCCGACATCCACAACGAAGTGATGGAGCTGGGGATGGCGGACCTCGCAGCATTCCTCCGACGAGCATCTCCAACCCAGCGTCAAGCTTAGCCTATTCTTCAAAGGCGTGGTGACGGGCCTCCGGCGACTCCGGAGGAGGTCCCAAGCAGCTTGCCAAGGAATCTCGCCAGGTTTGTGCAGGGGCCCTCGAGAAGGTGTTGATGAAGGTGGCCTTCCGCAACCCGGGCCTCAACCTTAACGGCGTCCTCAGATCCTTGCCGTCCGAAGCCAACGTGGAGGAGCTCAAAGTTCTTGTCGCACCCATCGTGGACAAGGTGAACAAGATTAAGCGGATCGAGGGCGACCACGTGGACTAGGCCGCCAACCTTATCCTTCCCTTGTCGCTGCTGATCATGTTTAGAAAACTTTATTAGATCAGTGACAAGTTATTCTGTAATATACTCTATCTTAGGTGAATCGATCAATGCAACGTTATTTCCTCTACTTGATTTCTTCCTTTGTACGTTACTGCCCTCGCCAGTGGAAACTTGCGGTGCAGGCACCCTTGCCCTTGGCGCCGAAAGTCGGAACTTCAGCAGCTTCTGGCAAGGGTCGCTACCGACAAGCAACCTTGTCGCGGACTAGCTGCAGCTCACTTAAGTTGTTGAGCGGACTCGAAACAAAGTAAGGGCACGACTAGTCACGATTTGGTTCCTCTGCGCACAGCTTTTCCATACAAAGTACTATCGTTCGAGGAAGATAACGAAAATTTAAAAATTGATTGCTCAAACTTTGGCAACTTAGCTTTTCTGTTTCTTGCTTCCCGATGAGGTGAAACTTCCTCGAGCGGTGCCTGGTCCATAGTATTATCTCCTCCTCCCCCCTGGTTAACTTGTGCGCGAGGGAGCCTTCTTTCCTTTGACAAAAGGAAAGAAAAAGAAGAGGAAATAACGTCATGGAGCCTAGCGGCTCGATTCTGCTTACCGGGCGTGGTTGTCGCACAAAGTGTTTGCCAAAGCATGCAATAAATTGATGAAAGCATGAACTTGACAAGCTGTGCGCAACATATGAGCTTTATCGATGCACGGGTTCATGCCGGCTTTGTAATGGCGAAGGATTACATGCAACAGCGGCAAGACTTGTACAAAAGGTGGTTGCCGGAACGGATTCCGACAACCGCGCCCTATGGGTAAAATTTACAAAGATGCTCAATGTTCCAGGAGTTGCTCACCGGAATGCCATCTTCGGTCTCAAGGTGGACAGCGCCAGGCCTAGTGACTCGTTTCACCCGATAAGGACCTTCCCACTTTGGCGTCAACTTGTTTGAATTCTTGGCGGACTGAACGCGCCAAGAACAAGGTCGCCTTTCCTCGAGACTTCGGCACTAACCCTGCGGCTATGGTAGCGACGCAGGCTTGTCGGTAGCGGCGGCTCGTGACAAATGGGCTCGAAGACGATCCTCCTCGAGGAGCAGCGTCATCTTGTCGCAGCTGCTCTTGCTCAAGCTCATCATAAGCGAGTACTCGAGGCGATCCGTATCACGAAGTTCCGTGGGGAGAACTGCCTGCTGCTCCATAGACTAGAGCAAAGGGTGCACGCCGATGGCTCGATTTGGCGTTGTTACGATCGACCAAAGAACCACCGGCAGCTCCTCGATCCAGTTTCTTCCGCACTTGTGCAGCCCGTCGAAAGTTCTCGGTCTTGAGCCCGCGCAGCACTTCAAAGATTTGCCCTTCGCTTGACCGTTGCTTCTCGGGTGAGCAACGGAAGCAAAGCACCTTGGCGCCAAGGTCTTGGACGCATCGCATGAAGGTGCGACTCAGAATTGTGTGCCGTTGTCGGTGATGATCCTGTTAGGGATTCCAAACGGCAAACAATCGACCAAGAACTTGACTGCTGATCGTGGCTGTCACCTTCCTCGCTGCTTCCACTTCCGGCCACTTTGTGAACTTGTCGATTGCGACGTACAAGTACTCAAAGCTGCCGACAGCTCGGGGGAAGGGGCCGAGGATGTCGAGCCCCCAGACCGAAAATGGCAAGGATAAAGGGATCGTCTGGAGAGCTTGAGCTGGCTGGTGTATCTGTTTGGAATGGAACTGGCATGCTTCACACTTGGTTACTTGTGCAGTTGCATCCTGGAGGGATGTCGGTTGAAGAAACCTTGCCGGAAAGCTTTACCAAGTGCTCTTGGCGCCAATGTGGTGACCACATATGCCTCCATGTATCTCTCGCCAACAGCTTCATCCATCTTCGCCGGGAATACACTTCAATTTCACACCGTTGAGTCTTCTTCTCGCAAGATGCTGTCGACAAACTGGTACATGCTTGACCGCCGGGCTACTCTTTCCGCTTCTTCCCGCTCTTCGGGAAGTTCTCTGTCTGAAGGAAATGGACAATCTGCGCCCATGTTGGAGCTTGTTGCTCGACAACAAGGACTAAAGGCACATCTCGCTGCCGCGGAACATCGGCTTCTACGGCAAGAGCTCGTGGCTCTGCCGAGTTAGATGCTCCCCGACAAGCTTACCGGAGCAAGACTTGTCGGGAGCGCTCGCTTCAACGAAACAAACCTCGGGGTCTGGCTTGAGCGCATCGCTCCTCAAAGACTGCTGGTGTTGATCTTGGGGACCTTTGCAACGACGGCTTCGGGAAGCTCTGTCGGAAAATAGTCAGCAGAGGCCAACTTCCTCTTCTTATTCTGCCCTGTTGATGGTGTTACGGTCGGTTGAGTCAGCTTAAGCACAAAGATCCCTGGTTCCATTGTGTAGCTTGAGGCGGCGCACTTTGACAGTCACAAGAATATCATTCTGAGCTCTTGGAACATGTTCCATTTGCAGGCCGTCAAAGTGCTCTTCTAGCTTCCTCACTTCATCAACGTCGGCTTCCATCAACGGACTCTGGTAATCTTTGTTGACTTGGTGGACGACAAGTTGCGAGTCACCCCTGACAATAAGCTTCTTGATCCCAAGGTCCACTGCGATCCTGAGACCGGCAAGCAAACCTTCATACTCTGCAGTATTGTTTGTCGCTTGCTCCTTGGGAAAGTGCATCTGGACGACGATTTGAGGTGCTCTCCGGTGGGTGCGATAAGCAAAGACGCCGGCACCGGGCGCCTTTGCAGCGAGAAGGCACCATCAAAGTACATCAGCCACTCTTTGCATGCTTCTTTGACGGGAATGCTCGTCTCGGAATCTCTTCATCCGGCGTTGGCGCCCATTCTGCTATGAATTCTGCCAATGCTCGCTTTTGGATAGTTGATGTGCTTTCAAACTTAAGACCAAAGCTTGACAGCTCCAAAGTGCCCACTCGACAATCCTACCTGCCGCTTCCGGATTCTCGCGGTATCCTCTTGAGGGGAAAGCGAGTGACAACCGTGGATCTCATGTGCTTGGAAGTAATGGCGCAGCTTTCTCGAGGCCATGAGGAGGCCGAAAAGCAATTTCGCACACCGGAATACCTTGACCTAGCCCCTTGCAGGAGGGAACCGACAAAGTAGACTGGGCGCCGCACCATCCTTTTCTCGCATCTGTTCACGCGGTTCTGCGCTGACTCATCCTTGTCGGGACCAGAGCTTGTCGGCGAAGCCCCCGCTTGTCGCTGGATGTGTTTGCCGTGGTTGCAGTCTCATCATCCGCCTCCCTCTCCGCCACTAACGCAGCACTAACCACTTGATTGGTTGCCGCTATAAATATCAGCAACTTCTCAACTGGCCTACGAGCGACAAGTGTTGGAGTGGAGGATGTATCTCTTCAAGTCTGCAGCGCAGCCTCCGCTTCGAGTCCATTTTATCGACCTGCCTTTTTCAAAATCTTGAAAAATGGCGGTGGCGCGCCAGCAGACCTAGAAATAAACCTGCCGAGAGCGATCCACGCAACCGCAAGTCTTCGTGACATCCTTGACGCGCTTTGGTGCTTCAATCTGCTCAATGGCCTTGATCTTGTCGGATTAGCTTCAATCCCCGCTGAGACACGAAGAACCCGAGAAGGTTGCGGAAGGGACTCCAAACACGCACTTCTCGGGGTTGAGCTTGAGGTTGATCTTGCAGATTTGCAAAGGTCTCGGCCCAAATCTTGAACCAAAGTTGCTTTGTCCTTGCTCTTGACCACTATGTCATCCATGTAGGCTTCTACATTTCTGTGCATTTGCGGCTCAAAAGCGTCATGGACTACCCTTGCAAATGTTGAACCAGCATTCTTCAAACCGAAAGGCATCCGTATAAAACAGTATGTGCCACATGGTGTGATGAATGCGGTCTTCTCTTCATCTTCTTCAGCCATGAAGATCCGATGGTATCTCGAGTAGGCATCAAGAAACGAAAGCAAATCACATCCACCGTGGAGTCAACAATCTGGTCAATGCGCCGCAAGGGAAACGGATCTTTGGGACAAGCTTTATTAACATTCGTGAAGTCAATACAAAGTCTCCATTTCCCATTTGCCTTGGCGCACGACTACTGGATTGGCCAACCACGTAGGGATGGAGCACCTCCGACAAGGCCTGCTGCTTCCAGCTTCTTGATCTCTTCGGCTATGAATTCTTGGCGCCCAACGCTTGTTTCCTGACTTTTTGCTTGACGGGCCACGCAGCGTGAGGACAAACGGCCAGGCGGTGCTCAATCACTTTCCGGGAACACCGGGGATATCGACGGTTGCCATGCAAACAAGTCGACATTCGCCTGAGGAAAGCAACGAGCGCGCCTTTCCTATTTGGGGTCGAGAGAGGCACCGATGGTGAAGGTACCACCAGCCGCCCTCCTTGGCGGGCACCTTCTTGGTCTTCGGCGGAGCCACCATCTTCTTGCACTTGCTGCTGGAGCTCGATGGTGCGTCCTCGACGGTAGCGCAGCACTCCGAAGAGGTGCGCTTGCCGGAGTGAGCATCAGAGCCCTTGCCGGAATTGGACTTGGTCTTCTTCCCCCCGGGAGCTTCAGCGGCAAGTGTCTGGCAATCTGTCGCGGCTGCTGCATCCCAGAAGATCTTGTCGGCACAGATAATGGCATCCTTCTTGTCGCCATGGACAGAGATGACGCTTATCGGGCCCGGCATCTTGAGTAGGTTGTAGGCGTAGTGAGAGGCTGCCATGAACTTGGCGAGTGCTGGACGGCCAAGTATCCCATTGTAAGGCAATGGGAAATCGGCAACGCCAAATGTAACCCTCTCAGTCCTGAAGTTCAGCTCGCTGCCAAATGTGACCGGCAACGTAATCTTCCCCTTCGGCTTGCTCCTTCCCGGATTGATTCCTTGGAAGGTTCCGGTCTCTTCGAGCTCGCTGTCCGGGATTTGAAGCTTCTGGAGCACCGCGGAGGAGATCAGATTCAAGCCGGCCCCGCCGTCAACTAACATTTTTGTGACCTTGAGGTTGCGGATGGTTGGAGAGACCAACATCGGCAAGCACCCGACCGCAGTTATGCGATCAGGGTGGTCCTCAATATCAAAAATGATAGGCGTGCTGGACCACTTCAGAGGCTTTGCACGACTTCACGGATGGTTCCGCTGCATTGACCTCCGCATCCATTGCTTGAGTTGGCGGTGGGAGGTATGCAGGAAGCACCTCCGTCAACGCAGAGAACCTCGTGGCCTTCTGAAACTCCTGCTCATCGGCGTCGTCGTCCTCCATATCTTCGTCGTCATCATCATCTTCATCCTTGTCGCGGCCGCGGGGAGGTCGATCTCCTTGTCGCTGCTTGACTTTGCCGCGGCGTCCTCCCCCAGCACCTTCTTGGGCCTTCTCCTTGTCTCGCCGCTCGTACTCAGCTCTCTGCTGTTCGACGAGCTGCTCGACCTTCTTGCAGCTCTGGAGATCGTGGCCCTTGGTGCGGTGGATCTTGCAGTACTGCTTGCCGGAGCCGTCCTGCTTGTCGGCGACCGCCACCGACTGGTGGTTGGCATCAGCGGCAACCTCCTTGCCGGAGCCACCAGCCTTTGCGTTCTTGTCACCACCTCCGTTGCCGGACTGCTCGACAGCTAGCACTTCTCTGCTTTTCTTCTTCCTGTTGCCTCACCGCCGGCCCTTCTTTGCCGGGGCGGTGCCATCACTGTCAGATCCTGCTTCTGTATTCTCTCCTGGGAGTCTCCTCCCTTCCTCGGCCACAAGACATTTGTCGGCCAAGGCGTACAGCTCGCTGACGTCCTTGACTTTGCAAATCGCCATCTCCTCCCTCATCCTGCGGTTCCGCACATTCTGATGAAATGCGCTGATCACCACGGCAGGGTGGACGTCTGGGATGTTGTAGTGCACACGGCTGAATCTCTGAATGAACTTGCGCAGGGACTCTCCTTCCTTCTGGGCGAGCAAGTGAAGGTCGCTCTCTTGGCCATGAGGTTTGTGGCCACCTGTGAAGGCGCCAACAAACTGATGGCACAAATCTGCCCAAGAGGATATGGAGCTGTCCGACAAGTGCATGAGCCAAGATCTGACGTTGGGCTTGAGCACGAGTGGGAAGTAGTTGGCGAGGATCTTGTCGTCCCGTCCCCCGCAGCCTGCACCGCGATGGTGTAGATGCCGAGGAACTCCGACGGGTGCGTCCGCCATCATACTTCTCCCAAGACGTCTGGTTTGAAGTTTTTCTGGCTGGGCCACTGGACTTGCCGCAGCTCACGAGTGAACGCAGGGCAACCTACCGCGTACGGCAAGTCGCCTGGCCCCTCCGGCGCGTGCATGTCGACAGAAGGCCTAGCGCTTTGTCGGATCGACGTCGGCGCTTCTCTTCGGGCGCCGATGCGAAGTTCGGCGTCCTCTTGTTGTCGCTCATGAAGAACTTGGCGCTGATCACGGCGAGCTTCGCGGATCCGGACGACTACGGTGGAGCCGCTGCCGAGGTGGATCCGGTGAGTCGGCGATCTTGGCCTACTTGGCGGAGAGTGCACGGTGGTTGCACCTCCGACAGCCTCGCCGCCACCGGCCTCGTGCCTTGTCGTCTCGCCAGGCAACGCGATGGCGTTGGTTGTCAAGGAGCGTCGCCGCTGGCAAAGACGATGAGGCTCGATAGTGGCCTCCACTCGTCGACCTTTTGTCGGCCGTTGGAGGGTAGTCGAGGAGCGATTGAGCTCTCGCCAGAGCTTCGCTGGAGTAGTAGGCGGCATTGGAGAACGGTGCGAGGAGCGGACACGCCGGACTTCTAACCACGCCGAAGGAGCAACGCCCGTCCGGCGCATCAGATCTCACTAGTGCCCGGCATGTTGGCGCCGCATGCTGGTCTTGAGGGTCTCGATCCAACGAACGTATGGCGTTGTGAATGCCATGCCGTTGTTGGTCCCGTCTCTGAGATGGGCGCGGGGATGCGCGACGCCGAGGTTTGCGGTGCCTTGTCCTTGGACTTGGCAACGCCACGAGCACCTTCGCCGTCGGCGCCCGTCCCTCCGCCAGCGTCTGCTTCCACCACCCGCTTGCTGCGGTGATGGTGGGTACGACGCGACGGTTTCTGCCGCCGCCAAGCCTTCTTCTTCGGTGGCATGTTGAGGAAGATGTTGATGACGCTGCCAGCGTGAACGCCGGATCGGATTCACACGGCCTCGACGCCTTCTACCGGGCGCGAGAGATGTCGGGGAGGCTGATCGTACCCACGGACACCTATGGGGCCGGCGGAGCAGGCCCCTTGTGGTTCGGAGGGGGGCGGAGGTCGCACGAAGAGCGGATCGAGGCGATGCACACGGGCGGTTTACCCAGCTTCGGAGCTCTCCGGAGATAAAACTCCTCTGCTGCTTGTTTGATCTATTGTGTTCTTGCTAGGGAGCAATGCGGGCTACAAAACCTAAGCGTAGGTGTGTCTAGTCTCGAGTGGGTCGAATGAACCCCACGAGACGTAACCTCGCCCGCTGAATCGAACGGAACCGAACCCTTTTCACGTTGCACTCGGGCCTCCTTTTATATGCTCAAGGGTCTCCGACAGGTGGCAACATAGGCGGGGTACAAATGTAAAAATAGGAGTTGGTACACCTACTTGAACAGTGTACGATGCAAAATACCTAACTCGACGGCAAGGGACAAAAGCAATAAATGCCCGTCGTTGTCGCCCAAACAAAGGTAACAGAGACCGTCAGGTGCACCTCCGCTCGCCACGATGGCGAGCCTGTCAGCGCCGCTTATCGCTGCTCTCCGCTGGCTGCACAGCCGCTCGACACGCGCCCATGGAACGGTCCCATGGCGACACGTCGCTGGGAGAGCTAGAGCGGAGACGGAGAGAAGTTGCATGCCGCGGCAAGCGCTTTGCCGCGACCGAATCCTTGTCGCGCCCGGAGACTTGTCGCGCTCCGAGCCTTCCCAGCAAGCTCCTCTTGCCGGGGCCTTGTCTTCTGCGTGCCTGGAGCGGCCTTCCCGACAAGCTCCTCTTGTCGGGACCTTGTCTTCTCAATCTAATACTTTGTTCTTGAATGGCTCCAAAGGAGCCACGGAGGATATTGGCGGTGACGAGGCAAACCTTGCCGCGGGGTGCTGCAACTGTCCGTGCACGAGTACGGGATACTAGGGTACCCCTACTCTAGTAGACCTGTGCTGCTTGTTTGATCTATTGTGTTCTTTGTAGGGAGCAATGCGGGCTACAAAACCTAGCGCGAGTGTGTCTAGTCTCGAGTGGGTCGAATGAACCCCACGAGACGAACCTGGTCCGCTGAACTGAACGGAACCGAACCCTTTCTACGTTGCACTCGGGCCTCCTTTTATATGCTCAAGGGGTCTCCGACAGGTGGCAACATAGGCGGGGGTACAAATGTAAAAACAGGAGTTGCTACACCTACTTGAACAGTGTACAGTGCCAAATACCTAACTCTGACGGCAAAGGACAAAATCAATAAATGCCCGTCGTTGTCGCCCAAACAGTGTGGCAGAGGCAGTCAGGTGCGCCTCCGCTCGCCACGATGGCGAGCCTGTCAGCCGCCGCTTATCACCGCTCTCCGCTGGCTGCACAGCCGCCGACACGCGCCCATGGAACGGTCCCATGGCGACACGTCGCCGGGTGAGCTGGAGCGGAGACGGAGAGAGTTGCATGCCGCGGCAAGCGCCTTTGCCGCTGCCGAATCCTTGTCGCGCCGGAGACTTGTCGCGCTCGAGCCTTCCCGCAAGCTCCTCTTGCCGGGCCTTGTCTTCTCCGTGCCTGGAGCAGCCTTCCCGACAAGCTCCTCTTGTCGGGACCTTGTCTTCTCAATCTAATACTTTGTTCTTGAATGGCTCCAAAGGAGCCACGGAGGATATTGGCGGTGACGAGGCAAACCTTGCCGCATGGTGCTGCAATTGTCCGTGCACGAGTACGGGATACTAGGGTACCCGTACTCTAGTACACCGACACAACTCCATATCCTTATGGAAACAATTGCTTCCTACTATACTTATAACCAATATCAAAGTTCCAACTACTCAGCTCCAGCTTTCATCTTGTTGGCCCATTTAGTAGCATAATGTCCTGCTTCCTTACAACAAAAACAATTAACTTCCGGTAAGTCTTTGCACTTCTTGGGAATGGTGTCTGCTCTTTGGGTTCTTGGCTTCTTATCTGGACATTTATTAGCGTAATGACCTAAATCCTTGCACCTGTAACAAGTTATATGACCCAGGTCCTTCTCTGCAGAAATTGCGTTGTTCTAGGGATGCCTTCGTTTTGTCTTCCTGGGTTTCTCCGTAATGATCAGAGCTTCTATTTCCCGAGGGTCAAACTTCACTTCTGCTGTCGGGAAGTCTCCGGGATACTCTTCTCTTTCCATTGTGAAGTGATGTGAAAAATGTCCTTCTTCTCCACATGAATAGCAGGCTTGGGCGTAAAATCTGTTTAGGCCTTCTCCATCAGGGTCTTCAACATCTTCCTGCATTACAGATTCTTCTAAACTTTCCCTGAGGGCTTCTTTCATGGCTTCCTTCAGCTGCTTGGTAATTTCTTGTACCTTGGGGTAAATTTGGCACTGAGCCGGGAAATGAGTAGCTCCTTCACACAGGAAACAAGTAACCTGCCCAATCAGGCATTCTTCAGCTGGGTGATTTCCTTCACAATGAGGGCATCCATCCTTGTGTTCTTCATTGGTGTGTCCTATTTCTCCGCAAATCTTGCAGGCACAATGTTTCTTCTTCGGGTTATCATAGTGCTTCCGGATAAGACGGGATCTCAACAGAGTCTTCTTGAATTCTTCCCAAGTTTTTGCTCCGTTGCATCCTTGTATGGCTTGATGCATTTTCCACCAGGTTCCAGCACTCTCGGTAAAATACTGAAGAGCATATTGAACCTCATACTTCCTTGCAATCAAAATTTTCCCGAGGTGATCCTCCATGTTTTGAATCCAAAGCTCTGCCTCCAACTGAGTCATCAGTCCAGAGAACAGCAGATCGTCTTCCTTTATCATCTATTGGGTCCAAGGGTTTTGGGATGAGATAGGAGAGAAGAAAAGGGAGAGATACACACAATACAAACAATAGTTTTGAAGAAAACATGTTTTATTTTGTGGCTGTCGGAAAAACATCAAACAAATGACAACTCACAAATCGTCGCATCTAATGTAAGTATATAACAGGGGTTTGGTCTTCTAAAGGTCAAATAAATCTTCGGAGTTTTCCAAAGTCTTCAGAGTCTTCTGTTGTTGCAGCTGCACTTCTTCCAACGCATGGAGAAATCCTCTTTAAACTGAAATGACCATCAGTTGTCCGATATCTTGTACTTCTTGGAGCGGCTTCAGTTGATCCTCCGTGTGGTCAAAAGGGAAAGGGGTATATTCTAACTATTTGAGATAAGAGGGGATATTTGATAAAATCAGAAAAGATGAGAAGTAATGGACTACTTTAAAAAGAAGTTTTAGAGATTTAATATCCTAGGGACTTTCCAATTTCTAGGGTCACGTTCTACAGTCAACATGTGCTCTGATACCATATCTGTAGCGACGGTCAAGTCTCTGTGTGTCTGTGACATCCCTGGATCAGTATGCTGGCACACACAGTACATCAATGTATATATCAAAGTGCAATCACATGTATAAATAACGTAAAACTGATATATACCTCATAAGTCTCAGCGGAAACAAACAATCGGGTGTGGAATCCCATCAACGCCATCGGCAAGTTGAGTGTATACCGTAACCCTGTATCGTAACTCTTACTCGTCGAAGAAAAACCCGCAACATGATACGTTGCAGCCGTGTAAGTCAGTACATTGAATGTGCCGGCAAGATCACTGTAGGAAAAACAGATGATATAACTATTCTATATGCAATATGGCTTTGTGGCTTTGGGTCTGAGTTTTGTTTGCGTAAAAGCTGGTTTTATTTTCCCTACAACAAAGGAATATCGTGGAGTCTGTACTATGGAGTTTTCTATCATGACATGGTTCCGCCAACCGATGTCTCATAGCCCAAAATCATCATAAGTTGCCCACAATTATGTTATCAGTCCGGTGTTGAGAGTTCCGAGATAGATCCAAGTACAGATGCTCAAATTGTCCGTAACCGGGGACACGGCTAATCGATTAGGTTTTAACCCTCTGCAGAGGTTTGTACACTTTATCCGCATGATTCGATCCCTCTCTTTACGTTCTCGCACTTCAGGGTGTTTGAGAACAAGACGACCGAAACATGGTCTTCCGAAGAGTTCCCCTGACCACTGTCCGGTGCTCAGCCAATCCTACCGTAGTTCTACATCTGCTAGCACCGTCCCAACCAGCGTCACCACTAAGGTCAACCAAGCCAGAGCCCATAATGACTTGCAGTTGCACAGGTAATCTTCCGGGCATGAAGTATTCTTCCGTCTCTTTGAGTCTGGGTGAAGCTTTCCGCAAGATGTCATGGCGCTTCTCCATGCATCCCGGCCATCCACTGGTTTCTCAAGGGTGCCCGTCAACCGTCCTTCACCCAGTAGTGTGTGTTGAATTCTTGTCTCGAGTCTCGAAATCTTGAGGTCTTGTCCTGAAGATGCAGTCCTTGCCGATGCCATCATGAAGTTGTCGCCATTGACGTAGAGTCCTCCTTCTTCACACCACTCACGTGCACTCATACCAAACCCCGTGTACTGTAGCGTAGCATTAAAACCATATAACGTCCCGGGCTTGATAACAGGGAGATAGGTTCCTACCTCATGCATTCTACTCAACTACAAGAAATCAATATCATTACTGGAGGGATTATTGTAAGGGTGCTACTACATGCAAATAAAACATAGGTATGAAAAACATGGTCAAAGTGAACTTGCCTGGTATTACTTGATGAAGATAATAACGCTGTCGGAAAACTTGAACTATACGTGTAACTCTCCGATGAAAATCTATATAGTCAAACATTGAATTCACATAAGCAACATTTCTAGCAATCAATTCTATCACTCAAAATAACAATCAAAAAGCAATAAAGAAAACAATAATGAAATCAAAGAAAACCAAATAACATTCCAAAGAAAACTTCAAGGAAAACAAGGGAGAAACCAACTCACCCAATAACAGTCAATACTCTCGTAGCAACACTAAATTACTCTAATAACCTTTCTATAGCAAAGAAAAAATAAATCCTAATGCAACAACAGAAAATAATTTACCAAATTAATAACTAGCAAAAAACCAATATAAAAACTACTATAACTATCTAGTTAACACTAGAAGAACTATAACAGCTAAGCACTAAGACAATAGTAAACAATACTAAAATAATTATCAAACTAATTTACTCCTAAATAACAGAATCAATGACAACATATAATGAAGTGGCAAAAAGAATTACTTTTGAAACTAATGAAACTATTTTTATCAACTATCAATATGAACTAAACAAACAAATACTAAAACAGTAGCTAAACGGTAATAAATAACTACTAAAATTTATCTATTGTAGTCTAACAGAAATATATAACAACAATTGAGAAGCTACAAAAGAATTAAGTAAAAATAATTAAAAGCACTAATTATATGACTAAAACAACTACACAAGCAAAACAGTACTGTTTCTGCAATAAACCTAATTTAAAATAAACTAAAAATAAATTACTTTCTGCTACTGGATGGACAAAACAATAACAAAACCTTAGCAAAAAGAATCAATCAAAAAAAATTATTAAACTCAAAATACGGCCAAAATAGTGATTTGAACAAATTTCATCGAACTCAAGTTTAAACTACTCAAATCTGAAAACTAAGTACACAAACAGAAACTTCAACAAATTTGTGACACGATGCAAAAAGAATCACTCAATTTGGATATGTATACTAATAGATATGAATTTTCTAAGATCGCTACATTTCTGAAAAAAGAATTACGGGATTTCTTTGATCATACCGAAGTAGTCGCCGGAGTTGGGCAAGAAGATCGAATCCGAGGTTGTAGGGGCTCCTAGAGGAAGGAGAGCACGGGACGGTGCAGAGGAGATCTCAGCAAACTCAGGGAGGCCGAGGAAGTACCAACCGAGCCTCGAGCGGCGATGGAGAAGCCGCCGGAGTTTATGAACTCCGATGAGTAATTGTGCTGGATAGGGAGGGGGATAAGCTCACATAGGAGAGGGCTTTGGGCGAGGGGAAGGAGGGCAACACGAGGGAGGTATTTATAGGGCGAGGGGGTGTCCAGATGCGTGCAGCCATGGCGAGCAAAAAAACGGCAAGTTCGGATCTCCGGCGAGGAAATCCGGGGCATTAATGGCCTTTTACTTGGAGAAGGAGGTGTAGGGGAAGGAGGTGGATCCATTCAGAGGATTCTTGGGGAAGGGGAAGGAGGGACGGGTGTGGGGCGCGGGGTGGGTAAGGTGCGTCGTGCGTTACGCTCCTGTAGGTGCAGTAAAGATTAGGAGGAATACGACTGTTGGGTCGTGGAGGGGCTGGGTTTAAAGTGTCGGCCTTCGCCAGTTTTTTGTTTTTTATAAAATAGAGAAGGAAAACTGAAATAGAGGGCAATAAATAAAATAAATATATATGCGTATTATATATCAAAATTTTAAGAAAAACATTTGTTACAAAGATGAACTATTTTTCAAGTTCAAATAAAATTCAAAGAGAATCCCAAAATTCAAAAGGTGCCACTGTTGCATTAAAAATGTAAACAAAATTATTTTAAAATACCAAAATGAGTTAAAAATCATTTTTCTCCACTTTTCTACTGTAGGGAATCATTTTACCCTATTTCCATATCTTTAGTTTTGGAGAAAAATAATTTTAATAAAAATAAATAACTCTAAATTGAAAGTGGGTTTCAAAATACTTCCAAATGACTTTCAATTTGATTCTTTTAACTTCCAACTCATATTTCATATATTTTGTAGAAGTCATTTTATCTTCTCTCATGAAAATTATTGAGTTGCATACATTTTTGAATTTGAAATATTTTCAAATGAAATTCAAATCTTTTCAAAACCATTTTCATTTCAAATGGAAGAAGTCATGTCATCTTCACTCTAGGGTTTTGTGTTGGAATGAAATTGAATTCATTGAGATCCAAAAGGGCAAAGGGAAAGTTTGGGAAAGTCATTTCATTTCCTCTCATTCAACTTTCAAAAAGTTTCAAATTCCACTCAATTTCACTCAATCAATCAAACAAACAATCAATATAATTTATTTAATATAACATTCCAAAATTTAGAATTTTGGGATGTTACACCTCCACAGGAATAGGCGTACTAACTGGTGGAGTTGGGATTCGCCGTGATAGTATTGGCCCTTTGGGCACTGGAGCTGCCTTACTAACTGCTCTTGTTTGGGAGCTCTGTGGTGGAGATGGTGCTGTGTCAACAGGAACTGGGTTACTATCGGCTGGGGTTGGGGTTAGATTGGGTGAAGCTGGTTCTCTGTCCATCGCAGTAGGGGTACAATCTGCGAGAGTTTGGGTTATGTGTGGTAGGGCTGGTTCTTGTGCATGTACAACCGGGGTGCTATCTCCACCAAGAGGTAGCATTGTTTTATTTGAAGACCGTGTTTTTAGTCCGCTAGATACTGGCATCACCCGCTCCAATTCAAATGGCTGATAAACAGGAAACATAGTTGAATGTACAGACATTGTATGAGAGACAGATGCAATAGATAGTGTGGAAAAAATAGGGCATGAAATAGTTGACATGTATATTGTTTAACTAAAACGGATAGCATGACATAATTTCACATATATGATGTCTATCTAAACTGGATAGCATAGCATAACATAATTCAAAGATATGATGAATAACTAAACAGGATCGCATGACATAGTTCACCTGCATGTTATCTAAGTAATCAGGATCGCATCATTTAATT
Organism: Aegilops bicornis; assembly: GCA_021605145.1. Taxonomy (NCBI): domain Eukaryota; kingdom Viridiplantae; phylum Streptophyta; class Magnoliopsida; order Poales; family Poaceae; genus Aegilops; species Aegilops bicornis. Next base: position 190,580,195 of record CM038675.1, read on the forward strand.
CACATATGTGATTTATATGCTAAACAGAGGGCATTCGATATGATGTCCAAACTAAGAACATGGTGTTGAATATTGTGTATATGATGTCTAAACTATGCAATGCAAGACACCGTATGCATGATATGAGCAAAGATAACCGTGCCAAGTTAGAGCATACACCTCTGGGGGAATATGACTGGTCATCTGTCTCTCGAATCCATCTCTCGAGGAGCTATCGAGACCCAACAAGAGATCTGCTTCGGCTGTGTAGCACTCGCTTGCTCAAGGCCTTGTTTTCACTCCAGATTTTTCCATCTCCCACCCAAATGGCTGATTCATAGGAAGAGTAGTTTAATGTACAAACATTGTCAACAAATGGAAATGTAATGAAGAAAAGTATGGGCAAGATATCATTCAAATATATGATGCCTGGTTAAACAGGATGGCATTGCACATTTCACATATATTATGGCTGGCTAAAAGACATGAGACTGCATAATTCCCATATATGATATAGAAACTAAACTGGTGGCATTATATAACATGTCTAAATCCAAGCAGATGACATATATGATGTCAAAAGTAGGCAATCAAGAAGGCAACATATGCATGATATGACTAACATCATCATGCCAAGGTAGAGCAAACACCTTGGGGGGTAAATAGGAGTGGTCAGCGGCGTCTGAATCCGCCTCAGATCAGATATCTTCCGCTGGATTACAATCTGGAGAGGGGTGGGGAGGGTTTGCCATTGAACCCACCATGGAGCGATGTCTGCATGACATTGTATTTCTGCACAAAACTCTTCTCTTTTTCTCTACAAGTTCAGCATGACCGTGTACAATATCGAACATGCATACGAAAAAAATATGGTGAGATTATGTAAGGAGAGCATGCAGAAATTTAGAGTGATGGTAACAACCAGTGGATCAACGTTTTTCCGTTGAACCAAAATAGCACTAATGGATCGACGTGAATGTATAGTAATAAGTGATGCAACAAGTGTACAACCACTTTGCCGTAGCCGTGTCAACCTCAACATCATTGGGTTGGTCGCTGAAGCAGTTGAGGCCGAGGTGGCTGTCGGAGGTGTGGAGGAAGATCTGAGGAATCTGTAGACGGCGTCCGTGGCAATCGCTCTGTTGTGATGGATCGCTCGTCGTTGGAGCAGCTCCGTGAGTCAGAAGATGTCAAGGCTAAAGCAGCACAAGACAGACATCATCAATCTCAAGTGGGATTCTAATAGCATCTCCAATAGATGATGTAAAATGGATGTCAAATTAACATCACCAAAAACCACCTGACTACAACAGATGAGGTAAAAACTGTTGACTCAGATTTAATCGCCGAAACTGAAATTTCTTGTGGAATCTGAATGCTACCGTCAAACTGAACGCAATGGTAGCAGAGAGGCACTTGACATGTAGTTTAGGAGTGCTGCAGTTCATCTTCAACCTGCACTTCGAGCCGCCACCACCACCGGCCTCGCTGCCCAGCCACGCCGCCGCCAAAACAACTCGCCACCGCCGCCTCGACAGCCCTCTAGGCCCCCGCCCACCTTGAACCCTAAGATAGATAGTGGGGTACCTCTTGGCGAGCCTCGTCCCTCACGGGGTGGTTCTTCCTTAACTCCGTGAGCACCCCAACCCCCGAAAATCGATCGACCCAAAAGTCGATTCACGATCAAGTGTGGCTTAATCAGAAAGAGTAGCAAAGACGAGCGAGGGGAGAGAGCAGCAGCAGCCGGGCGAGCGAGCGATCGAGCAAGAGCCGGGCAGCAAAGAAGCTGAAGCGAAGCGAGCGAGAGCCGGAGTAGCAGCAGCAGATCCGGCTGGTATGGTCGCCGCCGCCGGAGGGGCCTCGCACTGGGGGAGAGCTGCCGTGGAGATGTCGCCCGCGGCGCGGGCTTCAAGGTAGCCGCTCCATGGGGGTGCGGGATGGAGCACCGTCGGCGCCGGGAGGTCGAATTAAGGAGAAGGTGCGATGCGATGAGTGTACAACCTCTTTGGTGGCGCCGAGTAGGCCTCGCCGGCCCTGTGAGTCGGTGAGGATGTTGTGGTTCCGTGGAGCAGGTTAAGGTGGCGCTGGGGATGGAGAAGCCGCGATAGACGCAGGCGATCGCCGAGCAGCTCCTTGGAGGTGGAGGACGGGCGATCGAACCGGGGACGGCGAGATGGACGACGGATCCTCATCCGGGCGGTGGACGAGGGACGTCAAGTTGTTGCGGTGGACAACATCGTCGGGGAAGAGGCTCCAGCTGGGCAGCGGTGACGTGGAGGACAGAGGAGGGTGGGGTTTCGTGGCTGGAGTGGAGAGGTTATGGCGGCCTGGGATTTCGAATGGCGAAAAGGGGGCGATGGGAGGGGGGTGAAGCATGACTTAGGGACGCGCTTGTCCAAAATGTAGGGTGTGTTACAAAAGTATCCCCCACCGATTTGAACTAGCGGCCCTTTCGCCTGTGGTTAGAAGGGGATTTCGCGTGTCGGGATTTGGCGGTGGAGAGAGTTTTCGCGCGCGTTGTAATTTCTGGATAGCAAGGCGCGGGTTGTGAAGGCGCCAGTTTTGGGAGCACGATATCTGAATTTTCGGGATATAACAAGACGCGGGTTGAATTTTAGGGACAAGCCTAACGTGGAGTAATATTGTACTTGTATGTACCAAATCAATTCGCACTTCCCTCAATCAAAAAGAAAACGAAAAAAATAAAACTATTCACACCACACAAAGAGAGAGTCCTGCCCCGTTTTACTATACAAATGCTATTCAAAGCTACTCCCTCCTTCCATCTATATAGGGCCTAATGCGTTTTCGATGCTAACTTTGACCAAATATTAGAGCAATGATATATGACATGCAACTTACACAAAGCACACCGTTAAATTAAATTCGTGAAAGGTTCTTTCAATGATATAATTTTCACATTGTGCATGTCATGTACTATTAATCTTGTCAATAGTCAAAGGCGGTCTTAAAAATCTCATTACGCCCTATATAGATGGAAGGAGGGAGTACGAATCCATGTTATGTCCGATTAATTTTTTTCGCTTGCTGTATAATGCATGTAACCTACTCATACCAACATTTTAGTGCATTCCAAATGTCTATACTATTGCTGCAATTCGAACTAAATTTGAATTCGTTTCTCTATTTCAATAAGAATCTACAATCATGATTGTTGCCAACTTCAACCATCATAGTTTCCTTGCTATCCGCTAGATATAAATCGGACGGCCTATAATGCAGGATGGCAGGCACACCATCATCAACAACTCCGTTTTCTTATAAGAGTAGAGATAAAATATATTAAATGTAGTATAACATGTTCATAACCACACCATGTGTATCACCGTTATATATATTCACACATGCGCCGCTTTAAAAACACTATGATAAATTCCTGAAATATCTGAATTCGCTTTTTATAATGAAGTATATATGATCTCTATTCGTCTTTTACACCCACACAACCCTATTATCTTTGTAGCTAGCGCTAACTTTCTCTTGTGCATGCACACACCCGCATCCCTCTCACCCTCCCTCAAGATTCTCTAGCTCCATCAAGAAATTGCCTTTTTTCACTTTAGGTCGTTCACCCATGGTGTGTGTAGGCCCCCAGCTCCTTCTTTACAAAGACACATCGATCGATATGCCTCTCTAGCCAGGTGTGCCTAGCACAAGCACAAGCTTCCCTCTTCTCTTGTCACCGTCCATGCCTCACTCCCACCACTCTTTTCATCGTTCTTGTACCGCACACTCCTCCCCCTCGATATAGTATGCCTCTCGTACCACCTCCTACATGCATCCGTCTGTCTCTGTCCTTCTCCTCGTGCCTAATTTGCTTCTAACACACACATGCATGTATACCGATCGATCTCCCAACATATACCTAGAGCGACTTTCACTACCCCTGGTCGATCGACGTACCTCACAAGTTATGTCTCTCCTTTCTCTAACAAAGGGCGATTGATCTTCCTATGTAGTTACGTCTGCTTACCACAGCCACATCGTCCCCCCTCATCATTCGTGCATGCCTCCTGACCCGTCTCACAAACGCACGTGCACAGACAACAAGTAGCCATCTCCTCTTTTATTGATATTGCGGGCGTGCCCTCCGTTGTCTAGCAAGCCTATCCCACCATTTGTTAGAAGCAACTCCGCTACCACCCCCTCCAACACTCTAGCTCTGTCTCTCTCCCAACCTTATTCCTCTCCTGCACATATGCATGGATGCCGATCGATCTCCCTTAATACATGAGGCAGATCGATCTCCTTAATACATGAGGTAGGCCTCTCCTCCTCCACACATATACCAGCCATTGTACCTCTATAGTTAATTGGGCCTCCCTCTTCCCCCACCACACACCGATGGTCGAGCGCTGCAGGTAGGTATCCATGCCACAGAGACAAACTGCACATGTCCCCTCTCACGTTCCAGTAGGCCAGCCACTCTATATCTTTGACGTGGGCACACACAAATTCGATGGCACTCTTTATTGATCGCGCACGCACACACACACACACATCATCCCTCTCTAAGATTCTATGGACACCTCAAGCCGATGATACCTCCACTCTCTTCTCGTGGATCGCCCCCTCTATATATATGTTATATCTAGGACTCTATTTCACACACATTGCATATTTTACATTTTTTGATTGACCCCCCCCCCAAAAAAACTCTCAAGAACCCACACACTATATCTCTCTAGGTTTGTATCTCTCTCACACAACCCCACGTAGGTGGTGTACATATACAAGAAGAGAATAGGTGCACCGTGCACGTACTCACGCTTCGTGCCCAGCCACACCCGCGCGGGTACACAGTGGAGCTCATTTCTTTACGAAATGGCAGCCCGCGTGCTAATTTGAACGCCTGTAGCGGTTGTTTACCTAGGGAGGTCGTGTACCACGCGTGCACGAAACAAAGTTCGACTTCACGTGTTGCCGCGTTATTTTTAAATAAAGTTATAGCGCTCAATGGCACGTACACAGAATATAAAATGATTTTTATGGAGAAAAAGGTAGTCCGCTCACTATATACAATGGAGCCTGCCTGCCTGGTTTGTCGCTCTTCAGAGTATCTCACACAAGGCTGCGGTGGCCTCTCTCTCTCTCACCGTTGGTCACTGATCCGGCCGCATCCCGTCCGCCGGGGGAAAGGGAGTGCAGTGGCCTCTCTCTCTCTCTCTCTCACCGTTGGTCACTGATCCGGCTGCATCCCGTCCGCCGGGGGAAAGGGAGGAAGTGCATCGTTTCTCCGTTCGATGGCGCCGAGGCAGCATGTCCCGATCTGCGGTACACGCCGTTCTCTCTGACCAAGCTCCGGCGCGGCAGGGCCTACGCCACCTACTCGCAGATTCTGCCCGCCGCCGCTCACCTAGTTACATCTCGACGACCTCCAGGTATCCTCCGCCTTGCTCCACCGCCTGCCTTCCCACGCCGCTACATGTGGATCTTCCATAGTTCTTTGCTCAAAACGTAGCTCGTCCGGGCATTTTCCATATTGCATTCTCGTCCTCACACCGCTTTAGACAAATACAACCGTGTTGTTATCTTCCCTTAGGACAAGGAATATGCTTCTTTTGTCGTCGCATGTGTCATCAACTGTTATTGGCCAAGAATTGTTTCCTTTCTACCTTTTTTTACAAATAGGGCTATCCATTTCACCTCGTTGCTATTGCGACCTTTTGGTGAACTGCACAAATCACTTTTTTCTTAAGAGTGTTTTGTGCAGTTGTACTAAAATGTCACACGGGCAACGTCTCTACATTTCAATGCGACTTCACAAAGGGAGATTGGTTTTGCTCTATCCTCATCATCCAACTCCGAGCCTAATCTTCTCCAACTAGTTAGTCTTAAGAGATACTGCAAAGGTGACCGGCTTCTATTTGTGTGTTTATTGTTTCGTCAGCAGTCCTCTATTATCGTAATCACACTTAATATCTTTGGAACAGGGACGCTCAGCTCTATTTTAGTGGAACTGCACAAAATGATCGGAATGGTGCATGCTCCGCATAGCTACTTTTTTCCCAACATGCCTTGTTGATTTAGACAGAAATGGGGGACGTTGCTGCCAATGAAAGCATGGATCAATTTTAATTTAACACCATCTCACAGCTCTATCTTCAGTTGTGATGTAATTATTAGCTCTGATCTGCTAATAATTGACATGCATTAGCAAGGAAGTTAGTTTTTTATTGTTTCCAAAAGAGCATCGATGGCAAGACACGCGAAACAAAAGCTAAAAGCTCACACCATTGTACAATTTCATGTCGCTAGAAAATTATTTGTATAGTACGTCAATTATGTAAACAAATGATGGAAGCCTGATAGCATTGCCAGAAGCCTCTTCATCATCTGGGTCCATGTGCCATGTACAAAATTATACTCCTTCGTTCCTAAATATTTGTCTTTTTACAAATTTGAAACGGGCATATTTTAGAGTGTAGATTCACTCATTTTGTCACAGATGTGTACTCCCTCCGTTCCTAAATATTCTATTCGTCTTTCTAGAGATTTCAACAAGTGACTACATACGGAGCAAAATGAGTGAATCTACACTCTAAAATATGTACCAGTCCATTTGAAATCTCTAAAAAGACAAATATTTGAGTAGTCACTCGTTGAAATCTCTAGAAAGACAAATATACTCCGGAGTATATTTAAGAACCAAGGTGGTAGTGCACAACCGCATGGGAGACTCAGCACGGTCGCTATACCGCATAAATAGTGAGTAATGAGCAGTCAAATCATAAGCCCCACCTTTTCCCAATCGTAAGTTGCTCAAGAAGCAACCATCAATACGCTCTTCTTTGAATCCGCTCATACTACTCCATCCGCCTTTGTTTATACAACGCGCTTTTAAAAAGAAAAAATCTGTGGGACCAAGGCGACTAGCGATCGGCCTGAAAAATAGCATTGGTGGTTATAGCACGCTGCCTATTACTAGAGGGAATAATGCGTACACATGCATGCAAAGTGCTTCCACCCCGGTACACATGCATGCACTTACTCCACTCCGTAGTAGTGCGATTGCATGGAGAGAAAATTGTGGACTTGATTGTGGTTACCACGCCTAATTAATTGAGCATTAAACCAAACGCTGCGTCTAAAGTCTCTTCGTGGTGGAAATGCATTGAGAGAAATGCATCATAATGAAGCGCACCGTAAACCGTGGACGGAGGGAGGAGTAGTATGAAGGTGCAAAACCAAGTACGAGTATGGCCAGTCGGTCAACGCACCTCCTCTTGGCATATCACTGATATGTGGGACAGGAGTGTGAGCAAACCGATCTCAATTGACGACAAAGAGCCAACCCGCCGTTTGTTGATAGAGATGAGGAGCGAGAACACACAGACGGGCTCGCACGGAGGCCAAGATATATTCGAGCATGGTTGGTTGATCGATATCATTCATTACATGTTGGGCTGCCGTTTTCCGCCCTTCTCCGGAATAAACGTGTACTTTATCAGAGATAAAAAATAAGAGTACAGACGCTCCACCATGCGGTTCTAGTAGTAGTACTACTCGTATCATCGCTGCGCTTTGGCTCTTCGCCTCTTCGTGAAGTCGAACAATGATGGTAGTCTGCATGTTGGGTACTACAGTGTAAGCCTTTGACAATCTGACACCGAATGGACTAATGCATGTCCACCGAGGGTAGGTTGCATTATTCAAAAGGCGTAAGCGAGCTTCACCATGTCCTGCAAGCTTCTCCTCGTTCTGCGAGTTGATGGGACACACCAAAAAGTAGTGCTAGTCCATACTCCCTCCTTTCCGGTTAATATGGCTTAATCTTTTTATGGGTAAATGAGAGGGCTTTATTCATATATAAGCATTCTTAGGACGATCAGCCAAGACATTGGTCACTAGGAAGCGAGGTACCCCACAAAAAAAGAAGTAGGAAGCGAGGTGTTTCATCAAGCCAGCTCTCGGCCACATTCAAAGTGCAGCAAGCACGGTTCGCACGAAGATGCGCCGCAAGGTTTGCTGACCTGTTTACTTGCTGAATAACAAAAAAAGAGGAAATATTACCGAGCGCTACTATTTGCTGACCTGTTTACATGCTGAATCACATTTTAAAATTATAATAAGAGTGCAGATGCTCCTCCATCCGGTTCCTAGTACTAGTATAGTACGTACCTTTATAGACTACAGTAGTAGTACTAGTAAACTTTGCGCTTGGCTGTTCGCCTATTCGGGAAGTCGAACAATAATAGCACTAGTAGTATAGTGTATGCTTCTGGCAAGCTGACACCAAATTAACTGTTGCACGTCCACCGACTAAGCGAGGGAGAGCTTGCATTAGTCAAAAGTTTCTCCTTGTCCTGCGAGCCATCACAAGACAAGCTTCTCCCTGGCCCCGCAACCTTCTCTTCGCTCGGTAAGTTGACGGGACACAAAGAAACTAATGCTAGTCCATACCGCCTCCTCTCTCGTTAATATGGCTTAATTTCAAACGAGATAAATACACCGCATGCATCAGTATATTTGTAAAAATACGGTCAGTGGACTTCATAATACGCTCATTGCGCTCAATATATATATTTTCCGGTGTTTATACGGTCACTAGCTCACCCTGACTGAGTATGTGTGTGCATGCACCTGCAGGTTGAGCACTTAAGCGTGACCGTGTGTGTTTCGTCGTGTGCTCGGACATGCATGCTGTCGGGTGGTAGGTGTGACATATTCCAACGGGTGGCTTATCATTGTGGGAGCCAATAAGACATCAACGGTGCCTGGAAACGGGATAAGGCAAAGACATGCACGCCGGCGAATCTTACCCAGCTTCGGGGCTCTCCGGGGAGATAACACCCCTACTACTGCTCTCGGGGTCTCCGCATGATCACTAGGTTAACAAGTAGCTACAAGAGGCTCCTTGAGCTGTTCGGCGAGGGGAAGAAGAAGGGCAAGGCTAGCTCTCTTCTCCCCTCAATGTGGTGTCTAAAACTCTAAGAGATCAACAGTTTGCATGGGTGCCCTGGGGGTTTATATAGGCCTACCCCCCAGGGGTACAATGGTAATCTGGCTGGGCGTGGGCCCTGCCGTCAGTGTCTAAGCTCGTCGGCTTCTCCACAGGCGGCAGGGGCCCGCCGACTGGTGGGCCCCATCGGCTGCTGGCTTCTTGGTCGACAGGCAGGTCCCACTGCTCGGGGTCTTGTCGGGGGCTGGTTACTGTTGCCTCACTCCTGATGACGAGGGCTTTGTCGAGGTAAGCATGGCTACAGTGCCGCCGCCTGGCGGGCTCTCACTGTAGCCTTACCTCGTCTTGTCTCCTTAACGAGGCGCCCCTTCGAGGGTGGGAGCAAGCCGGCTGTTGGGAGCCGGCCACATCCCAGGCCGACTGGGGGAGGCCTGGCCGCCTTCAGGCGTCTCTCTGACTAAAGGGACCCGCCGCCCGCGGGCCGTACTGACAGCTTGTCGTGGGTGATGTCATGGTCAACATGGCAACAGTGTCGCGCTGGACGGGTGATGGCCGCCCCGTACGACGCACTGTGGCCATGCGTGCTCCGGGATTCGGGGGTGGCAGGCTTCACTGTTGCCACGCCCCGTCTCATCACCGTTATGTGGGTGCAGACTTTGAGGGTACATTCTTGGCCGCCTGCTGGGGGTTGAGTTCCTGGAGTCAGCCTTCTCCTGGCCGGCTTCTTGGAGTTGGCCCTCTCGTGGCTCTCTTCATGAGGATTTTGGGTCGGGCCGCCTCCCGGTAGTCGGCCTGAGAGACATCCGGCAAGGGGAAGGCGGCCCCATGCCTTGGATGCTTGAGGGCTCGATCGGCCTGTAATTTTTCTGAAGAGCCAGAGGGAGCCGGCTGGGCTACCCGTGGTCATTTACTCCGACACATGCATTAGGGCGTCGCGCACGTTTTTGCGTCCTTGTGTAAATGTGACTGTTGCATACATGTAGGGGGAGTACGTGTAGGGCCACTAAGGAGCAGTCAAATCACACAGTAAGTTAGTCGGAAGAAGCAACCATCATTTCACTCTTGTATGACACGTACGCAATATAAAATGGTTGATATGGAGAGAAAAAGAAAACCACTATATATACACTAGCAGGAGCCTAAACTATAAGCCTGCTTGCTTAGGTTGCTCTCTTCACAAGCATAGAACGACGGGCCCCGATCCCGCAAATGGGGAAGGAACAATGTTCTGCGTAGACGCGGTCGACATCGGTGAGGGAGAAAACCCACAGTCGGTGCATCCCAATCGGAGATCACCACGGTATGGGCTGATGCCGCGTCCCAACCGCCCTTCTAGCTACAGCCCAACGTCCCAGGTAGTCCATCTTCCTTTTGGAGCCGGCTTGGTCCACTACCATAGCTCCATCTCCATGTCGATCTTTCTCTACTTCTACCGGCTTCTACTTGTGATGAGTTTATGTCTCATGAACTAGTGCCAGTACTATTATTCTAATCACACTTCTTCAATATCTTTGCTATCAGGGATGCTCAGGTCGATTTTAGTGGAACTGCACAAAAGCATCGTATGATCCAAGGGTGCTAGTCGTCTTTCCTTTGATAGGTTCTACCTGGCCAAGAAATTAAATAATGTTTAGGGTTTAGGGTTTAAGTCGTAGTGACCCATCAGTAATTTTTCTTTCATACACGCTCTCACAACTTTTTTCTTTAGTTGTGAAGTAAATATTGGCTATGATTTGTGAGATGCATCAGCATGCGTGTTAGTTTTCCTTTGTATTTGATGGAATGTTGTAACGGGGCAACCTTGGAATAGGAATGAAAATGGAGTGGAAAGTTTCCATTTTTCCGGAGAAAAAATGTAAATGGAGAGAAACCAACGTTTCGTTTCGTTGGATCGCTCGGCCTGCCACTCACCGCAAACCGAGTATACGATAACTTTCCCGCCTGCTTGTCGATGGATCGCGCCATGGAGTACTAGCACTACTGGAAGAGATTGACGAGTTGGGGAAGGACAGCTAGCTGTAGCACGGACTCCCAAGAACTTTTTACATGCATGTTGTAGCCGGCTATTGCGACCTTTGAACGCGGAGCAGCCGCGTGCACCTGGAAGCGGCGCGGGCGATGCTCTCTCGGCCGGCGCGCCGCTTCAATGCCGGCGCAAGTGAGAGGTCGCGTCAGCTCTGGCCGGGCATGAATGCGGCACTGGCCGTTTTGGGCGGGAAGCACGCGCGGGTGATGAAGAGGGTTCGGGTTGGTCAGGACCGGCCGTGGCAACGGTCCGGACGTGCGCAAACAAGAGATGTTGTACGTTAATATTGCTGCGTATATAATTAACAACGTAAATAATGTGCCAGTTGGACAAATATGATTGGAGATGGAGATGGAAATGGAATTTTATGTATATCCGGATATGCATGTCTATGTCTATGTGTGTGTGCGCGACGACTCTCGCGACCTGGAAGCGGGGGCGTGTTTTTGATCGAGTTTTCTTTCTTCGTACGTTAGAAAATCAGTTTGTCTAATTCACATCTAGATGTTATTTAAGGATATCACATCTAAGCTCCCACGAGTATATAATGTAGCAACAAGAAATAAAAAAACTAGGAAAAAAATAGACCACAAACACAGTGGACATCAACTAAATGTGACATAACTATGTGACATAACTATGTCACATCTAGATGTGTCCTAGACAGACCCTTAAAATATTGTCCGCCAGTTTTCGTTTCTTTTTTCCAGGAACACGCGTATTCTATTTAAAACCACTGCTATGGAGAGATTTTTTTACTCCATTATAGCCTCTTGTTTGATAGAGTTGCTCGCGTCTCGCTCTCTCACCCTCTCCATATCAAAACAAGATGACAGTGTCCACTCTATCTCTCTCCTCACCGGTGGTCAAAGATCAGGCCAAATCCCGTCCGCTGCAGGAGGTGAGGAGGTGCAGTGTTTATGTTGTCGCCGTTGGCGACGGAGGAAGCCGATGTGCACCATCCTCTCGGAGCCGGCGCTGGTGCGGACGAAGATCCTCCGTGCCCTTGTTCGCTGCCGTCGTGTGGGCAGATCCCGCCCGCCCGCCAAAACGACATCTCTCCCACCTGAGGTATAACTTCTTGTACTGGTCCAGCTCCCCAGGTCGCTGCGTGCGGGTTTTCTTCCATGCGACTACTCCCCAGCTCCCCATGCATAGTAGCTAGGGTTCGTCGGCTGGTCCAACATCACCTACTAGTACTATTATAGAGGAAATTCCACTTAAAAGTTGTCCTGATTTATGCCTCGGTGGAGGTATACATGTTATTTCGACAAAAAGTACATGGTGGTTGTGCGGTCATTGTCTATATGGTGGTAGTACTATCCTGGTTAAATGAAGAAATGCTTTTTTCTCGGGTATCCTGGTTTAGTTCCCATCAAGATAATTATGATGCTTACATTTATGGGTGTACTTTTCATTAATTCTTATTGACAATTGAGATGTCGTTGCTAAACCTTTTTATATTTTTGGAAACAAGTGATGCGTGTCTCCATACCCGGCATGTCTTCCTCAATTTTAGTGGGACTGCACAAAATTGGATGGCCATTGTTGTTCCGCCTCACTGTCCTCTGCCACGTGGTTCTTCCTTCATCGAGCTTGATTACTGAGAAGAAACAGACCACAGTGAGGATTTGTCGAACTTCATAGGTGCCTCACCCAAACTTGATGCCAAATGGACGATGCATCACCACGATGACCTATCGATGCTCATGGTTGCATCGGCTGGTGAAGCTGATCGATTTTCAATGAAAAACAAGCTGTCTTCCATCAGTGCTCTTTGCTTGTTATGCACAAAGATGATATCCTTCGTCAGTTCACCTTGGTTGCGTTGGAGACGCAGTCGTCTTTCACGTTGGTGCAATTTTATCACACAATTGGTTATGAACCAAATGTTTCCTCGAAGAAGGATCGATGTTGGTACTAAGAGCATAAGTTTTGTATTGATTTCTAAGCCTTCTCACAACTTTGTCTCCAGCTCCCCTGTAGTTTTATTTGTCCAGCTATTAACTTTGATTTAAAAAATGGTGTGGACTAAAAACCCGGATGGACGTAGTAGCCCTCCATTTTTATTTACTCCGCATATTAGATTTGACTGAAGTCAAACTTTGTAATACTCTCAAACCTTTTTGATAATTGCAACTAAAATTCTTTATTTGTACACACTCTCACATGTTTCCGATAATTTGGCACATGTGTGGTTGTTCACTTAAGGGAGGGTAGTGTACCACACGTGAAGGACAGGAAGTGCGACCAGGACGCGTGGGCATGGATCGTTAGTTCATCGGAAGTAGTACTAGTTTTCTTCACTTTACATTAAATAAAGAGTTCCGTTTTGTACTTACACAATTTAAAATGATTGTTATGGAGAGAATAAGAAAACCACTCCACTATATATTAGTCGTATACACGAGAGTAATATATGGACGCAGCTTCATTGACTTAGTGCACCTGCCTTTGGATTTATGACAGGTGGGCCCAAAATGTGGCTGGCTCACCTATCATACAACCGAAAGCAGGTGCAGTGAAGGCACCGGAGCTCAGTCCGTACTACATTAGTATATATATAAGTGGTATCCACAGCGCTTGTTCGCTAGGGTTTGCACTCTCCACACGCTCGCCGCACTACATATATGTTACACGCTGGAGGCTCAGCGTTCATTTGCTAGGGTTTGCTATATTCACAGTCTCTCACCCTCTCTTCACCAGATCTAAACAAGACTGCATTGGCCTCTTGTGTCTCTCTCCCCCCTCACAGCTGGTGAAGGAGGCGTTTGTATCCCGTCGCACCGGGAAGGGGAGGAGGTGCAGCGTTCACTCTATCGCCTTCGGCGAGGGAGGCAATCCACCGCTGCTGCGCTGTTCTCTTTCACCCAGCGCTTTGTGGGGAGGGCCACCGACCCCTTCTTCCTCGCTGCCATATGTAGTGTGGGCAGATCCGGCCTCCTCAAGACGCCTTGCCACATCCCGACGACCCTAAGGTATAAGTTTCTTTGAAACCGTCATTGATCTAGCTGCATGTGGATCTTTTTCGATCTGTAGTCAAATCTAGGTCTTGGTTCAAAGAGGAAAGAAGGGTGCGGTGGGCTGGAGCAAGAATCTAGGACGTGGTTCAATGAGGAAAGGAGGGGCGGAAAGTAGTATAGACTGGCTATCCAGCCGCTTTGTAGGTAGAAAAGGGAAAAAGGGGGTAACCTAGTACACACATCTGTAAGGAACCAATCTCTTTGTTGAAAAGGGAAAGAAACTGGGGGGTCGGGTAGTTTGTGCAGGACTAGATTTGCTGCCCTCACATAGGAAGAAGGTTCAAAGAGAACAAATATGGGACCAGCGCATATATGCTGCTTGGCTACATACTCTGCATCACCCATTTATACGCAGGGACGCACATGGTGCCGGTATGTCCCATACAGCTATTTTGCTGTTGTTAATCTAAGAATGCCGCCGAAAATTGAAGCAATGCCACTGTTAAAAGTAAATTACATTTTTTAACGAATGTTGTTTCAAGAGAATGTCTCATTAATATGAATCAATGCAACCGCTTTTAGAAATGCTACGGTCCTACTTTGTTTTCCATCCAAGATAAGTTAGATGCTTCTTTCTGTCACCGCTTGTTTCATCTTCCTTTATCGGCAAGTAATTGTTTCCTTTTTGCCTCTGTTAAAACAGGGTATCGATTCAACTTGTTGCTATTATGCATATTTTGCTTCGCTACTCGAAACACTTATGTTTTAAGAGTGTTTTGTGCAGTTCAACTTGAATGTCACATCGGTGACTTTGATTAATTTTGGTGGAACTACAGAAAAGGAGATCGAGATTTGTTTCCAGTCTTCGTGGCGAGTTGTTTCAAATCTTGGTCTCAACCACATGATGTGCAGTGTGCTTTGAGATGTTGTGCTACTTGTTTTGGTACTGTTTTAAATAATTGTTGAATTGAAGCTATTGCATTGTTGTCTTTTCCCATTAAGTAGTGAACAAAAATGGGACCAACCCAGACATGATGGTTGTTACTTTGTTACAACAAATTCAGCATCACGCCCTTTATAAGCCAGTAATTGATGCCACACTCAGAATTAACTACTGAATCTTATTTACAAACTGCATCACTTGTTAGGCATTGGCGGGATTACCATTTTTGTGGCCGCATGTTTCATCCTCCTTTATTAGCCAGTAATTGATTCCTTTTTTGCCTCGGTTTAAACTGGGATATCTATTCAACTTGTTGCTATTGAGACATTTTGTTTCGCTACGCGAAACACTTTGCTTGATTTCAGTGCAACTGCAGAAAACGAGATTAGATTTCCTATTCGTGTTGGCAGATTCGTATTTTATCTTGTCCGTCTCATGAAAGGTCAGTACAGGCCTTCATCCACATGATTGTGCAGTGTGTTTTGAGATGTTGTGCTACTTGTATTGTACTATTTTAAATAAATGTTGAATTGAAGCTATTGTATTGCTGTCTATTCCCATTAAGTAGTGAACAAAATTGGGACCAACCCAGACATGATGCTTGTTGCTTTGTTACAACAAACTCTGCATCGCCCCCTTTATAAGTAGATGGAAGCACATACTGTTGTTGCGCCCACTCTCCCCTGGAAATTGTTTATGCTTTTCGTTAATCTAATGCCGCTGGTAAAATTAAGCAATGCCACTCTCAGAATTAAATAACTACTGAATCTTATTTCAAAACTACAACACTTGTTAGGAATGGTACTATCCTGCTTTGTAGTTCCTTCTACATGTTTAACCAAGGTATTGTTAAGATAATGTCTCTGTTAAAATGAATCAGTTGCATTGTTTTAGGAATGGTACTTTTCTGCTTTGTCGTTCTTTATACATGTTGAAACAAGGCACTGTTAAGATAATGTCTCACCAATATGAATGAATCACACCGATGGAGAATTGCTACTCTCCGCTTTGTTTCCCATTAAGATAAAGTAGATCAAGAGATGCTTTTCTTCCGGGAGTACAAGTCATCAACCGTTATTTCTCAGTAATTGTTTCCCTTATACCTATTCTTGCTTACAGGAATATCAAAATTAAAGCTCAGTTTTATTCCGACTTCGATTTTAGTTGAACTGCACAAAAGGAGCCAATGTGTCCAAGGCAAACTGCTGCATTACTGGGTCCAGTTGGTCGTTCCACTTTGCAGAAAGAAGCGGTCACTGTTTGCGCTACATTACAGAAGGAATGACCGAGAAGCTTTACAGAGTATTATTAGACACCGGTGACATGACTAGTCTGCAGAGACCATTGGCAATTTAACAACACGTGGAGTGCCCTGGTGAAAGATCGTGGATGTCGCCTAGAGGGGGGGGTGAATAGGCGCTTTAAAATAATTACGGTTGAGGCTTGAACAAATGTGGAATAAACCTAGCGGTTAATTTGTCAAGCACAAAACCTACAACAACTAGGCTCACCTATGTGCACCAACAACTTATTCTAAGCAAGAAAAACTACTTAGGTGATAGCTATGACAAGAAACAATATGGCTATCACAAAGTAAAGTGCATAAGTAAATGGCTCGGGTAAGAGATAACCAAGGCACGCGGAGATGACGATGTATCCCGAAGTTCACACCCATGCGGATGCTAATCTCCGTTTGGAGCGGTGTGGAGGCACAATGCTCCCCAAGAAGCCACTAGGGCCACCGTAATCTCCTCACGCCAAGCACAATGCAAGATGCCGTGATTCCACTAAGGGACCCTTGAGGGCGGTCACCGAACCTGCATAAATGGCAACCCTTGGGGCGGTCACCGAACCCAGACACTTTGGCAACCCTTGGGGGCGGTCACTGCACCCGTCAAATTGCTCGGGCGATCTCCACAACCTAATTGGAGACCTCGACGCTTGCACGGAGCTTTACACCACAATGATTGAGCTCGAACACCACCAACTGCCTAGGGCGCCCAAGCACCCAAGAGGAACAAGCTCAAGGGCACCAAGCACCCAAGAGTAATAAGCTTCTCAACTTGTAACTTCCACGTATCACCATGGAGAACTCAAACCGATGCACCAAATGCAATGGCAAGAGCACCTGAGTGCCCAAGTCCTTCTCTCTCAAATCCCAATCAAGCAACTACTGCTAGGGAAGAAAATGAGAGGAAGAACAAGAAGGAGAACACCAAGAACTCCAAGATCTAGATCCAAGGGGTTCCCCTCACATAGAGGAGAGAGTGATTGGTGGAAATGTGGATCTAGATCTCCTCTCTCTTTTCCCTCAAAAACTAGCAAGAATCCATGGAGGGATTGAGAGTTAGCAAGCTCGAAGAAGGTCAACAATGAGGGAAGAACACGAGCTCAAAGGATAAGGTTCAATGGGGAAGAAGACCCCCTTTTATAGGTGGGGAAAAATCCAACCGTTATGCTCACAGCCCGCACCGAGTGGTAGTACCGCTCGGCATCACGGTACTACTGCTAGGGGTAGCGGTACTCATCGCTAAGGGTAGCGGTACTACCGCTATGAAGCGGTACTAAAAATTACATCCGTGCCTACCACCGCTGGACTTGTGACGAGTTTTTGGTCCCGAGCGGAAGTAGCCACGGAAGTAGCCATGTAGTACTGCTCCAAGCGGTAGTACCGCTCCCAAGAGCGGTAGTACCGCTCCCAAGGGCGATAGTAAAAATTACTTCCGCTCCTACCATGTAGTACCGCCGCAGCCTTTTCAAAGCACATCAAAACTACTATAACTTCTGCATTCGGACTCGAATTCGACGAAACCAAGTTTGTTGGAAAGCTAGGGACAAGGGCTAACACAATCTTGAGATAAATACCAATAATAAGCAAATGAGAAAAGGCCCAAAAGAAAATGGTGAGAACCCTTCCTCGGAAAAGACCGGTAAAACCTCCAACACCGAAAACATCATAGAAGACGCATGCAAACTCCGTTTTCAATGAACTCAAGCTTGTCATAAAGATGACCATAAGCTCTAAGACTCACAAAGAGAACCAAACAAGAACCAAGAAACATGATGCAAGGATGCAATGGTTTGAGCTCTCGACGAACGATACGATCAAGCTACTCACTTGAGAGCCCCCTTGATAGTACGGCTATTGATCCTATAACCCGGTCTCCCAACTACCACCATGAGACCGGTAAAATAGAAAACCTATCAAGGGCAAACCTTTGCCTTGCACATGATCCACTTGAGCTAGATGATGATGATCTTGTCCTCCTCAAGATGGACCACCTTTCTTGATTGTGTTGGGTCGACGGAGACTAGATGATTGCTCCCCCATACTCCACTATGGGTGAGCCACTCTTCGGCACATCTTCACAAGTCCATTGACACCACAATGGATGGCAAGCTTCAAGCACTTGATCTCTTCGTGATGCTCCACTTGAACTTGCACACGGCAATCTTGATGACGATCACCACTTGGTGTCATCCTTTCCATGGGTTGTATGATATCTTCCTCTTGACGCAAGCCCATGGACACGTACCTAACCCCACATAGACTCTCACATAGACCATGGGTTAGTACACAAAGTGCAATGGATAATGCTTACCATACCATGGGATCACTTGATCCCTCTCGGTACATCTTCTACGCTTTGTGAGTTGATCAACTTGATTCACTCTTGACTTAGTCTTGATCAACCTTGAATCTTTCCAACTCTCTTCGTTTGCATGATGTCTTGAAGGTAAACATGAATGATCACACAATCTTCTTCTTCAAGACATGCTTGCAATAAGCTCAACACTCACATGACCAATCTTTGGATAATTCCTTAATAGCACCTTGGTCAACACATAAACTCCTTGAAACCAACACATGGACTTCAAGAAATGCCTATGGACAAATCCTTCAAATATAACTCAATGCAACCATTAGTCCATAGAGAATGTCATCAATTACCAAGACCACACATGGGGGCACCGCATGTCCTTTCAATCTCCCCCATTTTGGTAATTGATGACAATCACTTTCAAGAGAGTTTATATAAGGAATTATGCATCACCATGCAATGCAACAACCAATAATGCATGCGTATGAGATGCAAATGCTTAGGAACAAAACCAAAGCAAGGAGAAAACTCTGAAGACTTCTCCACAAAACTCTCTGAAACTTCTCCCCCATTGGCATCGATTGCAAAAATGGGCGAAAAGCTAAGAAGACCAATATAAAAGGTGTTCCTCCAAAAGTTGTGTATTTCTCAACAAGAGAGTGGAATGCCATACATATATCCAAATGTAATACTTGGAGGAAGACCAACTATATTGAGGCACCAAGATTGCAAAAGAATGATATGCCACAAAGACATAACAAAGAGAGAAACAAGCAATCAAGCAATCAAAAGATACCAATTGAAGCAAGCTATCAAAAGATATCAACTGAACCAACTAGACCAAAGATCCCACGAGCCACATGAAAAGATATTATGATATGAGCAGAGGATTGTTCTAAAGAAACTAGAGAAGCTCCCCATGATTTGTGCACATCAAGAATTTTTGTATTTGGATACAAAGTGCACAAAATAGGATCATAGCTCCCCAAAGTCAACAGAAACTAACAACAAGTGCAAGAGAGCATATAGGAAACTAAGCCTAGCGCTTGCAACAAGCACATGGTTGAGCAAAATTGTAAAAGAGGCAACTTAAGAATAGGCTCAACCAAAATGATGTGTGTGAGTCATTGCAAAGCACATGAGAAGACTAATATACGGATGAGCATAAGCATCAACATAGGCTCGAATGACTGAGATACACGGTGCAAAGCCTTTCATTCTCACACACAACTAGCAAATGGGTTCACAAGCTTACTAATAAGAAAATAGAGAACCTATGCTTGTGACAACCCGTGGTGAAGATAGACGATGAGAGGCTCATCAAGACGAGGGGTACCAATTAAGATGGCAAAAGCCTCGTAAAGATGAGCAAGAGGAAAATAATCCTCACCACACAAGAGTGCATCAAGATGCAATGATAGAGGACACGCACTCAAGGCAAAAGCTCTCACGGAGCCACCAAAGAAATAACATAAGAAAGACAAGGTGGACGTGAAAGAAAGGATATCAACTAGAGATGTAATTTCTCTCAAGTGTATAAGGTTCTAGGTAGACAAAATCATGATGATATATATCTACAAAGAGGGATGTACACCCTAAATAATTACAACATGAAGGAACAAGATATCCACAAGGAAGTCATAAATATACCAATAAGATATTTGCTTGAAAGCATAGCACTTGGCTAGATATGGTCTTATTGTATATAAATGAATTCCTACCCATGAACATCAAAGACATCACAACTAGCAACATGAGATCATCGTTGAGATGCTTTGAGAAAGGAAACAAGTATCACAAGACAGAATGAAATACATGCCATGATACAACCTACACAAGGTTGATGCAAGTAATGTGTGCATGTAGTAGATGATGATACTTATTACCGAGATACCATTGGAAGGATGTAGTAGATACCAATTGAAGGTAGATAGTAGTTCATTGATCATCCTAGGTTGACTCCAATATGCACATGGTGACAACACCTTCCTTGTGAGTGAGCTGAGCATCCAATGCATCTCCAAATGTTCCTATAAGAACAACACAAACTAAACGGTACCCAAACTCATCGGGACCAAATAGTTAGAAACACCAATACATAGGACAAACTCCACATAAATATGTGCATATAGATATGAAAATGAATATCATGCACATCTCATCCAAATTGAGACTAGGTGGAGTTTCTCCCATATATTGAGTCAAAGAAAGAAAGCATGCCAAATAAAATACATGAAGAAAACATGCATGCTCAAGACTTTAAAAGCCAAAACCAAAACACAAAGAAATGCCAAGTGAAAAGGATACCATATGAATAAAACATCACTTGGAGGATATCCATAAAAGATACATCAAGGAATGAGATATCCATTGATACACTCAAAATAAAAGATATCAAACTCCCAAAAGAGAGGATGGTTCCAAACAAACCAAGCTCTCTACAAACTTTCATGATAGCACAAAGTACCGAAACGAAAACGGCTTGCCTTCCACCAACAGACACTTGATAAGGATCGCAAGAAGAGTGTTCTATAGAGAATAGGATAGCTCCCCCAAGACTAGTGCATTATAGAGAATTTGCATTTGAATACAAAATGCACAAGGTGGGATCATCACTTTCACTATATCTAGAAAACACTAGACAAGGACGAGAAATAAACAAGATCCACAAGTGGTAGGGAAGACAACGGGAGTTGACACAAACCTTGGCAAGAGAAAAGGCAAAATAAAAAACAAAAGCCAATGTAAAGATGATCAATAAATTCTACCACAAAAGTGAGTACCAATTTTCAAAAGACAAGAAGTAAATGGAAATAATACCCGGTGGTAGATAGCAAGGATATCCGACATCATCTTCACACCAAACACAAGCAAATTGCAACTTGTAGAGCTATCATGCCACCTAGGAGGGATGCATTAGGCTTAACAGGAAAATGGGCTTTAAAAAATAATAAATGGGATGTAATTATAAAAACTGGGCAGTAAATATAAAAAAATGCACCAAACACGAAATTAGTTTATAAAATATTATTTATGGATTTTGAAAATCTTAAATTTTCATTGTTGTGCGTGCAATGTTTCGTTGGATTTTTACGTAATACAAATTTATATTTAATCTGACTAGAAATTTCAGGATAAAAATATTTCGGATCCCATCAAAATGTGGGAAATTTTATTGAATTCTGTCTTCAATGGTTGGTTGAAATTATTAATCGTTGTCCTAGCTAGAATATGGGATGTACTTTTAACAAACTGTAAATGGGCTGTTGTAAATTCCATTAGAATTCAAAAATGGGTTGTACATTCTTACAAAACGCAAATGGGCTATAAGTTCTCTGCCACACACTTGTGGGCCTACTAAGTGACGCGTCCCCTAAAAAATAATTTGACGCATATGAAAGGCTTTGTCAACTTATTATAGTCAACACACGGTTCTAGCAGCAGTGGCCGTTGGATGTCTATCCAACGGATGTCGTCCTTCTTCTTCAATCTAGGATATTCTTAGCTTCGGCCGCCCAAAAAATGATTCCTTCCCCTGACATCTGGGGCGCACCGTTTCGGAGGCTGACCTGTGGGCCTACTAAGTCGGAGCGTACCAAGGGCTTTGTCAACTTAGTCAATATAAATGAATCTAGCTTCAGTGACCGTACGATGTCCATCCAACGGCCGTAGTGCTTCTTCAACCTCTAGTCTTCTTGGTCCAGCCGCCCAAAGTAGCGCCGGTCGTGCCGCCTGCTCCTGCCTCCCGTGGCCGGCTGTGCTGCCGCGGAGGGCTCACCTGAAGGAAATATGCCCTAGAGGCAATAATAAAGTTATTATTTATTTCCTTATTTCATGATAAATGTTTATTATTCATGCTAGAATTGTATTAACCGGAAACATAATACATGTGTGAATACATAGACAAACAGAGTGTCACTAGTATGCCTCTACTAGACTAGCTTGTTAATCAAAGATGGTTATGTTTCCTAACCATAGACAAAGGAGTTGTCATTTGATTAACAAGGTCACATCATTGGTTGAATGATCTGATTGACATGACCCATTCCATTAGCTTAGCACCCGATCGTTTAGTATGTTGCTATTGCTTTTATCCATGACTTATACATGTTCCTATAACTATGAGATTATGCAACTCACGTTTACCGGAGGAACACTTTGGGTACTACCAAACGTCACAACGTAACTGGGTGATTATAAAGGAGTACTACAGGTGTCTCCAAAGGTACATGTTGGGTTGGCGTATTTCGAGATTAGGTTTTGTCACTCCGATTGTCGGAGAGGTATCTCTGGGCCCTCTCGGTAATGCACATCACTATAAGCCTTGTAAGCAATGTAGCTAATGAGTTAGTTACGGAATGATGCATTATGTAAACGAGTAAAGAGACTTGCCAGTAACGAGATTGAACTAGGTATTGGATACCGACGATCGAATCTCGGGCAAGTAACATACCGATGACAAAGGGAACAACATATGTTGTTATGCGGTTTGACCGATAAAGATCTTCGTAGAATATGTAGGAGCCAATATGGGCATCCAGGTCCCGCTATTGGTTATTGACCGAGAATAGTTCTAGGTCATGTCTACATAGTTCTCGAACCCGTAGGGTCCGCACGCTAAGGTTTCGATGGCGGTTATATTATGAGTTTATGAGTTTTGATGTACCGAAGGAGTTCGGAGTCCCGGATGAGATCGGGGACATGACGAGGAGTCTCGAAATGGTCGAGACGTAAAGATCGATATATTGGACGACTATATTCGGACATCGGAAAGGTTCCGAGTGATTCGGGTATTTTTAGGAGTACCGGAGAGTTACGGGCATACCTAATGGGCCGTATTGGGCCAAACGGGAAAGAAGGAAAGGGGCCGCAAGGGTGGCCGCACCCCGTCCCCTGGTCAGGTCCGAAGTGGACTAGGGAAGGGGCGCCTTCCTTCCTTCTCCTTTTCCCTTCCCTTTCCTTCTCTCCTACTCCTACTACATGGAAGGTTTCCTAGTTGGACTAGGAAAGGGGAATCCTACTCCCGGTGGGAGTAGGACTCCCCAAAGGCGCGCCATAGAGAGGGCCGGCCCTCCCTCCTCCACTCCTTTATATCACGGGGCAGGGGGCACCCCATGGACACACAAGTTGATCCTTGAGATCGTTCCTTAGCCGTGTGCGGTGCCCCCCTCCACCATATTCCACCTCGGTCATATCGTAGCGGTGCTTAGGCGAAGCCCTGCGTCGGTAGAACATCAAGATCGCCACCACGCCGTCGTGCTGACGGAACTCTCTCTCCCCGGAGCTTTGCTGGATCGGAGCCCGAGGAGCGTCATCGAGCTGAACGTGTGCCAAGAACTCGGAGGCGCCGGAGTAACGGCGCTAGGATCGGTTGGATCGCGAGGAGAACGTACGACTACTTCCTCTACGTTGTGATCGCTTCCGCTTCGGTCTACGAGTGCGTAGACAACACTCTCCCATCTCGTTGCTATGCATCACCATGATCCTTGCGTGTGCGTGAGGAAATTTTTGAAATTACTACGTTCCCAACAAAGTGGCATCCGAGCCAGGTTTTATGCGTTGATGTTATATGCACGAGTAGAACACAAGTGAGTTGTGGACGATATAAGTCATACTACCTACCAAAGCATGTCATACTTTGGTTCAGCGGTATTGTTGGATGAAGCGGCCCGGACCGACATTACGCCAGACGCTTACGCGAGACTGGTTCTACCGGCGTGCTTTGCACACAGTGGCTGGCGGGTGTCGGTTTCTCCAACTTTAGTTGAACCGAGTGTGACTACGCCCGATCCCGCGAAGGTTAAAACGGAGTCTATTTGACAAACTATCGTTGTGGTTTTGATGCGTAGGTGAGAACGGTTCTTGCTAAGCCCGTAGCAGCCACGTAAAATTTGCAACAACAAAGTAGAGGGCGTCTAACTTGTTTTTGCAGGGCATGTTGTGATGTGATATGGTCAAGACGTGATGAGATATAAGTTGTTGTATAAGATGATCATGTTTTGTTGAAGTTATCGAGCTGGCAGAAGCCCTATGGTTGTCTCTTTGTTGCATAAGATGCAAGTGCCAAATAATTGCTTTACTTTATCGCTATGCGATAGCAATAGTTGCAAGAGCAATAGTTGGCGAGACAACCATGTGATGACACATTGATATAGATCAAGATGATGAAGATCATGGTGTCGTGCGGTGACGATAGAGATCATGACAAGATTTTGGAGATGGAGATCAAAGGCGCCAAGATGATCATGGCCATATCATGTCACATATTTTGATTGCATATGATGTTTATCTATTATACATCTTATTCTTGCTTTGATTGACGGTAGCATTTTAAGATGATCTCTCACTAATTATCAAGAAGTGTTCTCCCCGAGTATGCACCATTGCCAAAGTTCGTCGTGCCCAGACACCACGTGATGATCGGGTGTGATAAGCTCTACGTCCATCTACAACGGGTGCAAGCCAGTTTTGCACACGCGGAATACTCAGGTTAAACTTGACGAGCCTAGCATATGCAGATATGGCCTCGGAGCACGGAGACCGAAAGGTCGAGCGTGAATCATATAGTAGATATGATCAACATAAGATGTTCACCATTGAAAACTACTCCATCTCACGTGATGATAGGTTATGGTTTAGTTGATTTGGATCACGTGATCACTTAGATGACTAGAGAGATGTCTATCTAAGTGGGAGTTCTTAAGTAATATGATTAATTGAACTTTAATTTATCATGAACTTAGTCCTGGTAGTATTTTGCAAATTATGTTGTAGATCAATAGCTCGCGTTGTTGCTTCCCTATGTTTTTATATGTGTTCCTAGAGAAAATTGTATTGAAAAATGTTAGTAGCAATGATGTGGATTGGATCCGTGATCTGAGGTTTATCCGCATTGTGCCTGAAGAATTATGTCCTTAATGCACCGCTAGGTGATGGACCTATTGCAGGAGCAAATGTAGACATTATGAACGTTTGGCTAGCTCAATATGATGACTACTTGATAGTTTAGTGCACCATACTTAACAGCTTAGAATCGGGACTTCAAAGGCGTTTTGAACGTCATGGACCATATGAGATGTTCCAGGAATTGAAGTTAATATTTCAAGCAAATACCCGAGTTGAGAGATATGAAATCTCCAACAAGTTCTATAGCTAAAAGATGGAAGAGAATCGCTCAACTAGTGAGCATGTTCTCAGATTGTCCGGGTACTTCAATCGCTTGAATCAAGTGGGAGTTAATCTTCCAGATAAGATAGTGATTGACAGAATTCTCTAGTCACCAACACTAAGTTACTAGAACTTCGTGATGAACTATAGTATGCAAGGGATGACGAAAACGATTCCCGAGCTCTTCGTGATGTTGAAATCGACGAAGGTAGAAATCAAGAAAGAGCATCAAGTGTTGATGATTGACAAGACCACTAGTCTCAAGGAAAAGGGCAAAGGGAAGAAGGGGAACTTCAAGAAGAACGGCAAGCAAGTTGCTTTGCTCGAGTGAAGAAGCCCAAGTCTGGACCTAAGCACGAGACTAAATGCTTTTGCTGCAATGGAACTGGTCACTAGAAGCGGAACTACCCCAAGTATTTGGCGGATAAGAAGGATGGCAAAGTGAACAAAGGTATATTTGATATACAGATTATTGATGTGTATTTTACTAGTGTTCGCAACAACCCCTCGGTATTTGATACTGGTTCAGTTGCTAAGAATAGTAACTTGAAACGGGAGTTGCAGAATGAACAGAAACTAGTTGAAGGGGAAGTGACGATGAGTGTTGGAAGTGGTTCCAAGATTGATATGATCATCATCACACACTCCCTATACTTTCGGGATTAGTGCAGAACCTAAATAAGTGTTATTTGGTGTTGAGCATGAATATGATTTGATCATGTTTATTGCAATACGGTTATTCATTTAAGTAAGAGAATAAATTGTTGTTACATTTACATGAATAAAACCTTATATGGTTACACACCAACAAAAATGATTTGTTGGATCTCGATAGTAGTGATACACATATTCATAATATTGAGGCCAAAAGATGCAAAGTTAATAATGATAGTGCAACTTATATGTGGCACTACCGTTTGGGTCATATCGGTGTAAAGCGCATGAAGAAACTCCATAAAGATGGATTTTCGGAATCACTTGGTTATGAATCATTTGATGCTTGCGAACCGTGCCTTTTGGGCAAGATGACTAAAACTCCGTTCTTCGGAACAATGGAACGAGCTACCGACTTATTGGAAATAATACATACTGATGTATGCAGACCAATGAGTATGAAGGCTCGTGGCAAGTATCGTTATTTTCTGACCTTCACAAGATGATTTGAGCGAATATGGGTATATCTACTTGATGAAACATAAGTCTGAAATAGTTGAAAGGTTCAAAGAATTTTAGAGTGAGGTGGAAAATCATCGTAACAAGAAAATAAAGTTTCTGCGATCTGATCGCGGAGAGGAATATTTGAGTTCTGAGTTTGGTCTTCAATTAAAACAATGTGGAATAGTTTCACAGCTCACGCCACCGGAACACCACAACGTTATGGTGTGTCCGAATGTCGTAACCGCACTTTATTGGATATAGTGCGATCTATGATGTCTCTTACTGATTTACCAATATAGTTTTGGGGTTATGCATTAGAGACAGCTGCATTCACATTAAAAGGGAACCATCTAAATCCGTTGAGACGACAACATATGAAGCGTGGTTTAGCAAGAAACCCAAGTTGACGTTTCTTAAAGTTTGGGGCTGCGATGCTTATGTGAAAAAGTTTCATCTGATAAGCTCGAACCCAAATCGGAGAAGTGCGTCTTCATAGAATACCCAAAGGAAATAGTTGGGTACACCTTCTATCACAGATCCGAAGGCAAGATATTCGTTGCTAAAAATGGATCCTTTCTAGAGAAGGAGTTTTTCTCGAAAGAAGTAAGTGGGAGGAAAGTAGAACTTGATGAGGTAACTGTACCTGTACCCTTATTGGAAAGTAGTTCATCACGTAAATCAGTTCTGTGACAAATACACCAATTAGTTTGGAAGCTAATGATATTGATCATGAAACTTCAGATCAAGTTACTACAGAACCTCGTAGGTCTTCCAGAGTAAGATCCGCACCAGAATGGTGTAGTAATCATGTTCTGGAAGTCATGTTACTAGACCATGACGAACCTACGAACTATGAGGAAGCGATGATGAGCTCAGATTCCGCAAAATGGTTTGAGGCCATGAAATCTGAGATATGATCCATGTATGAGAACAAAGTATGGACTTTGATGGATTTGCCCGATGATCGGCAAACCATAGAAAATAAATGGATCTTCAAGAGGAAGACGGACGCTGATAGTAGTGTTACTGTCTACAAAGCTAGAATTGTCGCAAAAGGTTTTCGACAAGTTCAAGATGTTGACTACGATGAGAGTTTCTCACTCGTATCTATGCTTAAGTCTGTCCGAATCATGTTAGCAATTGCCGCATTTTATGAAATCTGGCAAATAAAACTGCATTCCTTAATGGATTTATTAAAGAAGAGTTGTATATGATGCAACCAGAAGGTTTTGTAAATCCTAAAGGTGCTAACAAAATATGCAAGCTCCAGTGATCCATCTATGGACTGGTGCAAGCATCTCAAAGTTGGAATACATGCTTTGATAAGTTGATCATAGCATATAGTTTTATACTGAGACTTGCGGTGAAGCCTGTAATTACTAGAAAGTGAGTGGGAGCACTACTGACATTTCGATAAGTATATGTGAATGACATATTGTAGATCGGAAATAATGTAGAATTATTACGCAAAGCATAAAGGAGTGTTTGAAAGGAGTTTTTCAAAGAAAGACCTCGGTGAAGCTGCTTACATATTGAGCATCAAGATCTATAGAGATAGATCAAGACGCTTGATAAGTTTTTCAATGAGTACATACCTTGACAAGATTTTGAAGTAGTTCAAAATGGAACAGTCAAAGAAAGAGTTCTTGCACGTGTTACAAGGTGTGAAATTGAGTAAGACTCAAAACCCGACCACGGCAGAAGATAGAAAGAGAATGAAAGTCATTCCCTATGCCTTGGCCATAGGTTCTATAAAGTATGCCATGCTGTGTACCAGATCTATTGTATACCCTACAATCGAAGTTTGGCAAGGGAGTACAATAGTGATCTAGGAGTAGATCATCGGACAGCGGTCAAAATTATCCTTAGTAGAATAAGGATATGTTTCTCGATTATGGAAGTGACAAAAGGTTCGTAAAGGGTTACGTCGATGCAAGTTTTGACACCGATCTGGATGACTCTAAGTCTCGATCTAGATACATATTGAAAGTGGGAGCAATTAGCTAGAGTAGCTCCGTGCGAGCATTGTGGACATAAAATATTTGCAAAATACATACGGCTCTGAATATGATGACCCGTTGACTAAGCTTCTCTCTCACGAGCAAAACATGATCACACCTTAGTACTCTTTGGGTGTTAATCACATAGCGATGTGAACTAGATTATTGACTCTAGTAAACCCTTTGGGTGTTGGTCACATGACGATGTGAACTATGGGTGTTAATCACATACAGATGTGAATATTAGTGTTGAATCACATGATGATGTGAACTAGATTTTGACTCTAGTGCAAGTGGGAGACTGAAGGAAATATGCCCTAGAGGCAATAATAAAGTTATTATTTATTTCCTTATTTCATGATAAATGTTTATTATTCATGCTAGAATTGTATTAACCGGAAACATAATACATGTGTGAATACATAGACAAACAGAGTGTCACTAGTATGCCTCTACTAGACTAGCTTGTTAATCAAAGATGGTTATGTTTCCTAACCATAGACAAAGGAGTTGTCATTTGATTAACAAGGTCACATCATTGGTTGAATGATCTGATTGACATGACCCATTCCATTAGCTTAGCACCCGATCGTTTAGTATGTTGCTATTGCTTTTATCCATGACTTATACATGTTCCTATAACTATGAGATTATTCAACTCACGTTTACAGGAGTAAAACTTTGGGTACTACCAAAGCGTCACAACGTAACTGGGTGATTATAAAGGAGTACTACAGGTGTCTCCAAAGGTACATGTTGGGTTGGCGTATTTGAGATTAGGTTTTGTCACTCCGATTGTCGGAGAGGTATCTCGGGCCCTCTCGGTAATGCACATCACTATAAGCCTTGCAAGCAATGTAGCTAATGAGTTAGTTACGGAATGATGCATTATGTAAACGAGTAAAGAGACTTGCCAAGAATTGAGATTGAACTAGGTATTGGATACCGACGATCGAATCTCGGGCAAGTAACATACCGATGACAAAGGGAACAACGTATGTTGTTATGCGGTTTGACCGATAAAGATCTTCGTAGAATATGTAGGAGCCAATATGGGCATCCAGGTCCCGCTATTGGTTATTGACCGAGAATAGTTCTAGGTCATGTCTACATAGTTCTCGAACCCGTAGGGTCCGCAAACTTAAGGTTTCGATGACAGTTATATTATGAGTTTATGAGTTTTGATGTACCGAAGGAGTTCGAGCCCCGGATGAGATCGGGGACATGACGAGGAGTCTCGAAATGGTCGAGACGTAAAGATCGATATATTGGACGACTATATTCGGACATCGGAAAGGTTCCGAGTGATTCGGGTATTTTTCGGAGTACGGAGAGTTACGGGAATACCTATTGGGCCTTATTGGGCCATACGGGAAAGAAGGAAAAGGGCCTCAAGGGTGGCCGCACCCCTCCCCTTGGTCTGGTCCGAATTGGACTAGGGAAGGGGCGCCTTCCTTCCTTCTCCTTTTCCTTCCCTTTCCTTCTCTCCTACTCCTACTACATGGAAGGTTTCCTAGTTGGACTAGGAAGGGGAATCCTACTCGGTGGGAGTAGGACTCCCCTAGGGCACGCCATAGAGAGGGCCGGCCCTCCCCTCCTCCACTCCTTTATATACGGGGGCAGGGGCACCCCATGGACACACAAGTTGATCCTTGAGATCGTTCCTTAGCCGTGTGCGGTGCCCCCCTCCACCATATTCCACCTCGGTCATATCGTAGCGGTGCTTAGGCGAAGCCCTGCGTCGGTAGAACATCAAGATCGTCACCACGCCTGCGTCAGGCCGACGGAACTCTCTCTCCCGGAGCTTTGCTGGATCGGAGCCTGAGGAGCGTCACCGAGCTGAACGTGTGCCAAGAACTCGGAGGCGCCGGAGTAACGGCGCTAGGATCGGTTGGATCGCGAGGAGAACGTACGACTACTTCCTCTACGTTGTGATCGCTTCCGCTTCGGTCTACGAGGGTACGTAGACAACACTCTCCCATCTCGTTGCTATGCATCACCATGATCCTTGCGTGTGCGTAGGAAATTTTTTGAAATTACTACGTTCCCCAACATCACCGCCCCCATACTACTCCCACCGCTGGCCAGGCCATCCCTCCACTCACCGACACCCGCTGTTATTCTGCGGCGACGGCAGCCTCACACCGCAGCCGAACCTGTGAACCCTCGTACTCCTCTCCGCGCGGGCTTCTACTGTTGCGTCTTCCCTGGCTCCGCGTCGTCCCCTTCCTAGGCCTCGCCGTCGTCCATCGCCTGGTGCTCTCGGCGCGGCGTGGTCAACGTGGTCAACGACCGACTTCCATCGGAAGAGTATCAGACGTGGAGAGGCCGAGTGGGTCCACGGCGCCGCAAGGAAGTGCCTCCTTATTACGCGCAAAATACTTATTCCTCCACCTGACAGCAGGGACCCACCGGACGGGCCACCTTATTTCGCGAAAAAAAAGTTTCCCCCCTGACTGCTGGGTCCCACCAGACGGGCCACCGTATTTTGCAAAAAAACGTTCCCCCCGTTGTCAGCTCGGACCCACCGGAAGTGCCTCCTTATTACGCACAAAAAATGAATACTCCCCCTGCTAGCTGGGACCCACCTTGGTGGGAGGCTGACTTGTGGGCCTACTAAGTTGACGGGGACGGAGGGCTTTGTTAACTTAGTCAATATGAACGATTCTAGCTCCAGTGACCGTACGATGTCCATCCAACGGCCGTAGTGCTTCTTCAACCTCTGGTCTTCTTGCTCCAGCCGCCCAAAGCAGCGCCGGTTGTGCCGCCTGCTCCTGCCTCCCGTGGCCGGCTGTGCTGCCGCAGAGGCCTCACCGCCCCCTACTATTCCCACCGCTGGCCAGGCCCTGCGGCGACGGCAGCCTCACACCACAGCCGAACGAGTGAACCCTCATACTCCTCTCCGCGTGGGCATCCACTGCCGCGTCTTCACCGGCTCGCATCGTCCCTTCCTAGGCCTCGCCGTCGTCCACCGCCTGGTGCTCTCGGTGCGGCGTGGTCAACGTGGTCAAGGAACGACTTCCATCGGACGTGGGATGCGTGGAGAGGCTGACAGCTGGGTCCACGGCGACAGCAAGGAAGTGCCTCCTTATTACGCGGAAAATAATGATTCCTCCACCTGACAGCAGGGACCCACCGGACGGGCCACTGTATTTCGTGAAAAAAACGTTTCCACCCTGACTGCTGGGACCCACCAGCTACACCTTCGCACGCAAGGAAGTGCGTCCGGGCAAAAAAAATGATTCGCCCCCCTGACTGCTGGGACCCACCAGCTACATCTTTGCATGCAAGGAAGTACGTCCGGGCAAAAAAACCAAAGCGATTTGCCCCCGTGACTGCTAGGACCCACCAGCTACATCTTCGCAGGCAAGGAAGTGTCTGACAGTCGGGACCCACCTGGTCGAAGCGTACGTAGCGTTGTCATTCTGGTCGCGAACGTGTACGTACATATATACTGGTTGATGTAGAGGCGCGCACGTCATGTAGTAGAGGCGCGTACATGTCGTAATAGAGGCGCGCACGTAGCATGTACATGTACGTACAGCGGCCAGGGTGCAAGAAAGAAAATACGGCCACATACGTACATACGGGCAGGGTCTCGAACACCTACTCGCGCATACGTACGGCGAGGGCTCGTGTACATGGCTGGGTCGTGTCGGCGTACAAAAGAAGGGGCTCTCCTTTTGACCCCTTTACTTGTGCACGGGCAGTCAGAGCCCCCCGCCACGGCCACGCATAGCAGGGTAGGAAAGGGAAGCCGGAGAGAAGCCAAGGACGCAAGATAGACAAAGCAACGACAAGGACCAAGGCCACAAAGATCAGATGGGCGAAGCAGGTCCCCCTGGCAAGGATCCTTGCCGGGGGCAGCCTCGGCAGCCCCGGCAAGACCCTTGCCCGGGCAGCTCGCCCACGCCAGCCGCAGCGAGCCAACCTTGAGCCCACCAACGCTCGACAAACACATTGGGACAGGGCTCGGGAGGCACCTCTGTGGTGGCATGCAGATCTTTGTGAAGACAAAGAATGGACAAGATCAAATGAGGATAGGAAGGCAACCATCCTCACCGGAGGAACCCGCGAGACCCCCGACAAGATCCTTGCCGGGGACGCCTGCGAGCCATGGCAAGACCCTTGTCGGGCCATGTCGGTGTACTAGAGTAGGGGTACCCTAGTATCCCGAACTTGTGCACGGGCAGTTGCAGCCCTCCGCGGCAAGGCTTACCGGGTGACCGCCAAGGTCCTCCGTGGTTCCTTTGGAGCCATTCAAGAACAAAGTATTCAAGCTGGGAGACAAGACCCGGCAAGAGGAGCTTGCCGGAAGGCCACCAGGCACATAGGGAGACAAGCCGCCCGGCAAGAGGATCTTGCCGGGAAGGCCCGTGAGCGACAAGCTTCCGGGCGCGACAAAAT
The DNA here is from genome assembly GCA_021605145.1 of Aegilops bicornis. Classification (NCBI taxonomy): domain Eukaryota; kingdom Viridiplantae; phylum Streptophyta; class Magnoliopsida; order Poales; family Poaceae; genus Aegilops; species Aegilops bicornis. The sequence continues at coordinate 190,613,363 of CM038675.1, forward strand.
AACAACCGGCAAAGGCGCTTGTCATGCGCAGACCACCTCTGTACCTACGCTCCAGGCGCATCCACTAACGTGTCGCATACAGGGCCTTTCGGTAGCGGCGTGGCGAGAGGTTTGTGCAGCCAGCGGTGCGAGGTGGCAAGCGGTGACAAGTTTGCCATCGTGGCGGACGGTGGCGCCCGACGGTCCCTCGTTTGCACCGTTAGGGCGACAAGATGGGCATTTAATGCCTTTGTCCCCGCCGTCGAGTTAGGTATATTACGTACCTTTGTACAAGTAGGTGTACCAACCACTAGTTTTACATTTGTACCCTTCGCCCACGTTGCCACCGTCGGAGCCCCTTTGAGCATATAAAAGGAGGCCCATGCATAGCGTAGAAAGGGTTGGTTGGTCGATCGATTCCCTCCAGCTCGCCTCGTTAGCAGCTTCGTCTGCATCAGTAGCATTCAGGCGCTCTGAGCAAGAACGCATAATACACCTAGACATGCAGCAAGAGGGAGTATTATCTCTCCGGAGAGCTCTGCTGGGTAAAACCTCTCGCGTGCTTCGCCTCGATCTGCTCTTCGTGCGACCTCCGCTCCCCGCCGAACCGAAAGGGGCTCGGTCCGCCGGCCCCATAGGTGTTCGTGGGCCAGATCAGCCTGCCCCGACAGGCCACCCGGCAAGGCCCTCGCCCAGCGCACCAGCAGGGCCACTGCCAGGCCCGCGCCAGCCAAGCTTCCGCCACCGTTCGCATGCAGCTGCCGACCCAACCAGCTGGGCAGGCACCTGCGTGGCAACATGCAGCCCTTCGTGGAGGCTCCACCACCGTGCCACCTCAGCTGCCTGCCTGCCAACATGGCACCGCATGCATCGCTGGCCAGGGCACGTGTCGAGGCTTGAAGGAGCGGCGACGAACGGGACGGGTCTCGCCCCCGTCCCCGATAAAGTGGAGGGCCACCTAAGCCCCGCATTAAATGCACTTTGTCCTGTAATACCTGCGATAAGTTCGCAACGCTGTAGCACTTTCCACCTCTTGTGTGCCACTGTGGCAGCCCCTTCCACCTATAAAAGGAGGGCCCAGGCACACGGGAGGAGGATTCGGCTTTTTCGAACCCCACGGCACCTAGAGCTAGTTCAAGAGCTCAAGAACACTAAATACATCCACCAAAGCAGGATTGTAGGGTTTTACGCACCTTTGCGGCGGCTGAACCTGGTAAAATCCCTTTGTGTTGTCTCGCCATCCCGCTCTCCTCACGATCCCCGCGCTTGATCGTAGAGAAGGGATTCCAGTGATCCCATAGGTGTCGTTTCCCACCGACATCTTTGGCGCGCCAGGTAGGGGCGCGCAATTGTGAGGTTCTGGCCTAGCAGTTGACCTAGCTGTTCTTCGTCACCATGGCTCCTAAGACGAAGGCGATCACGGCGATCGGTTCGTCCGGGACCAAGTTGCCAGCACCGGTGGGGACCAGTAGCGGGCCAGTCACGGAGAGAACCCGTGGCGCGGCCCGCGAACATCCACACCACCCTGGCGGTTCAGGCCTGGCGAGTGGCGCCGTTCGCATGCCAGGCTACGAGCCACCAGTCGCGGGCTCCAGAGACGGAGTCGGGCCCCCCGCAGGTGGCGCAGGGCCCTCCAGGGGTGCCACCATCCCGCCAGACGGCGGCACGACGGCAACCTCAAGACCCCATCACGGAGTTCGCCGGGCGCCGCTTCTTCCTGTGTCGCCGACTCAGCTTGAGCTCGACAAGCTCTTCCTCGCCGACGAACTCCTTTCACTCGACAAGGCTTGCCGCCTCGGCTGCCTCTGCCTCCTCCACAGTGAAGCCAAACTCGCCCGCGGCAGCGGCTGCTGCCGCTTCTTCTAGCCTGGTGGCGATGCGCTGCATCTCGTCGTCAGTGGTGTCGCGGGTGAGGCCCCTCTGCTCATTGGGGCGGACCGGCATCTCCACTAGATTGTCGAAGAACTGCTGCACGACGCGTCGTCGCGGCTCTTGCCAAGTGGGGACAATTCGCGAGTCGCACAACGGCATCATTGCGCGGATGCGCCGAAAGCAACGAGTTGTTGCACTGGAACGACGCCCCTCGGCAACCTAAACATCTCCGGATGATCGGGATCAGGCTTGAACAGCTCTAAGAGCATTGCGTCAAGCTCCAAGACAGTGAAGTTGAAGTTGAGGCCTGGGCGCAGCCTCATGATGTCTGCGGCGTTTTGAAATTCCCAGGCAGGTCTCCTTATCTCCTGCAAGGGGGCGATGCGGCGGCGAAGAAAGTCCGCGCCAACAGTGCCTACAGTGAGTCCGGCAAGCCTGAGGCGGAGGATTCGGGTAACTGCGATCTTCAACCTAGCATCCTCCGGGGCCAGATTGCTCCAATCATTGCCGCGTACTACTGGGGTTTGGCGCTGGGCGGTAAAAGGCTGCGGGTTCTCCTCAACGATCCAGCACCAATCTGCCCTCCACTCCTCCCATTTGCTACGGAGCTCTCCCTCCAGATAGGCCTCCTTCTTGCCGACCCTGGAGACCCAAGCAATTCCTCCCAAGAAGGGCTCTCCTCTCTCGGCTCGGGGTAAAAAGAAGTAGCGGAAAAGAGCTACATTTGGGTGGACTCGACAAAGTTTTCGCAGAGATGTGCGAAAACTGCCATGGTCGAAACGGCGTTGGGGGTGAAATCAAGGAGGCGGAACCCGTAGGTGTTCATAATGTCGCAAAAGAACTTCAGAGAAGGCGGGCAGAGCCCGCAGTAGAAGAAGAGCGAAGAAGGGGTACCCCATCGGGGCGATTCTGCGGCAGCTGGCGGGAGTAATTCGCGCAGATGCGCCTGGCGTCTCCGTCGACCGAAGAGGTAGTAGTTCTCCCTCGGCTCCCTCGCAGTGAGCTGAGGGGGAAGACGGCCTGCTCCTTCCATGGCGCCGCAAGCGCAGCGCCGGCCGACTTCACGGTCTTCCCTTGTCGGCTTCGGGCCCATGGCGGAGGCGGTGGAGGAGATCGGCGGCGTTGAGTGTCTTTGGCGGCGATGAAGTGAGCGCTGCTCTCTTTTCAGCCTTGAGAAGAAGGGGGAGCAGCGGTGGTTTTTCGATGGGACAGCGACTGGCAAGGTAGGCGACGTACCCCTGTTTCCCCTGCTTATAAAGAGGAGGCGGGGCGTTCGATTTCCCGAATAAAGAAACCCCCACGACCTGCCTAACGATCTCTCACACGACGCCACGTTCGGTGCGTGCCGTTCGTGGGGGCGTGGTGGGTCCGGGGTGAGCTATGGTGTGACCGGGCGCGTGTCCGTGCCCTGTTTTGGGCCTGGCCCAACAGCGCTCGGCACCGTGTGTGGCCCAGGCCCGGGGGCTCCTGTCGGTGTACTAGAGTAGGGGTACCCTAGTATCCCAAACTTGTGCACGAGCAGTTGCAGCCCTCCGCGGCAAGGCTTACCGGGTGACCGCCAAGGTCCTCCGTTGGTTCCTTTGGAGCCATTCAAGAACGAAGTATTCAAGCCAAGGAGACAAGGCCCCGGCAAGAGGAGCTTGCCGGGAAGGCCACCAGGCACATAGGAGACAAGGCCCGGCAAGAGGAGCTTGCCGGGAAGGCCCGATGAGCGACAAGCTTCGGGCGCGACAAGATAACAATCAAGGGCAGCGCTTGTCATGCGCAGACCACCTCTCTCAGTATTCACGCCCCGGCGAGGCGCATCCACTAACGTGTCGCCCTGGGGCCTTTTCAGGCGAGCGTGGCGAGAGGCTGTGCAGCCAGCGGTGCGAGGTGGCAAGCGGCGCTGACAAGTTTGCCATCATGGCGGACGGTGGCGCCCCTGACGGTCCCTGTTTGCACTGTTAGGGCGACAAGATGGGCATTTAATGCCTTTGTCCCTTGCCGTCGAGTTAGGTATATTACTGCATACATCGTACAAGTAGGTGTACCAACCACTAGTTTTACATTTGTACCCCGTCTCACGTTGCCACCTGCCGGAGCCCCTTTGAGCATATAAAGGAGGCCCATGCGCAACGTAGAAAGGGTTGGTTGGTCGATCGATTCCCCTCGAGGCTCAGTCTCGTTAGCAGCTAAATGCATCTTTGTAGCATTCGAAAGCGCCATCGAGGAAGAACGCATAATACACCTAGACATGCAGCGGTAGGAGTATTATCTCTCCGGAGAGCTCGAAGCTGGGTAAAACCTCTCGCGTGGTTCGCCTCGATCCGCTCTTCGTGCGACCTCCGCTCCCCGCCGAACCGAAAGGGGCTCGGTCCGCCGGCCCCATAGGTGTTCGTGGGCCAGATCAGCCTGCCCCGACATCTTTGGCGCGCCAGGTAGGGGGCGTCGAGGTTGTGTGAACCTGATCCGACGTCCACGCGAGCTAGATCTTCATCATCATCGTCAACATGCCACCGAAGAAGAAAGGTTCGGCGGCAGAAGCCCCGTCCGCGTCGAACCCACCACCACCGGAGCAAACAGGTGGTGGGGTAGACGCCGGCGGAAGAATGGACGGTGACGAGGGAGCTCACGCTGCTGCCAAGTCCAAGGACAAGGCCGCGCAGACCTCGGCGTCCGTACATGCACCGCGCCCGTCTCAGGAAGCGCGGGACCGACAGCGTCATGACATTCACAATGCCATACGCTCATTGGACCGAGATCGAGCTGGAGGATACCGGGACGTTCAAGACCAGCATGCACGCCAACATGCTGGCGCGAGCGAGGCACGGTCGCCCGGACGGGATACTGCTCCTTCTAACATAGATAGAAGTCCGAGCATATCCTGCTCCTCGCGCCGTTCGCCACTGCCACCCACTACTCCAGCAGAAGCTCTGGCGAGAGCTCAACTGCTCCTGGATTACCCTCCAACGGCCGACAAGGTCGACGAGTGGAGGGCCACCATACAGACTCTCATCGGCCGCTTAACGGCGACGCCCGCGGGCAACCGAGTGCATCGCTGCCGCGGCAAGATCGCCAAACACGAGCCGGTGGCGGCAGAGACCGTGGGGTGCCACCACCATGCACTCTCCGCCCCGATGGGCGAGATCGCCGACTCGCCGGATCCACCTCGACAGCGACTCCACTGCGTCATCAGATCCACGAGCTCATCGCGATCAGCGCCAAGTGCTACACGATCGACAGCAAGAGGACGCTCGAACTCGCATCGAGCACCGAAGAGAAGCGCGACGTCAATCCGACAAGCGCGTTGGGCCCTCTGTTGACATGCACGCGCCAGAGGAACCAGGCGACTTGCCGTACGCGGTAGGTTGCCCTGGGTTCACTCGTGAGCTGCGGCAAGTCCAGTGGCCCAGCAAGAAAAACTTCAAGCCAGACATACCGGAGAAGTACGGCGGCAAAGACGCATCCGTCGGAGTTCCTCAAAGATCTACACCATCGCGGTGCAAGCTGCCGGGGGGCGAGACGACAAGATCCTTGCCAACTACTTCCCGCTGGTGCTCAAGCCCAATGTCAGATCCTGGCTCATGCACTTGCCGGACAACTCCATATCTTCTTGGGCAGATTTATGCCATCAGTTTGTCGGCGCCTTTTACTGTGCCACAAGCCCCATGGCCAAGAAAGCGACCTTCATCTACTCGCCCGAAGGAAGGAGAGCCTCGCAAGTATATTCAAAGATTCAGCCGTGTATGCAAAGACAACATCCAGACGTCCACCTGCGCGGTAATCACCGCGTTCCATCGAAACGTCGCGAAACCGCAGTTGCGGGAGGAGATGGCGATGTGCAAAATCAGTAGACGTCCCGATGAGCTATACGCCATACGGCCGACAAGTGTGCGCGTCTTGAGGAAGGAGGAGACTCCTGGAGAGAATACCAAGCGATGGGATCGGCGGTGAGGAGGCCGCCCCGGCAAAGAAGAGCCGACGGCGGGGCACCAGGAAAAAGAAAGGCAGAGATGTGCTAGTTGTTGAGCAGTCCGGCAACGGAGGTGGCGACAAGAACGCCAAGGCTGGTAGCTCCGACAAGGAGGTTGCCGCTGGCGTAACCAACCGATGCAGGGCGGCCGCCGACAAGCGGGGACGGCTCCGGCAAGCGATCTTGCAAGATCCACCGCACTAAGGGCCATGACCTCCAGAGCTGCAAGAAGGTAGAGCAGCTTGTCGAGCAGCGAAGGCTGAATCTGAGCGATGCGACAAGGAGAAGGCCCAGGAAGGTGCCGGGGAGCTAGCAAGAAACGCCCGGCCGGGGAGGGCGCCGCAAGGCCAAGCGGCGGCAAGGAGACAGGCCTCCGCGGCCGCGATAAGGACGACGACGGCGGCGGCGATGAAGACATGGATGATGACGGCGCCCGATGAGCGGGACTTCGAAGCCACAGAGGTCTGTGCGTTGTGGCGGCGGTGCTTCTGCATACTTCACCGCCAACTCAAGCGGTGGATGCGGAAGTCAATGCAGCAGAACCATCCATCAAGTCATGCAAGCCTCTGAAATGGTCCAGCACGCCTATCATCTTTGATATTGAGGACCACCCTGATCGTGTAACAGCAGTCGGGTGCTTGCCGATGTTGGTTTCACCAACTATCCGCAACCTCAAGGTCACCAAGATGCTAGTTGACAGCGGGGCGGCTTGAATCTGATCTCCTCCGCGGTGCTCGAAACTCGGATCCTTGATAGCGAGCTCGAAGAGACCGGCACTTTTCAAGGAATCAATCCGGGAAGGAGCAAGCCGAAGGGAAAGATCACGTTGCCGGTAACATTTGGCAGCGAGTTGAACTTCGGGACTGAGAGGGTCACTTTTGACGTTGCTGATTTTCCATTGCCTTACAATGGGATACTTGGCCGCCCAAAGACTCGCCAAATTCATGGCGGCCTCTCACTATGCCTACAACATGCTTTGAAGATGCCAGGCCCGATAAGCGCCATCTCTGTCCTGGCGACAAGAAGGATGCTCTTATCTGCGCCCGACAAGATCTCTGGAAGCAGCAGCGCTGACAGATTGCAAGCCACTTGCTTTGAAGCTCCGGAGGAAGAAGAAGACCAAGTCCGGCAAGAGCTCTGATGCCCACTCCGGCAAGCGCACCTCTTCGGAGTGCTGCGCTACCGTCGAGGGCGCACCATCGAGCTCCACCGGCAAGTATAAGAAGACGATGACAGCTCCACCAGAGACCAAGAAGGTGTCCACCAAGGAGGACGGCACTGGTGGTACTGTCGGTGTACTAGAGTAGGGGTACCCTAGTATCCCGTACTCGTGCACGGACAGTTGTAGCACCCCGCGGCAGGGTTTGCCTCGTCACCGCCAAGATCCTCCGTGGCTCCTTTGGAGCCATTCAAGAACAAAGTATTTGATTAAGAAGACAAGGCCCCGACAAGAGGAGCTTGTCGGGAAGGCCACTCGAGGCATGCAGAAGACAAGACCCGACAAGAGGAGCTTGTCGGGAAGGCCTCGAGGCATTGAGAAGACAAGGCCCGGCAAGAGGAGCTTGCCGGGAAGGCTCAGGCCGCGACAAGCCTGCAGGGCGTGACAAAAGGATTCGGCGGCAAAGGCGCTTGCCGCGGCATGCAACTTCTCTCCATCTCCGCTCCAGCTCATCCAATGACGTGCATGCCACGGGGCCGTTCCATGGGCGGCGTGTCGAGAGGCTGTGCAGCCGGCGGAGAGCGGCGATAAGCGGCGCCGACAAGCTTGCCATCGTGGGAGCGAGGCGCACTGACGGCCTCTCTGCCTTGTTTGGGCGACATCGACGGGCATTTATTACTTTTGTCCCTTGCCGTCAGGGTTAGGTATTTTGCACTGTACACTGTTTGAGTAGGTGTACCAACTCCTGTTTTTACATTTGTACCCTCATCTATGTTGCCACCTGGCGGAGACCCCTTGAGCCTATAAAAGGAGGCCCATGTGCAACGTAGAAAGGGTTCGGCTGGTTCGGTTCATTCGACTCACTCGAGACCAGAGACACTCACGCTAGGTTTTGTAGCTCTCATTGCTCCCTAGCAAGAACACAATACATCAAACAAGCAGCAGTAGGAGTTTTATCTCTCCGGAGAGCTCCGAAGCTGGGTAAACTGCTCGTGTGCCTCGCCTCGAACCGCTCTTCGTGCGATCTCCGCCCCCCTCCAAACCACAAAGGGGCCTGGTCCACCGGCCCCATAGGTGTCCGTAGGTACGATCAGCCTCCCCGACATCTTTGGCGCGCCAGGTAGGGGGCGTCGAGGCCGTGTGAATCTGATCCGGCGTTCACACGAGCAGCGTCGTCAACATCTTCCTCGACATGCCACCGAAGAAGAAGGCTTCGGCGGCAGAAACCGTCGCGTCGTACCCACCCTCACCGCAGCAAGCGGGTGGTGGGGCGACGCTGGCGGAGGAACGGCGCCCGACGAAGGTGCTCGCGACGTTGCCAAGTCTAAGGACAAGGCCCGCAAACCTCGGCGTCCGCGCATCCCCGCGCCCGTCTCAGAGACGCGGGACCAACAACGTCATGGCGTTCACAATGCCATACGTTCGTTGGATCGAGACCCTCAAGACCAGCATGCGGCGCCAACATGCCGGGCACGAGTGAGATCGATCGCCGGACGGGTGCTGCTCCTTCTAACGTAGTTAGAAGTCCGAGCATATCCGCTCCTCGCACCGTTCTCCAATGCCACCCACAACTCCAGCAGAAGCACTGGCGAGAGCTCAGCTGCTCCTCGACTACACACCAACTGACGAAAATCTCGACGAGAGGAGTGCCACTATCCAGAGCCTAATCGGCTTTGCCAACGGCGGCAGCTCGCTGCAACTAACGCCATCATTGCCGCTGGCGAGCGACGACAAGGCACGAGCCGGTGGCGGCAGGCTGCCGGAGGTGCAACCACCGCGCACTCTCCGCCAAGAAGGCCAAGATCGCCCGACTCACGGATCCACCTCGGCAACCAACTCCACTGCGTCGTCGGATCCATGAGCTTCGCCGCGATCAGCGCCAAGTTCTTCATGAGCGACAACAAGAGGGCGCTTTCGAACTTCGCATCGGCGCCCGAAGAAGCGCGACGTCAGTCCGACAAGCGCTTGGGCCTTCTGTTGACATGCGCGCGCCGGAGGAGCAGACGACTTGCCGTGACGCGGTAGGTTGCCCTGCGTTCACCTCGTGAGCTGCGGCAAGTCCAAAGGCCCAGCCCGTAAAAACTTCAAACCCGGCGTGCGGAGAAGTATGATGGCGTAACGCATCCGTCGGAGTTCCTTAGCATCTACACCATCGCGGTGCGAGGCTGCGGGGGACGGGACGACAAGATCCTCGCCAACTACTTCCGCTCGTGCTCAAGTCCAACGTCAGATCTTGGCTCATGCACTTGCCGGACAGATCCATATCCTCTTGGGCAGATCTGTGCCATCAGTTTGTTGGCGCCTTCACAGGTGGCCACAAACCTCATGGCCAAGAGAGTGACCTTCATCTGCTGGCCCAGAAGGAAGGAGAGTCCCTGCGCAAGCTCATTCAGAGATTCAGCCGTGTGCACTACAACATCCCAGACGTCCACCCTGCCGCGGTGATCAGCGCATTTCATCAGAATGTGCGGAACCGCAGGATGTGGGAGGAGATGGCGATGTGCAAACTCAAGGACGTCAGTGAGCTGTACGCCTTGGCCGACGAGTGTGCACGCGCTAAGGAAGGGAGGAGACTCCCAGGAGAGAATACAGAAGCATGATCTGACAGTGAGGACACCGCCCCGGCAAAGAAGGGCCGGCGGCGAGGCAACAGGAAGAAGAAAGGCAGGGAAGTGCTAGCAGTTGAGCAGTCCGACAGCGAGGCGGCGACAAGAACGCCAAGGCTGGTGGCTCCGGCAAGGAGGTTGCGGCGACGCCAACCACCGGTCCGGTGGCGGCCGCCGACAAGCGGGGACAGCTCCGGCAAGCGATCTTGCAAGATCTACCGCACCAAGGGCCACGACCTCCGTGAGCTGCAAGAAGGTCGAGCAGCTTGTCGAACAGCGAAGAGCTGAGTACGGCGGTAGCGACAAGGAGAAAGGCCAGGTAGGTGCTGGGGAGCAAGCAAGAAAGCGTCCGGCGGGGAGGATGCAGCGGCAAGGCCAAGCAGCGGCAAGGAGATAGACCTCCCAGCGGCGCGACAAAGATGAAGATGATGACGGCAGCGAAGATATGGAAGACGAGGACGCCGATGAGCAGGAGTTTCAGAAATCCACAGAGGTCCTCTGCGTTGACGGAGGTGCTTCCCTGCATACCTCCCACCGCCAACTCAAGCAATGGATGCGGGAGGTCAATGCAGCGGAACCATCCATGGAGTCACGCAAGCCTCTGAAGTGGTCCAGCACGCCTATCATTTTTTATATTGAGGACCACCGATCGCATAACTGCGGTGGGTGCTTGCCGATGTTGGTCTCACCAACCATCCGCAACCTCAAGGTCACTAAAATGCTAGTTAATGACGGGGGCCGGCTTGAATCTGATCTCCTCCGCGGTGCTCCGAAGCTTCAAATCCACGACAGCGAGCTCGAAGAGACCGTTACCTTCCAAGGAATCAACCCGGGAAGGAGCAAACCGAAGGGGAAGATTACGTTGCCGGTAACATTTGGCAGCGAGCTGAACTTTAGGACTGAGAGGGTCACGTTCGACGTTGCCGATTTCCCATTGCCTTACAATGGGATACTTGGTCGTCCAACACCCGCCAAGTTCATGGCAGCCTCTCACTACGCCTACAAATTACTCAAGATGCCAGGCCCGATAAGCGTCATCTCTGTCCATGGCGACAAGAAGGATGCCCTTATACATGCCGACAAGATCTACCGGGATGTAGCAGCCGCGACAGATTGCCATACACTTGCCGCTGAAGCTCCCGGGGGGAAGAAGACCAAGTCCAAGTCCGGCAAGGGCTCTGATGCTCACTCCGGCAAGCGCACCTCTTCGGAGTGCTGCGCTACCGTCGAGGACGCACCATTGAGCTCCACCGGCAAGTGCAAGAAGATGGTAGCTCCGCCAAAGACCAAGAAGGTGCCCGCGAAGGAGGACGGCGCTGGTGGTACCTTCACCATCAATGCCTCTCTCGACCCTAAATAGGAAGGCACGCTCGTTGCTTTCCTGCGGGCGAATGCCGATGTGTTTGCATGGCAACCGTCTGACATCCCCGGTGTTCCCAGGAAAGTGATTGAGCACCGCCTGGCCGTTTTGTCCTCATGCGACCGTCAAGCAAAAATTCAGGAAGCAAGCATTGGGCGCCAAGAATTCATGGCGTAAGAGATCAAGCTGGAAGCAGCAGGCCTTGTCGGGAGGAGTGCTCCATCCTCACGTGGTTGGCCAATCACGTAGTCGTCGCCAAAGCAAATGGGAAATGGAGACTTTGTATTGACTTCACGGATATTAAGAAAGCTTGTCCCAAAGACCCATTTCCCTTGCCGCGCATTGACCAGATTGTTGACTCCATGGCTGGATGTGATTTGCTTTCGTTTCTTGATGCCTATTCAGGATATCATCAGATCTTCATGGCTGAAGAAGATGAAGAGAAGACCGCATTCATTACACCATGTGGCACATACTGTTTCATACGGATGCCTTTCGGTTTGAAGAATGCTGGTTCAACATTTGCAAGGGTAGTCCATGACGCTTTTGAGCCGCAAATGCACAGAAATGTAGAAGCCTACATGGATGACATAGTGGTCAAAAGCAAGGACAAAGCGACTCTGGTTCAAGATTTGGACGAGACCTTTGCAAATCTGCGCAAGATCAACCTCAAGCTCAACCCCGAGAAGTGCGTGTTTGGAGTCCCTTCCGGCAAGCTTCTCGGGTTCTTCGTGTCTCAACGAGGGATTGAAGCTAACCCCGACAAGATCAAGGCCATTGAGCAGATTGAAGCACCAAAAGCGGCGTCAAGGATGTACGAAGACTTGCGGTTGCGTGGCTGCTCTCGGCGGAGTTTATTTCTGGAGTCTTTGAGCAGCATACCTGCCGTTTTCAAAATCTTGAAAAAGGCAGGTCCAATGAAATGGACTCCCGAAGCGGAGGCAGCTGCAGAGACTTGAAGAGATACCTGTCCTCCACTCCAACACTTGTCGCACCTAGGCCACAAGAGAAGTTGCTGCTATATATAGCGGCAACCAATCAAGTGGTTAGTGCTGCGTTAATGGCGGAGAGGAGGCGGATGACGAGCCAGCAACCACGGCAAGCACATCCAGCGACAAGCAGGGGGCTTCGCCGACAAGCTCTGGTCCCGACAAGGACGAATCCATGCAGACACATGAACAGATGCAAAGAAGAATGGTGCAGCGCCCAGTCTACTTTGTCAGTTCCCTCCTGCAGGGGGCTAGGTCAAGGTACTCTGGTGTGCAGAGATTGCTTTTTGGCCTCCTCATGGCCTCGAGAAAGTTGCGCCATTACTTCCAAGCACATGAGATCACAGTTGTCACTCGCTTTCCACTCAAGAGGATCTGCGAGAATCGAAGCTGACAGGCAGGATTGTCGAGTGGGCATTGGAGCTATCAAGCTTTGGTCTCAAGTTTGAAAGCACATCAACTATCCAAAGCAGAGCGTTGGCAGAGTTCATAGCAGAATGGACGCCAACACCAGATGAAGAGATTCCGGAGACGAGCATTCCCGTAAAGGAAGCAGGCAAAGAGTGGCTGATGTACTTTGATGGTGCCTTCTCACTGCAAGGCGCCCGGTGCGGCGTCTTGCTCATCGCACCCACCGGAGAGCACCTCAAGTACGTAGTCCAGATGCACTTTCCCAAGAGCAAGCGACAAACAATCTGCAGAGTATGAAGGTTTGCTTGCCGGTCTCGTGGATCGCAGATGGACCTTGGGATCAAAAAGCTTATTGTCGGGGTGACTCGCAACTTGTCGTCCGAGCAAGTGAACAAAGATTATCGAGTCCGTTGATGGAAGCCTACGTTGATGAAGTGAGGAAGCTAGAAGAGCACTTTGACGGCCTGCAAATGGAACATGTTCCAAGAGCTCGAGAATGATATTCTTGTGACGGCTGTCAAAGTGCGCCGCTTATAAGTTGCACTGTGGAACCAGGTATTTTCGTGCTCAAGCTGACTCAACCAACCGTAACACCATCAAGCTGGACAAAGCAAAAAGAGGAAGTTTGCCTCTGGTGACTACTTTCGGCAGAGCTTCCCGAAGCCGTCGTTGCAAAGGTCCCCAAGATCAACAACAAGCAGATCTTGAGGAGCGATCTGCTCCGGCGGCACCGGGTTTGTTTATTTGAAGCGAGACGCTCCCGACAAGTCTTGCCCGGCAAGCTTGTCGGGAGCATCAACTCAGCGAGCCGCAGAGTTCTTGCCATAGAAGCTGATGTTCCCGCAGCAGCAGATGTGCCTTTAGTCCTTGTTGTCAAGCCGCAAGCTCCAAAGATGGGCGCAGCAGATTGTCCATTTCCTTGAGACGGAGAACTTCCGAAGAGCAAGAAGAAAGCGGAAAGAGTAGCCGGAAGTCAAGTATGTACCAGGTTTGTCGACAGACATCGCATGCAGAAGAAGACTCAACAGTGAGAAATTGAAGTGTATTCCCAGGGAAGATGGACAGGAGCTATTGGCAGAGATACATGGAGGCATATGTGGTCACCACATTGGCGCAAGAGCACTTGCCGGCAAAGCTTTCCGGCACGGTTTCTTCTGGCCGACAGCCCTCCAGGATGCAACTACACAAGTAACCAAGTGTGAAGCGTGCCAATTCCATTCCAAACAGATACACCAGCCAGCTCAAGCTCTCCAGACGATCCCTTTATCCTGGCCATTTTGATGCAGGGGCTCGACATCCTCGGCCCCTTCCCCTAGCTGTCGGGGCTTTGAGTACTTATGCGTCGCCATCGACAAGTTCACAAAGTGGCGGAAGTGGAAGCGATGAGGAAGGTGGCGGCACGGTCGGCGATCAAGTTCTTGGTCGATTGTTTGCCGTTTCGGAATCCCTAACAGGATCATCACCGACAACGGCACACAATTTACGAGTCGCACCTTCATGCAGTATGTCCAAGACCTTGGCGCCAAGGTCTGCTTTGCTTCTGTTGCTCACCCGAGAAGCAACGGTCAAGCAGAGAGGGCAAATGCAGAAGTGTTGCGCGGGCTCAAGACCAGAACTTTCGACAGGGTGCGCAGGTGCGGAAGAAACTGGATCGAGGAGCTGCCGGTGGTTCTTTCGTCGATCAGGACGACGCCAAATCGAGCCACCGGCCAGACACCCTTTACTCTAGTCTATGGAGCAGAGGCAGTTCTCGCCACGGAACTCGTATACGGGTCACCTCGAGTGCTCGCTTATGATGAGCTTGAGCAAGAGCAGCTGCGACAAGATGACGCGCTGCTCCTTGAGGAGGATCGTCTTCAGGCCGCTGTGCGAGCTCCTCGCTACCAGCAAGCTCTGCGTCGTTACCATAATCGCAGAGTTAGTTCCAGAAGTCTCGAGGAAGGCGACCTTGTTCTTCGGCGCGTTCACTCCACCAAGAATTCAAACAAGTTGACGCCGAAGTGGGAAGGCCCTTATCGGGTGAAACGAGTCACTAGGCCTGGCGCTTGTCATGCTTTGAGACCGAAGATGGCATTCGGTGAGCAACTCTGGAACATTGAACATCTTCGTAAGTTTTACCCATAGAGGCGCGGTTGTCGGAACCCGTTCCGGCAACCACCTTTTGTACAAGTCTTGCCGCTGTTGCATGTAATCCTTTGTACAAAGCGAGCGCCAGAACCCGTGCATCGATAAAGCTCATGTGTTGCGCACAACTTGTCAAATTCATGCTTTCATCATTTTATTGCGTGTTTTGGCTAACACTTTGTGCAGCAACCACACCCGGTAAGCAGAATCGAGCCGCTGAGCTCCATAACATTATTTCCTCTTCTTTTTCTTTTCTCAAAGAAAGGAAGGCTCCCTCGCGCACAAGTTAACTGTGGGGGAGGAGGAGATAATACTATGGACCAGCACTGCCGAGGAAGCTTCACCTCATCGGGAAGCAAGAGACAGAAAAGCTAAGTTGCCAAAGTTTGAGCAATCAATTTTTAAATTTTCAAGTTATCTTCCTCAAACGATAGTACTTTGTATGGAAAACCTGTGCGTAGAGGAACCAACTCGCCCGACTAGTCGCGCCTTACTTTGTTTGAGTCCGCTCAACAACTTAAGTGAGCTGCGACTAGTCGCGACAAGGTTGCTTGTCGGGCGTATGCACTTGCCAAGGCTTTGACGTTCACTTTTCGGCCTTCATGACAAAAGTGCCAGCGCCGACAAGTCCCCCAAATGCGTAAAGGCGAGAAACATGCAAAAGAAGGAATCAAGTAGAGGAAATAACATTGCATTGATCGCCTAAGATAGAGTATATTACAAAATAACATGTCCTTGATCTAACAAAGTGTTCTAAACATGATCGGCGGCTGACAAGGGAAAGATAAAGTTGGCGGCCTAGTCTGTCACGGTGCGCCCTCAATCCGCTTGATCTTGTTCACCTTGTCCACAATGGGTGCGACAAGGGCTTTGAGCTCCTCCATGTTGGCATCGGGCGGCAGGGATCTGAGGACGCCGTTAAGATTGAGGCCCGGATTGCGGAAGGCCACCTTGATCAACACCTTCTCGAGGGCTCCTCGCCAGAACTGGCGTGATTCCTCGGCCAGCTGCTTTGGGACCTCTTCCGGAGGTCATTTGGAGGCCCGTCACCATGCCTTTGAAGAATAAGCTGAGTTTGGCCTTTGGGTTGGAGATGCTCGTCGGAGGAGTATGCAAGGTCCGCCATCCCGGCTCCATCATTTCGTTGTGGATGTCGTGGCGGTGTCCACGAGACCCTCAGTCCAGTGCTCCACGCTCTCCCTCAAGGTGCTCTGGATGGAGGCAGCATTCGCTAGCAGCTCCTCCTTGGCCTTAATCGCCTCCAACAAGCCCACCTCCCGCTCTCTGGCCCCGTCCAACGTCTGCGTCAGAGTGGTCCGCTTCAGCTCAAGATCCGCCTTGGAATCCTTGGCGGCGTCGAGCTCCTTGCCCCTATCAGCGAGACGACTCTGCAGCTCGCCCAGAGTGTAGGCGTCCTTCTCGCGCTCACGCTTGAGCACGGCAAGCTCTTCGCCGCTCTTCTTGAGGGTGGCCTCCAGCTGCGCCACCTTCGCCTTCAACTCCTCCTTGGCGGCCTCGGCGGCTGCGGCGGCATCCTTCGCTTCCTTGAGCGCCCCGCCAAGTGACTCCTCGCGCGCGGCAAGGTCTTCTTCATGGCTGTCCAGGTTGACCTTCCGCTCGCCCGGCTCACTTTCTGTGGCGAGCTTCTCGGCAGCCAGCCGCTGCTCCTCTTCAGCTGCGGCCTTCTCAAGGATGAAGGCAGTGCGCTCCTCTGCGAGTTGCCCCCGCGCTTCTGCTACGTTGTGGAGGACTTCTTTGTTGGCGCTCCGGAGCTCCTCGGCGCGCTTCTCCATGTCCGCTCCTGCCCGCGCAACAAGTGCTTCCCGGGTCTCCAACTTGCCCTGCCGGGCGCGGTAGAGCGACAGCAGCTTCTTCAGCAGCTGCTCCTCGAACTTCTTGTTGGTCTTTGCTTGGCGCGTCCACCAGCGTCGGCCCAATGACGAGTAGCTTCGCCGTCGAAGGTCTCTCCTCGACCGGCTGACACGGAGCTTGGTTCCCGGGGAGCTTGATGAAGACGCCTTCGCCGGCCTTGGTGTAGGCACGGGCTGGGGCTCCTCGAACTGACGGCGGCAGCCAGGGGAGTCGGCTGTTGGTGTAGCGCTTGCCGCTCCTGCGGCCTCGGGGCCGTCGGTCACGATCGCCCGACCCTCGTCGGCCTCTGCGTCGGCAGCTTGGTGGCCTCCTCGCCCAGCGAGCTCGTCGGCGGCAACCTCTTCTTCCTGACGACGACCTCTTCTTCTTCGACGGGCGGCCTCGTCGGTGTTGCCCGCGCTTCCTCCTCGCCCGGCGGCCTCGACCTCCATCGGCTCTGCGTCCCGAGACGAAGAAAGGGCGATCAAGCGAGATGTTCAAAAAGAAACAAAAGAAAGCAAGCCCAAGGGAAATTTTCGTGTAAGGAAATTACACCGCAACGGGGTCCGCAGCCATGGCCTCGACCCTTTGGAGGTCCTTTGGCGCTGTCCCTTGCCGGGTTAGCCTCCCTTGCCGGAGTGGCCTCCCTTGTCGGAGTGGCCTCCTTGTCGGGAGGGCGCTCCCTTGCCGGGAATTCTCCCTTGGCGGGCGTGGTGGCGTGAGGCGGGACCTCGGAGGCGGCTTCTGAGCCCTCCTGATGAGGCTGCTCTGCTCCTACACAAGCACACAATCAAAAATCAACGAAGAAGGGGCACCCCTGCACACCTAATAGTAAGAAGAAAACTGCATACTTACTCTGGGGGCTGCGCTGGGGGCTGCTCTGGGGAAGGGTTGCCGGGTCCGGCAAGGCGGTCTCGGACGCGTCCCCTGTCGCCACTGGAGAATCGTCCTCAACGACGACCGTCGGGATCTTGGCCCTCTTCGCCGCTCTCTGGGCCAGCGTCACGAAAAGGAAAGAGTCGAGCGAAGCAAATCAGCTTCAAGATGAAGCAATAAACTGGAAGAAAGACCAGCACACCTCTCCAGAACTCACTCTTCGCCGTCCTCCTCGGAGCTGAGCGCGGAGAAGGCAAACTCCGCCTCGCCTCCGGTGCGACGCGGCAGTGGGCTCTCTTGGCCGCTTAAGCGGGCGTCGGCGGTGGCACGAGAAGATTCCGCCCGGTTGTCGGCTGCAGTGTGCAGGCGCTCCGCTGCAACCTCGCTTGCCAGCGTGGAGGCTGCGTCGCGCGGCGCTGCTGTTGTGGGCCAGTCTGCCGCCCCGACTCGTCTCCAGCCTTGCGGAGACGCCTCTTCGGCGGAGCCGGGGGCTCCGCTGGCGGCAAGTCGCTTGGCGGTGGGGAAGAAGCGCCCTCGGCGGGTCCGCTCGACCCGGCCTCGGGCTCGACAAGCTCGTCCTCGCCGACGACCTCCCCTCGCTCGGCAAGGCTTGCCGCCTTCGCCGCGTCCGCCTCCTCCACGGTGAACCCGAAGGCTCCAGCGGTAGCAGCTGCTGCCGCCTCCTCCACCCTGGTGGCAATCCGCGCCATCTCCTGGTCGGTGGTGTCGCGGGTGAGCCTTTTCTGCTCGTCGGAGCGGATCAGCACTTCTTGCAAATCGTCGAAGAATTGCTGCACGACCTCGTCGGGGGGCTCCTGCCAGGTTGGGACGATCCCGTGGGAGTCGCACATCGGCATCATAAGCGCTGGATGCGGTCGGCGCCGAAGTTGTTGCACAAAGGGACGACCCCCCGCGGCAACCTAAACCACTCTGGATGGTAGGGGTCGCTCTTGAACAGCTCGAGCAGCATCGCATCCAGCTCCAGGACGGTGAAGTTCCAGTTCAGGCCCGGGCGCAGCCTCATTATGTCTGCCGCGGTTTGGAACTCCCAAGCAGGCCTCCTCCTTTCCTGCAAGGGAGCGATGCGGCTGCGAAGGAAGTCTGCGCCAACTGCTCCTACGGTTAACCCGGCAAGCCTGAGGCGCAGAATTCGGGTCACAGCTATCTTCAGCTTCGCATCCTCCGGCACCAAGTTGCTCCAATCTCTACCGCGCACTATTGGAGTTTGGCGCACGGCGGTGAAGGGTTGCGGGTTCTCCTCTACGACCTAGCACCAGTTGGCTCTCCACTCCTCCCACTTGTTGCGGAACTCTCCCTGTAGGTAGGCCTCTTTCTTGCCGATCCTAGAGACCCAGGGTATCCCTCCGGCAAGTGGCTCTCCTCTCTCGACGCGGGGAACAAAGAAATGGCGGAAGAGTGCCACGTTCGGGTGGACTCCGACAAAGTTTTCGCACAAATCTTGAAAACTGCCATGGTCAAAACGGCGTTGGGGGTGAAATCAAGGAGGCGGAGGCTAAAGGTGTTCATGATGTACATAAAGAACTTCGGAAAAAAGGCGGGCAAAGCCCGCAATAGAAAAAGGGTGAAAAGGGGTACCTGTTGGGGCCAAATCGATGGCGGAGGCGGGGGTACCCTCGTGCTGGCGGATGCGCACGCAGCGTCTCCGTCGACCGGAAAAGAGGTAGAAGGCGTCCTGCAGCTCCCTTGCGCGAGCTGCGGGGGAAGATGGCCCGCTCATGCGCAGCACCGCGAGTCAACTGCGCTCGGCAGACTTGGCGCCCTTCTCCTTGTCGGCCTTGAGCCATGGCGAGGGGCGGAGGAGGCCGACAGCGGTGGCGTGCTTGTGGCGAAAGGCGGGCGCTGCTCTCTTCGCACCGGAGAAGAAGAGGGGGCGGCGGTGGTTTTCTTGACAAGACAGCAATGGCAGGAGTGGGCGGCCTGCCTCTGTTTCCTCCGCTTATAAAGAGGGGGAGGGGGCGGACGTTCCGCTTATACTAATAAAGAACCCCCCACGACCGCGCCCACGATCTCTCGCACGACGCCACGTCCGGTGCGTGCCGTTAGTGGGGATCGTGGTGGGTCCGGGGCGAGTTGCGACGTGGTCGAGGCCGCGTGTGTCCGTGCACAATTTCGGGCCTGGCCCGACAAGCGCTCGGCACCGTGTACGGCCCGAGCAGGGGCTCTGTCGGTGTACTAGAGTAGGGTACCCTAGTATCCCGTACTCGTGCCGCAGACAGTTATAGCACCAGCGGCGGTTTGCATAAATCACCGCCAAGATCCTCCGTGGCTCCTTTGGAGCCATTCAAGAACAAAGTATTTGATTAAGAAGACAAGGCCCCGACAAGAGGAGCTTGTCGGGAAGGCCACTCGAGGCATGCAGAAGACAAGGCCCCGACAAGAGGAGCTTGTCGGGAAGGCCACTCGAGGCAGTGAGAAGACAAGGCCCGGCAAGAGGAGCTTAAGGGAAGGCTCAGGCGCGACAAGCCTCCGGGCGCGACAAGGATTGACGCGGCAAAGGCGCTTACGCGGCATGCAACTTCTCTCCATCTCCGCTCCAGCTCATCCAGCGGCGTGTCGCCAGGGGCCGTTCCTGGGCGGCGTGTCGAGAGGCTGTGCAGCGGAGGAAACAGCGATAAGCGGCTGACAAGCTTGCCATCGTGGCGGCGGAGGCGCACTGACGGCCTCTGTTGCCTTTGTTTGGGCGACAACGACGGGCATTTATTACTTTTGTCCCTTGCCGTCGAGGTTAGGTATTTTACCTTGTACCTTTGTTTGAGTAGGTGTACCAACTCCTGTTTTACATTTGTACCCTCATCTATGTTGCCACAGCCGGAGACCCTTGAGCATATAAAAGGAGGCCCATGTGCAACGTAGAAAGGGTTCGGCTGGTTCGGTTCATTCGACTCACTCGAGACCAGAGACACTCACGCTAGGCTTTGTAGCTCTCATTGCTCCCTAGCAAGAACACAATACATCAAACAAGCAGCAGTAGGAGTTTTATCTCTCCGGACAGCTCCGAAGCTGGGTAAACTGCTCGTGTGCCTCGCCTCGATCCGCTCTTCGTGCGATCTCTGTTGGGGAACGCAGTAATTTCAAAAAAATTCCTACGATCACGCAAGACCATGGAGATGGCATAGCAACGAGAGGGAAGAGTGTCCGTCCACGTACCCTCGTAGACCGAAAGCGGAAGCGTTGAAACAACGCGGTTGATGTAGTCGTACGTCTTCACGATCCGACCGATCCAAGCACCGAACGTACGGAACCTCCGAGTTACGCACTGCGTTCAGCTCGATGGCGATCCCGGACTCCGATCCAGCAAAGTGTCGGGGATGAGTTCCGTCAAGACGACGGCGTGGTGACGATGTAGATGCTCCACCGACGCAGGCTTCGCTAAGCTCATGACGATATGACTTCTCCGGCTTGAGGCTTCGCCTAAGCTCTCTGACGATATGACCGAGGTGGAATATGGTGGAAGGGGCACCGACACGGCTAAGGAAAGATCCGTAGATCAACTTGTGTGTCTAGAGGTGCCCCCTGCCCCCGTATATATAAAGGAGCCAAGGGGAGGGCGGCCGGCCCTAGAGGAGGCGGCCAGCAGTCCTACTCCCACGGAGTAGGACTCCCCTTCTCCTAGTTGGATTAGGATTGGGGAGGGAAGGGGAAGGCGCCGCCCCTCTCCTTGTCCTATTCGGACTGGAAGGGGAGGGGGCGCGCAGCCCACCTGGCCGGCCCTTCTCCTTCTCCCTCAAGGCCCATGAGGGCCCATATACCCCCGGGGGTTCCGTAACCCCGGTGTTAGGTAACTTCTGTTTTCACTCGGAACCCTTCCGAAGTCCAAACATAGGCTTCCAATATATCAATCTTTTATGTCTCGAACATTTGAGACTCCTCGTCATGTCCGTGATCACATCCGGGACTCGAACAAACTTCGGTGCATCAATACTTATAAACTCATAATGAAATCGCCATCGAAGCGTTAAGCGTGCGGACCCTACGGGTTCGAGAACTATGTAGACATGACCTAGAACCATTCTCGGTCAATAACCAATAGCGGAACCTGGATGCCCATATTGGTTCCTACATATTCTACGAAGATCTTTATCGGTCAAACCGCATAACGACATACGTTGTTCCCTTTGTCATCGGTATGTTACTTACCCGAGATTCGATCGTCGGTATCTAATACCTAGTTCAATCTCGTTATCGGTAAGTCTCTTTACTCGTTCCGTAATACATCATCTCACAACTAACTCATTAGTTGTAATGCTTGCAAGGTTTTAAGTGATGTGCATTACCGAGAAGGCCTGGAGATACCTCTCCGACAATCGGAGTGACAAAACCTAATCTCGAAATACGCCAACCCAACAAGTACGTTTGGAGACACCTGTAGTACTCCTTTATAATCACCCGATTACGTTGTGACGTTTGGTAGTACCAAAGTGTTCCTCCGGTAGCGGGAGTTGCATAATCTCATAGTTATAGGAACATGTATGGGTCATGAAGAAAGCATTAACATACTAAACGATCAAGTGTTAAGCTAACGGAATGGGTCATGTCAATCAGATCATTCTACTAATGATGTGACCTTGTTAATCAAATAACAACTCCTTGTTCATGGTTAGGAAACATAACCATCTTTGATTAACAAGCTAGTCAAGTAGAGGCATACTAGTGACTTCTTGTTTGTCTATATATCTTCACACTTTTATTATGTTTACGGTTTATACAATTGTTGCATGAATAATAAACATTTATCATGATATAAGGAAATAAATAATAACTTTATTATTGCCTCTAGGGCATATTTCCTTGAGTCTCCCACTTGCACTAGAGTCAATAATCTAGATTACAAAGTAATGATCCTAACACCCATGGAGTCTTGGTGCTGATCATGTTTTGCTCGTGGAAGAGGCTTAGTTAATCTGTACGCAACATTCAGATCCGTATGTATTTTGCAAATCTCTATGTCTCCCACTTGGACTTGGTCCCGAATGGAATTGAGGCGTCTCTTGATGTGCTTGGTCCTCTTGTGAAATCTGGATTCCTTTGCCAAAGGCAATTGCACGATATTGATCTGAGAAGATCTTCATCGGTCCCGATGCACTAGGTATAACACCTAGATCGGAAATGAACTCTTTCATCGAGACTCCTTCATTTGCTGCTTCCGAAGCAGCTATGTACTCCGCTTCACATGTAGATCCCGCCACGACGCTTTGTTTAGAACTGCACCAACCGTGACAGCTCCACCGTTTAATAAAAACACGTATCCGGTTTGCGATTTAGAATCGTCAGGATCGGTGTCAAAGCTTGCGTCGACGTAATCATTTACGACTAGCTCTTTGTCACCTCCATATCGAGAAACATATCCTTAGTCCTTTTCGGTATTTCAGGATGTTCTTGACCGGCTGTCCGATGATCCATTCTGGATTACTTTGGTACCTTCCTACCAAGCTTATAGCTAAGCATACGTCAGTGCAGTACACAGCATTGCATACATGATAGAGCCTATGGCTGAAGCATAGGGAACATCTTTCATTTTCTCTCTATCTTCTGCTGTGGTCGGGCATTGAGTCTTACTCAATCTTACACCTTGTAACACAGGCAAAAAACCTTTCTTTGCCTGATCCATTTTGAACTTTTCAAAATTTTATCAAGGTATGTGCTTTGTGAAAGTCCAATTAAGCGTCTTGATCTATCTCTATAGATCTTGATGCCCAATATGTAAGCAACTTCACCGAGGTCTTTCATTGAAAAACTTTTATTCAAGTATCCTTTTATGCCATCCAGAAATTCTATATCATTTCCAATTAATAATATGTCGTCCACATATAATATCGGAAATGCTACAGAGCTCCCACTCACTTTCTTGTAAATACAAGCTTCTCCAAAAGTCTGCAGATAAACCCATATGCTTTGATCACACTATCAAAGTGTTTATTCCAACTCGAGAGGCTTGCACGAGACCATAAATTGATCGTTGGAGCTTGCACACTTTGTTAGCACCTTTTGGATCGACAAAACCTTCTGGTTGCATCATATACAACTCTTCTTACGGAAATCCATTCAAGAATGCAGTTTTTACATCCATTTGCCAAATTTCATAATCATAAAATGCGGCAATTGCTAACATGATTCGGACAGACTTAAGCATCGCTTCTGGTGAGAAAGTCTCATCGTAGTCAACCCCTTGAACTTGTCGAAAACCTTTACGCAACAAGTCGAGCTTTGTAGACAGTTACATTACCATCGGCGTCTGTCTTCTTCTTAAAGATCCATTTATTCTCAATGGCTTGCCGATCATCGGGCAAGTCAACCAAAGTCCATACTTTGCTCTCATACATGGATCCCATCTCAGATTTCATGGCTTCCAGCCATTTGCGGAATCTGGGCTCACCATCGCTTCTTCATAGTTTGTAGGTTCGCCATGGTCAAGTAACATGACTTCCAGAATAGGATTACCGTACCACTCACAGTGCGTATTTTATTCTGGTCGATCTCTGAGGTTCAGTAGTAACTTGATCTGAAGCTTCATGATCATCATCATTAGTTTCTTCACTAATTGGTGTAGTTGTCACAGGAACCATTTCTTGTGATAAACTACTTTCCAATAAGGGAGCAGATACAGTTATCTCATCAAGTTCTACTTTCCTCCCACTCACTTCTTTCGAGAGAAACTCTTTCTCTAGAAAGGATCCGAATTTAGCAACGAAAATCTTGCCTTCAGATCTGTGATAGAAGGTGTACCCACCAGTCTCCTTTGGGTATCCTATGAAGACACATTTTTCCGATTTGGGTTCGAGCTTATCTGGTTGAAGTTTCTTTACATAAGCATCGTAGCCCCAAACTTTAAGAAACGACAACTTTGGTTTCTTGCCAAACCACAGTTCATAAGGCGTCGTCTCAACGGATTTTGACGGTGTCCTATTCATCGTGAATGCGGACGTCTATAAAGCATAACCCAATTTCGTTAGCGGTAACTAGGATATAGACATCATAGATCGCACCATATCTAGTAAAGTCACGATTACGACGTTCGGACACACCATTTCTCTGTGGTGTTCGGGTGGCGTGGAGTTGCTTGAAACTATTCCACATTGTTTCAAATGTAAACCAAACTCGTAACTCAAATATTCTCCGCCACGATCAGATCGTAGGAATTTTATTTTCTTATTACGATGATTTTCCACTTCACTCTGAAATTCTTTGAACTTTTCAAATGTTTCAGATTTGTGTTTCATTAAGTAGATATACCCATATCTGCTCAAATCATCTGTGAAGGTGAGAAAATAACTTGATACCCTTGGCGTGCCTCAACATTCATTGGACCACAAACATCGGTATGTATGATTTCCAATAAATCATTGCTCGCTCCATAGTTCCGGAGAAGCGGCGTTTTGTCATCTTGCCCATGAGGCACGGTTACATAAGTACCAAGTGATTCATAATCAAGTGATTCAAGAAGTCCATCAGTATGGAGTTTCTTCATGCGTTTTACACCGATATGACCTAAACGGCAGTGCCACAAATAAGTTGCACTATCATTATCAACTCTGCATCTTTTGGCTTCAACATTATGAATATGTGTATCACTCTTGTCGAGATTCAACAAGAATAGACCATTCTTCAAGGGTGCATGACCATAAAAGATATTATTCATATAAATAGAACAACCATTATTCTCTGATTTAAATGAATAACCGTCTCGCATTAAACAAGATCCGGATATAATGTTCATGCTCAACGCTGGCACCAAATAACAATTATTTAGGTCTAAAACTAATCCCGAAGGTAGATGTAGAGGTAGCGTGCCGACCGCGATCACATTGACTTTGGAACCATTTCCCACGCGCGCCGTCACCTCGTCCTTTGCCGGTGCTCGACTATTCCGTAGTCCTGTTTCGAGTTGCAAATATTAGCAATGAACCGATTATCAAATACCAGGTGCTACTACGAGCTCTAGTAAGGTACACATCAATAACATGTATATCATATATACCTTTGTTCACCTTGCCATCCTTTTTATCCGCCAAATACTTGGGGCAGTTCCGCTTCCGGTGTCAATGCTGCTTGCGGTAAAAACACTTTCGATTTCAGGCTTCGGTCCAGACTTGGGTTTCTTCTCTTGATCAGCAACTTTCTTGCTGTTCTTTTTGAAGTTTCACTTCTTCTTCCCTTTGCCCATTTTCTTGAAACTATTGGTCTTGCTGACCATCAACACTTGATGCTCTTTCTTGATTTCTACCTCCGCGGCTTTTAGCATTGCGAAGAGCTCGAGAATTGTCTTAGTCATCCCTTGCATATTATAGTTCATCACAAAGCTCTTGTAGCTTGGTGGCGATGATTGGAGAATTCTGTCAATGACACTATCATCCAGGAAGATTAACTCGGCTGAATTAAGTGATTGTTATACCGGACATTACGAGTATGTGCTCCTTGTGAACTATTCTCCTCCATCTTGCAGCTATAGAACTTATTGGAGACTTCATATCTCTCAATCCGGGCATTTGCTTGAAATATTAACTTCAACTCCTGGAACATCTCATATGCTCCATGACGTTCAAAAGCGTCGTTGAAGACCCGGTTCTAAGCCGTAAAGCATGGCACCTTTGAACTATAGAGTAGTCATCGGCTCTGCTTTGCGAGACGTTCATAACCACGGCTCGGCATCTGCAGCAGTTCGGCTACCGGTGCTTCCGGGGCGTAATTTTTACGTGCGGCAATGAGGATAATCCTCAAATTCACGGACCCAGTCCGTGTAATTGCTACCATCATCTTTCAACTTAGCTTTCTCAAGGAACGCATTAAAATTCAACGGAACAATAGCACGAGCCATCTATCTACCGGTAAACATAGACAAGTAAAATACTATCGGTACTAAGTTCATGATAAATTTAAGTTCAATTAATCATATTAAAACTCCCACTTAGGCAGACATCTCTCTAGTCATCTAAGTGATCACGTGATCCATATCAACTAAACCGTGTCCGATCATCACGTGAGACGGAGTAGTTTCAACGGTGAACATCATTATGTTGATCATATCTACTATATGATTCACGTTCGACCTTCGGTCTCCGTGTTCGAGGCCATATACATTATATGCTAGGCTCGTCAAGTTTAACTCGAGTATTCCGCGTGTGCAACTGTTTTGCACCGTTGTAGATGGACGAGAACTTATCACACCCGATCATCACGTGGTGTCCGGGTACTCTGAACTTTGGCAACGGTGCATACTCAGGGAGAACACTTCTTGATAAATTTTAGTGAGAGATCATCTTATAATGCTACCGTCAATCAAAGCAAGATAAGATGCATAAAGGATAAACATCACATGCAATCAATATAAGTGATATGATATGGTCATCATCATCTTGTGCTTGTGATCTCCATCGCCGAAGCACCGTCATGATCACCATCGCCACCGGCGCGACACCTTGATCTCCATCGTAGCATCGTTGTCGTCTCGCCAATCTTATGCTTCCCACGACTATCACTACCGCTTAGTAATAAAGTAAAGCATTACATCGCGATTGCATTGCATACAATAAGCGACAACCATATGGCTTTCGCCGATTGCCGATAACTTCGGTTACAAAACATGATCATCTCATACAATAAAATATAGCATCACGTCTTGACCATATCACATCACAACATGCCTGCAAAAACAAGTTAGGCGTCCTCTACTTTGTTGTTGCAAGTTTTACGTGGCTGCTACGGGCTGAGCAAGAACCGTTCTTACCTACGCATCAAAACCACAACGATAGTTTGTCAAATAGACTCCGTTTTAACCTTCTCAAGGACCGGGCGTAGCTACTTTTCAGTTCAACTAAAGTTGGAGAGACAGGTCTTCCGCAAGCCATCTATGTGCAAAGCACGTCGAGGAACGGTCTCGCGTGAAGAGTACGCGTAATGTTGGTCCGGATCGTCTCGTCCAACAATACCGCTGAACCAAAGTATGACATGCTGGTAGGCGGTATGACTTGTATCGTCCACAACTCACTTGTGTTCTACTCGTGCATATGACATCAACGCATAAAACCTGGCTCTGATACCACTGTTGGGGAACGCAGTAATTTCAAAAATTTTCCTACGATCACGCAAGACCATGGAGATGGCATAGCAACGAGAGGGAAGAGTGTCCGTCCACGTACCCTCGTAGACCGAAAGCGGAAGCGTTGAAACAACGCGGTTGATGTAGTCGTACGTCTTCACGATCCGACCGATCCAAGCACCGAACGTACGGCACCTCTGAGTTCTGCACACGTTCAGCTCGATGACGATCCCCGGACTCCGATCCAGCAAAGTGTCGGGGATGAGTTCCGTCATCACGACGGCGTGGTGACGATGTTGATGCTCCACCGACGCAGGGCTTCGCCTAAGCTCATGACGATATGACTTCTCCGGCGGGAGGCTTCGCCTAAGCTCTCTGACGATATGACCGAGGTGGAATATGGTGGAAGGGGGCACCGCACACGGCTAAGGAAAGATCCTTAGATCAACTTGTGTGTCTAGGGGGGCCCCCTGCCCCCTTATATAAAGGAGCCATGGGGGTGGGGGCCGGCGGGCCTAGCGGCGGCGCGCCCGGGAGTCCTACTCCCACCGGGAGTAGGACTCCCCCCCCCCTTCTCCTAGTTGGATTAGGATTGGGGAGGGGGGACAGGGGGCAGGGGCGCCGCCCCCCCTCTCCTTTTCCTATTCGGAGTGGAAGGGGAGGGGGCGCAGCCCACTGGCCGGCCCTTCTCCTTCTCCCTCAAGGCCCATGAGGGCCCATATACCCCCGGGGGTTCAGTAACCCGGTGTTCCGGTAACTTCCTGTTTTCACTCGGAACCCTTCCGAAGTCCAAACATAGGCTTCCAATATATCAATCTTTATGTCTCGAACATTTCGAGACTCCTCGTCATGTCCGTGATCACATCCGGGACTCCGAACAAACTTCGGTGCATCAATACTTATAAACTCATAATGAACTGTCATCGAAACGTTAAGCGTCACGGACCCTACGGGTTCGAGAACTATGTAGACATGACCTAGAACCATTCTCGGTCAATAACCAATAGCGGAACCTGGATGCCCATATTGGTTCCTACATATTCTCTGAAGATCTTTATCGGTCAAACCGCATAACGACATCGTTGTTCCCTTTGTCATCGGTATGTTACTTACCCGAGATTCGATCGTCGGTATCTAATACCTAGTTCAATCTAGATTATCGGTGAAGTCTCTTTACTCGTTCCGTAATACATCATCTCACAACTAACTCATTAGTTGTAATGCTTGCAAGGTTTTAAGTGATGTGCATTACCGAGAAGGCACGGAGATACCTCTCCAGACAATCGGAGTGACAAAACCTAATCTCGAAATCGCCAACCCAACAAGTACCTTTGGAGACACCTGTAGTACTCCTTTATAATCACCCGATTCACGTTGTGACGTTTGGTAGTACCAAAGTGTTCCTCCGTAAACGGAGTTGCATAATCTCATAGTTATAGGAACATGTATGGGTCATGAAGAAAGCATTAACATACTAAGCGATCAAGTGTTAAGCTAACGGAATGGGTCATGTCAATCAGATCATTCTACTAATGATGTGACCTTGTTAATCAAATAACAACTCCTTGTTCATGGTTAGGAAACATAACCATCTTTGATTAACAAGCTAGTCAAGTAGAGGCATACTAGTGACTTACTTGTTTGTCTATATATTCACACATGTATTATGTTTCCGGTTAATACAATTCTAGCATGAATAATAAACATTTATCATGATATAAGGAAATAAATAATAACTTTATTATTGCCTCTAGGGCATATTTCCTTCAATCTCCGCCCCCCTCCGAACCACAAAGGGGCCTGGTCCGCCGGCCCATAGGTGTCCGTGGGTACGATCAGCCTCCCCGACAGGTACCTTCACCATCAGTGCCTCTCTCGACCCTAAATAGGAAGGCGCACTCGTTGCTTTCCCGCGGGCGAACGTCGACGTGTTTGCGTGGCAACCGTCTGACATCCCCGGTGTTCCCAGGAAAGTGATTGAGCACCGTCTTGCCGTTTGTCCTCATATGCGGCCCGTCAAGCGAAAAGTCGAGGAAGCAAGCGGTGGGCGTCAAGAGTTCATCACGGAAGAAATCAAGAAACCGGAAGCAGCAGGCCTTGTCGAGGAGTGCTCCATCCCACGTGGTTGGCCAATCCTGTAGTTATGCGCCAAGGCTAACGGGAAATGGAGGCTTTGTATCGACTTTAAAGATGTCAATAAAGCTTGTCCCAAAGATCCATTTCCCTTGCGGCGTATCGACGGATTGTTGACTCCACGGCCGGATGTGATTTGCTTTCATTTACGGATGCATATTCAGGATATCATCAGATCTTCATGGCGAGAAGAGGATGAGGAAGACCGCATTCATCACCCCATGTGGCACATCTTGCTTTGTGCGGATGCCCTTCCGGGTTAAAGAATGCTGTTTCAATGTTTGCAAGAGTAGTTCATGATGCTTTTGAGCCGCAAATGCACAGAAATGTGGAAGCATACATGGATGACATAGTGGTCAAAAGCAAGGACAAAGCGACCCTGGTTCAAGATTTAGATGAAACCTTTACAAATCTGCGCAAGATCAACCTCAAGCTCAACCCCGAGAAGTGCGTGTTTGGAGTCCCTTCCGGCAAGCTTCTCGGGTTCTTCGTGTCTCAGCGAGGAATTGAAGCCAATCCCGACAAGATCAAGGCCATTGAGCAGATTGAAGCACCAAAGCGCGTCAAGGATGTACGGAGGCTTGCCGATTGCGTAGCTGCTCTCAGCAGGTTTATCTCTAGATCTGCTGAGCGCGCCCTGCCATTTTTCAAAATCTTGAAAAAGGCAGGTCCGATGCAATGGACTCCGGAAGCGGAGGCAGCGCTGCAGGACTTGAAGAGATACCTGTCCTCCACTCCAACACTTGTCGCACCTATGCCACAAGAGAAGTTGCTTTGCTATATATAGCGGCAACCAATCAAGTGGTTAGTGCTGCGTTAGTAGCGGAGAGGGAGGCGGATGATGAGCTAGCAACCATGGCGAGACACATCCAGCGACAAGCGGTAACCGCCCGGCAAGCTCTGGTCCCGACAAGGACGGATCTGCGCAGACGCATGATAAGATGCAGAAAAGGATGGTGCAGCGCCCAGTTTACTTTCTCAGTTCCCTTCCGCAGGGGGCTAGGTCAAGGTACTCTGGTGTGCAGAGATTGCTTTTCGGCCTCCTCATGGCCTCGAGAAAGCTGCGCCATTACTTTCAGGTACATGAGATCACAGTTGTCACTCACTTTCCGCTAAAGAGGATCTGCGAGAATCCAGAGGCAGCGAGCATGATTGTCGAGTGGGCCTTTGGAACTGTCAAGCTTTGGCCTCAAGTTTGAGAGCACTTCAACTATCCAAAGCGAGCATTGGCGGAGTTCATAGCAGAATGGACACCAATGCGGATGAAGAAATTCGAAACGAGCATCCCGTCAAGGAAACAAGAAAAGAGTGGCTGATGTACTTTGATGGTGCCTTCTCGCTGCAAAGCGCCCGATGCGGCGTCTTGCTTGTCGCACCCACGGAGAGCACCTCAAGTACGTAGTCCAGATGCACTTTCCCAAGGAGCAAGCAACAAACAATACTGCAGAGTATGAAGGTTTGCTTGCCGGTCTCAGGATCGCAGTAGACCTTGGGATCAAGAAGCTCATTGTCCGGGGGGACTCACAACTTGTTATCCGCCAAGTGAACAAGAATTATCAGAGTCCGTTGATGGAAGCTTATGTTGATGAAGTGAGGAAGCTAGAAGAGCACTTTGACGGCCTGCAAATGGAATATATTCCGAGAGCTCAGAACGACATTGCTGATGGCTTGTCAAAGTGCACCGCACTTAATCTACCTGTGGAACCAGGGATTTTCGTGCTCAAGCTGACTCAACCGTCTGTAACACCGTCAACTGGACAGAGCAAGAAGAGGAAGTTGATCTCTGGTGACTACTTTCCGGCAGAGCTTCCCGAAGCCGCCGCCAAGAAGGTCCCCAAGATCGACACTGCTTGATCTTGAGGAGCAGTCTGCTCCGACAAGCCCCGAGGTTTGTTTCGTTGAAGCGGGCGCTCCCGACAAGCTTTGCTCTGGCAAGCTTGCCGGGAACATCAAACTCGGCTGAGCCGCAGGTTCTTGCCGTGGAAGCCGATGTTCCCGCAGCAGCAGATGTGCCTTTAGTCCTTGTTGTCGAGCCGCAAGCTCCGGCATGGGCACTGACAGATTGTCCATTTTCTTGAGACAGGAGAACTTCCGAAGAACAAGAAGAAAGCGGAAAGAGTAGCCCGGCGGTCAAGTATGTACCAGTTTGTCGGCGACACTGCATGTAAGAAGACTCAACGGTGTGAAATTGAAGTGTATTCACCGGAAGACGGACAAAAGCTGTTGGCGAGAGATACATGGAGGCATATGTGGTCACCACATTGGCGCCAGAGCACTTGCCGCAAAGCGTTCGGCAAGGCTTCTTCGGCCGACAGCCTCCGAGGATGCAACCGCACAAGTAACCAAGTGTGAAGCGTGCAGTTCCATTCCAGCGAACACACCAGCCAGGTCAAGCTCTCCAGACGATCCCTTTATCCTGGCCATTTTTGGTCTGGGGGCTCGACATCCTCGGCCCCTTCCCCCGAGCTGTCGACAAGTTCACAAAGTGGCCGGAAGTGGAAGCAGTGAGGAAGGTGACAGCACAGTCAGCAGTCAAGTTCTTCAGGTCGATTGTTTGCCGTTTTGGAATCCCTAACAGGATCATCACCGACAACGGCACACAGT
The DNA here is from genome assembly GCA_021605145.1 of Aegilops bicornis. Lineage (NCBI taxonomy): Eukaryota > Viridiplantae > Streptophyta > Magnoliopsida > Poales > Poaceae > Aegilops > Aegilops bicornis. The sequence continues at coordinate 190,645,336 of CM038675.1, forward strand.
TCACAAGCCGCACCTTCATGCAGTACGTCCAAGATCTTGGCGCCAAGGTCTGCTTCGCTTCGCCATTGCTCATCAGAAGCAGCGGTCAAGCGGAGAGGGCAAATGCTGAAGTGCTCTGGGCTCAAGACCAGAACTTTCGACGAGGCTGCACAAGTGCGGAAGAAAGCTGGATTGAGGAGCTGCCGGTGGTTCTTTGGTCGATCAAGGCGACGCCAAATCGAGCCATCGGCGGACACCTTTCGCTCTAGTCTATGGAGCAGAGGCAGTTCTCCCCACGGAACTCGTATACAGATCGCCTCGAGTGCTCGCTTATGATGAGCTTGAGCAAGAGCAGCTGCGACAAGATGACGCGCTGCTCCTTGAGGAAGATCGTCTTCAGGCTGCTGTACGAGCTGCTCGGTACCAGCAAGCTTTGCGCCGCTACCATAGCCGCAAAGTCAATGCCAGAAGTCTCGAGGAAGGCGACCTTGTTCTTCGGTGCGTTCAGTCCGCCAAGAATTCCAACAAGTTGGCCTTGAAGTGGGAAGGCCCTTATCGGGTGAAACGAGTCACTAGGCTGGCGCCGTTCGCTTTGAGACCGAAGATGGCATTCGGTGAGCAACTCCTGGAATATTGAGCATCTTCGTAAGTTTTACTCAGAGGCGCGGTTGCGGAACCTGTTCCGGCAACCACCTTTTGTACAAGTCTTGTGCGCCGATGCATGTAATCCTTTGTACAAAGCCGAGCGCAGACCCGTGCATCGATAAAGCTTAGCGTGCTTCGCACACCTTGTCGATTTCATGCTTTTCACTTCTATTTTGCGTGCATTATCGACACTTTGTGCAGCACCTACCCCTGGTAAGTGATAATGAGCCACAAGGCTCCATATCTTTATTTTCTCTTCTTTCTCTTTCTCAAAGAAAGGAAGGTTCCCTCGCACACAAGTTTGCCGGTGGGGAAGGAGAAGATAGTGGTGTGGACCAAGCGTCGCTCAAGGAAGTCTAACCATACCGGGAAGCAAACGACAGAAAAGCTAAGTTGCCAAAGTTTGAGCAATCAGTTTTAAAATTTTTAAGTTATTTTCCTTGAACGACCGAACTTTGTATGGAAAACATGTGCCTTGAGAGGAACCAATTCGTAGCTAGTTGCACCCTTACTTTGTTTGAGTCCGCTCAACAACTTAAGTGAGCTGCGACTAGTTGCGACAAGGTTGCTTGTCGGAAGCGGCACCGCCCGGCGAGCTCTTGACGTTCCGCACTTTTCGGCCTTCATGACTCGGTGCCAGCTACCGACAAGTCCCCTAAAAGCGTAAGGCAAAAACATACAAAGGAAGGAATCAAGTAAAGGAAATAGCATAGCAATTGATATCCAAAATAAAGTTATATTACAATATAGCTTGCCGCAGCTCTAATGGATTGTTCCTATGACATGACTAAGCAGCGGCAAGAGCAAGAGAAAGCAGGCGGCCTAATCCACGCGACCACCCTCAACCCTCTTGATTCCGCTCACCCTTTCCACAATGGGTGCGACAAGGGTCTTGGCGCCTCCACATCAGCATCCGTGGCGGCAGAGACTTGAGGGCGTTGGTGAAGTTGAGGCCCGGGTTGCGGAAGGCCACCTTCATCGGCACCTTTTGGAGGGCCCCAGCAGATCTGGGCGCGACTCCTCGGCTTTGCTGTTTTGGGACCTCTTCCCGAGTCGGCTGGAGGCCCGCCACCACGCCCTTGAAGAATAAGCTAAGCTTGGCGCTGGGTTGGAGGTGCTTGTCGGAGGGTATCAAAGATCCACCATCCCCAGCTCCATCATTTCGTTGTGGATGGCGGCAGCAGTATCCACGAGACCTTGATCCAGTGCTCCACACTCTCCCTCAAGGCACCACAGGCGGCAACAGATTCGCCAGCAGCTCCTCGTCGGCCTTGATCTTCTCCTTCAGGGCCACCTCCCGCTCCTTGGCGCCGTCCAGCGTCTAAGTCAAAGTAGTTAGCTTCAACTCAAGATCTGCATTGGAGTCCCTGGCGGCGCTGAGCTCCTTGCTCCTCTCGGCAAGACGGCCCTGCAGCTCGCCAAGAGTGTAGGCGTCCTTCTCGCGCTCGTGCTTGAGTGCAGCAAGCTCCTCGCCATTCTTCTTGAGGTTGGCCTCCAACTGCGCCGCCTTCGTCTCCGGCTCCTTCTTGGCGGCCTCTGCAGCCGCGGCAACATCCTTTGCCTCCTTGAGAGCCCCGCCAAGTGTTTCCTCGCGCATGGCGAGATACTCCTCGTGGCTGTCCAGGTTGACCTTCCGCTGCGCCAGCTCACCCTCCCTTGTGAGCGGCTTCTCGGCGGCAAGTCAGCTGTTCATCTCAGCTGCAGCCTTCTCGAGGATGAAGGCCTTGCGCTCCTCGGCGAGTTGCTCCCGCTCCTCCGCCAAAGACCGGAGAGCTTCCTGGTTGCGGCCCCGGAGCTCCTCCGCACGCTTTTCAATATCTGCTCCCGCCTTGGCGACAAGGGCCTCCCGGGATGCCAGTGTGGCTTGTCGGTAGCGGTAGATGAAGCGGCAGCTTCCGCGAAGCTGCTCCTCCTCGAGCTTCGCCACTGCTGCTGCTTGGCGCGTCAACTAACGTCGGCCAGCCGGAGGCGAGCAGCTCTTCATCGAAGGTTTCTCCTTGGCGGCGCCTGGGCTCGACTCCCATGGGAGCTTGATGAAAACGCCGTCGCCCGGCCTTCAAGTAGGCGCCGGGTGGGGCTCTTGAACTGTGGCTGCAGCAGTGGAGGCATCGGCGGTCGGCGTGGCGCTGGCGCTCCTGCGGCCTCGAGTGTCGTCGGTCACGATCGCCAGACCCCTCACCAGCTTCTGCGGCGGCAGCTTCGGCGGCCTCTTCGCCGGCAGGCTCGTCAGCGCCGGCTTCTTCTTCCACGGCGGCGGCTTCGTCAGTGTTGCCGCGCATGTCCTCCTCGCCGGCGACCTTGGTCTCCATTGGCTCTGTGGCGGACGGATGAAGAAAGTCAAGCAAATATCCAAAGATAAAATCAGAAGAAGAAAAACACAAGGGAAGTACTCAGGCAAGAAGGTTACCTGCGGCGGGGGCTGCGGTCATGGTCTCCGCCGCCAAGGGATCGCTGGTGCCGTCCCTTGCCGGAGAGCTACCCCTGCGGAGAAGGCTCCCTTGCGGAGAAGGCTCCCTTGCCGGGAGCGCTCCCTTGCCGGGAATCCACCCTTGGCGGCGTGGTCGAAGCGAAGGAGGCTGCTCTGCTCCTACACAAGTCAGCGATCGAGATATCAGCAAAGGAAAAAGCACCCATGCACGCCCGAACAGCAAGAAGTAGACCATATACTTACTGTTTGGGGGCTGCGCTTGAAACTGCTTTGAAGGAGAGTTGCCTCATCCGGCAAGGTTGTCTTGACGCGCCTCCTGCCGTCATGATGAGGTTCGCCCTCGACGACAATCACCGGGGTCTTGGCCCTCTTCGACATCCTCTGGGCCAGCGTCACGAAAAGGAATGGATTGAGTAAAGCAGATCGAGATACAAGACAAGGCAACAAATCGAAGAATTACAAGTACAGAAGGAATCTTACTCTTCCTCTTCCTCGCCGGAGCTTAGAGGCGGAGAGGTCGGTCTGGCCCGCCTCGCACGACGAGGCGGAGGAGTGGCTCCCTTGGACGCTTGGCGGGAGGCGGGACTGGTGGCTGCGAGGGCCCTGCCCCTGCCGCATAGCGGTGTGAGAGTGCTCCTTGATGCTTGCCGCGGTGGGCTGCCCCAGCGGCGCGCTTCTGTTGTTAGCCCGTCTGCCGCCCCGCTGCGTCTCCGGCCCTGCAAAGACGCCTTCTTGGTGGAGCCGGTGGCTCCGCTCGCGGCAAGCTGCTTGGAGGTGGAGAGGATGCGCCCTCGGCGGGCTCGCTCGACTCGGCTTCAGGCTCGGCAAGCTCTTCCTCGCCGACGAACTCCTTTCGCTCGACAAGGCTTGCCGCCTCGGCTGCCTCTGCCTCCTCCACAGTGAAGCCAAACTTCGCCCAGCGGTAGCTCTTGCTGCCGCTTCTTCTAGCCTGGTGGCGATGCGGTGCATCTCGTTGTCAGTGGTGTCGCGGGTGAGGCCCCTCTGCTCATTGGGGCGGACCGGCATCTCCACTAGATTGTCGAAGAACTGCCGCACGACGTCGTCTGCCGGCTCTTGCCAAGTGGGGACAATTCCGCGGGAGCCGCACAACGGCATCATTGCACGGATGCAGTCGAGCAACGACTTGTTGCACAGCGGAACGACGCCCCTCGGCAACCTAAACATCTCCGGATGATCAGGATCAGGCTTGAACAGCTCTAAGAGCATTGCGTCAAGCTCCAAGACAGTGAAGTTGAAGTTGAGGCCTGGGCGCAGCCTCATGATGTCTGCGGCGTTCTGAAATTCCCAGGCAGGTCTCCTTCTCTTCTGCAAGAAGCGTCTGTGGCGAAGAAGAAAGTCCGCGCCAACGGTTTCTGATGAGTCCGGCAAGCTGAGGCGGAGGATTCGAATAGCTGCGATCTTCAACCTAGCATCCTCCGGGGCCAGATTGCTCCAATCATTGCAGCGTACCATCGAGGGTTTGGTATTTGGGCGGTAAAAGGCTGCGGGTTCTCCTCAACGATCCAGCACCAATCTGCCCTCCTCTCCTCCCATTTGCTACGGAGCTCTCCCTCCAGATAGGCCTCCTTCTTGCCGACCCTGGAGACCCAAGCAATTCCTCCGGCAAGGGGCTCTCCTCTCTCGGCTCGGGGTAAAAGGAAGTGACGGAAAAGAGCTACATTTGGGTGGACTCCGACAAAGTTTTCGCAGAGATGTGCGAAAACTGCCGTGGTCAGAACGGCGTTGGGGGTGAAATCAAGGAGGCGGAACCGTAGGTGTTCACAATGTCGCAAAAGAACTTCAGAGAAGGCGGGCAGAGCCCGCAGAGAAGAAGAGCGCGAAGAAGGGGTACCCGTCGGGGCGATTCTGCGGCGCGGCGGGGAGTACCGCCGATGCCCGGATCATCGCGTCTCCGTCGACCGAGAGAAGAGGTAGTAGTTCTCCCTCAGCTCCTCGTGGCTGAGGGGGGTAGACCCGCTCCTTCCATAGCGCCGCAAAAGCATAGCGCCTCGGCCGACTTCACGGTCTTCCCCTTGTCGGCTTTCGGGCCCATGGCGGAGGCGGTGGAGGAGATCGACGGCGTTGAGTGTGCTGGCGGCGATGGGGGGCGGAGCGCTGCTCTCTTTTCAGCCTTGAGAAGAAGGGGGAGCAGCGGTGGTTTTTCAATGGGACAGCGACTGGCAAGGTAGGCGACGTACCCCTGTTTCCCCTGCTTATAAAGGGGGAGGGGGCGGATGTCCGATTTCCCGAATAAAGAAACCCCCACGACCTCGCCCACGATCTCTCACATGACGCCACGTTCGGTGCGTGCCGTTCGTGGGGGGCGTGGTGGGTCCGGGGTGAGTAATGGTGTGACCCGGGCCGCGTGTGCCCGTGCCGTGTTTTGGGCCTGACCCAACAGCGCTCGGCACCGTGTGTGGCCCAGGCCCGGGGGTTCCTGTCAGTGTACTAGAGTAGGGGTACCCTAGTATCCCAAACTTGTGCACGGGCAGTTGCAGCCCTCCGCGGCAAGGCTTACCGGGTGACCGCCAAGGTCCTCCGTGGTTCCTTTGGAGCCATTCAAGAACAAAGTATTCAAGCGAGGGAGACAAGACCCGGCAAGAGGAGCTTGCCGGAAGGCCACCCTGAGCACATAGGAGACAAGGCCCGGCAAGAGGAGCTTGCCGGAAGGCGATGAGCGACAAGCTTGCGGGCGCGACAAGATAACAACCGCGGCAAAGGCGCTTGTCATGCAGACCACCTCTCTCTGTACCTACGCTCCAGCATCCACTAACGTGTCGCATACAGGGCCTTTCCAGGTAGCGTGGCGAGAGGCTGTGCAGCCAGCGGTGCGAGGTGGCAAGCGGCGCTGACAAGTTGGCCATCGTGGCGGACGGTGGCGCCCCTGACGGTCCCTATTTGCACTGTTAGGGCGACAAGATGGGCATTTAATGCCTTTGTCCCCTGCCATCAGAGTTAGGTATATTACTGCTGTACCTTTGTACAAGTAGGTGTACCAACCACTAGTTTTACATTTGTACCCCGTCTATGTTGCCACTGCCGGAGCCCCTTTGAGCATATAAAAGGAGGCCCATGCATAGCGTAGAAAGGGTTGGTTGGTCGATCAGTTCCCTCCAGGCTCGGCCTCGTTAGCAGCTCGTCTGCATCTTTGTAGCATTCGAGCGCTTCGAGCAAGAACGCATAATACACCTAGACATGCAGCAAGAGGAGTGTTATCTCTCCGGAGAGCTCCGAAGCTGGGTAAAACCTCTCGCGTGCTTCGCCTCGATCTGCTCTTTGTGCGACCTCCGCTCCCCGCCGAACCGAAAGGGGCTCGGTCCGCCGGCCCCATAGGTGTTCGTGGGCCAGATCAGCCTGCCCCGATAGGCCACCCGGCAAGGCCCTCGCCCAGCGCACCAGAGGCCTTTGCCAGTTCAAGGCCAGCCAAGCTTCCGCCACCGTTCGCATGCAGCTGCCGACCCAACCAGCTGGGCAGGCACCTGCGTGGCAACATACAGCCCTTCGTGGAGGCTCCACCACCGTGCCACCTCAGCTACCTGCCTGCCAACATGGCACCGCATGCATCGCTGGCCAGGGCACGTGTCGAGGCTTGAAGGAGCGGCGACGAACGGGACGGGTCTCGCCCCCGTCCCCGATAAAGTGGAGGGCCACCTAAGCCCCGCATTAAATGCGCTTTGTCCTGTAATACTTGCGATAAGTTCGCAACGCTGTAGCACTTTCCACCTCTTGTGTGCCACTGTGGCAGCCCCTTCCACCTATAAAAGGAGGGCCCAGGCACACGGGAGGAGGATTCGGCTTTTTCGAACCCCACAGCACCTAGAGCTAGTTCAAGAGCTCAAGAACACTAAATACATCCACCAAAGCAGGATTGTAGGGTTTTACGCACCTTTGCGGCCCGAACCTGGGTAAAATCCCTTTGTGTTGTCTGCCAGTCCCGCTCTCCTCACGATCCCCGCGCCCCGCGATCGTAGAAGGGATTCCAGTGATCCCATAGGTGTCGTTTCCCACCGACATCTTTGGCGCGCCAGGTAGGGGCGCGCAATTGTGAGGTTCTGGCCTAGCAGTTGACCTAGCTGTTCTTCGTCACCATGGCTTCTAAGAAGAAGGCGACCACGGCGATCGGTTCGTCCGGGACCAAGTTGCCAGCACCGGTGGGGACCAGTAGCGGGCCAGTCACGGAGAGAACCGTGGCTGCCCGCGTATCCACACCACCACTGGCGGTTCAGGCTGGCGAGTGGCGCCGTTCGCGTGCCAGGCGACGAGCCACCAGTCGCGGGCTCCAGAGACGGAGTCGGGCCCCCCGCAGGTGGCGCAGGGCCCTCCAGGGGTGCCACCATCCCGCCAGACGGCGGCACGACGGCCTCCAAGACCCCATCACCGGAGCCCGCGGCGCGCTCTTCCCAGGTTGTGCGCGATGAGCAGTGTCACCCTGCAGGTGACCCTGCGCGCCGCCCTGGGAAGAGTCTCGTGCGCCCATCACATGATGAGCAAGGCCAAGGTGCGCGCCGAGGTGCTGGCGAAGGTGGCGAACGGCTGTGGGGCCGTGACGCAGCTCCTTCTAACATGGTTAGAAGTCGAGATGCATCGCGGTCCACCCAGCTCTCGCCGCTACCCACGCCAGCGGAAGCCCTAGCTCGTGCAGCTGCTCCTCGATTTTCCTCCCGCCGCAGAGAAGCTTGACGAATGGTGGGCCACCGTCCGGAGCCTCGTCGGCATCGCCAACAATGATGAGTTGTGGCCGGCGGGACCTGAAGGCCGTCGCTCCGCCGGGCTACCACGTGCCAGCAGAGGCCATGCCGGTGGCGACGCGGCCACAGTGTACTCCCCACCTCCATCCCGACCGCCCCGGGCGTCGGTCCGTCGTGGCGACCCTCGTGATGATATCTCCGTCGCGTCGTCCAACCCGCGAACCAACCGCCATCAGTGTCAAGTCCTTCGGGAGCAGGCTCATGAGGACGCTCGAACTACGAACGAGCACCGACGTGACGCGCGCCACCAATAGAACAGGCGGGCGGGGCCTGCTACGGACCACCCAGCGTCGGGAGGCTACGGTGGCCTACCCTACGAGGTGGGTTGTCCGGCTTTCACCCGTGAGCTGCGGGAGTTCCAGTGGCCCTCCCACCGTACGTTCAAGCCTGACGTTGGCGAGAAGTACAACGGCAAGACTCACCCGTCAGAGTTCCTCAACATCTACACCATCGCGATGCAAGCTGTTAGGCCCCGCGAGGATAAGGTGCTTGCCAACTACTTCCCGTTGGCACTCAAGCCTAATGTTATGTCATGGTTGATGCACTTGCCGGTGGATTCCATCTCCTCTTGGGCGGATCTGTGCCATGAGTTTGTTGGCGCCTTTACCGGAGGTCACCAAGCTCATGGCCAGGCGAGTGATTTACACATCATCCCCCAGAAGGATGGGAAAAACCTGTGCAAGTACATCCAAAGGTTCAGCCGGGTGCAGTACAACATCCCCGATGTTCATCCCGCCGCTATAATCAATGCGTTCCATCAGAACGTGCGTAATCGCAAGATGTGCGAAGAACTGGCGATGAACAAGGTTAAGGATGTGGCCGAGCTCTATGTTCTGGCCGATCGATGCGCTCGTGTTGAGGAGGGAAGGAAGTCCCCGGGTGAAGATGCCGGTGCGGAAACCGACTCCACTGACAACACCGCCAACCCAGCGAAGAAGGACCGACGTCATAACAGGAAGCGCAAGGGCAAGGCCGTGCTTGCCGTTGAGGGATCCGATGACACCGGCACCACCAAGAAGACCAAGGCGAGAAACCCCAGCAAGGAGGTTGTCGGGTGTGACGCTTGCCGGGCCTTGGTGGCTACCGACAAGCCAGGAGGCTCCGACAAGCAGTACTGCAAGATCCACCGCAGTAAGGGCCATGATCTCCAAAACTGCCGGCAGGTAGAGCTGCTCGTTGAGAAGCAGAAAGCCGAGTATGAGCGGCGGGACAAGGAGAAAGGCCCAGATGGTGTCGAGGGATCCGACAAGAAACGTGGCGGCCAAGGAGGCCGCCATGCAAGGAGAATCAAGAAGAGAGCCCGCCAGGCCGCGACAAGAAGCAGGAAGACGATGATCATGACGAGGACGACGAGTCCGGCGACCACGAGTTTCAAAAAGCCACAGAGGCCATGTGCGTCGATGGTGGCGCCTCGCTACATACATCTCACCGCCAACTCAAGCAGTGGGCGCGTGAGGTCACAGCGGTGGAGCCATCATTCGACGCATGGAAGCCGCTGAAATGGTCCAGCACTCCCATCATCTTCGATACCGAGGACCACCCCGACCGCACGACTGTGGTCGGGTGCTTGCCGTTGTTGGTTCGCCAACAATCCGCAACCTCAAGGTGACGAAGATGTTGGTTGACGGCGGGGCCGGCCTGAACTTGATCTCGCCTGTTGTGGTCAAAAGGCTGTAGATCCCTGATGGATACCTCGAGGAGACGGGCACGTTCCAAGGGGTTAACCCAGGGAGGAGCCAGCCAAAGGGAATGATCACGCTACCCATGACATTCGGAGGCGAGCTAAATCACAGGACGGAGATGATTGTTTTCGATGTAGCCGAGATCCCCTTGCCTTACAACGGGATCCTCGGCCGCCCGGCACTAGCCAAGTTCATGGTGGCTTCACACTACGCCTACAACATGCTGAAGATGCCCGGGCCGATGAACATCATCACCGTCCCCTCCGACAAAAAAGATGCGTTGATCTGTGCCGATCAACTCTACCGTGAAGCGGTTGCAGTAGCTGTCGCTAAGGCACCTGCTCCTGCCGACGGAGCCAAGAAGACCGGCGAGACCCCTCGCACCCACTCCGGTAAGTGCACCTCTTCGGGGTGTTGCGCTTCAAAACAAATCCTACGATCACGCAAGATCTATCTAGGAGAAGCATAGCAATGAGCGGGGAGAGTGTGTCCATGTACCCTCATAGACCGAAGCGGAAGCATTTAGTAATTCTATTGATGTAGTCGAACGTCTTCGCGATCCAACCGATCCATGTACCGAACGTACGGCAGCTCCGCGTTCAGCACACGTTCAGCTCGATGACGTCCCTCGAGCTCTTGATCCAGCTGAGGCCGGGGGAGAGTTCCGTCAGCATGACGGTGTGGCGACAGTGATGATGATGTTACCGGTGCAGGGCTTCGCCTAAGCCCTACGATGATATGATCGAGGTGTGTAATTGTGAAGGGGGCACCGCACACGGTTAAGAGAAACTTGTGTGTTCTAGGGTGCCCCCCTACCCCCGTATATAAAGGAGGGAGGGGAGGCCGGCCGGCCAAGCTAGGCATGCTGGGATAAGGGGAATCCTACTAGGACTCCAAGTCCTAGTAGGTTTCCACCTAAAGGAGAAGGGGAAAGGAAGGGAGAGGGGGGCCACGCCCCCAACCCTTGTCTAATTCGGACTAGGCTTGGGGGGGCGCCACCTCTTGGCTGCTGCCTCTCCTTCCCACTAAGGCCCATCAACTCCCCAGAAGGTTCCGGTAACTTCCCAGTACTCTGGAAAATATCCGAACTTCTCCGGAACCATTCCGATGTCCGAATATAGCCTTCCAATAGGTCAATCCTTATGTCTCTACCATTTCGAGAATCCTCGTCATGTCTGTGATCTCATCCGGGACTCCGAACAAACTTTGGTTCATCAAATCACATAACTCATAATACAAATCGTCATCGAACATTAAGCATGCGGACCCTACGGGTTCGAGAACTATGTAGACATGACCGAGACTCATCTCCGGTCAATAACCAATAGCGGAACCTGGATGCTCATATTGGTTCCTACATATTCTACGAAGATCTTTATCGGTCAAACCGCATAACAACATACATTGTTCCCCTTGTCATCTGTATGTTTACTTGCCGGAGATTCGATCGTCGGTATCATCATACCTAGTTCAATCTTGTTACCGGCAAGTCTCTTTACTCGATCCGTAATGCATCATCCCGTAACTTACTCATTAGTCACATTACTTGCAAGGCTTATAGTGATGAATATTACCGAGAGGGCCCAGAGATACCTCTCCGATACACGGAGTGACAAATCCTAATCTTGATCTATGCCAACCCAACAAACACCTTCGGAGACACCTGTAGAGAATCTTTATAATCACCCAGTTATCTTGTGACATTTGATAGCACACAAGGTGTTCCTCCGGTATTCGGGAGTTGCATAATATCATAGTCAGAGGAACATGTATAAGTCATGAACAAAGCAATAGCAATAAAACTAAACGATCATTATGCTAAGATAACGGATGGGTCTTGTCCATCACATCATTCTCTAATGATGTGATCCCATTCATCAAATGACAACACATGTCTATGGCTAGGAAACTTAACCATCTTTGATTAACAAGCTAGTCAAGTAGAGGCATACTAGGGACACTCTATTTGTCTATGTATTCACATATGTACTAAGTTTCCGGTTAATACAATTCTAGCATGAATAATAAACATTTATCATGATATAAGGAAATATAAACAACTTCATTATTGCCTCTAGGGCATATTTCCTTCAGGGACCACATAAGGAAAAGTATAAGTAGGAAATTTTATTAGAGATTGACAAACATACCATTAGTCAATGATGCAACTCATGAAAGAATTAATAAGGGAGGAGAAGATTCACATATAAATACACTATCCTAGAAATCTTTTGTGATTGTGAGCCCTCATCAAAATATTATGTGCCAAAATTGTTGACGTTGGACAAGGATGACAACTTAATGATTTATGTTTGTTTATATTCACATAGAAGTCATATTGTCATAGATCCTTCAACTGTGGTGCTTGCCCATATCTTTGCTAGCCAAAACCTCCGCACTAAGTAGAGATACTACTTGTGCATCCAAAAACCCTTAAACCCAAATCTTTTTCAAGTGCCCACCATACCTACCTAGGGATTGAGCAAGATCCCTCAAGTAAGTTGTCATCGGTGCAAAAAGGCAATAAAAATTGCTTCTAAATATGTGAGATCATTTAGTGTAAGAGAAAATTGAGCATTGTACGAACTTGGATGACAAAGAATAAAAGCGACAGACTGCAAAATAAAGGTTGTCCTCTTAAGGGGCAATACAACGTGACGTTCTCTTGCACTAAGGGATTGAGCATGTAAACAAATAAGCGCATGGAAACCTCTTCTTCCCTCTATGAAGGGCATATCTTTTACTTTCATGTATTTACTTTTATGCAAAGAGTCAAAGTTTACCTTCTATTTCTTTTATTTTTCTCTTTTGGCAAGCATCATGTGGTGAGGAAAGATCTAGGCACATATGTCCAGTTGAATATAGATAGTGTGAGTTATTATTGTTGACATCACCCTTGAGGTGAATATGTTGGGAGGCGAAACTATAAGCCCCTATCTTTCTATGTGTCCGGTTGAAACATTTTGCTCATGTGTATGCGGTGAGTGTTAGCAATCATAGAAGACTATATGATGGTTGAGTATGTGGACTTGCCTAAAGGCTCTGACACGTCACTCTTCCTGAAAAGATGATGAATTTTAGTTGCAAAGTTGACTGAGAACATAGTTTATTGGTTTCTAAAAGAGTTTTTGCTTTATACTTCGATTATCTGATGAACTGTTACTTATTCATGAGAAGTGTATGATAAAAGTTCTATGATAAAAGTCCTATGTTCAATTTTGTTGCTGTTATAATAATCAACATGATGCTTCTATGTCCGTATTTTGTTTTTATCGACACCTCTCTATCAATGCATGTGGACATGTTTTTCGATTTTGGTTTTCGCTTGAGGACAAGCGAGGTCTAAGATTGGGGGAGTTGATACGTCCATTTTGCATCCTGTTTTCTTACTATTATTTATGATGTTTTTATCCATAATAATGCTTTTTGGAGTAATTCTAATGCCTTTTCCCTCATAATTGGCAAGGTACACACCAAGAGGGAGAATTCCGGCAGCTGGAAATCTGGACCTGAAAAAGCTACGTCAGGCTACCTATTCTGCACAACTCCAAATGAGCTGAAACTTGACGGAGAATTTTTATGCAATATTTAAGAAATATTGGAGCAAATAACTACCAGAGGGGGCCCACCAGGTGGGCACAACCCACCTGGGCGCGCCAGGGAGCCAAGGCGCGCCCTGGTGGGTTGCGCCCTCCTCGGCCCACCTCCGGTGCCCATCTTCTGGTATATAAGTCATTTTGACCTAGAAAAAATAAAGAGAAGGCTTTCGGGATGGAGTGCCGCCGTCTCGAGGCGAAACTTTGGCAGGAGCACTTTTGCCCTCTGGCGGAGCGATTTCACCGGGGGAACTTCCCTCCCGGAGGGGGAAACCATCGTCGTCATCATCACCAACAACTCTCCCATCTTGGGGAGAGCAATCTAAATCAACATATTCAACAGCACCATCTCATCTCAAACCCTAGTTCATCTCTTGTATTCAATCTTGTTACCGAAACTATGGATTGGTGCTTGTGGGTGACTAGTAGTGTTGATTACATCTTGTAGTTGATTACTATATGGTTTATTTGGTGGAAGATTATATGTTCAGATCCATTATGCTATTTAATACTCCTCTGATCATGAGCATGTTTATCATTTGTGAGTAGTTACTTTTGTTCTTGAGGTCACGGGAGATATCAAACCAACATGATGAAAGTGATTAGATGAAATTCTCGTGTACCCTCAAGAACACTTTGCTTATCATAAGAGACCATTTTGGTCTGTCCTTTGCCTCAAAAGGATTGGGCTACCTTGCTGCACTTTTGTTACTACTATCATTACTTGCTCGTTACAAATTATCTTGCTATCAAACTACTACGCTGCTTACAATTTCAGCACTTGCAGACATTACCTTACTGAAAACTACTTGTCATTTCCTTCTGCTCCTCGTTGGGTTCGACACTCTTACTTATCGAAAAGAGCTAAAATTGATACCCTATACTTGTGGGTCATCATGCACCCATGCACATTTGGCAGCATCCTAAAATGGTCCTACTACATGCACATATAACAATCTAGAGCATGCAACACAAACCCTAGCTTGAACCTGTATGTAGCAACATGAACAGCAACATGAACATGATCCTAGCTTTAACATGAACATGCCATTTGCATGAACACAGGTCCTAGCATGAACACAGATCCTAGGAAAGCACTAGCAGAAGAACATTATCCTAGAACAGACATTGTAGCAAACAAGAACAGATCGGTCGGATTCGATTCGATTCGATTGGGATCGCATCGAATTGGACCTACTCGAATCCTATCTAATCATACCGACTCCACTAAGTACTAGCACATGCCTAAGAAAGAAACCCCTAATCTACATCTACGAGCAAGCATTAGGGATTCTTTGACTCACCGGAGCATGCGCAGTCGCATCGAACCGAGGCCGGGGTGAAAACCCCGGCGGAAAGGAGAGAGGTGGCGGAGCAGAGGAGGAGCTCGCTCTGGCGACGGTCGGTGACATCGGCCCCGTGCTCATGGACACGCTGGAGGTCGAGGAGGACAGCACGCCGACAGGAGAAACCACTTGGACAGGGATCAAGAAAACCCCCCTGCCCAATGGCCTCCCAAGAAGTGGCAGCTCCATGGACATGTTGGCACCGAGCCCAGGACAACGAGGTCCAGAAACGGCCGCGGAGCAGGAACGATCGGCACCGCATTGGCTGGCCCTCATGGTGGCCGGCAGCAGATGGGGGATGGCACTTGCAGCACCGATGCCAGGTCCCTGCCCGAGTTCTGGAGCCCGGCTGAGGGAGTCCTGGATTAGGGGGTGTCCGGATAGCCGATTTATCACCGTTGGCCGGACTCCTGGACCATGAAGATACAAGATTGAAGACTTCGTCCCGTGTCCGGATGGGACTTTCCTTGGCATGGAAGGCAAGCTTGGCGATACGGATATGTAGATTTCCTACCATTGTAACCGACTTCTGTGTAACCCTAACCCTATTCGGTGTCTATATAAACCGAAGGGTTTTAGTCCGTGGGGATCTAACAACAATCATACCATAGGCTAGCTTCTAGGGTTTAGCCTCTACGATCTCGTGGTAGATCTACTCTTGTACTACCCATATCATCAATATTAATCAAGCAGGAGTAGGGTATTACCTCCATCGAGAGGGCCCGAACCTGGGTAAAAACATCGTGTCCCTTGTCTCCTGTTACCATACGCCTAGACGCACAGTTCGGGACCCCCTACCCGAGATCCACTGGTTTTGACACCGGCATTAGTGCTTTCATTGAGAGTTCCTCTGTGTCGTCACCTATAGGCCTGATGGCTCCTTCAATCATCAGCAACGACGCAGTCCAGGGTGAGACTTTTCTCCCCGGACAGATCTTCGTATTCGGCGGCTTTGCACTGCGGGCCAATTCGCTAGGCCATCTGGAGCAGATTGAAAGCTACGCCCCTGGCCATCAGCTCAGATTTGGAAGCGTGAACTATACGGCAGATGTCCGCGGAGATTTGATCTTCGACGAATTCGAACCACAGCCGAGCGCGCCGCACTATCTCGATGGGTATGATCTAGCTCTGCCGCCGAACAGCGCCCTGGAGGCCGCACCAGTATCCGCTCCGACCCTTAATCCGGAGCCGTTTTCGCCGATCGAGGACGGTTGGTTGGACACCGCCTCGGGGGCTGAAATCTCCACGACGATTGAGCCGAACATCATCCCTGTCCTTTGCGAAGCTTGTGACTCCCAGGTGCCGGACTCCTCTCCGGACTCTGAACCCTCCGCGCCCCTGCCAATCGAATCCGATTGGGCGCCGATCGTGGAGTTCACCTCTGCGGACATCTTTCAATCACTCGCCCTTTGGCGACATCCTGAATTCACTAAAGTCTCTCTCTTTATCAGGAGAGCCCTGGCCGGACTACGGTCGGGAAGGTTGGGATGCGGACGACGAAGAAATTCAACGCCCACCCACCACCCACTTTGTAGCCACTGTCGATGATTTAACCGACATGCTCGACTTCGACTCCAAAGACATCGACGGTATGGACGACGATGCTGGAGACGACCAAGAACCAGCGCCTATAGGGCACTGGAAGGCCACCTCGTCATACGGCATATACATGGTGGACATCCCAAAAGATGGGAACGGCAATGGAACAATGGAGGATGACCCCTCCAAGAAGCAGCCCAAGCGCCGGCGTCAGCGGCGCCGCTCTAAATCCCGCCACAGCAAAAACGATGATTCCAGCATGGGAGATAACAACACCCCAGACAGTGCCGAAGACAACCCCCTCCAGCAGGATTCAGCACATGAGGAGGGAGAAGCCAGCCCTCATGATAGAGCGGCAGAGAGCGAGTTGGAGGACAATAATTATATGCCTCCCTCCGAAGATGAGGCAAGCCTCGACGATTTATTTAATTTGTCGTGCGGAGGATCCCGCCCGAACAGGAGGCGTTTCAAACGCAGGCTTATGGCCACGGCAAGCAGCCTCAAGAAAGCAAAGCAGCAGCTTAGAGCTGACCAAGACTTGCTAGTCGACAAATGGTGAAGTCCTTGCAGCCAAGAGTATGAACTCGAACGCCCCTCCAAGAGATACCTGAAACGCAGGCTGCTACCCCAATTAGAGGAAGCAGCACCCAAACCTACATCACCACAAGATGATGCGGCCGATCGCCACCCGTGGGTCACGACAGAAGGCCTCTAGACCCTCCATTCAAGCCGCACTCTGGCGCCGCTCGACCAAGGCACGGGAAACGCGCCCGGACCTGCGAGACATATTGGAGGACAAGGCAAGGCAAACAAGATCGATCTACGGATCGGCGTGGGCGCCCGACCGCGTGATGATAATCGCCACGCCGGATACAGCAACTCCGGCCGGGCGAACACGATGAGACAAAGCTCATTTGAGCTGCGCCGTGATATAGCCCATCTGAGGCGCCACACACCCACTATGCTTCACGAATTTAAGTGATGGATCATCAAATCCCCGAGGGTTTCAAACCCGTAAACATCGAATCATACGATGGCACAACAGATCCTGCGGTTTGGATCAAGGACTACCTCCTCCATATCCACATGGCCCGCGGTGATGATCTACACGCCATCAAATACCTCCCACATAAGCTTAAAGGACCAGCTCGGCATTGGCTTAACAGCTTGCGGCCAGAATCAATTGGTTGTTGGGAGGACACGGAAGCCGCATTCCTTGATAACTTCCAGGGCACATATGTGCGACCACCAGACGCCGATGACCTCAGCCACATAATTCAGCAGCCAGAAGAATCGGCCGGACAATTCTGGACACGGTTCCTAACCAAGAAAAATCAAATCGTTGACTGTCCGGATGCAGAGGCCCTTACAGCCTTCAAACATAACATCCACGACGAGTGGCTTGCCCGGCGCCTAGGACAGGAAAAGCCGAAATCCATGGCAGCCCTCACAACGCTCATGACCCGCTTTTGCGCGGGAGAGGACAGCTGGCTAGCTCGTAGTAAGAACTTGACCAAAAACCCTGGTAGTTTGAATACCAAGGACAACAATGGCAGGTCGCGTCGCAACAAGAACAAGCGCCGCATTAACGGCGATAATGCTGAAGATACGGCAGTTAATGCCGGATTCAGAGGCTCTAAACCTGGTCAGCGGAAAAAGCCGTTCAAAATAAATACTCAGGGCCCGTCCAATCTGGACCGAATACTCGATCGCTCGTGCCAAATACATGGCACCCCCGAAAAACCAGCCAACCACACCAACAGGGATTGTTGGGTCTTCAAACAGGCAGGCAAGTTAAATGCCGAACTCAATGACAATGGGCTGCATAGCGATGACGAGGAGGAGCCCCGGCCGCCAAAAAATAGAGGACAGAAGGGCTTTCCCACACAAGTGCGGACGGTGAACATGATATACGCAACCCACATACCCAAAAGGGAGCGGAAGCGTGCACTAGGGACGTATACGCGATGGAGCCTGTCGCCCCGAAGTTCAACCCATGGTCTTCCTGCCCGACCACCTTCGATCGAAGGGACCACCCCACTAGCACCCGTCACGGCGGTTTCGCCGCATTGGTTCTTGACCCAATTATTGACGGAATTCACCTCACCAGAGTCCTGATGGACGGCAGCAGCAGCTTGAACCTGATTTATCAGGATACAGTGCGCAAAATGGGAATAGACCCGTCAAGGATCAAACCCACAAAGACGACCTTTAAAGGCGTCATTCCAGGTGTAGAGGCAAACTGCACAGGCTCCGTTACACTTGAAGTGGTCTTCGGATCCCGTGATAACTTCCGGAGTGAGGAGTTAATCTTCGACATAGCCCTGCCCGCAGCGGCTATCACGCGACCGCTTTCGGACGAACAGCATTCGCCAAAAATTCTATGCGGTGCCGCACCACGCGTACCTCAAACTCAAGATGCCAGGCCCTTGAGGCGTAACCACGGTCAATGGAAACATCAACGCTCCTCCGAACGGAGGAGCATACGGCCGCCTTGCGGCGAAGTGCGAACAGCCTCTTAAGGCAATTCTCCAGTCCGCCAATAAACAATCGAGACAGCATCAAAGCGCGCCCGGAGTAACCTACAGCAAGACCGCTGGCACGTTCGAACAAGCGTAGTAATGCAGCCCCAACCCCAGTCCTCGCGAACTCGCTGAAGCCGATTACTCTGGCGCACGTAATTGCGCTCTGAAGCACCATGGGCATAGGGGACGGGCCACGACCACGGCACGCCCAGAATGCGGCTAGACCGCACTAGGGGCTCCCGTTTGTGTCATTCCTTTTTTTTCTTCCTTTTACTTTCAGGACTCTGTTCTCCAGAAGCCCTGTCCGGCATTCGCGCCGAATACACGATGCAACAGCCAGGGAAGCAGAAAACTGCGTCGAGTGTCCAGGTGGTCTCTATTACGAGCAGTATACCTGTTTTACATACTACACCGCAAACTTAACCCTGGAAGGGGGACATGTCAAAAGTCCCGTACTTTACTTATCGCACAATTTGTATCGTTCTGCTTTTATTTGCAGTTTCTTTTGAATAACCAATATATAGCTCTTGCCTATTATTGCATTCTTTCCCATTATATATGTTTATTTATGACATTGCGCAACCGTACAATTTGGTACGGCCAATACACCAGGGGCTTATGTTCCCCAAAAACATGGTGTGACAAGTCCGAACACTTTCACAAGTGCGGCACCCCGAACTTATAGCATTATATGCATCAGCTCCGAATCATGTCTTGGGTCAATAGTTGGGTTTGGCCGGCTCCCATGTTTTGGTACCTTACGTTCCGTTATATCGGCTAAGGTAGCGCTGGGAGAACCACTGCGATTGTGCCCCGATTGAGCTGGGTTGAGCACCTCAGTGGAGAAAGCTAAAACTGACCGTCATGATAAGGCGAGAGCCGGTCGCTGTTCGAGAGGTTTTTTCGGGTCCCTAAAGACTTATGCCGCTTAGAGCGAGGAGTCGGCATTGTCCGGCCAAGGCGTGGATAGCGCCCCGAACTCGGTCTTTCGAATACTAGGGACTTCGCCGAAATTTAAAATTATAAAATTCTATGGCTAAGTGAGAGTGTTCAAGCACTATAAGTCCGGTTGCCTTGTTCGTTGCGTTGAGCGCCTCCCTCGAAGGACCCAAGAATGGGAAGAAGAGCGCTCAAGTTTATCCCGAACACCCCAAAGACTGTGGCATGGGGGCTGAAGCCAACGACTTGCCATCTCTCAAATTTGATAAACGATCGCACGAAGGTAATATTTTAAATTCACAAGCGTTGCTTAAGCGCATATGAACAAGTTTTCAGCGCATGTGATAACAAATGCGAGTCTATTAAAAAATTACATCTCCGGAGCATTCACCGCTATAAGGCGGGCACCTTCATGACGCCCTCATAGTACATTTCGGCTTGCGATGCTCCTTGCCCTTCGGTGGCCCGTCGTCACAAGCTTCTCGGCATCCATCTTGCCCCAAAGTGCACTTTAGCACGGGCAAGGCCCGACGGGCACCTTCAATGCAGACGTGGCGCTTGATGACTTCAATCCATGGACAGGCGTCCACCAGCCGCCACACTAGCCCAAAGTAGCTCCCAGGCATGGCTTCCAATGGCCACAGCCGAACTATGAGGCCCTTCATGGCCTGTTCGGCGACCTTGTGGAGCTCGACCAGCTGCTTCAGCTGGTCGCTTAGGGGCACCGGATGTCCGGCCTCAAAGACATCTTGATACCGTAACACCTTTTCCGTCGAGCTCCCTCCTTGGCGGTAGAGAACGCAGCGGCAGCATCGGAGACCACCACGGGCAGATCTGCGAATGCTCCTGGAGAGCTCCGGATTCGGGTAAGTAATAGATAATTCACTTTCACATGCTTGCTTTGCGTAAAGAATGCCTTAGCCGCCGCTATCTTCTTTAATGATTCAATTTCTTGGAGGGCTTTTTGGGCTTCGGCCTTAGCGGCTTTGGCACTCTCAAGAGCCGAGGCGAGCTCAGACTCTCGAGTCTTCGAGTCACGCTCCAAACTCTTGTGTTTTTCCACGAGAGACTGGAGCTCTTGCCGCACCTCCGCCACCCGCGCCTCCTGCTTCTCTCGCTCGGTGCGCTCATGGCCGCTTTGCTTTCGGCCATGGACACCGCTTCTGTGGTCGCCACCTCGTTCGTGGGCCCCTACAATACCCACGCTATTCTGTCATTTTTGCAACCAAATCCTTTCTATAAGGTATTACTTTAATAAGGTATTACTTACCTTCCTTGTCCTCGAGCTGCTTCTTGGCAAGGCCGAGCTCGTTCTCGGACCGCCGAGGCTCTGCTTCAATGCATTGACCTCCAGCGGTCGGTCTGTGGCAGAGGTCAAGAAATGCAGCCTGCATTCCCATGTTGACATACTTATGTTAGACTCCTGCGTATATCTTTTTAGATCCTCAGTCCGGCTTTTCTTCCCGAACACTGAACTAAGCATCAGGGGCTACTGTCTATGCGGTAATATTTTTACATATTCCAAACCTACCTCAAAGCCTGTTAGAAGGCTGGTATAGGCTTCAGTCAGCCCGCTCTTGGCGGACTGAACTTTCTGGATCACCACACTCATAATAGTGCGGTGCTCCTCGTTGATGGAGGCGCCTTTAAGCGCCTCCAGCAAGCTATCCGGTGCCTCCGGATGGACGGAGGTCACCGGCGTCGTAGTCTTACCCTTCTTACGAAGGGGCCGCTTGCCGGACTTCAGAACCACTGAAGGTTCGGTGACGGAGTCCGCACAGGCCAGACTTAGAGCCCTCCGGGTTTCGCCCCCTTTGCACCCGGAGTCCGGGAGGTCGCCTTGCGGCGCCTCCAGGACCACCTCCTCCTGGCTGGGCCCCTTTTGGGACTCCACCGCGGTGTCGTCTGCATCACGAGGGGAGGAGGCGGTCAGAAGTGAAGTGCTATTCACATCTGATGAATTCAGGGAGCCGCTCGACGAAGCGGCGAGCTCATCCTTGGGCGGGATACATGGTTATATTCGGCGTTAGAAGACACTATGCGACAAATAAAAAGCCATGAGCTATTCTGGAGTCCGGACACTTACGATCTCGCCAGGGGCTTGGCCCTTGTTGGCCACTCCTCGTCGTTGTCGGCGTTGGTGGATAAGTCCGGAGGAAGGGTCCTTCCTTTCTTGGACCCTCCGGCCTCCCCAGTTGGGGCGGCCTTCCTTTTCTTCTCTCCCCCCACTGGGGGAGAGGCTTATTTTTCCTTCTCCTCTTCCTCAGAGGAGGATTCCGCCTCAGAGTCGTCGGACGATGAGTCCAACAGCACCTGGCGCTGGGAGCTCCTTCGAGTTCCCGTGGCCTTCTTCTTGGCCTTCTTCTCCGGCACCACGTGAGGTGCCGGAGCCAGCAGCCCCGTCAATCGGGCGTCCCGGCTGGTCTTCGGCAAGGGGGCCGGACAGTTAATCTGTCCGGATGTCTTCAGCGATCTGTCAAAGGTTAGGGAGTTTTAGATCCCGCATAGAGTCAAACTACCAAAAAAGAGTCCTATAAAGGGTAAAATAACTTACCTCGCTGGCCTGACGCTGCGAGCTGAATCCGCGATCTTCGGTAGCGGAGGTGGGAGCCTCGGCGCCCTTGAACAGCACCTTCCAGGCATCTTCGTACGTAGTGTCGAAGAGCCTTTCCAGAGTTTGGTGTTGTGCCGGATCGAACTCCCACAATTTGAAGGCCCGTTGTTGGGATGGGAGAATCCGGCGGATGAGCATCACCTGGATTACGTTGACAAGCTTGAGATTCTTGTCCACCAGGTTTCGGACGCAGGTTTGGAGTCCGGACAGCTCTTCCGAATCACCCCACGTTAGGCCCTTCTCTTTCCATGATGTGAGCCGTGTGGGGAAGCCAGATCGAAATTCGGGGGCTGCCGCCCATTGATAGTCGCGCGGCTCGGTGATGTAGAACCACCCCGATTGCCACCCTTTTATGGTCTCCACAAAGGAGCCCTCGAGCCATAAGGCTTTGGCCATCTTGCCAACCATGGCACCTCCGCACTCCGCTTGGCGGCCGCCCACTACCTTCGGCTTGACATTGAAGATCTTCAGCCATAAGCCAAAGTGGGGCTGGATGCAGATGAAGGCCTCACACCCGAAGATGAACGCTGAGATGTTGAGGATGAAATTCGGGGCCAGATCGTGGAAGTCCAGGCCGTAGTAGAACATGAGCCCCCGGACAAATGGGTGAAGTGGAAAACCTAGTCCGCGGAGGAAGTGGGTGAGAAACACCACCCTCTCATGGGGCCTGGGGGTTGGAATGAGCTGCCCCTCGTCGGGGAGCCGGTGCGCGATGTCGCTGGACAAGTATCCGGCCTTCCAC
The DNA here is from genome assembly GCA_021605145.1 of Aegilops bicornis. Classification (NCBI taxonomy): domain Eukaryota; kingdom Viridiplantae; phylum Streptophyta; class Magnoliopsida; order Poales; family Poaceae; genus Aegilops; species Aegilops bicornis. Next base: position 190,668,119 of record CM038675.1, read on the forward strand.
AGCTTTTTGATGTGCCCCTCCGTGACGGAGGAGGCCATCCACCTGCCTCCCGCTCCGGACATAGTTGGAGAAGGTTGAGGTGGGGTGTGCGGACTTGGGCGCTGGAGCTTCAGTCTTGGGAAATGGATGAGCAAAGGAGGAAGAAGGCGAGGCGAAAAGGTGGGTCCTTATCCCTTATATGGACGGGACGAAGCTATCGTCCCCGCCTTGACTGGTAAAACTCGCTTATCCCCCAAGCGCCGTAATCAATGGTGCGGTTGGGTTACCCACGTCCGTATTGATGGGAATCCTGGAATAAGGGGGCACGATCTCCGCTTTGATAAGACGTGCAAAGGAAACCGCCTCGCTAAACGCGCTGAGGTGGAACAGTAAAAACGATTCGTATAAAGGCCTGGCCGTGGTGCGATATCACGCCGCGGAATACGTCAGCAGATCTGTGCAAAAGTTATTCTCTCTACGGTAGTATGTGGAACTTGTTTTGCAGAGCCGGACACTATCCTTGTGTTCAAAATCTTCTATGAAGTATTCGGAGGAGGAACCCTCCTTGCAATGCCGAAGACAATATGCACGCCGTACTCGTTGTCATTGAAGCCTGGTTCAGGGGCTACTAAGGGAGTCCTCGATTAGGGGGTGTCCGGATAGCCGAACTATCACCGTTGGCCGGACTCCTGGACTATGAAGATACAAGATTGAAGACTTCGTCCCGTGTCCGTATGGGACTTTCCTTGGCGTGCAAGGCAAGCTTGGCTATACGGATATGTAGATTTCCTACCATTGTAACCGACTCTGTGTAACCCTAACCCTATTCGGTGTCTATATAAACCGAAGGGTTTTAGTCCGTAGGACGAACAACAATCATACCATAGGCTAGCTTCTAGGGTTTAGCCTCTCTGATCTCGTGGTAGATCTACTCTTGTACTACCCATATCATAATTATTAATCAAGCAGGAGTAGGGTATTACCTCCATCGAGAGGGCCCGAACCTGGGTAAAAACATTGTGTCCCTTGTCTCCTGTTACCATCCGCCTAGACGCATAGTTCGGGACCCCCTACCCGAGATCCGCTGGTTTTGACACCGACATTGGTGCTTTCATTAAGAGTTCCTCTGTGTTGTCACCTATAGGCCCGATGGCTCCTTCAATCATCAGCAACGACGCAGTCCAGGGTGAGACTTTTCTCCCCGGACAGATCTTCATATTCGGCGGCTTTGCACTGCGGGCCAATTCGCTCGGCCATCTGGAGCAGATTGAAAGCTACGCCCCTGGCCATCAGGTCAGATTTGGAAGCCTGAACTATACGGCCGATGTCCGCGGAGATTTGATCTTCGACGGATTCGAACCACAGCCGAGCGCGCCGCACTGTCTCGATGGGTACGATCTAGCTCTGCCGCCGAACAGCGCCCTGGAGGCCGCACCAGTATCCGCTCCAACCCTTAATCCGGAGCCGGTTTCGCCGATCAAGGACGGTTGGTCGGACACCGCCTCGGGGGCTGAAATCTCCACGACGATTGAGCCAAACATCATCCATGTCCTTTGCGAAGCTTGTGACCCCCAGGTGCCGGACTCCTCTCCGGTCTCCGAACCCTCCGCGCCCTGCCAATCGAATCCGATTGGGCGCCGGTTATGGAGTTCACTGCCGCGGACATCTTTCAGCACTCGCCCTTTGGCGACATCCTGAATTCACTAAAGTCTCTCTCTTTATCGGAGAGCCTGGCGGACTACGGTCGGGAAGGTTGGGATGCGGACGACGAAGAAATTCAACGCCCACCCACCACCCACTTTGTAGCCACTGTCGATGATTTAACCGACATGCTCGACTTCGACCAAGACATCGACAAGATGGACGGCGATCTTTGGAGACGACCAAGAACCAGCGCCTATAGGGCACTGGAAGGCCACCACGTCATACGACATATACATGGTGGACATCCCAAAATATGGGAACGGCGATGGAACAACGGACGATGACCCCTCCAAGAAGCAGCCCAAGCGCCGGCGTCAGCGGCGCCGCTCTAAATCCCGCCACAGCAAAAACGGTGATTCCGGCATGGGAGATAACAACACCCCAGACAGTGCCGAAGACAACCCCCTCAAGCAGGATTCAGCACAGGAGGAGGGAGAAGCCAGCCCTCATGATAGAGCGGTAGAGAGGGAGGTGGAGGACAATAATTATATGCCTCCCTCCGAAGATGAGGCAAGCCTCGACGACGACGAATTTTTCATGCCTGAGGATCCCGCCGAACAGGAGCATTTCAAACGCAGGCTTATGGCCACGGCAAGCAGCCTCAAGAAAAAGTAGCAGCAGCTTAGAGCTGACCAAGACTTGCTAGCTGACAGATGGACTGAAGTCCTTGCAGCCGAAGAGTATGAACTCGAACGCCTCCAAGAGATACCTGAAACGCACGCTGCTACCCCAATTAGAGGAAGCAGCACCCAAACCTACATCACCAGCGCATGATGCGGCCGACCCGGCCACCCGCGGTCAGCATGACAGAGGCCTCTAGACCCTCCATTCAAGCCGCACCCCGGCGCCGCTCGACCAAGGCACGGGGAAACGCGCCAGACCTGCGAGACATATTGGAGGACAAGGCAAGGCAAACAAGATCGATCTACGGATTGCGTGGGCGCCCCACGACACGTGATGATAACCGTCACGCCGGATACAGCAACTCCGGCCGGGCCGAACACGATGAGACAAAGCTCATTTGAGCTGCGTCGTGATATAGCCCAATCTGAGGCGCCAAGACACACACAATGCTTCACGATGAAGTGATGGATCATCAAATCCCGAGGGTTTCAAACCCGTAAACATCGAATCATACGATGGCACAACAGATCCTGCGGTTTGGATCGAGGACTACCTCCTCCATATCCACATGGCCCGCGGTGATGATCTACACGCCATCAAATACCTCCCACTCAAGCTTAAAGGACCAGCTCGGCATTGGCTTAACAGCTTGCGGCCAGAATCAATTGGTTGTTGGGAGGACCCGGAAGCCGCATTCCTTGATAACTTCCAGGGCACATATGTGCGACCACCAGACGCCGATGACCTCAGCCACATAATTCAGCAGCGGAAGAATCGGCCGGACAATTACGGACACGGTTCCTAACAAAGAAAAATCAAATCGTTGATTGTCCGGATGCAGAGGCCCTTCCAGCCTTCAAACATAACGTCCATGACGAGTGGCTTGCCCGCACCTAGGACAGAAAAGCCGAAATCCATAGCAGCCCTTTAACGCTCATGACCCGCTTTATGCGGAGAGGACAGTGGCTAGCTCGTAGTAACAACTTGACCAAAACCCCGGTAGTTCGAATACCAAGGACAGCAATGGCAGGTCGGCGTCGCAACAAGAACAAGCGCCGCATTAACGGTGATAATGCTGAAGATACGGTAGCCAATGCCGGATTCAGAGGCTCTAAACCCGTCGCCGGAAAAAGCCGTTCAAAAGAAATAGTCGAGGCCCGTCAATCTGGACCAAATACTCGATCGCTCGTGCCAAATACATGGCACCCCGAAAAACCAGCCAACCACAAAGAACAGGATTGTTGGGTCTTCAAATAGGCAGGCAAGTTAAATGCCGAACTCAATGACAAGGGGCTGCATAGCGATGACGAGGAGGAGCCCTGGCCGCCGAACAATAGAGGACAGAAGGGCTTTCCCACACAAGTGCGGACGGTGAACATGATATACGCAACCTACATACCCAAAAGGGAGCGGAAGCGCGCACTAAGGGACGTATACGCGATGGAGCCAGTCGCCCCGAAGTTCAACCCATGGTCTTCCTGCCCGATCACCTTCGATCGAAGGGACCACCCCACTAGCATCCGTCACGGCGGTTTCTCCGCAGTGGTTCTTGACCCAATTATTGACGGATTTCACCTCACCAGAGTCCTGATGGACGGCGGCAGCAGCCTGAACCTGATTTATCAGGATACAGTGCGCAAAATGGGAATAGACCCGTCAAGGATCAAACCCACAAAGACGACCTTTAAAGGCGTCATTCCAGGTGTAGAGGCAAACTGCACAGGCTCCGTTACACTTGAAGTGGTCTTCGGATCCCAGGATAACTTCCGGAGTGAGGAGTTAATCTTCGACATAGCCCCGTTCCGCAGCGGCTATCACGCACTGCTCGGACGAACCGCATTCGCAAAATTCAATGCGGTGCCGCACTACGCATACCTCAAACTCAAGATGCCAGGCCCTTGAGGCGTAATCACGGTCAATGGAAACACCGAACGCTCCCTCCGAACGGAGGAGCATACGGCCGCCCTTGCGGCAGAAGTGCAGAACATCCTCTTAAGGCAATTCTCCAGTCCGGCCAATAAACAATCGTGCACTGTCAAGCGCGCCCGGAGTAACCTACAACAAGACCGCCTGGCACGTTCCAAACAAGCGTAACAATGCAGCCCCAACCCCAGTCCTCGCGAACTCGCGAAGCCAGTACTATGCGCACGTAATTGCGCTATGAAGCACCATGGGCATAGGGGACGGGCCACGATCACGGCATGCCCAGAATGCGGCTAGACCGCACTAGGGGCTCCCGTTTGTGTCATTCCTTTTTTTTCTTCCTTTTACTTTCAGGACTCTGTTCTCCAGAAGCCCTGTCCGGCATTCGCGTCGAATACAACGATGCAACATCCAGGGAAGCAGAAAACTGCGTCGAGTGTCCAGGTGGTCTCTATTACGAGCAGTATACCTGTTTTACATACCACACCGCAAACTTACTCCTGGAAGGGGGACATGTCAAAAGTCCCGTACTTTACTTATCGCACAATTTGTATCGTTCTGCTTTTATTTGCAGTTTCTTTTGAATAACCAATATATAGCTCTTGCCTATTATTGCATTCTTTCCCATTATATATGTTCATTTATGACATTGCGCAACTGTACAATTTGGTACGGCCAATACACCGAGGGCTTATGTACCTCAAAAACATGGTGTGACAAGTCTGAACACTTTCACAAGTGCGGCACCCGAACTTATAGCATTATATGCATCGGCTCGAATCATGTCTTGGGTCAATAGTTGGGTTTGCCCGGCTCCCATGTTTTGGTACCTTACGTTCCGTTATATCGGCTAAGGTAGCGCTGGGAGAACCACTGCGATTGTGCCCCGGTTGAGCTGGGTTGAGCACCTTAGTGGAGAAAGATAAAACTAACCGTCATGATAAGGCGAGAGCCGGTCGCTGTTTGAGAGGTTGTTTCGGGTCCCTAAAGACTTATGCCGCTTAGAGCGAGGAGTCGGCATTGTCCGACCAAGGCGTGGATAGCGCCCCGAACTCGGTCTTCCGAATACTAGGGGCTTCGCCGAAATTTAAAATTATAGAATTCTATGGCTAAGTAAGAGTGTTCAAGCACTATAAGTCCGGTTGCCTTGTTCGTTGCTTTGAGCGCCTCCCTCGAAGGACCCAAGAATGGGAACAAGAGCGCTCAAGTTTATCCCGAACACCCCCAGCACTCCTGGCATGGGGGCTGAAGCCAACGACTTGCCATCACTCAAATTTGATAAACGGCCGCACAGAAGGTAATATTTTAAATTCACAAGCGTTGCTTAGCGCATATGAACAAGTTTTCAGCGTACAAGATAACAAATGCGAGTCTATTAAAAAATTACATCTACGAGCATTCACCCGCTTATAAGGCGGGCACCCTTCATGACGCCCTCATAGTACATTTCGGGCTTGCGATGCTCCTTGCCCTTCGGTGGCCCGTCTGGTCACAAGCTTCAAGAAAGATCCAGCTTGTCCCAGTGCACTTTAGCACGGGCAAGGGACCGACGGGCACCTTCAATGCAGACGGAGCGCTTGATGACCTCAATCCATGGACAGGCGTCCACCAGCCGCCGCACTAGCCCAAATTAGCTCCCAGGCATGGCTTCCAATGGCCACAGCCGAACTATGAGGCCCTTCATGGCCTGTTCGTCGACCTTGTGGAGCTCGACCAGCTGCTTCAGCTGGTCGCTTAGGGGCACCGGATGTCCGGCCTCGATATCGAGACCAGAACACCTTTTCCGTCGAGCTCCCCTCCTTGGCGCGGTAGAACGCGGCAGCATCGCATACACTACGGGCAGATCTGCGAATGCTCCTGGAGAGCTCCGGATTCGGGTAAGTAATAGATAATTCACTTTCACATGCTTGCTTTGCATAAAGAATGCCTTAGCCGCCGCTATCTTCTTTAATGATTCAATTTCTTGGAGGGCTTTTTGGGCTTCGGCCTTAGCGGCTTCGGCACTCTCAAGAGCCGAGGCGAGCCTCGAGACTCGAGTCTTCGAGTCACGCCCAAACTCTCGTGTTTTTCCACGAGAGCCTGGAGCTCTTGCCGCACCTCCGCCACCCGCGCCTCCTGCTTCTCTCGCTCGGTGCGCTCCGCGGGCCGCTTTGCTTTCGGCCGTGGACACCGCTTCCTTCAGGGTCGCCACCTGCTCGTGGCCCCTACAATACCCACGCTATTCCTGTCATTTTTTGCAACCAAATCCTTTCTATAAGGTATTACTTTAATAAGGTATTACTTACCTTCCTTGTCCTCGAGCTACTTCTTGGCAAGGCCGAGCTCGTTCTCGGACCGCTCGAGGCTCTGCTTCAATGCATTGACCTCCATGATCGGTCTGGGCAGAGGTCGGCAGCAGCCTTTGCATTCCCATGTTGACATACTTATGTTAGACTCCTGCGTATATCTTTTAGATCCTCAGTCCGGCTTTTCTTCGAACACCGAACTAAGCATCGTGGGCTACTGTCTATGCGGTAATATTTTACATATTCTAAACCTACCTCAAAGCCCGTTAGAAGGCTGGTACAGGCTTGACCAGCCCGCTCTTGGCGGATCGAACTTTCTGGATCACCACACTCATAACAAAGGCGGTGCTCCTCGTTGATGGAGGCGCCTTTAAGCGCCTCAAAGAAGCTATCCGGTGCCTCCGGATGGACGGAGGTCACCGGCGTCGTAGTCTTACCCTTCTTCTGAAGGGGCCGCTTGCGGACTTAAGAACCAGAAGGTTCCAAGACGGAGTCCGCACAGGGCGGACTTAGAGCCCTCCGGGTTTCGCCTTTGCACCCGGAGTCCGGGAGGTCGCCAGGCGCCTCCAGACCACCTCCTCCTGGCTGGGCCCCTTTTGGGACTCCACCGCGGTGTCGTCTCAAGGCCACGAGGGAGGCGGTCGGAAGTGAAGTGCTATTCACATCCGACGAATTCAGGGAGCCGCTCGACGAAGCGGCGAGCTCATCCTTGGGTGGGCTACATGGTTATATTCGGCGTTAGAAGACACTATGCGACAAATAAAAAGCCATAAGCTATTCTGGAGTCCGGACACTTACGATCTCGCCAGGGGCTTGGCCCTTGTTGGCCACTCCTCCTCGTCGTTGTCGGCGTTGGTGGAGAAGTCCGGAGGAAGGGTCCTTCCTTTCTTGGACCCTCCGGCCTCCCTAGTTGGGGCAGCCTTCCTATTCTTCTCTCCCCCCACTGGGGGAGAGGCTTCTTTTTCCTCCTCCTCTTCCTCAGAGGAGGATTCCGCCTCAGAGTCATCGGACGATGAGTCCAATAGCACCTGGCGCTGGGAGCTCCTTCGAGTTCCCGTGGCCTTCTTCTCCGGCACCACGTGAGGTGCCGGAGCCAGCAGCCCCGTCAATGGGGCGTCCGCTGGGTCTTCTGGCAAGGGGGACGGACAGTTAATCTGTCCGGATGTCTTCAGCCAGTCCTGTCAAAGGTTAGGGAGTTTTAGATCCCGCATAGAGTCAAACTACCAAAAAAGAGTCCTATAAAGGGTAAAATAACTTACCTCGCTGGCCTGACGCTGCGAGCTGAATCAGCGATCTTCGGTAGCGGATGTGGGAGCCTCGGCGCCCTTGAACAACACCTTCCAGGCATCTTCGTACGTAGTGTCGAAGAGCCTTTCCAGAGTTTGGTGTTGTGCTGGATCGAACTCCCACAATTTGAAGGCCCGTTGTTGGCATGGGAGAATCCGGCGGATGAGCATCACCTGGATTACGTTGACAAGCTTGAGATTCTTGTCCACCAGGTTTCGGACGCAGGTTTGGAGTCCGGACAGCTCTTCCGAATCACCCCACGTCAGGCCCGTCTCTTTCCATGATGTGAGCCGTGTGGGGAAGCCAGATCGAAATTCGGGGGCCGCCGCCCATTGAGAGTCGCGCGGCTCGGTGATGTAGAACCACCCCGATTGCCACCCCTTTATGGTCTCCACAAAGGAGCCCTCGAGCCATAAGGCTTTGGCCATCTTGCCAACCATGGCACCTCCGCACTCCGCTTGGCGGCCGCCCACTACCTTCGGCTTGACATTGAAGATCTTCAGCCATAAGCCAAAGTGGGGATGGATGCAGATGAAGGCCTCGCACACGACGATGAACGCTGAGATGTTGAGGATAAAATTCGGGGCCAGATCATGGAAGTCCAGGCCGTAGTAGAACATGAGCCCCCGGACAAATGGGTGAAGTGGAAAACCTAGTCCATGGAGGAAGTGGGTGAGGAACACCACCCTCTCATGGGGCCTGGGGTTGGAATGAGCTGCCCCTCGGCGGGGAGCCGTGCGCGATGTCGCTGGACAAGTATCCGCCTTCCGCAGCTTTTGATGTGCCCCTCCGTGACGGAGGAGGCCATCCACTTGCCTCCCGCTCGGACATAGTTGGAGAAGGTTGAGGTGGGATGTGCGGACTTGGGCGGCTGGAGCTCGAGTCTTGTGAAATGGATGAGCAAAGAAGGAAGAAGGCGTAGGTGAAAAGGTGGGTCCTTATCCCCTTATATGGACGGACAAAGCTATGCGTCCCCCGCCAGCGTGGTAAAACTCGCTTATCCCCCAAGCGCCGTAATCAATGGCGCGGTTGGGTTACCCACGTCCGTATTGATGGGAATCCCGGAATAAGGGGGCACGATCTCCGCTTTGATAAGACGTGCCAAGGAAACCGCCTCGCTAAACGCGCTGAGGTGGAACAGTAAAAACGATTCGTATAAAGGCCTGGCCATGGTGCGATGTCACGCCATGGAATACGTCAGCAGATCTGTGCAAAGGTTATTCTCTCTACGGTAGTATGTGGAACTTGTTTTGCAGAGCCGGACACTATCCATGTGTTCAAAATCTTCTATGAAGTATTCGGAGGAGGAACCCGCCTTGCAATGTCGAAGACAATATGCACGCCGGACTCGTCGTCATTGAAGCCTGGTTCAGGGGCTACTGAGGGAGTCCTGGATTAGGGGGTGTCCGGATAGCCGAACTATCACCGTTGGCCGGACTCTGGACTATAAAGATACAAGATTGAAGACTTCGTCCGTGTCCGGATGAGACTTTCCTTGGCGTGGAAGGCAAGCTTGGCGACACGGATATGTAGATTTCCTACCATTGTAACCGACTCATGTAACCCTAACCCTATTCGGTGTCTATATAAATCGAAGGGTTTTAGTCCGTAGGACGAACAACAATCATACCATAGGCTAGCTTCTAGGGTTTAGCCTCTCAGATCTCGTGGTAGATCTACTCTTGTACTACCCATATCATCAATATTAATCAAGCAGGAGTAGGGTATTACCTCCCTCGAGAGGGCCCGAACCTGGGTAAAAACATCGTGTCCCTTGTCTCCTGTTACCATCCGCCTAGACGCACAGTTCAGGACCCCCTACCCGAGATCTGCCGGTTTTGACACCGACACCGGCCACCTAGTGCTCTTGGATATTGGTGATGCACTGGTCGAAGGGGGTAAGAGGACAGTGCGGCGGCGGGCGAGGCGGAGCCATCGGAGGAGAGGAGAGGGTGGGGCGGTGAGGCAGAGAGGAGCGGTGGGAACAGTGAAGGCGAGGCGGTCATAGGAGAGTGGGGGAGTTATGAGACGTCCCCTCTATCTCCCGCACTGCCCGAGGCATGCGGCCACCTCGCACGTGTGTCCGTGCACAGCCAGATGAGGGAGTCCTGGACTAAGGGGTCCTCGGGCGTTCGGCCTGCTATCCTTTGGGCTGGACTGATGGGCTGTGAAGACATGAAGAGCGAAGGTTGTACCCGTGTCCAGATTGGACTCTACTTGGCGTGGAAGGCAAGCTTGGCAACCGACTATGTAGATTCCTCTGATGAAACCGACTCCATGTAACCCTAGATCTCTCCGGTGTCTATATAAACCGGAGAGCATAGTCCGGATGGACATATACACATTACATAGTCATACAGGCTAGACTTCTAGGGTTTAGCCATTACGATTTCGTGGTAGATCAACTCTTGTAACACTCATATTCATCAAGATCAATCAAGCAGGAAGTAGGGTATTACCTCCATAGAGAGGGCCCGAACCTGGGTAAGCATCGTGTCCCCCGTCTCCTGTTACCATCGATCCTAGACGCACAGTTCGGGACCACCTACCCGAGATCCGCCGGTTTTGACACCGACACCATGCTCGCGAGAAACTGCCGATTTGGCAGTTTCCGCCAGGCCTGGCTCAGGCCTGCTTTAAGTTTCATGCGGACCACGAATCGCATGCAGCCCAGCCAACCAAACAGGCCACACACATCCTGCCTGGGCCTAGTTGGGCTGCATGCGGGCAACCAAACACACCCCTTATGCATGTACTACTCACCCGGATCGACCATGTGAACATGGCGACACTGATTGCTACTCCAAGCAGGATTCAGGAGAAATTTTTCAATGGCGATGCCATAGATTCCAGTCCTGGCGGTGAAAGCCATCGATGTTATCACTGCGGCCTTTGGTCGGCGCTGGATCGCGGCACGTCAGGGGCTGTGCACGGCTCGGCTGCACGTCCACGCGCTTCTGCGGCTCCCGACGCGGAGCCTGTGGCACGACTTCAACACCTGCAGCGCATGCGACCTCACATGTCAGTGTGTGACTTGTAGTTGGTCTTGTTGTATCTCGGCCCTGTAGCGACCAAGACAATAGCTCTTCGTAGATCGGTGGCGTTCGCAAACCCCGCCCAACCAGCGGTTTTATTCGGCGTGGACTCGTACAGTTGCAAAATCCCCTCAGTGGATGGAACGGGAAAACAAGGATAAAAAATCCTATCTCTTTGGTGATTTTGTATATCAACCCTCGGTTCCTATGCAAATCAAAGTCCTTGCACTTTCTGGATTAGCCCTTAGGCTTATCCAAACTTGCTGATAGGCCCTCAGGCTTATTGAAGATTATAGATGAGCAATCAGGCTCATGGGACTTTGTAGTTTAGCCCTCGGGCTTGCAATTTTTAGCATTTTCACCACACGGTTATTTTTATTTGCATTTTATGCCTTAGGCTTCAGAGCAAATATACATGATAGACCATCATGTCTTGCTGAATTGCATAATAATTCATTATGCATCATTTTACATCATGTAAAATGAGCGTTTGAGGCCCCCAAGACCTCATATATATTGCACAAGTATGTTTATACTTCTGCATTTATTTGTATTACATGAGTAATATTGTTGCAAAGCAATATATTGTTTCCATTATGGTCATAGAATATGGAACTTGCTTGCAAATTTGGAAATAGAAGCTAGTGAAGTGTATGACACTGTCTGACTATGTCAAATTTACATTTGTCAAAAGGAATTGACAAATGGCACCTACTGCTTAATTGCAGATTATCCAATATTATTGTGAGGTCTACATTGTGTCATTTTGACATAATGACTAAGTTCAATTTTGCACACAACTTATGGATTGCATTATGGCAACGAATTAATTTCATTCACAACTGCGGGGTCTACACCACCATCTAGTGATTACCTTCAATGTGTTTTAATTAACACAAGGTTGTGAGAAGCTCCATAAGAGTGAGGTCTACACTGCTTAATAAGTGATTATCTCCAGGTGTTCAAAGCAAAAGTTAAGGCACAAAACTTATGACATAGCCATTATGAGGCCTACATTGTTGGTGCCTACCTTCATGATGCTTTTACAAATATTTATCAATTTCATAGCATTTGGCATTCATTGTGACTACAGTGTCACATACTCTATCAGGAGAGGAATCCAAGGCATTCATGGCGACTATGTCGCATATTGTGCTATGAAGAGAACTATGCAAAATGCTTGCATATTTTGGTGATTATATTCCATGAGTACACAAATTATGAGATGTAAGCATAGCAACGAATTAGATTTCGTGCACAGATGAGAGGTTTCTGCCACTTCATGGTAAATACCTTCCATGCATACACAACTTATGAGACGCCATCATAGCTATGAATTAAGTTCCAGGCACAACTGAGAGGTTTACGCCATTTTACGGCGACTACCTTCATGTGTTATAAATAACGTAAGGTTGTGGAGGCTACGATCAATGGGAATTGTCCATAACAGTGAGGCACCACTAGGTGGTCGGCTACCTCTACGTGTTTTAAGGTAATTAAAGGCTTGTCCCTTTTGAGGTGACTACCTTTAATTTCAAGATCCACACCACATTGTGGTGTTCTCCTGGAAGGCTTGCACTTTGGGTCAGTAACAATCACCATGACCATGATTATGCTTAGCATAGCTTTTCATCCTACTTAATTTACTGAAGGTAAATTAATGCATGCGTATGTCATACATCATATGGCTGGCCTTTTTGAAAGGAAATGCGATGAGATGACATTTGGTGGGAGTAACTATTTAACATGGGTCATGGATATTAAAGATTTTGTCGACCTGGGGCCTTGTTGCCACAGAAACTCCACCTACAGAAAATGTTATGGCTATTTATAAATATCTAAGAATATGCATATTTGCATTTATGTGTCATCATAATGTCTCGGTTCTCAAACTGAGTATGTAACGGATGATGAATATCCATTTTCCCTTTGAGCCTTCATTGAGGCGAGATATATTGTTATAAGCATCACATGAATGATTATTCATTCGTTTTCAGGACTTCGAGTCCGTTGAGCTTTATAATTCTGTTGTCTATAAATCAACACTATGTTGAGATTATGTGATAAGGCGACTTCAAATGCATATCTGACTTTAAGTCCTCACTACACTTTACATTCTCCTAGGATGGTAAACAAAAGTATCATCTTTGTTTCAGGTTGCAATGCCTGAAATTCATGCTAGTGCTCTTAGTACTAAGCAATAGTGGTTAGAGAACCATGAGGAGTTGAATGTATAGTGAAGAAAAAATGGCAAACAGAAATGGAGTGTATACCTCAAAAGGAATGGATCATTTAATCTAAATGATCATATTGACAACTTTCAAGTTTTTCAAAGTGGTGGTTGTACGAAATGTCATACCAATGATTACCAATTGGTCAAGTATTGGGTTGAATCATACAATCACCTCACTTGAGGCAAACGATTTTAATGGGACAAGTTTGAAGTTCTGCTTCAAAAGGAAACAACCAGAAAATATGTTGGCATGATAGAAGGAGAATGGACTCCTCTATATTGTCGATATGCTTGTGGAATGATATTCCAAGATATTTTGGAGATCTCATGTCTCCTAGTTATCCCTAAATATCATTAGCCTATAATTGTACTACTACATGTAGTATAAATTGCAACCTCTTGTCCCTCAGACATGATAGTTGAGGAAATTGAGTGTATGAATCAGTTCATACTCAATCTCGTTGCATACATAATGATTTTTCCTCCTTTATCATCATTGGTATTGGACGATTAGAGAAATTATTGACAATTCTGTTGGTCACAACTTGACTAGTTGCAATATTCCTAACAATCATCAGATTGTTTTGTGCACTACATATGACATTGGGGAATTAATTTTAAGGCTCTCTCACCTTAAAATTTGAAATGAGCCAGCCAGTACTCTTGATTGCATTCAAGAATATGTTTGGATTATTCAACCATTATCTGGGTTATGCTGGTACTTCATAGTGTTCATAGACGCATCTAGAAGATGGTCTTAGATGTGTATTCCACACAAAACCATGTGTTTGCTGAATTAATTGCTCAAATTGATGAATTTAGAGCAAATTGTCCTAACGTGGGATAATTCCATTGGAATGGAAATGTTGTTGAAGTTGATTCACGAGCATTCAATTGTTATATTCAGTATATAGTACATAACCAGAATGGTTTGACTTGATCTCTTATGAAAGAGATTCAATATTGCATAGCCAATGTTACAGAATTGTGATTTACCAATATTTCATTGATGGTAACATGCGGCCTCACACTTCGCATATTTGTTCTAAATGAGATCAAATGATACTGCACCCCCTTGCAGTTTGTACGTGGAAATAACTGAAGTATTTCCCATCTGTGGTAACTCGATCATATAAAGATATCACCACCCCAGCGTACATCATGGGCCTTCACATATGGTTGGGATCTATGTGAGGAATAACTATGGTATGTTCATTAATCTGCCGCATACCTTAACCATAGCAAGGGAGTTATTTGCATCCCATACGCTGATTGCTTTTGCAATAAGAAAATTTTCTGGCATTAGGGGGAGATGAGTACCACAGAGAATGCCAGGAAATGGATAAGAAATATCATAGACATTTTTTCCACGTACTTAAGAATCTGAAATGTAGGTTCAGGTTATGAGAAATTTGCAATATATTGCAAATAATCTGCCAAGTATATTTACTGATGACAAAGGTGTCACTATTCTCAAGTACCAGAACGAGTGGAGGTACCTAATAAACCACTCGTCTCCCTATATGAGAGCAAGAGGGGGAGAATTCTAGTCGCATGAGATTAAGTTCTCATATGTTTCAGCGAAAATAGAGGAAATTGACCCCTCGATCAGTAAATATGATTCAACCTCAGGTTGAATGACACCTGAGGGATGCGTAGCATCCAAACTCCAACACATATATGTACACATTTTTAGGTGTTGGGAAATTGAAACACCTTGACTCCGTTGTTGTGGGAAATACAAGGAGTTAAGAGGCGTAATAAGAATTCACAATGATATTGATTCATGAGAACCGTATATGAGAAAGTCTACATATATCGACATAAAATTCTTCTCGATAATTGCTAGAATCCTTTTGGACCCTGAACCAAATCCATGGATACTGTTCTTGCACTTATATTGGTTCAAATGAAAGGAAGCAATTAAGGAAGAGTGGCACTCGCTCATCGAAAGAGAGGTATTTACCATTGTAAAACCTGCTCCTCATAAATATCTTTCAGATGGAAGAGAAGTGAATTTTCGGTTAGAAACGAAAATAAATGAGGTGGTGAGAAAGCGAGGCTTGTAGCAAAAGGGTTTTTCGCAGAGACCTGACATCGGTTATGATGTAGCATACCTTCTTGGTATGTGTGGAATTATGTTTTGATACTGAATGTTAATGGCAGTACAGATCCATACGGTTGATATATGTAATGTCTACATACTCTCACGGGTCAATATTTTGGATGTATATGTTGAAGTCATTAAATGACTTGATATTATGAATCCAAAGGTAAATCACAACATGCATATGTGGAACTTCTAAAGTCATTCTATGACTTGAAATAGTCAAAGAATTGTGTGGTGCAACTAACTAAGTGAGTTATTCCTTGACAAGGATTACTCTCATACTAATGATTGTTGACATGTATTCATGAAGAAATCCCGGATTGGATTTTACATCACCTTAATTTTGTGGTGTTGATGATCTTATCATCAAATCTTCTATCTTCTATTATCTATTATATACTTAAAACGATAGAAAACGAGTGGTGGAGATTTAAAATTATAGAGTTATGATCAATGAACGGCAGGGATTCGTTGACCATAACTTTTGCAAGGCAGCGTATAGGCAAAAGGAGTCCATATAATCAGCTAAAACAAAG
This sequence comes from Aegilops bicornis, assembly GCA_021605145.1. NCBI lineage: Eukaryota > Viridiplantae > Streptophyta > Magnoliopsida > Poales > Poaceae > Aegilops > Aegilops bicornis. Next base: position 190,683,835 of record CM038675.1, read on the forward strand.
GAGTCTGTGAGTTAAAAAAAAGGAGTCCATAGTCCATACGCCTGACTATTCCATCTGCAAGGCCAGCCTATAGTCAATGCGTAAGAAAGGCCAGCGATAGGCAAAGCGTAGCATTTAGGCAAAAGGTGGCCAGTTTTTTTTTGGCTGGAAAAAGGAGTCCATATAGTCAGCTAAAGAAAAGGAGTCCATCATCCATACGCCAAGACTGTTCCATCGGCAAGGCCAACGTATAGTTGATTCGATTTGTAAAAAAACAAGTGTATACATCGTGCCGACCTATTCCGTGTAGACACAAGACAGATTGCAAAAAAGAAAAAGTGACATTACATCACAATGGCACTACGCAGGTTTGAGTGCATCTCCAAATCTTCACTTTACCAAAAGGAAAAACCAATTCTCAAAAAAAATATCTTCACTTTCACTCCATTCCACGCTGGAGGCAAGACACTCTGTAGCTCATACGTGCATAGGCATGTTATAACAGGAAACTCGGCGGGAGTACATCATAGTAATAAGTAAGTCAAGGGAAAGTGGAATATTGGTTACAAATAACATGTTTTTTTTGCACGATTACAAAATATCTAGGTTGACACATGTTCAAGAAAATATCATGATTTTTTTGGGAGAAAAATATAACATGGTTGATGGAATGGAATGGTTGAGCAACAAGTCAGAGTGTACACACGTGAAAATACGGGGAAAAAGACCCTTGCAAGTGGACAAATATATGTGCGATGATTAAACTAAATTTAAAAACATCCAAAATATTTATAAAAAGAAATGGAGCATTATGACGTACATGTATTATTTAGTTCCTTTGTCAAATACATCCACATTATGAGAATTTAAGGTGAGCCTATTTTATTAGTTTTTGATGAATGCACATTATTAACTTTATATTTCATTGTGACATTAGGTTTTGGCCGGAAAGTTTCTTAAATTTTGTGGGTAGAAGACATACACAAAATGAACAGAAGAACAAGAAAATGGAAGGCTAAAAAGGAATCCAACCAGAATCTTTGTAGATTGGCATGACATGTGCGTAGCACAAGATTACTGCTTTTTTGTTTCAACATGCCAAATCTTATGCCAATAACTTACCGTACCCAATAAAACAACAACAAATTATTACCTCATCACCGTGCAAAAAAAGTGTTTTCTCACGATATACATATTGACTATAATGTTTTTATTCCAAAGATGTATCAAGGATAATTGCCACATAGGTTAGTCAATAAAATAAAAACATTTTGCATGTCCGCAGTTAAGTTACTGAAAACAATGACAAATGATGAGAAATGAGATTCCACATTGTGTATTCGATAATAAGTTTTTTCATATTATTGCATGCCTTCTCATAGGTAAGCAAAACATATGGGAAATCTAGCCGCGCAAATGCGCGGGTCGCCCTGCTAGTTCTATATAATACATGAGATACACACAACCATGTTAAGACGGATATTTGGGTTAAACTAAATTATGCTAAGTTTATGACTTGAGCATATCCCCTTAAGATATCAGTCTTCATATATCCAGAAGTATTGGAAAAGTTCAATATGGATATATTATATAAAAGACACATATGGTCATATTATACCTAATATAGGATACAAATCCTTGAGACATATGGGAGGTGGTGAAGTGATAGTGGGACATGAAGTGCCATATCTAAATACCATTAAAGCACTCATATATCTTGCAAAATATGCCAGACCTGGCACTATAGTTTTTGGTAATTTATTGAGAGTGCAATTCCCCAAAAGGTACAAGGTTTGTGTAAGGAATATCCTTAGATATATCTAGGGCACAAAGGGTATTGATCAATTGCATCTGGAAAATCAAGATCAAACTATTGTTTGATATATTGATAGTGGCTAATTATCTGATCCCACAATGCCATATCAAAGACTGGGTTTGTTGGAAGAGTATTTTGAGGGAAGTCTTCGGAATTGACTCTAAACGAGTCCTTCCAGTGACCATTCTATTTTACTTAGCATCACAAAATATGGATGACTTCATAGAATGATTAGCCACATGTGTAATCATGTGGAGATTATCGTTATCTATCAAGATAATGTAACTTGTATTGCTTACGGGTTATATTTGATATTCACAATATCTCTACCAATGTTTATATTATAGGACTAGGTTCGTGGAATTGGTATGAGACAACCTTGAGGTTTGCAAAGTTCAGGGGGAGTAAAATCCCAAGTTATAACCCATTGGTGATCTTCAGATCACTCATATTGTACTCCTTTTCCCTTTATGAGTTTTCCATAATGGTTTCTTATATAAGGTTTTTAAAGAGACAATATAAATACAAGTGCGGATATATGCCATATTGGTTTCTACTTATATTTTTCCCACTTGGTTTAAAGGAGTTTTCGATGACATATACTATAAGGTTTCTCCTCAATTTTTCCCACGGGTTTTTTTTGGAGTTTTCGGTTTGCAATATACATATGACGAATTGATCAAGGGGGAGTGTTGAGAAATAAACATGTGATCAATTGTATGGGAGGGATGTCTCTCATAAGGTGTCTGTTGTGGAAGAGGTACCCACGAATATTGGCATTAGTCCTTAGTCCAATTGTGGACGGATTTTCAACTCACTAAAGTGCTCATGGACGGCGGCAGCGGATTAAACCTCATTTACGAGGAAACTCTTCACAAAATGGAAATAGACTGGAACCGCATTGAGGAAAGCAGCACAACCTTTAGAGGAATCATCCCCTGTCGGGAGGCACGTGATATAATGATCATGCATGAGGACCATTTTGAGCGGCACGGATGTACACGTCTCCCGAGTTGAAGGCGTTAAATGCCTCTTGAGAGAAACAAGCATCACGGAGTACGGCCTGGCGACGCATGTGATTCATGGCGCTCTCAACTTCAGAATTTGTAGCGGATATTTTATCCGCATCCTCTGTAGGAGGAACGTCCGACGCGTGCCTCGCCTCCGTGTCCGGCCCTGGAGCCCGGCTAGTGGAGGCGTGATCGGCGACTTCTGGAAAACATGGGTGTTATTATGTTTTCAAAGACAACACCCACAGAGCGAGGTTTTATATCATACCTCCGCGCCGGCGTCTCAGTCCGAACCGCTTTCCTTTTCAGCCTGCCTGGCCTCGGTACCCCTTCTTGGCAACTCTCCACGGGCTCGGCATGGTGTCCGGAGGACCTTCCCTGTAAGACACCGTACAGATACGGTAGATGAGGTGCGTGGAAAGGGATACTTCTCAAAGGTTGGGCCCTTGGTCTCGCTTACCTGCGAGGCACGGAATAGCCCCGGATAGTCGGTTGTAATAGCCACCATGGCCTCATCATGGCTTAATTGATAAAATATCCTATCGATCAGCTCCACGAATATGTCCGGATCCGCTTGAAGGCCGGGGTCGAGGTACCGTTCAGGTTCCTCTGGTTGTGGAGGTGGGTTGTTGATCTCCCTTACTGCCTTACGCAGCTCCTGCGGTGAACGGGCCAAATAAGATATTTATTGCGGAAATGCAGAAGGGAAGGACATGAAAAGTGGTAGCTTACCCAGCTCGGAGGATTCTACATGGAGAATCTGTCCCGCGGCTTGATGCGGAGGAACTCCTCTTCCTCTCCCTTGTACAGACCGGACATAACTTTTGCCAGAGCGGCAACTGAGTCCGACCCCTTATGGCCGCAGCGGGTGGCATCGTCTTCCCCGATAAAATGCCACATAGGGCGGCCTCGATATTGAAGCGGTTGCACTCCTCGCATAATGCATATTGACATAACCTCGGTTGTAGTCAGTCCTGATTGAGCCAGCACCTTTATTCGGCCCATCAGGTAAGAAACGTCTCTATCATCTTCCTCCTGAGGGCTCCTTGGTCGCCAGCTTAGGCGCTTCTTCAGAGGAGCATTATTAAACTTAGGAAGTCCAATCCGAATAGGATTCGGAAGAGGGACGTCCTCTATAAAGAACCACTCTGAAGGCCAGTCTTCGGACGTCTTCTTCGGGGTACCGGATAGGTATCCGGTCCCGGCGATGCGCCATATTTCGGCTCCGCCCACTTGAAATATTGAGCCCCTCTGTGTACGGGGCACAAGGCAGAATAGCCTTTTCCACAGCGCGAAATGAGCCTTGCAGCCCAGAAACAGCTCGCAAAGGGCCACATAACCAGCGATGTGCAATATGGAGGCAGGGGTGAGATTATGCAATTGGGGGCCATAAAACTCCAGGAGCCCTCGTAGGAATGGATGGATTGGAAATCCGAGTCCCCTTACTAAATAAGGAACGAGGCATACCCTCTCCCCCTTGGAGGGGTCGGGAAAGCTCTCCGCTTGCTCTCCGCCATTATAGGTAGCAAGCCTGGCTCGAACAGGCACCATGTACGCCGGGGGCACTACAAAAAAAGACACATCCGTGACATTTTGGGCCGAACGAAAAAAATTTATGTCATACATATGACACTTCTATGACGATAATTGTGACAAAACCCGATATCATCATAGATGTGGTGGGCTCCTACTTCTATGACAAAAATCATGACAGAAAATGGGCTTTTTAAGTCACAGGCGGGCGGACACGCAGCTGCATGACATTCTTTGGGTCGTCCATGACGGAAAAAACCATGGTAGAAGCGAGGGGAGGAAAATCTCGGGAGTTGCGGTTACGGTGGGAGGTCGGGGCGAAGCGATGCGCGTTCTCTCGTACGTCTGCAGCGTGTGTGCGGCGTTGGCTCTAAGCGAACCCGGCGAGGCATTGGGCTATAACTAAAACCGGCGATTACCTGCAGCTACGCGTTCTTGAACCCGAGCAATCGATCGGTGGTTGTTAATCGAACCCGATGGGCGATTCCTTCGCCATCGCTGCTAATCAAGCCGATCGATTGGATGAGCGGTGGCGTTGCGGGGAGAGGGGGGTTGGATGAGCGGTGGCGGTGGCGTTGCCTCTGGATGAACAGGACCCGTGGTGTGGAGGGCTGGATGAGCGATGAAGCGGTGGAGGGTGGTTGAACAGGACCCCATGGTGTGGAGGGCTGGATGAGCGATGAAGCGGTGGAGGGGTGCCCGTGGAGGGGTGGTTGAGCGATGAGCGGTGGAGTAAGCGGCGGTGGAGGCTAGATGAGCAGGAGCCCGTGGAGGCTGGAGGAGGTCGACGGTAGCCCGTGGAGGCTGGAGGAGGTCGACGGTGGAGATGAACAATATCCCATGGAGTCCGTTTTGCGGTCGCCACACCCTCTCGATGAACAGGACCCCGTTTACGTGGCGCTCCAACACAAGTCCGTTTCATCCGTTTTGCGGTACGCCACACCCCTCCCGATCAACAGGACCTCCGTTTCGACCCTTAGGAGGTCCGTTTCCTTCGTTTTGCGGTGCGCCACACCCCTCCCGATCAACAGGACCCCCGTTTCGACCGTAGGAGGTCCGTTTCCTCCGTTTTGCGGTACGCCACACCCCTCCCGATCAACAGGACCCGTTCCGAACATAGGAGGTCCGTTTCCTCCGTTGGCGATGCGCCAGCCTCGTTCCATCGCCTGTTCCGTCCAAGCCCTCCCGATGAACACGACCACGCATTCTGTTCCGACCCAGCCGGTTGCCTACCCATGAACATGACGACGACGTTGTTTCTCTGTTCCGACCCAGCCATGTATGTATGCGCGTGTAGGCGTTCGAGACCCTGCCCGTATGTACGTACGTGGCCGTATTTTCTTTCTTGCACCCTCGATGTTGTACGTACGTGTACATGCTATGTGCGCGCCTCTATTATGCCACATGCGCGCCTCTACTACGACACGTGCGCGCCTCTACAATGACTAGTATGTACGTACACGTTCACGACCAGAATGACAATGCTACGTACGCTTCGACCAGGTGGGTCCCGACTGTCAGGCACTTCCTTGCCTGCGAAGATGTAGCTGGTGGTTCCCAGCAGTCAGGGGGCGAATGATTTTTTCTCGGACGCACTTCCTTGCATGCGAAGGTGTCGCTGGTGGGTCCCAGCGGTCAGGGGGCGAATCGTTTTGTTTTTTTCCCGGACACACTTCCTTGCGTGCAAAGATGTAGCTGGTGGGTCCCAGGCGGTGGGAAACGTTTTTCACGAAATCTGATTGCCCGTCCGGTGGGTCCCGGCTGTCGGTGGAGGAATCATTATTTTCAGCGTAATAAGGAGGCACTTCCTTGCGGCCGTGGACCGGTATCGGCCTCTCCACGTCTGATCCACGTCCGATGGAAGTCGTTCCTTGACCACGTTGACCATGCCACGCCAAGAGCACCAGGGCAGTGGACGACGGCGAGGCCTAGGAAGGGGACAATGGGGAGCCGGGGAAGACGCGGCAGTGGAAGCCCGCGCGGAGAGGAGTACGAGGGTTCACTGGTTCGGCTGTGGCGTGAGGCTGCCGTCGCCGCAGGGCCTGGCCAGCGGTGGGAATAGTAGGGGGCGGTGAGGCCTCCGTGGCAGCACATCCGGCCACGGGAGGCAGGAGCATCTTGAACGACCGGCTCTGCTTTGGGCGGGTGGAGCAAGAAGACCAGAGGTTGAAGAAGCACTACGGCCGTTGGATGGACATCGTCACAGTCCTTTGGAGCTAGAATCGTTCATATTGACTAAAGTTGGCAAAGGCCCCGTCGATCCAACTTAGTAGTCCCTAAGTCAGCCTCCCACCATGGTGGGTCCCAGCTAGCAAGAGGAGTATTCATTTTTTTGTGCGTAATAAGGAGGCACTTCCGGTGGGTCCGAGCTGACAGCGCGGGGAACGTTTTTTTCGCGAAATATGCTGGCCCGTCTGGTGGGTTCCAGCAGTCAGGGGGGAAACGTTTTTTTCGTGAAATAAGGTGGCCCGTCTGGTGGGTCCCTGCTGTCAGGTGGAGGAATAATTATTTTGCGCGTAATAAGGAGGCACTTCCTTGCGGCCGCCTGGACCCGGTATCGACCTCTCCACGTCTGATACTCTTCCGATGGAAGTCGGTCGTTGACCACGTTGACCCACGCCATGCCGAGAGCACCAAGGCGGTGGTCTGGACGACGGTGAGGCCTAGGAAGGGGACGACTCGGAGCCGGGGAAGACGCAGCAGTGGTAGCCCGCGCGGAGAGGAGTACGAGGTTCAGCAGTGCGGGCGTGAGGTTGTCGCCGCCGCAGAATAACGAGGGTGTGGGTGAGTAGAGGGATACCACAGGGCCAGCGGTGGGAGTAGTAGGGGCGGTGAGGCCTCCACGGCATCACAGCCGCCACGAGAGGCGGGAGCACGCTGCACGACCGGGCGCTGCTTTGGGCGGCTGGAGCAAGAAGACCAGAGGTTGAAGAAGCACTATGGCCGTTGGATGGACATCGTACGGTCACTAGAGCTAGAATCGTTCATATTGACTAAGTTGACAAAGCCCTCCATCCCCAACTTAGTTGGCCCACAAGTCATCCTCCCACTATGGTGGGTCCCATATAGCATGGTGGGTATTCATTTTTTTGTGCGTAATAAGGAGGCACTTCCTTGCGTGCGAAGATATAGTTGGTGGGTCCGACATGTCAGCGGGGGGAACGTTTTTTTGGCGAAATACAGAGGCCCTTCCGGTGGGTCCCAGCTGTCAGGTGGAGGAATCATTATTTTGCACGTGCAGTCCACGGCCGAGGGATGTCGTTCGTTGACCATGTTGACCAGGCCGCGTCGAGAGCACCATGGCGGTGGACGACGGCGAGGCCTAGGATGGGAACGACACGGAGCCGGGGAAGACTCTGCAATGGTTGCCGCGATTGGGGAGTACGAGGTTCTTGGTCCGGCTGCCGTCGCCGGAAAATAACAGGAGGTGTGGGTGAGTAGAGGAATGGCACGGCCAGCAATGAAGTAGGGTGGGCGGTGCGGCTCAGGCGGCAAAGACCGGCCACGGGAGGCGGGAGCAGGCAGTCCCACCGGAGCTGGTTTGGGCGGCTGGAACAAGAAGATCGGATATTGAAGAAGCAGCACGGCCATTGGATTAACATCCTACGATCACTGCTGCTAGAATCGTTGGTGGACTAAATTTGAATCGTTTGTGGACTAAGTTGACAAAGCAAAAGTACACGTCAACCTAGTAGACCCACAAGTCAGCCTCCAAATCTGTCCCAAACAACATACAGCCCGAAATTTCTAGCCAGATTCAAACTAATTTTAAATCTAAATATACCTTAATAAATTCAATGAAATTTTACCCGCACAAAAACAATGAAATTTCAAATATCAAAATCCGAAAGAAAACTGTATTTGGGAACTAATTGCCTGTTTGCTGTATTTTTTTCATTTTACAGCCCATTTATTATTACTTGTAGCCCATTTCTTATTACTTATAGCCCATTTATTATTACTTATAGCCCATTTCCTATTACTTATAGCCCATTTTCTGGGCAAAATGCATCCCTCCTCGTCTTGAAAGATTTCCGGCCAAAGAGGCGTAGAAAAGCAAGTAGGCCTATGTTGGTTATTACGCAAAAAACAAAATAGCTGGCTAGCCATTTTCGTAAAGGAAAAAAACAAACTGGGCTGGTCATGTGCTAAACATCTGAAATAAAAGCACAGGCTAGGCAGACCACGGGTCTCGCACAACCCAGTTGATACCCTTCTCCGTCCCGAAAAAACAAAATTACTGCGCGTTGTTGGGTCCCTACTGTCATCCTCACCATGTACAGCCATCTCATTATTCTTCTCGGTTGTTGACCATGTTGACAACACCAGAGGGCGGCGCCGCGGAGAGAGAACCAAGGCGGAGGACGATGGTGAGGCCTCGGACGGGAACGAACAGGAGCCGGGGAAGATCCTGACCCGGTAGTGGGAGGCGGGAGCGAAGCGGTCCCGTGGCGTTGGTTTGGCTTTGGCGGCTCGAGGAAGAAGAGACTAAAGCAGCGACAGAATGTCAATCAAGCGGTCAAGAGTTGGCACAATCGTTTTTGACTAAGCGGACACCAAGTAGCATACTTTTTATATATAGGAAGAAAAGCTGCGAGGAAAATGCGTTAAATCGCCATCCTTCTCACAGGGAACGTTCGCCACATAAGTGACTAGCACCCTTGGTTTTCAACCGAGAGGTCTTGGGTTCAAGTCCGAGGAACTCTCAATTTTGTCCTCCTTCCTTCCTCACAAAAAAAAGGGAAAGAAAATCAAAGACTTGGGAAGGCGTACAGAACAAGTTAGTGTACCCGATAAGAAGAGGCGTTGCGAGTTTTAGAAAAAAGAAAGACATGCTCCTGTAGCTGGTTCGAATCCAAACCTAGACTATGACTATATATGGTGCTATGCTACTCTGCAAGTAATGAAACTGACATATCCAACATTCACTTCTCCTCTTCTCTACTTACTCTTCCTAGCATCAGAAGCTCTGGCCGCAGCAACCATGTCCGCTGGCTGCTTGTCCACCTGCTCTTCAGCAGGCAAAAACCAGATATGCGCCAAGTCGCCACCCGTACCATCGCCTGTGGGTCTCATCACACCCCCGCCGGCACGCGCACCGCAGCCGATTGCTCATCGCAACCCGCTGCCGTTGGTGTGGTGCCACTGCTGCAAATCACGCAGAGTCATCCGTCGCGTCTCAACCACAATCCGCAACCCTGGCCGAGTCTTCTACAAATGCCTGAATCATGGGGTAATAATATGTTTAAGTGTTGTTCTATTGCTTTCAGTTGCTGCTTTTTTAATAGTTTGGTTGATGATCTTCCAATTTGATTCGTGCAGAGAAGGGAAGATTCGTGTGATTTGTATTTCTGGGAAGTTTCTGATGTGGGGGAATGCAACTACGCTGATTATTTGGTTAGCCGAAGAATCCCAATACCACCAGGTTGGGGTGTTGGACAAGTAACTGAAGGAACGGCGGAAGAGGAAGATGCAGAGTAGAAGGTTAAAGATGCAGTTCCTCTGATCATGGCCAAGCAACAGCTGCTGAACGGCCTTGACAGCAATGAGGAGATGAAAGAGCTTGTGAAGATAATGGGCAAAATCGATGTGCTCAGAGGGATGATTGTCTCTTTATTTGCGGTGTATGTAGCACTTCGTGATGTATTCAGTGGCTACGACATGAGCACTTTCTTTGAAACTAGTAATGAATGAAACCTGTAGCAGTGGGCGTAGTGTTGTGAACATCTAATGATTTCTATTAATGGAAATCAGGGGGTATCCCCTTTTGCTCATATAAATAAATAAATAGCAGAGGCCTTGTCGGGTCAGCTTTGTTCTCATTCGAAGACGTCGAGAAAATTGCAGTCCAACAGCAAACTATGTCATCAAATTCAAGTTTCACAGCCAAATATGAGTACAACTAAACAACAATGTCATCATGTTTTAGTTGTCATACAATCACCAAACACAAATCAGCATACATAACAAGTGATGTTCTCACTGCAAAATACTAAACAACATGTTCATCAGGTTTCAGTTGTCATAGAAAACACAATTTCACATAGTAGATAAAAAAACATCTTTTGACAGGCCAATACGACAAAAGCAATGTAATCATCATCCACAGCAGCAGCGTCAACATCTTCGCCATGTGTATCAGTCTGAATCGTAATTCCCCATGGTGTCATCTTCTTCTTCGTCCTCAACGTCCTCGAACGTTGGCTTCTTCTTGATCAACTCTTGTATGTCCACAACGACGGCAATGATGTTTTCGCGGCGTCATTGACGTGATGGTTCTCAAAGATATTAGGAACATCCGTGTTATCTTGTACATCAGAGCGATGTAAGCATCATCTTGTTGTGCAACTTCATTAAACGAATTCCTCTGCTCAAACCTTTGCAATACTCTCCAGTCATTGCTACGTGCACATGTGTCTTCCAAGAAAAATATCTGTGTTGCTTGATTTGCCAAAATAAAAGGCTCGTTGGTGCAGTACGCCGCCTTGACATTGATGGATTTGAAATAATCATCAGCTACGGGTTTTGCGTTCACGGAAAACAGGTTATACCAACGACAACACAATGAGAACCACACACCGATGATCCTCGAATCGGAGATATATCGCAATCGAACAATGTACATTATGTTAGCATACATTTCAGTTATCTCTTTGTCATATGTATCCGTGCTCATGATGGCACTGTTTTGTGTCTTCCGCCTTCCTCTCGTGCAAAGGGTGTTGTAGCGCACATCTCCAACAACGCAAGATTCATAATGTCTTACCCGAGTATCAGGACCCATTGCTAGTGAGTAAAGGGCATCATCAACTGCCTGCCCATCCTCCCGCATCTTCTTAACCTATGGTTAGAAAATAGACAAGATGATCATCTTATGTACTCAATATATTAAAAAAAGCGGCGATGCACTTCAAAAGCTTACATGGTTCTTGAACCATTTCGCAAATCCTGCCATAACCAGTTTGTCAATGTTTCTTGGATTTTGCGGCAGTAACTCCTCTTTGTAGATGTTGCACAACATAGTGATCGCGTCAACCATCTAAATATATAAGAATGTCTGCAAGTTTAGTAGATTACGATGTATAAGCTACAAAGATCGCACTTACTTGATATAAGGTAGTATCTCGTGACAGTTATTCAACACATACCAAACCATTTTCTCCAAATCTTTAGGTTTGTCCTCTTGTCGACTCTTCCCTGTAACTCGAACAGAATAATCGAAAACATTGAGCCCGGGATTGTCTTCACCCACCTCTTTGCTAAGTTGATCAGTTGTTTCAATGTATTTTGAGCAGAATGTCAACGCTTCTGTAGCAATGTAGGCCTCTGCAATGGAACCCTCGGGTCTAGCTCTATTCCTAACATAGCCCTTGAAAGTGCCTAGCCGCCTTTCAATAGGGTACATCCAGCCATACTGTACTAGACCTCTAAGTAGTGCCTCATCAGGTAGATGAACAGCCAAATGCACCATCACATCAAAGAAGGCTGGAGGATATATCTTCTCAAGGTCGCATAGTATAGTTGGTATCTTGTCTTAAGACGCTCCAAAGCATCTATCATGATATTTCTACTACAGAGTTCCCTGAAGAATTGTCCCAACTCTACAACTGCTCTGTATAAGTCAGGGCGGCCCAATCCTCTAAGGATAACAGGTAAAACCCTTTGAAGTAGGACGTCGCAGTCAAGAGTTTTCAACCCTTGTACCTTGTTTCCATCTGCACTGACTCTCCTTTCAGGGTTGGAAGCAAATCCATGTGGGAACCTCACACGTGGCAGGACCTCATGAAATTCTTTTCTTTTTACCTTGTCCAAGACGCATTACCGGTGCCATATCCCGTAGTTTACCTTCATCTTGCACCTGCAAATCCTTTCTGATACCCAGGTGTGTCAAATCAATCCTAGATTTTAAGGTATCTTTCGTCTTGCCTTCAATGTTAAGAAGAGTGTCGATAGATGTGCATCACATCAAGATTATGCCGCAGATCCAAATCTTTCCAATACTCCAAGTCCCACTAAGTGGACCTGCAGGTAAACAATAATCTCTCTTCTACCATGCCATGCTTCCTTTTCCCTCTACCATTACCAGGATGGTTTCCTGGTGTAATATGCCCCGACCTTCTCTAATTCCACTTGCAACTCATCGGCGGTGAGCCTCTTTGGCGCATCACGGTTTTCATGCTTTGCATTGAACACATGTCTTTGGTATTTTCTAGGATGCGGCTTGTCCTTGGCAAGGAAACGGCGGTGTCCAATGTAACAGATCTTGCTAAGTATTGCGTATGACAGCGGATTCCTGTCACAGCAAACACATGCATTGTAACCATGTGTCATTACATACGACATAGTGCCCAAAGCCGGATAATCATGGATGCACCAAATTACAACAAAGACGCAGAAAGAAATCAGCCGGTGGTCTGCTATATAGGTCTCGAGTGAGAACACCCTTCCATAGTTGTTGAAGTTCCTCCACAAGAGGCTCCATGAACAAATCAAAATCCTTTCCAGGACTTTTTGGATCTGGGATGAGCAAGGCCATCATGTAGTTTGATTCTTTGGTGCAGACATTTGGAGGCATGTTGTAAGGGATAGCAAGCAATCGGCCACATGCTATATGTGGCGCTCTGGTGGCCAAATGGGTTAAATCCATCGAAGCTAAGCCAAGTCTAATGTTTCTCAATTCGTGACAAACTCTTTGGGTTTATCATTGAAGCTTTTCCACTCACTACCATGAGATGGATGGCTCATTACATTCTGATCTCTGTACTCTTGGTTCCTAGAATGCCACAAGACATCCTCTCTTGTTTCAAAGCATCATGAAACAACCTCTGCAATCTTGGTGTAATTGTAAAATGTCTCGTAACATTATGAGGAACCCTCTTCACAAAGATCGCCATCTTTCCATCTTGATTATTTGCATTTCGGGCATTCACTTAAGTTGGCATAATCCTTAGGAACAGAACACAATTATTCTTACAAACATGGATCATATCAAATCCAATTCCAACCGCACGAAGGAAATTCTTCATTTCTTTGTAGGTGTGTGGCAGCTCAGACGCATCTGGGAAAGATTTGCGGAAAGCAGCCAACATCGGATCGAATGATTAGTTGGTCATCCGCTCAGATGTCTTCACCTGAAGAAAGGTGACCATAGCTGAGAATACTGACAGCTTATTTCCTTGGGTGATAGCAACATTGCATTGTTCCAACATGCGGGCCCACCTTTTTTCTTCTGCAGGTGAAAGTTCACGGAATGCACGAGCATTTCGTAGCATTGTTTCAATGTTGGTCAAACTCACTGGCTCCGCCACCACCACCTACACCTCCTCTTCCACCTGAGCATCAGGCAGATCAAGATGGTGATCTACTGCTTCCACGTAGTCAATAACATTGACGTTCACAGCTTCACCATGATGAACCCACCTAGTATATGTGACCGACATCCCATACAAGTGTAGATGATTTTGCACAGTTGATTTGGGGTCTTGTAACTGAATTCATACAAGCTGCTACAGGCAGAGCACATCTGATTTCGGACCACCGTACTCAGCTCGATAAAGTTCCTGAAGTTTTCAACCCCTCGACATATGCAGCGGAGAATCTTGACGAAGTTATCCAAGTCTGTCCATCTATTAGACATACAAATTAGTTCTTCTACTAGATATTACAGGAAAAACATATATGCTTTTTTATGAAGTCTAGAAAAAAATACCTAGGTCGATGTCTAAAGCTATGGCAAGATATTTGGACGAGCAGATCTAAGTAACGAAATATATGTAAAGCTAATTCAGCAAACAGATTTGAGTGCTAAATTATGGCAGGCTGTTTCAACAGTCAATGAGGTCGAGCACACGACCATCGAACTATCGAAGGCCATCGCAACAACGAAGATCGAGTATAAAAGCGGTGTAGAGCTATTTCACCTAATAGATTGGCTACTAGACCATGGCAATCCACGTCACAATAAATATATGGCAGGATATTTTAGCAACTAATCGGCCTTGGCATGCCATCTCAGCTAAGCATGATTGAGTGCGAGCAGGCAAGGAAGCTTCTTAGCGAGCATATTGACGATAAACTACTTGAAAAGCAGTGAGATTAACAGCGTCTATCGGCTAACGTTCAGCGCTACACCGACATGAACGGGCCTCGATCTAGAATGTGCGTACTGGGAGAAGCCGACCGTATGCGTCTCCACACGAATGTCGCCACCGTGGCCGACCGCTGCGGCGCCTCCACAAGAATGTAGCGGAGGTGGCGGCACGGCTAGAGGACGGCGATCTCTGAGAGCGTCTTGTGGGAGCGAGAGGATCGCCGTCGTCCCTCGACGAACATGGGCGCCGATGTATCGGGCGCCAAGGGGAGGGCGGCTTTGGCGGAGCGAATGGAGTGGAGGGGGGACGGGGGAGGGTTTGGGGAATATTTGGCGAAGGCGGTTGAATCAATTTGGGGAATTTTTGTGTGTGGGGGGGGAGGATTTTCGCGGTGGGGGGAGTTTGGCGCATGGTTGGTTTCTCCAAGTGCAGTCCCATGTGTCAGTGAAGAGGCAAGCCGAAGCGCGTTCCGTTTGCGTGAGCCGTGTGCAGGACCGAACGTGTGTGGGGTGCAATGCGACCACGACAGGAGTGTTGTGAGTGTACCGCCTTTTTTCCTTTTAAACTAGGTGCTTCGCCCCCTAAAAAAATGTTGCTTCACGCGATCCATCGATACTACTACTAGTAATCTGGTAATCCCGACTAAAACGGCGTGGCCGGGTCTTTTCCAGCGATATCTTTGGGAGGTTGGCTTAGTTGGGTTTTTTAGATTTGTCTCGGTTCAATAAAAAGCAGAGTTGGTGATGATGGTGTGCCTGTCATCATGCAATATAGGCCGTCCGATCTATATCTAACGGATAGGAAGGAAACTATGACAATTTACCCGCACTCCTCTCCACATTTGCAGATAAGGCTTTCCCTCGTTCATCCTTTTCTCCCACAAGATCTTGATCTTCCATGCAACGCACGGGCATCTTGCTAGTACTCCTACAATATGTATATTATTGTGAAAGTTCATATACACCGCCGAGATTAATGCAAACACGGCAGATTTTCATTACATTTCGAACTTTTATAGGACAGAAAAATAAAAGAAACCCGACCCTAAACCTATTCTACGGCGGCGACCGACATCCATGTACGGGGGCGGGGTTCAAGACCCATGAAGCGAAGGTGCGGTCTCCGGCGAGGAAGAGTTGAACACGGGATACGGACCGGCCAGTTGGCACACCATGCCCTGCCGCCTCCCATGACCTACTCATCCTCGGAGGAGTCCCCGACCTCGGCGGTGCTGGATGTTGGACGGCGGCAAGTAGGACGCGTGGCTGACGGTGCTCCCGTCGGCCGCCCGGCATAGCCATCGCTTGTCTTGATCGCGTCCGCGTCCGGCTACGCCGCTATTGCGTCGCGAGAGGCGACTTGAGCGAGGGCGGCGACCTCGAGCTTCATCCCCGAAGACAAGCTCTCCCACAGAGCGTTCGCACTTGCGGTCATGGCGGATGTGGTGCCAGGTAGGAGGACAATGCACTATGGTGTGCAGGTTAGCTGGGTGTTGCCACTTTAAGTAGCGCATTCCGGTGAGGCCAAGCGTCCGGGTGCGTCATTAAGTCGCCGGAGTTGGTTCCTCGGGCACCGAGCCTCTTAACGACGACATACGAACGGACGGCATGAATGCGGGCAGCTGGCGCCGGCTGGGAATGCACCGCACGACGGCGCGAGGGACGAGGGCTTTGGTGTGCCAGGGTAGTCAGCTGCGGTCGTGGCAACGTTGGAGATGCCCTTTGCTCAAATGTGATCCCCGCATGTCATTGAAAAAGCAAGACGACCCGGCATGGTCTCAGCTCCAGAGGATGCAGTTGGCGCGCTACACCACTCCAGCAGACGCGTCGCGGCGCCCCGTGCATCCTCGACGAGCCGGGTGTTGGGGTGTGTTTGGATTGTGGCCAAAGTGCACCTTACCAAAATTTTGGTCATGACCCAAAGATTGGTCTTTGTTTGGATGGTTGCCATTTCTTTGGCATGCCAATTAACTCTAGCCAACTCTAGTTCATTTTTCTTGCCAATGTCGGCCAAATCATGGGCAACCAATACCTCAACCAAAATTTTGGCTACCCAATGCTTTGATGGGGCAACCTTGGGCACAAACCAAACATACCGTTGGTTACGCCACAGCACTAACGCCCTCGGCACCTTTGAAACCGACCGTGTCTATCGGCGATATAAGTGTGTTGCTCACCGCGATCACTTTGTGTCGAGGCGGTGCTGGAGCTGCGCCCTGTTGTTGGCCCCAACGACCCACATGAACGGTTGTCGGTGGCGAGGAGGTCGTGGGCCAGCTCCTCCATTGGACTAGTCTGCGCTATGTTGGTTTCCCTATTTTCCCGGCCATATTCGAGCGTCAGTTCTCCGCGTTACGCATTAGGCCTTTCACTATGTAGGCCAAGCGAGACAACTTATTGTTTATTTGAGCCGTTCAAGTGTAATCATGTGGCGTTTGCTTATTTCTCATTCCTCTCCAACCCTCTTCTCCATCGATCATGTTGCCGTCCAGTCGAGTCCATCCTCCCTCATGCCTCATTTGAACATTCCATGAGTATCATTCGCATGTACCCACCCTAGTCCTCTTTCAATAGATCTCCGGACCCGAGATGAAATTGAGAGAGAACGAGTGGGGGCATGTGATACCTAAGGCGGATTCAAAATTTTGAACCGGTGATCATAGCATCCGCAAATCATATATAAAGGGTATTCAATGTTCGTTTCGTTTTTGAACGTACAATATACTCCCTCCTATCCTTTCTACTTTACATCCTATGATAGGATTATAATTTTTATGTGTAGTCAAAGTATCTCTACTATGATAAAAATGGTATCAACATTCAACAACGCCCAATCAATATTGTTAGATTCGTACGTACTCCTAGATTTGTACTCGGGATGGTTTCCAATTTGACTATTGACAAGATTAATAGTACTCCTTTCACATAGGTGAGTAAGTCATCTTAGGATGTGCACCATGACCAAGGAGGAGGGGAAAACGAGAGACGATAATGTTTATTTGCTAATTAATAGTATTGCATGCAATGAACTAACCACTTCATGTCATGTTTGATAGTCTGAGGTCATTAAAAGCATGCACACCCTCATCTCTTATTGGTTCATATGTCAAGAAACAAGAAACGAGGTAGAAGTTAATGCACCGCGCCTACGTGTTTTGGGATTATTTGGTTTTACTAAGATGACTTACACACCTAGACGGAGGGAGTACATGAGATGTATAATGTGAAAATTATATCATTGGAAACTCCTTTCACATCTGAAGTTGACCATATGCTTTGTGTAAGTTGCATGCCATATATTATTACTCTAACATTTGGTCAAAGTTAGCCTCGAAAAACACATTAGACCCTGTATGCTTTGTGTAAGTTGCATGTCATATATTATTACTCTAACATTTGTGTAAGTTGCATGTCATATATTATTACTCTAACATTTGGTCAAAGTAGTATAGTGGAAGTGGATCCTCTGACGTAGGTATCCTCGCCTTACCCTCCCTTTCGGTCACTTCTTGGCGGACCCCATGCTTGCTAGGCCCCGCATGTCGGTTACTCAATGGGTTCGCCACGTCGAGGATCCTCATCCGTAGTATGCTCCCTCTTTTTTATTTACTCTGCATAAAACGGAGGGAGTGGTGGTATAATAAATGACGCGGGCGGGGGGGGGGGGCAATGCTACACTTATGTAAATAATGTTACGTGTTTTACGTAAAGTGCAACGTGGATAATTAGTATTGGAGAAGGGGGAGGAAGGGGCCCCACCCACCTGAAAATTAGGGGGGGGCGAAGTAAATTGTTTAGGAAGGTTACGTTAGTCTTCATAGGCCTTACGTAGACGTAGGATTATCGGGGCAGGGAAGGGGGAGGGACGTCGGTTTGCTCTCAACTGTGGTCCCACAAGCGAGCGAAAACGCAAGACGAAGCGCGTTCCATTCGGTGAGCGACGTGGAGCGTCCAGCGTGCCGGGCTGCAATGCGAACGCGACAAGAGCGACGTATAGTCAAAACCGATTGACCGGTCGTCACCAGAACCACAATTCACACCAGAACCTTCGCTGCTCAGCCTACGCCAGCCACTGCCCTAAAACCACACCAAATCTCCAGCCCATTCCCCCACCTTTCGATCCCCTAGCCCGCATCAAGCGTCCCCTAGTTCAGCGTAAAGCCATGGTGCGCATCAAGATCACTTACTACAAGATGTCGACGCGGAGCTCCAGCGCAGAAATCGCGGCGGCGGTCGGCGCCCACGGACCTTCGTTCCCAAGCTCGCTTTGCGGCGGGCCAATCCCGAAGTTCTCGGAGCCAAGCTACGAGGAGGAGGAAGCCGATCAATGTTCACTGCGGAGGTCGCGGCGCGAAGGCCCCGATGGGTATGAGGCGATGGGCGCCGACTTGTGCAAGGCGTCCGAGTCCCCATGGTGCAGGTGGACCAGCGGTTCAACATGGCGATACTAAAGGAGGACCAGGAGGCAGAGGCTCAACTCGACGCGGAGCGCGCGCATGCCGCTGCCATCGAGGCTCTCTTGCAGGCGGAACCGGATGTCGTGGATGTGAACCGGGCGGCGGAATCTCAACTTGAGGTGGAGCGCGCGGATGCCGCTGCCATCGAGGCCCTCCTGCAGGCGAAACCGGACGTCCTGGACATGAACCGGGCGGCAGAGGCTTGACTCAACGCAGAGCCTGCGGATGCCGCTCTCATCGACGCCCTCCTGCAGGCGGAACCTGAAGTCCTGGACTTGAACCGGGCGGTGGAGGCTCGACTCGACGCGGAGTGCGCGGATGCCGCTGCCATCGAGGCCATCCTGCAGGCGGAACCGGACGTCCTCGACGTGAACCGGGGTGTGCTCTGTCCGTGCAGAGCGCCCGCACGCTCCGCTTGAACGAGTAGTTGGAGGCCGAGGACAACCACGGTGCGGAGACACACGTCGGCAGCGACGGCTGGTTCTCGCCGGCAGCCAAAGACGACGAGGCCGTCTCTTTCGGCGAGCAGTGATAGTTTTTCTTTATGTTGTTGTTTTTATGGATCTTTTGCTGTGTAAAAACATACTATTTGTTATCCAAGTCGCCTGACTTTGGTCATTCTACCATTTCAGGCAGTTGGATGAATATCCTACGTCTCCTAACCCTTCTTTCCTTCTTCCTCACCTCTTCTTCTTCCCCAACAGACCAACGCACGGGCCATACGGATACTTCCCAACATGCGGTTGGATAAACATACTCTATGAACGAAAATTATGTCTCATCGATAGGATGGCTGAGTTTGGTTTGTTCACATGCGACAGCACGTGTCAGTGAGGGTGTGTTCCCTTGGTTGGGTTTGCGGCGTGCAGGAGCGACTGTGTGAGAGTGCGGTGCGACCATGGCGTCTTGAGGAAGCGACCGTGTGAGGGTGCGGTGTGACCGCGACAGCCGTGACGCAAGTGTACCTCCTTCTCATTTTGAAAACTTTAGGCAAGCTTGGCAAAATGTGTGGCGAAATTTGGCAATGCAAGGCCTAGACCCAAACAGGATAAGTAATGCACGCATTACTAGGAGTACTAGTGTTAAAAAAGAAAGGCGGGGTTTTCCTTCGCGGGATTTAATCGATACAAATCCTCGTTTCACGTGTCAATTAATGCGTATTTTTTTCTCGAAAGACCAAAGAGCTAACCATCTCACTCCTCATCGCTTGACTAATGCTGCGCCATGCAAACGAACCTTCTTACTTCCGCATGCATGCAGGGGATATTAATGTCCTTGGTTGCTAACCCCATCAATTTTGCCTCGATTAGTGTTAGTGGCCCTTTGCAAATTGTAATTTGATATACTGGCCTTGTGTACAAAAAAATGGAGGTAGTAACTATATTGGAATTCCTTGCCCATTGCGGTGACGTCGACGACTTTTTTTTTGTGGTTTGGCGAAGTGCATTCGACGGAGAACGCCATTGAGGGAGACCACGGTAAGTCGTTCGCAAGTGCCGCCTGCAAGCCGAGACAACCGCCTTATTTGCATCCAGGGAGTCCTTTACTAGTACTACTACTAGGAGTATTAGTGAAGTGAGATGGTTTCTCGAAGAAGACGATGGAGAAGCGGAGTCAGCGAAGAGTGAAATGATAGTTGCTTCGTCCGTGCTTTGTGATTTGACGCCTCACTGCTTTGTGATTTGTGATAGAAGGGACAGGGGAGTAGACTCGTGCTCTATCTTTGTACTACATGCGTCCAAGCATGGGAGAAAGAGGAGAGACGTTGCATTTTTCTATTCATTCAATCAATCAATCATGGAGCTTCGTTACATCTTTTGGCTTTGGCAACACCGTCCACAATGGTTCCCACGATGCCAAAAGCTATTTTCACATTTGGCTACACATTGTGGATGCCCTTAACTGCATTCACTTGGTTTTGCTCCTGTGTGCTATCTATACAAATCTCAATTATATTGATCTAAGAAATTATAGAATCAAAGATAAGTAAAAAGGAGGTGATTTGCCGCGCGGATGGCGGGGAAGGTTTCTTATTTTCGGAGGACGTTGTCCTGGCGGTTTGCTAACATGCGATCCCACATGAGGCAGAACAACGGCAGAAGCAACACGTGGTTAAGTTGAAGAAGATGAGGGAGAAGCGGATTCAGCAACGAGTGAAATGATGGTTGATTCGTCCCTCCAACTTCTTTTTTTAGCATTATTACTGGCCCCTCCAACTAAATCAAGGGAAAGGTGCAGCTTTGTGATTTGACGCCTCATTGCTCATTACTACGCCGGCGCCATGACTGGGGTGCTTCACCCTGGCTGCTCTGCACTGTATTCCGGTATGGCATGTGGACCCGGTAGCTTGATGTCCCACATGTTGGCGAACGGGACTAGAAGATTTATGAAAGCGAGTGCTCCACTCTTACGACGGAGGAGTAGACGACACGACGGCCCAGTGAACTGTCACTTGTACTATATAGTACTATAGTTTTGCTGTTTCGCACGACCCATCGATACAAACCCGATTAAACAGGAAAGGGCGGGATTTTTCCCGCGGTGATGAATAATCTTGGCCATACATTTCGAAGGCAATTTTAATGTATGCAAACTGAATAATTATAAGTAACAATATGATATCTAGTAAAACTAAAAACACATATGATTTATTGTGTTAGAGTGTAGTAGTAGTGCTGTATTGCACAGTTGTTAGATGTAACATGCGAGAACGTGTAGAGATGTAGTTTTGGAGGGCCTACAGAGAGAAAAGCGTAATACGGTCACCGAACTTCAGAATAAGCTGATTACGGTCACTATATACGTTTGGCGGTGATTATCCGGTCACTTGCTCATAGTTTAGCATCGGATTGCACTCTGTTGACCGGCCAAATAGTCTGCGTGGCGCCATGTTGACTAGTTAAATTGACCACGTTCCTTATGGGTCCCACCTGTCAGTTTGCATAGGGAAAATGTCAGATAAACATAAATTTACGCAGGCGCGACAAGGCTCCAACCTATGCGCGGGAATCACCTGGTTGTGTATGTGACTGTCAGGGCCTGATGTGTGCACATGCACGTGTAGGTTGAGCACTTGAGCGTGAGAGTGTGTGTTGGTCGTGTGGTGTACTGGTGTGTGCATGCATGCATGCGTGTGTGCGTGTGAGTGTTGCGTGCGTGCGTGGCTGCGTGTGTACGTGTGAGTGTTGTGTGCGTGCGTGGGTGCATGTGTTTGTGTGAGTGTTGCATGGATGGAGTTCGTGTGGATGAGTGCGTGTGTGTATAATCACCACACCAGCTCCTATGTGCTAAAACAGACGGCTCAGCATACCAATACAAGGCCACCTTGTCCGCTGTGCCCGCGGTCATGACTTCGAACCACCGTCGAAATATTTTTTTGCCGTTTGTTTTCATTCTTACAAGCAAGATGCCCGTGCGTTGCACGTAACATCAAGATGCATTTCTATGACTTGTTTATCTTGTGAGAGAAAAGGATGAACGAGGGAAGGCCTTATTTGCAAATGTGGAGAGGTGTGTGTGTACCTTTTTGCAAAATTGCCATAGTTTCTTTCCTATCCGTCAGATATAAATCGGACGGCCTATATTGCAGGATGGCAGGCACACCATCATCACCAACACTGTTTTTTATAAGAGTGTATTTTATGTATTTTATAATAGTGTAGATGTAGAGTAGATACAAGTCGACAGGTGGGCACGATGTTAGTGATATAATGCGATGCAACACTAGAGGTGCCACGTGGAGCGTTTAACTAGTCAACTAGTCATGTCATGAGCAAATACAAAGTTGTACGATGAGCCCGTGACTGTATAATAACCACTAAACGTAAACGGTGACCGTAATGAGTGGATTATGAATTCCAATGTATGTATCGTGCTTTCGCTTCAAATACAATGATCGTCATTGCATATATCGCGAGTGAAAGATGAAACACGCGTGAATTTTCTGGGGGCTTACTTTTAGAGGACCCGGAGATAGTTTTGTGTGCATACGTGAAAGGGGCGTATAGGGGGGTATGCGATGGAGAGAGAGATACTCTTCGTTTCTCTTTATTATGACTAACTTTGTATATAGTATAAAAATATACAAATTCACAGTGCGGAATAAATATCATTGTGCGCACCATGCAATGCAAATTAGCGTTCGTACTCCTCCATATAACTTTGTAATGTTGTATATATGTAGAAACTCTAAAATAATTTTTTGGCCACACTTTATTCAAAAGGAATGTTGTATGCGAAATAAACGTGAAGAGAGGGCTTTTCAGATCAATGGGGTACGTGATGTAACATGTGTGAATGTGTAGTTGATGCATTTGCGGGGCCTAGAGAGGTATGTGTGTGTATTACGTATTCGAGAGAGGCATGGATAGAGGGGCCGGCGGGGGAGGGGGGCGTGGGAGAGATAGCACGATAAATGAGAGTGGTCTAGAGAGAGAGACGAATATGACATCACGACAAGAGATTCCATTCCCTTGAGTGTGTATATGCAAGGGGGGAGGAATAGAGGCACCAGGAGAAATTTTCTGTGTGTGTGGTGTTTGTGTTGGTATGTGTGGGTGTGAGAAGAAAATGAGACGTGGGGGCAGAGGGCGTGTCACCGCGTGAGGTCCGGTGGGTCAAGGTGAGGCCCTTCGTTCGGTTCTGTCTTGTGCCACATTGGTTGGCCCATGACACATTTAGGAAGACCCATGGATGACTAGTCGTATAAGACAAAGATAGCAGAATTGTGAAGGACTATGTGTCCATTGACAAAGCCGGCTAGGATTTGTAACCCTAGGTTCTTGGACTAAGGTAACCCCTTTATCTCTGATATTACTATTCATCCAACCTAACTTTAAGGGGCATCCTACAAAATGCTCTGCTAGAATCATACTCGTCGATTAGGAAGAGAGGTGTGAGATAATGCGTGAGAGACAGGCGTAAAGATAATGTGCGTACATAAGACACGTAGGCAAGTCCATGTATATAGAAAGGGTCGATGAGGATTGTGCGTGTGTATGTTTGCGAGAGGAAGAGTGCTTGTGATAAAGGTTAGTGAAAACGGTTGTAAATGGTTACGAGAGGGAGGGAGGGTTATATCTAGAGCATGTGTGCGAGAAAGACACCTCAGGGTAGAGTGTGTGAGCATGTGTGAGAGACCACTGATGGAGAGTGAAACTACACGTAAAAGACTGCTCTACACATTGATTAAAGATATAAATTGTATCCAAATATTAGGATGGGATCATGATATTTGCAATTCGCGTAAGGAGCGGTCATTGATCCATCAGACATCAAGATTCTATCGAATTTGAGCATGTCTATGTTATTATTCGATACAATTGATCCACATAGTTAGTATTTTGAACTCCAGACAATGCATCGCTTTAGCAATCGAATATAAATGTGAGTATAGTTCATGTTGTGTGTGTAAAGCACATTATACATACAAAAGTTACACAATGGACATTTATAAATAGCTACCTATGAACTAGCATACATTTGAATTCAACCTAAGGTGGTTTAAAAAATTCAAATTCAACATGAAGTCCATTCAATTATTTGAATTTGATATCATGGCATTTGTAAACCATACCTAAACTATGGGGGTACCAATCTTTGCTCTGATTTTGTACATAATAGCATATGTAGTCGTGTACAAAATATATTCAAATTTACCTCCTCCATTCCAAAATAATCGTAGTTATAGGATTTTCAAGTGTCAAAATTTCAAAAGGAAGCGGATAATTTAATGAGGTTTTCAAACATACAAGGTCAAATATAATGTTGTCTATTTAGGTCAATCCTCATAGTTCAAGAGTACTCTAAACGTGAATGCTTGTGTTTCAAAATTTCGAATCTAAGCGCCAAAAGAGCCTCTACTACTTGAAACCGCGTGAGACCAATGTTTGGTAGTATAAGGAAATTACTTTTCTAATAACTCCGACCTATGAAACCTACCGGCCCGACGTCCAAAGGTCTGAACCGGGGTAGGTTTGTAGCTTCATCTAGACGCCACGCAACCGCCTCCGAAAAACATTCATACACAATGGCCGCTAAGCACACATGCTGTGGCAAATCGCTCCCGCCCACTATTTGGGACACAGGATTACCATCCTACCCCGACCCATGATGGGTCCAAAATTTAAGTGGGGGAAAAGTTTGTACTTTCCCCAAATTTCAAACAAGCGCGTCCCATCTTACATTCAAAAAGCCAAAAACAAGCGCGTCCCTGCATCAAACATGGTTCCCCCTCCCCACCGTCGATTCCCCATTCGTACTCCGTGGGCACCAAAACTACCTCTCCACCAGCCGCGAAACCCCGGCGTCCTCCGTCCGCCACCCCATCCCACCCATCAACCGCCGCCCTCCTCCATCACGCCAGAGCCGATACCCCGATGTCGTCGTCCACATAACCTCAACATAGCGTCCTCCACGGCTAGTAGTTGAAGCCGAGGCCGAGCCGTCCGTACCCGAGCCAGTTCAACCACGCCGTCCTGCGCCTCACTGCTGTCGCTCCAACATCGCCACGCTCCACCGCACCGGAGCTGTTCCTGCTACGCCGTCCTTCGCCGCCTCGGATCTGCTTCCCCTCCGCCGACATACAGCCATGGCAACACAGTCAACAATTTGGCCATGGGTTCGTCCAAGCCTGCACCCTCCAGAACATCGGTTTCCCCGGTAAAAAGAAGAAGATCGGCGCGACATGTGGAGGTGACCACACCGGCAACCGAAGTAGGTACTCCTCTTCCCTTATTCGTGCAAATCTTACGTCTCTGCTTGCACGGTATTCATCCCACAGAAGACACTAGTTGACCGCTTCTTCTTGATACTAGATGTTCCTAGTAACTCGTGATGTACAAGGTTTCTCCTCATATACTATTTCACCTTAGCTAGAGGTCCGTCGCCCCCCTAAATTTCAATTTCCGGCCAGTTGATTCCCAATTAACGGAAGCATTCCCCGGCATAGCAGACGCTAGTATGACTATTACACCGGGGAAGCAGCGCCTTGGTGTTTATCTTAGGGGCGTCTGCGT
This sequence comes from Aegilops bicornis, assembly GCA_021605145.1. NCBI lineage: Eukaryota > Viridiplantae > Streptophyta > Magnoliopsida > Poales > Poaceae > Aegilops > Aegilops bicornis. The sequence goes on from CM038675.1 coordinate 190,709,736, forward strand.
CCTAGAGCTACTGGCGCCCGATCTGGAGGTCGGCCGGGATTAAAGGGATGGCTTGGGGGCGCTGCCAAGCACGACGGTGGTGTGAGGTCGATGGGAGGGCGGGGCGACGGAGGCACGGGTCTAGGCTGGTGGTCGCTGGCGGTTCGAGAAAGATCGTCAACAGTGACTGGCGGGAGGTAGATGAAGGCCATTTGCCCGTTCCTTATAGATTGGACGGTTCATTAAAAAAATCGATTGACCTATTTATTTTCAGTCGATTGTTATCTTAGATGCGACCACATGTGGTGGTGTGCTGGAGGAGTACCTGCATTTCCTGTGCTCATATATTACAAAATCATACGGAGTAGAATCTAATTTTGTTTGCCATGCAATGTTGTAGAGCTATCATATGTCTCCTGTCATTTATTTTTCAGCCACTTGCTATCTGCTACTTTTACGATTGCACTAGTTACGCACACTTCACCCTTACTCTCACTATTGTGTTTTTATGCAAGGGTATTTCAGACTACTGCTGCCATGAGAGAAGCCAAAAGAAAAGAGAGAAGTCGCTCCGACTTACGTATGCTGGTAGGCAAGACATGTTACAACACTATAAAGGGTGCGATGTCGTGAGATGGAGACGGTAAACGTAGCTCTGGAGTTGATGACCTCGCTCGCAGTGAACCACCGTCCCAGGTGCTTGCTTTAACTTCGCGGTGTCATATGTGGTTGCATGTTCCATATGGTGTCTAGCTTATTTTCGAAAGGCCGAAGTCGGTCTTTATTAAGATAAGAAAATATTTTTTTACATGAACCACCATCCTGTGAGCACCAGAAGACAAATAGCTAGTCAGGGCACTGGCCGAGCCAGTGACAAGCCCAGCAAAGACAGGCATCACCTGGAAGCCAACTAAAAAGCCGCGATGGTGGTGAAGCAGCCCGCCTCCCACCAGGCTCTCAGGTCCTAGATGATCATGTTCACCACTCCAGCCGGATGTCTAGCTTGTATTGCTTCCAATTTGGTTAAATTGCATCAGCTTAGCTTACACATTATACCTTTGAATATGACATGCCTTTCTGTTTTTGGTACATACTAGTACATCTATGTATTAACCATGTTCTTACATCAAACTAATGTTCTTGTGTATCCCTCATCAATCACTTATGACGAGGCAGGCAGGCAAGGGGACTACTCCTCATTTAAAGAATGCAGCGTCAGCCTCTCGACATGATTCTCAAGAAACAGAAATGCTAGATGAAGATAGTGAACGTAGCTCTGTAGTTGATTATAGCATTTCCCCTACACTAGTATCGCAGGTGCTTGATCTAACTTAGCAGCGTGATATGTGGTTGCATGTTGCATATGGTGTCTAGATTGTAATTCTTCCAATCTGGTTAAACTGCATGTGCTAGTCTGCTTAGCTTATACTCCTGTAAATCTGACATTATACCTGTTAATGTGACATGCCTTCCTGTATTTAGTACATAGTACATCTGTCTATTAAGCATGTCCTTACATAAAACTATTGTTTTTTGTATCCGCATCAATCAATATGACGAGACACCTTTAGTATATGCGGTCACGATATTAGTTGCATCTTTCATATGATTTATAGCATGCGCTTGCTTCTAATTTGTTGAAATTCCATTTATGATAGGACGCTTTTAACTTGGCGAGTCATATTGGTTGCATCTTTCATGTGGTGTCTAGCTTGCATTGCTTCTTATTTGCTGGAATGGTTTACGCTTAGTTTACACAAACAGTTGTGAACATGCCATGCCGTCTGTTTTCGTACATATTCCATCCTGGTACCATGTGTTTGCCTTACATCAAAGTAGTGATTGTTAGTATCATGCATGAATGAGTTACGAAGAGAATTTTATTGCTTTTTCTTGTCGGTTTTACTTGACAATTCAAAATCAATAAAGCGGAAGGAAGTTAGCAAGGCAGCGGATAAAGGTGCTCCTTCAAAACGGAGGGCCTCTACAGATTCTACTCATCCACACCCCCAAGATGATTTCCAAGACAACACATGCATAGACACTCAACAAAGCTGTGTTTATGATGAGCACGTCTCCCCTAGTGCAGCATCACCGGTGCTCCCTCTAACTTGGCAATGTTATATGTGGTTGCATGTTATGTGTGATGTCTAGCTTGTATTGCTTCTAATTTTGTTGAATTCCATCTGCTTACTTTACACATTATACTTGAATGAGACACGTGTTCTGTTTCTAGAACATACAATATCATCTATCACACCATGTTCTTACATAAAATTACTACTGTTGTGTAACCTGCAACAATCACTTATCATAAGACACGTTTGACTTGAGTGTGATATAGGTTACATCTCACATTCTTTTCTAGCTTGTACTACTAATTTGTTGAAATGGCACTTATGAAGAGACAGTTTTAACTTGGTAGAGTGATATTCGTTGCATCTTTCATATGGTGTCTAGCTTTCATTGCTTCTAATTTGTTGAAATGCCTTCTCCTTAGTTTACACATCATAAGCTGTGAATATGCGATGTTGTTAATATGCAATGGCACTAATGATGAGAGACCTCTAACATGGTAGTGTGATGTTGTTTGCATCTTGCATATGATTTATTTCTTGTACTGCTTCACATTTGTTTAAACGCCATTTATGTTGAGACACCGTTAACTTGGCGGAGCGATATTTGTAGCATCTTTCATATGGTGTCTACCTTCCATTGCATTGCTTCTAATTTGGTGAAATGTCTTCTTCTTAGTTTACACATCATAGTTACGGTTATCTCTTACGTCCTGTTTTCATACATATTACATCCTCCTATCATGTGGTTGTCTAACATCAAAGTTCAGTTAAATGCATCACACATCAATTTGTTCTGAAGAACTAAATTGTTATTTGTTTTTCTTGTCGGCTTGACTTAACATGGCACAGAGAAAGAGGAAAAAACACAGAATGGCAGGCAATGAGAAGCGGATGAATCCTACAGATTCTGCTGGTACTGATGGTGCAATAGAAGGTGAAAGTCCAGCGGAGAACTCTACAAACACGACATCCCATGCTACACGAGCTGCAAAAAAAAGCCAAACAGAAACAAATAGCTGCCACCAAACAAGCAGAGACAGCCTCTAGTTCTTTCAACACCTACCACAATACTACCGGTACCACGACATACTGGGTAAGGCCAACCGAAGCTAGCAAGACGTTCCCAAGCTCCCTTGCCACGACACTACTTCCCAAGCACTCTTGACACAAGACGAGTTGGCAATATCAGATGAACCTTGTGAGCTTCAACAGCAAGAAGGTAGTTGCTGGAGTCAAATTCTGATTGCATGCTTCTTTATATGTAATCTCACAGTTTGATGTACACTAACACTTCCTATGTTCGTTGTTGGACTAGCACCTAGACGCAAGAGGAAACAAACATCAGGGATAATGCTCGATAGGTTAACTAAATCTAGAGGAGGAAGAATGGAGATCCATTTTGAGGCAGGTTTAAAATGGCCACGTGATGCTACAGAGTCAGCTAAGTTAGTATCAGCGGCAGCGGTTGCCGTTAGGTGTCATGTACATATCCTCCCAACATGGATTCAGTACAGGAATGACAAATACGAAACCCAGTTCAACACCTTCCTCGACCATTTATCTGTAAGTATGGTTATGTATGGAAACTAGTAATATCGTCTTGCTCATCCCATACTTTCTAGGTTCTTGATAATGAGACTCCCATAATTTTCAGCAGATGAGGTTCAAGTTGGATAGCCAAGATGATGCAACCGGACAAGCTTGCACCCATGTTTTCAAATGCTTTCTGCGGACGATGTCGATATAACTTGAGGAAAACTCACTTTGAAGGCAAGGCTAACGGTGAACTTTCCCAAACATCTCCGATGGAAAATATATCGGATGAGGACCGGAGGGGCCTTGTTAAACACTTGGTGCGATCCGAAGTATCAGGTACATTATATATATGTGATCAGATCACATGTTGAAGTCATATTGATGCATGTGCCACACAAATCTATCTTCTTGTAGGTGAACTATTCAAAGAACAAGGCCAACCGTACGAAAGTGAAATTCCAATAGACGACAGGATCTCGTAGCTATATTGCACACTGCGAGGCTCTTGTAATTAGCTGCTGTTTCACTCTTTTCGTTGTACCATATTATCAGATCTATATTGACTTGTTCCAAATGCAGAGGAAAGCCCGCAAGGACCAAAAAGTACCTGAACCAAATGTTGTGGAAATCTTCAAGGACTGTCACACCAGAAAGAAGAAGGGCATGGCTACACCACTCAAAGCCGTTGTTGTAAGTCCTTAATCCTCATGCCTTTTAACTACTACTTACTCTGTCTTGTGCCTTGAACTGCATGGTTTGCAGCCAATGTCTATTACTCTTTTCAATTTTATACAAAATTGCCTTAGCGTATCATTGCACCTTACAAGGTTTAAAAGGGAGGAGTGATGTTCCTTTGATCTTGACCCGTAATCTAGTTCCGTCTTTGGACTAGCCCACACAACGCTCCAATTGCATGTTTATGCATTCTCAGTTGTTTTGTGATATGAATGATGTCATACTATGCTTACCGTATTATAAACTTCGTCTCTTTATCCTTAGCCCTCAATACAATGTGAAGAAATAGACAAATACATTAGCGATGGTACATGGTCATATGTTTGGAACCTGGTTTTATTATGTACTTTGCAATAAAATACAACTAATATTTTACATGGGTTCACCAGAATAAGTTATGTATATAGACCAAAGCTATTTTGTTTGGTTTTGCTGCCTCCTTAATATCTTCTGTTCTGATACTACTAATGTAAAACCTCAACTTTTCAGAGAGCTATGGAAAAATGGTGGAACCGCCACCTTCTGAAGGTGGCGAGGCAACTATAACCGCAATCTCAGCTCTTGCTGCAGTGGGTCGGTACCTGTCCCCTAATAGTGCCAAAAGCACGTTCCTGCGTAATACTGGGTTGGTTGTTAAGGCAATATCGTCCAAACTGCCTCATGATCAAGATATGCAAGCTCAAAGCAATGATGTATCTGCGCTCCAGACACAAGTCCATTACCTAATGAGGCCCTTTGTGAAACAAGGAGAAACATTGCTCAATGTCGTCAAGATATGCATGGTTTTGAAACCAGACTATCGGACATTTGCTATGTTGTTCAGGAGCCTAGGGAAATGAAGGCGAGGGTTATGGTGCTCCATCGGACAATCTGACATGAAAGCGTAACGGTCGGTCAAATGAACCGAGCTTACGAACTTACGGTGGTGCATTTATCTGCTAGACAGTTAAGTTTTATGCCAACCTTCCTTTTTTTATATAGTTGTAATTTGTTTTGGTGCGATACAAAATTTATTCTAAACGTGCAGCCACCGGCTGAAGAAAACAGCAAGCCATTTTGTATAGTGTAGGGTGTTCCCTATGTTTGCACTGGTGGCGATCTTTGATGCCGAGTGGATGTAATATGTGCAATCGCCTTAATAGCCTAGCGTTAGTTTCGGCCTTATTTATTTCCTAGTCTTCTTTTTCCGTGGTTTGCTAGTGGCCTCAACTACCCATGGGCCATATACGGGCCGTAGGGATCCATGGGTCTCCCTACGGGCCATCGATAAATGGGCTCATGTCGGTGGGCCTCGGTAGTCGATAAATGGGCTCATGTCGGTGGGCCTCGGGCCGTCGAATAAATGTGTCTACATGGGCCGTAATCGGGCGTAATTGGTATCGACCCAACACGGTAACGGGCCGTTAACAGGCCGTAGGACTGCAAAAGCTTAATTCTGTCACAGGCATAACGGGTCGTTAATGGGCCAGAATATAGGACGGCTGGGCGAAGCAGGCCGACTCTTGCCATGGGCGAATTTGGCCCATTAGGGTAACAGCCGATGTGGGCCGACTCTTGCCATGGGCCGAATTTGGCCCATTTGGGAACATGCTAGTAACGGGCCGACTCTTTCCATGGGCCGAATTTGGCCCATTAGGGGAACAGGCCAGTAACGGGCCGGAAGTAATCGAGGGCCGAAAAGGAGCCCAAGAACGTATGGGCCGTCAATAGGCCGAAAGCTAACACGGAAACGGCCCATGTAAATCACGGGCCGTTAATGGTACAAAGAAAATTACTGTTCATTATGGGCTAGAGTCGGTGGGCTGTAAAGGGCGAAAGATCTGAAAGGCCTCATATGGGCCGAAGACATCATGGGCCATACATGGGCGAAAGTGAAATGAAATTTGGTGTTATATTCGACGGCCCACATGGCGTTGTTGGGCCGATTTCCTTTAGTGCCTAACGTGCCGTGAGTTAACGTCTTAGTAAAATGGGCTATTTGCGAAGAGACCGTTAATAGGCTTTTCATGGGCGACTGTTAACTTTTGACCAAGTCAAAGCGGGTCGGCTTTGTAAGCTAAATGGGCGATGGTGGGCCGTGTACGTGTCGACATATCATAGGCGCCTATCTCGACCCAGCGACGAGCTGACACGTGTTTCGTCCGGCCAATAAGAATTTTACACTTGGAAATTTCCCATTGGTCGAGGCTTTTAACGGGTTATCGGATCCAAAACCCGACCCGATAGCTTGACGGCGTTCCATTACGGTGGATGCCACGTGTCGGTCACCCTTTACGAAAGCACTTCTGTGACGCGTGATTTATCGTCATGGAAGTGGACACTTCCGTGATGATAATTTTGGTAATGTCATGGAACACTTCTACGACAACAGGTATGACTATCTTGATTCTGTCATAAATTTTTCATGGATGTACATGCATGACAAAAAACGCGACCTACTGTGACAAACACGTATCATCACGGAAGTGTATTTTTTTGTAGTGGGGGGAGGAATCCCTGGGTCTCTAGATTCACTAATTGTCTATGCGGGATGGAACACTTCATCCAATCTTCGGGCTTAGGGCTACGGGAGCGAGAGGAGGAGCTGTGCTGGCCGGCCATGTTGGGATGGGTTTCGCTCAGGCGCGCTCCGATGAATGCTCGCTGAAGAATGGTGTGATTTGGATCTGAGAATCCTCGTCTCTTTAAGTAGGCAGTTTGTTCACATAGCTAGGGTGGTAAATGAAAAAACGCCCTGGCTTCTCACATTCGTTCGACACGTGGAAGATGGTCATTCTTGGGCCTGGAAGCCAAGAAGCGCAAGTATTTATGAGAAGCCAGACACTATTTAACAGGTATTCGGGATTTGGAGAAGAACCTGCCTCGCAATGTCGAAGACAATCTGCGCGCCAGACTCGTCGTCATTGAAGCCTGGTTCAGGGGCTACTGAGGGAGTCCTGGATTAGGGGGTATCCGGACAGCCGGACTATATCCTCTGGCCATACTGTTCGACTATGAAGATACAAGATTGAAGGCTTCGTCTCGTGTCCGGATGGGACTCTCTTGGCGTGGAAGGCAAGCTTGGCGATACGGATATGTAGATATCCTCCTGTTGTAACCGACTCTGTGTAACCCTAGCCCCCTCCGGTGTCTATATAAACCAGAGGGTTTAGTCCAGAGGACAACAACAATCATACCATAGGCTAGCTTCCGTGGTTTAGCCTCTACGATCTCGTGGTAGATCAACTCTTGTACTACTCATATCATCAAGATCAATCAAGGTGAAGTAGGGTATTACCTCCATCGTGAGGGCCCGAACCTGGGTAAACATTGTGTCCCTTGCCTCCTGTTACCATCCGCCTTAGACGCACAGTTCGGGACCCCCTACCCGAGATCCGCCGGTTTTGACACCGACAAAGTGTCTCCCCAACATATCCCTTCATCATGTATATAAACTAGATGACCCATTGCGCCAATGGCGCAAAGGCCGAGTGCAAGCCAAGTATTAAAATAGTGTGCATTAAAATATGTAAAAACAAAATGAAACATATGGAAATAAGTATGGATTCATGATAGATACCCCCTCCGTCCGGTGAAGAGTGTACATTCGGCTTTGAAATTTGTCCACAAAACATCTATCTTCAAAATGTACTTTAAAGTGGAAAATAATGTTTTCTCTCATCACATGGTAATGAAGACCAATAACATTCTACACATGGTCTTCTTAATTTCTACACGCACTTAGCTCATTGTGGGTTGGGTAATTAAAGAGCGAAGAGATGGTGGCTTGCACTTTTCCAATGCATTCTTTATCCCACTTCATAATTTGTCCTAAAATTTCTATATGTACACTTTTCACTAGACGAAGGGAGTAGATTGTTGATGATGATACATGTTTTCTAAGAAGCTTACGACGATCATTTACAATGTTATGAGCAAGGCATGTAGATAGCCAAAGATACGTTAGACAGATGTATCGCTGACGTTCAGAACAACTTCTCTGAGCCAACTTTATATAGTAGTAATACTAAGTCATGTAGCAAAGGACTCTTTTGATCTGCTTAGATTGGATAGACAATCATGCAGAGGCCTTTGGACGTGCATTTGAAGGCGAAAGCATATATTTCTTTCATCATGAATGTTTCAAAAGCATACCACACAACAGTCTAAGCAGCAAATAACCGACAATTCAATGCACAGGATGGTCTTAGGGGATTACATAAGATCCAAAAGGATGATAAACATAGAAGTCTTGGTAGGCATCTATACTAATGCTAAGTTATATAACAAGGGGCTCTTGCAACTTGCTTATATTGAGTAGATGATCAGGCGCAGTCCCTTGGAAGTGCATTTGAAGGCAAAAGCATATGATTGCCCTTTGTTCATGCTAGATGACCCTGACCCTCCACTGAGCATTAAGGCCCATAATGAGACCAACATCCCACAGAAGGACTCGCAAAAGGCAGCGAAAGTGAGCGAAGTAGCTTGGCCAGTTACCTGCACAAACCCAAGCAAATAAATGTAGCCAACAGACCAAGGTAGAACACAGGACGGTGAGTATGTTTTACTGATAAGCCCGATTGAACACAGTTGAAAAACAATATTAAAAGATCATGTCGAGACAATAAATGGAGGTGGTTCAGTATTGCCTTCTATCTAAACAGAGGAACACCCCAGCTTTATGTGATAACTTAAAAGAAGGCACATGATGTAAGATTTTGACACTACATAAAGTATAGTAATGATCTGCTTATTAGGACATGCATCAATATATGATGCATATCTATTTCACGAAAGCCTAAAGGTACATCCACTATTATGAATATCTAAAAATTTGATGTGCATACCAGGAATAAACGATGTCCAATACTCCTATAATGAAAAACAAACAATTAAAGGATTCAGACTTGCAGATAATTTTAAGAGACAACATATCTTAGCCAAGGTGTGAAGGCGATAAACAGGTGAATCCAAGGAGTAGGAATGCACCCATTATAAACCAACAACAAACAATGTTGTTATTGCCTTCACTCTATATTATTGCGAGTGGCATACAGGTTCAGTCCATACAGATGGCTTTTGTTTCGATTGAAAACCATTTTACATGGCGCTTGCATGTCTTCTACTATAGGGGTGATCTGAACAAAGAAGTGAAACTCATCTTAGACAACCAGCAAGACATAAATTGGGTAGCTGAAACAAAAATCGATCAAATAAGCAAAACAGTGACCCAATGCCTATCCATGATGTACCACTTGCACAGACTGCCAAGAAAAACTGGCTATTGTAGGAAGATAAAGGCAAAGCAAATACAAATATAAAATGATCTAATTAGTATGTTACTACTTTTTACCACTTAACATACAACCTTTACTGGCATACAAACTAAATATAATCAACAACCTTCTTAACTAATGGTCTGCAAAAAATCAGCTAGACACTAAGCATCACAAAACTTCCAATAACACAGAGACATACCAAATGAGTGGACTCATTCAAGAAACAAACATTTAAGAAGTCACAAAAAGATATTTTTTTACCTGCTATTTTTCTTGGTACTCCAGAGGAAAAAGCTAGCAATAGCACTGTCAGACTACCAGGTAGATAGTAAGAGCAGCAGCACACATGAACTTGTTAATCTGGAGGATGTTATCCATTGGCATATTTCCACATAAAGCAGTTACCTGAAGCTCACGATGGCAACATGTACAACAAATGCAACAATGTCCATCAAAACAAAATAACACATCATATTAGTAATGAGCATACATCACTGGATAAGTAATATATGGTCCATTACATACATAGTTTCTTCAATACAAAAAAATCCCATATATCATCAACATTAGCTGACTAAAATCACAGGCATCATCTCTGTTGCAAGCAGTTTTTATTTTGCGAAAATATCAAGTGTAGTATCATGTTTCTAAATATACAGAAAAACAAAAGGATTGAGGGCAGTAATGTATCAGCTCTCATCTGCCACATAAATTCAATAAAAAGAATTGTAGGCATCAACATCGTATCTAAAATCAAGCATGGCAAAATGTAAATGAAATGCACCCGTTTCTATCACAGGAAAATGCAAACAAAATGAACCATGGACGATGCTAATATCCATCTCTTTTAGTGGGGCAAAATACTGTAATTGACCTTTTGCCGGTACAAACTGTTATCTTCCATTTGCTTAGCATTGCATCTCACTACAATTTAGGGATTGTAATTATGGAGTAATACTTTATGTTACTATGGTAGCATGACTAACTCACGAAAATGTGTTCCCTCTTAAGGATACAGAACCAAATTGTAGAGCTCACCTAATTGTCCAAATAGGTGACGCCATGGTAAGAATTTTTTGCATAAACAAAATATTGGACAGGAGCGCGGCAGGAGGAGGCGTCCCTCGGCAACGCGGATGAGCATGCACAGCGGACCCGGTGATGCAGAGGGTTGAGGGCTTGAGGCCACCGAAATATCTCATGCATGTCAAATCAAAATTTAGGTGCATAGTACATTGAAATCTTCACCCGAAGCATGAATAGAGAAATCTGCTGAAATATGTTCCATCTCGAAAATGTTTATAATGTGATGTCACATGCCATTAAAAGCTACGCATCTTGTGTCATTTATGAGACTTGGATCAACATTTAAGGGAATAAGAACAGAACTGTACAGTGGGAATGTTTTACTGAATTTCAACTTATAAGATAAAATTATTAGGCAAGCTTTGAAAATAAGTTTATAAGCTTTCAGAATCCTATCCCCAAACACATGAAGATAATAGAAGAAATTGACTTAATTTCATGATCAATATAGGCAGATAAGGGAAATAATTCTAGGATAGAAGAACATAATAACAATATAAAATTTTATATTTGTGCATTTAAGTAGTGAAGGTTATATATTGCAATGATTTGTATCTGGTTTTCAAATATTTCACATAGAAAGAACAAATAATTATGTAGTTTCAGTACAAAAAAGTTATCACCTACAGCTACAGAGACATATCCTTCTCAAATCTTTGTTATCACTAAGACTGCAAGAAAGCGATGGATTCAAAAAACAAAGAACTGAAACAAAAACATGCCATACGAAATAAAATAAACCAATATCCTGCATTTGAGGAATAGTGATTCCCTTAGTTATTTGAAATGGGGTAGTCTCAAACCTTACGTACAGTAAGCCTTGTTTATCCTTAAAAAATGGCTATCACACTCCTTCCAGCTATGTACATGAAAGAAAAGTACATCTAATAAACCATTTTGTAAACTGGTCTAAGGGTCGCATATCTCTAGCATTACTCAATCTGGAATACTGGACATGAGAAACCAAAGTATATTGTTCAGTTCTTATCAAGCCAAGAAGAAAATATGAGGTGAAATTCATATATACAAGTTTAGTAAACCCACACCAGAAAGAACAAACACGTCGTCCTTCCTCCTTGTTCGATTCATCACTTCCTACTTAAAAAACAGACTGAGGCGGGTGGAGGTAGCCAAAACTGCCACTTCCTCATGTAAATGACAGGAAAACATGGAAACCCAACACATCATGCCACTCAAGCATTTCTTTATTGTGCCAAGCAATTGTTTCACCATCAGGATCAGGGTTAGATGCAAGAATCAAATTTTCTGCTATGGAGACGGGAAATGAGTGATGATTACAAAAAACAATCAGCAACAACTTCATAAAGGCTACGAACTCATCATGGAAACCTGCCCAGCGCAAGTTTATCAAATTTTGTAGTATATACAGCTAGGCCTAGTTTAAACTAAGAATGAACACAAACACATATATAATCTGGCAATTAGTACAAGTGGAATACAGATCCAGAGAAAAAAAGGTTTAACTAATTAGTGTATACTCAGATGTAGCAAAGGATAAAACACCGCCGGAGGCATTCATATAGAGTCATACCTTGTTCTAGTTTCGAGTTGTAATCCTTATGTTGTAATCAATAGAAGTGTGATGATCATCATTATTAGAGCATTGCCCAATCAAAAAAAAGAATAGAAAGGCCAAAAAGAAAAAAAAAGGAAAGGCCCAAAAAAAGGGCAATGTTACTATCCTCTTACCACACTTGTGCTTCAAAGTAGCACCTTGTTCTTCATGTAGTGAGTCTCATCAATAGAATTCAGGATTTAATTGAAGATCCAGCTGAATTTAGACATATATCATAAGTTCATAACATATGTAAGGTATAAAAGCTTGAAATTTATGTTTCCTTTATGTTCTGGACATTCTGGCATTTGCAGAATAAAGGTGAGGCGAACAGTCGATCTTGGCATATTGATAGAAAAATTATATCCTAAACAGAAATTACCTAGTCTAACCAATGCATAATGCGATGGCCTCCATGGTTTCAAAATGAATGACTACAAGAACATGTAATGTTAGAAAAGAATTATAAACATCTGAATCGCATCACTATGATACTATCTACATGAAGAAACTGGCAAACCATCTAATTAAATGGGAGGAGATTGTCATTGCCTATGTACCCTTGATTGATGAGCTTCATAGAACTCACTGCTGCAATGACTGCAATACGCTGAGCACTGAAACTCTCCTTGCAAAAGAACTGATCAAGGACTGGAGCCACCTACAATCCAGCCGAACGAAGAACCTAGCAGCATGTTGTAGACGGAATCGGTGGGCTAAAAGGAAACAAAAATTAATCAAGAGAAGATGCATAAAAAACAACAAGCAGATAACACACAGAGCAAGCATGCATATGCCCATCATCCATATAATTAGGTACGAGCAACCATTGGGTGGCACATACAAAAAAATGAGCAGGTGGTAAATTCATTATGAAGCACAGATTAAATATTAGCGAATGTAGACGGCCTTGCTGCTACCTCTTGAGCGCTGCGTTGGATTTCCCCGAAGAGGAGAGGATGATGCAGCAAAGTAGCGTAAGTATTTCCCTCAATTTTTAGAACCAAGGTATCAATCCAGTAGGAGGCCACGCACAAGTCACTCGTACCTGCACAAAACAATAGCTCCTCGCAACCAACGCGATTAGGGGTTGTCAATCCCTTCACGGTCACTTACGAGAGTGAGATCTGATAGAGATGATAAATAATATTGTTGGTACTTTGATATAGAGATGCAAAGTGAAAAGTAAAAGGCAAAGTAAAAACAAAGCAAGTATTAAAGTGATGGAGATTGATATGATGAGAATAGACCGGGGCCATAGGTTTCACTAGTGGCTTCTCTCAAGAGCATAAGTATTCTACGGTGGGTGAACAAATTACTGTTGAGCAATTGTGAATTGAGCATAGTTATGAGTATATCTAGGTATGATCATGTATATAGGCATCACGTCCAAGACAAGTAGACCGAAATGATTCTGAATCTACTACTATTACTCCACTCATCGACCGCTATCCAGCATGCCTCTAGAGTATTAAGTTAAAAACAGAGTAACGCCTTAAGCAAGATGACATGATGTAGAGGAATAAATTCATGCAATATGATAAATACCCCATCTTGTTATCCTCGATGGCAACAATACAATACGTGCCTTGCAACCCTTTACATCCTTTGGGTAAGGACACCGCAAGATTGAACCCAAAGCTAAACACTTCTCCCATTGCAAGAACTACCAATCTAGTTGGCCAAACCAAGCGGATAATTTGAAGAGACTTGCAAAGATAACCAATCATACATAAAAGAATTCAGAGAAGATTCAAATATTATTCATAGATAATCTGGATCATAAACCCACAATTCATCGGTCTCAACAAACACACCGCCAAAAGAAGATTACATCGAATAGATCTCCACGAGAGAGGGGAGAACATTGTATTGACATCCAAAAAGAGAGAAGAAGCCATCTAGCTACTAGCTATGGACCCGAAGGTCTGAAGTAAACTACTCACACTTCATCGGAGGGGCTATGGTGATGATGTAGAAGCCCTCCATGGTGGATGCCCCCTCCGTCGGAGCTTCGGAACAGGCCCAAGATGGGATCTCATGGATACAGGAAGTTGCGGCGGTGGAATTAGGTTTTTGGCTCCTGTTCTGATCGTTTGGGGGTACGTAGGTATATATAGGAGGAAGGAGTACGTCAGTGGAGTAACAGGGGGCCCGCGAGGCAGGGGGGCGCGCCCTAGGGGGGGCGCGCCTCCCACCCTCGTGATCGCCTCTTTTGTTCCTTGGAGTAGGGTACAAGTCCCCTGGATCACGTTCGGTGAGAAAATCACGTTCCCGAAGGTTTCATTCCGCTTGGACTCCGTTTGATATTCCGTTTCTTCGAAACACTGAAATAGGCAAAAAACAGCAATTACAGGCTGGGCCTCCGGTTAATAGGTTAGTCCCAAAAATAATATAAAAGTGGAAAAGAAAGCCCAATATAGTCCAAAACAGTAGATAAAGTAGCATGGAGCAATAAAAAATTATAGATACGTTGGAGACGTATCAGGCATCCCCAAGCTTATTTCCTGCTCGTCCTCGAGTATGTAAATGATAAAAAGAGAATTTTTGATGCGGAGTGATACTTTGGCATAATTTCAATGTAAATCTTCCTAATATCAGATTAGAAAGATTCAACACAAAAGTTCATATTGACATAAAAATAATTATACTTCAAGGATGGCAAAGGAAATTTCATCCCTACAAAATCATATAGTTAGGCTATGCTTCATTTTCGTCACACAAAGATGTTCCCAACTTCTGTACCCCCGATGACAAGCCAAGCAATTGTTTCATACTTAAATAATCTCAAACTTTTTCAACCTTCACGCAATACATGAGTGTGAGCCATGGATATAGTATTATGGGTGGAATAGAATATGATGATGGGGATTGTGTGGAGAAGACAAAAAGGATAAAGTCTCACATTGATGAGGATAATCAACGGGCTATGGAGATGCCCATCAATTGATGTCAACATGAGGAGTAGGGATTGCCATGCAGCGGATGCACTAGAGTTATGAATGCTCAACAAAAGAAAACTAGTGGGTGTGCATCCAACTTGCTTGCTCATGAAGACCTAGGGCATTTGAGGGAGCCCATCGTAGGAATATACAAGCCAAGTTCTATAATGAAAAATTCCCACTAGTATAAAAAGACAACTTATGAGACTCACTGTATGAAAAACATGGTGCTACTTTGAAACACAATATATGAGACTCACTACATGAAGAACAAGGTGCTACTTTGAAGCACAATATATGAGACTCACTACATGAAGAACAAGGTGCTACTTTGAAGCACAAGTGTGGTAAGAGGATAGTAACATTGCCCTTTTTTTGGGGCTTTCCTTATTTTCTTTTTGGCCTTTCTATTCTTTTTTTTGATTGGGCAATGCTCTAATAATGATGATCATCACACTTCTATTGATTACAACATAAGGATTACAACTCGAAACTAGAACAAGGTATGACTCTATATGAATGCCTCCGTGATGTACCGGGATGGTGCAATGAATCAAGAGTGACATGTATGAAAAATAATGCATGGTGGCTTTGCCACAAATACGATGTCAACTACATGATCATGCAATGGCAATATGACAAAAGTAAAGTATGTCATGATGATGATGAACGGAACGGTGGAAAGTTGCATGGCAATATATCTCGGAATGGCTATGGAAATGCCATAATAGGTAGGTATGGTGGCTGTTTTGAGGAAGATATAAGGAAGTTTATGTGTGATAGAGTGTATCATATCACGGGGTTTGGATGCACCTGCGAAGTTCGCACCAACTCTCAAGGTGAGAAAGGGCAATGCAGTGCGAAGAGGCTAGCAAAGGCGGAAAGGTAAAAGTTTGTATAATCCATGGACTCAACATTAGTCAAAAGAACTCATATACTTATTGAAAAAATTTAGAAGTCATCAAAAATCAAGTACTACGTGCATGCTCCTAGGGGGATAGATTGGTAGGAAAATACCACCGCTCGTCCCCGACCGCCACTCATAAGGATGCACAAGCCAGGTACACTTCATGTTTCAAATTTGTTACACAACTTTAACCATATGTGCATGCTACGGGACTTGCAAACTTAAACACAAGCATTTCTCAAATTCACAACTACTCAACTAGCATGACTTTGATATTATCACCTCCATATCTCAAAACAATTATCAAGCATCAAACTTTTCTTAGTATTCAACGCACTCAAAAGAAAGTTTCATATATCTTGAATACCAAGTATATTAATATTAAGCAAATTACCATGCTATTAACGACTCTCAAAATAATCTAAGTGAAGCATGAGAGATCAATAGTTTCTTTAAAACAAATCCACCACCGTGCTCTAAAAGATCTAAGTGAATCACTAGAGCAAAAATTATCACGCTCAAAAGATATAAGTGAAGCACTATGAGAAAAACTATCAAGCTCAAAAGATATAAGTGAAGCACATAGAGTATTCTATCAAATTCCAATTTATTTATGGCTCTCTCAAAAGGTGTGTACAGAAAGGATGATTGTGGTAAACTAACAAGCAAAGGCATAAATAATACAAGATGCTCCAAGCAAAACACATATCATGTGGTGAATAAAAATATAGCTCCAAGTAAATTACCGATGGAAGTAGACGAAAGAGGGGATGCCTTCCGGGGCATCCCCAAGCTTTGACTTTTTGGTATCCTTGTATTATCTTGGGGGTGCCATGGGCATCCCCAAGCTTAGGCTCTTGGCAATCCTTGTTCCATAATCCATCAAAAGAATTCACCCAAAACTTGAAAACTTCACAACACAAAACTCAATAGAAATCTCGTGAGCTCCGTTAGAGGAAGAAAACAAAAGACTACTTTAAGGTACTGTAATGAACTCATTATTTATTTATATTGGTGTTAAACCTACTGTATTCCAACTTCTCTATGGATTATAAACTATTTTACTAGCCATAGATTCATCAAAATAAGCAAACAAAACACGAAAAACAGAATCTGTCAAAAACAGAACAGTCTGTAGTAATCTGTAACTAACGCAAACTTCTGGAACTCCAAAAACTCTACCACAATTATACGACCTAGATAATTTGTTTATTTATCAGCAGCAATTGGAATCAGTATTTTATCACGTTCTGGTGATTTTTAATAATTCGGGCACTATGCGCAAAGTTTCTGGAAATTACAGCAAGATCAGATAACTATCGTCCAAGAAGATCCAATAGGTCTAGCCTGGCACAAACACTAATTAAAACATAAAACCACATCTAAACAGAGGCTAGATGGATTATTTATTCCTAAATAGAAACAAAAAAAAAACATAAAGAAAATTGGGTTGCCTCCCAACAAGCGCTATCGTTTAACGCCCCTAGCTAGGCATAAAAGAAAGAATAGATCTAGGTATTGCCATCTTTGGTAGGAAATTCTTCAATGAGGCATCTACCTTCTTTAGAATTTTCTTTATTTCTAGTAATTATCAAATTTTTAGGCAAAAGATCGAAAAATTCATTCATAGCAAATGGTTCCTTAATGATGGCAAAAAGATTGGGATGAACACTTATAGTTTTAAGATCCGCAGTTTCCTTACTAGATGATTCACCCTTATTCTTAGGAACATAAATAAGCTTAGTATTTTTAGTAGATGAACTTGGAGTGTTTTTTACGGAAGAAAAAGCGGTTCCCAAGTTGCTAATGATACCCTCAACTTTATTGATTCTAGTGGAATCTAAATTTATTTTCTCATTAACTATGGGTTCCTTTTCTTTAATATTTTTCAAAGTCATTCCTACCTTAGATCCATATTGGGTAATTTGATTGTGGATCTTTTTATCAAGATTTTCAATTGATTCAATGGTAGCAACTTTATTCTCAATAATTTCAAGTCTTTGCATAACATGCTCCAAAGTTAACATAGTTCCATTAACCAAAAGAGGTGGTGAGCCAAATAAATCTATTAAAGCATTATAGGAATCAAAAGTATGGCTACCCAAGAAATTCCCTCCGGTAATGGTATCAAGGATTAGCAATATTTCCGACCTCTGTGGTTCCGGTGCCGCTTCCACTACAGGTTCCCTGACTGACTCCGGTATGATCTCATCACCAGCCGAGCCGTCCCCGAGTGGTCCTCGAATTTCTTCGAGCCGAACCATCCTCCCACTGGCCTCCCGATTGAGAAACTCTTTCTCAAGGAAAACCCCGTTCCGAGCAACAAACACTTTGTTCTCTTCCCGGTTGTAGAAGCTATATCCCAAGGTTTCCCTCGGATATCCCATGAATATGCATTTATCCGACTTAGGTGTAAGCTTGTCGACATAAGTCGCTTAACAAATGCTTCACAACCCCAAATCTTTAGAAAAGACAAAGCTGGGACTCTTGGGTCCACATCTCATGTGGTGTCTTGTCTACGGATTTTGATGGTACCCTATTAAGTGTGAAAGCTGCAGTTTCTAGAGCGTATCCCCAAAATGACAAGGGTAAATCCGATTTGCTCATCATAGACCGGACCATGTCCAACAAGGTCCTATTCCTCCATTCGACACGCCCGTTTCTCTATGGCGTACCCGGAGGTGTGAGCTGAGGTACTATACCTCGACTTTTCAAATGATCATCAAACTCCTGGCTCATGTACTCACCTCCATGATCAGATCGCAGAAGCTTTATAGTCTTGCCGAGCTGATTCTCAACCTCATTCTGAAACTCTTTGAACTTTTCAAAAGTCTCCGACTTGTGCCTCATCAAATAGATATATCCATATCTACTCAAGTAAATCGGTAAAAGTCACGAAATCTTGATAGCCACCTCTGGCGGTTGTGCTCATTGGACCACACACATCACTTGTGTATAAGCTCCAACAGCTCGGACGCCCTCTCGCAACTCTTTGCGAAAGGAGACTTAGTCATCTTGCCGAGCAAGCATGATTCACATGTCTCGAACGACCAAGTGGGGACGAAGTTAGGAGCCCATCATCATGGAGCTTCTTCATGTGTTTCAGACTAATGTGTCCAAGCCGGGCAATGCCGAAGTATGTCGGATTTATCTCATTAGGCTTATGCCTCTTGACATTCACGTTATAGACCGGTTCTGTTCTAGATTCAATATAAATAGCCCATCAACAATGGGTGCATAGCCGTGGAACATACATTCAAAATATCGAACAACCATTATCCTTTAAATTGAATTCATAACCTTGACTCATCAAACATGAGGCAGAAATAATGTTCCGACTAAGTGCAGGAATGTAATAACAATTATTCAATTCCATTATGAATCCGGAAGGAAGCTGGAGTTGCATCGTGCCGACCTCCAACGCAACAACTCTTGCTTTGTTGCCGACCATGATGTCAATCTCCCCTTGTGCCACACGCCTAGTTCTTACCAGCCTGCATCGAGTTGCAAATATGAACAACCGATCCGGTATCAAATACCCAAGAGCTACTTGGTATGTCAACAAGGTAAATGTCTATAACATATGCAACAAGTGTACCTTTTCCTGAAGAAGCATTTCCGGCCTTCTTGCCATGCTCTGCAAGCCACTTGCTACAGTTCCTCTTCCAGTGACCGGTCTCCTTGCAGTGATAGCAAACGGTCTTCGAGTTCGGTCCAGAATTCGGTGCAGCGGCAGAGGTTACCATCTCATTGCCCTTTGCCTTAGCCTTTTTCTTTGACCAACTCTTCTTGAACTTAGCCGATTTCTGCACCATCAACACTTGATGCGTGCCTTTCTTAATATCTTGCTCTGCCACTTTGAGCATCCCATGCAATTCAGTGAGCTTCTTATCCATGCCATGCATATGATAGTTCAAGATGAACGTCCCATAGCTGGGCAGAAGAGAACCCAGAACAGCATCAGTAGCCATCTCATCCAAGAGCGGGAAGCCCAAACGATCCAAAGCTTGCACATATCCGATCATCTTGATCACATGTGGGCTCAGTGGATCACCTTCCTTCAGCTTGCAATCCATCAAGGATCGCCAGATGTTGAACCTTAATGTCCTAGCCTATGTCTGAAACATGCTCTTGAGACTCTCGATCATATCGTAAGCCTCAACATTTTCGAAATGCTGTTGCAAATCGGGCTCCATACAAGCCAGCATCGAGACGGTGATCTCCGTTGATTCATCAACGAGTTTATGGTAGGCATTCTTAGCTGTGGCACTAGCATTATCTGCAGGTTCCTCTAGAAGTGGATCCTCTAGAACATGTTCCTTGTTATCATGCTTGAGAACAATTCTCAGATTTCTATACCAGGTGGTAAAGTTTGTTCCATTCAGTTTATCCTTTTCCAGAATTGATTCCAATGCAAAGTTGGGTTGAGCAGGTGGTGCCATTGATCTACAACAGAAAACATGCAATCACTAAGCAATGCGTTTATGTAGAGTAATTCTAGCCTAAACAGAAATACTCCCACTGAAGTCAGCATCCCTCCGCAAACTCTCAGTGATTCAGGATCCGACTAGTGCATGCGACTAGTGATCTTTAGCATCACTGCTAGCCAACATACCTATCTGGTAAGCAACTCCTTGCTAATCGTATCTCTATACGACTCCTGTCGGTTGGGAAGGTATCTCATACCCCGGCTCCCAACCTTCTTTGCCACAAGGCCCAAAACCGCTTTTGATAGCCTGTCAAGTTAACTCGATGCAACGCATGTCCGTGTCCGACATGAACCCTTCGGTTCAAGGACACCCAAGAAAGACCCCAATTTTATGAGCCCACTACTAGGCGTACTTGGCGTGCGAAGGTGCAACATCGGGGATGGCAATTCGCTTGATATTCATGAGGGATCTTTCTACCATTCTAACATGCATAGAAACAAAGAAGCATAACAATCACAAATATAACACATATTGTGAAATAGTATGGCTCCTTCATGGACGTTCTTCCAGGTCGGCTCCGACTCCGATGACCATCTACGAACTCCATCTTGTTTGTCACGCCGGGACACCAAGCCACCAACCTGATCTCTGTTATCCAACTACTACAACTTGTAATGAATTTTACATAGAGTCACAAGTCGACACGCAGGTCGTTATACAATATAATGACAGCACTTTGGCTCCTGCCGGCTGACAAACATGACACGCAGGCCACGTATAAATTACACACATGCATCACATACACATGAGCCATACTATTCACATCAAACCTGCAAAACAAAGTTATGCATAGAATCACATTCTACCGGTTTGTGTGTCGGGTACGAAATACACGGCGCTACGCACACGACGGTCCCGATGGCGGATTCGGATTTACGTTTCACTGTTGACCCCGATGGCGGATAACCGACCAGTAGGGGTAGATCGTGTCACGACCTCATCGATCCCGATTTACAGAAAACATAGCCTCAACGATCCCCATGTGCAGTTGATCAGATCAACCGTGCACATAGCCGATCTATTCAAGGACAACAGATCTCATCTGCCGCCTCCGCATATCTAATATGCATACGATCTGAATCCAAATCCTATAGCAAAGGCTCTGATACCATTGTTGGGTTCTACGGTAGGGTGTGTCGACTGCAAATTAAAATTTTCCTACGCGCAGAACATCCAGGAACATGCTACGGGAGATGGATCACAGTTTGTTACCGCTAGACGCCCAGTGCCGTGCAGCGGAAGAAGAGTTGGGGCAGCGCGTCCGCGTGGATCGTCTCCTCCTCGTTCGATCTCCCTCGAATAGCTGTTCGTCCGATCCCACATACGAGTTCGCCGGAGCGGCGCAAGTGCACTGCCTCTAATGGTATGCGCGCGTGCAGGAGGAACACCGTGCGACGGACTGCTAGGTCCGATCACACAGTCGGCGGCGAGTGGAGATGGCTATTCGCAACACATGCAAACCCTAGTCGCAGCACCGAAGCGATCAACCTCATGACTGTGCCGCACCTCCACTTTATATAGGCGTCCGTCGCACGCTCAACACTTGGGCCTCGCATGGACCCTAAAGCCCAAAGTCTACTCGATCACGTTCCTAGTCTAGTTCGGATCACATCCGACCAGTGTCCTACAAACCGACCTCGTAGGTTCCTTCCCTTAAGCGCGCGACCCCTTAGGTTCAAGTCGGCTTGGTCATAGTTCGGATCACCTCCGACCTGCACGGTTGGTAGCGGCCTCTAGCAAGGCGTGCCGACCACCAAGCAGACTATGAAGCTGGTTAGACGAACATGTACAACGTGTCACACTTCGCTCCTTTGCCAAGACGATATATGTTGTCGGGCTCAAGGCGAGACTGTCATCCTTGGGCTAGCCCGACATCTTTCTCGTTCCAGTGATACCGACCACAAACTGGATTATCTCATAATCCTTGTCGCATGGCCATGCTTATCCTGGTCGGATCACACGAGGGGCCCAGAGTATATCTCTCCTGATCAGAGGGCAAATCCCATCTTGCTCGACCATGTCTCGCAACATGGGAATGGACAAACCGAAACCTACCTTTGTAACTACCCGATCCACGGAGTAGCGTTTGGTCGGCCCAAAGCAAGTCTGTCACCATCCCGAGTATATGCTTCAGCTCAGGTCTTAGGACATAGAACGTATGTTGTACTAGAGACTCACAGATGACATATCGCTGCGTCTCATAGTTGGGTCTGTCCGGCTCGGACCTTATCTCGACTCGGATCAGACTACGATGAATCCGACCAGACATTTCCAAGTCCATATTATCCGGTTAGCATCCAATGCTCCATGGCTAGTGAGACCAAGCCATCGACCGTGTCATATGCTAGTCTAGTCGGCTGGCCCACACACAGCCCTTCTTCGACTAGGGACCTTTTAGGACAGTCATCATACAATGCATAGTCCCACAAACAAGTCACGTACTTGCTGATACACATCATTGATAATGTCCAAGGACTATCTTTATTCATAAACACATAGGAAATATCATCATACATGATTGCCTCTAGGGCATATCTCCAACAGAGATCTGATAGAGATGATAAATAATATTGTTGGTATTTTTGATATAGAGATGCAAAGTGAAAAGTAAAAGGCAAAGTAAAAACAAAGCAAGTATTAAAGTGATGGAGATTGATATGATGAGAATAGACCCGGGGGCCATAGGTTTCACTAGTGGCTTCTCTCAAGAGCATAAGTATTCTACGGTGGGTGAACAAATTACTGTTGAGCAATTGACAGAATTGAGCATAGTTATGAGTATATCTAGGTATGATCATGTATATAGGTGTCGCGACCAGACCCGAATGGATCTAGCGCTCTGTGCTCAGTGTCATCCCTGGATCAGTAATGCTGACACCACACAGTACTTCGAAGGATTTATAGCAGAGTAGCAATCACACACTTATTACATCGTTGTCCACAAGGGAACTTAATACAATAATATGGCTTAAGGCCATCTAATAATAACAATGGAAGGCTTGGAAAACGAGTGAGTCCATCAACTCCAACGGCATCACCGAGTATAGAACCACGACCTAACACCTTACTGTAAATTGAAAAGTGCGCAACATGAAAAGTTGCAGCCCAAAACGGGTCAAGACATGGAATATGCTTTGGCAATGTAACACATAGAGAGCAATGAAGCAACAAGCCTATACTATATGCATATTTGGCTGGTGGTAAGGCTCTCTGTTACATTTTGCATAAAGCTGATTTTTCCCTACATCAAAGGAATAATTTTATTTAACTATCATGGTGGTTGTTAAACATTGAGAATGGTTGATGACATCCTCAATCCCAATTAAAAAGTACTCATTAAAACCCAATAACTTATTATTAGAAGTAACATGTTGAGATTCACATGATATTCAAGTACTAGATACTCAAAACGTCCATAACCGGGGACACGCCTAATCATGATTAGTTTATACAATCTGCAGATGTTTGATCACTTTTCCCAAAAAGAATCGATCGCCTCCGCTTGGTTCTCGCTCTACATGGTGTTTGAGAAGCGGATGACCGAGACATAGTCTTTCGAAGCGCTTAGCACCTTACATGTGGGTAGACCGTACCAACCTACATCCCTACATCAGCTAGCCTACCCGTAAGAGTTCGCACAACTTAGTCAACTACGCCAGAGCCCATAATTGGCTTGTGGCTGCACACGGAAGTTTCTAGTTTGAAAAATCTCATGATCCCTTAGAGCACGGGTGGCGGTCCAAGAAATACAGGCAAGTCCTGATAGAAACCAGGTGCCTCAATCCACCCAGATGTGTGTTTAGGTTGCCACCTTAGATAAACCATTAATTAACAATCTCACATCTGTCATGGATATTCACTCACCCAATCCACGTCTACTAGCATAGCATGGCATAATCGAGCAAACGTAGAAGTAACTCCCAAGGTTTCATAAGTAAAACAGGTAATAGGTACTACCTCAATCTACTTCCCATCCCACAATTTGATTAGATCCTAAACATGCAAGTGTTTGAGGGTTTGATCTAATGCATAAAACTGGGTAGTAGAAAAGGTATGATCAAAGTGTTACTTGCCTTGCTGATGATCCATGAGTCCTAGAGATTCAAGTAACAAGCGGCGCACTCCGGTGATCTAACGCAGACAAACAACAAGCATACAATAAGTACTCATCTAATGCACAGGGAAATCTCGAATAAAAGATCTAACCAGATAGTTCAACATAAGAACCATGGTGCAAAAGAATCGAATCAAATAAAGCATCGAAAGTCGGAACTCGAGAGAGAACGACTCGGTTTAGCAATCTGAAATTAGGTCAAAATTTCATAGTAGCAAAACTCTGTGCAAGTAGGTTAGTCGGAACGGCGGTTTCGTTACGAAACTCCAGGCGCTTGAATCACCTGATTCCGATAAACGAGCAAGAAATAAAACAGATTTGAAAATCGGATCAGAAATCGAATCTGAAAAATAACGGATTAAATCCGATTTAAAGAAAACGACGAACGAACTAAATAACGGACGTTCGTTAATGTAACTAATCCAACGAACGCAGCGTTCATTGAAACGAACGGGTCGGTGAACGTTCGCTAAATAAGAAAACCAAAAAAAATAAAACCAATCTAGGTTTTTGAAAAAACCGAACATCTTTTTTTTAAATAAAAACCGGGTCGGTTTATTAGGGGAAAACCGGATCGGGCGGCGGCGGCGGCTACCTCCGGTGGCTCTCGCCGGAGGCTCCAAGAGGCTCCGGTTGGGGGCGGGGTCGGCGGGTCGGGAGGCGAGGGGCGGCGGGTGCTCGTGACGCGGCGGCTCCAGGCGTGGCGGCTCGGCCTGAGGGGCGGGTGAGGGCGGCGACGGCGGTGAGAGAGAGGGGTGGCGGTATTTAAGGAGGGAGGCGTGGTGGCTTGGGAGGGTAGCCGGGCGAGGGTCGGGGCGGACTCGGGAGGCGGCGGGCGGCGGAGGCTCCAGCTCGGTGGCGAGCGCGAGGGAGGAGGGAGGCGGGCTGGCCTGGCCTGGCTGGGCCGGCTGGGCCTTGGCCCGGGGGGGGGGGCGCGTATTTTTTTTAATTAAAACAAAACGAATTAAAAAAATATCAAACAAACTCCGATTTAAATAAAACAAATTTTCCCCGACTCCTAAAAATGAGTCGAACAAAATGAACTTTAAAAACGGCAAACATGCATAAAATTTTTAAATGCTCATTTTGCCTAAGCAAAATAAATCTTTCAAAAACCAAATTTGATTTATTTATAATATCTTCATTTTTCCTAAATATTGGGAAAGTCATATTATTCCCTCTCTTGAGATTTTTATAGGAAAAACTTTATGAAGATAATTAAATAAATCCAATGATCCTATTTCCAATATTTGAGAAATCCCAAATATGAAAATTATGAAACTTCCAACTCTCTCCGAGGGTCCTTGAGTTGCGTGAAATTTTCTAGGATCGGAAAAATGCGAGAAAATATGATATGCATGATGACCTAATGTATAACATTCCAAATTGAAAATTTGGGATGTTACAAACCTACCTCTTAAGATGAATCTAGCCCTCGAGATTCGGGTTGGCTAGAAAATAGGTGAGGCGGTCCTTGAGCAAAACTTTCTCTCTTTCCCGGTGGCTTCATCCTCGGTGTGGTGGCTCCAATCGAACTTTGCAAAATCTGATAACCTTTGCTGCGGGTAACTCTGCGGCATAATCGAGAATCTTAACGGTTTTTCCTCATATGTCAAGTCATCCTTCAACTGAATTGCTTCCAATGGCACCGTGTCTCTTAACGGTACCTCTGCTATCTCGGGTGACATTTCTTCAATCGAGAAACATGGAATACGTCATGAACTCCTCGACAGTCCTTCCGTAATTCCAACTTATAAGCAACTTCTCCCATGCGTTGCAAAATCTTATACGGTCCAACGAAACGTGGTGCTAACTTTCCTTTAACTCCAAAACGCTTAACTCCTCGAAGTGGGGATACTCACGAGATATACTCTGTCTCCAACTTCATACTCAATCGCTGGCGCTTTGAATCGGCATAGCTCTTACATGCAGGACTGGGCTACCTTGAGCCTGTCTCGAATCAACAACTTAACATTCGGACTCCTTAATCAAATCTGGTCCAAACAACTGACGATCTCCAGTTTCGTCCCATGACAACGGTGTCCTGCACCTTCTTCCATACAAAGCCTCGAAAGGTGCCATCTTCAAGCTGGTTTGGTAACTGTTGTTGTAGGAAAATTCGGCATACGGCAAATTATCATCCCAGCTAGATCCATAATCTAGGGCACAAGCTCTCAGCATGTCCTCCAAAATCTGATTGACTCTCTCGGTCTGTCCATCGGTCTGTGGGTGGAAAGCTGTACTGAATTCCAATCGGGTTCCCAATGTCTCGTGCAACTGGTTCCAAAAATTCGAGGTAAACAGGGTTCCTCTATCCGATACGATGCTCCTCGGAACTCCGTGTAAGCACACAATTCTGGTCATGTATATCTTTGCCAACTTAGCACTGCTATAGGTAGTCTTGACTGGAATAAAATGAGCTACCTTAGTCAAACGGTCGACTATAACCCAAATCGAGTCATATCCTGAACGAGTCTTTGGCAATCCTGTGATAAAATCCATGCCTAGTTTATCCCACTTCCATTCAGGTATCGGCAATGGTTGTAACAATCCTACCGGGCTCGATGTTACGCCTTTACTTTCGACATACATCACAAACTGCTACATACTCCGCAATATCCTTCTTCATTCCGGTCCACCGTAAAGTATTCTTCAAATCCAAGTACATCTTGGTATTTCCTAGGTGAATCGAATAGGGTGAATCATGGGCTTCTTGTAAAATCAACTTCACGATCTCCGGGTCATTGGGCACATAAACACGGTCTTCAAACCATAGGGTATCGTGCTCATCCTCACGAAATCCTTTAGCTTTTCCTTTGCTCATTTTCTCCTTTATAGAGGCAACTTCCTTATACGCCTTTTGGGCTTCTACGATTTTGTCCATCGGTGTTGACTGAATTTCCAATGCTGCTACATAGCCTCTCGGAACTATTTCCAAACATAGCTCTCGAAGGTCCTCGGCTAACTCATTGGGTATTCCTCCCATCATTAGGGTATTGACGCGTGGCTCTTACGTCTCAATGCGTCAGCGACGACTTTAGCCTTTCCCGGGTGATAATGCAATCTCATGTCATAATCCTTGATAAGCTCTAACCATCTCCTTTGTCTGAGATTCAATTCCTTCTGTGTGAAGATGTACTTCAAACTCTTGTGATCCGTATACACTTCACAATGATTTCCAATGAGAAAATGTCTCCATGTCTTCAGGGCATGCACAACGGCTGCTAACTCCAAATCATGAGTGGCATAATTCAACTCATGGGGCTTAAGTTGTCGTGAAGCATCTGAAACAACTCTTCCTTCCTGCATAAGCACTGCTCCAAGTCCTCGACGTGAAGCGCCGCAATACACCCTCATAATCCTTAGTCCGATCCGGCAATATCAAAACTGGTGAGGTAACCAATCTTTTCTTCAACTCCTGAAAACTTGCCTCACAGTCCTCAGTACATATGAATTTGTTTTCTTTCTTCAACAATTCTGTCATAGGCTTGGCAATCCTTGAGAAATTCTCAATGAACCTTCGGTAGTATCCTGCGAGTCCAAGGAAACTCTGAATCTCTCCAACTGTCGTTGGTGCTTCCCATTTGGTTACGGTCTCAACTTTTGTGGGGTCAACTGCTATCCCTTCTCCGGATATAACATGTCCGAGAAATCCAACTTCCTTTAGCCAAAACTCACATTTGCTGAACTTGGCATACAACTGGTGTTCCTCGGTTTCTCCAAAACCAATCGCAAATGTTCCTTGTGTTCCTCTTCATTCTTCGAGAAAACCAAAATATCATCTATGAACACCACGGCGAACTTATCCAAAAACTCCATAAACACTTTGTTCATCAGGTTCATGAAATAGGCTGGTGCGTTAGTCAGTCCAAATGACATAACGGTATACTCGTATAGTCCATATCTCGTGGTAAACGCTGTCTTGGGTATGTCCTGCTCCCGAATCTTCAACTGATGGTACCCTGATCGCAAGTCGATCTTGGAAAACACCTTGGCTCCTTGCAAGCGATCAAACAGATCGTTTATCATAGGTAGTGGGTACTTGTTCTTGATTGTTACTTCATTCAATCCAGGATAATCAACAATCATTCTTAACGATCCATCCTTCTTCTCCACTAGCAAAACGGGTGATCCCCAAGGTGAAGAGCTTGGGCGTATAAAATCTTTATCCAAAAGCTCCTTAATCTGCTTCTTGATTTCCGCCAAATCACATCTTTGGCATCCTATATGGTCGCCGATATCGGGCCTGTTCACGGCAACAGCTCGATCAAAACTCAATGTCTCTATCCGGTGGCATTCTGGCAATTCTTAGGAAATACATCAGGAAAATCCTTCACCACTGGTACTTCTTCCGCACCACTCGATAAGCAATTAACTTGCGCTTTTCTCTACCGATGTCGTGATACATACTTAATCCTTCTTCCTTACGGTGTGGTGAGCAAAATTGATCTAGTGGAGCAATCAATGTTTCCTCCATACTTTGATAACCAATCCATTCCTAATATCACATCCAATCCTTGGGATTCCGTAACTATTAGGTGCGAGGGGAAAACATAGTGTCCAATCCGTAATGGCAGTCGATCACACCATTTACTAGCCATGTACTCTGCTCCGGGTGAGGTTACTAGCATGGGTGACCTAAGGGCTTGGGTTGGTAACTTGTACTTATCCACAAATCCCCTTGATATTTATGAATGAGATGCACCAGAAAAGAACAACTGCAGTATATGACTTAACCAAAAACTTACCGAGTACTGCATCGGGCTGATCTTCAACCTCCTCCACTTCAATGTGGTTCACCTGTCCTCTATTGAAAGGGTTGGGCTTCTTTCAGAGCTTCCATTGCCATTTCCATTACTGGCCTTACGGGCAGTCATTGGCATAATGCCCGATCTTGCGGCACTTAAAGCAAGTAATATGACTCGGTCTACTTTGGATGGTGTTGACGGGTTGGTGCGATTCTGTCTGCTGCTTCCTCCATTCCGTTCCCATTCTTAGTGCTTTGTTATGGTTATGCGAATTACCTCCTCCATGGGTATGCTGAAACCGAATTCTGACTTAGGGGTATAACGAGGTTTCGCTTGAGCTCAGAGTTATACTTCCCTTGCCCATACTTCCTCTTGCGGTTCTCAATTTGTCGCTGCTTTCCTTCAATCATGAGGGCTCGGTCTACTAACTCCTGGTAGTTATTGAAACTGGCTACCATCAACGGCATCTTGAACTCATCATTCAGTCCTTCTAGAAACTTCTCCTGCTTAGTTGCATCAAGAGTAACGTCATCCGGGGCATAACGTGCTAGTTTACTAAAGTCATCCACATCGCCAACAGTCCTTCCTCCTTGGCGTAAGTTGCGAAACTCACGCATCTTCATTGCCATAGCTCCTGCGAAACATGGGCGGCGAAAAGCTTGCTGAAATTGATCCCATGTGACAAAGGTGTCTACTGTGGTAAGTGGCTGTGAAATTCTCCCACCATCTTCTGCGGGTCCTTCAAGCTGATGTGCTGCAAACTTCACTCTTTCTCCATCCGTGCATCCCGCAATGGTCAGCTCCCTTCCTATCTTGCGGAGCGGTCATCTGCTACAATTGGCTCGGTGCTACTGGAGTACACCGGCGGGTTTAGTCTAAGGAAACGAGTCAGATGATCCGCAGGTGGTGGTGGTGGTGGGTTGTTGTTGTTGTTGTTGTTGTTGTTGTTGTTGTTGCCACAGTTACGCACCAATGTTTGAATCGTGGTATTCTTCTTTGGATCAGTTGGGTGATCTCTGGCGGGAAAACGAATCCGGGTCGTCTCGGAGGCATCGATGGGTTTAGAAAAGATGATAATTTAGAATAGAATGAGGTCTAAGGGGAATCACTACCCAAATGCACATGAGCAAATACACACAAAATCACTTCATTCAATCAAACAAAAGCTTACAACGATCTAACTATCGCATAAAAGTGCGTGTACTATAATGTTTACATGGAGGGAATACTACTAATATGTGGGGAACTTCTACTAATTTGAACCGGTGGAAGACTCCATAATGTCCGCTCCGACCGTCTTCAAAGTCGGGTTCACTTGGATCCGAATCGGTGTCGTCGATGTTGATGTAGTCGCTTGGGCAATTGACATCTTGGTCTTCATTCCTGGCGTAACTTCTTCTTCAGTTCTTCAATCTCGTACTTAAGATCGTTATTGTGTCTTGCTAGGGCTACGATCTCGTCCATATAGTCCTTGCGAGTTGTCTTTAGTTCTTCTTCAAGCTCGATGATCCTTCCTTTTGCATTCTGCAACTCCAACATATCATTGCACATCTGGTTCTCCTAACGTCGAATGTGCTGGTTTAACTCCTGGATAAATGTTGTAATGGATCTATCCTTCTTGGTGCTGACGATGTCCCATTTGTCATCTCGGCGTTCGCAAATCTGGTAGATTGTGTCCTTGAGGTCTTCTTGATAAACTTCTCCAATGCGTCCCATGGTGATGTGAGCTGCCATGCTCTTTCCCAGACTCCAAGTTGGTGCAATTGAAAACACTATCTATAGGCTTGGTGATTGGGGCGAATGTCCTTCTGGAGCGTGAGCGTGAATCTTCCGGCGCTCCTCTTGAGCAGAGTGGCGTTGAAAGTCCGGTGAAGCTTGGTAATCCAATGTTCGTGTACTTGGTAACTTCCTTCAAGTGAAATCCAAAAGGTGTGCATTCATCCGGTTGGGTGTACTTGATCTTGGCGTCCTTCATCCTAAAGAGAGTAGAAAAGATGAGGAGTTAGAAAATGGGAAGAGTAGTGATCTATGGCTTTATCTTAGTGGTCGTGTCCTACGGTCGGCGTGTGCTCTGATACCATTCTCTCGTCGACCGGACCGAATGGATCTAGCGCTACGTGCTCGGTGTCATCCTGGATCGAATGTCGACACCACACAGTACTTGAAGGATTTATAGCGAGTAGCAATCACACACTTATTACATCGTTGTCCACAAGGGAACTTAATACAATAATATGGCTTAAGGCCATCTAATAATAACAATGAAGGCTTGGAAAACGAGTGAGTCCATCAACTCCAACGGCATCACTTGAGTATAGAACCACGACCTAACACCTTACTGCGTCATCTGAAAAGTGCGCAACATGAAAAGTTGCAGCCAAAACGGTCAATTGACACATGGAATATCTTGGCAATGTAACACATAGAAACAATGAAGCAACAAGCCTATACTATATGCATATTTGGCTGGTGGTAAGGCTCTACGGTTACATTTTGCATAAAGCTGATTTTCCCTACATCAAAGGAATAATTTTATTTAACTATCATGGTGGTTGTTAAACATTGAGAATGGTTGATGACATCCTCAATCCCAATTAAAAAGTACTCATTAAAACCCAATAACTTATTATTAGAAGTAACATGTTGAGATTCACATGATATTCAAGTACTAGATACTCAAAACGTCCATAACCGGGGACATGCCTAATCATGATTAGTTTATACACTCTGCAGAGGTTTGCGCACTTTTCCCCACAAGACTCGATCGCCTCCGCTTGGTTCTCGCACTACATGGTGTTTGAGAAACGGATGACCGAGACATAGTCTTTCGAGCGCTTAGCACCTTACATGTGGGTAGACCGTACCAACCTACATCCCCTACATCAGCTAGCCTACCCGTAAGAGTTCGCACAACTTAGTCAACTACGCCAGAGCCCATAATTGGCTTGTGGCTGCACCACGGAAGTTTCTAGTTTGAAAAATCTCATGATCCCTTAGAGCACAGGTGGCGGTCCGAAGAAATCTGAGCAAGTCTCGATAGAAACCAGGTGCCTCAATCCACCCGGATGTGTGTTTAGGTTGCCACCTTAGATAAACCATTAATTAACAATCTCACATCTGTCATGGATATTCACTCACCCAATCCACGTCTACTAGCATAGCATGGCATAATCGAGCAAACATAGAAGTAACTCCCAAGGTTTCATAAGTAAAACAGGTAATAGGTACTACCTCAATCTACTTCCCATCCCACAATTTGATTAGATCCTAAACATGCAAGTGTTTGAGGTTTTGATCTAATGCATAAAACTGGGTAGTAGAAAAGGTATGATCAAAGTGTTACTTGCCTTAGCGATGATCCATGAGTCCTAGAGATTGAAGTAACAAGCGGGCGCACTCCGGGTGATCTAACGCAGACAAACAACAAGCATACAATAAGTACTCATCTAATGCACAGGGAAATCTCGAATAAAAGATCTAACCAGATAGTTCAACTTAAGAACCACAGTTGCAAAAGAATCGAATCAAATAAAGCATCGAAAGTCGGAACTCGAGAGAACGACTCGGTTTAGCAATCTGAAATTAGGTCAAAATTTCATAGTAGCAAAACTCTGTGCAAGTAGGTTAGTCGGAACGGCGGTTTCGTTCTGAAACTCCAGCGCTTGAATCACTGATTCGATAAGCGAGCAAGAAATAAAACAGATTTGAAAATCGGATCGTAAATCGAATCGAAAATAACGGATTAAATCCGATTTAAAGAAAACGCATTTAACGAACTAAATAACGGACGTTAGATTAACAGAACTAATCCAACGAACGCGTTCATTGAAACGAACGGGTCGGTGAACGTTCACTAAATAAGAAAACCGAAAAAAAATAAAACCAATCTAGGTTTTTGAAAAAACCGAACATCTTTTTTTTTAAAATAAAAACCGGGTCGGTTTATTAGGGGAAAATCGGATCGGGCGGCGGCGGCGGCTACCTCCAGTGGCTCACGGGGCTCGCGGGCCCAGTTGGGGCGGGGTCCGCTGGCCTGGAGGCGAGGGCGGCGGGTGCTCCGGCGACGGCTGCCTTTCAAGCAGGGCGGTGCCGGCCTGGAGGGGCGCGGGTGAGGGCGGCGTGGTGAGAGAGAGGGGGTGGCCGGGTATTTAAGGAGGGGGGCGTGGGTGGCTTGGGAGGGGGTAGCCGGGCGTGGCCTGAGGCGGACTCGGGAGGCGGCGGCGGCGGGAGGCTCCAGCTCGGCGAGCGAGGGAGGAGGGAGGCGGCTGGCCGGGCTCTGGCTGGGCCGGCTGGGCCTTGCCTCGGGGAGGCGGCGCGTTTTTAAATAAAACAAAACGAATTAAAAAAATATCAAAGCGAACTCCGATTTAAATAAAACAAATTTTCCCCGACTCCTAAAAATGAGTCGAACAAAATGAACTTTAAAAGCGGCAAACATGCATAATATTTTTAAAATGCTCATTTTGCCTAAGCAAAATAAATCTTTCAAAAACCAAATTTGATTTATTTATAATATCTTCATTTCTCCTAAATATTGGGAAAGTCATATTATTCCCTCTCTTGAGATTTTTATAGGAAAAACTTTATGAAGATAATTAAATAAATCCAATGATCCTATTTCCAATATTTGAGAAATCCCAAATATGAAAATTATGAAACTTCCAACTCTCTCCGAGGGTCCTTGAGTTGCGTGAAATTTTCTAGGATCGGAAAAATGCGAGAAAATATGATATGGATGATGACCTAATGTATAACATTCCAAATTGAAAATTTGGGATGTTACAATAGGCATCACGTCCAAGACAAGTAGACCGAAACGATTCTGCATCTACTACTATTACTCCACTCATCGACCGCTATCCAGCATGCATCTAGAGTATTAAGTTAAAAAGCAGTAACGCATGTAAGCAAGATGACATGACGTAGAGGAATAAATTCATGCAATATGATAAATACCCCATCTTGTTATCCTCGATGGCAACAATACAATACGTGCCTTGCAACCCTTTACATCCTTTGGGTAAGGACACCGCAAGATTAAACCCAAAGCTAAACACTTCTCCCATTGCTAGAACTACCAATCTAGTTGGCGAAACCAAACGGATAATTCGAAGAGACTTGCAAAGATAACCAATCATACATAAAAGAATTCAGAGAAGATTCAAATATTATTCATAGATAATCTGGATCATAAACCCACAATTCATCGGTCTCAACAAACACACCGAATATAGAAGATTACATCGAATAGATCTCCAAGAGAGAGGGGAGAACATTGTATTGAGATCCAAAAGAGAAAAGAAGCCATCTAGCTACTAGCTATGGACCTGAAGGTCCAAGTAAACTACTCACACTTCAAGGAGGGGCTATGGTGATGATGTAGAAGCCCTCTGTGGTGGATGCCCCCTCGTGAGCTCGGAGCAGGCCCCAAGATGGGATCTCATGGATACAGGAACTTGCGGCGGTGGAATTAGGTTTTAAGCTCCTGTTACGATCGTTTGGGAATGCGTAGGTATATATAGGAGGAAGAATGCGTCGGTGGAGCAACAGGGGGCCCACAAAGGCGGGGC
This sequence comes from Aegilops bicornis, assembly GCA_021605145.1. Taxonomy (NCBI): domain Eukaryota; kingdom Viridiplantae; phylum Streptophyta; class Magnoliopsida; order Poales; family Poaceae; genus Aegilops; species Aegilops bicornis. The sequence continues at coordinate 190,744,755 of CM038675.1, forward strand.
GCGCCCTAGGGAGGCGCCCCACCCTCGTGACCGCCTCTTTTGTTCCTTGGAGTAGGGTCCAAGTCCCACAGATCACGTTCGGTGAGAAAATCATGTTCCCGAAGGTTTCATTCCATTTGGACTCCGTTTGATATTACATTTCTTGAAACCTTTGAAATAGGCAAAAAAAAAAACAGCAATGCAGGTTGGGCCTCCGGTTAATAGGTTAGTCCCAAAAATAATATAAAAGTGGAAAATAAAGCCCAATATAGTCCAAAACAGTAGATAAAGTAGCATGGAGCAATCAAAAATTATAGATACGTTGGAGACGTATCACTTGCCTTCATCTCGAAGCAGCAAGCACTACCCACTTCACAAATATTTCCAAAGCACTAACCCAAACAGTCACCATGCCTACAATCAGTAAGCAGCAACCACATTGTCTGGTGGTTTACAGAATCACTGGACAGACTCACACACTCCACCCAAAGAACCAACCTAAATTGGCACTACATCGCACTGAAAACCGACGACAACACATCAGCATGCACACAAACCAAAATGTACAAATATCTTCTCCAATAAGCAAGTAGGAAGCGAACCACGAGGGAAATCGTGAGCAAAAATGTAGCGACCCGACCCGAATGGATCAAGTCTACGTGGCAAGTGTCATCCTGGATCGGTATCTTTGACACACACAAGATTCGAGGATTTATAACAGAGGTAAATCACATGTATAAAGTAACGTAAATACTATTACCTCAATCCAAAGTATAGCGGAAGCAACAAGGTTGTGGATTCCCATCACACCAACGGCAAAGTTGAGTATAGGAAATCATAACCCTAACGTATCACTTACTAAATGCGTACGAAAAGTGCGCAACATGAAAAGTTGCAGAAAAACAGGTCGACACATGGAATATCTTTGGCAATGTAACACATAGAGAGTAATGAAAGAATAAGCCTATACTACATGCATATATGGCTGGTGGAAAGCTCTATGGTTACAGTTTTTGCGAAAAGCCAATTTTTCCCTCTTGCAAAGGAATAAATTTATTTAACTATCATGGTGGTTGTTGAACATTGAGAATGGTTGATGACATCCTCAATCCCAATTAAAAGTACTCATTAAAACCCAACAATATTATTTAGAGTAACATGATGAGATCAACAGGATAATCCAAGAACTAGATACTCAAGATGTCCATAACCGGGGACACGGCTAATCATGATTAGTTTATACACTCTGCAGAGGTTTAGCACTTTTCCCACAAGACTCGATCGCCTCCGTTTGATTTCTCGTCTGCAGGTGTTTGAGAAGCGGATGACCGAGACATAGTCTTTCGAGAAGCGCTAGCACCTGACGGGTAGACCGGTACACCTACATCCCCGTGCATCTGCTAGTCCACCACTATAAGAGTTCGCACGACTTACTCAACTATGCGAGCCCATAATGGCTTGTGGCTGCACCACGGAAGTTACTAGTTTGAATAATCTCATGATCCCTTTGAGCACAGGTGGCGGTCCCAAAAAAGCAGGCAATCACTTTGGATACCCCAGTGCCTCAATCCACCAGGATGTGTGTTTAAGTTGCCACCTTAAATAAACCATTAATTTAACAATCTCACATACATCATGGATACACTCACCCAATCCACGTCTACTAGCATAGCATGGCAAATAAGCAAATGTAGAAGTAACTCCCAAGGTTTCATAAGTAAAGCAGTAATAGGTACTACCTCAACTACTACCCATCCCACAATTTAATTAGATCCTAATCATGCAAGTGTTTGAGGAATAGATCTAATGCATAAAACTGGGTAGTAGAAAAAGTATGATCAAGTGTTACTTGCCTGCAAAGTTGATGAAGATGACTCGCACTCAAAACTCTTGATAGGTCTACTCGTCACACTCCGGTCAATCTATCGTAAGCAATCAATAGTAACCACACATAAGCAATCACTCAAAAGATCGGAAAGATCGAAGAAAACAATTCGGAAAACATCAAAACCAAGCAAATAACTCTTGCAACATAAAACAATTTCTAACAGTACCAAAATTATGTGAATTTGGCCTTATCTGAAAGTTTAGGTCAAGAGCTTCGATTTGCAAAAAGAATCAACTAAATCGAGATTCTGAAACTCAAGTTATGATCAAACAAAGTTCAAATTCAAATCTGATCTAATTCAAATTTTAAACTTTCAAAAATATGTTTGAGTTGTTTCTTTGGATAGAGGGGATCATAACGAAGACGTGAGCGTTGGTTTCGTTGGATTTGGATAAACGAGTAAAAAGTTATGAGGGTTTGAAAATTGGGGACCAATCTGTAAAATAACACTACGGATAGGTCCCTGGCAGTAAATCTAAAATAAAAAGAAAAATCCTAACGAACGAACGTTCACTGTTAAAACCTAACGAGCGGATTAGATTCATTTGTGAAAACCTAACCGGCGAACATTCACTAAATAACTAGATTAAAAGAAAAAAAAACCGGTTTTAAAAAAAACACGAAACTGAAAAAAAATAACCCGGATTGGACCGGGCGGTTTTTACCGGTCCACAGTGGGTCAACGGCAACATCGACGGTGGCGGTGTTCTCCGAAGCGGGCAGCGGCGGCAGGCCATAGGGCGGCGGGCGGCGAGCGGCGTGGGCGGCGGAGTTGGAGGTGGCGGCGGCGGTGGATCTCGGCGGCGAGAGAGGTGGCTTCGGGCGGAGGTCGGTGGATCTCGCCGGCGGCGCGAGATGCGGCGGCGGCGTGAGATGCGGGGCGAGGCGGCGGCGAGAAGAGGGAGAGAGGGCCGTGGCGCCTTTTATAGGAGGAGGGAGGCGGCTTGGGAAGGGGGCAGCTGAGGCGGGCGGCGCTCGGACTCGGCGAGTCCGGTCGCCTGGAGGAGGAGGCGGCGGCTGACGGGCCGGGCCTTCGCCCGATTCGGTCCGGAGAGGGAGTTTTTTTTAAACATTTTTTTAAAACAGAGACAAAAAAATAATAAAACCAAAGAAATAAAAATTTTATATAGACATATAATATATCAAAATTTTCAGAAAAAGATTTCCTACAACATGGACATTTCTATAGCATTAAATAAAATTCACACAAATTCAAATAAAGAAAAGAGTGCTTACGGTCCAATAAAATCCAACAAAATCATTTTAAAAATACCAAAATGAATTCAAATTAATTTCTCTCCAATTTTACGATGTAGGGAATCATGTTACCCTATTTTCCATATATTTTATTTTTGGAGAAAAATAATTTGAATAAAACTCAAATAACTCCAAATTAAAAATAAATTCAAAAGAACTTTGAATTTAATTCTTTGAAACTCCCAACTCATATTTCATATGTTTTGAAAAAGTCATTTTATCTTCGCTCGTGAAAATCATTGAGTTGCATAAAGTTTCAGAATTGGAAATATTTTCAAATGAAATTCAAATATTTTCAACACCTTGTCATTTAAATAAATGGAAGAAGTCATGTCATCTTCTCTCAGGGTTTTGTGATGAAAAGAATTTGAATTCCGAAGATCATAAAAGCAAAATGAAAGTTTGGGAAAGTCCTTTTATTCCCTCTCATTTAACTTTCAAAAGTTTGAATTCACTCACTTTAGTCAATCAATCAAACAATCAATCAAAACTATCTATGTGTTTATAACATTCCATAATTTAGAATTTTGGGATGTTACAAACCTACCACCCTTAAAATGAATCTCGTCCTCGAGATTCGGAGAGGCTAGCAAGAAATAGGTTAGGTTTGGGGGTCTTCTCAAAGTCCATCGATCATCTCCGGGGTCTCGGGTGCTACCACCCTTAGAAGCATGGTTACGGTTCCATCAAAACTCATATACTCCATCCTTATTACTGACAGTGTCGGTCTTCTCAGATCGTAAGCAAAATTCCTTCTCTGGGCTCTTCTGGTAGTGGCATAACCCTTTCCTCAATTCCTTTGTCCTTTACCTCTTGGTAAGGTTGTTCCGAGACTGGGTCCTCTTAGCGGACGGGTCTGGCGCCAATTCTAAACAACTATCGATATCTCATGGTGGTCAACAATTTACGGTTTCACCTGCAGAAAACGGGTCTGGGTTGAACCTCACCGTATAACCTACGGTTGGCAACAACTGCCCTGTACAAGGGAAAAATGTTTATACCATTCTAAGGTTTAAACAAGGTTTAGATCGTCGTCTCTCTGCTATAGGTAAGTCACTCAGATTTACCATCCCATATAGCAAAGCGAATAATAGGAGTAAGTCGGTATGGTGATCAATCCATTCCGCACCCAAATCATTACCTTGTACATGGTTTAGCGAATCTCGCATTCTAACACTCGGTCATCCTCACAAGCATTGCAGAATTTCTCTTGTCGGCCGAACCAAGTTCGGAAAATCCATTGATTCTGCAAGCCAAACAAACATCTATCGTTCCTTAACAACTCTCAGGTTTTGCGTAAACTCCTATAGAATCGTCGGTCGATAAAGGCATATCCTCTTCCAGGGTTTTTCCTTCAGCAAGAGTGTGCTTGCTTCTTAGCAAGTCCTGGGGCCTGTGGGTTATGGCCCATCTCATCACTTAAAATCCTTGAATTCATCATCGGGGCAACTGATCCTTATTCCAACCTTCAACTTCAAGTATTCTTAAATCCATTCAATTGTCTTGTCTTCCTTCCTTCTATTGGCACCAAACTAGACATGATTACTCGGACTCATCATGGAATTTCCATTGATCCATATTTCCAACATCATACCTCCTTTATATCCAATAATACTTCATCTCTTCATCCTCGTGGGATGTCCCACATACCGTGATAAAACTTATACTTATGAAATCCATACTCCACTTTGTGGAACATCATTATCCTTTCCAGGGTCAAGCGTCCTTACAAGGGAATATTGGCCATCTCCGCATGGCACTTCTTCAAGCGGGAGACATGAACACATGATGAACTCACAGCAGTCCTTGGGTGACTCCAACTTGTTGGTAACTTCTCCCATACGCTCCAAAACTTGGTATGGTCCTTCAAATCTAAGGGCTAACTTTCCTTAACTCCAAATCGTTTAAATCCTCGCAGAGAGGGACACACGAAGACATGCATCTCCAATTTCATAGACTACCTCCTTGCGCTTTTGAGTCTGCATAACCCTTACGCCAGATCGAGCTACCTACAGTCTATCTCGAATCAACTTAACATTCTCTTCTGACTCCTTGATCACATTTGGTCCAAACAACTGACGGTCTCCAACTTCGTTCCACATCATCGGTGTCTGGCTCCTTCTCCCATACGAAGCTTAAAAAGGGGCCATCTTTAAACTGCCTTGGTAACTGTTGTTGTATGAGAACTCCGCGTAAGGTAGATTATCATCACTACTAGATCCATAATCTTGCGCACAAGCTCTCAACATGTCCTCCAGAATCTGATTTACTCTCTCGGTCATCCATCATGCTGCGGATGAAAGGCAATCTTGAACTCTAGCCTAGTACCCAAGGTGCAGTGCAGCTGATTCCAAAACTTTGAGGTAAACTGTGTTCCTCTACGATGGTCCTCGGAACTTCATGCGGACCTCTGATCCTTGTCAAATATGTCTTGGCCAACTTCGCACTTGTATAGGTGGTTTCACTGGGATAAAGTGAGCCACTTTGGTCAAGCAAATCAACTACTACCCAGATAGAATCATATCCCGATCGGGTTCTGGGAAATCCGGTATTGAAATCCATGCCAAGCGTATCCCTCTTCCATTCGGGTATCGGCATAGGCTGTAGTAATCCTGCTGGCTTCTGATGCTCTGCTTTTACTTTCTCTGGCATACATCACTTACGACTACATACTCCGCAATATCCTTCTTCATACCAGTCCACTAGAAACACTCCTTCAAATCCAAATACATCTTGGTGTTTCCAGGGCGGATCGATTATGGTGAGTCATGAGCCTCCTGAAGTTTTAACTTCCTGATCTTTGCATTATTAGGTATATGTACACTGTCCTCAAACCATAAGGTGGCATGCTCATCCTTACGAAAACCTTTGGCTTTTCCTTTGCTCATCCTCTCTTTTACCTCAGCAATCTCTTTGTCATCGTTCTGAGCTTCACAGATCTTTCCCAACAATGTAGGGTGAACTTCCATTGCTGCAACAAAACCTTTTGGAACAATCTCCAATCGAAGTTCCCTGAAAATCCTCGGCTAACTCCTTTGATAATCCTCCACTTATGAGGGTATTAGTCCTTGTTTTCTTTATGGTTGTGTCCTATTTCTCCACAAAGCTTGTATGCACAAGGTTTCTTCATATCTTTTCCATAAGGCTCCAATTTCTGGGACACAAACCGAGACTTTGGCAAGGTCAACTTAAATTCCTCCCAAGTGGTTACTCACGCCACTTTGATGGTTTGGTACATCCTCCACGAGATAGCGGCACCTCTATCAAAGAACGGAAGAGCATGCCGGGCCATATCCTTTCTGACTATAGGGTTGTTCTCCATATGATCCTCCATGTTCTGAATCCATCGGTCTGTCTCCAATTGACTCATCGGTCCAGAAAAATACAAGCTCATCTCCATTCGTCCTCTATTGGGTCCATGGGTTTTGGGGTGGGATAGGAGAGATCGAGAGGGACGCACACAGTGCAAACAATTGTTTTGGAAAAGACAGATTTTATTGTGGTTGTCGGAAAAACATCAAACAAATGACAGCTCACAATCGTCGCATCTAACGTAAGGGTATAACAGGGGTTTGGTCTTCTAAAGGTCATTGAATCTTCAAATCATCAAACTCTTCCAGTCTTGTTCATGCCTCCAATGGCTTCTTCCGATCGTGCTTGTCTTTCTCAAGTTCTTTTGCCAGATCATCTTTGTTGACGCGAAGTGTCTTAGTGACATCCTTTAATATTTACGGAGTTTGGGTTCCAAACTTACGGGTTTCAACCTCCTTGACATGAACCATGTCCTTCTATCCATCGATTCCCAACAAATCTCCGGTATCTCGATGTTTTGCTCCTTGACTTGTCTACTTTCAGCTTCGAGTCCACGAGTTCTTCACGAACCGCTTCCTTATCAAATCTGCTTCTTGTAGGTCCATCTTAACTTCTTGATGTAACACTCCGGATCTGGTGATACACGGCTAAAGTTAAAACTTCATCTTGCTGATAGGTGCTCCATCAGCCTTCTACTATCCAATCCTTCCATGCATATGCATGCTTAACTCAGCACGGTGACAATAGCTTAGGCGGGCAATAACATCATGGATAGCGTGTTTCTGCTCTTGTCATTTCCATGAGCTATCATTCCATAGTTGATATCTCCTGTCTTAGGGTTTTCTTGACAAAAACTTTGAGTTCTAATGCTTCATGTTCCGGTCTTACTCCAATACACCTTGATCTCGGGTATTGACAACTTCCATAGTCTATCAAATTCCATAAGCGTAACCTTCCTAGGTCATAAAAATCTGGGAATTCTTCAGAGCCTTCAAAATTCTCCTAGTCTTCGGAGTCTTCAATGTTGTAGTTTCCATTTACACGGTAAAATCCTCTTCATTCCAAATGGTCTTAGTTGTCCGATATCTTTTCTCCTTGGAGTGGTCCCATCGGTCAAATCTTCGAGTGGTCAAAAGGGAAAAGGGGTATGGTCTCACTAAAAGGGAATATTTGAATAAACTTCGTAAGAGAAGAGAGGTAAAAGATCTTTTGAAAATGAAGTTGTAGAGAAAAATCTTTCCTATGAGCTTGTCGGTTTCTAGGGTCACGTCCTACGGTCAACATGTGCTCGATACCATCTTGTAGCGACCCGACCCGAATGGATCAAGTCTACGTGCTTAAGTGTCATCCATGGATCGGTATCTTTGACACACACACGGTACTCGAGGATTTATAACAGAGGTAAATCACATGTATAAAGTAACGTAAATACTATTACCTCAATCCAAAGTATAGCGGAAGCTTAACAAGGTTGTGGATTCCCATCACACCAACAGCAAAGTTGAGTATAGGAAATCATAACCCTAACGTATCACTTACTAAATGCGTAAATGCGAAAAAGTACGCAATATGAAAAGTTGCAGCCAAAGCGGTCGACACATGGAATATCTTTGGCAATGTAACACATAGAGAGTAATGAAAGAATAAGCCTATACTACATGCATATATGGCTGGTGGAAAGCTCTATGGTTACAGTTTTGCGAAAAGCCATTTTTTCCCTACTGCAAAGGAATAAATTTATTTAACTATCATGGTGGTTGTTGAACATTGAGAATGGTTGACAGCATCCTCAATCCCAATTAAAAGTACTCATTAAAACCCAACAATATTATTTAGAGTAACATGATGAGATCAACAGGATAATCCAAGAACTAGATAATCAAGATATCCATAACCGGGGACACGGCTAATCATGATTAGTTTATACACTCGGCAGAGGTTTGCGCACTTTTCCCACAAGACTCGATCGCCTCCGTTTGATTTCTCGTACTGCAGGGTGTTTGAGAAACGGATGACCGAGACATAGTCTTCGAAGCGCTTAGCACCTTACGACGGGTAGACCGGTACACCTACATCCCTGCATCCGCTAGTCCACCACTATAAGAGTTGACGACTTACTCAACTATGCGAGCCCATAATGGCTTGTGGCTGCACCACGGAAGTTACTAGTTTGAATAATCTCATGATCCCTTTGAGCACGGGTGGCGGTCCCAAAAAAACAGGCAATCCTTTGGATACCCCAGGTGCCTCAATCCACCCAGGATGTGTGTTTAAGTTGCCACCTTAAATAAACCATTAATTTAACAATCTCACATCATCATGGATACACTCACCCAATCCACGTCTACTAGCATAGCATGGCAAATAAGCAAACGTAGAAGTAACTCCCAAGGTTTCATAAGTAAAACAGGTAATAGGTACTACCTCAACTACTTCCCATCCCACAATTTAATTAGATCCTGATCATGCAAGTGTTTGAGGAATAGATCTAATGCATAAAACTGGGTAGTAGAAAAAGTATGATCAAGTGTTACTTGCCTGCAAAGTTGATGAAGATGACTCGCACTCAAAACTCTTGATAGGTATACTCGTCACACTCCGGTCAATCTATCGTAAGCAATCAATAGTAACCACACATAAGCAATCACTCAAAAGATCGGAAAGATCGAAGAAAACAATTCGGAAAACATCAAAACCAAGCAAATAACTCTTGCAACATAAAACAATTTCTAACATTACCAAAATTATGTGAATTTGGCCTTATCTGAAAGTTTAGGTCAAGAGCTTCGATTTGCAAAAAGAATCAACTAAATCGGAGTTACGAAACTCAAGTTATGATCAAACGAAGTTCAAATTCAAATCTGATCTAATTCAAATTTTAAACTTTCAAAAATATGTTTGAGTTGTTTTACTGGATAAAGGAGATCATAACGAAGACGTGAGTGTTGGTTTCGTTGGATTTGGATAAACGAGTAAAAAGTTATGAGGGTTTGAAAATTGGGGACCAATCTGTAAAATAACACTACGGATAGGTCCCTGGCAGTAAATCTAAAATAAAAGAAAAAAATCCTATGAGCGAGCGTTCCTTTATTAAAACCTAACGAGCGGATTAGATTCATTTGTGAAAACTCTAACCGTGAACATTCACTAAATAACTAGATTAAAAGAAAAAACCGGTTTAAAAAAACACGGCTGAAAAAATAAACCGGATTGGACCGGGCGGTTTTACCGGTCCACAATGGTCAACGGCAACATCAATGGTGGCGGTGTTCTCCAGCCAGAGGTAGGGCGAGACGGCTTCGGCACTAGGGCGGCGGCAGCGGCTGGGCGCGGAGTTGGAGGTGGCAGGGCGGCAGTGGTCGTGGCGAGAGAGGTAACTTCAGGTGGAGCTCGGTGGATCTCTTGGCGCGAGATCTGACAAGTGGCGTGAGATGCGGGAGAGGCGGGCGAGAAGAGGGAGAGGGCAGGAGGCGCCCTTTATAGGAGGAGGGAGGCGTGGCTTGGGGAAGGGGGCAGTGAGGCGGGCGGGCGCTTCGGACTCGGCGAGTCCCGGGTCGCACACGGGAGGAGGAGGCGGCGGCCGACGGCCGGTGAGCCTTGACCCGATTCGGTCCGGAGAGGGAGTTTTTTTTTAAACATTTTTTTAAACAGAGACAAAAATAATAATAAAACCAAAGAAATAAAAATTTTATATAGACATACAATATATCAAAATTTTCAGAAAAAGATTTCCTACAACATGGACATTTCTATAGCATTAAATAAAATTCACACAAATTCAAATAAAGCAAAGAGTGCTTCTGGTCCAATAAAATCCAACAAAAATCATTTTAAAAATACCAAAATGAATTCAAATTAATTTCTCTCCAATTTTCTGATGTAGGGAATCATGTTACCCTATTTTCCATATATTTTATTTTTGGAGAAAAATAATTTGAATAAAACTCAAATAACTCCAAATTAAAAATAAATTCACAAGAACTTTGAATTTAATTCTTTGAAACTCCCAACTCATATTTCATATGTTTTGAAGAAGTCATTTTATCTTCGCTCGTGAAAATCATTGAGTTGCATAAAGTTTCGAAATTGGAAATATTTTCCAAATGAAATTCAAATATTTTCAACACCTTGTCATTTAAATAAATGGAAGAAGTCATGTCATCTTCTCTCCGTGGTTTTGTGATGAAAAGAATTTGAATTCGAAGATCATAAAAGCAAAATGAAAGTTTGGGAAAGTCCTTTTATTCCCTCTCATTTAACTTTCAAAAGTTTTGAATTCACTCACTTTCAGTCAATCAATCAAACAATCAATCAAAACTATCTATGTGTTTATAACATTCCAAAATTTAGAATTTTGGGATGTTACAAAAAAAGGCGCACCTTCTTGCAATAGAAAGAACCAACGAAGCAAGGGGCATGAAGCACATATCACCTTGCAGATTGACGGAACCAACAGCGAGGGATTGAGCAAATCACCTGGATAGGCAAGGAAACCAAAAAATACAATGATTTAGTCCACAGCCATTTTATCAAACATGACAAGAGTAAGAAAATATCTAAGCTTGCAGATTGATGGAATCGACGACGAGCAATCGAGCAAAGCACATGGACATGCATGGAAACCAAAAAAATGATTTAGCCCACAACCATTTTATTGATCAAGACAAGAGCAAAAAATGTTGAACCTTGCATATTGACGGAACCGACGGTGAGTGGTCGAGCAAACCACCTGGACCAGCAAGGAAACAAAAAAACAATGATTTAGCCCACAACCATTTTATCGAACAGGACAAGAGAAAGAAAATATGCAACCTTGCAGGTTGACGGAACCGATGCCGAGTGATCGATAAAAGCAAGGAAACAAATCGATGCTTTAGGTCACAGGAATTTTATCGAACAAAACAAGAGCAAATAGTATCCTAGGGCAAACGACAAGGCATGAATTATTACACATACATTAATCTTCCCCTGCAGCTATTTGGATTTTTGTCAAACATCCCTTAGGCAGAGATAAAAACAAATATACACAAACAAAGATGACATGCTCTGTGAGAGGGAAGGAGGCAAACCAAGAGGGGGTGAAGGGTGTAGGTACCTGCAGAGGCCAAAGCAGAGTGTGGATCGGGAGATGGTGTTCCATACAAGCGCAGGGTCGACACACTCTTCTCTTCTCTCTTCTGAACCCTCCTCCTTCCTGGCTCTTCACTCCACGCCTCCTCATCTCCATTCCCCTTCACTGCCCCGAGCCAGTCCAGGCCTCTTCCCATCCCCTCTGTTGTTCCATACAGGACCAGAAATGAGATGTTGGAGGGAAAGAAATGGAGAAAATGAGAGATGGGGAGAGGACTCTCACCGCCTCCACCTCCAGCTCGCCCGTAGGGCGTCCACCGCTGCCTCTAACCTGAGAACCTTCATCTGGTGAGAGTTCTAGCCCTTGAATCCGTCATCCCATTAGCGCTCCAGCCCGAGCTCTGCCATATCCGCCCAATAAATGCTGAAGACATGCTTGAAACACAGATTTAATTTGTTAGAACAATAGTTGTTTGAAGCGCGAAATCACTTGAAATTCCCAATAAATATGTCCTTTTTGTAGAGAAACTTACATGCCGGCCATATCCAACACCATCACTAACTAATAGGCGAGCTTGACTATAAAGAGCGGAAAAGCTCTCCCAATAATTTTAGTAGTTCTCTTGAATTAATGGAACAAAGAAATAGGAAGAATAATGAATGGCTGTACACGAGCACTAAATTGGCAACCTGCACACATGTGTTTCTCTAAATTTTATTCCTATTATTCTGAATACGAAAACACCTATGGATTTTTATTTATTTTTTCTAGAAAAGGAGGAAGACCCCCGGCCTCTGCATCTGGACATTTTATTAATTATTGACACAAGATCTTACAAAGTCATACAACAGTAAGATTAAAGCCACCGTCTAAGCAACATCTGTCGCTACTCCTATCCAGTTGATGAAGGGCGCTGAAACTCGAGGCCTAATACCAAACAGACCTCGCAGCCAAACCTAACATCTAAGACTTGAGGTCCCAACCTGGACGCCTGCCGGGTACCCACCAGTCCGGCGTGCTCCTCATCCAGGACGCCTGCCAGGTATGAGGCCGCCGCAGCCACCTGCCACCAATCCATCTTCGGAGTTGTACTGCTGCATCTACCTTGCCTAGTCTAGCTGCTGCCGACGTGAAATAGCGACTGAGGGAGTCCTGGACTAAGGGGTCCTCGGGCGTCCGACCAATTATTCATTGGGCCGGACTGATGGGCTATGAATATGCGAAGGCCGAAGACTACACCCGTGTCTGGATTGGACTTTCCTTGGCATGGAAGGCAAGCTAGGCGACCAACTATGAATATTCCCTCTGATGTAACCGACTCCATGTAACCCTAGATCTCTCTGATGTCTATATAAACTGGAGAGCATAGTCCGGATAGGCAGAGACTCATTACCATATTCACATAGGCTAGACTTCTAGGGTTTAGCCATTACGATCTCTTGGTAGATCAACTCTTGTAATACTCATATTGATCAAGATCAATCAAGCAGGAAGTAGGGTATTACCTCCATAGAGAGGGCCCGAACACAGGTAAACATCGTGTCCCCCGTCTCCTGTTACCATCGATCCTAGACGCACAGTTCCGGACCCCCTACCCGAGATCCGCCGGTTTTGACACCGACATTGGTGCTTTCATTGAGAGTTCCACTATGCCATCAGCAAAGGACTCGATGGCCCCTTCAATCATCAGTAATGATGTCGCCCAGGGAGAAACCTTCCTCCCCGGACAAATCTTTGTGTTCGGCGGACGTCATGCGGGCCAACTTCGCAGCCGTCTGGAGCAGATCGATAGCTACGCCCCTAGCCACCAGGTGAGATTTGGAAGCTTGAACTATGCCGCGGATACCCGTGAAGACTCGATCTTCAAAGGGATTGAAACCGCAGCGATCGCTCCCCCTCGTCGCGATGAACATGACTTATATCTGTTATCGGGTAGCGTCCAGGCGATGGATCCTGTTGATGCAACGGCTTCAGAACTGAAGCAGATCGTGCCCTCCGAGGCCACAAAGTCCGCGGCGTTGGGGCCGCACACGGACTTGACATCCTGCAATGTTTGCGTCAATGGAACTCTGGACTCGTCTCCGGCTATACATTCCGGATTAGGTGCGCCTGTGGACACCGAGCTGGATCGGTTATCGATTTTCAAATTTAGCACCGCAGACATCTTCCAGCATTCACCTTTGGGTGACGTACTAAACTCTTTAAAGAACTTGTCCTTGGAGGAAGTCTCACAACCGAACTATGTTTGGTTCGAGCTAGAGGCGGATGACGAGGAATTTTACTTCCCACCCGCCACCCACTTCATAGCCACCATCGATGACTTAACCGACGTGCTTGACTATGGCTCGAAGACATCGACGATATGGACGACGATGCCGACAAGGAGCAAGGCCAAGACCCGCCATTTACTGGATGTTGGACGGCCACCTCTTCGTACGACGTACATGGTTGATACACCTAAAGGATCTGGCGACGACAAAGAAGAGCCAAACGTGAATAAACCCTCTGAGACGCAGTCCAAGCGCCGGTGCCCAAATGCTGCTCCAAACCTCGTCGCTCAAAAGATAGCAACACTGGCACCAGAGAAAATAGTACTCTGGGCGACACCGAAAACAACGAAGACCCTGTCGAAGCGACATCCAAACAGGAGGAACATGACAACATGCAAGATAACCCTGATGAACAGGCCATAGAAGATGACTCGGAGGACGATAGTTACCATCCACCTTCCGAGGAGGAGACAAGCCTCGGCAACGAAGACTTCATCGTGCCTGAGGATCCTCTAGAGCAGGAGCGCTTTAAGCTTCAGCTCATAGCCACTGCAAAGAGCCTGAAAAAGAAACAACAGCAGCTTCAAGCTGAGCAAGATCTGCTCGTCGACAGATGGACTGATGTCTTGACAGCCGAAGAATACGGCCTCAAGCGCCCAGCCAAGAGTTACCCAAAACGCAGACTGCTGCCTCAATTCAATGAGGAGGCGCTGGAGCACATATCTCCCTCGCGTAATGTGGACCGACCACCACGCGGTCGAGACAGGGCGGCCAAACAGCCACCCAGCGGTCGAGATAAAGCGGCAACTCAGGCCAAACAGTAGCCTGCCCCACCGCCCCGTAAAAATAGTGAAGGAAGAGTTCGGAGTCACACGTACGACCTTCGGCAGACCCTGGACAGTAGAGCAGGACATACAAGATCGATCTACGGATCGCGAGGACGCGCCTCGAGGCACGACGACAGCTAGCTATTCGGACGCGACAAACCTAACCACGCCCGGGCCGAATGCCGCAGACGGACTCCATCAGAGCTATGTCGCGATGCGGCCCATATAGAGGCACCGCACACCCTCTTTGCTTCACAGATGAGGTACTGGATCATGAATTCCCCTAGGGGTTGAAGCCTGTCAATATCGAATCATACGACGGCACAACCGATCCTGCAGTATGGGTCGAGGATATTCTCCATATCCATATGGCCCCGAGGAGACGACCTCCACACCATTAAATGCCTCCCACTAAAACTCAAAGGGCCAGCTCAGCACTGGCTTAACAGCCTGCCTGAAAATTCTATCGACAGCTGGGAGGACTTGGAAGAAGCCTTCCTGGACAACTTCCAAGGAACTAACGTCCGGCAACCAGATGCCGATGACTTAAGCCACATAGTTCAACAACCCGGGGAATCAGCCAGAAAATTCTGTACTAGGTTCCTAACCAAAAAGAATCAGATCGTCGACTGTCCGGATGCCGAAGCCCTAGCAGCCTTTAAGCATAGCATCCGGGACGAATGGCTAGCCCGCCACCTCGGCCAGGAAAAGTCGAGGTCCATGGCAGCCCTCACGGCACTTATGACCCGCGTCTGCGCGGGAGAGGATAGTTGGCTGGCTCGCAGTACAAACACAGCCAATGAAGCAGGCCCCTCCGAGGCCAAAAATAGCACCGGCAAGCTCCAGCGCAACAGACACAAACGCCGAAGCAATGGTAATAACACCGATGATACCACAGTTCATGCCGGATTCAGTGGCTCCAAGTCCGGCCAGCGAAAGAAGCCCTATAAAAGGAGCAGTGGAGGACCATCCAGCTTGGACCGTATACTCGATCGTCCTTGCCAAATACATGGCACCCCAGACAAACCGGGCAACCATACTAACAGAGGTTGCCGGGTCTTTAAGCAAGCCAAGCAAGGTGAAGAGCATAAACAAGGAAGGGGAATCACAGAGCGAGGACGATGACGAGGAGCCCCGGCAGCCGAACACTGGGGGGCAAAAGAAATTTCCCCCTCAAGTCAAAACGGTGAACATGATATACGCTACACACATCCACAAAAGGGAGCGCAAGCGCGCACTTAGGGACGTCTACGCATTAGAGCCAGTCGCCCCGAAATTCAATCCATGGTCGTCATTCCCGATCACCTTTGACCGCCGAGATCATCCAACCAGCATCCGCCACGGTGGTTCAGCCGCACTGGTCCTCGACCCAATCATCGATGGATTTCACCTGACACGAGTCCTAAAGGACGGTGGTAGCAGCCTCAACCTGCTCTATCAGGATACAATAGGTAAAATGAGCATCGACCCCTCACGAGTCAAGCCCACGAAGACTACCTTTAAAGGAGTCATACCAGGCGTAGAAGCCCGTTGTATGGGCTCAACAACGCCGGAGGTAGTATTCGATTCACCGGATAACTTCCGAAGCGAAGAACTAACCTTCGATATCGTCCCATTTCGTAGTGGCTATCATGCCCTACTCGGACGAACCGCATTCGCTAGATTCAACGCGGTGCCACATTACGCTTATCTCAAGCTCAAGATGCCCGGTCCACGTGGTGTCATTACAGTAAATGGAAACACGGAACGCTCCCTCTGTACAGAGGAACACACTGCCGCCCTAGCAGCAAAAGTACAGAGCGGCCTTCTTAAGCAGCATTATAGTCCGGCTGCCGAGCCCCTAGACATCATTAAGAGGGTACGGACCACACTGCAATAGGACAGCTCGGCTCGTCACGAGCCGAATTAGCAATTTGGCCTCCGTCCCAGCCCCAATGAGGCCATGGCATTAATACAGCGCGTACATAAACTACGCACTCAAAACCCCATGGGTATTAATGGAGGCATAACTCATTCGTGATCCACAGTACGGCTTGACCGACCCTGGGATTCACATGCTTTTAGTTTACTTTTTTACGTGTTTTCTTCTCTTTTCAAGGTCTATACGGACAACCCGCTTGCAGAACACGCCAAGGAGGCAAGGAGCTCTAGCATAAAAAGGAATCCCCAGGTGATCTCTACTAAACGATCACCATACTTATTTTATATACCCGCTGAGGGAGTCCTGGATTAGGGGGTGTCCGGATAGCCGAACTATCACCGTTGGCCGGACTCCTGGACTATGAAGATACAAGATTGAAGACTTCGTCTCGTGTACGGATGGGACTTTCCTTGGCGTGGAAGGCAAGCTTGGCGATACGGATATGTATATCTCCTACCATTGTAACCGACTTGTAACCCTAACCCTATCTGGTGTCTATATAAACCGGAGGGTTTTAGTCCGTGGGGCGAACAACAATCATACAATAGGCTAGCTTCTAGGGTTTAGCCTCTCGATCTCGTGGTAGATCCACTCTTGTACTACCCATATCATCAATATTAATCAAGCGGAGTAGGGTTTTACCTCCATCGAGAGGGCCCGAACCTGGGTAAAAACATCGTGTCCCTTGTCTCCTATTACCATTCGCCTAGGCGCACGATTCGGGACCCCCTACCCGAGATCCGCGGTTTGACACCGACATTGGTGCTTTCATTGAGAGTTCCTCTGTGTCGTCATCCTTAGGCCCGATGGCTCCTTCGATCATCAACAACGACGCGGTCCAGTGTGAGACTTTTCTCCCTGGACAGATCTTCGTATTCGGCAGCTTTGCACTCCGGGCCAATTCACTTGGCCATCTGGAGCAGATCGAAAGCTACGCCCCTGGCCATCAGGTCAGATTTGGGAGTTTGAACTACACGGCCGACATCCGCGGAGACTTGATCTTCGACAGATTCGAGCCACAGCCAAGCGCGCCGCACTGTCTCGATGGGCACGATCTAGCTCTGTCGCCGAATAGTGCCTCGAGGTCGCAAGCGTCCGCCTCCGACCCCTTAGCTCGAGCCGACTCTGCCGATCGAGGACGAGTGGTTGGACACCGCCTCGGGGCTACAATCTCACGGCGATTGAGCGAACTACATCCCTGTCGCTGCGAGGCCGTGACTCCAAGGTGCCGGACTCCTCTCCGGACCCCGAACCCTCCGCGCCCCTGCCAATCGAATCCAATTGGGCGTCGGTTATGGAGTTCACTGTGAAAGGACATGCGGTGCCCCCATGTGTGGTTTTGGTAATTGATGACATTCTCTATGGACTAATGGTCGCCTTGAGTTTATTTGAAGGTTTTGTCCATAGGCTTTTCTTGGAGTACATGTGTTGGTTTCAAGGAGAGTTTTGTGTCGACCAAGGTGCTATTCAAGGAATTATCCAAAGATTGGTCATGTGAGTGTTGAGCTTATTGCAAGCATGTCTTGAAGAATAAGATTGTGTGATCATTCATGTCCACCTTCAAGACATCATCCAAATGAAGAGAGTTGGAAAGATTCAAGTTTGATCAGACTAAGTCAAGAGTGAATCAAGTTGATCAACTCACAAAGCGTAGAAGATGTACCGAGAGGGATCAAGTGATCCCATGGTATGGTAAGCATTGTTCATTACGCTTTGTGTGCTAACCCATGTCTTCGTGAGAGTTCTTTGTGGGGTTAGGTTGCGGTGTGCAAGTTCAAGTGATGCATCACGAAGAGATCAAGTGCTTGAAGCTTGTCGTCCATTGTGGTGACAATGGACTTGTGAAGATAATGGAAGAGAGGCTCACCCACGGTAGAGTATGGGGAGCAATCAACTAGTCTTCATCCCGCCAATGCAATCAAGAAAGGTGGTCCAACTTGAGGGAGTCAAGATCGTCATCATCTAGCTCAAGTGGACCATGTGCAAGGCAAAGGTTTGCCCTTGATAGGTTTTCTATTTTACCGGTCTCATGTGGAAGACCGGGTTATAGGATCGCTTGTCGTACTATCAAGGGGGCTCTCGATGAGTTGCTTGATCGTATCGTTCGTAGAGAGCTCAAACCATTGCATCCTTGCATCATCTTTATTGGTTCTTGTTTGGTTCTTCTCCTTGTGAGATTTGGAGCTTATGGTCATTTTTATGACAAGCTCGAGTTCATCGAAAACGGAGTTCTCATGCATCTTCTATGATGTTTTCGATGTTGGAGGGTATGCCGGTTCTTCTCGGTTGGAGGTTTCACTCCTTTGTTTGCTAAGCATACCTCCCCTGCCTCTTCTTACTATAACCAGACGCTGTTTTGATGCTACTCGTTGTCTTGTTTCAAACAAGCTTGAGTTTGCTCAATTCGGAGCTCAAACAAGCTTTGAATTCTGATTCTTACTATAACCAGTCGCAGTTCTGGTTTTCTTGGAGTATTCTTTGCTTTCGTGGTTGTGGCTTAAGGCTGGTGCTAGCGGTAGTACCGTGACCCTCAGCGGTAGTACCGTTGAAGCTCATGATGGTAGTACCGCTCTCGAGCCAGTAATGCCGCTCAAGCGGTAGTACCGCTCTCGAGCAACGGTAGTACCGCTTGGGAGTTTCGGCCGTAAATACATTGTGCGTCTAGGCTACTTCCGCCTCGATTCTCGAACGAAGTTTTTCGTGTCGGGTTTTGCGGCACTAGTAGCGGCGATAGAAGCGGTAGTACCGCTCTGGCGGTAGTACCGCTCTTCCCTAAGCAGTAATCTTGCTCTGGGGCAGTGGCCTTGACCTTCTCTTTAAGCGGTAGTAGTACCGCTGGATAGGGAAGCGGTAGTACCGCCCTCAGTGATAATGCCGCCCTTCCCTAGCGGTAGTACCGCTCTGTGCTGGGATTTTCGGTGGGAGTAGCAGTTGGATTTTCCCCTCCTATAAAGGGGTCTTCTTCCCCATTGAACCTTATCCTTTGAGCTCGTGTTCTTCCCCCATTGTTGACCTTCTCCGAGCTTACTATCTCTCTATCCCTCCATGGTTTCTTGCTAGTTTTTGGGGGAAAAGAGAGAGGAGATCTAGATCCACATTTTCACCAATCACTTTCTCCTCTATGTGAGGGGAACCCCTTGGATCTAGTTCTTGGAGTTCTTGGTGTTCTTCTTCTTGTTCTTCCTCTCATTTTCCTCCCTAGCATTAGTTGCTTTGGTGGGATTTGAGAGAGAAGGATTTGGGCACTCCGTGTGCCCTTGCCATTGCATTTGGTGCATCGGTTTGAGTTCTCCATGGTGATACATGAAAGTTACAAGTTAAGAAGCTTATTACTCTTGGGTGCTTGGTGCCCTTGAGCTTGTTCCTCTTGGGTGCTTGGGCGCCCTAGGCAGTTAGTAGTGTTCGGAGCTCAATCATTGTGGTGTAAAGCTCGGGCAAGCGTCGGGTCTCCAATTAGGTTGTGGAGATCGCCCGAGCAATTTGACGGTTCCGATGACCGCCCCAAGGGTTGCCAAAGTGTACGGGTTCGGTGACCACCCCCAAGGGTTGCCATTTATGCGGGTTCGGTGACCGCCCTCAAGGGTCCCTTAGTGGAATCACGGCATCTTGCATTGTGCGAGGCGTGAGGAGATTACGGTGGCCCTAGTGGCTTCTTGGGGAGCATTGTGCCTCCACACCGCTCCAAACGGAGATTAGCATCCGCAAGGGTGTGAACTTCGGGATACATCGTCGTCTCCGCGTGCCTCGGTTATCTCTTACCCGAGCCCCTTTACTTATGCACTTCACTTTGTGATAGCCATATTGTTCTTTGTCATATATCTTGCTATCACATAGTTGCTTATCTTGCTTAGCATAAGTTGTTGGTGCACATAGGTGAGCCTAGTTGTTGTAGGTTTTGTGCTTGACAAATTAACGTTAGGTTTATTCCGCATTTGTTCAAGCCTAAACCGTAATTATTTTAAAGCGCCTATTCACCCCCCCCTCTAGGCGACATCCTCGATCTTTCACCGCCATGGACATCTTTCAAAGACTCGCCCTTTGGCGACATCCTGAATTCAGTAAAGGCTCTCTCTTTATCGGGAGAGCCTTGGCGGACTTCTGATCGGGAAGGTTGGGATGCAGACGACGAAGAAATTCAACGCCCACCCACCGCCAACTTTCTAGCCACTGTCGAAAGCTTAAACGGCGTGCTCGATTTCGACTCGAAGACATCGACGGTATGGACTGACGATGTAGGAGACAACCATGAACCAACACCTATAGGATACTTTGGACAGCCACCTCATCCCACGATGTATACATGGTGGATACACCTAAAGGAAGTGACGACGAGGAACAACGGGACACTCTGAAGGATAAATCCTCGGCAGTCAAAACGGCAACGTAAACGCCGCACCAAGTCTCACCTCGAAAAAGATGGCAGCCACACAGACCCAGCCATAGAGCAGGGCGAACCGGTGGACGACGAACATGCTATCGAGCAACCGTCCGAACAGGACAACTTGGGTAAACAACCCGTCCCCGGCGAAGATAATAGTCCGGACGATCTCACGCCGGACAAATTGTTGGAGCAGAAGAACCTCCACAAAAGGCTCGTCGCCACTGCGTAGCCTGAAAAAGCGAAGCGGAAGCTCAAAACAGCGGAAGATGCACTCGAGAATCAGATGGAGCAAAGTACTCAACACCCATGAGAGAAATACGGCGACGCCGCCAAACAAAGAGCTACCCAAGCGCAAATTACTGCCCGAATTCGATGAGGAGGCCGTAGATCCCCATAATCAAAGAACAAAGAGGTCGCCGGTCGGATGAGCGACCACATGGCAAACATGGAGCGGCAAGCGGCCGCACACCTGGCAAGACACGCGATCCACATAAGGATTCGCATCAAAAGGATGGCCCAGTTAGGTACATCTATGGGCCGAGAAAGCAAGCTCTTCCAAGCAATGCAACATGCCAAATATCCGAACATCACGGCACACCCAAATATAGGGGTGCCGCAGACACCCTGTGTTTCACCGATGAGGTGCTGGATCACGAATTCCCAGCGGAATTCAAACCCGTAAAGATAGAGGCATACGACGGAACAACAGACCCTGGAGTCTGGATTGAGGATTAAATCCTCCACATACACATGGCTAGAGGAGATGATCTCCACGCCATAAAATACTTACCCCTCGAGCTCAAAGGGCCAACCCGGCATTGGCTCAAAAGCCTCCCTGAAAATACCATTGGAAGTTGGGTAGAGCTCGAGGATGCTTTTCGAGCAAATTTTCAAGGGACTTATGTCCGTCCTCCGGATGCAGACGATTTAAGTCACATAACTGAACAACCCGGAGAGTCAGCCGCAAATTCGAACAGGTTCCTCATCAAAAAGAACCAAATAGTCGATTGTCCAGGACGCCAAGCCTTAGCAGCTTTCAAACACAACGTCCGAGAGGAATGGCTCGCTTGAACACCTCGGCCAGAGAAGCCGAGAACAATGGCTGCATTAACAAGCCTCATGACCCGCTTTTATGCGGGACAGGATAGTTGGCTGGCAAGATGCACGATACCGATGACCCAAGTACATCTGAAGTCAGGGATGGAAATGGAAAACCACGACGCAGCAAGGACCAGCCGGACAAAGGAAACAGCACGAAGAGCACGGCGATCAACGCGGATTGAAGCTCCGGCAGAATCATAAAAACTGCCCCTCAAGGACAACAGCGACGAGCTATCTAACCTAAACAAAATCTTGGACAAAATATGCCAAATCCACAGTACTCCGGAAGCACGCAAACCATACCCACAGAGATTGTTGGGTCTTCAAGCGATCCGGCAAACTCAATGCCGAACACAAGGGCTCGACACACCAAGCGAGGACGATGACGAACCCCACAAGCAGAGCACGGAAAACAAAAGAATTTCCCACAAAAAGTCAAAACAGTGAACTCACTTCAAGTGACAAAAGGAAAAAGCAGGCGGCGCCCATAGAAACACGCGCCGCCCGATCTATCCCAATGAGTCCCAACGATGGTTGTCAAAACCAATCACCTTGATCATCAGGACTATTCCGAAGTATCCGGAACGCAGGATGGACTGCCTTGATATTAGATCCTATAATCGACGGACTCCAATTTACACAAGTCCTAATGGACGGAGGTAATGATCTAAACCTGCTATATCAGGACACGATCCTCAAAATGGGGATAGACCCAACGAAAATTCGCCATAGCAACACCTCCTTCAAAGGGGTAATGCCAGGCCTATATGCCATTGTACGGGCTCCCTACTGCTAGAAGTTGTGTTCGGGTCATCCCACAACTTCCGCCGCGAAAAGTTAACCTTCCACATCTCCCCATTCGAAAGTAGCTATCAAGCACTACTGGGACATGAAGCTTTCGCCCGCTTTAACGCAATACCGCATTATGCATCTCTTACACTTAAAATGCTCGGTCCACGCGGCATCATCTCATTAAAAGGGAGTATCAAGTGTTACTCGAGCATGGAAGAACGTAAGACTGCCTTGACAGCCCCACACTAATCCGGCTCGGCTAATCAAAGCACCTGAATAGGTCATTCGAACCCCGGACATGGCTAGACGAGTCCGGCGTAAACATACAAACGCCTACTAGCGGCATACCCCCGTACAAGGGGCTGCACGAATGTACAACAAGAGATAATAAAGCTCAATTTTATTCACTTTTTGAACCGTACTCTGTTTATTTAATATAAAGTACATTTTTCGCATGATCTTTTTTCTTTTCAACTAAGTTCTTCTCTTTTACAGATGAACACCATGCTACACCCGTCCAGGATACGGCACAACGGAGACACAGGCGCAGACGTGCAGTAGGGACCCGTTGCAAGGATTCTTTTCAGATTAAGACCCTGTGTAAACCTTTTTTACTGTCTCTTGTTGATACATCCCCGGTTTCTTGCTATAACCGAGGAGGAGGCTGGCGTTTTGGCATCGGCCGCACGAATTTTTTGCGCGTGCACTGGACACGAGGGCTTAGGGAATTATTCTGCCCGTTTTCATAAAGACCGAATACCTTAGGGAGTGTTCGACGTCTCGAGTTAGGCCTTATATGCATCAGCTCCGAATCATGTCTTTGGTCAAATGTTGGGTTTGCCCGGCTCCTGTGTTTTGCTGCCTTACGTTCCGTTCTATCGGCTAACGCGGCACCAGGAGAACTACTGCGATTGTGCCCTGGTTCGGCCAGGTGAGCACCTGAGTAGAGAAAGCCGAAAACTGACTGTCATGATATAGCGTGAGACTGGTCAACCACTCGACGACCCACCGAAATGTTTAGAATTCCCTCGCAATAACGAAGGACCGTTTCCCGGTCAGGCACATACGCGCCCCGAATTCGGGAGAGCGCGGTGCCCCTAGGGGCTATATAGTAGCCCCACCATCGAACTCATATGGTTAAGTGAAAGTGATAAAGCATTATAGTCTGGTTGCCTAGTTTGCTACGCTATCACCTCCTTTACAGGACCAAGACGTTGGATTAAGTGTGAAAATGCGCCTTTTTGCAAACACCCCCGCACTATGTGCGTGGGGGGCTGAAGCGAAGACTGCCATCTTTCGAGTTATATACACATATACATCAACGGCCGCAGGAGGTGTTTTAATACTTGAACGCACAAGTACAAAAAGCTCTTATATTATATTGAAACATTGTTTTCACAAATCATACATGTCATTAAAACATAATATCCTTCGAGCACTGCGTCTCTATTAAGCAGCGCCTGCAGACTTCCTCAAAATAGTGCTCGGCGGTACTCGGCTTCTGTCCGAATCTTGGGATGCAACGTCGGTGGCCTTCATCTCCGCGATATGTCTTGACACGAGCAAGAGCCATCCGCGCACCCTCTAGGCATCTTGACCGCTTCATTGCATTGATATGCGGCACCGCACCAAGGAACTGTTGCACCAAGCCAAAATAACTCTTCGGCTCGGGCCTGTTCGTCCACAAATGAGTCACGACAGCCTTCATGGCAAGTCCGGACAACCTATTCAGCTCAGCCCATTCGGCCAAACGATCGGTTAATGAAAGTGGACGCTCCGGACTATGGAACTACGACCAAAAAAGCTCTTCCATTCCGTGATCCTTTTGACCTCGGAAGTGTTCGGCCGCGTCTGCGGCACTCGCCGCCAAGTCCAGATAAGCATCCTCCGCACCCCACAGCCGGCCCAATTGAGCGTACTTAGGATCCGTGAATTTCCTCCGGATCAGAAAGGGCTTTCGGCCGCAATATCTCCGGCCGACGTAGCTCCTCCTTCATAGCTCTCATTGCGGGCGAGTATCCTTGGCCTCGGTGGCGGCCTTTTCAGGTCCTCTTGTTTCGCTCGATCTTCTTTTCAAGAAGCTTCATAGCGATCGAGAGCATTCTTCAATTTCACGGCCATCTCAGCCATTTCTTTCTTGCTTCAGCAGTGAGCAGCCTGTTCGGCTTTTAGCTCTGAGGCCGCCTTTAAGGCAGCCGCATCACTTTTTCTAGCTTGCTCCTTGGCTCGGGCGAGCTCCGCCCGAAGGCTCTCCATAGCAGCGGCACCATCTGCATTAAGCATACATGTTGTAAGGCATGGGCGTCAAGCTCCCTTACCAGGTGTCCGCGAAGAAGTTGCATACCTTGTGACTCGTCAAGCCGCTTATTAACAAGCTTGATGTCCGCATCCGCCACATCAAGTTGCCGCTTCAGTTCGGCAAATTCATCAGCCCGGCTAGCCACCGGACGCTACGCCACCTACATAGGAAGAGCGCATATTATACCTGGGGTTATGATCCTCGGCGCGCCGTCATTTTTGACACCACACCAAGTCTCAGGGCCTACTATCTATACAGGGCGCATTTTATATGCAAAACTATCAGAAGGTACATCATTTTGCGTACCTCAAAACCCGTCAGTAAACTTACGACGGCTTCATGCAATCCGCTCTCAGCGGATGAAATCCTTTCAATCACCGTACCCATTAACGTACGGTGATCTTCCGAGATAGATGCTCGCCCGAGCAGATCCTTCAGCTCCTCCGACCGTACACCCGTTGGTATCGGACTCGTCCGGTGGCCTTTTTCGAAGGCCGGACACTGAGGGCTTTGAGGGGACATATGGCTGCCTTCTGGCCCCGCCGGATTCGGAGAAGCCCTCCGCGACGACACCTCAGGGTCATCCACCTCGCATAACGGTACGGCAGGCGGAGGCGTTTCGCTCTCCATCATCTTCGAACCAAGATCCCCTGAAGACGAGCTCTGCTGTGAAGGGCTGAGACCCGATATGCGACCCTATCCCAAAGGAACTCGACGGTCCCACCAAGGATAGACCCGCATATTGAAACGCTTTTGCAAGGTGGATATCATTACATCAACATTACATAATAGATGGGGATACATACATAAGGCGCGAGTGCCACCAGAATACATCAACATCATACAAGATCAACATCCGACTACGGATGAAACATAGACAGAAACTCAAACAATATCCACCCTGCTAGCCCAGGCTGCCGACCTGGAACCTATCCCCTGATCGAAGAAGCAGAAGAAGAACTCCAACACAAGGAAACATCGCTCTCGCGTCAAGATCATCGCACAACCTGTACCTGCAACTGGTGGTGTAGTAATCTGTGAGCCACGAGGACTCAGCAATCCCATTACCATGGGTATCAAGACTAGCAAAGCTTAAAGGGAAAAGAAGGGGGGTAAAGTGGTGAGGTTGCAGCAGCGACTAAGCATATATGGTGGCTAACATACGCGAATGAGAGCGAGAAGAGAAACAAAGGAACGGTCGTCAACTAGTAATGATCAAGAAGTGATCCTGAACTCCTACTTACGTCAGACATAACCCAAGAAACCATGTTCTCCTCTCGATCAACCCCCAAAAGAGACACTCACGGTTACGCACACGGTTGGTGTATTTTAGAAGAGTTTGCTTCAAGTTTACTACAACCGGATATTAACAAATTCCCATCTGCCACATAACCGCGGGCACGGCTCTCGAAAGTTTATCCCTGCAGGGGTGTCCCAACTTAGCCCATGATAAGCTCTCGCGATCAACGAAGGATATTCCTTCTCCCGGGAGGACCCGATCGATCTCGGAATCCCGGCTACAAGACATTTCGACAGCAATAAAACAAGACCAGCAAAGCCGCCCGGATGTGCCGACAAATCCCGATAGGAGTCGCACGTACCTCGTTCTCAGGGCACACCGGATGAGCCAGACGTCGGGTTGGCATAAACCCTGATTGCCCAAAGGCGCGGACATCGCTTCGGTTTGGACCAGCACTTTCGAAGGAGAAGCGGCCCGGGGCTAAAATAAAGATGACCCTCGGGCTCCGGAAAACCCAAGGGAAATAAAAGGGCATAGGTGAGGCAAATGGTAAAACCAATGTTGGGCCTTCTTTGGAAAAGTCTTATTCAAAGCGAACTGTCAAGGGGTCCCATAAATCACCCGACCGCGTTAGGGACGCAAAATCCGGGAACATAATACCGATATGACGGAAACTAGGGCGGCAGAGTGGAACAAAACACCAGGCATAAGGCCGAGCCTTCCACCCTTTACCAAGTATATAGATGCATTAATAATATAAGATATATTGTGATATCCCAACAAGTGAACATGTTCCAACAAGGAACAACATCTCCATGTTCCAACAAGGAACAAACTTCATCTTCACCGCAACTAACAACGCTATAAGAGGGGCTGAGCAAAGCGGTAACATAGCCAAACAATGGTTTGCATAGGAAGGGTGCAAAAGATTAGAGGTCGACATGGCAAATAGGGGGGCTTGAGCAGCAAGTGATAGGTAGCGCAGCATAGCGAAAGAGCGAAGCAACTAGCATAGCAATGATAGTAATGAGATCCAGGGTAGCGGTCATCTTGCCTGAAATCCCACAAGGAAGAAGAACGAGTCCATGAAGACGATGAAGCCACGAAGACGAACCAAGCGTAGACGAACGAATCCTCACGCCATAGCGAAGCAGGAACTAACAAGAAGAAGCACACAACATAGTAAACACACCACACATGAACAAGACATGATGCACAAACAAGCATGATGCATGGCAAAGCTACATGAAGCTACTCATGGCAAGAGATGATGCAAACAAGAGCAACACATCAAGGCAAGTTTAAATGAGGCCGGAAACAACATATAACAATTCCGGTAAGTCCTCCTATGCAAATTTTGAAATTGGTCCAGATCTGAATAAACCTTATGTTCAAGTTGTTAAACAGCAAGTTAATATGCACCACGATGATCTACACGAAATTCTAGTCAAATTACATATAAAGTTCATTTAATTCGGAGCTACGGTCTAGAAGATATGAGCAACACAAGTTAAGCATGGCATTGATGCAAAATACATGCAAACATCAAGCAAACACCTCAAAACAAGGATGCAACATGATAATATGAACCTACATGCAAAATCAAGCAAGTTTCATATAGAGCACTCTCAAAAGCAGACAACGGTTCAACACATACACACAATACAAGTCATAACCACAATCTGTCCAAAACAGCAACTAGGCATATTGCAAGCATCAAAACAACATGCTACAGGATCTCAACTTGAAAACAAAAGGCATGGGCATGATTTACAGGTAAATCATTACAAAACATGAACACTGAGCTATCCCCATAAATCACTAGAACATGCTCAAACACACATGGCAAGATTGCAAATAATAACAGTTCAGACTTTAGCAGAAAATAACATCAGGTTGCAATGTTTAGAGCTATCAAACAACATGTTACAGGAACTTATCAAGTCAAACTAGAGCATCGCATGAATCTACTAAATGCATAGAACAAAATTCATTTAGTGACCATGAGCCAAAAGGATCAGAAAATATGATGGCACCCATGTAAACATGGCAAGTTATATTACAGATTCATACATGGCAGGAACAACAATAAGTAGGCATGTTGGTGAGCTTGAACCACTCACCACAGATCAAGACATGGCATGGAAAGGCAGCTCACAGTAAGAAGACATGGCATAGAAGCTATACATGTCAAGAACAACATCATAGCATACACGGATCAACTACAACAACCTTGGCAAAATTGAATAACATGTAAACAATCTGCCAGGAAACATTTTATAGCAAAAGTAGAGCTCGATTGACTCAAGCTATGGCACTCCATAATTGCAAACAAGGGCATGCCTGGATAGAGCAAGACATGTATAACAAAACATCCTTATTAAAGTATCTCAAAATATGCATGGATCTCTCTGTAGCATCAAGTTAACATGGCATAAAAATATAACATAATCTGCCAGGAAAACAGCAACAGCAAGTACCCTACTTAACAAGCTTGATTCACTCACTACACAACTCACAAAATTACATGGCAAGCACCCCTGGAAATATGGCATGGCATATGACAAAACACATGTAGGACTCAAATTCATAGGATGCACACATCAATCATGGCAAAAATGACAATAGTGCATGTTCTGTTAAGAAACAGAAACTAACATCACATAGCACTCTTCTAACAGCATTTCGGGCATCAAGATGACCTCAAATGAAAATGATGCGATGAGATGAAATGATCTACTCTTCGAGGCGAACATTTTTATATATCACACGCACAAAATGGAGCTATATGCAGAGAGTTATGGCATGATGAAAATGCATGAAAATATGCAAAATTTCGGGGACTGGATTTTTACCCTCCGAAAACGGGAAGAGGAGGATCCGGGACGAGGGGATCCGGGCGGGGCGAGGGCGCGTTTGGTTGGCCGGGCGGGTGGATCTCATCCCACCCGCCGGATACGGCGACGAGGCGGCCGGCGACGGCGGCCGGGCGCCGGAGGAGGCGCGCGGCGTACTCGCACGGGCGGCGGGATGGGGAGTTTTGCTCATGGGCGCGGAAGCCGAGGGCGGCGGCGGCGCTGGGCGTGAGGGGCGGCGGGCGGGCGCTGGCCGGGCGGCGGGGCGAAAGGCGGCGGCGCGAGCGGCGGCGGCATGAGGGAGCGAGGGTCGGCGCGGGCTACCGGGCGGCGGGCGGGCTCGCTGGTCCGCGATGGGTTCGGCCCGGCGGGCGGCGGCGGGAGGCCACGTGGCAGGCGGCGGCGCTGGCTTTGTCCGCGTGGCGGACATGTCCGTCTTGTGTGGAGGGAATTTTAGGGTTTCGGGGAAGAAAACATCCGCGAATTTTCGGGGGGAGAGCATATATATAGGTAGAGGGAGCTAGGAGAGTCCAAATGATGTGCGGTTTTCGGCCACGCGATCGTGATCGAACGCATCGAGAGCATGGAGGGAGTTTGCTTGGTTTTGGGCCACTTTGGAAGGGGTGTTGGGCTGCAAACAAAAGAGGCTTTTGCGGTTAACCGGTTAACCGTTGGAGTACCAAACGACCTCCAAATGGCACGAAACTTGACAGGCGGTCTACCGGTGCTATACCAAGGCCGCTTGACAAACCTCGGTCCATTCCGAGACCGTTTAACACCCGCACATGGAAAGAGGTAAAAGAGGGCGCCGGGAGACATAGGAGTGCCGGATTGCAAAACGGACAACGGGGAAAATGCTCGGATGCATGAGACGAACACGTATGCAAATGCGATGAACATGACGACATGATATAAAATGCAGATGATGACATGGCAAAGTGCAACACGCAAGCATATGACATGGCAAGGACGACGAATAACTGGCAGACACCTGGCGCATCGAATCCGGGGCGTTACACTTCGCCTTCTTCAAAGGGCACAACCTCTAGCATCTTGGTTAATACAGGATCCGGCGTGGTCTCAGGGAGGGGGGCCGGACACCTGATCAGTTTTGCTTTTGCTATCCACTCCTGTTTAAAGGTTAGCTCTTTTAAGGGCAGGTGTATGATAAATATGCGGATAGCATGTCCAGTTACAGGACTACTTACTTGAGTATCCGGGCGATTGCAGCTCAGACCTGCGTCCTCGGTTAAGTCCGGACACATTGCTTGTGATCCGAAGAACAATTGGTACATCCCCACGGGCGTTACGCCCATAAAATGTTGGAGAGCTCGTGGTCCCTCCGGATTAAACTCACACAGGCGGAGGGGGCGACGTTTGCAGGGCAAGGTGCGATGAATCAGCATGACCTGCGCTACTACGAACAGATTGATCCCTCTCTCTCGGAGGTCTCGAATACGGCCTTGCAACAGAGGTACGTCCTTGGACGGTCCCCAGTCGAGCCCTTTATTGACCCATGACGCCCGCCGCAGTGGAGGACCCGAGCAGAAGGCACGTGGCGCCGCCCATTTGGTGCCCCTGGGAGCAGTGATATAAAACCACTCATGTTGCCATAAATTGAGCTCCTCTTGAAAAGAGCCCTCGGGCCATGGAGCGTCCGCATTCTTGCTTATAACAGCCCCTCCAAGACTCTGCCGATGCCCCTTGATCATCTTGGATCCACTTTGAAGGTCTTGAGCCACAATCCAAGTGAGGGGTAATCTGGAGGAAGGCTTCACATACGACAATGAACGCATAGATGTGGAGGATGGACTCGGATCTAAGTCATGGAATTCCAGCCCATAATAAAACATGAGCCCCCTCACAAAGGGGTCCGTCGGAAGCCTAAACCCCGAAGTAAGTGAGACACGAATACCACGCTCTCACCAGGCTCGGGAGTGGGAATAACCTGCCCTTGGGCAGGCAGCCTATGCGAAATTTCGCGGTTAGATACAGTGTCTCTCACTTTAGCACATCTTCTTCCGTGACGGAGGAAGACATCCACCGGCCGTGCAGGTCGGAGCCGGACATCATTGAAGGTCCGAAGCGCCTAAATCTGGAGCTTTGGGTGTTGGAACTCGAGGCGAGGGGCGGATTCGATTGAGATTGAAAGAAAGGAGCGGGCCTTGGTCTCGTTATAAAGATGTTGAATACCAAGAGCCCTCCCTGTGACCGTTCGGGACTCGCCGATGGAGGAGGCGTGCTAACGGCACGACCGGGTTACCCACGCCCGTACTGATGAGGATCCCAGAATAAAGGGGGCAAGATCTCCGCTCTGATAAGACGTGCCGAAGAAACCGCCTCGCTAAACGCGCTGAGGTGAGACAGTAAAAACGATTCGTATAAAGGCCTGTCCGTGGTGCGATGTCACGCCACGGAATACATCAGCAGATCTGTGCAAAGGTTATTCTCTCTACGGTAGTATGTGGAACTTGTTTTGCAGAGTCGGACACTATCCTTGTGTTCAAAATCTTCTATGAAGTATTCGGAGGAGGAACCCGCCTTGCAATGCCGAAGACAATATGCGCGCCGGATTCGTCGTCATTGAAGCCTGGTTCCGGGGCTACTGAGGGAGTCCTTGATTAGGGGGTTTCCGGATAGCCGAACTATCACCGTTCATCGGACTCCTGGACTATGAAGATACAAGATTGAAGACTTCGTCCCGTGTCCGGATGGGACTTTCCTTGGCGTGGAAGGCAAGCTTGGCGATACGGATATGTAGATCTCCTACAATTGTAACCGACTTTGTGTAACCCTAACCCTATCTGGTGTCTATATAAACCGGAGGGTTTTAGTCCATAGGACGAACAACAATCATATCATAGGCTAGCTTCTAGGGTTTAGCCTCTCTGATCTCGTGGTAGATCCACTCTTGTACTATCCATATCATCAATATTAATCAAGCAGGAGTAGGTTTTTACCTCCATCGAGAGGGCCCGAACCTGGGTAAAAACATCGTGTCCCTTGTCTCCTGTTACCATCCGCCTAGACACACAGTTCGGGACCCCCTACCCGAGATCCGCCAGTTTTGACACCGACACCCGCACACAGCTCGCCCTTGGTTACGGCATGTTAAATAGCCTCACTTGCTTATCGCATTACTTGTACAAAGTACGCCCTGACGTACTAATTACATCACAATGGTGAACAAATGGTGGCGTCAGCTCATTACTTCATTTTTTTCCTGTTTCCTCACCTTAGTATTTATTACTCATTGCACACGTACACCACGGTACGTAGTACTATGCCAGGGGCTTCATTACACCCGCATCACGGCAACAAAAGTCCGAACACTTTTACAGTATAGTTCGGCACCCCGAACTTATAGAATTATATGCATTGGCTCCGAATCATGTCTTTGGTCAAAAGTTGGGTTGCCCGGCTCCTGTGCTTACTACCTTACGTTCCTCTAGATCGGCTAGGGTAGTAAAGGGAGAACTACTGCGATTGTGTCCCGGTTCTTCCGGACAAGCACCTCAGTAGAGAAAGCCGAAAACTGACTGTCATGATGCGGCGAGAGCCGGTCAGCTGTCCGAGAGGTTCCAAATCGTTGGAGATTCTTTCCGCTTCTTGCGAAGAATCGGTTCTTCCGATTAGGCGTGTATAACGCTCCTAATTCGGCCTTCCGAACACCAGGGGCTTCGTCAACTTTCTTAATTGTCAAACTCGTATGGCTAAGCGAGGGCGGTAAAGGCCGCATAGTCTGATTGCCTTGTTCATTGCGCTAAACACCTCCTTTAAGGACCAAAATGTGGAGTAAAGATTGTTTAGATTCATCCCGAACACCCCCGTACTATCTACGTGGGGTGATGTCTACTACACAACCTTCTTCTTGTAGACGTTGTTGTGCCTCCAAGTGCAGAGGTTTGTAGGACAATAGAAAATTTCCCTCAAGTGGATGACCTAAGGTTTATCAATCCGTGGGAGGCGTAGGATGAAGATGGTCTCTCTCAAGCAACCCTACAACCAAATAACAAAGAGTCTCTTGTGTCCCCAACACAGAATACAATGGTAAATTGTATAGGTGCACTAGTTCGGCGAAGAGATGGTGATACAAGTGCAATATGGATAGTAGATATAGGTTTTGTAATCTGAAAATATAAAAACAGCAAGGTAACTAATGATAAAAGTGAGCGTAAACGGTATTGCAATGCGTTGAAACAAGGCCTAGGGTTCCTACTTTCACTAGTGCAAGTTCTCTCAACAATAATAACACAATTGGATCATATAACTATCCCTCAAGATGCAAAAAAGAGTCACTCCAAAGTCACTAATAGCGGAGAACAAACGAAGAGATTATGGTAGGGTACGAAACCACCTCAAAGTTATTCTTTCCAATCAATCTGTTGGGCTATTCCTATAAGTGTCACAAACAGCCCTAGAGTTCGTACTAGAATAACACCTTAAGACACAAATCAACCAAAACCCTAATGTCACCTAGATACTCTAATGTCACCTCAAGTATCCGTGGGTATGATTATACGATATGCATCACACAATCTCAGATTCATCTATTCAACCAACACATAGAACCTCAAAGAGTGCCCCAAAGTTTCTAGCGGAGAATCAAGACGAAAACGTGTGTCAACCCCTATGCATAAGTTCATGGGAAGAACCCACAAGTTAGTCACCAAAACATACATCAAGTGAATCACGTGATATCCCATTGTCACCACAGATACGCACGACAAGACATACATCAAGTGTTCTCAAGTCATTAAAAACTCAATCCGATAAGATTACTTCAAAGGGAAAACTCAATCCATTACAAGAGAGTAGAGGGGGAGAAGCAACATAAGATCCAACTATAATAGCAAAGCTCGCGATACATCAAGATCGTGCCAAATCAAGAACACGAGAGAGAGATCAAACACATAGCTACAGGTACATACCCTCAGCCCCGAGGGTGAACAACTCCCTCCTCGTCATGGAGAGCGCCGGGATGATGAAGATGGCCACAGGTGAGGTTCCCCCTCCCGTGAAGTGCTTAACAGGTCTGATTGGGTTTTGGTGGCTACAGAGGCTTGCAACGGCGAAACTCCAGATCTATTCTCCTCTTCGGAAGTTTTAGGGTACGTGGGTATATATGGGTGAAAGGAGTACGTCGGTGGAGCTTCGGGGGCCCACGAGGCAGGGGGCGCGCCCTAGGGGGGTGGGCGCGCCCCCCACCCTCGTGGCCACCTCCCTTCTTTCCTGACGTGCACTCCAAGATTTTCCGGTAGCTTTCCTTCCAAAAATAACTTCTCCAGTTGGTTTCATTCCGTTTCGACTCCGTTTGATATTCCTTTTCTTCGAAACACTGAAATAGGCAAAAAAACAGCAATTCTGGGCTGGGCCTCCGGTTAATAGGTTAGTCCCAAAAATAATATAAAAGTGGATAATAAAGCCCAATATTGCCCAAAACAGTAGATAATATAGCATGGAGCAATCAAAAATTATAGATACGTTGGAGACATATCAGGCATCCCCAAGCTTAATTCCTGCTCGTCCTCGAGTAGGTAAATGATAAAAGGATAATTTTTGATGTGGAGTACTACTTAGCATAATTTCAATGTAATTCTTCTTACTTGTGGTATGAATATTCAGATCTGAAAGATTCAAGACAAAAGTTTATATTGACATAAAAATAATAATACTTCAAGCATACTAACAAAGCAATCATGTCTTCTCAAAATAACATGGACAAAGAAAGTTATCCCTACAAAATCATATAGTCTGGCTATGCTCTATCTTCACCACACAAATTATTTAAATCATGCACAACCCCGATGAAAAGCCAAGTAATTGTTTCATACTTTTGACATTCTCAAAACTTTTTCAATCTTCACGCAATACATGAGCGTGAGCCATGGACATAGCACTATATGTGGAATAGAATGGTGGTTGTGGAGAAGACAAAAAGGGAGAAGATAGTTTCACATCAACTAGGCGTATCAACGGGCTATGGAGATGCCCATTAATAGATATCAATGTGAGTGAGTAGGGATTGCCATGCAACGGATGCACTAAAGCTATAAGTATATGAAAGCTCAAGAAAAGAAACTAAGTGGGTGTGCATCCAACTTGCTTGCTCACGAAGACCTAGGGCATTTGAGGAAGCCCATCATTGGAATATACAAGCCAAGTTCTACAATGGAAAATTCCCACTAGTATATGAAAGTGACAAAATGATAGACTATCTATCATGAAGATCATGGTGCTACTTTGAAGCACAAGTGTGGTAAAAGGATAGTAGCATTGTCCCTTCTCTCTTTTTCTCTCTTTTTTATTTTTATTTGGGCCTTTTCTCTTTTTTATGGCCTCTTTTTTTCTCTCTTTTTTTATTTTTCGTCCGTAGTCTCATCCTGACTTGTGGGGGAATCATAGTCTCCATCATCCTTTCCTCACTGGGACAATGATCTAATAATGATGATCATCACACTTTTATTTACTTACAACTCAAGAGTTACAACTCGATTCTTGGAACAAAATATGACTCTATATGAATGCCTCGTGATGTAAGGATGTGCAATGACTCATGAGTGACATGTATGAAAGAATTACGAACAGTGGCTTTGCCACAAATACGATGTCAACTACATGATCATGCAAAGAAATATGACAATGATGGAGCGTGTCATAATAAACGGAACGGTGGAAAGTTGCATGGCAATACATCTCGGAATGGCTATGGAAATGCCATAATAGGTAGGTATGGTGGCTGTTTTGAGGAAGGTATATGGTGGTTGTATGATATCGGCGAAAAGTGCTCGGTATTAGAGAGGCTAGCAATGGTGGAAGGAAGAAGAGTGCGTATAATCCATGGACTCAACATTAGTCATAAAGAACTCATATACTTATTGCAAAAATCTACAAGTTATCAAAGCAAAGTATTACGCGCATGCTCCTAGGGGGATAGATTGGTAGGAAAAAGACCATCGCCCGTCCCCGACCGCCACTCATAAGGAAGACAATCAATAAATAAATCATGCTCCGACTTCATCACATAACGGTTCACCATACGTGCATGCTACGGGAATCACAAACTTTAACACAAGTATCTCTCAAATTCACAACTACTCAACTAGCACAACTTTAATATCACTACCTCCATATCTCAAAACAATCATTAAGCATCAAACTTTTCTTAGTATTCAACACACTCATAAGAATTCTTACAAATCTTGTATGCCTAGCATATTAGGATTATTTAAGCAAATTACCATGCTATTTAAGACTCTCAAAATAATCTAAATGAAGCATGAGAGATCAATAGTTTCTATAAAACAAATCCACCACCTTGCTCTAAAAGATATAAGTGAAGCACTAGAGCAAATAACAAACTACTCCAAAAGATATAAGTGAAGATCAATGAGTAGTCGAATAATTATGCCATGTCAAGACTCTCTCATTTAACAATTTCAGATCTTGGTATTTTATTCAAACAGAAAGCAAAGCTAAAGAAGATAAAATGACATTCCAAGGATAGCACACATCATGTGAAGAAGCAAAACTTAGGTTCAACCGATACTAACCGATAATTGTTGAAGAAGAAAGGTGGGATGCCTACCGGGGCATACCAAAGCTTAGATGCTTGAGACTTCTTGAAATATTATCTTGGGGTGCCTTGGGCATCCCCAAGCTTGAGATTTTGTGTCTCCTTAATTCCTCTCGTATCACGGTTTCCTAAATCTCAAAAGCTTCATCCACACCAAACTCAACAAGAACTCGTGAGATAAGTTAGTATAAACCAATGCAAAAACCTTATCATACTACACACCAATCACTAAAATTAATATTCAACATTGCATACTAAATTCCTCTGCATATTTAATAGTCCTATCCTCAAATAAAATCATTAAACAAGCAAACATATGCAAACAATGCAAACATAACAGCAATCTGCCAAAACAGTACAGTCTG
The DNA here is from genome assembly GCA_021605145.1 of Aegilops bicornis. Taxonomy (NCBI): domain Eukaryota; kingdom Viridiplantae; phylum Streptophyta; class Magnoliopsida; order Poales; family Poaceae; genus Aegilops; species Aegilops bicornis. Next base: position 190,781,889 of record CM038675.1, read on the forward strand.
CAAAGAATGCAAGATTCATCATACTTCCCTAACTCAAAAAATTATGAAATAAAATTCGCTCTGTAGTAAATTTATCAGAGCTTATTATGCAAAAGGTTTCAACATTTTATCACATTCTGACTTTTCTAGGGAATTTTTGCAACAGCGGTAAACTTTCTGTTTTCAAACAGCAACATGCATACTTGCAAAATAAGCATGGCAAAAGCTATCCTTCAAATTTTTATTGAAAAAAGAGATGCAAAACATTAATCTAAATGACAGCAAGAAAAAACTAACAGAAGGAAATGACGCTCCAAGCAAAACACATATCATGTGGTGAATAAAAATATAGCTCCAAGTAAAGTTACCGATGAACTAAGACGAAAGAGGGGAAGCCATCCGGGGCATCCCCAAGCTTAGGCTCTTGGTTCTCCTTGAATATTACCTTGGGGTGCCTTGGGAATACCCAAGCTTAGGCTCTTGCCACTCCTTATTCCATAGTCCAGCAAATCTTTACCCAAAACTTGAAAACTTCACAACACAAAACTTAACAGAAAACTCGTGAGCTCCGTTAGCGAAAGAAAACAAAACACCACTTCAAGGTACTGTAATGAACTCATTATTTATTTATATTGGTGTTAAACCTACTGTATTACAACTTCTCTATGGTTTATAAACTATTTTACTAGCCAAAGATTCATCAAAATAAGCAAACAACACACAAAAAACAGAATCTGTCAAAAACAGAACAATCTGTAGTAATCTGTAACTAACGCAAACTTCTGGAACTCAAAGAATTCTACTAAAATAGGAAGACCTAGATAATTTTATTCTTGATCTGCTGCAATTGAAATGAGTATTTTATCACGTTCTGGTGATTTTAAACAATTATTCTCGTGAACAGAAAGTTTCTGGAATTTTTAGCAAGATCAAATAACTATCATCCAAGAAGATCCTATAGGTATTACTTGGCACAAACACTAATTAAAACATAAAACCACATCTAACCAGAGGATAGATGATTTATTTATTACTAAAAAGAACCAAAAAGCAAGAAACAAAAATAAAGCTGGGTTGCCTCCCAACAAGCGCTATCGTTTAACACCCCTAGCTAGGCATGATGATTTCAATGATGCTCACATAAAAGATAAGAATTGAAACATAAAGAGAGCATCATGAAGAATATCTAGCACATTTTAGTCTAACCGACTTCCTATGCATAGGGATTTTGTGAGCAAACAACTTATGGGAACAATAATCAACTAGCATAGGAAGGCAAGACAAGCATAACTTCAAGATTTTAAGCACATAGAGAGGAAAGTTGATATTATTGCAATTCATACAAGCATAAACTCCTCACTCATAATAATTTTCAGTAGCATCATGAATGAATTCGACAATTTAACCAGCACCTAAAGCATTCTTTTCATGATCTACAAGCATGGAAATTTTACTACTCTCCACATAAGCAAAATTCTTCTCATTCGGGACAGTGGGAGCAAACTCAACAAAATAACTATCATGTGATTGAAAATTAAGATCAAGATGACAAGTTTCATGGTCATCATTATTCTTTAAAGCATAAGTGTCATCACAATAGTCATCATAGATAGGAGGCATGCTTTCATCATAGTAAATTTGCTCATCAAAGCTTCGGGGACAAAAAATATCATCTTCGTCAAACATAGCTTCCCCAAGCTTGTGGCTTTGCATATCATTAGCATCATGTATATTCAAGGAATTTATAATTACAACATTTCAATCATGCTCATCATACAAAAATCTAGTGCCAAACATTTTAATGCATTCTTCTTCTAACACTTTGGCACAATTTTCCTTTCCATCATACTCACGAAAGATATTAAAAAGATGAAGCGTATGAGACAAACTCAATTCCATTTTTTGGTAGTTTTCTTTTATAAACTAAACTAGTGCTAAAACAAGAAACAAAAAGATTCGATTGCAAGATCTAAAGATATACCTTCAACCACTCACCTCCCCGGCAACGGCGCTAGAAACTGCTTGATGTCTACTACACAACCTTCTTCTTGTAGACGTTGTTGGGCCTCCAAGTGCAGAGGTTTGTAGGACAGTGTGAATTTCCCTCAAGTGGATGACCTAAGGTTTATCAATCCGTGGGAGGCATAGGATGAAGATGGTCTCTCTCTAGCAACCCTGCAACCAAATAACAAAGAGTCTCTTGTGTCCCCAACACACCCAATACAATGGTAAATTGTATAGGTGCACTAGTTCGGCTAAGACATGGTGATACAAGTGCAATATGGATGGTAGATATAGGTTTTTGTAATCTGAAAATATAAAAACATCAAGGTAACTAATGATAAAAGTGATAAATAAGCGGTATTGCAATGCGTTGAAACAAGGCCTAGGGTTCATACTTTCACTAGTGCAAGTTCTCTCAACAATAATAACATAATTGGATCATATAACTATCCCTCAACATGCAACAAAGAGTCACTCCAAAGTCACTAATAGCGGAGAACAAGCGAAGAGATTATGGTAGGGTACGGAACCACCTCAAAGTTATTCTTTCCAATCAATCCGTTGGGCTATTCCTATAAGTGTCACAAACAGCCCTAGAGTTCGTACTAGAATAACACCTTAAGACACAAATCAACCAAAACCCTAATGTCACCTAGATACTCCAATGTCACCTCAAGTATCCGTGGGTATGATTATATGATATGCATCACACAATCTCAGATTCATCTATTCAACCAACACATAGAACCTCAAAGAGTGCCCCAAAGTTTCTACCGGAGAATCAAGACAAAAACGTGTGCCAACCCCTATGCATAAGTTCATGGGCGGAACCCGAAAGTTGATCACCAAAACATACATAAAGTGGATCACGTAATATCCCATTGTCACCACAGATACGCATGGCAAGACATACATCAAGTGTTCTCAAGTCATTAAAGACTCAATCCGATAAGATTACTTCAAAGGGAAAACTCAATCCATTACAAGAGAGTAGACTGGGGAGAATCAACATAAGATCCAACTATAATAGCAAAGCTCGCGATACATCAAGATCGTGCCAAATCAAGAACACGAGAGAGAGAGAGAGAGAGAGAGAGAGAGATAGAGAGAGAGATAGATCAAACACATAGTTACTGGTACATACCCTCAGCCCTGAGTGTGAACTACTCCCTCATCGTCATGGAGAGCGCCGGGATGATGAAGATGGCCACAGGTGAGGGTTCCCCCCTCCGGCAGGGTGCAGGAACAGGGTCCTGATTGGGTTTTGGTGGCTACAGAGGCTTGCGGCAGCGGAACTCCAGATCTATTCTCCTCTTCGGAAGTTTTAGGGTACGTGGGTATATATGGGTGAAAGGAGTACGTCGGTGGAGCTTCGAGGGGCCCACGAGGCAGGGGGCGCGCCCTAGGGGGGTGGGCGCGCCCCCACCCTCGTGGCCACCTCCCTTCTTTCCTGATGTGCACTCCAAGCTTTTCCGGTAGCTTTCCTTCCAAAAATAACTTCTCCAGTTGGTTTCATTCCATTTCGACTCCGTTTGATATTCCTTTTCTTCGAAACACTGAAATAGGCAAAAAAAACAGCAATTCTGGGCTGGGCTTCCGGTTAATAGGTTAGTTCCAAAATAATATAAAAGTGGATAATAAAGGCCAATATTGCCCAAAACAGTAGATAATATAGCATGGAGCAATCAAAAATTATAGATACGTTGGAGACGTATCATGGGGACAGAAGCCGACGACTGGTCAACCCTCAGATTTAATAAACGGCCGCACAGGAGGTAAAATTTAAATCATAAGCATTATACTACATAACATCATTGTTCCATATTACAGGGCAAGGTAATATACATGTTCTCATGGGAATATAACATCCTTGAACATTGCTCCGCCACAAGGCGGACCCTCGTAACACCATCAAAATAGTGCTCGGGTCGACGATGCTCCTTGCCTTCCGGCGGTCCCTCGGTCATCAGCTTCTTGGCATCCAGCTTCGCCCAATGCGTCTTGACGCGATCAAAGGCCATACACGCACCTTCAATACAGACCGACCACTTCACGGCTTCAAGCCGCGGACACGCACTCACAAGCCGCTGCACAAGTCTGAAGTAGTTGCTAGGTATAGGATCGGCAGGCCATAGCCGGACTATGAGGTCCTTCATGGCTAGCTCTGCCAACCTGTGCAGCTCAACCAACTGCTTTAGCTGGTCGCTGAAGGGCACCGGATGTTCGGATCCCAGATGTTGGGACCAGAATAGCTTCTCCGTAGACATCCCTTCTTCGGATCTATAATGCTCGGCAAGATCATCGACACATCGTGCGGCAGATCCGTAAACGCCCCTGGAAAATCCAAATTCCGGTTAAGTACAAGGAAACGTTTCTTCTACATACTTGCTACGCATGGTGATAGACTTACCCGTTGTAATCTTCTTGGCTGCCTGAATTTCCTGGAGGGCGCTCTGGACTTTGGCTCGTGCATCCTACGCGCTCTCGCGGGCCTTCACCAATTCGGACTCTTGCGCCTTACAATCGCGCTCCAGGGACTCAAATCTCTCTATCGCGCCCTGGAGTTGTTGCTGCGCCTCGCCAACCCGGGCCTCGTGCTTCTCGCGCGAGGCGCGTTCCTGGGCCGCTTTGTCCTCGGCCTCGGCTAGCGCCTTCTTAAGGGTTGCCACCTCGGTCGTGGCCCCTAATAAAGTTTATAACACTTTAATCCAGTCGGACTATTCATTTTTTCGAAATATACCCACAGATTGCTGCATACCTTGGCTATCCTCCAGCTGCTTCTTCACGAGGCCGAGCTCCTCCTCGGCCAGCTCTAGTTTCTGCTTCAGTCCGGAGACCTCCGCAGCATGAGCAGTCGCAGCCTGCAGCGATACCTGCTTATTCACATAGACAGCTCATGTTAGACTCCTGCGATATTTATTCTTGATCCTTTGTTCGGCTTTTCTTCCCGAACACCAAATAGAGCATCAGGGGCTATTGTCTATACTGCGATATTTTTCCTACAATCACATTACTTACCTCAAAGCCCGTTAGAAGGCTAGTGCAGGCCTCGGTCAGTCCGCTTTTGATGAACTGAACCTTCTCTATCACCGTGTCCATGAGGACACGATGTTCATCCACAATAGAGGCGCCTCGTAGCACCTCCAGCAGATTATCCGGTGCCTTTGACTGGACAGAGGTCACCGGTGGAACAGGCACATTCCCTCCTTGTAGGGAATGCGGTTCGCCGGACCCTGGAGCCATGTAGATCTCCGGAATGGTATCCGAATGAGGTCCGAAGGGAACTCGGGCCCCGTCACCAGTCCCCATGGGGACTTTTTCCCCTGTATGTCCGGCGGCCGAAGAGTCATCCTGGGGCGTCACCCCGATGACCTCCGGAATCTCCCTCGGCCTGGGAAAGTCTTTTTGGACACCACCTCGTCATCACCCTTGGGTGAGACGAAATGAGCAGGTGGCGGAGACATGCTAGCCATCTCCTTCGAGTCCAGCGAATCCTCTGTCGAGGATCATGGGGAGCCATCGCGTGCCGGACTGCATTGACAAAATTTACAATATGTCAATATTACAAACCAGGAAGGCCAGACGTTTGTGGATTCTGGTACTTATGAGGCGGCCTGAGTCTTGGTCCGACGAGGTCGCTCCAGACTACTATCGACATCCCACTCAGAGTTATCCGTGAGGGAGCCTCTAACCCTCTTAGGCGCTTTCGCCTCCGGAATTGTGGGGGCCGCTCTCTTATTCCTCCCCACTTCAGGTGGGGAGTCATTTTCTTCTTCTTCGTCGTTGTCGTCAGCGGACGGAGAGAAAGTCTCGCTTCCGGACGTTGCGTCCAGAGTGCCTTTCCGACGAAGGCCCCTCTTGGCCCCTGTGGCCGCCTTCTTAGCCATCTTCTCCGGCACCTCATAAGGTGCAGGGAACAACATTTTCGTCAGTAATGGGAATTCTTGGTCTTTGGGCAGCGGAGCTGGATAGTTAATCTACTCCGCCACCTTGATCGAGGCCTGAAAACAGGGGAAGGAAAGCTTAGGTTTCCTCTCAAAATATGCTAGTAGAGGGTTCTCCTTGAAAACATTGAAAGAACTGACCGGGTTAGCCCGGCGTTTTAAGCTAAGCCCGTGATCTTCGGTCGTAGGCGGTGGCGTCTCGCTGGCCTTGAAGAGCACTTTCCAGATTTCTTCGTGCGTCATGCCGAAGAGCTCTAGAGCGTCTGGTGCTTGGCCGGATCGAACTCCCACAGATAGCAAGCCCGACGTTGGCACGGAAGGACCCGACAAATAAGCATGACCTGGAGCATGTTGATGACCTTGATTTTCATGTCTATCATGTTTTGGACGCACGTCTGGAGCCCAGTCAGCTCGTCCGAGGGACCCCAGGTTAGGCCCCTCTCTTGCCAGGAGGTGAGCCGAGTTGGGATTCCGGATCGGAATTCAGGACCGCCGCCCAATTGGCGTCGCGCGGCTCCGTGATGTAGAACCACCCCGACTTCCATCCCTTCACCGTCTCCGCGAACGAGCCTTCGGGCCAGGTGACGTTGGGCATCTTGCCCACCATGGCGCCTCCGCACTCTGATTGTTGGCCATTCACCACCTTCGGCTTCACGTTGAAGGTCTTCAGCCACATGCCGAAGTGAGATGGGATGCGGAGAAAAGCCTCACAAACGACGATAAATGCCGAAATGTTGAGGATGAAGTTGGGGGCTAGGTCATGAAAATCCAGCCCATAGTAAAACATCAGTCCACGGATAAATGGATGGAGAGGGAATCCCAGTCTGTGGACAAAATGTGTGAGAAACACAACCCTCTCATGGGGCTCTGGAGTAGGGACAATCTGCCCCTTGGCCGGGAGTCGGTGAATGATCTCCTTGGCTAGGTATCCGGCATCCCGGAGCTCCTTGATGTCCTTCTTCTTAACGGAGGAGGCCATCCACTTGCCTCCAGCTCCAGAACCGGACATATTTGGAGTGCTTTTTTGGACGAAGAAAAGCTAAAGCTTGGGCGCTGGAGCTCAAGGACGGAAGGGCTGAGGGAAAGAAAGGGCGTGGGTGAGAAAGGGGAATCCTTACCCCCTTTATAGAGGCCGCGAATATCAAGCGCCTCCCCACTCGCCTTAAACTCGCCTATTCCCAAGGGCCGTGCGAATGGAACGGTTGGGTTACCCACGCCCGCATTGAAGAGGATCCCACAATAAGGGGACACGATCTCTGCTTCGACAGAACATGCCAATTACAACCGCGTCTCGAAACGTGGGATGGCAGATAAAAAATGGTTCGAAATTATGACCAGACAAACGTGATGTTGTGTTGCAAAAAAATGTCAACAGATCAGACTCGTGCAAATATCATATTCTCTCCGCGGTTGTGTGTGCTATGCGTTACAGGTCCGGATACAATCATCGCATCCGAAGACTATCGTGGAGTTCGGAAAAGGGGAACCCGCCTTGCAATGCCGAAGACAATCTGCGCCCGAACCTGGGTAAACATCGTGTCCCCCATCTCCTGTTACCATCGATCCTAGACGCACAGTTCGGGACCCCCTACCCAAGATCCGCCGGTCTTGACACCGACAGCGATACCCTCCTGCGCGAGTCCATCTCCGCTCATTGGGTGCCGAGTCTCCACTGCGCCGCACCGCCAAGATCCGCCGTCATCAATGGGCAAGATGAAACACCGCTCCTCCTCTTGTCCCCTCCAACCAGCAATTGCTCCAAACCGATGCCCCCAGGAGGGAGAACGACACCGAAGGCACCGTCATCGTCCGATCCGGTAGACCCAGATCTTGGGTTTCCCCCAAAACTTCCTGATCAGGTTGACGTGACCTACAACGACCATGCCTCGAGAAGGGAACGATGTCCGAGACGCCGCCATTGTCCGCCAAGACCGCAGCCAGGCGTGATTTTCACCGGAAGCCACGTCTTCCCAACCTCGCGGCTGGCTGGAACCGAGCGGAACCTCACCACAAAGACGTACGTCACCGTCGAAACTTCGGCAGAGATCCGGCATCTCCTCACCGGCCCCTCCACGCGCCGCCGGTCGGCGGAAGGCCTCCCCAGGACGGATCCAATCGGGGCGTTGGATCCGCAGTCACCGCCGTCACCATCCTGACCAGAATAGCCCACCCCACCGGATGGGGCGCCGCCACCGCCGCCGTCCATTTAGGGCCGCCGCTCAGCCGGCTATGGTCCTTCGGCCACCGCCGCACGACCTGAGGTCGCCGCCCTAGCCGCCGCCTTCGGATCGCACGAGAGGAGCCGTCCCTGCCGCCTCCGATGAGATCCGCAGTGTCCACCTACCCAGGTGCCTTCATCACCGGGCCCACCGCCATTGTGGCCCATCCCGACGGCAGAGGCGGCAGGAGGACGCGCTAGAGGGTGCTGGCGGCGCTAGGGTTTCGGGGCCCCTAGCGTCGCCCAAGGGGAGGCAACGCTCAACAATACTGGAATCAGCAGATTTGCCGTCTGCCGACTCTTTGCCGTCAGCTAGCGGACGGCAAAGAAAGGCTTTGCCATTAGCCGCCAGAAAATGGACGACAAAGAGGCAGCGGACGGCAATGGAAGGCTTTGCCATCAGCCAATCTTTGACGTCCGCTAGCGGACGGCAAAGAGGGTGGGCGGTGGGCATATGAGGATGACCTAACGGCCGTTTTCTTTGCCGTCTGCTGGCGGACGGCAAAGAAATTGGCCGTTTTAACAGACGTTTCCCCCCGACCCCACCCCACTAGGTACGCTCTTTGCCGTCTGCTAGCAGACGACAAAGAGCTGTGACCTACTAGCAGAAAAGGGGTCGCGCCCGCGCCCCCACCCCTCTCTCTAGATCTCCTGCGTTCACCGCCCGCGCCGCCGCCCTCGACCGCCGCTCCGCCCCGCCACCTCGCCCCGCCGCCATGCTGATAACCCACAACTATAGGGGATCGCAACAATTTTCGAGGGTAGAGTATTCAACCCAAATTTATTGATTCGACACAAGGGGAGCCAAAGAATATTCTCAAGTATTAGCAGTTGAGTTGTCAATTCAACCACACCTGGATAACTTACTATCTGCAACAAAGTATTTAGTGGCAAAGTAATATGGAAATGTGATAATGGTAGCAAAAGTAATATTTTTGGGTTTTGTAGTGATTGTAACAATAGCAACGGAAAAGTAAATAAGCGAAGAACAATATGTGAAAAGCTCGTAGGCATTGGATCGGTGATGGAGAATTATGCCGGACGCGGTTCATCATGTAACAATCATAACATAGGGTGGCACAGAACTAGCTCCAATTCATCAATGTAATGTAGGCATGTATTCCAAATATAGTCATACGTGCTTATGGAAAAGAACTTGAATGACATCTTTTGTCCTACCCTCCCGTGGCTGCGGGGTCCTAATGGAAACTAAGGGATATTAAGGCCTCCTTTTAATTGAGTATCAGACAAAAGCATTAACACATAGTGAATACATGAACTCCTCAAACTATGGTCATCACGGGAGTGGTCCCGATTATTGTCACTTCGGGTTGCGGGATCATAACACATAGTAGGTGACTATAGACTTGCAAGATAGGATCAAGAACTCACATATATTCATGAAAACATAATAGGTTCAGATCTGAAATCATGGCACTCGGGCCCTAGTGACAAGCATTAAGCATAGTAAAGTCATAGCAACATCAATCTCAGAACATAGTCGATACTAGGGATCAAACCCTAACAAAATCTAACTCGATTACATGATAAGTCTCATCCAACCCATCACTGTCCAGCAAGCCTACGATGGAATTACTCACGCACGGCGGTGAGCATCATGAAATTGGTGATGGAGGACGGTTGATGATGATGATGGCGACAGATTCCCCTCTCCGGAGCCCAGAACGGACTCCAGATCAGCCCTCCCGAGAGAGTTTAGGGCTTGGCGGCGGCTCCGTATCGTAAAACACGATGAATCCTTCTCTCTGATTTTTTCTCCCCGAACACGAATATATGGAGTTGGAGTTGAGGTCGGTGGAGCTCCAGGGGGCCCACGAGGCAGGGGGCGCGCCCAGGGGGGCAGGCGCGCCCCCACCCTCGTGGACAGGGTGTGGGCCCCCTGGCCTTGATTCTTTCGCCAATATTCTTTTATTATTTCCAGAAATAATCTCCGTTGAGTTTCAGGTCATTCCGAGAACTTTTGTTTCTGCACATAAATAACACCATGGCAACTCTACTGAAAACAGCATCAGTCCGGGTTAGTTCCATTCAAATCATGCAAGTTAGAGTCCAAAACAAGGGCCAAAGTGTCTGGAAAAGTAGATACGACGTAGACGTATCAACTCCCCCAAGCTTATACCTTTGCTTGTCCTCAAGCAATTCAGTTGACAAACTGAAAGTGATAAGGAAAAACTTTTACAAACTCTGTTTGCTCTTGTTGTTGTGAATATGTAAAGCCAGCATTCAAGTTTTCAGCGAAGATTATGAACTAACCATATTCACAATAACATTTAGGTCTCATGTTTACTCATGTCAATGGCATAATCAACTAGCGAGCAATAATAATAAATCTCGGATGAAAACACTTTCTCAAAACAATCCTGATATGATATAACAAGATGGTATCTCGCTAGCCCTTTCCGAGACCGCAAAACATAAATGCAGAGCACCTTTAAAGATCAAGGACTAACTAAACATTGTAATTCATGGTAAAAGAGATCCAGTCATGGTCATACCCAATATAATTAATAGTAATGGATGCAAATGACAGCGATGCTCTTTGGTGCTTTTTAATAAGAGGGTGATGACTCAACATAAAAGTAAATAGATAGGCCCTTCGCAGAGGGAAGCGAGGATTTGTAGAGGTGCGAGCTCGATTTTAAAGCGTAGATAAATAATATTTTGAGCGGCATACTTTCATTGTCAACATAACAACCAAGAGATGGCGATATCTTCCATGCTACACACATTATAGGCAGTTCCCAAACAGAATGGTAAAGTTTATACTCCCCCTCCACCAACAAGCATCAATCCATGGCTTGCTCGAAACAATGAGTGCCTCCAACTAGCAACAGCCTCGGGGGAGTTTTGTTTGCAATTAATTTAATTTGATTTGCATAAAGCTGGGACTGGGCATCCCGGTGACCAGCCATTTTCTCGTGAGTGAGGAGTGGAGTCCACTCCTCTTGAGAATAACCCGCCTAGCATGGAAGATACGGACAGCGCTAGTTGATACATGAGCTATTCGAGCATACAAAACAGAATTTCATTTGAAGGTTTAGAGTTTGGCACATACAAATTTACTTGGAACGGCAGGTAGATACCGCATATAGGAAGGTATAATGGACTCATATGGCATAACTTTGGGGTTTAAGGGATTTGATGCACAAGCAGTATTCCCTCTTAGTACAAGTGAAGGCTAGCAAAAGACTGGGAAGCGACCAACTAGAGAGCGACAACAGTCATGAACATGCATTAAAATTAATGAACATTGAGTGCAAGCATGAGTAGGATATAATCCACCATGAACATAAATATCATGAAGGCTATGTTGATTTTGTTTCAACTACATGCGTGAACATGTGCCAAGTCAAGTCACTCGAATCGTTCAAAGGAGGATACCACCCCATTATACCACATCACAACCATTTTAATAGCATGTTGGCACGCAAGATAAACCATTATAAACTTCTAGCTAACTAAGCATGCCATAAGCAACTATAATCTCTAATTGTCATTGCAAACATGTTTATTCATAATAGGCTGAATCAGGATCGATGAACTAATCATATTTACAAAAACAAGAGAGGTCGAGTTCATACCAGCTTCTCTCATCTCAATCAGTTCATCATATATCGTCATTATTGCCTTTCACTTGCACGACCGAATGATGTGAATAATAATAATAGTGCACGTGCATTGGACTAAGCTGGAATCTGCGAGCATTCAATAAACAGGAGAAGACAAGGAAATATGGGCTCTTGGTTAAATCAACAATAATGCATATAAGAGCCACTTCAACAATTTAATCATGGTCTTCTCCTATCGACCCCCAAAGAAAAGAAAAGAAATAAAACTATTTACACGGGAAAGCTCCCAACAAGCAAAAGAAGAACAGGAAATATTTTTGGGTTTTCTTTTTAATTATTACTACTACAGCAAGAAAAGTAAACTAGCTAAAAGCTAGTACTAATTTTTTTGGTTTTTCTTAAGGTTTATCAAACACACAAGAAGAAAGCATAAAAAGGAAAATAAACTAGCATGGATAGTACAATGAAAGAGTATGAGCACCGACAACTAGCAATGAGTGTGTGAACATGAATGTAATGTCGGCGAGAAATACGTACTCCCCCAAGCTTAGGCTTTTGGCCTAAGTTGGTCTATTGGCACGGATGGCCTAGCGAATATCCAAAGTTGTAGTTGGGGTCATACTGAGATGAAGAAGACTCTGATTGCCACTGGTTGGCAATCATCTCCGGATCCCACTGGTAATTAGACTGTCGTGGAGGATCAAATTGTGGTTCCGGCTCTAGCTCTGTGGCTGACGTAGGGTTCCAGTAGGCGTGAATGGCCGCCAACGGAACGAGATATTGTCCTGCAGATAAATCAAACAAGGAAGGAGCAGGCAAGGTTAATAGTCTCAGGATGATGTTTATCAAAGAACAATTTGTATTTAAGCTTCCTTTCCCTATTCTTAACAATAAAATCATGCGCCACCATACTCTTATAATCTAAATAAACGGTAGGCAGCAATTTTTCTTCTTTTTCATAGTGCCTAATAGGTATGTTATAGTATGCAGCAAGGCGTGAAGCATAAACACCTCCAAAGATGGGGCCCTTTGTACGGTTCAGACTTAACCGTTTGGCAATAATACCGCCCATACTAACGAGTAAATCCTTTGAATAAACCATGGAATAAAATAATAATATCAGGAACACTAAGGTTTCCACAGTTTCCGCGACCAATTAAGCAACGACTAGCAAATATTGCAAAGTAGCGTAAACCAGGAAAATGTATGCTAGTGATTCTTGCATCGGAAACCTTCCTAGTTTCCCCTACAATAATAGTGTCAATAAACCCGTCCACATCTTTACGATGTGGTTCCTCTAAGCTACCCTCGAAAGGTATTTTGCAAACCCTGCAAAATTCATATAGTGACATCTTCTTAACCACATCATATAAATGAAACTCTCATCAAGGAGGTGATTCCTTAGGATAATAGTAGAAGTTTTGCACAAAAGTATTGGTGAGTAAGAGATATTGTTCGTATTGGTCGCGGAGGAAGTCGGTGAGGCCTGCATTCTCAGCCAATTCATAAAAATCATCATAAATCCCGGCTGCTCTCAAGAAATCATCGGAAGGCCATTCACATGGCCGAACCTCCGTGGTATGAGGCAGATTATATTTGGGCCTCTCTGCTTCTTCACTTTGCTCTTCCTCCAAGCTTCGGCTCGATGAGCCCATCAAAAATCTCTTCATTATTTTATGAAAAATTCTGAAATTTTTAGTAACATCAAATAAAAGTGAACCAAGCTCAACAAAATTGATAGCAACTACTCCTACAAGTGCCTAGAGCTTATATCATGCATTAGAACTACCTGGAACCATATAAATTTGACATGCAAGCTCAAGAACATGGTCACCTAGGCAACACGAATTTGCAATGAATAAAGCACTAGAACAAAAACTAATTGGACCAATGGAGGAGTCACATACCAAGGAACAATCCCCAAAGCAGTTTTGTGAGAGGTGCTTTGAGCAAGGAGATCGAAAATCGCAGAAAATGAGCTAGAACTCATGCTTGAGCTGGATGGTGAATTTTTGGGAGGAAGAAGAAGTGTGTGGTGGCAGGAATAAGTGGAGGGGAGCCACCATGGGCCCACGAGGCAGGGGGCGCGCCCTGGACCCTCGTGGCCAAGTGCTTGCTCCCCCTGCTGTGTTCTCAGTGCCAGATATTCTCAAATATTCCAGAAAAAATCATATTAAATTGGCAGGGCATTTGGAGAACTTTTATTTTCAGGTTATTTTTATATTGCATGGATAATTCAGAAAACAGACAGGAAAAATACTATTTTTACTTTATTTCAACTAAATAACAGAAAGTAGAGAGAGGGTAAAGAAGGTTGTGCTTCTAATTTCATCCATCTCATGCTCATCAAAAGGAATCCACTAACAAGGTTGATCAAGTCTTGTTAACAAACTCATTCCGACTAACATGGAACTGGAGAAATTTCTAATAACACTATGTTACCTCAACGGGGATATGCACATCCCCAATAATAATAATATCATATCTCTTTTTGACAGTAGGTAGAGAAAATTCAAAACCTCCAAAAATAATCGATGGAATTTTTCCAATAGAATTGATATTATGGACTTGAGGTTGTTTCCTCGGAAAGTGAACCGTATGCTCATTGCCATTAACATGAAAAGTGACATTGCCTTTGTTGCAATCAATAACAGCCCCTGCAATATTCAAAAAGGGTCTTCCAAGAATAATAGACATACTATCACCCTCGGGAATATCAAGAATAACAAAGTTCGTTAAAATAGTAACGTTTGCAACCACAACAGGCACATCCTCACAAATACCGACAGGTATAGCAGTTGATTCATCAGCCATTTGCAAAGATATTTCAGTAGGTGTCAACTTATTCAAATCAAGTCTATGATATAAAGAGAGGCATAACACTAACACCGTCTCCAAGATCACATAAAGCAGTTTTAACATAATTTCTTTTAATGGAGCATGGTATAGTGGGTACTCCTGGATCTCCTAACTTCTTAGGTATTCCACCCTTGGAAGTATAATTAGCAAGCATGGTGGAAATTTCGGCTTCCGGTATCAATATCTTTCATGTACTTAGCATAAGGTTTCATTTTGAGCATATCAGTTAATCGCATACACAAAAAGATAGGTCTAATCATTTCAGCAAAGCGCTCAAAATCCTCATCATCCTTTTTCTTGGATGGTTTGGGAGGAAAAGGCATGGGTTTCTGAACCCATGGTTCTCTTTCTTTATCGTGCTTCCTAGCAACAAAGTCTCTCTTATCATAACGTTGATTCTTTGATTGTGGGTTATCAAGATCAACAGCAGGTTCAATTTCTACATCATTATCATTGCTAGGTTGAGCATCATCATTAACATTATCACTAGGTTCACGTTCAGTACCAGATTGTGTTTCAGCATCAGAGATAGAAATATCATTAGGATTCTCAGGTGGTTCAGCAATAGGTTCACTAGAAGCATGCAAAGTCCTATCATTTTTCTTTTTCTTCTTTTTAGAAGGACTAGGTGCATCTAAATTATTTCTTTGAGAATCCTGCTCAATTCTCTTAGGATGGCCTTCAGGATACAAAGGTTCCTGAGTCATTTTACCAGTTCTAGTAGCCACTCTAACAGCATAATCATTATTCTTATTATTCAATTCACTGAGCAAATCATTCTAAGTTTTAAGTACTTGTTCTACTTGAGTGGTAACCATAGAAGCATGTTTACTAATAAGTTTAAGTTCACCTTAACTCTAGACATATAAGCACCCAAGTGTTCAAGCGTATCGGAATTGTATTTTAATTGTCTACCAATATAAGCATTGAAGCTTTCTTGTTTAACAATAAAATTGTCAAACTCATCTAAGCATTGTCTAGCAGACTTATAACAAGGAATATCACCTTCATCAAATCTATAGAGAGAATTTACCTTTACTACCTGTGTCGGGTTATCAAGACCATGAGTTTCTTCAATAGGTGAGGGATTAAGATCATATGTTTCTTCAACAGGTGATAAATTAAGACCATGTATTTCTTCAATAGGAGGTAAATTCTTAACATCTTCAGCTTTAATACCTTTTTCCTTCTTAGATTTCTTTGCCTCTTGCATATCTTCAGGACTAAGAAATAGAACACCCCTCTTCTTCGGAGTTGGCTTAGGAATAGGCTCAGGAGTTGGCTCAGGAAGTGTCCAATTATTTTCATCGGTCAACATATTATTCAATAGAATTTCACCTTCATCCGGTGTTCTTTCCCTGAAAACAGAACCAGCACAACTATCCAGGTAATCTCTGTAAGCATCGGTTAGTCCATTATAAAAGATATCAAGTATTTCATTTTTTCTTAAGAGGATGATCAGGCAAAGCATTAAGTAATTGGAGAAGCCTCCCCCAAGATTGTGGGAGACTCTCTTCTTCAATTTGCACAAAATTATATATATCCTTTAAAGCAGCTTGTTTCTTATGAGTAGAGAAATATTTAGTAGAGAAGTAGTAAATCATATCCTGGGGACTACGCACACAACCAGGATCAAGAGAATTAAATCGTATCTTAGCATCACCCTTTAATGAGAACGGAAATATTTTAAGGATATAAAAGTAGCGAATTCTCTCACATGAGTGAAAAGGGTGGCTATATCATTTAATTTAGTAAGATGTGCCACAACAGTTTCAGATTCATAGCCATAAAAAGGATCAGATTCAACCAAAGTAACTATATCAAGATCAACAGAGAATTCATAATCCTTATCAGTAACGAAGATAGGTGAAGTAGCATAAGCAGGATCATATTTCATTCTAGCATTCAGAGTTTTTTGTTTAAGCTTAACTAATAATTTCTTAAGAAAACTTCTATCATTGCAAGCAAGAAAGTCTCTTTTAGTCTCTTCATCCATAACATAGCCCTCAGGCACAGCAGGCAATTCATATTTATTGGGAGAGCCTTCATCATCACTTTCATCAATATTATCAGTTTCAATAATTTCATTCTCTCTAGCCCTAGCAAGTTGTTCATCAAGAAATCCACCAAGTGGCACAGTAGTATCAAGCATAGAAGTAGTTTCATCATAAGTATCATGCATAGTAGAAGTGGCATCATCAATAACATGCGACATATCAGAATTAATAGCAGAAGCAAGTTTAGGTGTCGCAAGCTTACTCAAAACAGAAGGTGAATCAAGTGCAGAGCTAGATGGCAGTTCCTTACCTCCCATCGTAGTTGAGGGATAAATTTTTGTTTTCGCGTCTTTCAAGTTCTTCATAGTGACCAGCAGATATAAATACCAAGTAACTCAAAGAATAGAGCTATGCTCCCCGGCAACGGCGCCAGAAAATAGTCTTGATAACCCACAAGTATAGGGGATCGCACAGTTTTCGAGGGTAGAGTATTCAACCCAAATTTATTGATTCGACACAAGGGGAGCCAAAGAATATTCTCAAGTATTAGCAGTTGAGTTGTCAATTCAACCACACCTGGATAACTTACTATCTGCAGCAAAGTATTTAGTAGCAAAGTAATATGGAAGTAACGGCAACAGTAGTGATACGTCTCCAACGTATCTATAATTTTTGATTGCTCCATGCTATATTATCTACTGTTTTGGGCAATATTGGGCATTATTTTCCACTTTTATATTATTTTTGGGACTAACCTATTAACCGGAGGCCCAGCCCAGATTTGTTGTTTTATGCCTATTTCAGTATTTCGAGGAAAAGGAATATCAAACGGAGTCAAAACGGAACGAAATCAACTGGAGAAGTTATTTTTGGAAGGAAAGGCACCAGATAGACTTGGAGTGCACGTCAGGAAAGAAGGGAGGTGCTCACGAGGGTGGGCGCGCCCACCCCTCCGGGCGCGCCCCTCGTGGCCCCCTTCGGTCCACCGACGTATGCCCTGCACCCATATATACCTACATATCGTAAAACTTCCACAACAGAGATTAGATTGGGAGTTCCGCCGCCGCAAAACCTCCAGAGCCACCAAAAACCAATCAGGACCCTGTTCCGGCACCCTGCCGGAGGGGGGAACCCTCACCAGTGGCCATGACGAGGAGGGAGTAGTTCACCCTCGGGGCTGAGGGTATGTACCTGTAGCTATGTGTTTGATCTCTCTCTCTCTCTCTCTCTCTCTCTCTCTCTCTCTCTCGTGTTCTTGATTTGGCACGATCTTGATGTATCGCGAGCTTTGCTATTATAGTTGGATCTTATGTTTATTCTCCCCCTCTACTCTCTTGTAATGAATTGAGTTTTCCCCTTGAAGTAATCTTATCGGATTGAGTCTTTAAAGATTTGAGAACACTTGATGTATGTCTTGCGTGGGATAACCGTGGTGACAATGGGTTATTCTATTGATTCACTTGATGTATGTTTTGGTGATCAACTTGCGGGTTCCGCCCATGAACCTATGCATAGGGGTTGGCACACGTTTTCGTCGTGATTCTCCGGTAGAAACTTTTGGCACTCTTTGAGGTTCTATGTGTTGGTTTGAATAGATGAATTGAGATTGTGTGATGCATATCGAATAATCATACCCACGGATACTTGAGGTGACAATGGAGTATCTAGGTGACATTAGGGTTTTGGTTGATTTGTACCTTAAGGTGTTATTCTAGTACGAACTCTAGGGCTGTTTGTGACACTTATAGGAATAGCCCAACGGATTGATTGGAAAGAATAACTTTGAGGTGGTTTCGTACCCTACCATAATCTCTTTGTTTGTTCTCCACTACTAGTGACTTTGGAGTGACTCTTTGTTGCATGTTGAGGATAGTTATATGATCCAATTATGTTATTATTGTTGAGAGAACTTGCACTAGTGAAAGTATGAACCCTAGGCCTTGTTTCAAAGCATTGCAATACCGTTTACGCTCACTTTTATCATTAGCTACCTTGCTGTTTTTACATTTTCATATTACAAAAACCTATATCTACTATCCATATTGCACTTGTATCACCATCTCTTCGCCGAAGTAGTGCACCTATACAAATTACCATTGTATTGGGTGTGTTGGGGACACAAGAGACTCTTTGTTATTTGGTTGCAGGGTTGCTTGAGAGAGACCATCTTCATCCTACGCCTCCCACGGATTGATAAACCTTAGGTCATCCACTTGAGGGAAATTTGCTACTGTCCTACAAACTTTTGCACTTGCAGGCCCAACAACGTCTACAAGAAGAAGGTTGCTTAGTAGACATCAAGCTCTTTTCTGGTGCCGTTGCCGGGGAGGTGAGTGCTTGAAGGTATATCTTTAGATCTTGCAATCGAATCTTTTTGTTTCTTGTTTTATCACTAGTTTAGTTTATAAACAAAACCACAAAAAAATGGAGTTAAGTTTGTCTCATACGCTTCATCTTTTTAATGTCTTTCGTGAAAATGATGGAAAGGAAAATTGTGCTCAAGTGCTAGAAGAAGAAATCTATAAAATGTTTGACACTAAATCTTTGTATGATGATCATGATTGCAATGTTGTTAGTATGAACTCTTTGAATATCCATAGTACCAATGATGATTGCACTAGTTATGATGAAAATGCCTCCTATAAACATGTCAACTTTTGTGGAGTGCATTGGGTTTGTAAGTACGAACCAAATAGGGAAGATAGATATTGCAAGAGGCATAAGTACTTAGAAACCAAATTGTTGCAAGAAAAGCTAGATGAATGTGCTGAAAGATTCAATATTTTTCATGCCCCTTGTGAACTTTGCAATGAACATGGTCATTTAAAGCTCCAATGCTATTTGTTTCATGATCAAGTCCTTTCCAAATATTGTGATAATTTGATTACCCTTGAGCATCATAAAGAGCTTAGCCTTCTTTTGGGTTATGAAGAAATGAAACGTATAACTGAGGGTATTCCAAAATTTAATCTTGATAGGTTTCTTGATTTTGATCTAGAGAAGATTTATATGTATTGTGTGGTGAATTGCATTGAAAATCCTTATATTGCCAATTACATAAAGAAAAGAAAACAAATAGAAGATGAAGAGAATGCTAACGAAAGGGAAGAGACTTCCCAATATCCTCCTATTGTTTCTTATGATGAATCAGGTAACGAGGAGGAGTCTTTTATCCAACCAATCTCATTAATAAGGAGCTCCAAAAATAGGATTGAACCCACACATGAGGTGAAGAAGAAGAAGAAAAGAAAAAGGAAGAGAGGTAAAAAGGTATCTCTCCCAAATAAAGTTGCTCCTATTATTTTTGTGCCTCATGAAAATGAAGATGATACACTTGATCTCGTTATGCTTATTGCTTGTTGTGATGATTATGATTGGGAAGATAATGATACTTCTTATGATCTGGAAAATCTTTTTGGCACTTGCTTGCAAGAATATAATAATTGCTATACTATTGGTGCTATCCATACTATTAATGATGAGAGTGATTATGCTTATGATATGAAAAGGCCCAAGCTTGGGGAAGCTATGTTTGATGAGCATGACATATTTGAGAATATATTTGCTGTAATTAATGTTTGTCCCAAGCTTGGGGATGCTATGTTTAATGATGATGATATTTTTAGCCTCTCAAGTTTTGATATGCAAAGTAGTTATGATGATAGCATGCCTTCTACCTATGATGATTATATTTATGAAAGTGGGTTTGGAAGAGTGTCAACTTTTGGAAGTAGTGATCCCACAATATTGGAGGATGTTGAATCTTATAATATTTATGAAAGTGGATTTGGAGAGGTCATGACTTTATTTAGTAATGTATCCACTATCTTGGAAGAGGTTTCAATCGATTATGATGAGAACAAAGTTGCTACTTACGATGATTATTGTGATGAAACTTATGCTATAAAAAGTAGTGATGACTATATTTATAAAACTTTTCATGATTATGAGTACCCTTTCTCTTAACATTACTCTTTTAATGTGGAAACAATTTATAGTATTCAAGTCTCTTATGATACTCCCACTATTCCGAATGAGAAGAATTTTGCTTATGTGGAGAGTAATAAATTTTCTATGCTAGTAGATCATGAAAATAATGCTTTAGGTGCTGGTTATATTTTTGAATTCATTCATGATTCTACTGAAAATTATTATGAGGGAGGAATATATGCTTGTAGGAATTGCATTAATATCAAGTTTCCTCTCTATGTGCTTAAAGTTTTGAAGTTATGCTTGTTTTACCTTCCTATGCAAGTTGATTATTGTTCCCATAAGTTGTTTGCTCACAAAATCCCTATGCATAGGAAGTGGGTTAGAATTAAATGTGCTAGTCATATTCTTCATGATGCTCTCTTTATGTTTCCATTCTTATCTTTTATGTGAGCATCATTGAAATCATAATGCCTAGCTAGGGCGTTAAACGATAGCGCTTGTTGGGAGGCAACCCAATTTTATTTTAGTTTCTTGCTTTTTGGTTCTTTTTAGGAATAAATAATCCATATAGCTTCTGTTTAGATGTGGTTTTGTGTTTTAATTAGTGTTTGTGCCAAGTAGAACCTTTGGGAAGACTTGGGTAAAGTCTTTATGATCATGCTGTAAAAAACAGAAACTTTAGCGCTCACGAGATTAGCTAGAACTTGATATTTAGTCGATTCTTTTTGAAGATGATTACTAGTCAAATTCCTCAGGTCCACCAACTTATTTTAGAATTTTTGGAGTTCCAGAAGTTTGCGTTAGTTACAGATTACTACAGACTATTCTGTTTTTGACAGATTCTGTTTTTCGTGTGTTGTTTGCTTATTTTGATGAATATATGGCTAGTAAAATAGTTTATAATCCATAGAGAAGTTGGAATACAGTAGGTTTAATACCAATATAAATAAATAATGAGTTCATTACAGTACCTTGAAGTAGTGTTTTATTTTCTTTCGCTAACAGAGCTCACGAGTTTTCTGTTAAGTTTTGTGTTGTGAAGTTTTCAAGTTTTGGGTAAAGATTCGATGGATTATGGAACAAGGAGTGGCAAGAGCCTAAGCTTGGGGATGCCCAAGGCACCCCAAGTTAATATTCAAGGACAACCAAGCGTCTAAGCTTAGGGATGCCCCGGAAGGCATCCCCTCTTTCGTCTTCGTTCACCGGTAACTTTACTTGGAGCTATATTTTTATTCACCACATGATATGTGTTTTGCTTGGAGTGTCATGTCATTTTCTTTAGCTTTGCTTGCTGTTTGAATAAAGTATCAAGATCTGAAATTATTAAATGGGAGAGTCTTCACATAGTTTTATAATTATCTAACTACTCATTGATCTTCACTCATATCTTTTTGGAGTAGTTTGTCGTTTGCTCTAGTGCTTCACTTATATCTTTTAGAGCACAATGGTGGTTTTATTTTGAATAAATAGATGAACTCTCATGCTTCACTTAGATTATTTTGAGAGTCTTAAATAGCATGGTAATTTGCTTAAATAATCTTAATATGCTAAGCATACAAGATTTGTAAGAATTCTTATGAGTGTGTTGAATACTAAGAAAAGTTTGATGCTCGATAATTGTTTTGAGATATGGAGGTAGTGATATTAAAGTCGTGCTAGTTGAGTAGTTGTGAATTTGAGAAATACTTGTGTTGAAGTTTGCAAGTCCCGTAGCATGCACGTATGGTAAACGTTATGTAACAAATTTGAAACATGAGGTGTTATTTGATTGTCCTCCTTATGGGTGGCGGTCGGGGAACGAGCGATGGTCTTTTCCTACCAATCTATCCCCCTAGGAGCATGCGCGTAGTGATTTGGTTTTTGATGGCTTGTAGATTTTTGCAATAAGTATATGAGTTCTTTATGACTAATGTTGAGTCCATGGATTATAGGCACTCTCACCCTTCCATCATTGCTAGCCTCTTGATGCCGTGCATTGCCCTTTCTCACATTGAGAGTTGGTGCAAAGTTCGCCGGTGCATCCAAACCCCGTGATATGATACGCTCTTTCACACATAAACCTCCTTATATCTTCCTCAAAACAGCCACCATACCCACCTATTATGGAATTTCCATAGCCATTCCGAGATATATTGCCATGCAACTTTCCACCGTTCCGTTTATTATCATCATGACATACTTTACTTTTGTCATATTGCCATTGCATGATCATGTAGTTGACATCGTATTTGTGGCAAAGCCACCATGCATTATTTTTCATACATGTCACTCTTGATTCATTGCACCATCCCGGTACACCGCCGGAGGCATTCATATAGAGTCATATCTTGTTCTAAGTTTCGAGTTGTAATTCATATGTTGTAATCAATAGAAGTGTGATGATCATCATTATTAGAGCATTGCCCAAAAAAAGAAGAAGAAAGGCCAAAAAGAAAAAAAGAAAGTCCCAAAAAAAGGGTAATGCTACTATCCTTTTTTCCACACTTGTGCTTCAAAGTAGCACCATGTTCTTCATATAGGGAGTCTCATATATTGTGCTTCAAAGTAGCACCATGTTTTTCATATAGATAGTTTCATATGTTGTCACTTTCATATACTAGTGGGAATTTTTCATTATAGAACTTGGCTTGTATATTCCAATGATGGGCTTCCTCAAATGCCCTAGGTCTTCGTGAGCAAGCGAGTTGGATGCACACCCACTTAGTTTCTTTTGTTGAGCTTTCATATACTTATAGCTCTAGTGCATCCGTTGCATGGCAATCCCTACTCCCCGCATTAACATCAATTGATGGGCATCTCCATAGCTCATTGATTAGCCTCGTTGATGTGAGACTTTCTCCTTTTTTGTCTTCTCCACATAACCCCCATCATCATATTCTATTCCACCCATAGTGCTATATCCATGGCTCGCGCTCATGTATTGCGTGAAGGTTTATAAGTTTGAGATTACTAGAGTATGAAACAATTGCTTGGCTTGTCATCTGGGTTGTGCATGATGAGAGCATTCTTGTGTGACGAAAATGGAGCATGGCTAAACTACAGATTTTGTAGGGATGAACTTTCTTTGGCCATGTTATTTTGAGAAGACATGATTGCATTGTTAGTATGCTTGAAGTATTATTATTTTTATGTCAATATGAACTTTTGTCTTGAATCTCTCGGATCTGAATATTCATACCACAAGTAAGAAGATTTACATTGAAATTATGCCAAGTAGCATTCCACATCAAAAATTATCTTTTTTATCATTTACCTACTCGAGGACGAGCAGGAATTAAGCTTGGGGATGCTTGATACGTCTCCAACGTATCTATAAGTTTTTATTGCTCCATGCTATATTATATACTGTTTTGGGCAATATTGGGCTTTATTTTCCACTTTTATATTATTTTTGGGACTAACCTATTAATCGGAGGCCCAGCCCAGATTCTTTGTTTTATGCCTATTTCATATTTCGAGGAAAAGGAATATCAAACGGAGTCAAAACGGAATGAAATCAACTGGAGAAGTTATTTTTGGAAGGAAAGCCACACGATGGACTTGGAGTGCACGTCAGGAAAGAAGGGAGGTGCTCACAAGGGTGGGGGCGCGCCCACCCCCCTGGGGCGCGCCCCCTGCCTCGTGGCCCCCCTTCGGTCCACCGACGTACCCCCTGCACCCATATATACCTATGTATCGTAAAACTTCCAGAACAGAGATTAGATTGGGAGTTCCGCCGCCGCAAAACCTCCAAAGCCACCAAAAACCAATCGGGGCCCTGTTCCGGCACCCTGCCGGAGGGGGGAACCCTCACCGGTGGACATCTTCATCATCCCGGCGCTATCCATGACGAGGAGGAAGTAGTTCACCCTCGGGGCTGAGGGTATGTACCAGTAGCTATGTGTTTGATCTCTCTCTCTCGTGTTCTTGATTTGGCACGATCTTGATGTATCGCGAGCTTTGCTATTATAGTTGGATCTTATGTTTCTTCTCCCCCTCTACTCTCTTGTAATGAATTGAGTTTTCCCGTTGAAGTAATCTTATCGGATTGAGTCTTTAAAGATTTGAGAACACTTGATGTATGTCCTGTGTGGGATAACCGTGGTGACAATGGGTTATTCTATTGATTCACTTGATGTATGTTTTGGTGATCAACTTGTTGGTTCCGCCCATGAACCTATGCATAGGGGTTGGCACACGTTTTCGTCGTGATTCTCCGGTAGAAACTTTGGGCACTCTTTGAGGTTCTATGTGTTGGTTTGAATAGATGAATTGAGATTGTGTGATGCATATCGAATAATCATACCCACGGATACTTGAGGTGACAATGGAGTATCTAGGTGACATTAGGGTTTTGGTTGATTTGTATCTTAAGGTGTTATTCTAGTACGAACTCTAGGGCTGTTTGTGACACTTATAGGAATAGCCCAACGGATTGATTGGAAAGAATAACTTTGAGGTGGTTTCGTACCCTACCATAATCTCTTTGTTTGTTCTCCACTACTAGTGACTTTGGAGTGACTCTTTGTTGCATGTTGAGGGATAGTTATATGATCCAATTATGTTATTATTGTTGAGAGAACTTGCACTAGTGAAAGTATGAACCCTAGGCCTTGTTTCAAAGCATTGCAATACCGTTTACGCTCACTTTTATCATTAGCTACCTTGCTGTTTTTACATTTTCAGATTACAAAAACCTATATCTACTATCCATATTGCACTTGTATCACCATCTCTTCGCCGAAGTAGTGCACCTATACAAATTACCATTGTATTGGGTGTGTTGGGGACACAAGAGACTCTTTGTTATTTGGTTGCGAGGTTGCTTGAGAGAGAACATCTTCATCCTCGCCTCCCACGGATTGATAAACCTTAGGTCATCCACTTTAGGGAAATTTGCTACTGTCCTACAAACCTGTGCACTTGCAGGCCCAACAACGTCTACAAGAAGAAGGTTGCGTAGTAGACATCAAGTAGGAAAAGTAATATTTTTGGGTTTTTTAGTGATTCTAACAATAGCAACAGAAAAGTAAATAAGCGAAGAACAATATGTGAAAAGAGCGTAGGCATTGGATCGGTGATGGAGAATTATGCCGGATGCAGTTCATCATGTAACAAACATAACATAGCACTACAAAAAAAATACACTTCCGTGATGATACGTGTTTGTCACAGTAGGTCGCGTTTTTTGTCATGCATGTACATCCATGACAAATTTATGACAGAATCAAGATAGTCATACATGTGCTGTCGTAGAAGTGTTCCATGACATTACCAAAATTATCATCACGGAAGTGTCCACTTCCATGACGATAAATCTGACACGTGGCATCCACCGTAACGGAATGCTGTTAAACTATCGGGTCGGATTTTGGATCCGATAACCCGTTAACAGCCACGACCAATGTCGATTTTACACGTGTAAAATTCTCATTGGCTGACGGATCCACGCGTCAGCTCCGCATTGGCACAGGTGTCACTCATCCAACGGTTGAGATGGGCCTATGATATGTTGACACGTGGACCAGCCCAACAGAGGCCCACAAAGTTTAAATGGGCCGGCCCAACCGAAGGCCCATAAGATTTAGCGGACCATAATGGGCCGGCCCAGCTAAAGGCACACAAAATTTAGCGGACCACAATGGGCCGGCCCAGCTAAAGGCCCACAAGATTTTGCAGACCATAATGGGCCGGCCTTGCTAAAGGCCCACAAGATTTTGTGGACCACAATGGGCCGGCCCAGCTAAAGGCCCACAAGATTCTGCAGACCATAATGGGTCGGCCCAGCTAAAGTGCCAACATTCTCTGTCAAATCGGCCCGTCAACGGCGTGTCCTAAACTTGCCATCAATGCGGCCCATGGTCACTTCTAGCCCGTTAACAGTCCGCTAAGTAATTGGGCCGAATCACCGCCCGGTGTATTTCCGGCCTGTTAAAGGTCCAGCTTCATTTGGGCCCCTTTACAGGCCATCAAAACTTTCGGCCTGTTAGAGGCCCACTATAGATTTGGGCCACTTTCTTCCTGTTGTCATTTTCGGCCTGTTAACGCCGGATGTAAACCATGGGCCATATGTGGCACAATGTCATATCGGGCCCATTAACGGCCCATATAAAAATGACGATAATCTAGCCCGACCGAAGTTCCGGCCTGTTAAAGGCCCGTGTATTAGGTCGGCGCATTTATGGCCCGTCCAATTCGGCTGTCAAAAGATCCGCGTCGTAAATGGGCCACCATTTCGCCTGCTAAGTCCAATGGGTTATTTGGCACAATCAGGCCCGATCTCACTTTCGGTCTATTAAAGGCCCATGTTTTTATGGGCTCGAGATATTTACACTCAGAACGGCCTATTTTTACCGAGGGCCCAAAATATGTTTAGGCTGTTAAAGGCCCACTATGGGCACATGCCTACAGAAAAATATGAAAGCTTATGCTGATTTAGGCCCAGATATTTTTAGTGGGCTACATGTCAATTTCGCCCAGAATCGTTTTTAGCCCAATTGGAATGGGCCCGACGAATGTTGGCATGTTGGGCTCCTGCCAAGCTTTCGGCCGAATACATTACTAAGATAAACCTACACTATACAAAAGTAGCATCGTAATTACTGCAGCCTGGGGCAGCATCACAAATGTTGTATCACAACAAAATAAATTCCAAATACAACAAAAGGCCTGTTGGTATAAAGTTTACAGTCCTTCCAGATAAAAGCACCATCAGATGTATAGAAGCACAGATCATTTGACCTGAGTGCTAATGTTTCAGGCTGTAGAATCTGATGGAGCAGCACGATCTCCACCTTTTTCCGCCATTGCTCTTGAACAACAAAGCGAATGTCTGATAATCTGGTTTCAAAACCATTCATATCTTGACGACATTTCTCAACCACTATTCTTGTTTCCGAAACAACATCCATTAGGGATTGGACTTGTGTCTGGAGCACAGATATA
The DNA here is from genome assembly GCA_021605145.1 of Aegilops bicornis. NCBI lineage: Eukaryota > Viridiplantae > Streptophyta > Magnoliopsida > Poales > Poaceae > Aegilops > Aegilops bicornis. Next base: position 190,809,337 of record CM038675.1, read on the forward strand.
TCACTCTGTCTAGCAGGAAGATTTTTTTTCAATAGGTGATTTGGATGAGGTTACCTTGACAACCAACCCAGAATTACGCAGGAAGGTGCTTTTTGCACTGTTAGTGGAGAGGTAATCTTGATGCAACTGCAAAGAAGAGGTGACATTGTGCACTGTAGTAGCCTCGTCACCTTCGTGTAGTTGTGGTTGTTCAATCATTTGTTCCATAGCTTCACGAAAGTGGGAACTTGTAGATTAGTGTACCGGATAAGTTACTAATGAGACAAAACAAACAAAAGTAGGTTAAACGTTTATACGTAACTTATTTTGGTGAACTATCGTAATACATTAGCATGTATTGTAATGCCAACTACACAATAAAATCACTTTCGGAACATATGTCCATGTAGTATGCCCATCTTGTATTGTCTATTTCCTCACATTCGTTGACATCTAAGGATAAAGAGACATGGTTTAAAGTAGGATGAACATAGTATGACATCATTCATATCATGGGCAAACAGATATAAAACAAACAGCCTATTTTATCATTGTGTGCACACGTGAACATAACAACTAGATTACAGATCAAGACCAAAAGAATATCCTTCATCTCTTTTAAACCATGTAAGGTGAAATGATACGTTAATACAACTGTGTATAAAAGTGAACAGAGCAACTGACATTGGCTGCAAACCAAGTAGTTAAATGGACACATCACAGTACCAATCAGTTCAAGGAAGGAGGAGTAAGGACTTACAACATCGGCTTGAACTGGTGTGCTCATGCCCTTCATCTTGCTGGTGTGGCAATCCTTGAAGATTTGCACTGCATTCGGTTTAGGTTCTTTTTGGTCCGCACAGGCTTTCCTCTGTATTTGAACAAGTCAATATAGATACGATAATATGGCACAAAAAAAAGAAGGAAGTAGCAGCTATTTACAAAAGCCTCGCAGTGTGCAATATAGCTAAGAGATCCTGTTGTCTGTTGGAATTTCACTTTAGAACGGTTGGTTTTGTTCTTAAAATAGTTAGCCTAGAAGAAGATACACTTGTAAGGCACATACATAAATACAAGTTCCATATGTGGTCTGATCAAATACATATAGCCTACCTGATACTTTGGATCAGACCAGTGTTTAACGAGGGCTGTCCAGTCTTCATCGTAATATATTCCATCGGAGAGATGTTTGGGCGATTTCATTGTTAGCCTTGCCTTCAAAGTGAGATTTTCTAAGGTGGTACCGACATCGTCAGCAGAAAGCGCATCGAAAAACATGAGTGCATGTTTGTTTAGGTGCATCATCTTTCGGATCCAACTTGAACGTCGTCTGTTGAAAAAGAATGTGAGTCTTATTAGGAGGAAGCTAGAAAGTATGGGAAGAGCAAGACAATATTACTAATTGCGATGAATAACATTACTTACGGATAAATGGTCAAGGAAGGTGTTAAACTGGGTATTGTCTTTCTCATTCCTGTACTGGATCCACGTTGGAAGGATACGTGCATGACACCTAACGGCAACGGCTGCCTCTGATACTAACTTGGCTGACTCTGTAGCATCATGTGGACTTTTTAAACCTGCCTCAAAATGGATCTCCATTCTTCCTCCTTTAGATTTTGTTAATCTCTCAAGCATTATCCCTGATGTCATTTACGCTTGCGCCGTGGTGCTAGTTCAACAACGAATATGGAAAGTGTTAGTGTACATCAAACTGTGAGAGTACATATAAAGGAGCATGCAATCGCAACTTGACTCGGTCAGTACCGTCTTGGTGTTGATGCTCATGAGGTTCATCTGATCTTGCCAAGTCTGTTGTGTCGGTGATTAGCCGGAAGTAGTATTAGGTGTGAAGGCAGCTTGGGAACCCACCAGTTCGAGCAAACGAACGAGTAATCGGTTGAGATGCTTGGTACAGTTGAAGCGGATGCTACAGTTTGGTGGAGCGGTGATCTTGTGTTTGTAGATTTAGCCGGTGGACTTGGACCTTCTCTTGCACTATAAGTACCGTGAGAATCTCGACAATGAGAACCTTTTCCGCTTTCACCCGATTTAGTAACAAAGACTCCCTACTATATTATTTTCCTTGCTCTTTTTGACTTTGCCATGTCAAGCTGTACCCACAACACAAAAGAATAAAATCACTCTTGAGACTCATTGATGCATGATCTGAGACAAGCTATACTTTGATGTAAGACAACCGTGCGAGGATGGAATATGTAAGAAAACAGGATGGCATGACATATTCACAGCTACGATGTGCAAACTAAGCGAAGGATTTTCAAGAAAATAGAAGTAATGCAAGCTAGACACCATATGAAAGATGCAACCAATATTACTCTGCCAAGTTAAAATTGTCTTGTCATAAGTGGCAATTCGAAAAATTAGAAGCAGTACAATGTAGAAATCAATGCAAGATGCAACCACTATCAAACTGCCATGTTAAAAGCGCCCAATCATGAGTGACTGATGCGGGATACACAATAGCAGTACTTTGATGTATGAACATGGTATGATAGATAGATGAAGTGTATTCCAGACACAGAAAGCAATGTCATATGCACATGTATAACGTATAAACTCAGTAGGTGCAATTTAACCAAAATAGAAGAAATACAGGCTAGACAACATATGCAACATGAAACCAATTATCACACTGTCAACTTAGAGCAAGCACCTGCGATGGTGGAGTACAGGAGATGAACTCATCATGTAGACTTGGGACTTCAACTTCATTAGCAGTAGCAGGGGCAAATCTAGAGAGTCTCTGTTTGCATCGGTGCGGAGGACCACCAACATCCCCTAACTTACTCTTTTCCTTCCTATTTTCTGATATTGCCTTATGAAGTCAAAACCACAAGAAGATGAATAAAATTAGCTCTGCATAACTGGTTGATGCATGATACGCATTTAACACTACTTTGATGTAAGGCAAGCGCAGGATAGGAGGATGGAATATATACAAAAAAGACAGCGTTTCATATTCACACGCATTTATAGGAGGATGGAATATGTATGAAAAAACGATGGCGGAAGGCATTTCAACAAAATTAGAAGAAATGAAAGCTAGGCACCATATGAACATGCAACCAATATCACTCTATCAGGTAAAAACTGTCTCGTCGTAAGTGCCATTTCAAGCAACTAAAAGCAGTACAAGCTAGAAGACAATGCAAGATGCAACCTACATCACAGTCCCAAGTTAAATGTGTCTTATGGGTAAGTGATCGTCGCATATATAAGTTGTAAGCTACGCAGATGCAATTCAACATAATCAGAAGCAATACAAACTAGACATCATATGGAAAACGCAACCACGTATAACAGTTCCAAGTAAGAGCAAGCACCTGTGATGGTGGAGTAGGGGAGATGTGCTCATCATGTACACGTATGTTCTAGAAACAGGAACATGGTGTCATATTCACAAGCATTATGTGTAAAGTAAGCAGATGGAATTCAAGTTAGAAGAAATACAAGCTAGACATCATACGCAACATGCAACCACATATAATAGTGTCAAGTTAGAGCAAGCACCTATGATGGTGGAGTAGGGAGATGTGCTCATCATCTACACGGCTATGTTGGTATCGGCCTTGTGTTGTCTTGCGAATCTTGTTGGGAGGATGGCGGAGTAGAATCTGCAGAGACCCCCTGTTTGAGTTGCTCCGAAGGACTACCATCATCCACTGCCGGACTAATTTCCTTCAGCTGTAATGATTTTGCATTGTGAAGTCAAACCAATTTGAAAAGGGAATAAAATTCGCTCTTCAGAACTCATTCATGCATGATACTGACGAACACTACTCGGATGAAAGGCAAACAAATGATGCGAGGATGGAATATGTATGAAAAACAGGATGGTGTGACATATTCACACATATGATGTGGCAACTAAGCAGAAGGCATTTCAACAAATTAGAAGCACTGCAAGCTAGACACCATATGAAAGATGCAACCAATATCACTCCGCCAAGTTCAAACTGTATGGCTTTTCAACAAATTAGAAGCAGTACATGCTAGAAATCATATGCAAGACACAACCGATATCACAGTGGCGACTTAAAGGTGCCTTATCATAAGTGACTGATGCGGGATATGCAAGAATAGTAGTCTGATGTAGAAACAGGAACACATGTCATATTCCCTGGCATTATGTGTAAAGTAAGCAGATGCAATTCAACAAAGTTAGAAGCAATACAAGCTAGACATCATACGCAACATGCAACCACATATAATAGTGCCAAGTTAGAGCAAGCACCTGTGATGGTGGATTAGGGAGATGTGCTCATCATCTACACAGTACATTATTTATCTAGCCTTGCGTTGTCTTGCGAATCTTGTTGGGAGGATGGCGGAGTAGAATCTGTAGAGAACCTCCGTTTCAGTTGCTCGGAAGGACCACCATCATCCAATGCCTTGCCAATTTCCTTCAGCTTTATTGATTTTGCATTGTGAGGTCATACCGACAAGAAAAAGGAATATCATTCGCTCTTGAGAACTCATTCATGCATGATAATCTTGTGAACACTACTCGATGAAAGGCAAAGTCATGATACGAGGATGGAATATATGCGAAAAAATGGACAGCTTGACATATTCACACCTATGATGTGGTAACTAAGCAGAAGGCACTTCAACAAATTAGAAACACCGCAAGACACCATATGGAAGGTGCAATCAATATCACTCTGCCAAGTTAAAACTGTCTCGTCATAGGTGGCGTTCATCAAACTAGAAGCAATACATGCTAGAAATCATATTCAAGACGCAAACCAATATAACACTGCCAACTTAAAGGTGTCCCATCATAAGTGATTGATGCAGGATACACAAGAAGAGTAGTTTCATGTAAGAACATGGTGTGATAGATGATATAGTATGTACCAAAACAGGAAAGCGTGTCATATTCACATGTATCATGTGTAAGCTAAGCAGATGCAGTTTACACTAATTAGGAGCAATACGAGCTAGACACCATATGCAACATGCAACCAGATATCACACCGCCAAGTTAGAGCAAGCACCTTGGATGGTGGAGTAGGGAGCGGAGACTTGGACCTTGTAATGCACTATCAGTACAAGGAGAATCGGTACAGATGCTCCGTTTACGTTGCTGCAGAGGACCACCATCATCGCCTTCCTTACTCTTTTCCTTCCTCTTTCTTGAATTTGCCTTGCCAAGTCAAACCCACAAGAAAAAGGAATAAAATTTGCTCTTCAGAACTCACTGATGCATGATACTGACGAACACTACTTTCATGTAAGGCAGCCGCATGATAGGATGGAATATGTATGGAAAACAGGACGGCGTGACATATTGACATGTATGATGTATAAAATGTAAACTAAGCACAAGGTGCTTGAACTTGTTAGAATCGATGCAAGCAAGAAACCATATGAAATATGAAACCAATATCACTCTGCCAAATTAAAAGGGTGCCCTAACAAATGTATTTGACCAAATTAGAAGCAATTCATGGCAATAGGCTAGAAATAATATGCAATATGCAACGAATAAAGGTGACTCATCGTAAGTGATTGATGCAGGATACAGAAGAGAGGTAGTTTCATGTAAGAACAAGATTGACACATAGATGTAGTGTGTACCAAAAATAGGAAGGCATGTCATATTCACAGGTATAGTGTGTAAACTAAGCAGATGCAATTTACCCTAGTTAGAAGCATTACAAGCTAGACACCGCATGCAACATGCAACCACATATCACACTGTGAAGTTAGAGCAAGCACCTGTGATGGTGGTGTAGGGGAAGTCACGGTCTTAGTCTGAGAGCTATGTTCAATGTCTTCATTTAGGCTTGCTGTTTCTTGAGAATCATGTGGAGAGGATGAAATTGCATTCTTTATAAGAGTATTGCGTCTCATATTAACCCACACGCGTGCTGTCTCATCATAAGCGATAGACGCGGGATACACAAGAACAGTAGTTTGATGTAAGAACATGGTATGATAGGCAGATGTAGTATGTACCAAAAACAGGAAGGCGTGTCATATTCACATGTATAATGTGTAAGCTAAGGATATGCAATTTAACAAATTAGGAGCATTGATGAGGGATACACAAGTAAAGTAGTTTGATTAAAGAACATGGTTAATAGAAAGACGTAGTATGTACCAAAAACAGGAAGGCATGTCACATTCACAGGTATAATGTGTTAACTAAGAAGATGCAATTTACCCTAATTAGAAGCATTACAAGGTAGACACCATATGCAACATGCAACCACATATCACTGCTGCCAAGTAAGAGCAAGCACCGTGATGGTGGTGTGGGGAATTGCGGTGATCAACTAGAGAGCTACGTTGACTATCTTCATTTAGCCTTGCTGTTTCTTGAGAATCATGTGGGAGGATGACACTTGCACTCTTTAAACGAGTAGGGCGTCTCCACGATAACCCACGGGTGTTGTCTCATCATAAGTGATTGTGAGGGATACAAAAGAGCATTAGTTTGATGTACGAACATGGTTAATAGACATATGTAGTATGTATAAAAAACAGGAAGGCATGTCATTATCAAAGGTATAATGTGTAAAGTAAGCAGATGCAATTTAACCAAATTGGAAGCAATACAAGCTAGACACCATATGCAACATGCAACCACATTTGATTGTGAAGTTAAAGCAAGCACATGGGATGGTTGTGTGTGGCAATTGAGATCATCAATCGCAGAGCTATGTTTATCGCTCCAATCACGACATCGCACCCATTAGAGCTCAAACGCTTAGTGCTTGTCTTCAAATTACACTTTGGAGCGACTTACATCTTTTCTTTTACGCATTCATCAACACTGCGTCGAGTCTGAAATACCCATGCATAAAAAACAATAGTGTGAGTATGGGTGAAGTGTGTGCACAATTAGTACAGTGTAAAGGTAGCGAGATAGCAGTCGGTGAGAAATAAATGACGTGAGACATATGATAGCTCTACAACATGCATGGCACACTAAATTGCTACAGGATTCTATGAAAATAATAGTCATTTGAAAGAAAATAGGTCAGTCCATTTTTTCTGCACCGTCCGATGTACAAAGAACGGGCAGATCGCCTTCATCTACCTCCAGCCAGTCAGTGTTGACGATCTTCCTCGAAATGCCAGCGACCACCGGCCCGGTATTCCTCCCCTGCACCCTCCTCGACCTCACCGCACTTCGGCCATCCATTCAAGCCCTGCCGACCTCCAGATCGGGCGCAAGCAGCTCCTGCGCCCCACACCCCTATGATAGACACCGATGCGCCGCTTCCCCGGGGAACAGGCGGACTAGGTGCTCCGTGCTCCTAAGCGTGTGCTGCTTCTTTTAATTGCGGTTCGACTGACCCTGAATTGAAATCCAGGCGGGCTACTGACCTCTAGCAAAGCTGAAATAGTAAAAGGGATGAAACCTTGTGCATTTAGTATCACGAAGAAGATGTAGTAAGAAGCGCTCAACTAGTTTCTTTAGGTGGGATGAATACGGTTCGGCGGATACGTAAGATTTGCACGAATAAGGGAAGAGGAGTACCTCTTTCTGCTTGGCGATGCTATGTCCTCCTACATTTTTCCGACGATCTTCTTGTTGTTCGCCGGAACCGAGAAGTTGTGGAGGACGGTGCAGCCTTGGACGTACTCCATGGCCAAGTTGTTGAGTGTGGTGCGGTGGCCGTGCATCGGCGGGAAGCGGATCCGAGGCAGCGAACGACGGCGTAGCGGGAACAGCTCCGGTGCGGTGGACGGTTGCGACAGTGGAGCCGCAGCAGTGGGGTGCAAGACGGCATGGTCGGAGTGGTTCTGGTACGGCGCATGTCGGCGTCGGCATCATGGAGGCAGATCTGCCTCAGCTTCAGCTGCTAAGTCCTTGAGGGCGTTGCGGTTGCGGTTGCGTTGGACGATGACGTCGGGGTACCGGCTCCGGCGTGATGGAGGAGGGCGGCGGTGGATTGGCCGCTATGGGGTGGAGGACGGACCGACAGAGGAGGCTGAGGTTTCGCGGCTGATGGAGAGGGCTTTTTCGCGCCCATGGAGTATGAATGGGCAAACGTAGGGAGGCGGGGAACTAAGGGGGAACAATGTTCGCATTGAGACGCGCTTGTTTGAAATTTGGGGAAAGTTACAAACTTTGCCCCCATCTAAAATTTCGGACATATTGCGGGTTGGGGGTAGGACAGTCATGTCAGGTGTCCCAAATGTGGGCGGGATAGATTTCGGTCGAGCGCATGGGTGTTTAGGCGCCCACAGCGTATGAATGCTTCTCGGAGGCGGTTGAGACTGACGTCTTGGTGAAGTTACAAACCTACCCCGGCTTAGACCTATGGACATCGGGCCGATAGGCTACACGGGCCAGAGTCAGGACAGTAATTTCCTACCACCAAAACATTAGTCTCGCGCGGTTTCGGGTGACCAGAGGCCTATTTGGCGCTTCGTTCAATATTTGGGACCAGAAGCATTAACGTTTTTGGTTCTCTTGAATTGAACTTTCAGGATTTGTCAAACTTCACAAATCTTTGCTCTTGAAAATCCTAAAGCTACGATTATTTTGGAATCGAGGGGGTACATTTGAATATACATTGTACATGAGTATATATTAAAAAATATGCAACTTACCTCAGTTCATGCATGGTTCCAGATATAATCTCCTTGGTTGCAAAAACAGAAAAGTTAGATATGCGTATGAATATATATAGCATGTTCAAACTCACAACAAAGATTGATGCCCCCTTTTACATCTGATTTACAAATGCCAATATCTCGGGTTCAAATAGATGAATGCACTTCCTATGAATTTGAATCTTCGAAACCCCCTTTATGTTGAATTCGACATGTATTCTATTTCGTAGCTAGCAATTTGGAATGTATCCATGCAAGTGACAAATGTATAAAGTGCTTCACACTAACAACATGGAGTGCACTAATTAATGTTTATATATGAATTGCAAAAGCATCCATTGCATGTATTTCAAACCGCTCTCACTCTATGGATCGATAATATGAAATAAACACATGCACATGCTAGAATTCAATAGAGTATGGGTGTCTGATAGACTGATTTTCGTCCATACGCAATTTGCAAAATTCATGATCTCATCCAAAAATAATAATGCCATTTATATTTTAATTTAATGTGTAGAACCGCCTTTTACACGTAGATGCACTATGCCTCGCCCCGTTCTCACAGACGCGTTATATATCTCTATCTAACGCATAAGTGCACACACTTTATATGCATCGGCATTTCTCTTTCACACATGCTCACAATCTCTTTCAGGGTGTCTGTGTGTCTCACGCATAGGCTCTCTCTGTTTCTCTCTCTCTCTCTCTCTCTCTCTCTCTCTCTCTCTCTCTCTTTCTGACTACTATGTACCACTCTTTTCACTAATCTCAGCTGGAAAACACTATTTCTCTCGCATGCATATATACACAAACACGCTCTCTACTAGCCCTCTATACGCACATATATGTGCCTACGTGTCTCTGACGCACATTATCTTTAGGCCTCTCTCGCACACATTACCCCCCCACACCTCTCTCTTAGTAGTTGGCAGATATGATTTCATCATATCGTCATTGATAGGATATCCTGGTTGTTAGGCAGGATGGTGTCTGAGGCAAAGTTTTACCCTAGTTCGGATCGGACCCTTGCGGTTGAAGAAAGAGCCTACTCACGATGCTGTATATTAGTGATAGGGGTGTGTACAAAGTACACGTGAATACCAAGCATTGTGCGTGTGTGTATACTATCGACGAACTAGCCCCCAAGATTGTATAACATACTAAGGGCCTAGGGTTACAAATCATATATAGTCGGCTTATCACCAGTGGGGATAGAGTCCTCCGCGACTCTGGTAGCTTCATGTTATGCCGAGTCCTCCACATGGGTCTTCATATAACACGTGTCATCCAACCTATATGTGGCGCAGGATGGAACCGACCCATGAGTCTTGATGTTGACCCACCACAACTAGAAATGATGTGCCCACCACACCACACACGCAATGGGCCACTAATAAAATAAGCATATACAATAGTACAACGGTATATAGCTCACGATACGTGTCCATATTTTGTTGATGACACTGACGGACTTTGCATTTGATGCGTGCTCCGTATTTTGTTGACGACACTTACGGTCATTGTATTTGAAGCGAAAGCACGATATGGTCACTGGACTTCAGAATAAGCTCATCACGGTCACCACATACATTTTGTCGTGCTAACCAACATGTGGTTGGATGGTTAGAGGACAGTGGTTTCTCGAGCCCACCAAGGTTAAAGTGCCGGTGCTCGCATTTATTTTGTGTTAATTTCAGTATTTTTTGGCGATGTACGTTCAGTGGGAGGAGACGTTCCACTCGACTACGAGGCACCTATGGTGACTTCGTAAAATCTCAAGATCATATATGCTGGCCCACTCTCTCGAAGGTGCTCATAGGGGTAGGGTTCGCGTGTGTGCGCTTATAGCGGTGAGTGCTTGCACGTATATATGAGCCCTTGCGTGCATGCCGTGTTAAACAAATACATGTCATGATTATACGGTCACTAGCTCACCCGTACAACTCCGTATTATGTTGATAACACAATCAATTGACCAGTCAAATGTTCCACGCGGTGCAACTAGTGTTGCACCATCGGGCGCCAGAATCGTGGGGGGCCCACCTGTCGGCCCGTATATGAAAGAAAGAAATGGTAGTTTGAGGCATCTTGTGTTAATAAAATAGGAGTACATTTTAGGGTGATCATATGGTCACTTTGGCTCACCATACAGACTCGTAATTTGTTGATAACACGATCAATTGACCAGTCAACGGTCCACATTCAGCAGCGCACATTACCATAGGGCCCACCCGTCAGCGTGTATATGAAGGACAGAAATGGTAATAAATTAGTGGTCGATGGGTATTCGAAGTCGTGAGACCTCTTGTTGGCAGTCACCGGCGGTTGGGGGCGTTCATTGGGCGGTGGGGTGGCGATCCCCGGAGAAAAAGCTCGGTGGGGGGGGGGAGCTAGAGGCATGGCCGATGCGGCGGCGGACCGGCGGTGGGGAGTGGTTTCGGGGAGGGCGGGCGGCAGCGGCGGCGTGGCTGGCGGTCCGGCCGGTGGTATGGCGGCTCGAGGGGTGGAGTTTGATGATAAACTGGAGGCCCTTGATTTCGTATCCAACGGCTGGAAAATCCAATGACCAAAGATGAAAAGTCACGACCGACGTAGCCTCACCGCACGCATACATGCACGCACGCAAGACACGCACGACGTATGTAGGCGTGTAAATAATCGACACGCATACATAACGCATACACACGCACGCATGCCGGGCGCAACATCGACACATACACATGCACTCACGAACACACGCACCCATGCATGCAACACCAAACGTACCCTTGCACGCGACGCAACACTCGCAGACGTCAAGTGCACACGCCGCATGACGTAAGACACACGCTCAACCTATACGTGCATGCACCCTTTGTTGAGGACATGGATTGTTACGGGTATTAATCAAGCTTATCTATGATAAGCAGAACATTGATGTTTGCTGCGGTCTTTATGAATCACAACGTATCGAACGGGCTATCAACATAGTAGGCTTATCTACATGAAAAAGATGACGTCACACTCAATGAACAATCAACGGTATATGAAATGCCCACTTCTAACCGCCCTGGGCCACCAAAGGTTCCTCTGCTGTGCCTTTGCTGCGTTGGGTCAGCGACATGCAGGCCATGCACCCAAAGAGCCCTGCGTCGCTGGAAGAACGGTGCGGTGTCCTAGGTCAGAGTCGAGGGCGCCACTTGCGGCACGCCCGGCTGAACACGCCTCCGTGCCGCATTCAAACGCCTCCATGAAACCCGCCCGTGTGGAAGCCGAGAAACCCACTCTGGACACACGTCCGTTCATGACCGGGCCAGCGTTAAACGCAACGCCGGCCGAGCTCCTCCCGTCCGCCGTCTATTTAATCTCCTATTTAAACGAGGCCAAACGCCGGCCAAGAATCGCACACCTCCGCCGCTCCCCTATCTCCTCCACCATTTTGTCCACTCTTACAATGGCTTCGAAGAGTAGTTATTCCGCATCCAAGCCGGCTGGGTAGCCCGCCGGATACGAGCTATGCAGCTCGCCGATCCACCTCCCTCCCCTCGCCCGACGGAGCCAGTTGCCGCCCCAAGCCGACGCGTGGTTCAACAACTCGCCGCTCCAGGCCAGCTCGACGAGGAGCGGCGCACGGGCATATTTGCTGCCGTCCACGCCGCCGCCTTGTACCGCGTCTCCGCTTCTGTGGCCGAGACTCCCATGCCGGTGGCCGCGCCATATAAGCAGCGACAGAAGCCGGGTGCGCGGAGAGCGACGAGTCGGTGGCCAGCGCCTCCGCGTCCGCCGCCATCATCGAGGAGAAGTAGAACACGGGAGGCTGCCGCCGCTTGGGTCCCATGAAGGCCACCGCGGAGGCGACGCCGGCGTACACGGCAGGTGTCTTGCCGGATGCTTTTATTGCGAGGACCTTCGTCGACCCCGCATGGGCTCCACAGAAGAGGGGAATGTTAGGATGAACTTCGAGCGGTCTGCCGCCATGGCGAAGCAGTGGCCGGTGATGAACTTGAACCGGTGGCGGCCACCATCATCTTACGGCACCAGCCAATGATATCGGTTGGGCAGTGGGGAAGCGAGCCGTCCTTTGCGCTGAAGAGAATACCTCCGGGGCTCCCGGCAGTCCGGTGATCGTGCTGCCGGACATGAGGAACACAAATCGATCGGCGAGCGACCATTTAGGCCAGGTATTATATACATGTGCTGTCCAGAACTAGCACCGCGTAGTTCATTTGAATGTAATGAAATCCGTCATGTTTGTATGAAAATCCGGTATTTTATATGATTTCCGTCATTGTTTATATGAAATATCAGTTTGTCTACATGTTTGCGTGAATTTCGTCCGATTGGTTGAGTTGTTGTCATAATGTGTGCGGCTACGGTTGGATGGCGTAATTAGCGGGTCGCCGGTCGGTCTGCGGGCGGCTTGAGCGGCGTTGTGGGACAAAAAAACACAGCTCGTGCGAGCTCGTCTCCAACGTGCGCGCTGGAGGATGCATGACAGCATGAGCACCCGAGCAATTCCTCGTTCATCGTTGGCAAAGGCACCGGTGGACAAAAGGGCAAGATCCAAACAGCCCCTCCCAACAGATTCAAATCCCTCGTTCGATGTGGAATTTTGCCATGTGTTGTTTTCATGGACTAGCAAGATGCCCGTGCATTGCACGGAACATCAAGATGATTTTTTTTACAAACTCCCGCATGCATGCAAGGGATAATTATTGTCCTCCTTTGCTAGTACCATGAGGCAAACACCATTAATATTTCATTGATTAGTGTTAGTGGCCTTGTATATCTACAAATTGTAATTTTGATAGTGGCCCCTTGTATATAAAAATGGAGGGAGAAAGATGAGAGATAAGGTGAGGAGGAGTGGGGCGTGGTGGTGACTGGTGGTCGGACTAGGCGGAGGCATGGGGATGGACAGCACATTATGTCTAGGTTTGTATCTCTCTCACACACACCCACGTAGGTGGGGGACGTGCACGAAGAGAAGAGGTGCACGCACGGCGCACGTACTCCCATCTCTTTCGCAACCACACCCGCGCGGGTACACGGTGGAGCTCATTTCTATATGAAAAAGGCAGCCCACGTGGTAATTTGTACGATGTCTTGGTTGTCCACTTGGTGGAGGGAGGATCGTATACCACGGGTGAACAAACAAATTGCGACTTGACGCGTTATGTTAAATTAAAAAAAGAGGCAAACCATTTGGGGCCTACCTTAGAGGCAAGGCTCTGTACACTGGAGTACTTTTGATGTGTCCCATCAACTCATAGAACGAGGAGAAGCTTGCTTAGTACGCCGTCTCCCCCGCCCATGGCGTGGTGGCTCGCAGGATGAGGTGAAGCTTGCTTACGAGTACTACTACTACTACTACTACTGTACGCCTTTACGCCCGCTCCCTCGCCCACGCGCGCGGTGGCTCGTAGCACGAGGAGAAAATTTTACTACTCCCTCCGTTTACTCCTCGTCCCTACTACGTATACTTTGGTTAGTACTCCCTCCATTTACTTATACAAGGCTACTATTAAAAAAACATTTTGCATCTATACAAGGCCACAAATAGTAATCGAGACAAAAGTTACTACTCCCTCCTTTCCAGTTTATGGCTCAATTTCAAAATCTCTCCAACCAAGGTAGACGGTGAGTGGTTGAATTAATTTCGTAGTTTGCACAAGTAATTAGTATGCTCATTTTTCTCAAGAAGTTATGTTTACCGAGGCATTAACTAGAACGAATGCATGAATGACCACTAAATTTCCATGAACTTGTACATGCATCGGTAAGTACAATAGTGTGCTTTGCTACATGGCATTTTTGCATATGTGGAGGAAAGAGAGGCAAGGAAAAAGTGGAGAAGTGGGCTCTCATGCAAGAGCCAGCCTCTACTACATGGTGGAGCACCTTTGGGAGAGGCACTGTATGGAGGTGGTCGAGAATCGGAGACTCACGCCCGGTCGTAGCGCCATGATTAAAATGATAATGGCAAGTCAAATCATGGGGCCTCACCTGTCCAGTGATAACTTCATTGTCAAATCACACGACCCTAAGTTTGCAGCAGCCTACTCCCTCGTCTTCTCGCGTCTCTGTCGAACCGACTAGGCGGAACTTCCCGCCGCCTACCAGCAGAAAAGCCCCGCCCTCGACTTTTAAATACAACTACATCCGCTTAAGAATCCAATGATATACTTTTTGTGACATAGAACTACGTGCAGGCCCTATAAACCGAGACGCCTAAAAATAAAAAAACCGAGATGGAGAGGGTAGTTCAGCAGGTATCTTTTTAGATCAATATAGTCGGGATTCACCAAGGAGCAAAACCAAGTGGTAGGTTGCTCTGTCATGTTGGCGTAACAACTCAAGCGAGGTCGATCCGCTACGAAATGGCGACACACTTAACATGACCCCTTTGGCCGACATGTGGCTCATCCATCGTCTTGTTCCACGTGCGATGCACCAAATTACAGTTCGAACAGCGGTTGGAATTGGAGGCACCCGGTCGTAGCGCCCTTGATAGTAGAAAATGAGCGATGAGGGGTCAAATCACAAAGCCCCACCTTTCCGCATTAACTGGAGTCTTGGATGAACGAAGCAACCATCATTTCACTCTAGGGTGCAAGAGCATAAAGAAAAGAGAAAACAATGATGCGTGCGGCAGCTACCTAGGGTAGGGGTCTCCACTACAGATCCTTTTTTTAAAGCGCCTCCACTACAAATCAGCTTCTCCCTCGTCCTCTTGAAGAAAACCGATGATGAGTGCGGTGGTAGGGTTTGTAGGAGTACTACGGCGTGCGGGGCCACGGTGTAGTAAACGGGTTCGAGTCGACGCCTTAAATATGTGCGGGCCGCTTGGTTTCTGGGAATGAGGCAGCATTTTGGGTTCGGGGACGGTGGAGATATAAATGCATTACAAAAATTGTGGGCGTTGGTTCGACCAAAAGGCAATGATGCATAGGACCTGCATTTTGATATACCGGGGCTGCGTGAAATTTGCTACTCTACTCAAAACTAGTAAGGTACACATGTATTGAGCATGAGATTTGAAACCAAATTATGAATAAATACACACTATAGCATGTAAAGCTTTGAGTCATATATGCATGATGTAGATGTTCTTTTAGTTCTTATAGTTCATCTCATTCAAAATCAATTAGTTTTATAAAAATGTTAAGATTCATGGGGTTGTGCATTGTAAATCATAAAGTAAAAAACAAATAATGGCAATTCATTTAGAAAAAAATAATCAATTACGATACAGAAGATTATAGAACAAAGGAGAAGTGCTTGTGTTTTGAGGTTTGTGCATTATGCTTAAGTTCAACCATGGAGTCTTCTAAATTGTACATGTGGCAGATTTGGTGGAATGTTGATCATATCCAACGGCCAGTAGTGCTTTCGGATTTGCCTATCTCTGCCTTTGTCGGGTTAGCTTCATCCAGCGACCATCTTTCAAAGTTATTGGCACACTATATAGTTCTTGTGCCATAGTTGCATGTTTTGGAAAAAAACTACTAGTTGGTTGTACTATCTATTTAGGAATAGAAGATGTATACATAGAGTTCCTATGATATTCCTCGACACTAAAGGATGCTTGAAATTGTTGCGGGTGATACGATGGTCTTTCTTTGTAGACTCCTCACCCATCTTTATAGTTACCTCTCGAAGATGAATGAAATGATATATACAGGGTATTCTACATGTGCAATTTGGTACCGAAAACTTCGATAAAAGTTTGCGAGGTTCGAATTTTCAATAAAGCTATATCCTATATACCTTGCATTTGAACGGAGGGAGCATACGGCGGTTGCTAACACTCACGTGGAAGATTTGTGTGTAGGAGGAGTGGCTATTCTGTTAAATGACATGGCAAACCGACCTTTGTCGGATGCTGATCTAACGGTTCTTACGGCGTTCGTCGGGAAAAGGCTTGTGGCGTAACGTTTGTCGGATAATGATTTACGGACACATGCATTGCATTGATCGTGCCCGGTCTCTCTCACGCACGCACCCTCACAAGTCACGACTCTCCCGAGTCCTCTCATGAACTCGCACGTCGCACCCACCATCTATCTGCGGTAGACGTCACGCACATATGTGCTCTTCACCCTACCCTCAGAACTTCTAAAAAACAAAAGACGGCACACACATTTTATTTTAGCTCACACGTCACACACTTATACTATTACTCTTGCGGCGAACGTTCTTTGGGCATAGTATATTGTACTCTCACGAAGAGAAGCGATGCACGCACGCACTAGTTCTCTCACACCCACTCGCGGGTACACGTAGGAGCAAATTTTTTTGAAGTTGGTTCAACAAAATCACTCCACTATATATAAATGCAGGAGCCTTAGCGCTTGCTTTCTAGGGTTCCTCTCGTTCACTCTCTCATGCTCTCCAGATCTAAGAAAGACATAGGTGGCCACACTCTCTCTCAGCTCACGGCTGGTCACAAATCCGGCCGGGCAACCTCGACCAGGGCAGGGGTGTAGGTGCATCGTTCACGCTATTGTCAGCGGCGAGGGAGGAGACCAACGGCTGCCCGCGCATCCCGATCGGCGGCCGTGACATTCTCTCCGAGAGAGCGCCGGCTCGGGAGGGCCTCCGACCCCTTCTTCCTCCCTGCGGTATTGTGGCCAAGATGCGGCCTCCCGACGCCGTCTTTGCCACATGCCGACGACCCTCAGGTATATATTCCTTCGAAACCTGCCTTGCTCTACTGCCCCAGCTCCCTTGGTGTGGATGCTTTTCTACTTCCGTCTGCTGTTCCAAAGCCACCTAGACTTCTACTATTATTAGAAGTAAAGCTAGTTCATACAGTCAACTCAAAGCGTTGGTTCAAACAGGGAAGAAAGTGGGAAAGCTGTAGCATGAATCTAGGACTTGGTTCTAAGAGGAAACGGGGGAAATTAGTAATATTTGTCACTGTTTAAATAATCGTATTTCGTATTTGTGCAAACAGGGATGTCTGTCTCCGTATCGTTTCTATCCGCGCAATCAAAAGCACACACCTCAGTTTTAGTACAACTGCTCAAAATGAGATGGCTATCCCTCGTTGTCGTCATCTAACCTCCCGTCTTCAAAGTATCCCTACATTGGTAGTAGTAACTAAGGTAGAATGACCAACGCAATCTAAAATAAGCTGATTCGTACGTTTTACTTCCTGATTGTAGTGCAGGGATGAGCGAAAACAACTGCATCCTAGTCAGGAATGCACTTTCTACCAGTTCATCCATGGACCGAGGACTAGGCCGCACTACCTGGCGGTTTTTGGACAGTCTTGGCGGACAAGAGGCATTGTGGTGCCTTATTTACGCAAATAGCGGTGCTTAAATTTAGTGGAATGCACGAGCATTTCAGCTGGTCAAGATACCTTTGCATGGTTCGATTCAACATTCCAGTTGAGACCACAATTATAACTGGTTATTACGGAATGAGAGAACCTAACCTGGATGGTGGCAACAAGAAAAAACCAGAGTGAACTCCAAGAAATTTAAGCTGCCGGGAGGCCCTTTTGCTCGAGAGAAGCCTTTTGCTTGTTTTTTCCTGATTTGTAAACCTTCTCACAACTTTGTCTTTTGCTATGAACTAGTATATGTTTGTTATGTTCTATGAATCCTTGAGATGTATAAAATTGCTTAACTTATGCTTTTCAAGTTTTTTATGAAGACGAGTTTAATGTGAGTGTTCCACATGGGCGCTGGACTAGCGTGTGAACGTTTGGAATTTATTACATTATGGCCTCAATTAACTACATGAACCACTGTAACAAGATACATAGTTGCTTATATGTCAGACAGCATATTCTTGATTGTTAGCTGGTCGATAGCCTAGTGTTGAAGCGAGCTGAGCCAATGTGCCGTGTTTTGCTGGCTGCGTACAAGTGGGGTAGCACCAACACTGTTTACAAGTACTTATGTATACGTCGGTAGCATGGTTCTTTAACGAAAGTGCTCTATTTCATCAAAACACACACCGCTCATATGATAAACCGTGACAACTTATGTCTTACCATGCCATATTCATGAAAAAACTAGTGAGGACGCATTTGTTTACGGCAACAATTACGATGGTTCTCACATGATTCACGAGCACACAAAAGTAGCAACAGTTCCCATAGACGGATTCAAATAGAGTACTAGCCCCGGAGGGGTCGATATGAGCAAGGTTAGGATAATTAGACACAATCCAAACTACTTTTAATCTCTAGCTGGGGCAACTATTTCTTGCATCGATCTAATTTGGGCTGGACACAAGGCGGACCTTACCATGAACATCATCGAGGACGCCCCGCAGCAGCTCAACTCCTGAACCTTCATGAAGACAACCTTGTGGCCTTGCCATCGATAAACTTGTTTGTGGAGGCATGCCACGTCATCTTCTGCGTAAGCTTGACAAGAAACAGTATGCCTCACAAGCGAAGGAGTAGCTTTGAACTTCTTGTGCTTCAAGACACCTCGGACAACACGCCTGACAACAGTGAGGCTGGAATGCAACTCTTCATTGGTATAACCGCAAATGGCTTCCAGGATCCAACAGCCTAAGAACTCTGTTTTCCCAGTGTGTATATTCAGGTCGTCCGCCTCATAGCGAGTGACATGTACAACCACACAATCCTTATGCGCATCAGGGCTCTAATTGAAGCGTAAACAAATTCTGAATTACTTTTCAAGATAAGAAACACAAGTTATTTAAACCACTATGTATAGCATGGCATCGAAGCTAATAAAATTTTGCGTTATTAATCACCACATACTTCCTTTTCTAAAAAAAATCACCACATACTTAGATGAAAAACCACAATCAAGATCGGCAAAGAAGGAAATCACCTTGGGCAGCTCAGCGAGGGGGGACACATCCTCGAAGGGGGAAAACTGCTCCTGCAGAGTGCCACGAAATGTAACCTCAAACGGGCATTGACCATCTCAAGAGTGGCCGTGGCGTGTCTGGGGTCAGCTCGGTGGTTGCCTCCATCTTCTTGGAGCTCTCTATCTCGTGGGGATCATCCTCCGCGTCTGCTCCAATATCGGCAGATCTTTGCACAGTTCTCCTTGGTCCATCATGAAACCGATTTAATACTAGGAGACCACTAAAAGGAAAACACAATCGCAATGACAATGAAACAAAAAAGAGAGCGAGGGTCGGTTACTGCTTTGCAAAAGTTCTTTTTTTTCTCTAAACGAAAATATACCAACATCACGGATCCGCTTACCTTCCCTTCGTTCGGAGAAGAAACGATGGCGAGATGCGAGTGTTGCCTTTCTTGAAGACGGTGAGGGAGAAGGGGATTCAGCGAAGAGTGAAATGATGGTTGCTTCGTCCGTCAAACTTAGACTGCGGGGAGGTGGGGTTTTGTGATATGACGGCTCGTTCTTGCTGGCGCTTCTGACCGAGGTGACTCTCCGCTTTGCACGCCTTCTAATTTGGTGGATGGCATTTGGGCCCGCGTCTTTGCATGGCCCGCATGTTGACAAAAGTATAATGGCATTCAAGAGAGGGAGACGTTTCAATGACCTAGGAGGAGCCAAGTGGTAGAGTGTCTCCTTTGTACTAGTAGTAATTGTTTTTCCGGGTAGCTATAGAGTGTCTCCTTTGTACTAGTAGTAATTGTTTCTCTGGGCCCAAGACAAAACAGCCCATCCACACTAGTAAATAGTAAAATCAATTCAAAAGCCCATATATTTCTTGAATGAGAGGCGCTACCCACACCCAAAGACACCGCCTCCCCCCAAAAAAAACCTGGGTGCTCTTCTTCCTCCTCGCTCCCACCCACCTCACGTCATTTCGCTCCTCGTACCCCAAATTCCTCACCTCACTCCTCTGAAAACCCCAGCTCCCTTCTTCCTCACTCCTCTGAAAACCCCAGCTCCCTTCTTCTTCGCTACTTTACAACTAGGCTCGTCATTCGTCACTCTGCTCAAATCCGTGGCCTTGACGCTGACGCCTCGAGGAAAATGGAGTCGGCTGACCCCCAACGCCAAGAAGATGAGGCTCCCTTCATGGCGGCCTGTTGTAGATCCCGCACCCGGCAGCTGGGAGAAGCGGTGACCCTTCCATCGGATCCCAGGAACCCGTAGAATCTCGGGTGGACCGCATCAGCGATCTCCGGGACGCCGTCCTTGGGAGATCATCTCGCTTCTCCCCACCAAGGATTGCTGCCGCACTCCAAGTCCTCTCAATTCGGTGGCGCCCTCTATGGCGCATCGTGCTATAATCTCGGCGTAAATCATTTGTCTCTTTTCAATGATTTTGAAATCCCAGAGCCATCATCTCCTCCCACCAGGGCTCCGTTCAAAGCCTCTGCATCCCGTCATGCTACACGAGCAAGCATACCATGCCACTCGCACGGTGGACGCCTTTGGCTGAAATCCCCGATTTCACAGAACTACAGCTGCTTGAGTTCTACTATTCCCACAAATCACATACCACATACCGAACGCCATGAACTTGTGCCCTCAGCACCGGTGTCCATCTCGCGGTTTTCCTCCTCTCTCCACACCACCACCTTTGCGCTGTGCTACCTACCAGACAATCTGGTACTAAACCTTCGACTCCCATTTCTCAAGAAACGTTCACTTGTGTGGGTTCGTATATCGGAGGCCTCATTGCACAGCATCATCCACTCTAGTTGCCCTGCGCTGGAGTGCTTGGTGCTTGTTTTCACAGTTAGAATCGGTTGTCTCCAAATAAAGTCGCCTAAACTTGTAAGAATTGGAATTTCTTTTGACGGAAGGCAGCTCATCATCCAAGATGCCCCTTCGCTTCAAAGGTTGATCCTTGATTCTAGTTATTCACCGTTGCAAATAACTGTCCTCTCCGCACCTAAATTGGAGACCTTGGGTGTAATACATGATCTTTGTGCTCATTCCAATATGGTGTTTGGCTCCACAGTTCTTCAGGTACTTTATATTATCATCTACACTTTTAACCATAAGCTGCATTTTAAATTTCTGCGCATAAGTTATATATCATCTTGGAGTACACATTTTGTACTAATATTATGTTCTATGCTCAATGAAGAGTTTCTCCATGGATGGCCTATCAATGGTGTTGGATTCTGTCAAGATCTTATATATCCAAGTGAATAGTTTTGATCTGAACAAGATTATTGGCTTGCCGCAATGTTTTCCATGTCTGGAGAAGTTGTATATAAAGGTGATAATTTCACGCACATTGGAAGCCCGCATATAGTGTACTAGAATTAACCGTTCAGCTGTTGCTCTTTCGACACTCTTCTTTTAGACCTTAAGCTGTTTTCAATCTTCATGTATATTTAGGCAACAAGGCGGGTAAGAAAGTTATAACCAATCGGTGGATTCGTAAGCATCGGGATTTTCTCACTTCTCATGAGATTCGATTGAAGACAATAACGCTTAGAACGATATGTAGCCAACCGTGCAAACACAAGATTTGTCACATTCTTCCTGCTGAATGTGAGGTTACTATTGTCCATCAGGCTTAAGTTTATCAGCAGCTTGGTTTTGACGGATGGGTATGTCGAAGAGCAAAAAAAGGAGTTTCAGGTGGGCAAAAGAGCTTCTAAACATGTCGTGCTTCTATTTACAACATATGTGGTCATAATCCAGTAAATTTTACGACCCAGGATGTTCATTCTATGGACCTGACCGATCCATTTGTCTGTGACTGCCAAAAACAATGCTGGAGTTAGATGTTGTTGCCCTTTTCAATCTAGGTTTTTTTGTAAACCTGATGAACAATTAACCCTCGTGCTTTTGTACAGTTTGTAAGCTGGAGTTAGATGTTCCTGCCCTTTTCAACTCGGCTGTGATTGTCATATTTTCTTTCAAACAAGGCAAATGGCTTGCCATTCATTTAATTTATAGTGAAATGTTGTAACAAATCCCAACCAAGGGGAATAACATCACTCTCGCCGGCTGCTTGAGCTCACTGTGCATTACAGAAGCCAAGTGATTAGCCCCCACCAGCACCCACAAACTTATTTTGAACTAGCACATCAAATGGGCTGTAAATTTTCATAGGAAAGGCTGCATGACCGTGATAGATTTGGATTCTGACATTTGGGACCCGCGAGGAAATAGCCTATCCAAGGTGGTGTCGACTTACTAGCGATCAACAAACGATTACGCCTACCGGCCGTTGGATTGACATCCAACATCTATCGTGTATCTTCTATCTCTTGTCTTCTTCTTCCTCCACCCAAACCAAACCACCCGTCGGCTCACTTTGCTCCCCGCCAAGCATGGCTGGTTGCGCCTCGCCGCCTCACCGTGACGTACCCTTCAACGTTGGCCAGTCCCTCCCTCTATTCCCCACACGCCCTGTTATTCTCCGTGACGTCAGCCCCAACACGCACCCGCGTTCGAACCGATCCAACCTCAGATTTCTCTCCTCCGAGATCGGACTGGCGCATGTTCAACGGCTCTGTTCGTTCCGGCCCGAGGCCTCGGCTGTCGTCCTCCGCCTTGCGGCCTTGGTTCGCTTCGTGGCGTCTTGCGCGCCGCCCTCTTGCGTTGTCAACGTCGTCAACAACCGAGAGGAATAAGGAGATATTTGTCACGTGGAGAGGATGACGGTAAAGGACCCACCGGCGTCATGGCGATCGCAAGCAAGTGCCTCTATAGTACAAGCCCAAAAATATGGTTCCTCCTAATGGTTGGACATCTGGGGCTCACGCCATTGTCAACGTAGTCAATAAACGAGAGAATTACACTATGAGCAGCTGACACCAGGGACCCAGCAAGTCACGCAGTTTTTTTTGAGTAACAAGCAGTTGCTATTTATACTAGTTTTAGCGACGGATCAGGGTAACAACTGTCTGCGAAGTACGTGGCCCGTCTAGCTGAGGTTTTATTTATGTTTACCACATCATGAGCCCAGTTGTGTTTTTTTTGCTGAAAATGGCTAGCCCAGTTCTATTTTTTAAAAAGAAATACCCAAACAAGGCCTACTTACTTTATCGGCCCTGGTGGGCTGCAAATCTTTCAAGACGAGGATAGTTTCATTCGGTTTGCCCAGAAATGGGTTGTACATTTTTAAAACACATCAAACCGGGAATTAATTTCAATTTTTTTTTCATTACAAGATCTTAAATTCCATTGATTTTATGCATGGACAATTATTTGGATTTTATATTTATATAAATTATTTTTCAAAATAGATTGAATGTGAATCGATATTTCTGGATTAAAAACAGTTGACCGCACCGAAATATGCAAAATTTCGTATACTTTTTAGCCGTGGCCACAATATGGGGTGTAATGCTAACAAAAAGAAGATGGGATCCAAAAAAATTCTTAAGAATTAGCAAATGGGCTGTACATTATTAGAAATAATGGCGGATGGGCTGTATGTTGTTTTCCACAGATTTGAGGCTGACTTGTGCGCCTACTATAGGTTGACGTATGCCTTCATAAAAAAGGTTGGCCTTTGCATAGCATACATCAACTTAGTGAACACATGAGAGCGTTGTTGTTGGATGTCCATCCAATTTGTCGTCTTCTTCAATCTACGCTCTTCATGCTCCGGCCGCTCAAACAAGCGCCGGCGGGACTGCCCCCCTCCTCCTTGACGGCTATGCTATGTTACTGCAGGCCTCGCGGCCCCATCGTACTCCCATCGCTGGCCTAGGCATCCCTCTACTCACCCACACATGCTGTTATTCTCCGGCGACGGCAGACGAACCAGTAAACCCTCGTAATCCTCCGCGTGGGAAACAACTACCAAGTATTCCCTGGCTCCATGTCGTTCCGTTCCTAGGCCTCGTCGTCGTCCACCGCCCTGGTGCTCTCGTCGCGGCCTGGTCAACATGGTCAACGACCGACATCCATAGGAAGTGGACTGTACGTGGAGAGGCTGATAGCTGGGTCCACGGCCGCACGCAAGGAAATGCCTCCTTATTAGGCACAAAATAATGATTCCTCCACCTGACAGCTAGGACACACAGGAAGGGCCTCTGTATTTCGTGAAAAAAATGTTCCCCCCGCTGACAGGTCGGACCTACCAGCTATATCTTTGCACGCAAGGAAGTGCCTCCTTATTACGCCCAAAAAAATGAATACCAACTGCTAGCTGGGACCCACCATATTGTTGCGCTGACTTGTGGGCCTACTAAGTTGACGGGGCCGGAGGGCTTTGTCAACTTAGTCAATACTCCAGTGACCGTATGATGTCCATCCAACGGCCATAGTGCTTCTTCAACCTCTGGTCTTCTTGCTCCAGCCGCCCAAAGCAGCGTCGGTCGTGCAGCCTGCTCCTTCCTCCCATGGCCGGCTGTGCTACTGGAGGCCTCACCGCCCCCATACTACTCCCACCACTGGCCAGGCCATCCCTCCACTCACCCACACCCCCTGCTATTCTGCAGCGACGGCAGCCTCACACCGCAGCCGAACCAGTGAACGCTCGTACTCCTCTCCGCGTGGGCATCCACTGCCGCGTCTTCCCCGACTCCGCGTTGTCCCCTTCCTAGGCCTCGCCGTCGTCCACCACCGTGGTGCTCTCGGCGCGGCGTGGTCTATGTGGTCAACGACCGAATTCCATCGGAAGAGTACTGTACGTGGAGAGGCTGACAGCTGGGTCCACGGCAGCCGCAAGGAAGTGCCTCCTTATTACGCGGAAAATAATTATTCCTCCACGTGACAACGGAGACCCACCGGACGGGCCACCAGTATTTTGCGAAAAAAATTGTTTCCCCTGACTGCTGGGACCTTTGGGCCAGACTCAGTATTTCACAAAAAATGTTCCCCATTTGTCGGCTCGGACCCACCGGAAGTGCCTCCTTATTACGCACAAAAAAATGAATACTCCCCCGGCTAGCTGAGACCCACCTTGGTGGGAGGATGACTTGTGGGCCTACTAAGTTGACGGGGACGAAGGGCTTTGTGAACTTAGTCAATATGAACGATTCTACCTCGAGTGACCGTACGATGTCCATCCAACGGCCGTAGTGCTTCTTCAACCTCTGGTCTTCTTGCTCCAGCCGCCCAAAGTAGCGCCGGTCATGCCACATGCTCCTGCCTCCCGTGGCCGGCTCTGCTGCCGCAGAGGCCTCACCGCCCCCTACTATTCCCACCGCTAGACAGGCCCTGCGGCAACGGCAGCCTCACACCGCAGCCGAACCAGTGAACCCTCATACTCCTCTCCGCGCGGGCTTCCACTGTCGCGTCTTCCCCGGCTCCGTCTCGTCCCCTTCCTAGGCCTCACCGTCGTCCACCGCCGTGGTGCTCTCCGCGCGGCGTGGTCAACGTGGTCAAGGAATGACTTCCATCGGAAGAATCTTGTCACGTGGAGAGGCCGACAGCTGGGTCCACGGCCACATCCCAGTTTTTGTGATTTGCCAAGTAAGTCGCTTTGTCGGGCTGTTGGGCTGCAAATCTTTCATGACGAGGAGAGCTTTCATTGGCTGGCGAGAAAATGGCCCATCAGTAATGAGAAATTGGCTGTACATTTTTAAAACACATCAAACCGGCAATTAGTTTCAAATATCTTTTTTTCATTTCAAGATTTTAAATTACATTAATTTTTATGCGTGGAGAATTTGTTGGATTTTATATTGATATACATTTATTTTTAAAACCAGTTTGAATGTGAGTCGAAATTTGGGATTAAAAACAGTTTGGACCGAAATATGCAAAATTTCGTATAATTTTTAAACCATGGCCACAATATGGGTTGTAATGCTAACAAAAAGAATATGGGCTCCAAAAAAACCTTAAAAATTAGCAAATGGGCTGAAAATTATTAGAAATAATGGCAGATGGGCTGTATGCTGTTTTCCACATATTTGAGGCTTTCCTAAAAAAGGTTGACGCACAAGCACTGACTGTTGGATGTCCATCCAACGGCCGTCGTGTTTCTTCAATCTCTGCTCTTCCTGCTCCAGCCGCTCAAACAAGCGCCGGGACTACTGCCTCCCTCCTCCAGCGGCCGCCTTTATTGTCAGCGTAGGCCTCACCTCCCCATCGTACTCCCATCTCTGGCCTACCCATCCTCTACTCACCCACACTGCTGTTATTCTCCGGCGGCAGCGGGCGAACCAGTAAACCCTCGTGCAGTCGTACTCCCCTCCGGCGTGGAAACAACTACCGAGTCTTCCTCGCCTCCGTGTAAATCCCCTTCCTAGGCCTCGCCGTCGTCCATCGCCGTGGTGCTCTCGGCGTGGCGTGGTCAATGTGGTCAACGATCGACTTCCATCGGAAGAGTATCTTGTCGTGGAGACGCTGACAGCTGGGTCCACAGCCGCAGCAAGGAAGTGCCTCCTTATTATGCGCAAAATAATTATTCCTCCACCTGACAGCGGGGACCCACCGGACGGGCCACCGTATTTCGCAAAAAAAACCTTTCCCCCTGACTGCTGGGACCCACCAGCTACACCTTTGCACGCAAGGAAGTGCGTCCGAAAAAAAACAAAACAATTCGCCCCCCTGACTGCTGGGACCCACCAGCTACATCTTCGCACGCAAGGAAGTGCGTCCGGGCAAAAAAAAACAATTCGCCCCCCTGACTGCTGGGACCCATCAGCTACATCTTCGCACGCAAGGAAGTGCCTGACAGTCGGGACCCACCTAGTCGAAGCATACGTAGCGTTGTCATTCCGGTCGCGAACGTGTACGTACATACTGGTCGTTGTAGAGGCGCGCACGTGTCGTAGTAGAGGCGCGCATGTAGCATGTACACGTACGTACAACGGCTATGGTGCAAGAAAGAAAATATGGCCACGTATGTGTACATACGGGCGGGGTCTCGAACGCCTACTCGCGCATACGTACGGCCAGGGCTCGTGTACATGGCTGGGTCGGAATGGAGAAACAACATCGTCGTCATGTTCATGGGGAGGCAACGGAGTGCGTCGTGTTCATGGGGAGGAAACGAATTGCGTCGTGTTCATGGGGAGGCAACGGAACGCGTCGTGTTCATCGGGAGGCAACGGAACGCGTGGGAGCCAACCGGCTGGGTCGAAACAGAATGCGTGGTCATGTTCATCGGGAGGGCTTGGATGGAACAGGCGATGGAAACGAGGCCTGGCGTACCGCACAATGGAGGAAACGGACCTCCTACGTTCGGAATAGGGTCTTGTTCATCGGGAGGGGTGTGGCGTACCGCAAAACGAAGGAAACGGACCTCCTATGGTCGAATCGGGGTCTGTTGATCGAGAGGGTGTGGCGTGCCGCCAAAAGCGGACAAACGGACCTCCCTACGGTCGAAACGGGGTCCTGTTGATCGGGAGGGTGTGGCGTACGCCAAAAGCAGATTTAAACCGACTTGTGTTGAAGCGCTACGGTCAAGCAGGGGTCTGTTCATCTGGAGGGGTGTGGCGTACCATAAAACGGGACTCCACGGGATACGGTTCATCTCCATTGTCGACCTCCTCCAGCCTCCACGGGCTACCGTCGACCTCCTCCAGCCTCCACGGGCTCCTGTTCATCTAGCCTCCACCCCGCGCTACTCCATCGGCTACTGTTGAACCACCCCTCCACCGTCTACTGTTCATCCAGCCCTCCACACCACTGGGTCCTGTTCAACCACCCCTCCACGGGCACCCCTCCACCGTCTACTGTTCATCCAGCCCTCCACACCACGGGGTCCTGTTCAACCACCCCTCCACGGGCACCCCTCCACCGTCTAAAGTTCATCCAGCCCTCCACCACACCACGGGGTCCTGTTCATCCAGGCAACGCCACCTCTCACTGTTCATCCAACCCCCCGCAACACTCACTTTGTTCATCCTGCAGGCGGCATCGATCGGCTTGATTAGCAGCGATGGCGAAGAATCGCCGATCGGGTTCGATTAACGACCATCGATCGATCGCTCGGGTTCGATGCAGCGTAACTGCGATCTGTCGCCGGGTTGATTAGAGCCCAACGCCTCGCCGGGGTTCGATTAGAGCCAACACCTCGCACACGCACGCACGTGTCTGAGAAAGCAGCGCATCGCTCGGCCCCGACCTCCCACCATAACCGGGAACTCCCCGAAATTTTCCTCCCCCTCGCTTCTACCACGGTTTTTTCCATGACGACCCAAAGAATGTCATGCAGCTGCATCTCCGGCCCGCCCAGGACGAAAAGCCCATTTTCTGTCATGATTTTTTGTCATAGAAGTAGGAGCCCACCACATCTATGATGATACCGGGTTTTTTCACAATTATCGTCATAGAAGTGTCATATGTATGACGGAAAAAAAAATCGTCCAGCCCAAAATGTCACGGATGTGTCTTTTTTTTGTAGTGTAGGGTGTCATAGAACTAGCTCCAATTCATCAATGTAATGTAGGCATGTATTCCGAATATAGTCATACGTGCTTATGGAAAAGAATTTGCATGACATCTTTTGTCCTACCCTCCCGTGGCAGTGGGGTCCTAATGGAAACTAAGGGATATTAAGACCTCCTTTTAATAGAGTACCGGACCAAAGCATTAACACATAGTGTATACATGAACTCCTGAAACTACGGACATCACCGGGAGTGGTCCTGATTATTGTCACTTCGGGGTTGCCGGATCATAACACATAGTAGGTGACTATAGACTTGCAAGATAGGATCAGGAACTCACATATATTCATGAAAACATAATAGGTTCAGATCTGAAATCATGGCACTTTCGGGCCCTAGTGACAAGCATTAAGCATAGCAAAGTCATAGCAACATCAATCTCGAACATAGTGGATACTAGGGATCAAACCCTAACAAAATCTAACTCGATTACATGATAAATCTCATCCAACCCATCACCGTCCGGCAAGCCTCACGATGGAATTACTCACGCCTGGCGGTGAGCATCATGAAATTGGTGATGGAGGATGGTTGATGATGACGATGGTGACGGATTCCCCTCTCCAGAGCCCCGAACGGACTCCAGATCAGCCCTCCCGAGAGAGTTTAGGGCTTGGCGGCGGCTCCGTATCGTAAAACACGATGAATCCTTCTCTCTGTTTTTTCTCCCCGAACACGAATATATGGAGTTGGAGTTGAGGTCGGTGGAGCTCCAGGGGGCCCACGAGGTAGGGGGCTCGCCCCCCACCCTCATGGACAGGGTGTGGGCCCCACGGCCTTGATTCTTTTACCAATATTTTTTATTATTTCCAAAAATAATCTCCGTGGAGTTTCATTTCGGGAACTTTTGTTTCTGCACATAAATAACACCATGGCAATTCTGCTGAAAACAGCGTCAGTCCGGGTTAGTTCCATTCAAATCATGCAAGTTAGAGTCCAAAACAAGGGCAAAAGTGTTTGGAAAAGTAGATACGACGGAGACGTATCACACGCCGCCCCGTCCCATCGCCCCATCGCCCCGTCGCCATGCCACCTTGCCCCATCGCCCCACCACCCCGCTGCCCATCGCCACATTGCCCCGCCGCCCCGGCCCGGCGCCCCGCCTCATCACCCCACCGCCCTGCCCCGGCTTGCCACACCACCCCGCCGCCACGCCGCACCCCGCCCCCGCCGCCTCCTCCACCACCGTCGGAGCCAAGGTTTTTTTTACTATTATTTGTGTTTAGGTTTAGGTTAGAGTGGTAGGATTGGGTTACTGCCAAATTTAGATTTAAATAATTAGAAGAAGAAAAAAAATGAAAAAAAGAAGAATAAGTAGAAGAAGAGGAAAAAGGGAAAAAGGAAGAGGGTTGCCGAGGGGATAGATGGTGGAGCCAGTGGGTCCCGCCGGTCCCGACGCCCATGACGAGAACCCCCGGGTCCAAGTGCTGACCCGTCGACCATGCGTCGCCATACCTGAGAGCGCCCGGGGACGAGCGGGTTAGGGGGTTCCTCGGTGTTGATGGAACCCTAAATAACAATTATCGTCGGTGCGAGATACATGTGGCCATCGGTGTCAAGCACTACATCCACGTCCCACAAGTGACGCCGACGTCTGGCATCCCAAAGCAATTGTTGCGGGACGCCGGGCACCGGCTTCACTTGTGGGATGTGGATCTAGTGTTCAACGTCGACCGCCTCATGTAACTTGCACCGACGGTAGTTGCTATTTAGTTTACCCGGGGACGAGCGGGTTAGGGGTTCCTCAGTGTCGATGGTACCCTAAATAGCATGTATCGTCAGTGCGAGGTACATGTGGCCGTCGGTGTCAAATACTACATCCACGTCCCACAAGTGACACAGGGGTCCTGCGTCCAGCAGCAACAGTTCTCGGCGTCGATGGCGGTCGAACACCATTGCGAATTTGCCTGGCAGCCTCAGAGATGACGATTGAAAGCTAAGTGTTGAAACTTGAAACACCCAAACTAACTCAAGTCTGTTTGGTTGTTTAAAATTTCAAAACTTGGCTTTAATCCTCATCGCAGAGGTTGCCAGACAAATTCGCCAAGGTGTTCAACCGTCATCGGCCACCAGAACTATTGTTGTGGGACGCCGGGCGCCGGCTTCACTTGTGGGATGTGGATCTAGTGTTCAACGCCGACCACCTCATGTAACTTGCATCGATGGTACTTGCTATTTAGTTTACCCAGGGACGAGCGGGTTAGGGGGTCGCTATGTTACTCATCTTTCGATTTAAATGTGCAGTTATTTCGTCGCTGCGAGGGTCTAGTATTCGACAGGCTCCGCCCCTGCGTTCGTTGGTGAGCACAAATGACATCTCCTCCTCCCCCCTTCATTTGCTCTGTTCCGGTCTTCGTGCCGATGAAACTTGCTAGCTATAGGTGTCAATCATGAGTATGTGTGACCACTATGTGTCTCCCGTTCGAAAGGGTTACATCTATAAATATGCATGCATTTGCATATTTATAATCGTGATTCTTTCGAATTGTCCAATGTTATACATGGACAACCCAAGTATGTGTAGATTGGCTTCATTTTCCCATATGCTCTGCTCCAGATCCGATGCAGAATTTCGTCAGTGCCTCCCTGTTGTTCTCCGGGTAAGCATCCTCTCTGCTTATTGCCGAGACGTGTATCAGGAGAACATCAGGGAGGTGCTGCCGAAATTTTGCGTCAGAGCCGTACTAGAGCATGGAAAACAAACCCAATCAACACATACCCGGGTGGGATCAGGACCTATCTTTACCTATTAGCGTGTAGGTTGCATGGACGTAATAAAACTCACAAACTCCATTAACTGATGGATATGGTTTGCTTAATTATGTATATATTTCTTGTGTGTCCAGTAGGAAGTCAATATGAGTGATCGTCCGTGGATGTACACCGGTTACACTAGTCAGAAAGTTTGGACCAAGGAATGGTTAACAAAAACCAAGGGGTTTGTTAGAGCCGCATTTGCAAATGGCCAGGAATTAAGTTGGTGCCCCTGTGCCCGGTGCGACAACTATAAAAAGAGGGATGAGCTTGAAATGAGTAAAGACCTGCAGAAGTTTGGTTTACGCCTGGTTACATGGTCTGGACATTACATGGTGAGTCTGCCCAACATGCCAGAGCCGAGGTGGTTAAATGCGTCGCACCGCGAGCATGGTACCGGGACCGCAGACATGGTGCAAGACTTTGACGATGCTCGGGACTCGGACGAGGAGATGGAGGAATCTGCAAAGGCCTTCACTAAAATGTTGGAGTCCTCAAAACGTCGTCTCCACGAGCACACTGAGCTTTGTTAGCTGGATACCATCTCACAAATAATGGCTTTGAAGGCTCAATTCAACTTGGGCGCAGAATGCTTTCTGACGCGATGATGATGATGTTGAACGATTTCTACCCAAAGGCCATGTGCTACCTCCAAACCTGTACAAGTCGGACAAAATCCTCCGTGCTCTTAAGATGCCCTATGAGAAGATACATGCCCGTGAGAAAGGATGTGTCTTATTTAAGCTTCGATATGAGGACTTGAACTATTGTCCCATTTGCAATTCTTCCAGGTATGTTGTGGTAGACAACGGTATGGGTGAGAAGACGCAGACCAAAATACCCGTTAATGTTCTTCGGTATATGCCAATCGTACCAAGACTTCAACGTCTTTTCATGGTCGAAGGGACGGCCAGACAGATGACATGGCACCAAACGGGCAAAAGAATCGAACTAGATGCAGATGGGAATGTGATGATGGTGCACACATCGTATGGTGAAGCATGAAAGCGCTTAGATGCATTACATAAGGGAAAAAGGCAGATCCAGGGCATCCTCGAGTCGCCATCACCACGGATGGGTTCAGTGTGTTTGGTCACGCGGCAGCCCCATACAGTTGTTGGCCCGTGTTTGTCATTCCACTCAATCTCCCCCCCCCCCCCCGGGCAGATTATGCAAAGAAAGGACATTTTCCTGACGTTGATAATTCCAGGGCCCAACTATCCGGGGAAGAATATGAATGTGTACATGCAGCCGCTTAAGGACGAATTGCAAGAAGCTTGGGATAATGGGTTCAAGACATACGACGCCTTTAGCAAACAGAACTTCATAATGCGTGTCTGGTACATGTACTCGACGCATGACTTGCCGGCGTATGCGCTATTCGTTGGCTGGTGTGTGCATGGAAGGTTCCTGTGCCCCACATGCAAGGGAGCTCTTGAGTTTCGTTGGCTGACGGCAGGGCACAAGTATACTTGCTTCCACTTGCATAGACCGTTTCTAGATCCTCGCCATAAGTTCAGGAAAGACAAGAAGAACTTCATCAAACGTAGAGTTGTCAAACACTCTACACCACCTGCGTTGACAGGCCAACATACCCTAGATAAGTTAAACGCTCTCGAGCCAGATCCAAAGCGTCCAGGGTATTTCAAGGGGTATAATAAGGAACACGCCTGGACTCACAAGACATGCTTGTGGGATTTGCCTTACTTCAAATACCTCCTTTGCCCACACAACATCGACGTGATGCACACTGAAAAGAATATCGCCGAAGCCATTTTTGGTACATTGTTCGGCATAGAGGGGAAATCAAAGGATAATACTAAGGCTAGAGTCGATCAAGAGGGGCTAGGTGATAGACCGTTACAAAACATGCAAGAACCGAAAGGAAAGAGGAACTGGACGAAGCCAAAGGCATGGTTCAATCTTGGAAGGCCAGCTATGAAGGAAATTATTTTGTGGGTGAAAATGCAGTTGATGTTCCCCGATGGGTATGCAACAAATCTAAAGAGGGGAGCGAGTCTTGAAAAATTGAAAATATTTGGTCTAAAAAGTCATGATTGGCGCATATGGATTGAGCGGATAATGCCGGTGATGTTGCGTGGCTTCATCCACGAGGATGAATGGCTAATCTTGGCGGTGAGCTATTTCTTATGTGTTCTTTGTGCGAAAGAACTATCGCCTGGCCTCCTAGAAGAAATGGAACAGTTGGCGCCGGAGTTGATTTGTAAGTTAGAGATGATCTTTCCGCCAAGCTTCTTTAATCCAATGCAACACTTGATTTTGTGTCAATCATGAGTATGTGTAACCACTATGTGTCTCATGTTCGAAAGGGTTACATCTATAAATATGCATGCATTTGCATATTTATAATCGTGATTCTTTCGAATAGTCCAACGTTATCCATGGACAGCCCGAGTATGTGTAGATTGGGTTCATTTTCCCATATGCTCTGCTCCATATCCGATGTAGAATTTCGTCAGTGCCTCCCTGTTGTTCTCCGGGTACGCATCCTCTCTGCTTATTGCCGAGACGTGTATCAGGAGAACAGCGAAAATGCTACCGAAATTTTAACGTCGGATCGAATGAAACATGGAAACGAACCCTATCTACACATACTCGGATGGGATTAGGACCTATCTTTACCTATTAGCGTGTAGGTTGCATGGACGTAATAAACTGACAAACTCCATTAACTGATGGATATGGTTTGCTTAATTATGTATATATTTATTGTGTGTCCAGTAGGAAGTCAATATGAGTGATCGTGCATGGATGTACACCGGTTACACTAGTCAGAAAGTTTGGACCGAGGAATGGTTAACAAAAACCAAGGGGTTTGTTAGAGCCGCATTTGCAAATGTCCAGGAATTAAGCTGGTGCCCCTATGCCCAGTGCGACAACTATAAAAAGAGGGACGCGCTTGAAATGAGTAAAGACCTGCAGAAGTTTGGTTTACGCCTGGTTACACAGTATGGACATTACATGGTGAGTCTGCCCAACATGCCAGAGCCGAGGTGGTTCATCGTCGCACCGACGAGCATGGTACCGGGACCGCAGACATGGTGCAAGACTTTGACGATGCTCGGGACTCGAACGAGGAGATGGAGGAATCTGCAAAGGCCTTCACTGAAATGTTGGAGTCCTCAAGCGTCCTCTCCATGAGCACACTGAGCTTTGTCATTGGATGCCATCTCACAAATAATGGCTTTGAAGGCTCAATTCAACTTGGGCGAGAGAATGCTACGACAGCGATGATGACGATGATTCGGACGATTTCTACCCAAAGGCCATTTGCTACCTCCAAACCTGTACAAGTCAGACAAAATCCTTCGTGCTCTTAAGATGCCCTATGAGAAGATACATGCACTGTGAGAAAGGATGTGTCTTATTTAGGCTTCGATATGAGGACTTGAACTATTGTCCCATTTGCAATTCTTCCGGGTATGTTGTGGTAGGCGGCGGTATGGGTGAGAAGACGCAGACCAAAATACCCGTTAATGTTCTTGGTATATGCCAATCGTACCAAGACTTCAACATCTTTTCATGGTCGAAGAGGCGGCAGACGAGATGACATGGCACAAAAGCGGGCAAAAGAACCGAACTAGATGCCGATGGGAATGTGATGATGGTGCACACATCGGATGTTGCGGCATGAAAGCGCTCGATGCATTACATAAGGGAAAAAGCAGATCCAATGCATCCTTGAGTCGCCATCAACGGATGGGTTCGATGTGTTTGGTCGCGGCAGCCCCATACGATTGTTGGCCGTGTTTCTCATTCCACTCAATCTCCCCCCGGGCAGATTATGCAAAGAAAGGACATTTTCCTGATGTTGATAATTCGAGGGCCCAACTATCCGGGGAAGAATATGAATGTGTACATGCAGCCGCTTAAGGACGAATGGCAAGAAGCTTGGGATAATGGGTTCAAGACATACGACGCCTTTAGCAAACAGAACTTCATAATGTATGTCTGGTACATGTACTCGACGCATGACTTGCCGGCGTATGCGCTATTCGTTGGCTGGTGTGTGCATGGAAGGTTCCCGTGCCCCACGTGCAAGGGAGCTCTTGAGTTTCGTTGGCTGACGGCAGGGCACAAGTATACTTGCTTCCACTTGCATAGACCGTTTCTAGATCCTCGCCATAAGTTCAGGAAAGACAAGAAGAACTTCATCAAAGGTAGAGTTGTCAAACACTCTGCACCACCTGTGTTGACAGGCCAACAGACCCTAGATCAGTTAAACGCTCTCGAGCCAGATCCAGAGCGTCCAGGGTATTTCAAGGGGTATAATAAGGAACACGCCTGGACTCACAAGACATGCTTGTGGGATCTGCCTTACTTCAAATACCTCCTTTGCCCACACAACATCGACGTGATACACACTGAAAAGAATATCGCTGAAGCCATTTATAGTACATTGTTCGGTGTAGAGGGGAAATCAAAAGGATAATACTAAGGCTAGAGTCGATCAAGAGGGGCTATGTGATAGACCGTTACAAAACATGCAAGAACCGAAAGGAAAGAGGAACTGGGCCGAAGCCAAAGGCATGGTTCAATCTTGGAAGGCCAGCTATGAAGGAAATTATTTTGTGGGTGAAAATGCAGTTGATGTTCCCGATGGGTATGCAACAAATCTAAAGAGGGAGCGAGTCTTGAAAAATTGAAAATATTTGGTCTAAAAAGTCATGATTGGCACATATGGATTGAGCGGATAATGCGGTGATGTTGTGTGGCTTCATCCCGGAGGATGAATGGCTAATCTTGGCAGAGCTGAGCTATTTCTTCTGTGTTCTTTGTGCGAAAGAACTATCGCCTGGCCTCCTAGAAGAAATGGAACAGTTGGCGCCGGAGTTGATTTGTAAGTTAGAGATGATCTTTCCGCCAAGCTTCTTTAATCCAATACAACACTTGATTTTGTGTCAATCATGAGTATGTGTAACCACTATGTGTCTCCCGTTCGAAAGGGTTACATCTATAAATATGCATGCATTTGCATATTTATAATCGTGATTCTTTTGAATTGTCCAACGTTATCCATGGACAGCCCGAGTATGTGTAGATTGGGTTCGTTTTCCCATATAATCTGCTCCAGATCCGATGCACAATTTCGTCAGTGCCTCCCTGTTGTTCTCTGGGTACGCATCCTCTCTGCTTATTGCCGAGACGTGTATCAGGAGAACAGCGGGGAGGTGCTGCCGAAATTTTGCGTCGGATCCGGAGCAGAGCATGGAAAACGAACCCAATCTATATCTTCAGTGGGATTAGGACCTATCTTTACCTATTAGCGTGTAGGTTGCATGGACGTAATAAAATGACAAACTCCATTAAGCGATGGATATGGTTTGCTTAATTATGTATATATTTCTTGTGTGTCGGTAGGAAGTCAATATGAGTGATCGATGCGTGGATGTACACGGTTACACTAGTCGAGAAAGTTTGGACCGAGGAATGGTTAACAAAAACCAAGGGGTTTTGTTAGAGCCGCATTTGCAAATGGCGGGAATTAAGTTGGTGCCCCTATGCCCGTTCGACAACTATAATAAGAGGGTCGCGCTTTAAATGAGTAAAGACCTGCAGAAGTTTGTCTTTCGACTTGTTACACGGTCTGGTCATTACGTGGTGATTCTGCCCAACATGCGAGAGCCGAGGTGGTTCGTCGTCGCACCGACGAGCATGGTACCGGGACCGCAGACATGGTGCAAGACTTTGGCGATGCTCGGGACTCGGACGAGGAGATGGAGGAATCTGCAAAGGCCTTCACTAAAATGTTGGAGTCCTCAAAACGTCCTCTCCACGAGCACACTGAGCTTTGTCAGCTGGATGCCATCTCACAAACAATGGCATTGAAGGCTCAATTCAACTTGGGCAGAGAATGCTACGACGCGATGATGACAGTATTCGGACGATTTCTACCCAAATGCCATGTGCTACCTCCAAACCTGTACAAGTCAGACAAAATCCTCCGTGCTCTTAAGATGCCCTATGAGAAGATACATGCCTGTGAGAAAGATGTGTCTTATTTAGGCTTCAGTATGAGGACTTGAACTATTGTCCCATTTGCAATTCTTCCAGGTATGTTGTGGTAGACGACGGTATGGGTGAGAAGACGCAGACCAAAATACCCGTTAATGTTCTTCGGTATATGCCAATCGTACCAAGACTTCAACATCTTTTCATGGTCAAAGAGACGGCCAGACAGATGACATGGCACAAAACGGGCAAAAGAACCGAACTAGATGCCGATGGGAATGTGATGATGGTGCACACATCGGATGTTGAAGCATGAAAGCGCTTCGATGCATTACATAAGGGAAAAAGGCAGATCCAATGCATCCTTGAGTCGCCATCAGCACGGATGGGTTCAGTGTGTTTGGTCAGGCGGCAGCCCCATACAGTTGTTGGCCCGTGTTTCTCATTCCACTCAATCTCCCCCCGGGCAGATTATGCAAAGAAAGGACATTTTCCTGATGTTGATAATTCGAGGCCCAACTATCCGGGAAGAATATGAATGTGTACATGCAGCCGCTTAAGGACGAATGGCAAGAAGCTTGGGATAATGGGTTCAAGACATACGACGCCTTTAGCAAACAGAACTTCATAATGTATGTCTGGTACATGTACTCGACGCATGACTTGCCGGCGTATGCGCTATTCGTTGGCTGGTGTGTGCATGGAAGGTTCCCGTGCCCCACGTGCAAGGGAGCTCTTGAGTTTCGTTGGCTGACGGCAGGGCACAAGTATACTTGCTTCCACTTGCATAGACCGTTTCTAGATCCTCGCCATAAGTTCAGGAAAGACAAGAAGAACTTCATCAAAGGTAGAGTTGTCAAACACTGCACCACTGTGTTGACAGCCAATAGCAGACCCTAGATCGATTAAACGCGCTCTCGAGCGGATCCAGAGCGTCCAGGGTATTTCAAGGGGTATAATAAGGAACACGCCTGGACTCACAAGACATGCTTGTGGGATCTGCCTTACTTCAAATACCTCCTTTGCCCACACAACATCGACGTGATACACACTGAAAAGAATATCGCCGAAGCCATTTATAGTACATTGTTCGGTGTAGAGGGGAAATCAAAAGGATAATACTAAGGCTAGAGTCGATCAAGAGGGGCTATGTGATAGACCGTTACAAAACATGCAAGAACCGAAAGGAAAGAGGAACTGGACGAAGCCAAAGGCATGGTTCAATCTTGGAAGGCCAGCTATGAAGGAAATTATTTTGTGGGTGAAAATGCAGTTGATGTTCCCGATGGGTATGCAACAAATCTAAAGAGGGAGCGAGTCTTGAAAAATTGAAAATATTTGGTCTAAAAAGTCATGATTGGCACATATGGATTGAGCGGATAATGCGGTGATGTTGTGTGGCTTCATCCCGGAGGATGAATGGCTAATCTTGGCAGAGCTGAGCTATTTCTTCTGTGTTCTTTGTGCGAAAGAACTATCGCCTGGTCTCCTAGAAGAAATGGAACAGTTGGCGCCGGAGTTGATTTGTAAGTTAGAGATGATCTTTCCGCCAAGCTTCTTTAATCCAATACAACACTTGATTTTGTGTCAATCATGAGTATGTGTAACCACTATGTGTCTCCCGTTCGAAAGGGTTACATCTATAAATATGCATGCATTTGCATATTTATAATCGTGATTCTTTTGAATTGTCCAACGTTATCCATGGACAGCGAGTATGTGTAGATTGGGTTCGTTTTCCCATATAATCTGCTCCAGATCCGATGCACAATTTAAATCGATTGCCTCCTGTTGTTCTCTGAGTACGCATCCTCTCGCTTATTGCCGAGGCGTGTATCGGGAGAACAGCGGGAGGTGCTGCCGAAATTTTGCGTCGGATCGAGCGAAAGCATGGAAAACGAACCCAATCTATATACTCGGGTGAGATTAGGACCTATCTTTACCTATTAGCGTGTAGGTTGCATGGACGTAATAAAACCGACAAACTCCATTAAGCTGATGGATATGGTTTGCTTAATTATGTATATATTTCTTGTGTGTCCAGTAGGAAGTCAATATGAGTGATCGTGCGTGGATGTACACCGGTTACACTAGTCAGAAAGTTTGGACCGAGGAATGGTTAACAAAAACCAAGGGGTTTGTTAGAGCCGCATTTGCAAATGGCCAGGAATTAAGTTGGTGCCCCTATGCCCGTTGCGACAACTATAAAAAGAGGGACGCGCTTGAAATGAGTAAAGACCTGCAGAAGTTTGTCTTACGCCTGGTTACACGGTCTGGACATTACGTGGTGAGTCTGCCCAACATGCCAGAGCCGAGGTGGTTCGTCGTCGCACCGAGGAGCATGGTACCGGGACCGCAGACATGGTGCAAGACTTTGACGATGCTCGGGACTCGGACGAGGAGATGGAGGAATCTGCAAAGGCCTTCACTAAAATGTTGGAGTCCTCAAAACGTCCTCTCCACGAGCACACTGAGCTTTGTCAGCTGGATGCCATCTCACAAACAATGGCATTGAAGGCTCAATTCAACTTGGGCAGAGAATGCTACGACGCGATGATGACAGTATTCGGACGATTTCTACCCAAATGCCATGTGCTACCTCCAAACCTGTACAAGTCAGACAAAATCCTCCGTGCTCTTAAGATGCCCTATGAGAAGATACATGCACGTGAGAAAGATGTGTCTTATTTAGGCTTCAAAGATGAGGACTTGAACTATTGTCCCATTTGCAATTCTTCCGGTATGTTGTGGTAGACAACGGTATGGGTGAGAAGACGCAGACCAAAATACCCGTTAATGTTCTTCGGTATATGCCAATCGTACCAAGACTTCAACATCTTTTCATGGTCAAAGAGACGGCCAGACAGATGACATGGCACAAAACGGGCAAAAGAACCGAACTAGATGCCGATGGGAATGTGATGATGGTGCACACATCGGATGTTGAAGCATGAAAGCGCTTCGATGCATTACATAAGGGAAAAAGGCAGATCCAATGCATCCTTGAGTCGCCATCAGCACGGATGGGTTCGATGTGTTTGGTCAGGCGGCAGCCCCATACAGTTGTTGGCCCGTGTTTCTCATTCCACTCAATCTCCCCCCGGGCAGATTATGCAAAGAAAGGACATTTTCCTGATGTTGATAATTCGAGGGCCCAACTATCCGGGGAAGAATATGAATGTGTACATGCAGCCGCTTAAGGACGAATGGCAAGAAGCTTGGGATAATGGGTTCAAGACATACGACGCCTTTAGCAAACAGAACTTCATAATGTATGTCTGGTACATGTACTGACGCATGACTTGCCGGGCGTATGCGCTATTCGTTGGCTGGTGTGTGCATGGAAGGTTCCCGTGCCCACGTGCAAGGGAGCTCTTGAGTTTCGTTGGCTGACGGCAGGGCACAAGTATACTTGCTTCCACTTGCATAGACCGTTTCTAGATCCTCGCCATAAGTTCAGGAAAGACAAGAAGAACTTCATCAAAGGTAGAGTTGTCAAACACTCTGCACCACCTGTGTTGACAGGCCAACAGACCCTAGATCGATTAAACGCTCTCGAGCGAGATCCAGGCGTCCGAGGGGTATTTCAAGAGGTATAATAATGAACACGCCTGGAATCACAAGACATGCTTGTGGGATCTGCCTTACTTCAAATACCTCCTTTGCCCACACAACATCGACGTGATACACACTGAAAAGAATATCGCCGAAGCCATTTATAGTACATTGTTCGGTGTAGAGGGGAAATCAAAAGGATAATACTAAGGCTAGAGTCGATCAAGAGGGGCTATGTGATAGACCGTTACAAAACATGCAAGAACCGAAAGGAAAGAGGAACTGGACGAAGCCAAAGGCATGGTTCAATCTTGGAAGGCCGACTATGAAGGAAATTATTTTGTGGGTGAAAATGCAGTTGATGTTCCCCGATGGGTATGCAACAAATCTAAAGAGGGGAGCGAGTCTTGAAAAATTGAAAATATTTGGTCTAAAAAGTCATGATTGGCACATATGGATTGAGCGGATAATGCCGGTGATGTTGTGTGGCTTCATCCCAGAGGATGAATGGCTAGTACTGGCAGAGCTGAGCTATTTCTTCTGTGTTCTTTGTGCGAAAGAACTATCGCTGGCCTCCTAGAAGAAATGGAACAGTTGGCGCCGGAGTTGATTTGTAAGTTAGAGATGATCTTTCCGCCAAGCTTCTTTAATCCAATACAACACTTGATTTTGTGTCAATCATGAGTATGTGTAACCACTATGTGTCTCCCGTTCGAAAGGGTTACATCTATAAATATGCATGCATTTGCATATTTATAATCGTGATTCTTTTGAATTGTCCAACGTTATCCATGGACAGCCCGAGTATGTGTAGATTGGGTTCGTTTTCCCATATAATCTGCTCCAGATCCGATGCACAAATTAGTCAGTGCCTCCCTGTTGTTCTCTGGGTACGCATCCTCTCTGCTTATTGCCGAGACGTGTATCAGGAGAACAGCGGGAGAATCTGCCGAAATAACGTCCGGATCCGAGCGAAGCATGGAAAACGAACCCAATCTATATATACTCAGTGAGATTAGGACCTATCTTTACCTATTAGCGTGTAGGTTGCATGGACGTAATAAAACCGACAAACTCCATTAAGCGATGGATATGGTTTGCTTAATTATGTATATATTTCTTGTGTGTCCCGAGGGAAGTCAATATGAGTGATCGATGCGTGGATGTACACGGTTACACTAGTCGAGAAAGTTTGGACCGAGGAATGGTTAACAAAAACCAAGGGGTTTGTTAGAGCCGCATTTGCAAATGGCCAGGAATTAAGTTGGTGCCCCTATGCCCGTTGCGACAACTATAAAAAGAGGGACGCGCTTGAAATGAGTAAAGACCTGCAGAAGTTTGTCTTACGCCTGGTTACACGGTCTGGACATTACGTGGTGAGTCTGCCCAACATGCCAGAGCCGAGGTGGTTCTGCCGTCGCACCGAGGAGCATGGTACCGGGACCGCAGACATGGTGCAAGACTTTGGCGATGCTCGGGACTCGGACGAGGAGATGGAGGAATCTGCAAAGGCCTTCACTAAAATGTTGGAGTCCTCAAACGTCCTCTCCACGAGCACACCGAGCTTTGTCGGTGGATGCCATCTCACAAACAATGGCATTGAAGGCTCAATTCAACTTGGGCGAGAGAATGCTACGACGCGATGATGATGATTCGGACGATTTCTACCCAAATGCCATGTGCTACCTCCAAACCTGTACAAGTCAGACAAAATCCTCCGTGCTCTTAAGATGCCCTATGAGAAGATACATGCCTGTGAGAAAGATGTGTCTTATTTAGGCTTCAGTATGAGGACTTGAACTATTGTCCCATTTGCAATTCTTCCAGGTATGTTGTGGTAGACGACGGTATGGGTGAGAAGACGCAGACCAAAATACCCGTTAATGTTCTTCGGTATATGCCAATCGTACCAAGACTTCAACGTCTTTTCATGGTCGAAGAGACGGCCAGACAGATGACATGGCACAAAACGGGCAAAAGAACCGAACTAGATGCAGATGGGAATGTGATGATGGTGCACACATCGGATGGTGAAGCATGAAAGCGCTTCGATGCATTACATAAGGGAAAAAGGCAGATCCAATGCATCCTCGAGTCGCCATCAGCACGGATGGGTTCAGTGTGTTTGGTCAGGCGGCAACCCCATACAGTTGTTGGCCCGTGTTTGTCATTCCACTCAATCTCCCCCCGGGCAGATTATGCAAAGAAAGAACATTTTCCTGACATTGATAATTCCAGGGCCCAACTGTCCGGGGAAGAATATGAATGTGTACATGCAGCCTCTTAAGGACGAATTGCAAGAAGCTTGGGATAATGGGTTCAAGACATACGACGCCTTTAGCAAACAGAACTTCATAATGCGTGTCTGGTACATGTACTCGACGCATGACTTGCCGGTGTATGTGCTATTCGTTGGCTGGTGTGCGCATGGAAGGTTCCCGTGCCCCACATGCAAGGGAGCTCTTGAGTTTCGTTGGCTGACGGCAGGGCACAAGTATACTTGCTTCCACTTGCATAGACCGTTTCTAGATCCTCGCCATAAGTTCAGGAAAGACAAGAAGAACTTCATCAAAGGTAGAGTTGTCAAACACT
This sequence comes from Aegilops bicornis, assembly GCA_021605145.1. Taxonomy (NCBI): domain Eukaryota; kingdom Viridiplantae; phylum Streptophyta; class Magnoliopsida; order Poales; family Poaceae; genus Aegilops; species Aegilops bicornis. The sequence goes on from CM038675.1 coordinate 190,853,018, forward strand.
CTGCACCACCTGCGTTGATAGGCAACAGACCCTAGTTCAGTTAAACGCTCTCGAACCAGATCCAGAGCATCCAAGGTAATTCAAGGGCTATAATAAGGAACACGCCTGGACTCACAAGACATGCTTGTGGGATCTGCCTTACTTCAAATACCTCCTTTGCCCACACAACATCGACGTGGTGCACACTGAATAGAATATCGCCGAAGCCGTTTTTGGTACATTGTTCGGCGTAGAGGGGAAATCAAAGGATAATACTAAGGCTAGAGTCGATCAAGAGGAGCTATGTGATAGACCGTTACAAAACATGCAAGAACCGAAAGGAAAGAGGAACTGGACGAAGCCAAAGGCATGGTTCAATCTTGGAAGGCCAGCTATGAAGGAAATTATTTTGTGGGTGAAAATGCAGTTGATGTTCCCCGATGGGTATGCAACAAATCTAAAGAGGGGAGCGAGTCTTGAAAAATTGAAAATATTTGGTCTAAAAAGTCATGATTGGCACATATGGATTGAGCGGATAATGCCGGTGATGTTGCGAGGCTTCATCCCTGAGGATGAATGGCTAGTATTGGCAGAGTTGAGCTATTTCTTCTGTGTTCTTTGTGCGAAAGAACTATCGCCTGGCCTCCTAGAAGAAATGGAACAGTTGGCGCCGGAGTTGATTTGTAAGTTAGAGATGATCTTTCCGCCAAGCTTCTTTAATCCAATGCAACACTTGATTTTGTGTTAATCATCAGTATGTGTAACCACTATGTGTCTCCAGTTCGAATGGGTAACATCTATAAATATGCATGCATTTGCATATTTATAATCATGATTCTTTCGAATTGTCCAACGTTATCCATGGACAGCCCGAGTATGTGTAGATTGGGTTCGTTTTCCCATATGCTCTGCTCCAGATCCGATGCAGAATTTCGTCAATGCCTCCCTGTTGTTCTCCGGGTACGCATCCTCTCTGCTTATTGCCGAGACGTGTATCAGGAGAACAGCGGGGAGGTGCTGCCAAATTTTGCGTCGGATCCGGAGCAGAGCATGGAAAACAAACCCAATCTACACATACTCGGGTGGGATTAGGACCTATCTTTACCTATTAGCATGTAGGTTGCATGGACGTAATAAACCGACAAACTCCATTAAGCGATGGATATGGTTTGCTTAATTATGTATATATTTCTTGTGTGTCGGTAGGGAAGTCAATATGAGTGATCGTATGCGTGGATGTACACGGTTACACTAGTCGAGAAAGTTTGGACCGAGGAATGGTTAACAAAAACCAAGGGGTTTGTTAGAGCCGCATTTGCAAATGGCTGTGAATTAAGCCGGTGCCCTGTGCGGTGCGACAACTATAAAAAGAGGGACGTGCTTGAAATGAGTAAAGACCTGTAGAAGTTTGGTTTACGCCTGGTTACACGGTCTGGACATTACGTGGTGAGTCTGCCCAACATGCCAGAGCCGAGGTGGTTCGTCGTTGCACCGACGAGCATGGTACCGGGACCGCAGACATGGTGCAAGACTTTGACGATGCTCGGGACTCGGACGAGGAGATGGAGGAATCTGCAAAGGCCTTCACTGAAATGCTGGAGTCCTCAAAATGTCCTCCACGAGCACATCGAGCTTTGTCGGTGGATGCCATCTCACAAATAATGGCTTTGAAGGCTCAATTCAACTTGGGCAGAGAATGCTACTGACGCGATGATGACGATTGGGCGATTTCTACCCAAAGGCCATGTGCTACCTCCAACCTGCATAAGTCGGACAAAATCCTCCGTGCTCTTAAGATGCCCTATGAGAAGATACATGCATGTGAGAAAGGATGTGTCTTATTTAGGCTTCAGTATGAGGACTTGAACTATTGTCCCATTTGCAATTCTTCCAGGTATGTTGTGGTAGACAACGGTATGGGTGAGAAGACGCAGATTAAAATACCCATTAATATTCTTCGGTATATGCCAATCGTACCAAGACTTCAACGTCTTTTCATGGTCGAAGAGACGTCCAGACAGATGACATGGCACAAAACGGGCAAAAGAACCGAACTAGATGCAGATGGGAATGTGATGATGGTGCACACATCGGATGGTGAAGCATGAAAGCGCTTCGATGCATTACATAAGGGAAAAAGGCAGATCCAATGCATCCTCGAGTCGCCAAAAGCATGGATGGGTTCAGTGTGTTTGGTCAGGCGGCAGCCCCATACAGTTGTTGGCCCGTGTTTGTCAATCCACTCAATCTCCCCCCCCCCCCCCGGGCAGATTATGCAAAGAAAGGACATTTTCACAGCGTTGATAATTCCAGGCCCAACTGTCCGGGGAAGAATATGAATGTGTACATGCAGCCGCTTAAGGACGAATTGCAAGAAGCTTGGGATAATGGGTTCAAGACATACGACGCCTTTAGCAAACAGAACTTCATAATGCCTGTCTGGTACATGTACTCGACGCATGACTTGCCGGCGTATACGCTATTCGTTAGCTGGTGTGTGCATGGAAGGTTCCCGTGCCCCACATGCAAGGGAGCTCTTGAGTTTCGTTGGCTGACGGCAGGGCACAAGTATACTTGCTTCCACTTGCATAGACCGTTTCTAGATCCTCACCATAAGTTCAGGAAAGACAAGAAGAACTTCATCAAAGGTAGAGTTGTCAAACACTCTGCACCACCTACGTTGAAAGGCCAACAGACCCTTGATCAGTTAAACGCTCTCGAGCCAGATCCAGGCGTCGGGTGGTATTTCAAGGGGTATAATAAGGAACACGCCTGGACTCACAAGACATGCTTGTGGGATCTGCCTTACTTCCAATACCTCCTTTGCCCACACAACATCGACGTGATGCACACTGAAAAGAATATCGCCGAAGCCATTTTTGGTACATTGTTCGGCTTAGAGGGGAAATCAAAGGATAATACTAAGGCTAGAGTCGATCAAGAGGAGCTATGTGATAGACCGTTACAAAACATGCAAGAACCGAAAGGAAAGAGGAATCGACGAAGCCAAAGGCATGGTTCAATCTTGGAAGCCAGCTATGAAGGAAATTATTTTGTGGGTGAAAATGCAGTTGATGTTCCCCGATGGGTATGCAGCAAATCTAAAGAGGGGAGCGAGTCTTGAAAAATTGAAAATATTTGGTCTAAAAAGTCATGATTGGCACATATGGATTGAGCGGATAATGCCGGTGATGTTGTGTGGCTTCATCCCTAAGGATGAATGGCTAGTACTGGCAGAGCAGAGCTATTTCTTCCGTGTTCTTTGTGCGAAAGAACTATCGCCTGGCCTCCTAGAAGAAATGGAACAGTTGGCGCGGAGTTGATTTGTAAGTTAGAGATGATCTTTCCGCCTAGCTTCTTAATCCAATGCAACACTTGATTTTGTGTCAATCATCAGTATGTGTAACCACTATGTGTCTCCCTTTCGAAAGAGTTACATCTATAAATATGCATGCATTTGCATATTTATAATCGTGATTCTTTCGAATTGTCCAACGTTATCCATGGACAGCCCGAGTATGTGTAGATTGGGTTAGTTTTCCCATATGCTCTGCTCCGGATCCGATGCACAATTTCGTCAGTGCCTCCCTGTTGTTCTCCGGGTATGCATCCTCTCTGCTTATTGCCGAGACGTGTATCAGGAGAACAGCGGGGAGGTGCTGCCGAAATTTTGCGTCGAATCCGGAGCAGAGCATGGAAAATGAACCCAATCTACACATACTCGGGTGGGATTAGGACCTATCTTTACCTCTTAGCGTGTAGGTTGCATGGACGTAATAAAACTGACAAACTCCATTAACTGATGGATATGGTTTGCTTAATTATGTATATATTTCTTGTGTGTCCAGTGGGAAGTCAATATGAGTGATCGATGCGTGGATGTACACGGTTACACTAGTCGAAAGTTTGGACCGAGGAATGGTTAACAAAAACCAAGGGGTTTGTTAGAGCCGCATTAGCAAATGGCTAGGAATTAAATTTGGTGCCCTGTGCGGTCGCGACAACTATAAAAAGAGGGACGAGCTTGAAATGAGTAAAGACCTGCAGAAGTTTGGTTTACGCCTGGTTACACGGTCTGGACATTACATGGTGACTCTGCCCAACATGCGAGAGCCAAGGTGGTTCGTCGTCGTACCGATGAGCATGGTACCGGGACCGCAGACATGGTGCAAGACTTTGACGATGCTCGGGACTCGGACGAGGAGATGGAGGAATCTGCAAAGGCCTTCACTGAAATGTTGCAGTCCTCAAAACGTCCTCTCCACGAGCACACTGAGCTTTGTCACCGGATGCCATCTCACAAATAATGGCTTTGAAGGCTCAATTCAACTTGGGCGAGAGAATGCTACTGACAGCGATGATGATGATTGAGACGATTTCTACCCAAAGGCCATGTGCTACCTCCAAACCTGTACAAGTCAGACAAAATCCTCCGTGCTCTTAAGATGCCCTATGAGAAGATACATGCATGTGAGAAAGGATGTGTCTTATTTAGGCTTCAGTATGAGGACTTGAACTATTGTCCCATTTGCAATTCTTCCAGGTATGTTGTGGTAGACAACGGTATGGGTGAGAAGACGCAGATCAAAATACCCATTAATATTCTTCGGTATATGCCAATCGTACCAAGACTTCAACGTCTTTTCATGGTCGAAGAGACGGCCAGACAGATGACATGGCACAAAACGGGCAAAAGAACCGAACTAGATGCAGATGGGAATGTGATGATGGTGCACACATCGGATGGTGAAGCATGAAAGCGCTTCGATGCATTACATAAGGAAAAAAGGCAGATCCAAGGCATCCTTGAGTCACCATCAGCACAGATGGGTTCAGTGTGTTTGGTCAGGCGGCAGCCCCATACAGTTGTTGGCACGTGTTTGCCATTCCACTCAATCTCCCCCCCCCCCCCGGGCAGATTATGCAAAGAAAGGACATTTTCCTGACATTGATAATTCCAGGCCCAACTATCTGGGGAAGAATATGAATGCGTACATGCAGCCGCTTAAGGACGAACTGCAAGAAGCTTGGGATAATGGGTTCAAGACATACGATGCCTTTAGCAAACAGAACTTCATAATGCGTGTCTGGTACATGTACTCGACGCATGACTTGCCGGCGTATGCGCTATTTGTTGGCTAGTGTGTGCATGGAAGGTTCCCGTGCCCCACATGCAAGGGAGCTCTTGAGTTTCGTTTGGCTGACGGCAGGGCACAAGTATACTTGCTTCCACTTGCATAGACCGTTTCTAGATCCTCGCCATAAGTTCAGGAAAGACAAGAAGAACTTCATCAAAGGTACAGTTGTCAAACACTCTGCACCACCTGCGTTGACAGGCCAACAGACCCTAGATCAGTTAAACGCTCTCGAGCCAGATCCAGAGCATCCAGGGTATTTCAAGGGGTATAATAAGGAACACGCCTGGACTCACAAGACATGCTTGTGGGATCTGCCTTACTTCAAATACCTCCTTTGCCCACACAACATCAACGTGATGCACACTGAAAAGAATATCGCTGAAGCCATTTTTGGTACATTGTTCGGCATAGAGGGGAAATCAAAGGATAATACTAAGGCTAAAGTCGATCAAGAAGAGCTATGTGATAGACCGTTACAAAACATGCAAGAACCGAAAGGAAAGAGGAACTGGACGAAGCCAAAGGCATGGTTCAATCTTGGAAGGCCAGCTATGAAGGAAATTATTTTGTGGGTGAAAATGCAGTTGATGTTCCCCGATGGGTATGCAGCAAATCTAAAGAGGGGAGCGAGTCTTGAAAAATTGAAAATATTTGGTCTAAAAAGTCATGATTGGCACATATGGATTGAGCGGATAATGCCGGTGATGTTGCGTGGCTTCATCGCTGAGGATGAATGGCTAGTACTGGCAGAGCTGAGCTATTTCTTCTGTGTTCTTTGTGCGAAAGAACTATCGCCTGGCCTGCTAGAAGAAATGGAGCGATTGGTAGCCGCAGTTGATATGCAAGTTAGAGATGATCTTTCCGCCAAGCTTCTTTAATCCAATGCAACACTTGATTTTGCATCTCCCGACCGAGGCACGATTGGGGGGGGGGGGCGTGCAAAATCGTTGGTGCTACTCAACTGAGAGGATGCAGAAGACGCTTCGAGCAAAATGTAAAAATAAACGTAGATGTGAGGCATCGATGGCCGAGGCATTCATCACTGAGGAGGCGGCAAACTTCGTGACAGCACACTACGAAGCCAAAAATCATCATTTGCATAATCTGAAGCCTCCGTACAATGCTGACGACCCTAAAAAGGGTGGATCCAACCTCACCCAATTCAAAGGGAATCTTGCACCAGCTAGTGGTTGGAAACTAGTATCATTGGATGTTGAAGAATGGCGGACCATTTCGCTGTATCTCTTCAACAACCTAACAGAAGTGCGGCCGTACATCGAGTAACATATCGGTACATTGTTTCGTAACTTCTAATTCCTTTGAACTGCTCTTATTCCTGGATATTTGATGTAGTCGATACGTCGCCATATTCTCATATGGAGTGGTGATCCAAAAGGATTCCGTCGAAGAGTATGAGCTTCTGGCAAAGCAAGGAGGCGAATATCCCTGTTTCATCTCTTGGTTCAAAAAACGGTAATTTCCATTAGACCATTTCATTTCTTGGATAATTTGCGACTAATGCAACAATCCTTTCGTATTAAACATGTAGGCTAATTCAGAGATTATGGATGCCGAATTGAGACAAGTAGCTAATGATTTTGACTATAAGGTCCGTTCATTTGACAAATACGACAGCAACGGGTATCGCTTTTGTACCTATGGCAAAGAGCTATCTATGGCCGACCGAAAGTCTACAAATTGTTGTATCTCTGCTATCGGTGAAGGAGATATCGAGTATTATGGAAGAGTTGAAGCAATTTATGAACTTCAATTCTATGGTGAAAACCCACCAAACGTCGTAGTCTTCAGATGTTATTGGTTCCAGCCGAGGGAGACTAGAAGGACTCATGAACATATAGGGCTAGTCGAAATCAAACAAATCACCCATTTGGATGTTCCCAATGTCTATATTACGGCTCAACAGGCAACCCAAGTTTTCTATCTACAGTGGGCCTGTCAAAGTGATCCAAATCTCAGTGGTTGGGATGTCGTTTATGAAGTGCCGCCACGTGTTAGACCACCTCCCCCCAATGAAGAGGATTGTGAACCTCACATTAACCAAGACACATATGATTTAAGGAGAATTCTTCCAAGAAACACGTCTTTCCAAAAAACGTTTCAAGAACCGCTCTACTCCACCCCAGAACATTGAAGTAGACAGTGATAGTGAATCCGACTTCACCCCTGAGCCGGAACAAGAAGAGCCGGAACAAGAAGAAGTTACTGCTGCAGATGACCTGTTAATGCTTGAACGATTACGTAAAGGAGGCCTTCCACATGTTGATGCATTTATTAATGATGATGATGATGAGCACGTCACTGATAGTGATGATGATGATGCATTTAATGATCTCGAAGCATATATAGACGATTCAGAGTAATATTAGTAATGTGAGGTATTCAATTTTTCCTACACCTCCGTGATAACAGTATTTTTCTTCTTATTTAGCCTGTTTAGTCCATTTTTGACATAATGAAGAAAATCAAGGAAGAGAAAGGAAAGAAGGAATAGAAGGAGAAGAAGAAGAAGAAGAAGAAGTTCTTCTTCTTCTTCTTCTTCTTCTTCTTCTTCTTCTTCTTCTTCTTCTTCTTCTTCTTCTTGTTCTTCTTTTCCTCCTCTTACTTGTTTTTATTCGTAAATGGCATAATAACCTTGCTAATCTCATAAATGTCATATACTTAGCTTGTTGTCCTCTAAAATGAGACAATAAGCTTAGTTAGGTCAAAAATGGCATAATTAGCTAGGTTAGCTAAAAAATGACCAAGTTTAGCTAGGTTAGCTCCAATATTGTTCTTCTTTTCATCCTCTTCATTTTCTTCTTGCTAGTCTTCTTCTTATTATTCTGCTAACTTTCATCTTTCCCAATTTGCAGATTTCCTTTACATGAGGAAGCTTGGATTCATGGAGTGTACTTTTCTTCTGGTGCTTCCTTGTTGTTTATGAAAACTTTTTTGGATATGTATGTGTATATGGATATGTTGTTGGAAACTTGTTTCTGGTTATGTATATATGGATATGTTGGACTTTGTTGAACTATGTTGTTGGATATATATGTTGGATTTGATGAAATATGTTGTTGGACAAGCTGTTATATGTTGTTGGATATGTATGCATGTATATATGTGTTTGAAACCATGTCTAATTAAATGGATTTAAATAAAAACAGGGGATATATAGCCTCTTTGCCGTCTGCTAGCGGACGACAAATAGGACACGTGGCAGTTACCTATACAAACTGGGAACAGTGGTTGCCTATTTGGTCATTTTGCCGTCTGCTAGCAGATGGCAAAGAGGACCATCTATGCCGTCTGTTGGCAGACGGCATAGCTGGCCACGTGGCAGCTTCCCAATGCTGGCCTAGCTAAGCTCTTTGCCATCTGTCAGCGGAGCAAACGGCATAGCTGGCCACGTGGCAGCTTCCCAGTGCTGTCCTAGCTAAGCTCTTTGTAAATGTCAGCGGAATGACGGCAAAGAGCTATTAACTTCTAACGGCTCTCACCCCACCTCACTGCTGTTCGTTCTCTTTGCCGTCTGCTGGCCTCGGATGACGGACGACACAATCCTTTGCCGTCCATTTCTAAGAAGCGGACGGCAAAGAAGGCCTTTGCTGGCACGTATTCAGACGGACGGTTTGCCGTCCGCTGGCTGACGGCAAAGGAAGGAGTTTGCCGTCCGGGATCTTTGCCTTTGCCGTCTGCCATGGCGGACAGCAAAGAAGCTGATTCCAGTAGTGCAAGCTTGACGGTAATTAGCTTAGGAAAGTTTATTTGGGTCCGTGGCCCAAACACCTCTGGATTTAGCTATGCCTATAAGAAAAATGTAAGTAGCACAAGCATTTAATGAAACGGTGCAATGACAAGCAAAAGAACAGTCCATTTACCTGAGCTGACAAGGAGAAGCACACGAGCAAGGCAGGCAGGATCCAGAAGGAGACCAAGGTGGATGTCAGCAAAAACAGGCTAAAACCAAAAAAAAAATAGTCAGCACACAGACATTTCATCGAACGTGAAAACATGAAAACAACAACGATATCATTCGGCCAACCTTATAAAGCAGAAGTTCACTTACCATGGCCAAAGGCCAGACCAATTTTTTAATACTTTGAATTTCCAAATCAATATTCTCATCTGCTTCTCCTCTCTATTTAGCATCCCTGGCTGTTGCAGTCCAATGAGCGAATATACAGATTTCAGAAAATAAAAAGATTACTTGTGGAAGATCTAGAAGTGGGGAAAAACAAAATCTACAGCAGCCTGAGAGATTCAAATATAGTATCAACTCATAAACTGGAGAGATTCCTTTTGGACTACATTACCTAAGCTGGCACCATACGAGAGCAGCAAAAGGGCGGACGAGCTCGCCTGATCCTGTTATTGTGGACCAATAGCACAACGTCTGTGATGAGTCAGCATTTATTGCAGATGGAAATCCTGGCTAGTATACGAGGCAATGGAACGGTGCATTGCCGTGACCGCGTGGAGATGGACCATGGTGCAGGATGTAGGTCTGAAGAAAGGACCGGCACGGATGGAACACGACATCAGCAGGTGTGCCAAGAGCTACCGTACGGGATTCAGGTCATCTTTTGCTGGACAGAAATACCTCCTTCCAACTAAAAATGACAGAAATACCTAGTAAACATTTAACAAAATGGTGGACATTGATGCCAGAGACGTGCTCTCGGTGTACTTGCAAAAGGATCATATTTTCCGGGGATGGCGTTTTGGCTCCCGGAGCATTTGCTGTCGCATGAACAGTAAATTGGAAAAAATAGCAAATATTTTTAAAAATTCTGATCTTTTGTAGACGTTCTTGTAAGTGTCGCAAGCATGCTTGATAATTTTCATGCGAAGCGTAGCAGTACTGTTTCGTCGGTTTGATTTGTTTTGTTTTTCACAGGCCAAAATGCTTGACCATTTTACCTTAAAAAATATTGCAAGTGGCATTTGCCTGTGACTATGAATACATAATTTTTTGGGGAGGATTCTTTGACATTTCAAAAATCATTTTCTGTATGCAGAAGCACGTGCACCCGGGAGCCGAATTGGATTCCCGCATATTTCCCATGGTTCAGGTAGGGCATCTTAGAACCTGGCCTTAAAACGGACACCGCATCCGTCCACGGACCAAGGGTGACTAGTGCATGGACACTGATGCGGGGCCAACCATCCAACCGCCCAAACATATAATTTAAATCGTATTTCAACGAACCGAACGAAATTCATGCAAATAAGACGGAATTCACTTAACTTTGATCATAATTTACATTAGACGGACGATAGTTTCTCGTCATCGTCCCTCCAGCGGCGGTAGAGCGTGGGTCCATGACAGCCTTGTCCGGCCACTGCTTGACACTCGCGGAGCAGCCGGTCCGCTTTTTCTTTCGGGTGCGGAGGGTCGTGCGGCCAATGCCGACGGCGGTCTGCGAGCCCGAGGGAGCGTCGCCACTGCCGCCGTTGGGGTAATGAAATTTCCTACACGGTAAATTTGCATTGTAATTAGAAAAGAAGAACCCTACATGAATTTGCCTAGTCCAGCACGGAATAAAAACACCTACTCCCTCCGTTCCTAAGTATAAGTCCTTTTAGAGAATCCAAAATATGGCATATGTAGTTATCTAAAGAAACTACAGGCAATTGCTATGGTCCTGTACAAGGCAATGTATTTTAAGTTGCCATGGCTATAGATATAACTTAAGTGGCATGTGACAACAGAAATTAATTTGCTATGGCATCGAAATTTTAAGTTGTCGCTAAAAATCATGCAAAGTTGAAAAAGGTTGTAAAATTAAAAGGTTGCTATGACGGAAAGCAATAAAGTGGATACTCCAATAATGGTCAAATTGCTATGATCGAAAAACATAAAAATGCAATGCTTTAATTAATAAAATTTCCATGCTCTAAAATAATAACTATCATGTGATTTAAGTTGTCATGGTGATATATTTTAAAGTTGCCATGGTACAGTGCCAAAAAGCACATCCATTACGTGTTAATTTCTTGCACCGTCCAACAAATAACCATGGGTTCTGGGGAAAACTCAATCCAGGCTTGCTAGATCGTATCTAGCTCTCCTCAGGAAAACTCCTCCTAGGACGAGGGTCTTCTCGTCTCCCGTCGGTGCTGCCGCTGATCCACCTTGTCTCCGGTGGCCTTAGGGCCATGGAGGCGTGGTGGACCTCGGCCCTCGCCGGTGGGAGGGCTCCTACTCCTTTTTAGATCTTTTTTCTAGGATTGATTAGGGTTTGTATCCTACTTAGGGAGTTGAGACGGCGGTGACTCACCGTACTTAAAATAAGGTCCTCCCCGCCTAGTCCCTGTTTCGGGGTTGTGTAGAGCATCGTCGGAAGGCGTGTGAATGTGTGTTTCCGGTGGATCTCGTGGGATTCGGTCGGTGTTGGTCTTCGATGGTTCTCTATGGATCCAGCCTTGGTGCGTCTACGTTCCTGTGCCTCAGGTTGGATTTTTCTGATCTACACTTCTATTCATTGGTGGCGGTTGCTGTTCTGGTGCGCTGGTCCTGTGAAGTCTTAGCACGACGTCTTCCCTATTGTCTATTACAATGAGTTTTGCCCGGCTCCGGTAAAGGAGGAATGATGACGGCAGCGCGTCTTCGGCTTGCTTCAGTGCTTTTAGTTGTCGCTAGTTGGTCAATTGGTCTGGATGTAATTTTTATTATTTCTAGTGTTCTTTGTATTGCCATGATAATTGATGAGTAGATTGAAAGTTTTCTTAAAAAAACACGCATTATAGAAAATTAAAAATTGGCATGGTCCGATGGTAACTATAAGAAAATAAATGTTCTCTAGATAATGGCAAGGTTAGAAAATTTTGTAGCGTGCAAACGGCGAATTTAGAAGAAAAAAATTGTAGTCCAGCTCTAGCTCGTTGGTGCATGGAGATGCGACAATGGGATCGGTGGCAGGCATCCTGTGTGCGATCAGTAATCAGCTGCGTACGCATGTCAATACGGTAGCAGCACTGCCGCCGGTAGATGGAGCTGGCCGTCAGGTCCAGCATCGAAGTGACGACGTTACCGTGCAAGGTGGGCCAACTGGATGCAGCATTAATCAAGCCCTGCACCTGTGTCGGATCCATTTGACAAAGGACGGTGCAAGATACCGAGACCAGGCGAGGACGAGCACTCTTTTGTATTTCATACCAACTTTTACTTTTTGCAACACTATGAAACATATCCGTACTTTCCACTTAGAGCGTCCTCCCAAATATAATAGTATTACAACCCTGATACATAATATAGTGCAAGAGGGCTCACAGTTCGATTGCTGACCACATCTTCGTAATACAGAACAATACTCCGGATCTTCTTGAAGCTCACTAAAGCATCAGCTGCCAACTTATCAGACACCTTCAGATCAGCAATCAACAATTTTGTGTCATTGTTGGCCTATACTGAGCAAGAACATCAACCTGCAGAGAATAAAAGTGGAGGACTTCTTTATTCTGCAGTACATCCACGGTGGTACAGCAAATAAAATGGTTAAAGGTGCACTAAGATGTAGAGGGTTCATCCTTGCTTTGTAATACCGAAAGTTGCAGACATAAACAAAATCACACTGTGGGCTGTGAGTAAGATCCAAGGGAAAAAAAATGTGAACCTGGCCTCTATGATGCACATGAGCTTTATTAGTTCCGTTTAGTTGCTTGGTATTTCTCTCATAATCATTTGCCAATATAGAGACATCCCCGCAGAAGGTTTCTTCCCATAAGGAAAATTAAAGACACACCCCTTTGGTTGAAATATTCAGCTATCTCTTGAAGATGCTTCATCAGACCCTGGAATTCCATAGAACAATCGTATCAAAACAAGTAAACCAGGTCGGCTAAGATTATTGGAAGAGAAGCACCACATTAAATAATTATAGCACATAAAATAATTCTTACGAAGAAATGAAAGGAAAACCCTTTACCGACCACTGTAGGGCCTATTAACAGACCAAGTGACAATAGAAAGGCAGAGAAAACGATCGGAAAGTACAATCATAGCAGGAGCATCAATTTCATATTCAACCACAAACAATCAGTGTCATAGCAAATGTAACCGTCCCTGCTACAAATCATTTATTAGCAAATAGAAAATGTTGCCTTCTCCAAAGGCTGGTCCTCCTAGTCTCATATGTGGACTGCCACACAACCATAAATCACTCATAAGCACATCAGTACAATTTATCGTGCACCTACCATGCAAAAACATCACCATGAACTGGGGGTGGCACATCAGTAAGCTCCGGAGGCGGCGACCTCCCTTCACAGCAGTGAAGAACGTCATGCCATCAAGGATACATTTTGATTCCTGGACACCCCCTTCCACCAAAAATCACATTCAGGTGACACTTCTCCACTCTCAAATCCATGTCCAAATTAAAAAAAATCAGCAACACAAATAACAATTTCTCCATCCCCAGTATCAATTCTCTAGTATCTAATCCATGTCCAGATCAAAACAATCAGCAACACACACACACACACACCGGGCAGAGAGGAGAGAGGGGGAGTACCTGTGTGTGAAGGGGAGGTTGGCCTCGCCGGCATCCGTCCCTTGGCTCCGTCCCTTGGCTCCAGATCGGGAACCTGGGAGGAGGTGAGGAGAGGTGGCGGCCTCCCAGGTGCCCGCTGTCGGCCGCATCAATCGAGTCACCACAACGACGCTGTAATTTCCTCCGGGGTCTCCTTTTCCTCGTCCAAATCGCGGCCAGCAGGCCAGCAGCCCCTCCAGAGAGAAAGAGAACTCGGGGAGGTTGATGGCAGGTCAGGAAAGGTGGCGGCCTCCCGGTCGCTCACCGACGCTCACTGTCGGCCGCATCAATCGTCGATGGCGATGGTGCGATGGCCAGCAGCAGCAGCAGGGAGGAGATGGGAGAGGAGGCGGAGGCACGGAGGAAGCGGGGGAGGCGGCTGCGGGGCGAGGCGCGGAGGAAGCGTCTGCGGGATTGCGAGGGAGGCGGCTGCGGGATTGGCTAGTGGGTGTAGGGTTCTCTTTTTCAGATCGCGATTGGCGAGCAGGACGCATACTTCGTTAACCAAAAGCTGAAGAAAACTCACATGGATGCGCAGCCCCACGACTAACGAGCCTTACCTGTCATCCTCTTCTGAAGCAGAGGTAAAAGTAAAAAAAATGGTCGGTTGACCAGACGCCAGCAGCCAAAAAAGCACTGCAGCAGATCGATCGGGTGGTGGAACGCGTCGCGCGAGCGCAATGCCCCCAGATGAGCGGATACTCTAGGAGGGTTTATATGTTCAATGGGTCTCCCGTATTGCAATACTACGAGTGATTTATTTGGACTATGTTTGTCTCTTTTACTTTCGCTGCACAATAATATGAAATGGGTTCAACCAACGTCCAATTATAAAATCCTTGTTCACCGAAAGGCGCCGCAACCATCCAAGGTGAAATGTCGAATCTCCTCTCCCGCAAGAACATAACAGATACGATACACATACTACGCGCAGCGCAGTCGACCACCTCTCGTGTATATATAACTCCAGCACGACCAAGGTGCACAAGACGGAGAAAGAAATGGTACCACATGGACGCGCTCTTCGAGCAGCTCTCCGCCGTCGCCGACATGGCTCTCGACGGCCGGGGCTTCGACCCGGAGCGGTTCGCCGGCGTCCTCGCGCTCTTCGAGGGCGAGGCGCGCGCCTCGTGGGCGGCGGCCGAGGCGGAGCACGAGGCCGTGGCCCGGGGCACGGAGGCGGCCGTGGCAACCGCTCAGGGCCACCTGAACGCCGTCATGGGCGCGGCCGTCGGCAAGTACCGCGGCTAGTCCGGCGAGGCCGACGCGCTGTCCGCGGCCATGGCGGCGATGGATACGGCCTTCAAGGCGACGTCCGGGACACCTCCCTCGTGAGATATGAGCATGTATGTAGTATGTGTCTGCATGGCTGGTCTATGACTATGATGTACACTACTCTCCAGAGACAGTGAGCAGAGCACCTGTGTTTGATCTCCGAACGGATGCACACGGACCCGTGGCCCCGTGCCGCTCGTGCACTACGGACTCTGGTACGTGGCGGCTCCGTGCCGTTCGTGCACCACCAGACCAGGTGCGACCTGCGAGTCCAACAGGTGGCGACAGTGAGCCGCGAGCGGAAAAACCGCACCTTGCCAGTTTCCGGCGCAGCAGCGCGTGCTGCCACTGCGACGCCTTCCTCGGCCGGCTCCTCCCCCCGACCCCCGCACTCCCCTTCCGCTTCCCCCAGATTCCCAATCCCCCCCAAACCCCGCACCCAAAATTCGAATCCCGCGCCTCCCCCTCGCCCGCCGCCGCCGATGCCCTCCTCCAAGCGCCCCTCGCCGCGCGCGTCCGCCGAGATGGAGGACGACGCGTCCGCCGACGCCGACGCCGGCCTCCGCGCCTCCCCGCCCCGCCCCAGCAAGCGCTCCAAGTCCCGCTCCCGCTCCGGCGACCGCCGCCGCTCGCCCAACCCTAACCCTAGGCCCCGCGCCGACTACTACGGCTCGGCGCCCTCCCGCAAGAGCGAGCGCAAGCGCAAGCCCCGCGCCTTCCCGGACTCCGCCTTGCTCTCCCAGGCCATCGCGCCCGCCTCCTCCTCGGGCGGCGGCGGCGGCGGGCTCGGCCTCGGCGGCCACGGGGCCGCCCAGAAGCTCTGGACCGACGCCGACGAGATCGCGCTGCTCAACGGCGCCATCTCCTTCCGGGCGCGCTACGGCATCGCGCCGCGCCTCCCCGACGTGGAGGGGCTCTATGAGTCCCTCAGGGACAACCTCCTCTCGCACATCAACCAGGCCAAGGTGTACTACAAGCTCAAGCGGCTCAAGAGCAAGTTCTGCAACACGGCGCTGCCGCCCACCAGCACCCCTCACGAGCGCCGGGTGCGCGCCCTCTCTGCTGACCTCTGGGGCACCGAGGTCGCGCCTTCAGCAGAGGATCTCCCGAAGCAGAAGAGCCTGAGGAGGAGGACGCAGATGAGGAATATACTGGCGCGGATGTGCCTGTGGCGGTGTCGGTGAGGCTGCCCTTGGTCAGCGAGCTGCTAGGTGAGTACTGGAGGAGGAACGGGCGTGCCATGTCAGGAGTGTCACTGGAGAAGGGTTTGGGGTTGCTTGGTGCAGAGGAGGGCAATGTAGCCGAGACTAGATGGAGGAGGCAGCTTGATGCCGAGATGCGCACACAATTGCGCCGACATGATTTGGCAAAGGAGGTCTTCAGCTTGCTCAGCGACACCATCAAAGGCCTAGGGCCTTAGCCCGGGGTACAATTCCCACAATCTCCCGCCCTCTGTAAAACAGAGTGTTTTTCTTCTGCACTTTAACTTGCCTTGAACTAATTTGGTTTCATTTTCTGCTTATCGTCAGTTCAATACTGGATTAAACTAGAGTGTTTTGTTCAAACTTAAAGTCGTGAATTGGCATGTTGATTGAAGTGCACACTTTTGGGATTAAACTCGAAAATAAGCATGGTTGTCTTGTTATGTAAAATTGTACTGGTGGTAGGAGTTCTCTTCCCCATTGGTTAAACAGCCATTTTCTATTCTAAGACCATTACATAGGAAGTTTTGGCATATTCTTGATAAGCTAATTTAGGAGTTTGGATTTGTAAGCGTTGAAGCCACTGGATGACATTCTGTTGAACACTAGTATGGTGTGTTCACTATTGTGATTCAGTTGTCCTCCGTGATAGCTTGCATTTCTATTTTGCTATGCTTAGCAAAGTAGAATTGTATTTATAATTTGGTTTCTTGCTGTCCTATCTCTAAGATCATTACATTAGGAAGTTGTGGCATATTTTTGATAAGCTAGTTTAGGAATTTGGATTCATAAACATTGAAGCCACTGGACGACATTCTGTTGAACACTAGTGTGGTGTGTTCACTAGTGTGATTCAGTTGTCCTGCATGATAGCTTGCATGTCTGCTGTACTATACTTAGCAAAGTACTCCCTCCGTTCCCAAATAGTTGTCTTTCTAGCCATCTCAAATGGACTACAACATACGGATGTATGTAGACATGTTTTAGAGTGTAGATTCACTCATTTTGCTCCGTATGTAGTCACTTGTTGAAATCTCTAGAAAGACAAGTATTTAGGAACGGAGGGAGTAGAATTGTATCTGCAATTTGGTTTCTTCCAGTCCTATCTGTGGCATCACAGTAGCCAGCTTACTTTTCTGCGAGCATCAAGTTTGCACCCCTTTTCTAAAATCATGTCACACTGGTATGGCATGTTTACTATTGTGATTACGTTGTCCTACGTGATACAGCTTGCGTGTCTGCTTTACTACACATAGCAAAGTAGAATTGTGTCTGCAATTTGGTTTCTTCCAGTCGTATCTGTGGCATCAAATTATTCCACTTCCTTTCTGCGAGCAGTACGTGTGCACAACTTTTTAAAATCCTGTTGCACTAGTGTAACTAAAGATGGGAAGGTTTTCTATAGACCTATACTGAAGCTGGTCTGAGAAAGTTGTGATTCCTTCTGGATTCAGCTTATTATGTTATATTGTCTGTTTCTTGTGAGTTTAGCAGTGTGTTAAATTACAACATAATAACGTGTTAGTCTAGTTTAGTCTACCCGCAATGTGGAACTATACTGGCGGTTTGATTTCTTTCCCATCCAAGCTGTACCTTCCCATCTTGGTTATAAAATATCATTTCATGAGCACATTTTAGTGTAGTCTCGACGTGCTAGGTTAGGCATGGATTAATTTGAAACTGTTGGTATAAATCTTACTGGAAATATGCACGTCATGTTAAAGTATTGGGATTTAGGTTTTCAAAATAATGGTAGACTCGTGCTTTCTCTGCTTGCAAAGCAGGACTATGTTTGTAGTGTGGTTTACCCTCAATGGCAAGTCAACAAAAATGAAGTATTTGAAGCAAGTGAAAATGGAGTCGATATGATTATGAACTATCATTTTCTCCAAGTATTTCTTTTGGTAGGATGAGCGAAAACTATTCTTTGTGCTAGCTAGGCTTCCTTGCTAAGGCAAAAGTAGGATGTCTTAAAGTGTCATCATTTTGGACAATACATGGCACATGGCATTGCTGATTCAAAGAAAAGTATTTGCCGACCTAGGAAAGAGGACCCAACAATTGTATCTGTGTCATAAATCAACTAAACTGATGCTTAACAGTTGAATGCCTTTCATGCACTTTGTACATCCCTACTCTGTGGTGCTGCATGAGTAGTGCTGCAGGATGGCGTTTGAAGAGAAAATTGACTCTTGGATTTTGGTCTAATTGTCAGATGTAAAGCAAATTGATCAATTATGCATGTCCAATATGTTACATATGCATGATTTGCACACATTAGTGTGACAGCTTAATAAAATTAGGCACAACATGGTTCATTTTTAGCATTTGAATAGGAAAGATTGCCTGGATCCATCATGTTGTTTTCGTACCAAGCCACAAGGTTACTGTAGATGCTTCTTTAGGCAAGGGGAGGGCTGCTTGGCCTGAGGTGCCCTTGAAACATTCATGGAGGCACCAAATCATTGCTTTTCTAGTTTTCTTTTTGTACCTTGGACTTTCATCTCCATGGGTTTCCTTGGTCTCACCCAGACATGCGGTCCTAGCTTAGCTACTTGAATCCGAATGCATGGGGCATGGGCATGTAGAATGGTCATCTACCATCTAGCTCCCTTTCATGGTGGTTCACCATAGTCCACAACACACCCCCTTTATATCTGTGTCATCTTAAGTTTGAACCAATAACATTACATTATTATGTTGAATGGACCAACATCACATTGTAGGATTTGCCATGCAGAGAGTTGCGTCCTCCCGAGATCAGTTGCAATGATTTAGTTTTACCTTGTGTTTGCATGCTACCTTTGTTGCGTGGGCACTCTTATTTTACCTTGGGTTTGCGATGTTAAGCACTCTTATTTTACCTTGGGTTTGCGATGTTAAGCACTCTTATTTTGACATGGTATTGGTATGTGGATGTGAATGGGATCAGTGATGTTAGTTCCCATATGCACAAAGTGTATTACCATTTTACCCTTTAAGCTCAGGTTCAGCGCCATTTTTTTATGTGTTCCATATTTTACGTCAAGGCAACTATTAATACCCACCATAGTGGTTGTTTTTTAATAACCAAAACATTTTGTTTATACAATACACAATAATCTGTGCGGTAAAGTCTATGCCTTCAGCAATCGGAATGATTGTGTTAGTTGAAAATTGACACGTAAATGCTTTTTTTGGCAATGCAGATGCTTGTTGGCTGTACCATTTTTTATAAGCACCTCTTATAAAGTTCTAATGCAAGGAGCAAGGTCCTACAAAGCCCAATCTTGACTCATTCACCAAAGAACATAGCAATCGCAATTACAATACTGATAATATATTGTGATCTCACATGGCTTTGTGACCCACATGGATACCTAAATTAACCGACTTGAATAAATGAGAGGAGCCGCTAGCCAATAATAACCACTCTAAATTCTTTAGATGTTTAGAATTGTACCATGATTTCTCCTCGTGTCCTGCACATCGTGTTGGCATGATCTTAATCAATCCCCGCACCATTATATCAGGGCAAACACTCTAATTCCTACTTCACAGCTTGGCTGTTCTACTTGCACGTCAAAGCTCCCCCAATTATCTAGGCTTGATAACCCATTCACATCGATAGGTTAGATTTGTCTGCCTAAAGTTTGGGCCTATTTGTTTGGGACTGCCCAGCTTAGGGCAACTCCAACGCCGTGCACCAAAATGCCCCTAAATGTCCAGAACGCGTGGCCCGGACACTGCCATCCAACGACGTGCACTAAAGATCTGTGGACTGGTCCGGGTGTCCGAATTCCTCTAAACTGGCACCAAACCTGGGGAACGTTTGATGGAGTCCGGATGTCTGCCTGGCTCACTTGTTAGTTGGACTGCATTTCCTCACACCCCATGTGCATTTTTCCTCTAGGTCCACGTGGCCACCCTGCTGTCTGAATTTGATGCTTATTTGATGTCTACGTTCGATGATCGGCTCTGCTACCGCTGTCCGACATGTCTGGACTTGTCCGCAGACATTTGGTGTGTCTGTTTTGATGCATGTTGTTGGAGTTGTCCGTAGGTGTGGCCTCGTGTGGGTAACAACTACCCACAAGTTTATTTCCATTCTATGGTATTGCTTAATACTGAGCTGAGTTTCATTTGGGCCCGTTTGCTCCTTGGTCTCTTATCTTGAGCTTTGCTTAGCCCTAGACTCATGCTTAGGTCCTCTTGGCCTTATCAGCTATCATTGCATGTTTTGGTATTTTGGTTACGAAATCCTTTGAGAACTTGGCATGCTGAAGTAGTTGGTGTGCGCTTGGGTGGTGGTGGGGGTGGGGGTGGGGGGTAGTTTCTGGAATTTCACATCACCATGTTCATGTTTCCTGTCGTGAATGGTACAATGCTTTCACATGCTATTGTTATTTATGGAATGAATGCATAAAAAGATTATCAACAATCCCTGTAGAAAGCAACAGGAAATGGAGAGCTATCAAATTATACATGTTTCAAAACACCTGAGACCTGATTATTTTAACCAGAAAATTGTTCTCCAGTACTTCACTATTCACGAGGCATTATTTCAAATACTATTTCTATTAATCTGCCCATTTTCCTACTTAGCCACTTAAATTGCAGTACAAATGGAATGTCCTTTTGGCCACTTTACATCTAATAATATGATTTGTATGTGATCTGGTCAAAATGCCATAAAATTTGTAACCCGGGGAGGGGGGTACAGTTATGTTGTAACATATCATGTGTTTATGCTCTTTGTTACCATTGTGAATACAACTGGATGGACTAGTTGGCGATATAGAAACAGTGTAGGAGAATGGAGATGTCAAACAGGAATAGCAGGGAATGGATTATCTAGAACAGTTCCCATTGCAAATGTTCTATTTGCCTCGAGTTCCAGTACTGTCGTGTTTATACACATTGGCACAATGTTCCCCCAAAAATATATCCTGCAAATAACTTTTCGCTGGGAAGCTATGGTGTATAAACTGCAGCATTCATTCTTTATGGAACTAATTGTCATGCAGTTGTCCTTGTTTGTTCTCAAATACTTCCTTGAATTGCCATGTTGATAATGAGCTTCCTGTTACTGTTTTTCCAAGCAAAAATATGAAAATGCCAACTCTTTTAAATTGCTAATATTGCACCTGCTGTGATAGATGACCTAATACTGAAGGTGGATAGTTGCACAAATCCTGAGAAACCATATTCTGAATGTGGCGTACACTTTTTCTTGTTGCACATGGTACTTCGTTTTATAAATATTAGTATAAGTGAATCTGTGTTGTTTTCTCGCGGTAATTTAAAGATGACCATTTCTATCACTATTGTTATTACTGTAAAATCAGAGGTTTATTTCCAAAACTGGGGCGTATAACTTAATGATTTGTTACAAAGTCAAGATTCTGTGTAATTTCCTACATACACATCTGGCTGGTAACTGCAAGTTATGTAGGATTCAGCGTGTTCTCTCTCGAAGATGTCATGTACTCCCTCCGTTCGGAATTACTTGTTGTAGAAATGGATGTATCTAGACATTTTTTAGTTCTAGATACATCCATTTCTGCGACAATTAATTCGGAACGGAGGGAGTACTTGCTAATAAAATGCTGTTGTGCTCGTTAGTACCAAATTATACTTGATTCCCCACATTTCATGCTTATCGCCAACCTCAGTTGCGATATTCTATTCTGTCATCCCCTAGGTGGCAATGGGTATTTGAAAGCCTGTACTGATAAAACATGTTTGTTGTAGGAGTACTTTTCTAGTATTTCTACAGTTTTTGTTCAAGTAGAACTGCTTCTAAAGCCTTTTTTTTGCAGATGGCGTTGGGTGGAGTATATAGCTGGATACGCTCATAGGTACAATGTCTATTCTGTAGGCTGATCAACCATCCGGTACCTGGTTGCTGACCACAAGGCCCTAACAGGGTGTCTACGGTGTCGGTTCACGCCAAATCAAGTGGGAACTAGTTAATGCTTTTGCAAGACACCCAGGTTGGGAGACACTTATTTTGCTAAATGTTCTAGATATATATGCTAAGGAATCCCGGTCCACGACAATGACACCCTTTGTATCGATGTCTGTGTAAAATTGTAAATCATTTGCTAACTACTGCTAAGATTGTAGATGTGTTTGGGGGTGCAAGGATGTGACGTATTGGTATACCTGTTTGATTCCCAGCCACCTGGACTCGCGATATTATGCATGATGCTTTATTCTGCCGTAGATTTGCCTGACTGAAAGTGTTCTCGTATTGGAATTGCCCTGTCAGTTCAGCTTGTGCTGCTTAAGTTTCTAGGCACAAAATGCCTTTCCTCTTTGCAGTCTTTTGTCATTGGCAATAATACTATTGCTGCCATAGGACTGAAGCGTTGTAGGATTATTCCCTTTGCTTTCCTGGCCTATGGATCGGTGGATTATTTGTAGGCTGCTACTTATCCAGAGTTGAATTGTGACTGAGTACGTACATGCACTTGGTGCTGCTCTCCCTGGGGATTCATTTCAAAACTCAACCTTTGTCGTCGGTTCCCTATCAGTGAAGCAACTAGAGAGTAACCATCACACAAATCAAGTTTGTTTTGGGACATGTTTTATAACTTGAAAGTTGTAGTTGGTAATGTATGCTCTACCTTTCTTTAAGGCCAGTTCTTTTGAGCTATCCTCTAAAAATAAACCCAACCCAAATGATAAGTCTTCTGCGTGTGGCATGAAGCACTCCGGCCCAGACGTTATTTATAACTAAAGTTGCCATCCAAAAAGACCCCCCCCCCCTTCCCCTAAAAAGGCCAAAACTTGCCATCTGAAAAGGAAGTTGCCATGCTTGACAATTATAGTTGCCATTCTCTCGTCACTAAATTTGCCATAAAAAGTTCAAAGTTGTCGTGTGTTCATGCCACACATGCGGCAGATATCTAGGTCGTAAAAAGAAGCTTCACTTCAATAGTTAATTTGTGGAACAAATTCTCGGTGTTAGGAACCAGACATTGGGTTGTATGCAACAACCCTTTGTGAGTTCGGCAGGGACTGAACACGCTACGTAACCAAGGGCATCGTTCGCCGAAGAGGAGGTCACTGGAGGTAAAGCACACCGGAGGTACTCTTGCCTAAGGATGATATTGTTGTGTTCACTACAAACTGGTTACAATGTGTGTGGTATGTTGTGAATGAGTCCATCTTCTTCTACTTATACTGCTTCGGTCCTTCCCTTATCGCCGCGGGGGTTGCCACATGTTCAGCATAAACAAAGGGAAAGTGAGGGCCGTATGTACCGGGACGACACAATGGGGCGTGGCATGCTCACCTGTACCGAGTTGGTAGCTATAGGACGCCCCTATAGCAGCACGCCGAATGGGTGAATCTTTAGCTGCCACTGTCGATGATCTTGGGGGATGGCGCGCCTCGCCGATGCCCAAAATCAAAAAGGCGGGCCTGCTGCGTCCCATCCCTGCGGCTAACGACGGTCATAGGAGCCGGGACGGTGTGCATTTAGTGTCTCTGACAGGCAGATTCTCCGCTTCCTTCGCGGAGACGGAATAATGTTGCAGAGTGCGGCGCTTCCCGGATCCGGGAAGCGCTTGCCGGGGCTTGGCGTCCCGCGAAGAACTTAGCGAGGAGAACTAGTGGAGTCTGTTCTCCAAATCACGAGTTGCCAAACTCCCGAACACAAACGAAATCGTATTGAAATTACATAAAAAAGAAAAGGGAGTAGTAGCTCTTGGTTTAAAGAAAAGGAAGGCATGCGCGCATCGTTTGCCGGGTGCAATCGTCAAGGCCCAGGTCCGTTGTCTGCCCGACTCAGAGTACCCTGGTTCCATTGGGCCGACACAAATCATGACGGGGGGAAACTTCTCATGGTACACAACCCACGAGACCCTCTCGGAAAAAGAAACCACGGGGTCAATTCCATGGGACCTCCTATTTGCCGCATTCTGCGGCAGACAGGCAGGGCTTCGCACAGGGTAGTATCTGCCTGGGCCGGCCCACACAGGAGCAACAAGCGGTGAAAAAAGCACCGCAAAAATGAGGCATATTAGCTCGGATTCGAACTCACGATCCACCTCAAATTGAGGTACGTACCTAACAACCCGAGTTGGGCAGCGCTAGTGATTGGTAAGTAGCACGAAATAGTTTAGAACAAACTACATCGGCAGATCCAAATATTTTCTTTTTTTCCAAACATTTCATGAAAAATCTGAATACTTTTTAAAAAAGATTCCAAACAATTTTTAAAAGAACATAAACAAGGTTTGAAAAATTTGCCCAAAATTTGGATTTATAACCAAATTTCAAACCGGAAGAATGTATGACTTCGTGCACAAATTTTAAAAAAGGCAACACCCTTTCAATTCCAATTTTTTTTCACTAACACGAAGAAGTTTTGTAAAAAACGTGACCAATATTCGAATTTGCAAACAAATTTAAAATCATGATTTATTCTGAATTTCTCAACAAATTTTGGAAAAGGATTGTTTTTTTAAAACAGGGACATGTTGGACAAAAGGGAACATTTTTCGCATCCGTGAAAAAGAACTTAAAACTCTGAAAAAAGGGAACATTATTTGAAATTTGTGAACATTTTTTGAATTTGTGAACTAAATTTGAAAACAGGACATGTTGGACGAAAGGCAACATTTTTCGCATATGTGATTTTTTTAAAACTCTGAACAAAATATGAAAAAAGGGAAAATTATTTCAAATTTGTGAACATTTTTTGAATTTGTGAACTAAATTTGAAAACAGGAACATTTTTTGAACTTATGTATATTTATTGAAAAGGAGAGCATTTTTTGCCAGTATGTGAACATTTTCTAAAAATCCCGAACAATTTTTTAATTTGTGAACAAAATTTTAAAATAGGATTTTTTTAAACTTGTGAACCTGTTTTGAAAGGCAGACAGTTTTAAATATCACAAAGATTTTTTTGAATTGTGACCAAAAATTTAAAAATAGGTACATTTTCTGATATTTTTGAACATTTTTTGCAATTTTGATTTTTTTAAATTCTGAAAAGTAAAAATACATAAAAAGGAGAATAAAAAGGAATTAAAAATGAAAAAGAAAGGGAAAAAATAACAACAAAAGAATAAGATAACTAAAAAAAGGAAAAGAAAAAACGAAAAATAAAAAATAATGAAAAGCCAAACAAAACCATGAAAAAACAGCTTTTTTTGAATAAAAGAGAGGGCTTTGCACCCCCTCTGATTTTCATTAAGGAAAACCAGCAAATTCTTCGAACTACAAGGCAACTCCACACCGAAGAAGAGAACCAAAAGGCAGGTGAGAGGAGTATGCAACAACAGGCTGAAGCACCCCCCCCCCCACCCCCAACAAAAGGCAGCTAAAAGTAAAAAAGAAAAAGAAAAACAGACCTGGACCGGTTAGGAGAAGGTTCCCAAAACCGGGATCAATGAAACGCGCAAACAGGCCGGCCCTTTTAATCGCCAGCCTTGCCATGTATGTGCGTTTGTAGGACAACTTGACGCCGAGAGCCAACTAAAAAAAACGTGGCAATGCTGGCAAAGCAGGCATGGCGTCTGCTGCAATTCCCTGACTCCCTAAGTGCTCGCCTGCTGAAAAGCATTTACTACCCAAACACTTCGGTTCTGGATGCTAATTTGGGGAACCATCCAAACCAAATATGGAGGAGCTTGATCGAGGGGCGGGATACCCTTAAGCTGGGTTTGATCAAAAGAATAGGCAATGGGGGAACGACAAGAATCTAGGAAGAGAATTGGCTACCACGCGAGGAAATGATGTGACCGTATGGGTGCATCTCACAGAACCCACCGGAACTTGTCTCAGAGCTCATAGATGCCACATCAGCCCAATGGGACAGACAGAGGGTGTCGGAAGTTTTATGCCAATGGACGCTTGGGTAATCATGGCAATCCCGCCGTGTACCATGAATGTTCCGGATTTCTGGAGCTGGCATTACGAAAAGAATGGAAATTTCTCTGTTAAATCAGCCTAGCGCATGTTGGTGGCGACAAGAGCTAGAAGAGAGGCATGGTTGGAAAGCACGGCGGGACCTTCCAGCACATCCAGAGAGGAGGGAACCTGGAAGAAGCTTTGGCAAACCCAAGTGCCGGGCAAGGTGAGGATGTTTCTCTGGCGATTGTCCAAACACTCGATTCCTACAAACGATGTTAGGGCGCACAGACATATGAGCGACTCAAGTGCTTGCGGCATATGTGGTTCACCCGATTCTTGGAGACACTCTCTACTAGAGTGCTCAATGTCCAGATGCATCTGGTCACTGATGGATGTGGAGCTCACGGAAAACCTTGCAACTACAACCGAGCGTAATGCTAAACAATGGTTGTTCACTTTGATGGAGTCAATGTCACACGAGCTCTTTGTGAAGCTCTCGGTTACGCCATAGGCGATCTGGGCAGCGAGACAGAAGGCGATTCATGAAGGGATCTTTCAAAGTCCTCATTCTACACACAGTTTCATCACCGGATTCACTGACGAACTTGATATGCTGAAGGTCAAACCATCACAGGGGCCTGGTGCTGGTGTAGCGACCAGGAGCGGAAGGCCGATAGCTCCTCCTCAAGGCCATGCAAAGATTTATGTGGATGCTGGTGTCCGCAAGGGTAGAAGGGGGACAACAGCAGCAGTCTGCAGAGATGAAACCGACGCGTATCTTGGCAGCTCGTCCCTGGTGATTGCAGGTCTAGATGATCCTGAAGCTCTGGAAACGATCGCTTGCCGAGAGGGATTGGCGCTGGCGGCCGATCTCCAACTACAGAATTTTGTGATTTCATCCGACTCCAAGCAAGTTACCAGTGACATCAATAAGGGAAGTAGGGGCAGCACTGGATCTGTCATTAGCGAAATAAACATCCTAGCAAAATCTTTCCAATTTAATTTCATTTTTGAGTCTCGTGCATCCAATATGAAGGCACATAGTCTAGCCAAGTCATCGTTTTCTCTGGGTCCGGGGCGCCACGTTTGGTTTGGCTAACCTCTTGACCCAAGATGTATCCCACAGTTTGTGGTTTTTGATGAATAAAACTTTCTTTTCCCCTCAACAAATAAAATTGACGCAGAGAGCGTCGTATAGGGTTCCTTGGGGTAAAAGTAAATAAAAAAGAAAAACGAAATTGGAGAAAGTCAAGTGCGGCCCTAAAAAAAAGTCAAGTGCGCGTCCGACTAGGACCCGGCCGGTGGATCCCGTGGCGTGTATATATACGTAGTACATGCAGTCCCGCTCCGCCAAGAAAGGTAAAGGTACAGTCCCCTCAACAAAAAAAGAAGGGTAGAGAACATCCACAGCTGAACCCAATCAGCCGCCGCCGCTGTGATGGGTACGTCAGCGTCGTCGTTTCTGGACCGACGCGACGCTTGCCGCCGCGGCTACGAACCGATCCCTCGGCACGACGAGGGCGAGAAAGAGATGCCGATCGCTTACGAGGAGCAGAAGAACATACTAGAACAGATGTCGATCCCTCGGCGCGACGAGGAAGGGAAGACGATCGACATCAGCAGCAGCAGCAGGAGGAGGACGTAATACTCTTCGAGGAGGAGAGGCAAGGGCCGGCGGCTCTGGAGGCGCGCGCGCGCATGCTTAGGGGGGCTAAATTTCGTGTTTTGACCCTTTTCTGAAACCTATTCGAGATCTAACCCTAGTTTAATTTTTTTTCAAGATCTGACCCTTTTGCTACCGCCAGGGGTGTAGGCGGTAGGGTTACCTGACCTCTGTAGAGCCTCTGGCGGTAGGATGCGACGGAGGGATGGCGGCCGTTTGGTGGCGTGGATAAGTACCCTACCGCCAGTACCTTGACGGTAGGTTGTCTAAACTCACCGCCAAAGACCTGGCGGTAGGGTGCGGCTTCAGTTTCGCCTCCCAAACTTTCTGTGACGAAATACCAAAGTGCCCTGGCGGTAGGTTCACCCTATCGCCAGGGGGTTTGGCGGTAGTCTATGCGACCGTACCGCCAGAGGCCGTGGCGGTAGAGTCCTGTGTTTTATTTTCCCAAGTTCAGTTGCTTGCTTCTTTTTAAATTCAATATGACATCAATATCACAGATAGATAAGCACAACAACAAAAAGTGTTTGCATATGAAATTATGATAACCTCACACTTATATATAGTAAAAATGATGTATCCATTAAGTTCAACATATCAAAATAGGTTCAACTACTAACATAGGTAGCAATAACAAGACACCGAGTAGTTCAACATAAGACAACAACTTTAACTTAGCAAGTTCAACATCACTAGTTCCTCCTCCCCTCTTGGCGGCACGCTCCTCATTTGTCTTTGAGCGGCCCTCGTCCGGCTTCTTGACGACGATGAGGAACCGGTTTCTGAAAGCGGTGGTGGGCTCGAGAACATCCTGGTGCGGATGAGATACCCTCTTCGCTTTGGGTTGGCTGAGTCGGTTGAGGTCCATCATCGTCGTACTCCTCCTCATCACCTTCTCCGCTGCCACCTCCTTCCTCTTCTCCCTCTTCTTCCTCTTCCTCCTCGTCCACTTGCTCTTCTTCCTCGGTCTCGTTAACAAGGCGAGACGACGAGGCGACATGGCTCGAGGAACCTCCTCCGGTGTGGCTTGATGAAGCTAGGGCACGTGTCGACCCACTAGGAGGAGGAACATGCACGTCAACCGAGGCAGCGCACCCAAGCATGCCCGCTAGCTTGCAACAGCAGTTAATGATCTTCTGCAATAACAAATATAGTAGAGTATGACTTGGATCAGGTTTAGGGTTGCAAATAAGTAAGAACATGTGGCATGGATCAAATTTTCGCTCGCTCCAATAGAATGCTATGAGGCTTAAAGTTACCTTCGCCGCTTCCCTCAGCTTGTTTTCACCCTCCACGGTTCCGGGGTCAGAACTTAGCGCATTCGAGCCGTCGAAAATGTTTCTGTTTAGCTCTGCGGCCTAGGAATCCAAGGATCATTAAAAAGTTAGCGAGAATGACCTCTTCCTCATCATTAGCTTGAATGCATTTCAACAAAACTTACCACTCTGTTCATAAGGGGCGCATACTCCCTGAAATCACCTTGCATATCTCTGAGGTTTCTCTTATATGCTTCATCCTCAGAGTCCTCCTCCTGAAGTGATGCCATGTCCGCTTCCGTCCCATCGTGGCCTCGACGCAGGCGAAAACTTGATTCCATCGTCATACCAATTCATGTGCCTCTCATACACATTCCAGCAAATGCCCCGACCTCTCCTCATCTTTATGAACGTCCTCTAGTCCCACATTGTCACAAAAGACTTGTGCTCGTCAGCCCAGTCCAATATCGACTGAGAATACTGCGTGCTCTTCCTGCATAGGGACATAACAAGCAAAAAAACACAAAAGACCATAAGAACATCGAACTTAAAGAAATCACGGTAAAGAGATGGCAGCACATACTTGTGAAGGTCGTAACCGCCGGTGTCGTCGGGCCTTGCCGGTGGTGTGTGTTGCAATACGCCAAATTGTGTCGCCACGCGTTGTGGTAGGTGCCATTCGACGGCGTACACGCATATCAGCGGGACAATGCACCGGAAGAGAAGGCGGTCCCTTCGCACATCTCGTTCAGCTCGAACCCCAATCCCTATCATGGTACGCACCACGGTTAACCTATACAAAGATTGTTTAGCAACCGTGAAAGTATAAACATTTAAAACTATCTCGCTCATTGGTATACTGAAAAGATGTCAGGTTGTCCAGCTCGTTGGTGAAGGCCTTGTACATCGCACTTCCCTTTCCCGAGAAGACCTTAACCTTGTCCCAAGAATAGGCGACAGTAGGGTATCGAGAACGGTCGCCATCCTCGTCATACTCCGTCCACTCTGTCCGTGGCAGTTTCTCAGGGCGACCAACCGGCAGCCGCTCCCAACTCCAAATCGAGAGGGCCCAGACACACCCACACATCCCAGATGTTTTCTCGGTCCTCTGCGTTGCTTCATCCAGCTGCAAACAACAAGTGATGATCAGATGACACAATTTAAAGCAATTTAAAGAGCCACACACATAGGTGAGATGTATGACGTCTTACCGAGCGGTAGAGGTACTGTGAGGCCGCCAGACCCCACTGTACCCTGCATCCCAGTCGGCCAGGAAGTCCAGGTACATCCATAGGGCGTTGTCCCCCGAGCAGTCAGGAAAGACCACCTCTGTGAGAAGAAACCATAGGTAGGCCCTTGCATACTGGTCCACGGTCCTCGGATCCGCATCTTGCGGGCATTCAGCCCGGTGGTCTAGGAGCCATGCCAGTGCTACACCAGATGTTCGGTTACTCTTGATGGGAGGGCAGTCACCGATGAGGGGCGGTAACAGTGTCCGGCCAGTTCTTCCTATCCACGCGCCCAATGAGAGCATGGCCCTTGATCGGTAGGGCCGTGATCATGGCGAAGTCCTCGAGCGTCACCATCATCTCACCACATGGGAGATGGAAAGAGTGCGTCTCGGGCCGCCAACGGTCCACCAACGCTGTGAGAGCCGTGTGGATAAGCGTCGGCGGCATACGCTTGAACTGGAGCACGAAACCCAAGAGCCCGACTCTCCTGTAATATGGCTCGTAGCGGTTGTCGTAGTTCATCTCTTTGACCTTGGTTTGACCCCTCATACGTAAGGGCGGAAGCATCTGTCAATGTGCACACGAAAATAGTTAGAAAAACTTACGAAAAGGCAAATTTGTGATGCAACACGTTGATCGGTGCTATTTACCACTCCGTTCTCGATGTAACGGGCGCGATGACCGTTATCGAATGCCGGGTCAAGCATAGTGTAATTAGTGCCGACCGCCCGGACCAATGGGGGCCTCTGAAACACGAACACTTTGTTATGAACATATAATCATATCATGTTAAACCGTTCAACTAAACATCAATCATATCATATTCAACAAATGTAAAAATATTATGAATATGAACTGTGGTTCATCTTCAAACTAGTTATTCTATCCTATTATGAATATGAACATTAACCAATCAATTTCAACAATTGTAAAAACATATATAAAATTTACCAACATATTCATCTTCAAACCACATCACCTCATCACCTTATCTTATGCCAAATAGGTTCTATCCTCAAACTAGTTAACAAATTCAACATATTCAACCACATCACCACATCAACTCATCAATCATATTCAAACATATTTAACCACATCAAACATCAATAAATAATTCAAAAAAATTAACATGAACTAGGGTTCATCAACTATATAAAATAGGCTCTATCATAGTCAACTTCAACCACATCACCACATAAATCATATTCAACTACATCAAACATCATATTACTCCTAATTAAACAAACCTAAAAACAACAAAAATCAAAATCTACTAGATGAAATAGGGTTCATCTTGTGCCTAATAATGCGTCGAATCGACAGCTTCTTAACTAAAACGAATTGGAGGGATTGAGAGAGCTTACTTTTCTCGTTTCGGAGCCATCTCGATCCGAAAAAACCGTTCACAAACGAAGAAGATCGGATGGGGGAGTGGAGGGGATGAGAGAGGCCTTCCCCTCTCTTTTCTTGCGGGCGGCGGCAGGGGAGAAGAAGATGGGGGATGGGTTCGTGGATGGGCCCCACGAGCCGCCCCCCGCGGGGTTATAACGGTTCGGCACTTATCACCATGGACATTGGCGATAGGATCGCACATCCTACTGCCGAGTCTCCTGGCGGTAGGGTTGACGGCACGAAACGGCAGCCGTTTGGTCAGGCTGACGTGGATAAGTACCCTACCGCCAGGGCGCCTGGCGGTAGGCTGTGTAACCCAACCGCCAGAGACCCTGGCGGTAAGAAAAAGGGTCAAATCCCGAAATTTTTTCAAACCGGGGTCAGATCCTGAATTTGTATGCCAAAAGAATCAAAACACGAAATTTAGCCGCTGAGGGGCAGGGCCTTCCGGCAAGGGACCGTCTTCGAGACCTGGCAGGACCTCAAGGACTCGGCCCTCTGCTACCTCATCGCCTTAAACTGTACGGCCAAATTAAAGCTCGCCCTCTTTTATTTGCTACTACTACTCAGTCTAGGCAATTCAGCAGGCTGATCTGATGCATATTGTATTGTACTGTATGTGCCAGGGAGAGAAGCTGCACTGGCGTTCGCGGAGCAGGCTCTGTACGACATTCAGCTAGGCGATGAACCGCGCGCGGCCACCGCGTTGCTGTGATCTGCTAAATGCTTCATCGAGATCGAACACAAACGTACGTATATCTATATGTAGGCCGTGATTGAGATCGAATCATCGAAGACAAACGTGTGTCTATCCATGATTCTGATTATTATCCATCCATATGTTGTCTTGGTGCGTGCAGCCAAGTACGAGGTAGAATACGTGAAGCAAGCGCTCGAGGAAGCGACGACGCTGTTCGCCAGGACCGGCGACCTGCAGCTGGCCGCCACCAGCTGCCTGGAGTTAGCCGAGTTCTACATGGACCAGCAGGACCTGCAGGGCGCGCTTCGCACATTCCAGCGTGCCGCGGGCTACTGCGGCTACAAGCACCGGAACTGCGGGCACAAGGCCGACGTGGTCAGGTCTCTGCTGCGCGACGAGGAAGCGCTCCGCCGCCAGGGGGTGCTGCCCCTCAAGGACTACAAGAGGAGGTCCGCCGGGTACATCCGGTCGTCGGGCCCAGACTGGCGCTCTAAAGTGTGCGACCTGTTCCTTTCAACAACTCGACCAGTGCATATCGCAGAGTCTCTGTGACGATTGATTGATCGAAGATAGGTAGCTTATGTTATCACAGGATCTGAATCGCACACGCGATGAACACACACAGAGAGAGGAAGAGGAAGACACAGAGTGGTTTTTGCGTTGCGCACTATCTGCAACTTTTCTCGTTCTACTCTCTTATTCAGAATTACAAATCAAAGGGTGAAACCCCACGATCCGTGAG
The DNA here is from genome assembly GCA_021605145.1 of Aegilops bicornis. Taxonomy (NCBI): domain Eukaryota; kingdom Viridiplantae; phylum Streptophyta; class Magnoliopsida; order Poales; family Poaceae; genus Aegilops; species Aegilops bicornis. Next base: position 190,885,986 of record CM038675.1, read on the forward strand.
TCTCGCGCCATCCCACGAGCGGCATCGTGTGTCCACAGGAATCGGTCCTGAATCATTAGGCGATGACCAGGACAACTAATTCTATCTGAAACTGTCTACTGAAAAAACTGAACTAACCTGCAGCTGTCAACGACAACAGCGTGACGAGCTACAGTGCAGAATACAGAGATAAAAACTAGAACAGAGAATGCACAAGGATTATTCAACAGCTTAGTGGTGCAATTGTGCAAAGCAAGCTTGTAGTAGTGCAATGCATGCTTGGAGTTTGCATGCTCTTTTCTTATTGCGATTGCGCTTGCAGTGTATGTTCGTGTAAAAACGCCGGTGTAAATATATTACTCCCACCGTCCCTAAATAAGTATTTAACTTTATACTAAAGCTAGTATAAAGTTGAGTCACTTATTTTGAAATGAAGGAAGTATTTTTCATCATATGTAAGTATTACCTCCATTCCAAATTAGCTGTCTAAATACCCAAACCCCTATATCCGGGGAAGATTTCGCCTTCATGTCTCACCACTTGTTTGACCGCGACTTACGAGCCTAGCGGATGTCGACACATGTATTAAATTGGGAGGCCAGGGGGTAGAAATCAGCTGTGACTACAAGCTTTCCGTGAAAATTTTGTTAACATGTTTTGTATTCCCGTGTGTGCGTTTTGTGCGCTAGCTATTTTCTGGGTTTGTGTGGGCCATCTCTGCCACGTTGACCTGACTGCATGATCTCTCTTGCGTGGATGACTACATGTATGGGCCGACATCAGGTGGGCTTCGCTGTCGCTGCGCCGTGATTGCTCCCTCGCTTGTGCATCTCGCCAGGGTCCGTTGCGATCGATGCTTTGAACAGTGCCGCTTTGTTCGTTCGTCTAGAAACGATGCGGCTGGCTCTATCGTGTTCCTTTTCGTTTTCTCCTCTTGTCTTTTCATGAGTTATAAATAGACTTTACCTCTTGTGATCTCCCAGTGTTATGTGGGCTTTGTTTCTTCTCTTCCATCTACATTGAATGAATTACATGGTTCGTTCTTCTTCTAGCTGTAATGGCCCGCGGCGTCCAGGTCCGGCCTCCTCGGGTGCGTGGGGCTGTGGTTGGTCTCCGTGCTTCTGCCGGAGCAGTCCCTGCCATCCAGGTCGGCCTCCTACTATACGTGGTGTTGTTGTTGGGCGTCGTGGTGGCTGCGATGTTGTGTGGGGTCGTTCTACATTCATGGCGGATGTCGTCACCGCCGTCGTTGCTGGGATCGATGCCCTCGGCCATCGAGGAGGACTGTTGCGACTACTGCAGCTTTTCTCATGGCGGTCTCTGGGATGGCGATCCTGTCCTTGCACCGGCGGAGGCCGTAGCCCGAGAGGGATGACCAGAGAGACCCGGCCTTGGAGCGAACTGCCACGAGCTCCTTTGAGTTTGCCCAATATTGTATGAGCGCAATGCCGGGAATCTGAGGTGCGTGCTTCCTCTTCCTCCACTCCTCTTCCTCCTCAGATCGAGCGGTCCGCGGGAAGCATCTCACTGTCTGGTGCGTGTGCGACGTAGTCCTTTTTCTCTCTTTGCCATGTAGAATAATGGTGGTAGCAGTAGCTGCCTGGTCTATTGCTACCTGCAAACTTTTGTGCTAGCTGCTCATTTAGCCCTTAGCTTGATGCTTTCCAGTTCAGAGTTTGTACATTGGATGATCATTGTAGTAGTTAACAACTAAGGAGAGTCTTTAACGGCCATACTTTAATTCAGCTCGATGCTACTACTTCTAATTATTTTAACATAATCCAAAGTTGGGCAGAACATGCATACTCGGGTACACAACATGTACATCTTTAAAATTAATTAATTTGATTGGATACACCAACATGTATAGTCCTTAAACTATTAATTTCTTTCTTAAGGTATTCTTTTTCGGACATCCTTTCTGAAGGTATTACTAACTCCTCTATTCACATACCTAAAGGATTTCCTTTTTTGTTGTTGAGATTTTCTGGGATTAAGTTCTATGGGCTTGCTATTTGTAATTCTTGGGTAACTGAGTGGTACACTCCTTGGGTGGACATGGCGATTCATCCTGGGATTTTTTTTATCAAACTGAGTGGTAAGATAAGGAGTCTTTAATGCTCCTTGGGTACACATGGAAGGTTTAATGTAGAATTATCGAGCTAATGTTGTCCTAGGGAAATATGATTATTCAGATTTTGCTTTCATGGTATAGGTATTTATGCAGTCACTTAATCATGCAACTTTTACCAAAATCATATACCAAAGTGTTGCCACTTGACCATGCTTCTTATTCCAGTATGATTTGACGGAGGCGAGCATTTTAAAATTTCTTGGTTAGATTTGATATAAAATATGGTCTGAATGCCGGACTGCAGTACAATATGCTGCTGATTAGGCAATCCTGAGTATATGCTAAGTAGCATGACCTTGAAGTCATCAGTGAAGTCTCTCTTTTTGTGATGTGTGATTGTTAGGATTTCAGCAAGGTGCCAAACTACTAATATGCGTTTGTATCTTTTGCAACTTTTGTTGATACACATTTATTTCTTTGTTTGTTACCAAGAAAATGTGTATATGGCAGACAAAATAACTGAGGTTCTAACTACACGCCAGTGGCATGGTACTGTTACTTAGGAATGGAGGGAGTACAATTTTTTTAAATATAGATTGAGTAAGTACAATTCAATTTCCAATTGCTTGATATATTTTCGTTGTTTGTTTTCAATAAAACTAATCATGTTTCACTTTTACACAACACACTCACATGGATTTGAGATGGGGGTTCATTTCTTCTCTGAAGAGCGGTACCTCTTAGTAATTGTTCAACTTTCGCTAATAAATAGTAAGTGTTCATATTTAATCTGTCAGAAACATCCAGCCGATTCATATGCAATGAAGCCAATCAACGCACGCATTGGTGGGTCCACCTCGTGAGAAAAACACGGAGAGGTGATCGAGGCGATTGTTGTCGAGAGCTAGGGTTAGGGTTTTTCCTGTGGAGGTGGTGATGTTTCCGTGGTGCGTAAAGGGGCGGCGGCGTCCCCGAACATGCGGATCGGCGTGGATCTGACTCTGCTGTGGACGAGCCATGGTGGACAGGTTGAGGAACGGGGCGGCGGCGCCGCAGAGCTCGGCGAGCGCTCCCAAGGCGGCAAGAACGCCACGAGCGGCAACGTGCACGACGACAGCCCCCACGGGGGCGACAACGCCATGATCAGCCATACGTACGGCGGCGACGGGTTTAGCGAAGAAGACGCCACTGGGCACACAAAGCAGAAACTCATCGCAGTCGCCCGTAGACGGCAAAGTCTCCGAGGAGGCGGCGGGGCTAACTGCGCGATTGGGGGGACTTGTGCTGATGGAGAAGGAGGCCGCAGGTTTTGTCTTCAAGGAGCCTGAACGGGAACAAGCTAGGCCGACGAGGTGGTCAGCGGTAGGGAAAGCGTTTACTCCAAGACTTATGAATCAGCGTGCTCTAGAGATGGCGATGCCATGGGCCTGGGGTCTCCACAAAGAAGCAAAGTTCAAGATCATTGGAAGGAACATGTTCATGGTGAATTTTGGGAGTGAAGGTGACTGGAAACACGCGTTAAACAATGGGCCCTGGCAGTTTGATTTCAATATTGTGGTGCTTAAGGATTATGATGGTGTTACTAGACCATCTGAGATGGCGTTTGATACTGTGGAGGTTTGGGCTAGGGTTGCTGATTTGCCATTAAATAATCGTTCGAAGGAGTTCGGTGAAGCGCTTGGGAATTGGTTGGGTGGAGTGGTACATGTGGATGTTGAGAAGGATGGCTTTGCAAAGGGCTCGAACCTGCGTTTCCGAGCAAAACTATTAGTGCATGAGCCGTTGGTCAGGGGGTTCTATCTTAAAAAATCTGAGGATGATTTAGAACAAACTTGGTTTGACTTCACTTACGAAAAGATCCCGCACTTTTGTTTTGACTGTGGAAGGCTGGTACACAATGAGGGAGGGTGCGTCCCCCCGGTGGAGTCTGACCAACAGTGGGGCGAATGGCTTCGGGCCTCGCCGGGAAGATCGGGCTCGAGGAAGGAAGGATCCTACAGAGGGCCAGCCAGCAGTGCCAGTAGCTATGGGAGTGTCAGATCAAGTGAGTGGGATATGAGCCAGAGGAAGGTGGGAACCGTACGTGATATCCCAACTAAGCGCAATCTTAACAGGGAGTTTAACAGACCCGCTGATTCTCGCACTAGCGGGAATGAGCATGGTGGTCAGGGTGAAGTGTCCAGCCCCAACAAACAGCGGCACGAGCCGGCGGTGGCGACGGGTAAGGACCTTTGGGATGAACTTGAGAAGAGCAGGGAGCAGAATATGTGCAATGATTTGAGGCACCGACAGATGAACAGGCAGGCTGAGCTAAGATCGCATTACAAAGAATATGCGTCCAGAGAGCATTATGGGGGGGGGGGGGCAGCTCTAGCCATACCAGAGAAAGGGAAAGGAAGAGGGGCTACTATGTTAGGAAGCCGAGGCCGGAGCATGATGAACACATGTCAGCAAGGAGCCCGAGACATGATGACAACGTGGACAGGAAGCGAAGGCCGAAGCAACATTGGGTGGTAAAGGGGGATACTGAGAGGCAAGTTGGTAATGATACCTTCATTCGCGACACAAGGCAAAAAACGTCTTCCGTGTTTGACCGTATCTCTAAGCAGCATGATACATCGACGGACCCTACAAGGCAGGGCCGCCGGTCCCAATGAACATCTTGGTCTGGAACTGTCGAGGACTGGGGCTGGACTCGACAATGGGCGAGCTCCGAGACCTGATCAGGTCCTACAACCCAGCGGTGGTATTCTTAAGTGAGACGAAGAAGAAGGCGAGGGCTATGGAGAAGTTGAAGTGGAGTTTGGGTTTTAGAAGCGGTGTGGCTGTTGACTGTCAAGGGTTGAGTGGGGGTTTAGCATTGTGGTGGAGGGAGCATCTTCAAGTCACTCTTAGACCTTGATGTCAATATTTTCTGGATGCGGAAGTAATTTGGGAAGACAAGACTTGTAGGATCACTGGATTCTACAGGGAGCCCGATGTTGAGCATAGGAAGAAAACGTGGGATGCCCTCCGATACTTGAGAAGACAAGATGAGTTACCATGGCTGTGTCTTAGTGATTTTAATGAGGAATCACTACAAACTGAGCAAGGAGGTGGTAACTGTTGGAAATATGCCCTAGAGGCAATAATAAATTAGTTATTATTATATTTCCTTGTTCATGATAATCGTTTATTACCCATGCTATAATTGTATTGATAGGAAACTCAGATACATGTGTGGGTACATAGACAACACCATGTCCCTAGTAAGCCTCTAGTTGACTAGCTCGTTAATCAATAGATGGTTATGGTTTCACGACCATGGACATTGGATGTCGTTGATAACGGGATCACATCATTAGGAGAATGATGTGATGGACAAGACCCAATCCTAAGCCTAGCACAAAGATCGTAGTTCGTATGCTAAAGCTTTTCTAATGTCAAGTATCATTTCCTTAGACCATGAGATTGTGCAACTCCGGATACCGTAGGAATGCTTTGGGTGTACCAAACGTCACAACGTAATCGGGTGACTATAAAGGTGCACTACGGTATCTCCGAAAGTGTCCGCATTGGGTTGGCACGAATCGAGACTGGATTTGTCACTCCGTGTAAGCGGAGAGGTATCTCTGGGCCCACTCGGTAGGACATCATCATAATGTGCACAATGTGACCAAGGGGTTGATCACGGGATGATGTGTTACGGAACGAGTAAAGAGACTTGCCGGAAACGAGATTGAACAAGGTATCGGGATACCGACGATCGAATCTCGGCCAAGTACAAGACCGTTAGACAAAGGGACGTGTATACGGGATCGACAGAGTCGATCACATCGTGGAACATCCGATGAGATCATTGTGGAACAGGTGGGAGCCCACCAGGCTATCCACATCCCGCTGTTGGTTATTGACCGAGAACGCCTCGGTCATGTCTGCATGTCTCCCGAACCCGTAGGGTCTACACACTTAAGGTTCGATGACGCTAGGGTTATAAAGGAAGTTTGTATGTGGTTACCAAATGTTGTTCGGAGTCCCGGATGAGATCCCGGACATCACGAGGAGTTCCGGAATGGTCCGGGGGTAAAGATTTATATATGGAAAGTTGTTGTTCGGGTTAGGAAAAAGTTCGGGTTTTTCGGTATTGTACCGGAAGCTTCCGAAGGTTCGGAGGATTCGGAGGGGTCCGGAGGTCCGGAAATTGTTCCACCACGTCCAATACAGTAGCATGGGCTGTAGGGGGCGCCCTAGCCTTAATGGGCCAGGGGCACCAGCCCCCAAGGCCCATGCGCATGGGAAGGAAAACCCTAAAGGGGAGGCCTCCACTTGACTTGGGAGGCACTCCTCCCCTTGGCCGCCCCTAGATGGGATCTAGGGCTGGCCGCACCCCTTGGGGTGGGAAACCCTAAAGGGCGCAGCCCCTCTCCCCTATAAATACTTGAGGCTTGGGGGCTGCCCAACACATGAGTTTTCTCCTCTATTGGTGCAGCCCCGCCTCCTCCTCCTCCTCTCCCGTGGTGCTTGGCGAAGCCTGTTTGGATTGCCACACTCCTCCACCACCACCATGCCGTTGGGCTGCTGCTGGATGGAGTCTTCCTCAACCTCTCCCTCTCTCCTTGCTGGATCAAGGCGTGGGACGCCACCGGCTGTCACGTGTGTTGAACGCGGAGGTGCCGTCTGCTCGGCACTAGGATCTCCGGTGATTTGGATCACGACGAGTACGACTCCTTCAACCCCGTTCTCATGAACGCTTCCGCTTAGCGATCTACAAGGGTATGTAGATGCACTCTCCTTCCCTCGTTGCTGGTTTCTCCATAGATAGATCTTGGTGACACGTAGGAAAAAGTTTGAATTTCTGCCACGTTCCCCAACAAAGGGCATCATGAGCTAGGTCTATTGCGTAGATTCTTTGCACGAGTAGAACACAAAGTAGTTGTGGGCGTTGATTTTGTTCAATATGCTTACCGTTACTAGTCCAATCTTGTTTCGACGGTATTGTGGGATGAAGCGGCCCGGACCGACCTTACACGTACACTTACGTGAGACAGGTTCAACGGACTGACATGCACTTGGTGCATAAGATGGCTAGCGGGTGCCAGTCTCTCCCACTTTAATCGGAACGGATTCGATGAAAAGGGTCCTTATGAAGGGTAAATAGCAATTGGCATATCACGTTGTGGTTTTGCGTAGGTAAGAAACGTTCTTGCTAGAAACCCATAGCAGCCACGTAAAACATGCAACAACAATTAGAGGACGTCTAACTTGTTTTTGCAGGGTATGCTATGTGATGTGATATGGCCAAGTAGAATGTGATGAATGATATGTGATGTATGAGATTGATCATGTTCTTGTAATAGGATTCACGACTTGCATGTCGATGAGTATGACAACCGGCAGGAGAGCCATAGGAGTTGTCTTTATTTATTGTATGACCTGCGTGTCATTAAACAACGCCATGTAATTACTTTACTTTATTGCTAACCGGTAGCCATAGTAGTAGAAGTAATAGTTGGCGAGACAACTTCATGAAGACACGATGATGGAGATCATGATGATGGAGATCATGGTGTCATGCCGGTGACGATGATGATCATGGAGCCTCAAGATGGAGATCAAAGGAGCAAAATGATATTGGCCATATCATGTCACTATTTGATTGCATGTGATGTTTATCATGTTTATGCATCTTGTTTACTTAGAACGACGGTAGTAAATAAGATGATCCCTTACAACAATTTCAAGAAGTGTTCTCCCTAAGCGTGCACCGTTGCTAAAGTTCGTCGCTTCTAAGCACCACGTGATGATCGGGTGTGATGGATTCTTACGTTCACATACAACGGGTGTAAGACAGATTTACACACGCCAAACACTTAGGGTTAACTTGACGAGCCTAGCATGTACAGACATGGCCTCGGAACACGGAGACCGAAAGGTCGAGCATGAGTCGTATAGTAGATACGATCAACATGAAGATGTTCACCGATGATGACTAGTCCGTCTCACGTGATGATCGGACACGGCCTAGTTGACTCGGATCATGTAATCACTTAGATGACCATAGGGATGTCTATCTGAGTGGGAGTTCATAAGATGAACTTAATTATCCCGAACATAGTCAAAAGACCTTTTGCAAATTATGTCGTAAGCTCGCGTTTTAGTTCCACAGTTTAGATATGTTCCTAGAGAAAATATAGTTGAAAGTTGACGAGGCGATTATGCGGACGATGAGATAGCTTATGTCCTTAATGCACCGCTCGGTGTGCTTTGAACCCCAAACGTCGTCTGTGGATGTTGCGAACATCGGACATACACGCTTTTGATAACTACGTGATAGTTCAGTTGAACGGATTAGAGTTGAGGCACCAAAGACGTTTTCGAAACGTCGCGGAACATATGATATGTTTCAAGGGCTGAAATTGGGATTTCAGGCTCGTGCCCACGTCAAGAGGTATAAGACCTCCGACGATTTTCTTAGCCTGCAAACTCAGGGAGAAAAGCTCAATCGTTGAGCTTGTGCTCAGATTGTCTGAGTACAACAATCACTTGAATCGAGTGGGAGTTGATCTTCCAGAGATAGTGATGTTTCTCCAAAGTCATTGCCACCAAGCTGCTAGAGCCTCGTGATGAACTATAACAAATCAGGGATAAATATGATGATCCTTGAGATATTCGCAATGTTTGACACCGCGAAAGTAGAAATCAAGAAGGAGCATCAATTGTTGATGGTTGGTAAAACCACTAGTTTCAAGAAGGGCAAGGGCAACAAGGGATACTTCATGAAACGGCAAAACAGTTGCTGCTCTAGTGAAGAAACCCAAGGTTGAACCCAAACCCGAGACTAAGTGCTTATGTAATAAGGGGAACAACCATTGGAGCAGATTTACCCTAGATACTTGGTAGATGAGAAGGCTGTCAAGGTCGATAGAAGTATATTGGATATGCATTATGTTAATGTGTACTTTACTAGTACTCCTAGTAGCACCAGGGTATTAAGATACCGGTTCGGTTGCTAAGTGTTAGTAACTCGAAATAAAAGCTACGGAATAAACGGAGACTAGCTAAAGGTGAGCTGATGATATCTATTGGAAGTTTTTCCAAGCTTGATGTGATCAAGCATCGCACGCTCCCTCTACCAACGAGATTGGTGATAAACCTAAATAATTGCATTTGGTGTTTGCGTTGAGCATAGACATGATTGGATTATGTCTATCGCAATCTGACTATTCATTTAAGGAGAATAATGGTTACTCATTTATTTGAATAATACCTTCGATGGTCTTGCACCTAAATAAATGGTTTATTGAATCTCGATCGTAGTGATACACATTTTCATGCCAAAAGATATAAAATAGTAATGATAGTACCACTTACTTGTGGCACCGCCATGTAAGTCATATTGGTATAAACGCATGAAGAAGCTCCATGTTGATGGATCTTTGGACTCACTCGCTTTTTGAAAAGTTTGAGACATGCACACCATGTCTATTGGTGTATACGCATGAAGAAACTCCATGCAGATGGATCGTTTGGACTCACTTGATTTTGATTCACTTGAGATATGCAAATCATACCACATGGGCAAGATGAATGAAAAGCCTCGGTTTCAAAGAAGATGGAACAAGGTAGCAACCTGTTGGAAGTAACACATTTTGATGTGTGCAGTCCAATGAGTGCTGAGGCATGCAGTGAATATCGTTATGTTCTGACTTCACAGATGATTCGAGTAGATGTTGAGTATATTTACATGATGAAACACAAAGTATGAATTATTGAATGGTTCAAGTAATTTCAGAGTGAAGTTTAAGATCTTCGTGACAAGAGGATAGAATGTCTATGATATGATCATAGAGATGAATATCTGAGTTACGAGTTTTGGCACACAATTAAGACATTGTGCAAATTGTTTCACAATTAATACCGCTGGAACACCATAGTGTGATGGTGTGTCCGAACATCATAGTTGCACTCTATTGGATATGGTGCGTACCATGATATCTCTTATCGAATTACCACTATCGTTCATGGGTTAGGCATTAGAGACAACCACACTCACTTTAATGGGGCACCACGTAATTCCGTTGAGGCGACACCGTTTGGAGAAACCTAAGTTGTCGCTTTCTTAAAAGTTTGGGGCTGCGACGCTTATGTGGAAAAGTTTCAGGTTGATAAGCTCGAACCCAAAGCGGACAAAATGCATCTTCATAGGACACCCAAAACAGTTGGGTATACCTCCTAATTCAGATCCCAAAGCAATAGGGATTGTTTCTTGAATCGGGTCCTTTCTCGAGGAAAAGTTTGTCTCGGAAAGTTGAGTGGGAGGATGGTGGAGACTTGATGAGGTTATTGAACCGTCACTTCAACAAGTGTGTAGCAAGGGCACAGGAAGTTGTTCTGTGGCACCTACACCAATTGAAGTCGAAGCTTATGATAGTGATCATGAAGTTTTGGATCAAGTCACTACCGTACCTCGAGGGGTGACAAGGATGCGATCGCTTCAGAGTGGTACGGTGATCCTGTCTTGAAGGTCATGTTGCTAGACAACAATGAACCTACGAGCTATGGAGAAGCGATGGTGGGCCCAAATTCCGACAAATGGTTAGAAGCCATAAAATCCGAGATAGGATCCATGTATCATAACAAAGCATGGACTTTGGTGGACTTGCCCGATGAATGGCAAGCCATTGAAATAAATGGATCTTTAAGAAGAAGACGGACGTGGACGGTAATGTCACCGTCTATGAAGCTCGACTTGTGGCGAAGAGTTTTTCACAAGTTCAAGGAGTTGACTACGATGAGATTTTCTCATCCGTAGCGATGCTTAAGTCCGTCGGAATCATGTTAGCATTAGCTGCATTTATGAAATCAGGCAGATGGATGTCAAAACGAGTTTCCTTACCAGTTTTGTAAGGAAAGGTTGTATGTGATACAATCAGAAAAGTTTTTCGATCCTAAGGATGCTAAAGGTATGCTAGCTCCGTGATCCTTCTAAGAACTGGAGTAAGCATCTCGGAGTTGGAATATGCACTTTGATAGGATGATCAAAGATTTTGGGTTTATACAAAGTTTATGAGAAACTTGTATTTCCAAAGAAGTGAGTGGGAGCACTATAGAATTTCTTATGAGTATATGTTGTTGACATATTTATTATCATAAATGATGTAGAATTTCTGGAAAGCATATAGGGTTATTTGAAAGATGATTTTCAATAGAAAACCTGGATTAGGCTACTTGAACAATAAGCATCAAGATCTATAAGATAGATCAAAATGCTTAATAATACTTTCAAATGAGCACATACCTTGACATGATCTTGAAGGTGTTCAAGATGGATCACCAAAGAAGGAGTTCTTGCACGAGTTGTAAGGTATGAAGTTAAGAGTTAAAAGCTCGACCACGGCAGAAGAGAGACAAAGGACGAAGGCCGTCCCCTCACGCTTCAGACGTAGGCTCTATAGTATGCTATCTTTGTGTACCGCAGGAAATGTGCCTTGCCATGAGTCGGTCGAGGTACAAGAATGATCCAGGAACGGATCATTGGACAGTGGTCAAAAATTATCCTTAGAAGAATAAGGAAATATTTCTCGATTATGGAGGTGATAAAGAGTTCGACGTAAAGGGTTACGTCGATGCAAGCTTTAACACCTATCCGAATGACTCTGAGTAGCAAACCGGATACGTATAGTGGAGCAACCATTTGGAATAGCTTCAAGTGGAACGTGGAAGCATCATTTACAATATGACATAGAGAATTGCGAAGTACATACGGATCTGAATACTGCAGACCCGTTGACTAAAACTTCTCTTACAAGCAAAACATGATCAAACCTCAGAACTCATTGAGTCTTAATCACATGATGATGTGAACTAGTTTACAGACACTAGTAAACTCTTTGGATGTTGGTCACATGGCGATGTGACCTATCAGCGTTAATCACATGACAATGTGAACTAGATTATTGACTCTAGTGCAAGTGGGAGACTGTTGGAAATATGCCCTAGAGGCAATAATAAATTAGTTATTATTATATTTCCTTGTTCATGATAATCGTTTATTACCCATGCTATAATTGTATTGATAGGAAACTCAGATACATGTGTGGGTACATAGACAACACCATGTCCCTAGTAAGCCTCTAGTTGACTAGCTCGTTAATCAATAGATGGTTATGGTTTCACGACCATGGACATTGGATGTCGTTGATAACGGGATCACATCATTAGGAGAATGATGTGATGGACAAGACCCAATCCTAAGCCTAGCACAAAGATCGTAGTTCGTATGCTAAAGCTTTTCTAATGTCAAGTATCATTTCCTTAGACCATGAGATTGTGCAACTCCGGATACCGTAGGAATGCTTTGGGTGTACCAAACGTCACAACGAATCGGGTGACTATAAAGGTGCACTACTGGTATCTCCGAAAGTGTCTGTTGGGTTGGCACGAATCGAGACTGGATTTGTCACTCCGATGTAAACGGAGAGGTATCTCTGGGCCCACTCGGTAGGACATCATCATAATGTGCACAATGTGACCAAGGGGTTGATCCCGGGACGATGTGTAACGGAACGAGTAAAGAGCCTAGCCGGAAACGAGATTGAACAAGGTATCGGGATACCGACGATCGAATCTCGGTCAAGTACAATACCGCTAGACAAAGGGAATTGTATACGGGATCGATTGAGTCCTTGACATCGTGGTTCATCCGATGAGATCATCGTGGAACATGTGGGAGCCAACATGGGTATCCAGATCCCGCTGTTGGTTATTGACCAGAGAACGTCTCGGTCATGTATGCAGATGTCTCCGAACCCGTAGGGTCTACACACTTAAGGTTCGATGGACGCTTAGGGTTATAAAGGAAGTTTGTATGTGGTTACCAAATGTTGTTCGAGTCCGGATGAGATCCCGGACATCATGAGGAGTTCCGGAATGGTCCGGGGTAAAGATTTATATATGGAAAGTTGTTGTTCGGGTTAGGAAAAAGTTCGGGTTTTTTCGGTATTGTACCGGAAGCTTCGAGAAGGTTAGGAGGATTCGGAGGTCCGGAAATTGTTCCACCACGTCCAATACAGTAGCATGGGCTGTAGGGGGCGCCCTAGCCTTAATGGGCCAGGGGCACCAGCCCCCAAGGCCCATGCGCATGGGAAGGGAAAACCCTAAAGGGGAGGCCTCCACTTGACTTGGGAGGCACTCCTCCCCTTGGCCGCCCCTAGATGGGATCTAGGGCTGGCCGCACCCCTTGGGGTGGAAACCCTAAAGGGGCGCAGCCCCTCTCCCTATAAATACTTGAGGCTTGGGGCTGCCCAACACATGAGTTTTCTCCCTCTATTGGTGCAGCCCCGCCTCCTCCTCCTCCTCTCCCGTGGTGCTTGGCGAAGCCTCGCTGGATTGCCGCGCTCCTCCACCACCACCACGCCATTGTGCTGCTGCTGGATGGAGTCTTCCTCAACCTCTCCCTCTCTCCTTGCTGGATCAAGGCGTGGGAGACGTCACCGGGCTGTACGTGTGTTGAACGCGGAGGTGCCGTCCGTTCGGCACTAGGATCTCCGGTGATTTGGATCACGACGAGCACGACTCCTTCAACCCCGTTCTCATGAACGCTTCCGCTTAGCGATCTACAAGGGTATGTAGATGCACTCTCCTTCCCCTCGTTGCTGGTTTCTCCATAGATAGATCTTGGTGACACGTAGGAAAATTTTGAATTTCTGCTACGTTCCCCAACAGTAACCCTAGGAGTTTTATCCAAATGGAAGATTTTCGTGACTGATTGGCCAACTGCGGCCTCGCTGATCTTGGCTTCTCCGAATATCCCTATACGTGGGACAACAGAAGACAGGGAAATGAGAATATCCAAGTTAGGCTTGACTGAGGTACATGCAATAATGAGTTTATGGCAATGTTTCCGGATACACATGTCCAACATATAATCATGGAGGAGTCGGATCACTGTGCGCTGGTGGCCAAGGTTCTGGAGACTGCTCCAGAGCAGGGTGATCGAGGCCCCAAGCAGTTCAGGTATGAGGAGGCGTGGACAAGGCATGAGTTGTACGAGCCAATGGTGGCGGAAAAGTGGGTTGAAGCGGACACGGGAGGGGTGGGTATTTCTGCAACTTGCAGCAGGCTGTGTACGCTTTCAAAAGGTATGCAAGAGTGGGGAAGAGTAGCCTTTGGATCGATCCGTAACCAAATAAAGTAGCTACAAGTTCAGTTAAACGATGCAAAGTTTAGAGCTCTACAGACAGGCTACCAAACTGAAGTAAGAGAGATAGAAGAACAGTTGCGAGAGGTATATGCGCGAGAAGAAGTGATGCAACGACAGCGGTCGCGAGTGGATTGGCTAGCGGCGGGCGATATGAATACGAAGTATTTTCAGGGAAGAGCCTCACATAGGAGGCGGAAAAATACAGTTCGAGCGCTGCTTCGAGAAGATGGTTCAAAGTGCATGGTTGATGAGGAGATGAGAGAAATGGCAGCAAAATTCTATGAAGAGTTGTTTACCTCTGAGAGATCGGTGGGTGCCCAAGCACTACTCCGGAATATTTTGAGCATTATTTCTGAGAATATGAACCAGAAACTTGTGGCACCGGTCACTGATGAGGAGATTGAGCATGCGTTGTTCCAGATGAGCCCAACCAAAGCCCCGGGCCCTGATGGGCTGCCTGCCCTCTTTTATCAGCGACACTGGTTGCTTGTAAAGGAAGACGTGTGCAGAGTGGTCCGAGATTTTCTTGATGGAGTAGCAGCACCGGAGGCATTTAATGCGACAGTGATTGTTATGACCCCGAAAGTTAACTCATCGGAGTTGCTTTCGCAATTTTGCCCAATTAGTCTCTGTAATGTTTTGTATAAAATTGCCTCTAAGGTGCTAGCTAATAGGTTAAAAGCTATATTGTCAATCCTAATCTTGGAGGAACAAAGTGCTTTTGTCCCGAATCGGCGAATCACAGACAATGTTTTTGTGGCCTATGAGTGTGTGCATGCCATAAGGAAGAGGAAAAGGAAGAAACCACTATGTGCAGTCAGGTTGGATATGATGAAAGCATACGATAGGGTGGAATGGGTTTTCCTTGAGCAAATGCTACTCAAGTTTGGGTTTGACAATGCATGGGTCTCCATGATCATGAGGTGTGTAACGTCGGCAAATTTTGTTGTCAAGCTAAATGGTGGGCTGTCTAGAATGTTTACCCCTTCCCGAGGATTACGGCAAGGAGATCCTTTGTCCCCATATTTATTTCTATTTTGTGTGGAAGGTTTTTTTGCTTTATTGAAAAAGGCCCAAGAGGACAATCTCATAAAATGCGTGTCTTTTGTGAGCACTGGCCCCCAAGTGACTCATCTTCTGTTCGCTGATGACAGTATTATCTTCCTTCAAGGATGTGTTGACAACTTTCTTGTTCTGAAGGATATCTTGGGTACATATGAACAAGCGTCAGGACAGAAGGTAAACTTACACAAATCCTCTATTTTCTTTGGGAAAGGGTGTCAGCATGATCTAAAGGTGGCCCTCAAGGAAACGATCGGGATTGAGACAGAGGCTTTGAGTGAGAGGTACTTGGGTCTCCCAACGGAGGTGGGGAGGGCTAAGGATGGATCGTTCCAATATGTGGTTGAAAGTTCAAAGAAGAAGGTTACGGGTTGGAAGGGGCAAGGCCTCTCAAAAAAAGCAAGAGAAGTTCTTGTGAAATCTGGGCTTCAAGCTACTCCTGCATTTACTATGAGCTGTTTTATCCTCACAAAGAAGATGTGCCGGAACCTGACATCTATCTCATCGAAATTCTGGTGGGGGCAGTAAATGGTGAGTGCAAAGTGCATTGCATTGCCTGGGATAAAATGTGTGCTACAAAGAAGGAAGGAGGCATGGGTTTTAGGGGCGCTGAGGCGTTTAACCAGGCGTTATTGGCCAAGCAGGCGTGGAGGATCTTGCGAGTTCCCTCCTCGCTCTGTGCGCGTGTCTTGAAAGCTAGATACTTCAAAGATGGTGATATTATGAATGCAACCTGCCCAGATGGTGGATCATACACGTTCAGAAGCATTCTTCATGGGAGATATCTTCTTAGAGCAGGTCTAGTGTGGCGAGTGGGAGATGGCACCAAGATAAACATCCACCATGATTAGTGGATACCAAGGAGCGGCAGCTTAACACCACTGGGTGATGAGTATGTTATGGGTGTCACAAAAGTCTGCCACTTGCTTGATCACTCGGGTACGCGATGGAACGAGCAGCTGCTGGATAGGATGTTCTCACAGGAGGACGCTGAAGACATCAAGCAGATTACCGTTGGAGGACGGGTTCGGATGATCACTTGGCTTGGAACTTCAGTAAAGATGGATACTTCATAGTCCGCTCTGCATATCACCTGCGTGTATCAATGAACCGAGCGAGAACGGGAAGATAAGAGTCATGGTCATCCGTGAACCAGCACAAGAGCTGGATGGCGATGTGGGACACTTCGGTCCCGGGGAAAGCGATCCACATGTGGCGTTTGCTCCGCAATGGTTTAGCCGTCGGGCATGAACTGCAAAGGCGGAAGATCAAGGCGGGAGTTTTTTGCACAGCATGTGGTCGAGAAGAGACGATCTATCATAGATTTTGGGGCTGCCCCCATTCGGTGCTTTACTGGAAAAAACTGCGTTCGGAGAAGGGAATTGCGGTGGCGATCCCACCGTGTCAGCTTGGTTCCCAGAATGCAGTTGCAAGATGGCTCCTGGAGTGGTTTCAGCAAGCAGGAGAGGAAGAAAGGTCGATGATGGTCCAGTCGGTCTATGCGTTGTGGCTAGCTTGCAATGAAGCCCGGGATGGAAAACAAATAGAAGAGCTGCATGAAATAATGGAGCGGGTGGTGCGGTTGACTAAAGAATGACGAAATGTTCATGACAGACCCACGACGGTACGTGAGCCGTGTGCGAGGAGAACATGGGCGCCGGAGGAGGGATGGATCAAAGCCAATGCTGACAGAGCGTTCTCCAAAGACATAGGAAAGGGAGGTGTGGGGGTAGTGCTGAGAGATCACAACGGTGGCTTTAGGGCTGCCGCTTGCTCCTTCGTCGACCGAGCCTCGAGTGCTGAGATGGTGGAGGTGGCAGCTTGCCGGCGGGCTGTTCAGCTGGCTCGTGAGGCTAATGTGCAGAATCTTCATGTCAAGCTGGATTGCCTGGGAGTTGTCGCGGCGATCAACAAATCTGAACAAGACCTCTCGATCTTGGGGCCGAGTGTTGAAGAGATCAAGCAATTGCTTAACCAGTTTCTGTTGGGGAACGTTGTAATTTCAAAAAAAATCCTACGCACACGCAAGATCATGGTGATGCATAGCAACGAGAGGGAGAGTGTATCTTCATACCCTTGAAGATCGCTAAGCGGAAGCGTTTATCAACGCGGTTGATGTAGTCGTACGTCTTCACGATCCGTTCGATCCAAGTACCGAACGCACGGCACGTCCGAGTTCTGCACACGTTCAGCTCGATGACGTCCTCGCCTTCTCGATCCAGCAAGACGGGCGAAGTAGTAGATGAGTTCCGGCAGCACGACGGCTTGGTGACGGTGTTGGTGAAGAACAATCTCCGCAGGGCTTCGCCTAAGCACTACGGAAACTATGACGGAGGATAAACTAGAGGGGACGGGGTTGACGGCACACGACTTGGTGTTTCTTGATGTGTCTTGGGTGTTAGCCCTACCCCTCTATTTATATGTTGAGCCCTGGGGTCGAAACTTGGAGCAAAAGCCTCCTCAAAGTCGGTTTCACCCGAAAGGCAACAGTCCTTCTCGGACTCCAGGGCTAGACGCCAGGGTTCCCGGCGTCTACCCCCTAGACGCCAAGGTTCCTGGCATCTAGCCTCTGGTCTCCGCAAAACTTCCTTTTGCACTTTCCAAAAGCCTCGTGGGCTTTCCCCATTGGCCCAAATAACGTGTTCTCGTACCCCAAACATTTCGGGAAACATCCGGAACCCCTTCTGGTGAATTCCGGAACCCTTCCAGAGATCAAACCCTATTATCCCATATATTAAAATTTATATCCAGACCATTCCAGAGTTCCTCGTCATGTCCATGATCTCACCCGGAACTCCGAACAACATTCGGTCAGCAACATACATAACTCATATAATACTATATCGTCAATGAAACGTTAAGCGTGCGGACCCTACGGGTTCGAGAACTATGTATACATGACCGAGACACGTCTCCGGTCAATAACCAATAGCGGGACCTGGATGCCCATATTGGCTCCCACATATTCTACAAAGATCTTTATCGGTCAAACCGCATAACAATATATGTTGTTCCCTTTGTCATTGGTATGTTACTTGCCCGAGATTCGATCGTCGGTATCTCAATACTTAGTTCAATCTCGTTACCGGCAAGTCTCTTTACTCGTTACATAATGCATCATTCCGTAACTAACTCATTAGCTACATTGCTTGCAAGGCTTATAGTGATGTGCATTACCGAGGGCCCAGAGATACCTCTCCGACAATCGGAGTGACAAAACCTAATCTCGAAATACGCCAACTCAACATGTACCTTTGGAGACACCTGTAGTGCTCCTTTATAATCACCCAGTTACGTTGTGACGTTTGGTAGCACACAAAGTGTTCCTCCGGTAAACGGGAGTTGCATAATCTCATAGTTGTAGGAACATGTATAAGTCATGAAGAAAGAAATAGCAACATACTAAACGATCAAGTGCTAAGCTAACGGAATGGGTCATGTCAATCACATCATTCTCCTAATGATGTGATCCTGTTAGTCAAATGACAACGCATGTCTATGGTTAGGAAACATAACCATCTTTGATTAATGAGCTAGTCAAGTAGAGGCATACTAGTGACATTTAAGTTTGTCTATGTATTCACACATGTATCATGTTTCCGGTTAATACAATTCTAGCATGAATAATAAACATTTATCATGATATGAGGAAATAAATAATAACTTTATTATTGCCTCTAGGGCATATTTCCTTCAGTCTTCCACTTGCACTAGAGTCAATAATCTAGATTACACAGTAATGATTCTCACACCCATGGAGTCTTGGTGCTGATCATGTTTTGCTCGTGGAAGAGGCTTAGTCAGCGGGTCTGCAACATTCAGATCCGTATGTATCTTGCAAATCTCTATGCCTCCCACCTGGACTTGGTCCCGGATGGAATTGAAGCATCTCTTGATGTGCTTGGTCCTCTTGTGAAATCTGGATTCCTTTGCCAAGGCAATTGCACCAGTATTGTCACAGAAGATCTTCATTGGTCCCGATGCACTAGCTATGACACCTAGATCGGAAATGAACTCTTTCATCCAGACTCCTTCATTTGTTGCTTCTGAAGCAGCTATGTACTCTGCTTCGCATGTAGATCTCGCCACGACGCTTTGTTTAGAACTGCACCAACTGATAGCTCCACCGTTCAATATAAACACGTATCCGGTTTGCGATTTAGAATCGTCCGGATCAGTGTCAAAGCTTGCATCGACATAACCATTTACGACTAGCTCTTTGTCACCTCCATAAATGAGAAACATATCCTTAGTCCTTTTCAGGTATTTCAGGATATTCTTGACCGCTGTCCAGTGATCCAATCTTGGATTACTTTGGTACCTCCCTGCTATACTTATTGCTAAGCATACATCAGGTCTGGTACACAACATTGCATACATGATAGAGCCTATGGCTGAAGCATAGGGAACATATTTCATTTTCTCTCTATCTTCTGCTGTGGTCGGGCATTGAGTCTGACTCAACTTCACACCTTGTAATACATGAAAGAACCCTTTCTTTGCCAGATCCATTTTGAACTTTTTCAAAACTTTATCAAGGTATGTGCTTTGTGAAAGTCCAATTAAGCGTCTTGATCTATCTCTATAGATCTTGATGCCCAATATGTAAGCAGCTTCACCGAGGTCTTTCATCGAAAAACTTTTATTCAAGTATCCCTTTATGCTATCCAGAAATTCTATATCATTTCCAATTAACAATATGTCATCTACATATAATATCAGAAATGCTACAGAGCTCCCACTCACTTTCTTGTAAATACAGGCTTCTCCAAAAGTCTGTATAAAACCATATGCTTTGATCACACTATCAAAGCGTTTATTCCAACTCCGAGAAGCTTGCACCGGTCCATAAATGGATCGCTGGAGCTTGCACACTTTGTTAGCACCTTTTGGACCGATAAAACCTTCCGGTTGCATCATATACAACTCTTCTTCCAGAAATCCATTCAGGAATGCAGTTTTGACATCCATTTGCCATATTTTATAATCATAAAATGCGGCAATTGCTAACATGATTCGGACAGACTTAAGCATCGCTACGGGTGAGAAAGTCTCATCGTAGTCAACCCCTTGAACTTGTCGAAAACCTTTTGCAACAAGTCGAGCTTTGTAGATAGTTACATTACCATCGGCGTCGGTCTTCTTCTTGAAGATCCATTTATTCTCGATGGCTTGCCGATCATCGGCAAGTCAACCAAAGTCCATACTTTGTTCTCATACATGGATCCCATCTCAGATTTCATGGCCTCAAGCCATTTTGCAGAATCTGGGCTCATCATCGCTTCCTCATAGTTCGTAGGTTCGCCATGGTCAAGTAACATGACTTCCAGAATAGGATTACCGTACCACTCACAGTGCGGATCTTACTCTGGTTGACCTATGAGGTTCGGTAGTAACTTGATCTGAAGTTTCATGATCATTATCATTATCTTCCTCACTGATTGGTGTAGTTGTCACAAGAACCGGTTCTTGTGATGAACTACTTTCCAATAAGGGAGCAGGTCTGATTACCTCATCATTCTACTTTCCTCCCACTCACTTCTTTCGAGAGAAACTCCTTCTCTAGAAAGGATCTGAATTTAGCAACAAAAATCTTGCCCTCGGATCTGTGATAGAAGGTATACCCAATAGTCTCTTTTGGGTATCCTATGAAGACACATTTCTCCGATTTGGGTTCGAGCTTATCTGGTTGAAGTTTCTTCACATAAGTATCGCAGCCCCAAACTTTCAAAAACGACAACTTTGGTTTCTTGCCAAACCACAGTTCATAAGGCGTCATCTCAACGGATTTTGATGGTGCCCTATTTAACGTGAATGCGGCCGTCTCTAAAGCATAACCCCAAAACGATAGCGGTAATCAGTAAGAGACATCATAGATCGCACCATATCTAGTAAAGTACGATTAAGACGTTCGGACACACCATTTCATTGTGGTGTTCCGGGTGGCGTGAGTTTTGAAACTATTCCGCATTGCTTCAAATGTAAACCAAACTCGTAACTCAAATATTCTCCTCCACGATCAGATCGTAGAAATTTTATTTTCTTGTTACGATGATTTTCCACTTCACTCTGAAATTAATTGAACTTTTCAAATGTTTCAGACTTGTATTTCATCAAGTAGATATACCCATATCTGCTCAAATCATCTATGAAGGTGATAAAATAACGATACCCGCCGCGAGCCTCAATATTCATTGGACCACATACATCAATATGTATGATTTCCAACAAGTCAGTTGCTCGCTCCATAGTTCCGGAGAACGGCATTTTAGTCATCTTGCCCATGAGGCACGGTTACATAAGTACCAAGTGATTCATAATCAAGTGATTCCGTAAGTCCATCAAGATGGAGTTTCTTCATGCGCTTTACACCAATATGACCCAAACGGCGGTGCTACAAATAAGTTGCACTATCATTATCAACTCTGCATCTTTTGGCTTCAACATTATGAATATGTGTATCACTACTATCGAGATTTAATAAAATAGACCACTCTTCAAGGGTGCATGACCATAAAAGATATTACTCATATAAATAGAACAACCATTATTCTCTGATTTAAATGAATAACCGTCTTGCATCAAACAAGATCCAGATATAATGTTCATGCTCAACGCTGGCACCAAATAACAATTATTCAGGTCTAAAACTAATCCCGATGGTAGATGTAGAGGTAGCGTGCCGACCGCGATCACATCGACTTTGGAACCATTTCCTACGCGCATCGTCACCTTGTCCGTAGCCAATCTTTGCTTAATCCGTAGTCCCTGTTTTGAGTTGCAAATATTAGCAACAGAACCAGTATCAAATACCCAGGTGCTACTGCGAGCATTAGTAAGGTACACATCAATAACATGTATATCACATATACCTTTGTTCACCTTACCATCCTTCTTATCCGCCAAATACTTGGGGCAGTTCCGCTTCGGTGTCGGTCTGCTTGTAGTAGAAGCACTACCCTCGTGCTTAGGTCCAGATTTGGGTTTCTTCTCTTGAGCAGCAACTTGCTTGTTGTTCTTCTTGAAGTTCCCTTCTTCTTCCCTTTACCCTTTTCTTGAAACTGGTGGTCTTATTGACCATCAACACTTGATGCTCCTTCTTGATTTCTACCTCCGCAGCCTTTAGCATTGCGAAGAGCTCGGGAATAGTCTTGTCCATCCCTTGCATATTATAGTTCATCACGAAGCTCTTGTAGCTTGGTGGCGATGATTGAAGAATTACATCAATGACACTATCATCGGGAAGATTAACTCCCGGTTGAATCAAGTGATTATTATACCCAGACATTTTGAGTATATGTTCAACGATGTAACTATTCTCCTCCATCTTACAGCTATAGAACTTATTGGAGACTTCATATCTCTCAATCCGGCATTTGCTTGAAATATTAACTTCAACTCTTGGAACATCTCATATGCTCCATGACGTTCAAAACGTCGTTGAAGTCCCGGTTCTAAGCCGTAAAGCATGGCACACTGAACTATTGAGTAGTCATCAGCTTTGCTCTGCCAGATGTTCTTAACGTCGTCAGTTGCATCTGCAGCAGGCCTGGCACCCAGCGGTGCTTCAAGGACATAATTCTTCTGTGCAGCAATGAGGATAATCATCAAGTTACGGACCCAGTCCGTGTAATTGCTACCATCATCTTTCAACTTAGCTTTCTCAAGGAATGCATTAAAATTCAACGGAACAACAACATGAGCCATCTATCTACAACAAACATAGACAAGCAAAATACTATCAGTTACTAAGTTCATGATAAATTTAAGTTCAGTTAATAATATTACTTAAGAACTCCCACTTAGACAGACATCTCTCTAGTCATCTAAGTGATCACGTGATCCAAATCAACTAAACCATGTCCGATCATCACGTGAGATGGAGTAGTTTTCAATGGTGAACATCACTATGTTGATCATATCTACTATATGATTCACGTTCGACCTTTCGGTCTCCGTGTTAGAGGCCATATCTGTATATGCTAGGCCTGCCAAGTTTAACTCGAGTATTCCGGCGTGTGCAACTGTCTTGCACCCGTTGTATTTGAACGTAGAGCCTATCACACCCGATCATGACGTGGTGTCTCAGCACGAAGAACTTCCGCAACAGTGCATACTCAGGGAGAACACTTCTTGATAATTAGTGAGAGATCATCTTAAAATGCTACCGTCAATCAAAGCAAGATAAGATGCATAAAGGATAAACATCACATGCAATCAATATAAGTGATATGATATGGCCATCATCATCTTGTGCTTGTGATCTCCATCTCCGAAGCACCGTCGTGATCACCATCGTCACCGGCGCGACACCTTGATCTCCATCGTAGCATCGTTGTTGTTTACGCCATCTATTGCTTCTACGACTATCGCTACTGCTTAGTGATAAAGTAAAGCAATTACAGGATGTTTGCATTTCATACAATAAAGCGACAACCATATGGCTCCTGCCAGTTGCCGATAACTTCGGTTACAAAATATGATCATCTCATACAATAAAATAAAGCATCACGTCTTGACCATATCACATCACAACATGCCCTGCAAAAACAAGTTAGACGTCCTCTACTTTGTTGTTGCAAATTTTACGTGGCTGCTACGGGCTGAGCAAGAACCGTTCTTACCTACGCATCAAAACCACAACGATAGTTCGTCAAGTTAGTGATGTTTTAACCTTCGCAAGGACCGGGCGTAGCCACACTCGGTTCAACTGAAGTTGGAGAAACTGACACCCGCTAGTCACCTCTGTGCAAAGCACGTCGGGAGAAACGGTCTCGCGTAAGCGTACGCGTAATGTCGGTCCGGGCCGCTTCATCCAACAATACCGCCGAACCAAAGTATGACATGTTGGTAAGCAGTATGACTTGTATCGCCCACAACTCACTTGTGTTCTAATCGTGCATATAACATCTACGCATAAAATCAGGCTCTGATACCACTTTGGGGAACGTAGTAATTTCAAAAAAATTCCTACGCACACGCAAGATCATGGTGATGCATAGTAACGAGAGGGGGAGTGTATCTTCATACCCTTGAAGATCGCTAAGCGGAAGCGTTTATCAACGCGGTTGATGTAGTCGTACGTCTTCACGATCCGACCGATCCAAGTACCGAACGCACTGCACCTCCGAGTTCTGCACACGTTCAGCTCGATGACATCCTCGCCTTCTTGATCCAGCAAGACGGGCGAAGTAGTAGATGAGTTCCGGCAGCACGACGGTGTGCTGACGGTGTTGGTGAAGAACAATCTCCGCAGGGCTTCGCCTAAGCACTACGGAAACTATGACGGAGGATAAACTAGAGGGGACGGGGTTGCCGGCACACGGCTTGGTGTTTCTTGATGTGTCTTGGGTGTTAGCCCTACCCCTCTATTTATATGTTGAGCCCTGGGGTTGAAACTTGGAGTAAAAGCCTCCTCAAAGTCGGTTTCACCCGAAAGGCAAGAGTTCTTCTCGGACTCCAGCGCTAGACGCCAGGGTTCCCGGCGTCTACCCCCTAGACGCCAAGGTTCCTTGCGTCTAGCCTCTGGTCTCCGCAAAACTTCCTTTTGCACTTTCCAAAAGCCTCGTGGGCTTTCCCCTTTGGCCCAAATAACTTGTTCTCATACCCAAACATTTCGGGAAACATCCGGAACCCCTTCTGGTGAATTCCGGAACCCTTCCAGAGATCAAACCCTATTATCCCATATATTAAACTTTATATCCAGACCATTCCAGAGTTCCTCGTCATGTCCATGATCTCACCCGGAACTCCGAACAACATTCGGTCAGCAACATACATAACTCATATAATACTATATCGTCAATGAAACGTTAAGCGTGCGGACCCTACGGGTTCGAGAACTATGTATACATGACCGAGACACGCCTCCGGTCAATAACCAATAGCGGGACACGGATGCCCATATTGGCTCCTACATATTCTACAAAGATCTTTATCGGTCAAACCGCATAACAATATATGTTGTTCCCTTTGTCATTGGTATGTTACTTGCCCGAGATTCGATCGTCGGTATCTCAATACTTAGTTCAATCTCGTTATCGCAAGTCTCTTTACTCGTTACATAATGCATCATTCCGTAACTAACTCATTAGCTACATTGCTTGCAAGGCTTATAGTGATGTGCATTACCGAGAGGGCCCAGAGATACCTCTCCGACAATCGGAGTGACAAAACCTAATCTCGAAATACGCCAACTCAACATGTACCTTTGGAGACACCTGTAGTGCTCCTTTATAATCACCCAGTTACGTTGTGACGTTTGGTAGCACACAAAGTGTTCCTCCAGTAAACGGAGTTGCATAATCTCATAGTTGTAGGAACATGTATAAGTCATGAAGAAAGAAATAGCAACATACTAAACGATCAAGTGCTAAGCTAACGGAATGGGTCATGTCAATCACATCATTCTCCTAATGATGTGATCCTGTTAGTCAAATGACAACGCATGTCTATGGTTAGGAAACATAACCATCTTTGATTAATGAGCTAGTCAAGTAGAGGCATACTAGTGACATTTAAGTTTGTCTATGTATTCACACATGTATCATGTTTCCGGTTAATACAATTCTAGCATGAATAATAAACATTTATCATGATATGAGGAAATAAATAATAACTTTATTATTGCCTCTAGGGCATATTTCCTTCAGTTTCTGCAGGTGAAGGTTACATGGACGAAGCTAGACGCGAATGGTGTCGCGGATAAATTAGCCAAAATAGGCTTAGGTGATGAATTATGTAATGTTTGGTGGTCTGGTCCACCGGAGTCTATTATCCAGGTTCTCTCTGATGAGATCCCTAGCTACGTTTAATTAATAAAGCGGCACTAACCCTCAAAAATAAAGAAGCCAATCAATGCACGCATGCAGTAGGCTACAAGGAGACAGATCGTTGGCGGAGGGGAGGCAGATCGAATGCATCTAGGCACGCACGAAACGCATGCAAGAAAGTCAGCGAGATAGGGATGGCCCACATGCACTTCAGATCAATATGCAAAATAGCTACACGTACACGCGGAAGCAGAAAACGCGTTAACAAAATTTACGGTCAGACGGCTAGAGTCACACGGGATTCTACCCGGCAGCGTCCCAAACTAATAGTAAGTTTTCGTATTTAATCAGTTCACTCTTGACAAAGAACATGTCATATTTTGGTATGGCTGCCCATTCTCATGCATATCTTGGACCGGCATTGTGATACAGAATAGACCATGTTCATTGAGTTTAAAATAGACAAGATTAATAGGTAGACGAGTGGATCAAACACCACCATCAATGATTATAACTATGATGTACTTGAAGTGACCAAATAGTCTGCTTTCACCACAAGAGAAGGCACGCACCAAGCAATGCCAGTTCAACATGGCCCGCAAGCAGGTAATTAACCATCCAACAAAATGAGTTTACAAGGCATACTAAAACATATGGGACAATTTCTTCGATCATATTTTCTAGCTATACGTGTACACTCATAGTACATATACAGAAGATCCAATCATCACCTATTCTGGCGCTAAGACACCCATTGGTCACATGCAACAATTTGCAAAGGCTCTTTACCACTTCTTCACGGGAAGCAGTCATGAAGTGAGCTCCATGACGT
This sequence comes from Aegilops bicornis, assembly GCA_021605145.1. Classification (NCBI taxonomy): domain Eukaryota; kingdom Viridiplantae; phylum Streptophyta; class Magnoliopsida; order Poales; family Poaceae; genus Aegilops; species Aegilops bicornis. The sequence goes on from CM038675.1 coordinate 190,912,886, forward strand.
GGACAAGAAAACGCATTGTGTTTAATTTTAATAGAAATGTATCAACATGTGCTTCGTGTTCCCGAATACGCACCACACATGGTAATAATAATGTATCCATATCAGTTTGCTTCTAAGCATGGTTTTCTTTTTATGATTACAACCTCATCCATGTAGTTCTTTCACTTCAAATTGAAACTCACTGCATACAACAAAGTACATGTACAAACATCACATATCAATGGGGCGCGGCGTTCCGCCACGCGGGCATTGCTAGTTTTGTCTACAGACGGATGTACCTACCATTAAGTACAGCCAAACATTCAAACGTGTCTACCCGCAAAAAAAAACCATTAAAACGTGTCTAGATACAGATAAAAGACAACTAATTCTTTCTTCTATTTTTTCGCAAAAAAGACAACTAATTCAGGACGAGGGGAGTACATCATCACAAAACTAAACTGAGGTTTGAATTTTCACCCTTTGACAACTGTTTTATACAGTCAAGGGTGCAACATGCTGTTTTTTTTTCTGTCAAGCACTTAGGATCGTGGCGCAGTTAATGGAAAGCAGATCTTTTCAACAATCATATTTGTTTGCATAGTGGATGAAAAGTCTCTCTAGCAATCTCTACTCTTATAAAAAGCAGAGTTGGTGATGATGGTGTGCCTGTCATCCTGCAATATAGGTCGTCCGATTTGTATCTGACGGATAGGAAGGAAACTATGACAATTTTGCAAAAACATACCCACACCCCTCTCCACGTTTGAAAATAAGACCTTCCCTCGTTCATCATTTTCTCCCACAAGATAAACTAATCATAAAAATGCATCTTGATGTTTCGTGCAACGCACGGGCATCTTGCCAGTGTTTCAAAACAAATAAACTACATAATGTGCCTCTGATTCACCTTGAAGAACTGAGTCACATTTCTTAGTTTTGGTGTGTGAGATAGATCTTCACCCTCCTGGTTCCCCGGACCACTCCCCAGAGAAGCCATCGGGCACGCGAGACTCGGAGAAGCCATCAGGGACACGAGTTCCTTTACTGCTTCTTTCTTTGTCTCCTCCCATCAGTAACGTACTTCTCCTTGGTAATAGAATCGAACATTATATTTTTCTCTGAATCACTTAGAAACAGATTAGATGACTCATAAGAAAATAATACGGTTTGGAAAGGAAATTTGGGTTCTTCTTATGAGAACACCTGATGATAACATTATGAATATCCTTGAACCAAAAGAGCCTTATAATGATGCCACTAACGAGGAAAAGGAGTATCATGCTGGAAACTTTGGAACTTGGTCGAATGGTAATAAATGTCTCACATTTTTTTCATTTTGGGATCATGGACCAATTCTTTGCCTATTGAATATGAGACCGGATAGGTTGTGCAGAAAATATATGCAATCTGGAATATATTTTTAGGGAAATACCTTTCATATGTGCTCAATCATATATATGGTTTTCATCCTTTCAAACAATTCCAAGGAAATATTAAACAATATATACCTGAAATTGGAAAGTATGTCATATTCACTAATGGAGGAAAATTATGATAAATACACTAACCTGGCATGAGAAAGAATTCAAAGAAGTATCTATTATGAGCATCACTTATTTACAAAGGAAAATGGGAACCACTTTGTGGAAAAGGAAATTTACTCTCACTTAATGGTAGATGATTTCTCTTTGGCACAAATGCTAGATTTATAATAGTTTGGAATTGGAAATTATGTCATGAAACTCCCTTGTGGAGGAAAACTATTATTGTTATAGGACACTCTGTGCAACTTCAATGAGAAGGGATTTGATTTATTGTTCTATCTTGGAGTCTATTGACTATGTCATACTATTTGGAAAAGGAAGAGTGGGAATGTTGCTCAATGGTAAAATTAGTGCATTATGGAATTTCGCACAATGGTCTCTTCTTCGTTGATGGTTCATTGAAAGTTCGCAGCCGAAATTATTTATTTGGGGAAGATAACTCTATATGGAGGAATACCTACAATGGGAACGCATGCTTGGAATCTCAATATTTATGCCATGTACGACTTGGTCACATATCTTGGAACAGGATTATGTGGTTTATTAATTTTGTAATTCTAAACTTTAGTGGGAGGACTATCATACATGTGAAGCATATATAATGGTTATTTTTGGTTTATACACCTGTTCCTGAGGTGGAAAGAGATTAAAAGCTTCACATCGTTATTTATTTTGATATCCTTATGCACTCCAAGTAGAGTTCACATTATTAATTTTATTTTATTCATTGATGATTGCTCTTGATATGGTTATATGTATCCTTAAAAATACAACTCGGGAGGTTTTATTATGCCGGCCACATTTTGTACTAAAGAGGAAAATCAGCTGACTAAAAAAGTCAAAAGTTTTAACAACTGATTGGTGGGGATGTACACACTTCAAGAATATATCATTTGTATATGTAAAGGGCATTGAAATATTCACCATTTAATAGACCGTGTAAGTGCATCTAGTGCCCCTTAGTGATTTTGGTGTATCGAAGACTTATAGGTTATGGGACTAATGTGTTTATGAGTGTACACAGGTCTATAAGTCTATGAGGAGTTTGATATTTACAGAGAAAGTCGACCCCTAAAAATGAAGTTCTTCGACTGAAGACTTTGATATTGTGAAGACTTTGAATGTGAAGAAATTGGTGTGACCTTGAAGACTTGGTATTCATTTGAGGAACATGAAGCGTGAAGACTTTTGTTTTCGTAGTTTCGTTTTCTCTTTCTTGAGGCATAGGAAACACCGTGCATCGTTAAAGGGGGTCGAGGAAATACTAAGGAAAAATTTCCATGTGATGCTCAACTCAAAATCCTACACCTACCAATCCCTTCGAGTGAAGCCTTTGGAAATCTCATACGATTCAGTCAATTTCTTCAAAGGATGAGACGAAGTTCTTCCGTCACCGAGGAATTTGTTCTGACCGAGGAGTTAGGAATTCGCCAAAGGCGGATTGCCTACACAAGTGAGGAACATGATAGCCCCGAGGAATTTGAGAGTCAAATTTCCGATCGTTCATCTTCTTGGCCGCCTGTCCCAAAATATCTTATCCACCTAACGGTCATATCATTGAAGGGCATTTATGTCTTATCATGTCGGGCTGCTCCCTAGGCTATAAATAGCCGCCTCTACAACCACTAGCTGGTTGGCTGCTTCGAGAGAACTTGACACTTGTCATTTGAGAGCAACCCATCCTCCGAGGACTTTGAGCGAAAATCATCGAGTGAGGAAAACCCAAAAACCAAACCCCTACAAACCCAAAGTGATTGAGCATCATCAAGAGATTGATCCTGCGTGGATCCGACGCTTGTTACCTTTGAAGACTGTGCTTCTTCCAGACGGTTAGGCGTCATGGTCTAGAGCATCCAAGAGGAATTGTGGATCGCCGAGTGACCAAGTCTGTGAAGGTTTGGAAGTCGCTCAAGACTTACCACAGTGATTGGACGAGGTCTGTGTGACCTTAGTTCAAGGAGAATACGGTGAGGACTTGGTGTCTGAGCTGCGTGCTCGCCGACTGGGTGTCCGGATCGTGTGTCCTCGAGTTTAAATACTCACCGCTCCAACTGTGACGCATAACCGAGACATCGCTTGGAACTGGTCTACCAAATCATTTTCTTCACCAACCTAACTGGTTCTATTTCCTCAACTCTTTCATTTCCTCATTATTGTGTTGAGTGTCCGTTCATATCTGTGTTTGAAGACTTTGACTGAAGGCTTTCTCAATTTCCTCAGTTCAATTCTTCAGTCTGTTTGTCTTCATCTTGTGCTATCATGTGTTTACGCTTTCTGTACACTTTGATTGTCTTCATTTCATCATGATGACCATGCCCGCATTCTCTTATGCTTACTTATGAGTACTTATTCCGTTGCAAGTAGTTCTTCACTTAGGAATTTCCTCACCGGAAAATTCCTCATTGAAGAATTCATAAAAATCGCCTATTCACCCCCCCTCTAGTCGATATAACGCACTTTCAATTGGTATCAGAGCAAGGTACTCCCTTGTTCTGTGTGATTTTGGTTTAACCACCTGGAGTTTTAGTTATGTCGACGGCAGGTATATCAAGGTCTCAGCTGGGTGTCCTACCTTTGATGGGACGGACTACCCCTACTGGAAGAACAAGATGTGAATGCATCTTGAGGCAATTGACAACGATCTCTGGTATGTTGTGGAAAATGGTGTTCCCTCTGTCCCACCCTCACTGAACGCTGCCGATGTGAAGAGATTCAAGCAACTCGATTCTCAAGCGAAGAATATCATATGTGGCCATCTGATCAAAGGACAATATGGAAGAGTGAGTGCTTTGGAAACTGCTAAGCTCATCTGGGACAGGCTGTCCAAAGTAAATGAAGGAGTCTCAACTCAGCGTGACTCTCGAGTTGATGTTCTTCAAAATCTCTTCAACCGCTTTAAAAGACTCGACAATGAAAATGTTCAACAAACCTTCGATCGCCTCACTGACATCTCAAATGAGCTTCAAGCGCTTGGTGCCACGACATCACCGACCATGAGGTGGTGAAGAAATTGTTCAGATCGCTTGATTCCTCATTTGATACTCGCACCGATGATACAAGAGTGTGCCGACTACAAGTCACTTGATCCAAATTGATATCCTCGAGAGGCTAAATACTCATGAGTTCCACTTGTCAAAAGAGAGATCTCTATGGTTCTAGCTATGGAAAATCACGTGCCTCAAGGCCAAGGTTGTGTCTCGAATCTGTTTGTGAAGACTCGTAGTAGCCTTGGAGATCCTCAAGAATTGAGCAGGAGCTAGCACTGCCGTGAAGAAATTCCAGAAGTTCTCAAGACGTGGTCGCTTTGGAAAATCCTCAAGGAGCAGTAATTCCTCATCCAGTGACTATAAGAGAAGACTATGCCACAAATGCAAGAAACCTGGTCACTACATCCAAGATTGTCCTCAGTGGGAAAAGGAATTAAAGAAGAAGAAATACAAGGATTACAGTTCTGATGGCGCTAAGAAGAGGAAGAAATCGTCGAAATCTTCATCATCAAAATCCTCAAAGTATTCTTCTCACAAGAAGAGCAGCTCCAAGAAGGCTCGGGCATTCATTGGCAAGGAAATGGACTCTGAAGCTGAATATGAGGAACATGAGGAAGAGGAGGCATCGAAGAATCCGAGTCCGGTGTGGCGAGTCCGGCTCTCGCTCTTCGCTTTCGTCGACAAGTCCATCTTCTACTCAAGAAAATGACCTCACCAACAAAGCTCATGAAGATAGTGATGACTACGCTCCCACCTATTGCTTCATGGCAAAGGGTGCCAAGGATGATCAACCCAAAGCCAATGAGTGGGTCCTCGATAGTGGATGTACAAATCACATGACTGGTGACAAGAATCTATTGATGAATGCTCCTTATCACCGTCACATCTGAAGCATATCATCTTTGCCGACAAAGGCAAAAGTCAGTATTGGGTCTTGGTAAGGTTGCGATCTCTAAGGACATACACATGGACAAAGTCATGCTTGTTGAGTCCTTAGGATACAACCTCGTGTCAGTCTCAATGCTTTGTGATCTTGATATGGTTGTTGTCTTTGGCAAGTATCATTGTGTTGTGATCATGGAAGCTAACAATTCAAAAGTCTTCGAAGGCTTTAGGAGAGGAGACTTGTATATTGTTGATTTCTCTACAGGACCACAACCAGCCGTGTGTCTACTTGCAAAAGCTTCAGAAGGCTGGCTATGGCATCGACGACTTGGTCACGCAGCCATGAGGAATTTGCACACGCCATGCGAAGAAGAAGCATGTCATTGGCATTGAGAATGTCAAATTCCTCAAGGATCACTTGTGTGGAGCCTGTGAAGCTGGAAAAATGACCAAGGCGAAGCATCTAGCGAAGACTATCATGACCACTACTCGTCCATTCGAATTGCTTCACATGGACCTCTTTGGTCCTAATCATTACTCAGCAGTCACTAATGATGCATCTCTATATGGCTTTGTTATTGTTGATGATTACTCTCGTTACACATGGGTACACATTGTTACTTACAAACATGAAGTGCAGGAAGTCTTCAAACGATTTTCCTCGAGGGCTCCAACCAACTTTGGTGTGAAGATCAGGCACATCGGGAGTGACAATGGAACTGAGTTCAAGAATTCCGGTCTTGATGACTATCTTGATGAACTTGGTATTACTCATGAATTATCTGCTCCCTATACTCCTCAGCAAAATGGCGTCGTGGAGCGCAAGAACAAAACTCTTGTTGAGATGGCTCGCACTATGCTTGTTGAATACAAAACGCCTCGTCGTTTTTGGATTGATGCAATTGATACCGCGTGCCACATCATCAACAGAGTATATCTTCACAAATTCTTCAAGAAGACTGCCTATGAACTCCTCACTGACAAGAAACCCAATGTGAGTTATTTCAAAGTCTTCGGTGCTAAATGCTGGATTAGAGATCCTCATCACAATGCTAAATTTGCACCAAAAGCACATGAAGGTTTTATGCTTGGTTATGGAAAGGACTCGCACACCTACAGAGTCTTCAACATCGCTCTTCACAAGATTGTTGAAACTGTAGATGTGCGGTTCGATGAAACTAATGGCTCGCAAAGAGAGCACCTACCTTCTGTGATAGATGAACCAAAGACCAAAAAATCATTACCGAGGATGTAATTCCCATCAAGAATCTGTGAAGAATTCATTCCGTAACGCCAAGAATGTCGGTGATGCACCAAGATAATGTCAAGAAAATGGTGTCAAGAAAATGCTGATCAAATTCCTCGACGACAACCAGCTCATCCTCGCGTTGCAAAAAGAAGTGCAAGTTGACAAGATCATCGATGACATTGAAGCACCGTGTCCTCTCACACGCTCAAAAGCTTCACATTTATCTAACTTTTGTGGGCACTATGCTTTTGTCTCTATCACAGAGCCCACTAAGGTAGATGAAGCATTTCGAGCCCGAGTGGATTCAGGCAATGCAAGAAGAATTACATCAGTTCAAGCTCAACAACATCTGGGAACTGGTCAAACGTCCAGATCCTCGCAAGCATAATATCATTGGCACAAAGTGGATCTACCACAACAAGCAAGATGAAAATGGCCTTGTGGTGAGGAATAAGGCACGACTTGTAGCTCAAGGCTACACACAGGTTGAAGGAATTGAATTTGATGAAACTTTTGCACCTGTTTCTAGACTTGAGGCTATTCGCATATTACTTGCTTATGCTAACCATCATAATATCACTTTATATCAAATGGATGTGAAAAGTGCATTCCTTAATGGTAAGCTTGAGGAAGAAGTATATGTTGCTCAACCCCCAGGTTTTGAAGATCCAAAGAATCTTGACAAAGTCTTCAGACTCAACAAGACCCTCTATGGCCTCAAACAGTTCCCCAGGCGTGGTATGATACATTGAAGGAATTCTTCATGAAGAATGGCTTCACACCCGGTTCACTCGACCCTACTCTCTTTACTAAATCATATGATGGTGAACTGTTTGTGTGTCAAATATATGTTGATGATATTATCTTTGGCTGTACTGACCAACGTTATAGTGATGAATTTACCTATATGATGAGTGAAGAATATCAAATGTCTATGATGGGAGAATTGAAATTATTCTTAGGTCTTCAAATTCACAACAACACAATGGCATATTCATATCTCAGGAGAAATACCTCAAGATGTTCTCAAGAAATTCGCATGCAAGATTGCAAAGGCTTAAAATTCCTATGCCCACAAATGGCCATCTATGCAATCGATGAAAATGGTATTGACTTGATCACAAGGTATACCGCTCCATGATTGGTTCTCTATTGTACTTATGTGCATCTAGGCCAGATATAATGCTTAGTGTTTGCATGTGTGCCCGATTTCAAGCTACATCAAGGAATCACGCCATAAGGTGTGAAGCATATTCTTCGATATCTAGATCACACACCAACACTAGGATTATGGTACCCCAAGGGCTCTACGTTTGATCTAATTGGATATTCTGACTCTGACTATGCTGGTGATTGTGTGGACCGCAAGTCAACATCTGGTACTTATCATTTCCTCGGACGATCTTTGGTCTGTTGGTCCTCGAAGAAACAGAATCACAGATCACCGCTTCATGCGAAGCTGAGTACATTGCTGCCGGCTCTTGTTGTGCTCAATTGCTGTGGATGAAGCAAACTCTCAAGGACTACGGCATCAACGTGAAGAATGTGCCTCTCATCTGTGACAATGAGAGTGCCATCAAGATTGCTCACAACCCAGTTCAAAGACTCGAAGACAAAGCACATTCAAATTGGCCATCATTTTCTTCGTGATCATGTGTTGAAGGCGACATCTCCATCGAGCATGTGAAGATCAAGAACAGCTAGCCGATATCTTCACAAAGCCCTTGGATGAGAAGAGATTTAGCAAGTTGCGGTGTGAGCTAAATATCTTAGAATCTTGAATGTTCTTTGAAAAGGACACACATCCCGACACTTATGCAAAATTGATGACTTAGATGTGCAACACATGAAGAAACGCTTTTCTTCAATCAATGAAGAATAACACTCTAAGTGTGAAGAAATTAATGAAGAACTTGAGTCTCGTAACCCTACGACAATTGTACGCTGTGTCCGAAATCATCATTCTTATACGGTGGGTCACGCCACCACCAAAATTGAAAATCTTCAATTTGAGTTTTTCCTCGCTTTTGAAATTCTTCGGTTTTTCAAATTCTTCAACTTTGCAAAATCTTCACTGTTTCCGTTGTCTTTCTTCATTGACTATATATATATATATATATATATATATATATATATATATATATATATATATATATATATATATATATATATATATATGGGTTTATGTCCTCTACAGCATTCACTTATGGCTATTTCTTCAAGTTGCTTTTTCTGCTAAGTGAATGTGATCGGACCCTTCCCCCTCTATGCTATACTCAACCTAATCTATTCACAAATTCTTCATGTGCGTTCTAGTTAAAACTCGTTCAAAATCTTCACTGTGTCCTTGTCAGCTGAAGAAATTGTGAACGGAACTTTTAACTTATCTTATCCAAATTTTCGGCTTTGCCGCTCAAACCATTCCGCATCCCACGATAAACTTATCTATTCACCCACGATCTAACACAATCTCCACTTTTCAGTACGTGGGTGACACATGTCAAGTTTAATGAGAAGGGTCAGGCACGCTCGGCGAACAGTTTTTCACCGCGACTATATATACCCCTCTCCCTTCCTCACTTCCTTTACTCCGCCGACCGCTCTCTCTCTCGCCGAGCTTCTCAAACCCTAGCACCGCCGCTTACTCCATCGTCAGCCGTGAGGAAGAGCTTCGCGCCTCGACCTCGTCGCCGTCCTTTCGCGCCCGATCATGAAATCTTCACTCCGCCGCCGCCCGTAGCTGTCTTCCTCCGCCGAAGTTAGGGCGTGGGAGATCTCGAATCGACGAACTTCTAATCTACACTTCTCGGTTCGTCGTGTTCTTGATTCGGGTAATTAAAAGTTACTTTTATTACTCGCTTTGATTCTCAAACCTTCACGAAAATCTTCAAAGGTGTTTATTCTTCAAATCTTCACACATATGAACACCTCAAACGAAATATTCTCTTGATTCGCTTCTCTAAGCAATGATTTTTCTTCAAGATTCCTCAATTGTGTGGATCCTCGATCTATACAACTCTGGAACCTAAGACAAAGATCGCTTAGTGAAATTCTTCAAGGCTCATCCGGTCAAATTCCTCAAACTAGTTCTTTTTGAAAAACCTTCTGAGAACGGATATGACCTCTCCAAATTCCTCGCAACTATACTCTGTTCACAGGTACTCATGTCCGCTGCTGAATCACTAGGTTCTCATCAACTTAACTCATTTGCAGCGTTCCTCGAAGAAAAGTTGCATACTTCTTCAGAGAATTCGATTGTTCAAATTCATCACCAAGAATATGGCGAAGGAAAGAAGCCACGTAAAGGAGGAAAGAGGCCTGAGGTCATGACTGCTTCGAGATACCGAGGACATATACGCTGACTATTGCACACTGATGAAGCCAAGTTTGGCAAGGAAAACAAAAATCAGCGCAAGGTGCGATTCAGAGGATTGAAAGGAGATGGGCAAGGGAATGGAGGAGTACAGATATGTTACTCCAAAGTACATGAAGAAATTCGTGACCGAATCCTCCATGCCCAAGAGCTCCATTGGCACTGCCAAGAAGTCGACCCCACCAAAGATCAAGCGTGGTGAGGATTTTCTTGAAGAATGGGCCAAGCGCCAAGCCAAGTTGGCGAGACAAGCCAAAGAAGCAAAGGAGGAAATTCAATGAAGACTCACATCGCTGCTGCCACCGAGGCCCCTGCTCAGCCCAAAAGATCAATGGCAAAGAAGCCAGCGCACAAGCCAAGTGCTTCACCAACAAAGGCCCTCACGGCCAAAATCCTCAGCAATGCCCTCACGGCCAGAATCTTCAATGCCCTCACGGCCAGTTCCTCATGCTGCTCCTGCTCCTCCCAAATCCGCACCTCCTCCAAAGTCCTCAGAAGTTCCGACAAAGTCCTCTGCACTGGTGCATCTGGCCACGTGCCAAAGGACTGCAGGCATCTCTATTGCGTCTGGTGTCTCAAAGAAGTTCCTCGATGCCAAATTCTTCATCCGCCCAACTCGTCAAGACTAAGGCAACAGTTGGACGAGGTCCTCGGCCAAGTTCGAAGAAGAAACAGGTCGCCTTCCAAGTGCCATCTGATGATGAGGCTGGTGATGATGAACTTGCGGAAATCATTAGAGATCGCCAAGAAAGGGCCGCTAGAGCCAAAGGCACACCTGTGCCGCTTCTGTTGGATCCAAGAGCGATCCTAGACTACATTGATCTCTGGCACAAGGACCCAAACACACCTATGCCTGACTTCATTTTGACACCGCCAAAGTCACATGTCGACTCATTTCATCCAAGAGGAGAAATGGAAATATGATAGGGCCAGAGAGATCAAGAAATCGCAGATGTAAAAGAGAAATCGCTGAAGAAAAATGTTGTCAAGATGACAATCAAGAACTTGTCAAGATGCAGGCTGACATCAAAGCCCTCAGCGACAAATTTGACTCATACTATGCTGACTGGAAAGGAGCCAAAGTCAGGTTTGTGAAACTGACGGAGAAGTTCACCAATGTTGCAGCCCCATCACAACAAGAAGTTCCTCAGGCTGGAGCCTCTGCCACTTCGCCGAAGAACATGCCAAGATCACCGATGAAGTTCAAAGGTCAAGAAAATGCTAGTTCCAGGCTGATGACTCCATTCCAGCCGCTGAAGAAATTGCTGTGGCATCCACTTGTGGTGCGTCTGAAGAAACTGAAGAAGTCAGGGCAACTGCATCAGTTGCGCCTGAGGAAATTCAACCAGATTCCTCAGCTCCTCCTGCGCCTACACCAACTCCAATCCTTCCATCTGCATCTGATGTGCTGAAGATCAAGGCTGCGTCAAATTCTTTGGCTGCGAAGAAAATGAAGCCTATGAGCAGCTCATTTGAAAATCCTATTGATGTTGTTCCAATTTCCTCCATGCCATCAAAGGACCTTGTTCCTTTTGGTGAAGAGTATGAGATCCCAAGCGGATCTGATGAAGAAAATCATTCTGCTGCTTCATCAGAGCAGATTGATGAAGAAATTGAAGTGGAAGCAATCCCTTCAAATCCAATCATTTCCTCGCATATGCCTCAGTTCACAGCTGAAGAGGCTGGTGTTGAGGAAATTGAAGACGAAGACGTGGATATTGGATGCACCACGCCTGTGATGAACGATGACTTTTGGGAAAGTCAAGATCCCAATTCTCCACTCTTCACCCCAATCCAACAGATTCCTCACCCCCCGCTCCAACAGTTCAAATGGGCTCAAGAAACTCATCCCAACTCATCGATTGCATGAAGAAATTCCAGCCACTAGTCTTGAAGAACCCGCCGCCGCTGATCCTATGAACACGCAGAGCATATGAAGAGGAACCAGAAATTGCCACCAAGAACCCGAGATTGCGATTCTCGAGGTAGTGATGCAACTCATCGACACTCCACCGCCAAAGCCAAAGAATCCATTATCAACGAAGCAAAAGTTCAAGGCTGAAGATTTCTTCGGCGAAAGCATGTATTCTTCATCGACTACAACCCATATGACTCGCCGCATAAGGAAGAGGCATTTCGACTGCTAGTCAAGCCAACTTCTATTCCTCTGTGCTATTCAACAAAGACAAAGTCTTCGATCATGCACATATTCCTCATGTGGACATGGAATCTCCGCCAAGCTTGAGCCACCTCGGTGTTCTTCATGACGCAGGTTTGCTAAATTTCTGCACTGACATCTGTGATTGGAATGAATAACTCATTCTTCAATTCTATGCGACGCTGCACATCACCGGAGATTCTGAAGATGTGAACTCATGGGTATTGGACTGGATGACAGAAAATACTCACTACAAGGCACCAAAGAATCGAATTGCTTCGTGCCCTCCCACTCGCCCTCCTCTTGACGGTGCTCGTTGCATCTACAACGAACCCGAAGCTTTCAAATCATTACATGCAAGTGCCGATGAAGCCTTTGAAGCCGTGGCAGGCCCCACTTAACCAAATTCTTCGTCAAGGAATTACTGTATGTGCCTCGGACTGTCTATCGCATTCTGACGAAGACAATGAGTCCTATCAAAGGCCACGACTCAAATGATGAAGAAGTCATTGGCATCATGAAGAATATGCTTTTCAATATCATTCATGGCGTTCCCGTCAACTTCTATGATTTCTTCATGAGGACTCTGGCAAATATTGCTATGTCACCTTTTGAGCTGAAGCCTTATGCACCATGGATTATGAGATTCATCAGGACAAGGTCTTCACTCAATTACAAGGCTGACACTCTGAACCACTGCAGCTACTTGCCTCCAATTGAAGTCCTCAAACGGACATTTTCCTCACCGATGACAAGGGCAAGGCAACTGTTGTGATAGATGAAGGCATTCGCCCATTGGATGGTCAATTTCGCAAGGCTGCATCCTACTCCGCCAATGATGACTCGCCACACATGACTCGCCGCCAATACCTCAGTGCAAGCAAAATCCTCAAGCCACAAAGACCTGTGGTGATGACCGATCGTGAGTTACTCCTCGCCTTCATTAGAAGGTTGATCGCAATCATGAATGGGTCAAGCGCCGCTTGGTTCAATTCTTCACAACATGACCTCAACACACAATGCAGTGAAGAAAAACCAATACTACCTCCATGAAACCTTCAACCGCACCTGGGCTGTTCTTTCTAATGTCTACAACGCAGAAGAACTGAAGACAATGGGTCTCAAGGGAGAATTTGACTGGTCTGTACCTCCACCGGAGAAATTCAAGAAGGTCAAGGTTCCTTCCTTGGTAGCCAGCTCCTATTCTTCATCGCGCGACATTGATGAAAATGAAGACTTGGACGACATGCGGCAGGCCCTACTATGACAACCGACCCGACAACGCCGGGCGCTCCTTCATCAACTTGAAATTCTTCAGGGGCGTTAGTCCTCAGTTTCAATCCTTTTGGTCATTTGATTACAAAGGGGGAGAAATTTGAGTTAGTCTTCAAGCGGGTCTATTTTAACACCCATATACAACTCGTTTTTTTTGCTAAGTTACAACTCTTGTTCTTCTGAAATTTTATTGGATCGAGTTGTAATCTTAAACCCGATGGTGCTCTGATACTTTTGATGTGTTCTTCTGCATGCTTATTCCTCATTATATGTTAATACACGCATGCTGAACTACATCAGTCACCATATTTCATCATGCATTTCAAATTCTTCATATTATATGACAAATGCGTGTATGAATTACAAGATATAGGGGGAGATCTCCAAGATTCAACTCTTCAAATGTGCAATGCCTCAAAAGCAAAATTCCTCACTATGCACATCTTCAGGGGGAGTTCTTCTATATCTTGCAATCAAATTCCTCAATATCAGTATTTACACTTCATATATTTATCCCTGTTGAAAACTTAACCTATATTGTCATCAATCACCAAAAGGGGAGATTGTAAGTGCATCTAGTGCCCTTAGTGATTTTGGTGTATTGAAGACTTATAGGTTAAGGGACTAATGTGTTTATGAGTGTACACAGTTCTATAAGTCTATGAGGAGTTTGATATTTACAGAGAAAGTCGACCCCTAAAAATGAAGTTCTTTGACTGAAGACTTTGATATTCTGAAGACTTTGAAAGTGAAGAAATTGGTGTGAACTTGAAGACTTGGTATTCATGTGAGGAACATGAAGCGTGAAGACTTTTGTTTTCGTAGTTTCGCTTTCTTTCTTGAGTCATAGGAAACACCGCATCGTTAAAGGGGTCGAGGAAATACTAAGGAAAAATTTCCATGTGATGCTCAACTCAAAATCCTACACCTACCAATCCCTTCGAAAGTGAAGCCTTTGGAAATCTCATACGATTCACCAATTTCTTCAAAGGATGTAGACGAAGTTCTTTCCGTCACCGAGGAATTTGTTCTGACCGAGGAGTTAGGAATTCGCCATCATGGATTGCCTACACAAAGGAGGAACATGATAGCCCCGAGGAATTTGAGAGTCAAATTTCCGACCGCTGTCTTCTTGGTCAAGGCCACCTGTCCCAAAATATCTTATCCACCTAACGGTCATATCATTGAAGGGCATTTATGTCTTATCATGTCGGGTTGCTCCCTAGGCTATAAATAGCCGCCCCTACAACCACTAGCTGGTTGGCTGCCCGAGAGAACTTGACACTTGTCATTTGAGAGCAACCCATCCTCGGAGGACTTTGAGCGAAAATCATCGAGTGAGGAAAAACCCAAAAACCAAACCCCTACAAACCCAAAGTGATTGAGCATCACTGAAGAGATTGATCCTGCATGGATCCGACACTTTTTACCTTTGAAGACTGTGCTTCTTCCACACGGTTAGGCGTCATGGTCTAGAGCATCCAAGAGGAATTGTGGATTGCCGAGTGACCAAGTCTGTGAAGGTTTGGAAGTCGCCTGAAGACTTACCACGAGTGATTGGACGAGGTCTGCGTGACCTTAGTTCAAGGAGAATACGGTGAGGACTTGGTGTCCCGAGCTGCGTGCTCGCCGACTGGGTGTGTCTGGGACTGTGTGTCCTCGAGTTTAAATACTCAGCCGCTCCAACCAGACGTACAACTGAGACAGCAGTTGGAACTGGTCTACCAATCATTTTCTTCACCAACCTAACTTGTTCTATTTCCTCAACTCTTTCATTTCCTCATTATTGTGTTGAGTGTTCGTTCATATCTGTGTTTGAAGACTTTGACTGAAGACTTTCTCAATTTCCTCAGTTCAATTCTTCACCGCTTTGTCTTCATCTTGTGCTATCCTCGTGTTTACGCTTCTCGTACTCTTTGATTGTCTTCATTTCATCATGATGACCATGCCCGCATTCTCTTATGCTTACTCGAGTACTTATTCCGCTGCAAGTAGTTCTTCACTTAGGAATTTCCTCACCGGAAAATTCCTCATTGAAGAATTCAGAAAAATCGCCTATTCACCCCCCTCTAGTCGATATAACGCACTTTCAGACCGTACACTCCATTAGTGGAAATTGAATACTTTTAATGTCATGTCATTTTTGGAAGAAGCATTGCATATATATTGTCGTTTGTTTATACCATTCGTCTAGCACAACTACTCCTTATGGTTATTGACTGTGTCGGCGTTCTGGGAACGGGGGTACCCAGACTTGCCTGCCTGCGGCCTGCGGCGTGGCTCGAGTGGTGGCCCATCAAGGCCCATCTTCATCAGCACAAGCTCAAGACCCTCGCGAGGGGCCAAGCCTCGCGGGGTGGACGACAGGGAGCTTCCTCAGGCACGGCCTCGTCAGGCTTGCTCGCGAGGAGGCGGAGAGATCAAGGCGGGGTACCTCACGAGGTGCCCATGACGCAAGCCATGACGACCAAGGGCGCCAGGTGGGTGCCAGCCCGCGCAAAGGTCCTCCTTTCCTCTTTGGTGCAAAGGGGCAAGCGCAGGCAAGAGTATCAAGCAAAGGCATCCGTTTCAAGCAACAAGACCAAGACCGTCAGAACGGCAGGAAGGAAGTCATCATGGAGCCCAAGCCGGCGTCACCACCAGAGCCTTTGACAGGCGATGACCAACTTTAGTCAGGATAAGTGTACTAGATGTTCCCCTTCAAAATGGCCAATTGTTGGCGCCCTTTCCGCTCAATATTTGGGAAGAGGTCCAGGGCCTCTGCCTATAAATAGGACTAGCCACCCACAGGGTAGAGGCATCTTGAATCAGCAGAGAGAGAGCGACTGAACTCCCCCTAGCAGTTCGTCGCACCAGCCAAGAACAGACCCTCGCGAGGTTGTTCTTCCTTGTATTGTTCATCATCAGCCCAAGAGGCAATCCACCACACCACACACTGGAGTAGGGTGTTACACCACAATGATGGCCTGAACCAGTATAAACCCTGTGTCTCTTGTGTTGTTCCTTTCATAGTTTAGATCCTAGCGAGGCGGCAAGGTGCAGGTAGGTAGAGGGTGAGATCTCCGTGCGCACCCAGTTGTTCGAACCTAGAGGGTCTCGCCGAACCCGAATCCGACATTTGGCGCCGCTGTAGGTGCGCCGGAATCCACCTTCGCCACTTCATTCCGTCAGATCGTCATCACCATGTACGGCGACCAAAGGGAAACCCCGATCCTCGGGCGGCTGGCCCGCCCACGCAGAGCCGCCGCCCGGGCGACCCCATGCCCCAGTGTGTGTCGTGGTCCGCAGGGCGCTGGGCCGCGGTGACGCTGGACAGTAACGACAGCTCTCACGCCACGGCAGCGCGGTCGGGCGTGGCGAGGGCCTCCAACCATGCCACGGCCACGACGCCAGACACCCGACGGGAGCAGCGAACTCAAGGGCCGCTCATGGTGGCCCGAGAGCTACCGCAATGCAAAGGCCGGAAGGCGGCCGCGACGATGCTAGAGCGGGTGGCAGAGCTCTGGGCCGCCTCGTGGGCTCACCCCTTCGCATCCAACTCCCACCTCAGTCCAGGGCGGCCCACGCGGAGGCTCCACGCACGCCCGCAGCTCCAAGCGGACTCCAAGGCCACCCTAACGCTGGGCCAAAGCCACAAGACGGGCCAGCAGCGGTGCTGCCTCCCTCCCCGGCCAGCGAAGAAGGACTCGCCGCGACCCACGACCCCGGTGGGCCACCGCGCTATCACCCCCAGGTGGGCGTCTCCAGCAGAACTGCATGGCACATGGAGCACTACGGCGCAGCATTCAGGATTGCGGCCCCAAAAGAGTACGTGCCCCACATGATGGATCAAGGGCACGCGCATGAGGATGAACAAGGCTCGCTCCTCGGCCCAAGCTGGGGGGACGAGGCACCAGAAGCTGAGCTCTTCCAGGAGCCCCGGGAAAGCACCATCGGCCACGCTGGGAGCAACGATTATCGGGTACCACTAATTCCTCAGGAGCAGGCATACGCTAACCATGGATCGCAGGAGGTACAGGTCGCCACAACGGACGGCTGCCCCACTCCCGCAGTTTCCTACCCCTCAGGAGGAGTGCGCCGGGCTGCAGGAGAGGGATCGAGACTGGCATCACCACCGCGGCGCTCGGAGCAAGGCGTCCTCGGGAGGTAGGCCCTCATTGGGAGGTGCCTCGTGGCCTACCACAGCAAAGGACCCGTGGTCGTCGGGGAACTGGCTGGCGACCGCTCTACCCCATCGGCGGCGCCCTGGTTTTCGGTCGCTGCCGGTGGCACTAGAGTGTGGCGCAAGACGGGCCTCGTCTGGCGATATGAAGCAAGGCCGGTACTGTGAAGAAGGCCCAGGTTCGTGAAGCTCACGCCTGCGACACTCTCACGTAATAATGAGTGGGGTTGTACACGCCCGGAGTCTCGGGGTGCCGGCCTCAGGCCCTGGGGCTCCCTCCCACGCCCAGTGGCAGCACTTAGCTCCGCGCTGGTGAGAAGACGTCCAAGACTAGACTACGTGCCGGACGCGGCCTTTTTCTGCTTTCCTTGCTTTTCCCCTTGGCTGTCGTTTCCCCCCGTTGGATTTAAGTTGGATTTGAGCTTGATATTTGCATGTGTTCAGGGAAGGGGTGTTTAGTCTCGTTCGAGCAATCTCTCGCGTTCTGGTTACCACTTTGCCTCAGCTGCCTCCCCTCGTGAGCCCCTCGCGAGCCGGGCCAGGCCTAGCTTGCGTGCATCCCAGACTGCCGTCGCCGCGCCCTCTCAGGAGGTTTTCATTACAGGTTCAATGGGCTCATTCAGGAGACACTCGAGACACCGCAGCCCTCCGCAGGCTATCTCGAGGCCCACGCGGGTCGAAGGTAAACAAGCCAGCCAGCTCGTCGCAAAGCCAGCCACTTGGCGCAGGCGTACGGGTGATATCGCATCTACTAATACGTTGAATGCAAGTTTTCACATGAGGGGCTCCCCCTCCCAAAATGCTCTTACAACCTTCAGGAAAAAGCCCGAACTCTATCTGCGCAGGGTAAGAAAGCAGGGACAACACGCGGTCAGTCGGACAAATCCCCCAATGCATCCTCAGGGGCACCTCCTGAATCGTCGCTGGCATCGCTGGCCTCGCCATCGCTCCCCGCGTTGCCATCAGTGACATCAGGGCCGTTCAACACGCCGCCTTCATCAGCAGCCACGACTACGCCGTTGTTATCAGAAGCGAAGGCCCTGACGAGGGCATCCACGTTGTCTTCCACCCAGTGCGCCAGGTCGTCCCGGACGGCCTGGGGTACTGGGGCGATGGCGGCGTCAAAATCGGAGTTGGGGTTCATGTTACGAAGATGACTGAAGACACGAGAAAAGGCGCGCCCGAGCAGAGCGCGGCTCCTCTCCTCCACCAACCTGTTGGCTCTGACCGACCGCACCTCCAGCTGCGTCACCGCGTCGGTGAAGAACTAAAGGTTACCCGCATAGTTGACTGTGTGAGGCTCGCCAACGGCCGCCTCGCAGATGTTACCCAAGGCCGTGTTAGCTCTCTCCCGGAGCGTGGAGAGCATGGGGCCATGCTCGTGCTCCAGGATCTGCCGCTGGCGTATCTCGTCCTCGTTACGCCAGAACGGCCTCAGCTTCGCCCACCTGCCGACGGAGAAGAGGCGCCGGGCGCTGGAGGTAGTCAGCCTCCACGCCACGCCGAGGGCGGCCCGGAAGCGCCGGCCCGCGCGTCACTTCATCCAGCTTGGCCCTCAGGGCGGCGGTCCTGCCTTCAGCCTCGACCCTGATCAACCCCAGCCTCTCTTCGAACTCGCGCTCAAGGTTCGAGCGGGACGCCGCCACCCGGCGTCCAACCTCTTCCAGGACACGGGCCTCCCGCGCAGCGACGTCACCCTCTGCCTGCGTCACCAAGCGCTCCCTCGTCTCCAGACGCTCAAGACCGCGTGCGCGTTCGGCAGCTTCCAGCGTCAGTGCCTCCTCACGCCTTTGGAGCTCTGCCTGGTCGACCGAAGCCACCTTCATCGACGCGAGGGCCGTCTCATGCAGCTCCACCTACTGCTCCAGGGAATGGCACCGGGCCAGGAGTTCCCGCACCCGCTCCTCCGCCGCCTCACGCCACCGGTCAGCCTCTCGGGCCTCCTCGACGACACGGGAACGGGCCTCCCGAGAGGCCGCCAGTGACGCCTCGGCTTCCTCATTGTCGAGGTCACGCTGGTGGCGCGCAAGGGCAACAGCCGCCTTCAGCTTGCGCCTCTCTTCAGCCAGGCGCAGGCCCTCAGCCTCAAGGCATGCGTCTTCGTCAGCGAGCTCTTCACCAAGCAGGCTCACCGCGTCAGCCGCCCTCCGGAGAAACCCTCGGCGAAGAGCGCGACGCTCCCGGGCACGCTCGAGCATGTCTTCTGCATCGTCATCCGCCCCAAGTAAGCGCGGGGGGCCACGAATCAGCACTCCCCCTCTAGGCAAGGGGCTGGGGGCTGGCGACCTCGCGATGGCCGGGCACGCCTCGCCAGAAGCCCGGCCTGGAGCCAACCCATCCCCAAATGAAGAGCGCAGGGCTCACCTCAGCCAATCGCCATCCATGACCAGACGAGAAGCCCACGGCAGGCTGGCTATGCCCCGAGAAGGCTCGCGAAGGAGGGTCATGAGGCGCGCAGAGCCGCGATGCGCCACAAGATGGCTCACCTCTCCGACCGGCCTCGCCACAAGGGCTCTGCTTGAGCTCGGAGCGCTCGAAGACGGTGGAGAGGGCAGAGCCTGGGGGGATGGCTCCTCAGCCATCTCTGTGAGCTCGGCAGGAAGGGCCCTGCAGAGCAAGGATCAGCCAAAGCAACGGGAAGATAAGGAACTAGGAAAGGGGAAGGCTTACTCATCAATGGCGAAGTACTTGGCGCTTCAACAGCGGCAAGGGTAGTCATAACCCAAGGCCTCCTTCTCTTCCGGAGAGCCTCAAGTCCACGCGAAGCTGCCCAGAGTTCGGCGTAGGGTCACCAAGGCGAGGAAGAAGCACCAAGGTGACCAGCGTCAGGGGCGTCGTCCTGGCGCACGCCGCCGGTCGCCTCACCAAGAAGGGTAGTTGGGGCCTCAGGGGCCCCGACCGCGGAGCAGCTGGCGGCTCAACGCCGGCAGCGATGGGCCTCAGGAGCTACCCCTCGGGAGTCTTGCTGGCGTCGTCATCCGTGAGGGGCCCCCTCAGCCTCCAGCGGCCCATGCCTCCCTGCTCCGCCACTCGAGGAAGGACCGCCGTGGGCAACTGGAAGGGCAGTCACCACCACTGGGTTCTCACGAGGCCCCAGGAGGCCAGCGGGGCGCAGCCCCCATTCGTCGAAGCCGGGCATCTGATTCACAAAGTCGCCCCTGTTCGAGCAAAAGTACAGCAAAGCCCCCTTGTCGGATGCTACCGGGGGAAGGATCCCCAGTCAAGACCAAGAGCACCTTCCTCAGCGCTTCAGGCGTCAGGTCCTCCTCCTGGAGCCTCATGCGATCCTCACGCCCGCCGAAGGCCCACATCCGGTGGGAGTGACACTGAAGAGGGGCAATACGGCATAACAAGAACTCCTTCACCACCTTGGGCGCCACACGCCGAAAGGCCCTCGTGAACGCCGGGCGACGCCAGACGAAGATGAGCCGGGGCTTGTGAGCGTCTCTCGGCCCCAGCTGAATTGGGGACAGCGGGGATGTTGGCTCCAGCGGGGCTGGGCACCCGACATCCATGTACAGCCACCGTCATGGAACCCAGGCGCGGGCTGAGGAAGACTGAAATCAATCCCTGAAGCCGCTGTTTCTGGTGCGGCAATGAAGCTCACGCACCCCGAGCATTGGGTGGGGTCGACGAGGCGCAGAGAGAAGAAGTGACGCAGCAAGGCAACTGAAGGAGGGATGCCCATCATTGCCTCACAGACAAAGGAAAAAACGGCAAGCAGAGTAATGGATTTAGGACCCAAATGCATCATATGGATCTGGTAATGGGAAAGCACAGCGTTGAAGAAATTGGAAAAGGGGGGAACCAGTCCCGCCCACAGGGCGTCGGCAAAGTACCGGACCTCGGTGACTATTCTGTCGATGGAGAAGTGAGACGCGGGCCAGGCCGTCGTCCTCCCGCACTCGTTGAAGATAGTGGCCAGAGCAGAGCTGACCTTGCCCAAGCCTTCTCGGTTGAGTATGATCGACCGATCGACGGCAGGTGCCGCCAACGATGGCGAGCGAGGAGGAGGCACAGGTTTCTTCCCTTTCCCCTTCTTCGTCGGAGCCGTGGCGATGGAAGGGGGAGGATTCAAGATTGGATTGGAAGCGGAGACTGGAGCTCGAGAGGAGGAAGAGTAGGGGACGGTCGAAGCAGCGAAAAGAGGAACGACTGTTTGCAACCACGGGTCCGCCTAGCTGGGCGCAAAATAAGGAGGCGTGAGGGAACAGTGCCGCCCACGTCCAATCAACCGCCACGCGGCGCCCGAGGTCAAGAGCTGTTAGGGGCTGGCGCGCAGACTTGCCCCTTCACTTCTCTGCTCAGCCAAGTACAGGCGCGCCTTGGGCCCGGGCTCTTGTTGGCGAACGGGGGGTACCCAGACTTGCTCGCTCATGGCTGCGGCATGGCTTGAGGGATGGCCCATCAAGGCCCATCTTCATCAGCACAAGCTCAAGACCCTCGTGAGGGGCCAAGCCTCGCGGGGTGGACGACAGGGAGCTTCCTCAGGCACGACCTCGTCAGGCTGGCTCGCGAGGAGGCGGAGAGATCAAGGCGGGGTACCTCACAAGGTGCCCATGACGCAAGCCATGACGACCAAGGGTGCCAGCCCACGCAGTGTCCTCCTTTCCTCTTTGGTGCAAAGGGGGCAAGCGCAGGCAAGAGTATCAAGTAAAGACATCCGTTTCGATGCAACAAGACCAAGACCGTCGCAACGGCAGGAAGGAAGTCATCGTGGAGCCCAAGCCGGCGTCACCACCAGAGCCTTTGACAGGCGAAGACCAACTTTAGTCAGGATAAGTGTACTAGATGTTCCCATACAAAATGGCCAATTGTTGGCGCCCTTCCCGCGCAAAATTTGGGAAGAGGCCCAGGCCTCTGCCTATAAATAGGACTAGCCACCCACAGCTAGAGGCATCTTGAATCAGCCAGAGAGAGAGCGATCGAACTCCCCTAGCAGTTCGTCGCACCAGCCAAGAGCCCTCATGAGGCTGTTCTTCCTTGTATTGTTCATCATCGCCCAAGAGGCAATCCACCACACCACACACTGGAGTAGGGTGTTACACCACAATGGTGGCCCGAACCAGTATAAACCCCTGTGTCTCTTGTGTTGTTCCTTTCATAGTTTAGATCCTAGCGAGGCGGCGAGGTGCAGGTAGGTAGAGGGTGAGATCTCCGCGCGCACCCCAGTGTTCGAACCTAGAGGGTCTGCCGGAACCCGAAATCCGACAGACTGGAAGTCTTTTTATTTGCGCAGGAAATTCTCGAGTACTACAAAGAACACACGAGAAAAATTTGTAATGGTTATTCTAGTGGATCAAAGGGTATTTTTTTATTTTAAAAGGAAAACCGGTGGAAAGTGAAAACACAATACATTTATGAACAAGGGGTGGAATTATTGGCAATCATGTTGGAATATAATCATGGCCCCAAAGGAAACTACAAGTGAAACTCCTGGCACCAACATGCTTAGGATAAGTGGGAGGAATTAAATTGCAATGTCATATCTGGATAATTGCTATGTTTTTTTGGGGAAGTCATTCTAAGTTTTAGAGGAATAACTAAAGTCTCTTAAGAAGCATTAAATTTTCTATTATCAATGTTAACTATGGATGGAAGAAATGTGGAAAGAAATAAACTTAACGAGGAAATGTATGGTTTGGGAACTTGTTACCATACCAAACAACTGCAAACCAATTGTTTATAATTGTTTTTTTCTTTTCTATTTGTAAGGAATTTTGTTTCACTGGAATATTATAATGTCACTCTTGTTATTAAATTATTCACAAAGGGAAATATACTTTGGGAAAACTCTTTTCTCCTGAAATTTAGGAAAAGAGGAAACAAAGACATGGTTTGCTAATTGAATAAATTAATATATGGTCTTATAGCTAAGCTTCACATCAGTGGAATAGCATGGCATATTGTCATATGGTTATCTAAATGAAGCAAGGCAGTCGTCTGCAATTGTAAGTGTAAACTATTTTACATTATTATTATATATGTTAATGATGTTCTTGTTGTTTTCAATGATAAAATCTCACTAATGGAAGTGAAAAGCTTGGTTATCTTATAACTTTCATATGAAAGCATGTTTGGAGCTTTTCGATATATCCGGAGTGGGAATACATAGGAAATGTTTTGAAGCGTTTCTCTATGGAAAATGCAAACCTGTTAAAGTACCTTGATAAAGAGAGACATACTCAGTAAGGAATTATGTATGAACTTCTGAGGAAAAAGGAAGAATAAATGGTATTTAGTTTTTGTTGTTGTATTTCATTATGCAACCATACCTTAACTACTGGAAATTTATTAATGCCTTCAAACAGTGGAAGGAAAGACGTGTGGTTAAGATATTCTCTTGCATCATATAAGGTCATGGAATGTGCATCACAACATGTCACTTATTCTAGAATTTAGGACAGTAAAATTGAGTCTAAACCGAGCGCTCTCAGCGATTTGCATTTTTGTCCGTCCGTTTTCGCGACCTGGATGTTTCTAACTGTTAGATCTGATTTGTGCACCACGTTTTTTGTCTCGTGGGCTTATTGTACTAAGGGGACGCTATTCCGACAGAAGAAACAATGTGTTCTGGTTGTTTGGGCTGCTGGGCCGAAGGGACTGACCCCTTGGGCAGTGAGGCTGAGCGCTTGCATGGTGGGGCGTGGTCAAGAAAAAGAGAAAAGAAAAAATAGGAGGACGGTGGTAAAATAGGAGGGCGGTGGTTCTGACGCGACATTTCCTGATCGGGGGACGACGCGGCTTGCCTATGGCCGCGACATGCGACCATCCGTGCGACGCAGCCATCGCACAACTGTGCCCTCATGTACTTCCCGCTCCAGAATTTGTGCGAAGAACACACTAAAATACACATCGTAATACGGATTCCCTGCCGTATTACTCTCATCATTAAAAGTGAAACTGGAGGGAATGGTCCAATCTCCCGTGAACAGACCCACACAATATATGGATAATTAGTTTTATGCCCCTAATTGTGTCTCACTCGGCTGTTTTACCCCTAATTTCCAAAAGCCATGGCTTCTGTCCAAGTCACTTCGCTCCTCTTATACTTTTGCCCTTTGACCGTTTGACCGTCACTTTGAAAACTTCATAAAAAATTCATACTAAATCAGAAAAATGTAAATAAGATACCGAAATATTCGGAAAAACACCACCTACATGTCAATGTCATTTGCATTCATGACAAAAGTGTAGGAAAGTGCCCATCCGAGCTTTAGCTCTTATGATACCGTCATGAACAATAAAAACTAAAATAAAAATTGCTGACAAAGAATGATAAATGTTTTGAGTGCAGAAGTCATGGCAAAAAAACAATCAGCACTCCAAAATAGATTTTGTTTTGCCACGACTTCCATGAATGTCATTCCCTCATGAAAACTATGGCATTTGGGAAAAAATGTTCACCATATATTAAAAAATGTCTGTGTTTCATTGAAAATTCTTCACCACATTTCTGAAAATCATTTATATAGTACAGAAAGAGAGAGAAAAAAAACAATAAGGGAAAGAACCATTGATGTCCGTACGTTTCTTTTTGATTTTTTTTAGGAAATCGTTTTCTTTTTTATTTGAAGGAAGCTGAGCGAATGCTCTCTTTCCTTCGAGTTGGGCCGGCCCATTTCAGGGGTAGGCTCGAGAAAAATACAAAGCTGAAAACAAAGAAAAGAGAACAGAAAAAAACATAGACAGATAGCCCAGACAAACCCTAACTCCCAACGAGGTGAAATCAGAATCGAATCGAGCCAAACCAAATCTCAGATTCGCAAATTATCAGCGAAGCATGGCTGTAATGTCGAAGGACATCGGGGGGCCGCCGCCGGCCGCCGTGGCTGAAACGGGCAACCGCCCGGCGGAGTCGCCCCAGCACGATACCGTCGGCAAGACGGCGGCGAGGTCGACAACTTGTCCCCCGTGGAGGACATCCAGAAAGAGATCTACGGATTAGAATCGTCGATGGTCGAAATGGAACAAGGCGGCGCTCAGAAATCGCTCTCTGTCGAGGTGGACCAGGCTGCCGCAGGTACGGACAAGGAGGAGACCACCGCAGAGGTGGCCGAAGCCGCCGCCGCCGCCGCCGGAGTCGGCTCTCGTTGCAAGAACTTCGACCCGCTGGAGGGAATGATTGCGGATAAGTCTGAGTGCAGCGGAGAGGGACTGCCCGGCGCCGCCGCGGAAGCTACAGCCAGCAGAGCGCGCGGGCAGGGATTGACTCTGGATGACGAGACTGCCTGCGGCACTTCGGCGGGGTCAGCCAGCGACGCCAAGCGCATCGAAGCGCCAGCCAAGCTCGAGGCGAATCCTCACATCACCCTAGTAATTGCTGAAACGGGTTCCGAAAGCATTGAATCACTGAAAGGGGTTGACAATGCAGACTTCTTCATAAAAATCGACACAGACTCTCATGGCATGGGGCTGGCAGCCATGGTGGAAACAGAGAATGGAGCTTCTTTGTCCACCAAGTCTCAGCCGGGGACTGAACAGCCGCCCCCGCCTGTCCCTATAGTCTCGCACCACCGTGGCACTTGCCAGGAGCTGATGAAAGTTACCAGTAGAGTGGATGCAGAACGTAAGTTGAAAGAGATCGAGCTGTCGAACATTCAGAAGCACACAAGTGACCGTGACATTGGTAGAGGTCGTCAGGACACAGGCACCAGCATCAGAACTCTTTCCTCGCACAGCTATTCTGGGGAGTGCTCAACTTCTGGATCATTTAGGGACATGGTTGATGAAGAAGAGAGGGAAGAGATTGAGCCCCATGAGTTACAAATTCAGACGAGTGAAATAAGGTAGCCACTCTATCCTTCGCATCTTCCTCTTATGTTACAGTGCCAATGCCATATGCCGTTGTAGTTTTACCTTGTTTAGTTCCAAATTACAAGTGCTCAATGTGGATTTTTTTTCTGATCTTTATGTGCAGTGAGGAGTTTTCCGTCTGGGTAATGAGGTGGTGGCTCTATTGGAGAACATCAAGCAAAACAAAGACGGTGTCGCTTTAAGAGCTGCCGCCGAACTTATTGCTAAGGTTTCAGAGTCATTTTCCCATGTTACGCCAGCAAATGCTCATGGATCCACGACTGTCTCAGATGCTTGAGTACAGAGAGAAGCCTGGGAATCTGATGAGGAAAGAATGGGAAGAGCAGAAGATAAGAAGGATTAAATATATGCTGCAAGCTTCATTTGAAGGACGCGCCAGCAGGAGAAAGTGGAAAATGTGGCGAAGTGTCAGGGGTAACTGCCGCATTGCTCTACTTGCTCTCGCTCTTCCTTGACAAAGAGAAAGGATCAGAAGAAACGCCTTTGCGTAGCGGGGCAATGGAGGCCGAGCCCCCTGCCCCTCCGGAGGCCGGGAGGAGAAGTGAATGGATAGCTTGTGCATTGCAAAAGGTCCTGGCTCCAGTGATTCTTGTTGGTGTACTGTCCATGGTACGAAAGCTTGTGATTGAGAAGGAACTTGACATCATGGACTATGAGAACAACGCCGCTGCCAACTTTTGGATCAATTCTTTGTCAAAGGTGGTGTTTTTCGCCGTCAAGGAGTGCCCCAAGCTGCTAAGGCATGAGCTGTGGGCCCGAATTCTCGTCTTTGCAATTGAGCTCGTTGGGTCACTGTACTTGTGGTGGAATCGGGGGTACTACGAACCTGACGTGCCCGATGCATAAGCAGTAATGAAACACTAGGATATCTGTTTGTTTACTGCTTACATATGTGGTATGTGTAGATAAGATAACCTTTTGCATGAGCAGAAACGGTGACGAAGTTACATAGTATGTGGTATATAATTCTTCAATCTGTTACACTGTCTTGCAAAGCACATGCTATTTTGTTGATCTAATCACCACATATGCAGAGCACATCATGTCAGTAGAATGTGTTTTGTCCTTTACTACCAATCATCTGAACTCTTCCCTAGTCCTGTGTTATATTCATAAATGTCTTCGAGTTAGTGAATTGTTTGTTCAGCGCTGTTATTTATTATTATTATTTTTCTTTCTCACGACATGCTTGGTAGGATTAACAGGATGTACGTGTGGAAATCTGATGTTGGAGTATTTGTGTAGGTATTTTAGACGCACCCATCTATCTCAAAAGGGCCACCAATCCTGTTTCTAGCTCCTCCTACTTGTAATTATAATGATTAAATTTCTTTTGTGCCTTTTCATTCATTTTGCAGATTGCACTGCCGTGGAGGTTTAAGCAATGCTTCATTCTTTACTTGAAAAGTGATGTCAAGCTTCCCTGTCTCTCGTATGTCCTATTCAAATTCTTTGTTATTTATATAGTCTACTAGTGCAGTTCATTTCTGTTATGACCGGCCTGGCTTATGGCCGTAGAAGGCCCACCGGGCAATCTTAGCCCACAAGTTATCTTAGGTTAATCCGTGTGCAAGTTATCTAGGTTATAAATATATGCTGTAAGACTCCTTTTCGGATTAAGCAATAAGAATATTATTATCCCTATTACCCGGCTCCTAGAGGAGCCGGAACCCTAGCCGCCTTTAACCCTAGCCGCCGCCGCCATCTCCCTCCGACGCGATGGTGCCCAGCTGCCGGCGCGCCCGATCATCGCCACGTCCCTCTCCATCCTTCCCCTACAACCTCCGGAGCAGGTCCGGTAGGACCCCTGGTTCTACCAATTTGGTATCCAGAGACAAGGTTGCGATCATGTCGTCATCATCCTCCACGCCCATGCTGCCTGGCGGCACCACCGCCCCGATGTCCACCGCTCCGCTGGCCACCGCCCCGATGACCTCCGCCGGGGTCCCCATGTTGTCGGAGCAGGTCACGACCGCGGGCTCCCCCATGCCGCCAGCCCCAGTCACCTCCGCGCCGCCACCAGCCGTTGTCTTCACGCCGGAACAGATGACCAGCATGCTGCAGCATCTCGTGACGGCCATCCAAGGTCTACACATGAACCAGTACCACCAGTACATGGCAGGAGCATACGGCCCCCCGCCGGCTGCACCGATCGCCACCTACGGCCAGCGGGCCGGCTGCTCCCGGACGACCAGCGGGCGGGCCCTCATTCTTGTCCCAGGGGCACCCCTGGCCACCACTACCGCCGCTGGGCTCTGGCACTTTGCCGCCGCCCTCGACGGCGCCTGCACTTGCAGCCGCCACCGCCCCGCAGACACCCGCCCTGTCCAGCCCCCGCTGCTGCACTCCACCGGCGCCACTGCCGCCTACTGGGGCACCTCACCGGTCGGCCTTCCAACACACCAAGTCTGGTTTCCGCCATCCCCGTCGCCACTACCAGCTTGGGCGGCTGGGTCTTTGCCTTCGTCGGTCTACACCACGACACCGGAGCAGCCGACCCCGTTTCCGTAGTTTGGCGGGCCATTCGGCTCCGCCGGTCCCTACCCGGAGTACTCCGACCAGGCGCCACCCGCCTCGCTGCTCCGCACATCCGAGCCATCTCGACATGGCGCTCCGACCCAGACACTGCCGCGGTTCGCGAAGATCGACTTCGCCACCTATGACGGCACGGAGGACCCCCTCAACTGGCTCAACCAGTGCGACAAGTTCTTTCGCGGGCAGCGCACCCTCGCCTCGGAGCGGACCTGGCTCGCCTCGTACCATCTCCGCGGCGCGGCACAGACCTGGTATTACGCCCTCGAGCAGGACGAGGGCGCCATGCCCCCTTGGGAGTGCTTCCGCGAGCTTTGCCTCCTTTGCTTTGGGCCTCCGGTGCGCGGGAGCCGACTGGCGGAGCTCGGCCGCCTTCCCTTCACCTGCACGGTGCAGGACTTCGTCGACCGCTTCTAGGCCCTGGCATTGCCATGCGTCAGGTGTGACGGCGCAGCAGCGGGCCGACCTCTTTGTCGGTGGCCTTCCGGATCACATCCGCGTGGACGTGGAGCTTCGCAGCCCTCAGGATCTCCAGACCATGCGCCCGCGCCTTCGAGGCTCGCGCCCAGGCCATGCTACCGGCCGCCCCGGCTCGAGGAGGCCGGCAGGCCACCCGCCCACCCCCGGCGCCAGGCCGGCCACCTCCGGCCGCTTCCGTGACTACTACACCAGCCACGACGCAACCCTTCCGTCGTCTCTCCCTGGCGGAGCAGATGGAGCGGCGGCGCCAGGGCCTCTGCTTTAACTGCGATGAGACCTATATGCCGAGCCATGTCTGCACGCGCCTCTTCTACTTGGAGACGGTCGACTACATCGAGGAGGACGCCTCGTCCGACGGGGCCGACGCACTGCCGCCCCCAGTGGCTGCTGAGACCGGACCCCCGGGTCTCCCGGCGACAGCCCTCGTGGTCTCTTTCCACGCGCTCGCGGGCATCCGCGACAAGCAGACCATGCTGTTGCTGGTGATGATCCACGGCGAGCGCTTGGTGGCCTTGGTGGACACAGGCTCCACCCATAACTTCCTGCCCGAGGCTACCATGCGGCGCTTAGCACTTCAGTTGACGGGCGGGGAGCAACTTTGGGTCACGGTGGCCAATGGCGATCGTCTCCGGTGTCATGGACTTTCCCGGGACGTCCCCATCACCATCGGCAACGAACACTTCTCTATCACATGTGTGGGCATCGACTTGGGCTGCTTCGACTTCATCCTTGGCGTCGACTTCCTTCGGACCCTCGGTCCCATCCTTTGGGACTACGTCGCTCTGACGATGACCTTCTGGCGACTGGGCCGCCGCATCCGGTGGGACGGCATTGGGGGCGCCGCCCTGTGACGCCCCCGATTCTACCGTACACTAATCATGTACGCAAATGTGTACGACCAAGATCAGGGACTCACTGGAAGATATCACAACACAACTCTAGACACAAATCAAAATAATACAAGCTTCATATTACAAGCCAGGGGCCTCGTGGTCTCGAATACAAGCTCGATACACAAGAGTCAGCGGAAGCAACAATATCTGAGTACAGACATAAGTTTAACAAGGATGCCTTAAGAAGGCTAGCACGAAAGCAACACGATCGAAGAGGCAAGGCCTCCTGCCTGGGACCTCCTAACTACTCCTGGCCATCGGCGGTCTTCACGTAGCAGGATCCGTTGGCGGTGGCATCCGCTCGTGGACCCACCATCCGATTGCAACAACCGAAAGAAGGAAGAAGGGGAAAAGGGTAGCAAAGCAACCGTGAGTACTCATCCAAAGTATTCGCAAGCATCGATCTATACTAAGTATGCATTGGTATCAAATGAAAGGGTCATGTCATGAATCGAAGCTGAGAATGCCAGAATAGAGGGGGAAGGCCTAGCCTATCGAAGACTAGCATCTTCACGCAGCTCCAAGCATCTTGCAGCATGTAGAAGAGTAAAGAATATCAATTTATATTTATCAAACATGTTGTAACATTAATGCCTAGAGATCCTTCCTCGACTCCCTGCGAGGAAGCAATCCCGGAGCCACATATCCAAGTATCCATTTCTAGTTATATAAGATCCGGATACAAGTCTGAACGTCCATTACCGTGGACACGGTATTCGAATATATATCTTCCCCGCAGGGGTGCACCACGTTACCCAA
This sequence comes from Aegilops bicornis, assembly GCA_021605145.1. Lineage (NCBI taxonomy): Eukaryota > Viridiplantae > Streptophyta > Magnoliopsida > Poales > Poaceae > Aegilops > Aegilops bicornis. Next base: position 190,943,982 of record CM038675.1, read on the forward strand.
CACGCTCGATCACTCTGGCCGGACACACTTTTCTGGGTCAATGCCCGGCCTCGAAAGATCAACACGTCGCAGCCCGACCTAGGCTCAGCAGAGAGGTCCCCGCCGGTCTACATCCTAAGCACTCCGGGGTCTGGGCCCATCGCCCATTGCACTCCGGGTCATTGTGCGCAAGGGGATACTAGCACCACCTGTGAAGTGGATGGCACGATCCGGCCCGGCCACAATGCTGAACTGGACGTCTGACAAAACTTCGGCTGATACCGCGACGTCGAGGCCCATATCTATTATCGCGTGGTGGTTAGTGCGTAAAGGCCAAAGGCCAATTCAGAACAAATACCCAAACCATAGTGTATTGTTAGCTCGCGGAGACGAGCAGAGACTCACGATAATGTGACCTCGTCGCCCCGTCTCGAGGAAATACGGCAAGGGCAAGCCCAACCCACACGAGGGCTGCCTGACTTCCCGGTCGTGCCTCATAATCATCTTGCGGGTGCTCTCCGGGCCCACCCGACTTTCCCAAAGGTCTCAAGTAATGTCAAGGTAATCGTGTGTCCAGACATCAAGGGGAAAACCCAAGGAATCACCCTCGGAGGATTCCACTCGATGTAATCATCAAGGTGAAGTAAGAGGAACCACCCTCGAGGTTCACACTTGAGGGGTTGCACGACAGAGCCGTATCGGCAATGGTGAAGGAGGAAACCACCCTCGATGACCACGACCGAATAGCTACACTACAAAATTATCATCAGGAGTGCGTTATGAGGGATCACCCTCGGCACTCGATAGTAGCTGAAAGTGCAACTATCCCTAGGTGGTTTTGGTAATTCATAACAACATATAGCTCATTGAGCTAATGCTATTCCAAGACAAATATTTCAGGAAAGATCAATGAATGGCATGGCATGGATGATGAAAGTGGATCCTCAAAATATTAAGGACAAAGGATTGGCTCAAGCTCAAAAGCTCAAGACTCTACATTTTACATTTTAGTGATCCAAGATCACATTGAGTCTATAGGAAAAGCCAATACTATCAAGGAGGGATGAGGTGTTGCTTAATGAGCCTCTTGCTTCATGTGCTCAGTGATATGCTCCAAAACCCCTCAACTACTTTCTCACATCCACATATGACCTAAACCTAAAGTCAAAATCGGTCCTACCGATTCTTTCTATCCGGCGCCACCGAGTTCAAATGTCATAGCCACTGCCACAAAACCCTAGGCAAATCGGTTTCACCGATAGGGATCTCGGTCTCACCGAGATGGGATTGTAATCTCTTTGTTTCCCTTCGTAACGTTTCGGTCTAACCGAAGTGAGCGATCGGTCCCACCGAGATTACAATGTAAACTCTCTGTTTCCCTTTCGTAACATTTCGGTCTCACCGAAAAGAGCTAATCGGCACCACCGAAGTTTACTCGACCAACTCTCTGGTTAGCTAATTATCAAAATCGGTCTCACCGAGTTTGTGTAATCGGTCTCACCGAGATTACATTATGCCCTAACCCTAACCATATCGGTCCTACCGAGTTGCATGTTGGTCCCACCGAAAACCCTAACAAATACTAGGTTTATCGAATCGGTCCGACCGAGTTTGTTGATTCGGTCCCATCGAGTTTGGTAAATTGTGTGTAACGTTTAGATTTTGTGTGGAGGCTATATATACCCCTCCACCTCCTCTTCATTCGTGGAGAGAGCCATCAGAACAAACCTACACTTCCAACTTACCAGTTCTGAGAGAGAACCACCTAATGATGTGCTGAGGCCAATATATTCCATTCCTACCACATGAATCTTGATCTCTAGTCTTCCCAAGTTGCTTTCCACTCAAATCTTCTTTCCACCAAATCAAAATCCTGTGAGAGAGAGTTGAGTGTTGGGGAGACTATCATTTGAAGCACAAGAGCAAGGAGTTCATCATCAACACACCATTTGTTACTTCTTGGAGAGTGGTGTCTCCTAGATTGGCTAGGTGTCACTTGGGAGCCTCTGACAAGACTGTGGAGTTGAACCAAGGAGTTTGTAAGGGCAATGAGATCGCCTACTTCGTGAAGATCTACCGCTAGTGAGGCAAGTCCTTCGTGGGAGACGACCATGGTGGGATAGACAAGGTTGCTTCTTCGTGGACCCTTCGTGGGTGGAGCCCTCCGTGGACTCACAAGAACCGTTACCCTTCGTGGGTTGAAGTCTCCATCAACGTGGATGTACGATAGCACCACCTATCGGAACCACGACAAAACCATCCGTGTCTCCAATTGCATTTGAATCCTCCAAACCCTTCCCTTTACATTCTTGCAAGTTGCATGCTTTAAATTCCGCTGCTCATATACTCTTTGCATGCTTGCTTGAATTGTGTGAAGATTGCTTGACTTGTGCAAAGATAGCTAAAATCTGCCAAAGTCTAAAATTGGGAAAAGGTTAAGTTTTTAATTAGTCAAGTAGTGTAATCACCCCCCTCTAGACATACTTCAAGGTCCTACAAGTGGTATCAGAGCTTTGGTCTCCATTTGCTTTGATTTCCATAGCTTTTGGTGGTCATAGACTTGGTTTCACAACCTAGGAGAGTATGGCGTCTAGCGAGGGGAATTATCACCGTAGAGGTCCTTACTTTGATGGCACTAATTTTGCTAGTTGGAAGCATAAGATGAAAATGCATATTCTCGGACATAACCCCGCCTGCTTGGGCTATTGTGTGTATTGGCTTGCAAGGTGAATTCTTTGATGGGAGAGAACCGAACCGTGAAGCTAGTGCGGATGAATTGAAGATGCTGCAATACAATGCTCAAGCTTGTGATATCCTCTTCAATGGCTTGTGCTCAAGAATTCAACAAAATCAGCCGTCTTGAGAATGCAAAGGAAATTTGGGATACTTTGATTGATATGCATGAAGGTACCGACTCCGTCAAGGAATCCAAGTTGGATGTGCTCCAAAGTCAGCTTGACAAGTTCAAAATGAAGGATGGTGAAGGTGTCACGAAATGTACTCTAGGCTTGCTCTTATCACAAATGAGATTGCCGGCTTAGGAAGTGAAGAGATGACCGATGATTCATCATCAAGAAAATCCTAAGAGCATTGGATGGAAAATATGATATCGCAGTGCACATTGATCCAAATGATGCCAAATTACAAAGATCTCAAGTTAACGGAAGTCATTGGAAGAATTGTTGCTCATGAGATGTCATTCAAGGATAAGGAGGAACTTCACAACAAGTCAAGTGGTGCTTACAAAGCCTCATGTGAAGCCCCACATCATCAAGTGAGAAACAAACCTTCAATGAAGAATTGAGCTTAATGGTGAAGAACTTCAACAAATTCTACAAGAGTAGAAGCAAAGAGAGAAGCTCTAAGTCCAGGTCCTACAATGACAAAAGATCTTCTAGTCGAGAGCGCAATTGCTACAATTGTGGGAGACCCGGACACTATTCCAATGAGTGTACGGCACCCTACAAAAGAAGAGAAGATTCTCCAAAAAGAAGAACTAGAAGAGAAGAATCACCACCAAGAGAGAGAAGGAGTAGAGATGATCGTTATGAACGAAAACCCTCACGGAGAAGCAAGGATTCGGAAAGGAAGGACAAGTCATCAAAGAGCTACACAAAACGAAGACATCAAGCTCATGTTGGTGAATGGGTATCCGGCTCGACTCGACAATCACTCCGAGAGAAGCTATCACTCCGACTCGAATATACTCAAGATGAAGGTGTTGCCGGTCTAGCACTTGTGTCAACCAACTCCTACGACATATTTGACTCACCAAATGAAGGAATTGGAAGATGCTTCATGGCCAAAGGTCCTAAGGTAACACACCCGAGTATGTTGATTTCAATAGTGATGAAGATGACTTGTTAGGTGATGATGATTTACTTATTGACAACTCTAGTGATGAATACTATGATGAAACGTCAATTAATCATGCTAATCAAGATGAAACGAATGACAATGATAAGGAGAAGATTGAGCTTCTAACTAAAGAACTAAACACTCTTAAGTTAGCTCATGAAACTATCTTCGAAGATCATCGAGAACTTTTAAGGGCTCATGAGAAGTTACGCTTTGAAAATCTCAATCTTGAGCAAGAGCATGAGTTCCTAAAGGCAATCAATGATGATCTCCGTAAGAAAAGTTCTTCTTATATTGCCAAGCGTTTACTCTTATCTACTTACATGCCTCAAGTCAAGTCTAGTAACAAGAACAAGAAAGATTCTTCCTCTAGTAGTAACAATAACAATGCTAAATCCAATATTGTTGCTTCTAGTTGTTCTCTTGATTCCACTAATGATTCTCTTAGCCAAGTTACACTTGAGCAAGAAAACAGCTTGTTGAAGGGAATTATAGAGAAAGGTGTATACAAGAGCCTTGCCGGAGTAAGCAATTCGAGGAAATTGTACGTAAAGCAAGGAATGCACCGAAGAATCAAGGTGTTGGTTTTGAACGAAAGTTCAATGCCAATGGAGTTGAGTGGGAAGAAGATCAATACCCCAAGACGAAGTTTGTTCCTCAACAAGAGAAGTATGATCCTACTTCCTTCAAGGGAACACAAGCACAAGATGATCTTCCACCACAAGACCACAATAAAAAGGCAAGGACAAGCTTCAAGAGGAGATTGATGCATTTGAAGAAGCACCTAAGGCCTTGGTCAAGTGGGTTCCCAAGACTACGTCAAGTTCTACTTCATCAAGTACAACTACAACACCAAGGATTCCCAATCAAGATGATGTGGATCCCGAAGAAGAAGAACTAGAGTGTTCTTGAGGGTGACTCCGCCAACATTCTTCACTCATATCATTATGGCAAGGACAAGTGCAATCATCTTCCATATCTTGCACTAGTTCAAGGAGTCACAAACCCTCATGTTGGTAAGGCAAGGGACAAGGTAACCTAATGTTTTCATGGACATCATCTTGTGTGTGCATCACTCTATGTCTATGGATATTCTTGTTTGTTCCTTGTGGGACTAACCCATATAGGTATTGAAAGTGCAACTCACTCCAAAGGATTGCTCCAAAAGATCTACATCAACATTGAGCATCCACATCTTCAACACCTACATGAAGTTATCATCGACAAAAACCCAAGGTTAGTTCATCCCTCTAAGGGGGATCTCACATCTAGGGGAGCTTAACTCTAAGAATTGAGTCAAAGCAACTCTAATGATGTGAACACATAAATGCTTTATGTAAAAGTGGTAACCCCACTTGAGCTTAAACGATGAGTATGACCTATGATCAAATGTTCTCATTTGACTCCTAAGTCAATATACTCATATATAGATGACCTAGTCATCGCCAATTGTTTGATAGATGCTAGAATTGTTTGTGCATGCTTTGTCACATATTTCATTTGTCATTTTATTGTGTGAGCATGTTGATTGCACATTTTACACATTCGAGGACATCCACTTGTTGTTTTGATTGATTGGTTTCTTTTCTTTGTCCAAGTGGATGGACAATAATGCCTAAGAACCTTCTCTAGCTATCTATGCTTTACTCGTCTCAAACTCTATTCATGCTACATCACAAAATTTGATCAAGTCGATTCGAACCACTCAGTGTGAGGAGCACTTGAGTCCCCGATTCGTCATAGACTTAAACTTCCAAAACTTCTTTGTGCTTTTCGGTCCGACCGATTCCTCCATTTCGGTCATACCGAGATCACTAAGTCGATCTAGGTTTTCATCTCGGTGCAACCGATTTGAACTTTTCGGTCACACCGAGTTGTCAGAATCGTCATCAGTTATGCATCTCGGTGCCACCGAGTTGTTCCACTCGGTCACACCGACAGTCGGGCTATATATTCACACGGGCAAAATTTTGGAAAACTTTCTCCAAACCTCTTCGTCCACAAGATAGCTCGCTTCTGCCTTCTAGGTCTCCGGATTGTCGACTTCGCCGCCACCGCCTCGTCATTGGTCTCCGCCGGCCAACGGATTTCATCTCCGCTGTTGCCGCCAGAAGCGAGTTCATCGCGAACTAGGGTATGAACTCGATCACAAGCTATCCTCGCCGATTCTCAAAGACATTGTGTTCATTATGACTCTTGCCACGATTGAAACACCTCTATCCAGTCAAAACAATCCTTAGAATAGATGTGATTCGAAAATTTAGGATTAGGTTTCCGCCGAAACCATCTCGGACCCACCGAGTTGAAAAACTCGGTCCCACCAATTCGGCTAACGCCATTGCACTAGTAACTCTCTGTCTGACCGAGAATTGTTAATCGGTGTGACCGATTTTAGAACTTTGTGAAACCCTAGCAGTCTCGGTGCCACCGAACTGTGACTCGGTTTGACCGAGTTCACTAGTTTAGGTTCCAAAACTGCTTCGGTATCACCGAGTTTGAAAATCGGTTGATACGAAATGCTTTCTGTGGAAAACTAAAACTAAGTTTTTTTGAATCATTCTTTTGCAAAAGTCTCTGCATTTTGTGATGCTCATCCACTCTATCTCATCTATAAGTATTCACAGAGTCATTAGTGCAAAAAGATGTCATACCAAAGTGATGCCTGTAACAAGTCGAGGAGCAGAATACAGATGAGTGAGGGCACTAGTCCCTCTAGCAGCTTAGATGATGGAAGCGAAGCACTCCCAAAGAATTTGCCCAAAGCTGCCACCAGGACAAGGAAGAAGAGAACCTCGAATCTGAGGATGAGGATTATGTGGCAATAGAAGATGAGGCCATTTCAAAGAAGAAAGTGCTCAAGAAGGAGTATAGCTCAACCGCAGAAAGCCATGGATTAAGATCAAAAGGACTGCAGGAAGACAACCAATGTCTAAAGCCAGAGTCTCCACTCAAGCATCGTTTGAATCACAACCCAAAGAGCCTGCTGCAGAAGGAAAGGAAAGGAAGGAAAGGGTCAAGAAGACCATGGCCGAGTGATTGGAAAGCCTTCCATGATGGAAGAAGAAGAAGAAGAAGAGGTTCTTGCACCAAAGACCCAAGGTACAAAAGCTGATGGGTGATGCTATAAAGTCAGGGGTTGCAACACCAAAGCCCAAAGTAGCACCCAAAGCTGCCTCCAAGCCCAAGAGTGCACCTAAGAGGAATACCAGGAGTATACCAGCTGCTGAAAAGAACAAGGCCCCAGTGCTTGATGTTGCTGCTGAGGAAGATGATGAAGAACAAGTCCAAAGGAAGCTCAAACCCAAGATTCTAGACCACAATGATGCTCATCCTGTGGCTGAGAACATGAAGATCAGGAGAGATTTAGGGTCGAGGCTATGGAGAGAGTCAGATCCATATGCCACCGTGAGAAGGACTGTTGTTGATTACAGGTGTTCCACACAAAGGAACATCGTGATTTCTATGAGACAATCTTGTTGGATAAGAAGCCCATAGTGTGTGATATGAGGTGGGTCGTTGGACCTACATAAAGGAGAATGAAGAACATTATCCCGGAGTGTATGATGCCTTGGCGTGTGGAGTTGCAGACTTTGTTGGGCAGAAGCTCACAAACTGGAATGATGAGCTCATTATGCAATTCTAATCCACATCACATTTCTATCCAGATGGCAGGATAGTTTGGACGTCTGAAGAAACGAGATACCAGACAAAGCTCTTGAGACTTTCAAGCTTGGTTCAGTCCATTTTCTTCTGTCAGAGCTGCCAACGATTAACTGGATCCTAAGGCACACTCTTTTGCCCAAATCAGGTGACCACAACATGATCAGAGGGCATGCAATTAATTTGCTACACATATTTGATGTGCCACAGAAATTCAAGGTCATGAGCCTCATGGTTGAGACTATCAAGAGGACAAGAAGCAGACCAAAAGAGAAGTTGTGGATATGCCCCACAAATTCGTGGAGTTGATTAACTCAAAGATGGGCACAGGAAAGTACACATTGGATAAGGAACACTTTGTTCTCTATCCCGACTTTGAGGACAATCAAGTTGTGTTGAATGAGAATGAACAATCATCAGTACAAGCTCAAGAGAAGAAGGAGAAAACAAAGAAAGAGAAGGCTGCCAAGATGCCAACACAAGAGGAGGCATCTGAGTACTTTTTGAAGAGCAAGCAGGACCAGCTTAGTTACTTGATAGCATCAACTCTGAGGATTGAGAAAGGGTTGGCCACCCTAACTCAAAACCAGGAGAGCCTGGAAAGAATCATGGAACAAAAATTCTATGATCTTGATGTCAAAGTAACTGAGATTCAGTCAGTTGTGGAGCAGCTACAGGATGACATGCAGGAGAGGAAGGGCAGGACAACCATCGATGCATTTTCCAGAGTGCCTCGAGCTTAGAGATCAGTGCAGAGCTAGTAATGCAGACACGAGTCACTTCATCTGCCTTCCAGCCTCCAACAAGAACCAGCTCCAAAGACCAACTCCTACAGCTCCTTCCACATCAACTGAAGTCTTCGCCCAAGGAGTCATCTCTACGCCACCAACTAAAGACCAAGCCTGAGAGACGATATAGTGCTATGCATTTTCTAGGAACTTTTTGGTAACTTGTTGCCAAAGGGGGAGAAAAATGTATAGATCATAGGCTTCGAGAGAGAGAGAGAGAGAGTTTGCTTTTGTTCTCTCTTGTCTTCTTGGTTGAACTTTGTTTTCTTTTGATTGCTTAAGATACTATGCTATTATCTGTGAGACATTGATGATCATGTGTTTGATCATAAGCTACACTTATGCTTGTTAGATGATATTATCTTACTTATCCTTATATGATCATTCACTTTGCTTGGTGATGAGTGCATGTATTCAATCTTTATTATTTTGAGCGCTCCACCAAGATGTATGTGACATGGAAGAGTAACCCATGAGCCTAATTCCTTGTGCATTTGCAGTCCAAAGCAAATCTTAAAATATGCACAAATTTAGGGGAGCTCTTGCTTATAACATACTTCTCAAAGCGACGATGTTTTTCAATCTTATTATCATTTGTCGAAGCTTTGATCTATATGTTGTCATCAATTACCAAAATGGGGAGATTGAAAGTGCAACTATCCCTAGGTGGTTTTGGTAATTCATAACAACATATAGCTCATTGAGCTAATGCTATTCCAAGACAAATATTTCGTGAAAGCTCAATGAATGGCATGGCATGGATGATGAAAGTGGATCCCTCAAAATATTAAGGACAAAGGATTGGCTCAAGCTCAAAAGCTCAAGACTCTACACTTTACATTTTAGTGATCCAATATCACATTGAGTCTATAGGAAAAGCCAATACTATCAAGGAGGGATGAGGTGTTGCTTAGTGAGCCTCTTGCTTCATGTGCTTAGTGATATGCTCCAAAAACCCTCAATTACTTTCTCACATCCACATATGACCTAAACCTAAAGTCAAAATCGGTCCTACCGATTCTTTCTATCCGGCGCCACCGAGTTGAAATGTCATAGCCACTGCCACAAACCCTAGGCAAATCGGTTTCACCGATAGGGATCTCGGTCTCACCGAGATGGGATTGTAATCTCTCTGTTTCCCTTTGTAACGTTTTAGTCTAACCGAAGTGAGCGATCGGTCCCACCGATATTACAATGTAAACTCTCTGTTTCCCTTTCGTAACATTTCGGTCTCATCGAAAAGAGCTTAATCGTCCCACCGAAGTTTACTCCGACCAACTCTACGGTTAGCTAATTACCAAAATCGGTCTCACCGAAGTTTGTGTAATCGGTCTCATCGAGATTACGTTATGCCCTAACCCTAACCATATCGGTCCTACCGAGTTGCATGTCGGTCCCAATCAAAACCCTAACGGTCACTAGGTTTACTGAATCGGTCCGACCGAGTTTGTTGATTCGGTCCCATCGAGTTTGGTAAATTGTGTGTAACGGTTAGATTTTGTGTGGAGGCTATATATACCCCTCCATCTCCTCTTCATTCGTGGAGAGGGTCATCAGAACAAACCTACACTTCCAACTTACCAGTTCTGAGAGAGAACCACCTACTCATGTGTTGAGGCCAAGATATTCCATTCCTACCACATGAATCTTGATCTCTAGCCTTCCCAAGTTGCTTTCCACTCAAATATTCTTTCCACCAAATCAAAATCCTGTGAGAGAGAGTTGAGTGTTGGGTAGACTATCATTTGAAGCACAAGAGCAAGGAGTTCATCATCAACACACCATTTGTTACTCCTTGGAGAGTGGTGTCTCCTAGATTGGCTAGGTGTCACTTGGGAGCCTCCGACAAGATTGTGGAGTTGAACCAAGGAGTTTGTAAGGGCAAAGAGATCGCCTACTTCGTGAAGATCTACTGCTAGTGAGGCAAGTCCTTCGTGGGCGACGGCCATGGTGGGATAGACAAGGTTGCTTCTTCGTGGACCCTTCGTGGGTGGAGCCCTCTGTGGACTCGCTCAACCGTTACCCTTCGTGGGTTGAAGTCTCCATCAACGTGGATGTACGATAGCACCACCTATCGGAACCACGACAAAAACATCCGTGTCTCCAATTGCGTTTGAATCCTCCAAACCCTTCCCTTTACATTATTGCAAGTTGCATGCTTTAAATTCCATTGCTCATATACTCTTTGCAGCTTGCTTGAATTGTGTGAAGATTGCTTGACTTGTGCAAAGATAGCTAAAATCTGCCAAAGTCTAAAATTGGGAAAAAGTTAAGTTTTTAATTGGTCAAGTAGTCTAATCACCCCCTCTAGACATACTTCAAGGTCCTACATGGCTCACAGAGTCAAACAACTAAAGGGCGTGATGTGATGTGCGATGTCGGGCTCGTCGTCGATCATGTAGCTCGAGTCGTCGATGATGATGCAGGGCAATAAGGACAAGGTGGAGGTCATCGATGGATCACTATCCAACCTATACTAAGCAGCTTTAGGATAAGGTGTAGGTAACAATAGCAGGTACAAAAGCAGGCTATGCATCAGAATAGGAGAAAACAATAACATCAGCAAAATCTAATGCAAGCATGAGAGTATAGAATGGGCGATATCGGGATGATCAAAGGGGGGGGGGGGGCTTGCCTGGTTGCTCAGACAAGGAGGGTCGTCGTCGACGGAGGCGATCACAGGGGCAACAGCCGCGGTCTCGGGGTCTCTAGGAGAGAAGAGGGGAAGATACTGATAAATACAAGCATCTGATTCAGACTAAGCATGACATGACGATATGCGGGTTAGGCGTGTTCTAACGCGATGCTACATGATACCGCGAAGGGATAACATCCGGAATGTTTCCGTGTTTAGCATTTTCGGACAGATGAAACGGAGGGGAAAAGTTCCATGTTTGCTATGCTAGGGACGTGTGTCAGACGAACGGAGGACGTATCCGGATTCGTCTCGCCGTTCTGAGCAACTTTCATGTACAAGTTTTTCGATCCGAGATACGGTTCATTTTATATGATTTTATAAAGAATTAACCATTTTCTGGGATTATTATTATTTAGCTAAATCGAAAAAGAATTACTGCGCCATCATGATGTCAGCATGACATCAGCGGTCAAAGTTGTCCGTTGACCAGTCAAACTGATGTGTGGGTCCCGTTCGTCATAGTCTCAGAGTAATTAAGCAAGGTTAATTAGTTTTAACTAAAAGATTAGATTAACTAATTTTAATTAGTTTAGTTAAACAGGTTTAGTTAACTTAATTAACTCATTAATTAATTAATTAATCAATAATTGATTTATTCTAACATTTTTTATATTCTTTTTTTTATTTAGACAAAATCGTTCTGGGGGCGGGGCCCCCTGTCATTGGCCTAGGGGGCCTTATCGGGTCGGGCGAAACGGGCGAAACGGGCGCGAGCGCCAGCCCGCAGGTCGCCTGGGCGCGCACTCACCGGCAGGGAGTGCGGCGAGGCGAGGCCAGCGGCCAGGGTGGTGCTCGCGCGTGGGCGCGAGCAGGGGAAAAACGAGGTCACGGTGACCGTGGGCGGTGTGCAACCCGGTGTGGCGAGCACGAAGCGGGGCGAGGCCGTGGTGGTGGCAAGCGGCCGCCGGAGGCTGTGCGTGCGGCAGCCAGAGGCGGCGCTTGAATGCGGTCATGCGCGCGCGAGTGGACAGCGCCGTTGACAGAAAACAAGGGGAGAGAGGGAGGGAGGCCGGAGCTCATGGGGGCCGTAGGGGTTCCTCAGCGGGGCTCGGTTGGAAGACGAGGACGACGCATCGGAGGCGGGGAGGTAGTCCGACGTGGAGGAGATGAGGAGGTCCGGCGACGGCGAGGCCTTCGGGCGGCAGCGCGTCCAGATCCGGGGAGAAGGGGGCGAACGGCCCGATCCAGATCCAGCAACGGGAAGGACGACAGGGACGGCGAGTCGACCTCGGTGAGGTGCGGGGCCGGTCGGGGTTGCCCCGATCCGATCGAGGGGGGAGGGAGAGCGAGCGATGTGGGGAGAGTGGGGGAGATCGAGGGGAGTGGGGTGGACGAGAGGATAGGGCTAGGGTTCGGTTGGGGGAGTTGGGGTTATAGGCCAGGGGTGGGCTGGCCTAGTGGGCGGCCTGGTGGGTTGAGGCCCAAGGGGGCGCGGTTGGTCAGCTGGGCCAGTCGGTTGGCCAAGGCCCAAAGGCAGTGGGGGTGAGTTTCTTCTAATAAAACTGCCCCACTGTTTTCTTTAAAAAAAACAAGACTAAAAGAGCTTTGTTAGAAAAGAGGCTTGTCAAACTAAACGAGCACATTATTTCTAGGAGTCAAAATGTTTTGAGGCCAAAAGTAGTTGCCTAACCAATTTTAGAAATTGGAAAGGCCAATTTAAAATGCTGCTGGACCACTAAATAATTTCCAGGGGCACTTTGGGAATCCAAAAGGGGTTGTTTCCAACATGGCAATTATCCAGGGATTATTTGCCACACATTGAACATTTTTATTTGCATGTTTGAGAATTTTGAATTTTGACTTCAATTTGAATTTGGAATTTGAACTGTGTTTGAATGCAAAGGGGGATTAGTAACAGTAAGAGTGATGACATGGCACCATTAACATGGGATTACTGTAGCTTAATTATCCGGGCGTCACACGCCCCGGCGACGTCATAGCCTCCACCGGTCATGCCACCTCCGAGGCCGACATCCCCATCGATCACCTCCTGCAGCAGCACGGCGACCTCTTCGACGAGCCACAGGGCCTGCCACCGGCCCGGGTGTATGATCACCGAATTCATCTCCTGCCGGGCTCCGCACCGGTGGCGGTTCGTCCTTACCGCTATTCGCAGCTGCAGAAGGACGAGTTGGAGCGGCAGTGTGCACTCATGCTCGTCGGAGGCATCATTCGGATCTCCACGTCACCCTTCACCGCGCCGGTCCTCCTCGTCCGCAAGTCGGACGGCACGTGGCGCTTCTGCATCGACTACCGCGCCCTTAATGCACTCACACTCAAGGATAAGTTTCCTATTCCGGTGGTCGATGAGCTCCTGGACGAGCTCCATGGGGCGCGCTTCTTCACCAAGCTCGATCTCCGGTCGGGGTACCACCAGGTGCGCATGCACCCGGACGACATCGCCAAGACGGCGTTCCGGACTCACCACGGCCACTTCGAGTTCTTGGTGATGCCCTTTGGCCTCGCCAACGCGTCGGCAACCTTCCAGACCCTGATGAACGACGTCCTCCGTCCCTACTTACGTCGGTTTGTGCTCGTTTTCTTTGATGACATTCTTATCTACAGCGCCTCATGGGCGGAGCACCTCCAGCACGTCGCCATCGTCTTCAACGAGCTTCGGGCGCATCATCTTCATCTTAAGCGCTCGAAGTGCTCGTTCGGGATGCCTTCAGTCGCCTACCTCGGCCACGTCATCTCGGCCGACGGGATTGCTATGGATGCCGACAAGGTGGCGGCCGTCGCAGCCTAACGCCACACTCCCCGCGGGCTCTTTGCGGTCTTCTCGGCCTCGCGGGCTACTACCGGACGTTTATCCGGGAGTTCGGCCTCATCGCAGCGCCCCTCACGCGTTTGCTGCGTCGCGACGCCTTCGCATGGGACGACGAAGCGACGGCGGCATTCGAGGCCCTCAAGGGGGCCCTCACGACGGGCCCCGTTCTTCAGATACCGGACTTTGACCTCCCGTTCGTGGTGGACTGTGACGCCTCGGGTGCCGGGTTCGGCGCCGTGCTTCATCAGGGCGATGGCCCTCTCGCCTTCTTCAGCAGGCCTTTCGCTCCGCACCATCTTAAGCTCGCGGCGTACGAGCGGGAGCTCATTGGCTTGGTGCAGGCGGTGCGCCACTGGCGGCCCTATCTGTGGGGCCGGTCCTTCCGGATTCGCACGGACCACTACAATCTCAAGTTCTTGCTGGACCAGAGGCTCTCGACCGTGCCGCAACACCAATGGATCAGCAAGCTCTTCGGCTTCGACTTCTCCGTCGAGTATTGCCCGGGTCGTCTTAATACCATGGCCGACGCCTTTGTCGCGCTGCGGACGCCGAATTTTACACCGCCATCGCCGACTAAAGGGGCTGTATTGTGCATCCGCTCGGGGCCGACCTTCGGCATCTTCACCGACATTCGCCGGGCTACGGCAACCGCGGTTGACGCCCTCCTCCTTCAGCAGCAGCTGGCGGCGGGAGAGTTGGAGGGGCCGTGGCGCTTCACCGATGGCCTGCTCCTCCATGGGCGCCGGGTCTTCATGCTGGCGCATGGTGATCTCCTCCACCAGGTGCTGCTGCTCGCCCACTCAGCGGGCCATGAGGGTGTGCAGAAAACTCTCCATCGTCTCCGCGCCGACTTCTACATCCCTGGGGATCGGGCCCTGGTCCGTGACTGGGTTCGGTCTTGTGAGACATGCCAGCGCAACAAGACGAAGACACTACGGCCGGCTGGTCTGCTCCAGCCCTTGGAGGTGTCGTCTCAGGTCTGGGCGGATATCTCCATGAACTTCATCGAGGGCCTCCCCAAGGTGGGCGGCAAATAGGTCATTCTCACGGTGGTCGACCGCTTCTCCAAGTATGCTCACTTCATCACGCTCGCTCATCCCTATACTATTGCCTCCGTGGCCCGGCCTTCTTCGACGGGATCGTTCGTCTCCACGGGTTTCCCTCTTCGATCGTCATTGATCGGAACCCGGTGTTCACCGGTCATGTTTGGCAAGATCTCTTCCGGTTGGCGGGCGTGAAAGTCCGCCTGAGCACAACATTCCATCCTCAGACGGACGGCCAGTCCGAGGTCGTCAACAAGGTGATTGCCATGTATTTGCGTTGTGTCACAGGTGATCGTCCTCGCGCTTGGGTCGATTGGCTCTCCTGAGCGGAGTACTGCTACAACACCTCCTACCAGTCCGCCCTGCGCGCCACTCCTTTTGAGGTGGTCTATGGCCGGCCGCCACCGCCCATCCTTCCGGTGGATCCTACAAGGACTCGGACGGAGGTGGCCGGTGAGCTTCTGCGGCGCCGTGACGACATGTTGGCCGAAATTCGGCAACGTCTTCTTCAGGCCCAGCAGCTGGCCATACACTACTACGACGGCCACCATCGCGAGGCGGAGTACGCGGTGGGTGATTGGGTGTGGCTGCGTCTTCTTCACCGCTCTACGCAGTCACTGGACCCATGCGCGAAGCGCAAGCTGGGCCCTCGTTACGCGGGGCCCTTTGCTGTTTTGCAGCGCATCGGGAAGGTGGCCTACCGCCTTCAGCTTCCTGCCGAAGCCCGCATCCACGACGTCTTCCATGTGGGGCTGCTGAAGCCTTACCGTGGGGAGCCACTTGCGGCCCCTCCAACGCTTCCTCCGACCTTTGATGGCCGCATCCTTCCGGGACCAGAGAAGGTCTTGAAGGCTCAGCTCCGTCGCGGGGTGTGGTACGTGCTGATTCAGTGGGCTGGACTTCCGGAGGACGAGGCCACTTGGGAGCAGCGTGATGAGTTTCGCCAACACTATCCAGACTTTCAGCTCAAGGACGAGTTGTTTGCGCAGGCCGGGAGAGATGTTATGACCGGCCTGGCTTATGGCCGTAGAAGGCCCACTGGGCAATCTTGCCCACAAGTTATCTTAGGTTAATTCGTGTGCAAGTTATCTAGGTTATACATATTTGCTGTAAGACTGTTTTTCGGATTAAGCAATAAGAATATTATTATCCCTATTGCCCGGCTCCCAGAGGAGCCGGAACCCTAGCCGCCGCCATCTCTCCTCCGCGACGGCGCCCGGCCACGGCCAAGACCCGATCATCGCCCGTCCCCGCTCCATCCTTCCCCTACAACCTCCGGAGCAGGTCCGGTAGGATCCCTGGTTCTACCAATTTCTTCCACTGAGGCTGATTTCCAGGATATTTCCACTGATAAAATTAGACATTGTATGTGTACACTTCCTTGTCTCACATGTTCACCCCTTGTTGCAACTGAGGGGATGGATGTGGAAAGCCACCCCTTGTACTGACAAAGGCCATCCCCCCGCTTTAGATATAAAGAAACGACCACTAAACAACCCAGCACAAGCCTCGCCCCCATCCGGAATGTTCACCCCTAGCTTACTGTTCTTAGGCCTTGTACAATGCAAGGTGCTCAGTGGAGGTCCTTAAAGAAATAAACCAGTTCTTTAAGCACCAGTGTCTAAATCTTACCTTACATGGCTTTGTGACCCACATGGATACCTAAATTGGACAATGTGAATAAATGAGAGTGCCCACTAGCTAATAATAGCCACACAAAATCCTTTAGGTGTTTAGAATTGTACCATGGTTTCTGCTCATGTCTCATGCATCGTGTTTGCATGCTCTTAAGCAATCCCCGCACCATTGTGTCAATGGGACCACCACTCTAATTCCTACTTCACAATGCAACCATTCTTATAGCCAAAGCTCCCCCAATGATCTAGGCCTGATTACCCGTTCACATGGGTGACACCTAGCCAACAGTTAACCCAATATTTACATTGTTAGGTTTGATTTGTTCACCTGAAGTTTGGGCCTATTCGTTTGGGACTGCCCAACTTAGGTGTAAGCTCAAGTAGCACATCTACCCACATGTTTATTTCCATTTTAGGGTCTTGCTTAACACCAAGCGGACTTCCATATGGGTCAGTTTGCTCCTTGGCCTCTTAACATGAGCTATACTTAGCCCTAAACTCGTGCTCTTTGGTTGCATATATCCATTTGAGTCTCACATCATCATGACACCTGCACTCTGGGATTCAAATCCTAGTACCATGTCAAGCAGATATTTGGGAGGTCTTCGGAGATCCTTTGAGAACTTGGCATGTTGAAAATTTTGCATCACCACGTTCTTGTTTCATGAATGGTATAATGCTTTCACGTGCTTTTCTTATTTACTGAACGAATAAAAAAGGGCAGCCCGGTGCATGTAGCTCCCGCTTGCGCAGGGTCCGGGGAAGGGTCCGACCACTTTGGGTCTATTGTATGCAGCCTTTCCCTACATTTCTGCAGGACTTCTTATTTACTGAACGAGTGCATAAGAAAAATCAAGAATCCCTGTAGAAAGCAATAGGAAATGAAGGGCTATCAAAGTACACATGTTTCAAAATACCTGACTCTTTTAACCGGAAAATTGATCTCCAGTATTTACGAACCTCACATTCACGAGGAATTGTTTCCCATGTTATTCCTATTAATCCACCCATTTTCTTACTTAGCCACTTAAATTGCAGTATAAATGGAATGCAGTTTGTCCCCTTTATACCTAATAATATTCTACCCCCTCCGTTCAGAATTAACTGTCGCTGTAATGAGTGGATCTATACACTGAAACGCGTCTAGATGCACTCATTTCAGCGACGGTTAGTTCCGGACAGAGGTAGTACTTGCCTCGAGTTCCAGGACTGTTAATGTTTGTACACATGGGCACACAATGTTCCCAAAAAATATATCCTGCAAATAACTTTAGGTTGGGAATTGATGGTGTATAAACTGCATCATTCATTCTTATTGGAAGTAGCCAAGATAATGTTGTTTGGCACGAGGTTTTCAAGTCCATTTTCTGTTTATTGTCATGCACTTGTCTTTGTTTGTTCTCATATACTACCTTGAACTGTTATCTTGATAATGAGCTGCCTGTTGCTGTTTTTCCAAGTGAAATTAGGATAATGCCAAATCTTTCTTAAATTGCTGATATTACTCCTGCCGTGATAGATGGCCTAATACTGAAGACAAATCCTGAGAAACCATATCATTAGCCACTTTCCTCATTAATGCTCAATGAGGCCTACACTTTTTCTTGTTCCACATGCTACTTCGTTTTATAAAAAGTATAGTCTAAGTACTGACCAAGTATACTATAGAACAAACGCGTGTTTATGTATGATGTCTCATAGTGACTGCCTTTTGGACAGGTTAATGATGCCGGTTTGGTCTTTCTGTCCACATTTTGGGGTGGGGATTAATAGATGCTGATAGAAATAATATCCTTCTCGTCTTTGCCGTGTTATTTCCCTAATTCCAATATATACGTCTTTTCATTGAGGTGACCTGTTTGGAAATTATTGATAAATAGCCCCGAGTTAATTCAGCTTTAGCTCACTGGAAATGATTTCAATCTTAGCTTTCTATAAATGGATCTGATTTTTTCCTTTCTCAGCTGTTTCCTAAATGTTTCTGCCGTTACAATGTTGGTATTTTGATTTTTTCTGTTATGCTGTTTGCCAGAGTTTGTTTTATTGCCGTTGTAGTAAAATGTTCTTAAAACTGAATGTGTGTTGTTTTGTTGCGGTAATTTAAAGACGGCCATTTCTCTCACCATAGTTACTGTAAATCCAGAAGTTTATTTCCAATGCTGAGGCATACAAAGTCAAGATTCTGTGTAATTTCCTACATACACATCTGGCTGGTAATAGTGGGAGTTCTGCAAGTTATTTTAGATTCAACTAGTTCTCTCGAAGGCGTCATATGCTTGCTAATGAAATGCTGTTGTACTTGTTAGTATTCCTTCAGAAAGAAATATAAGAGTGTTTAGATCACTTTAGTGATCTAGACGATCTTATATTTCTTTACAGGGGGAGTACCAAGCTATACTTGATTCTCCTCATTTCATGTTTATTGCCAACCTCAGCAGTGATATTCTACTCTGTTATCCCCAAAGTGGCGACGGGTGTTTGAAAGCCTGTATTGAGAAACCATGTTTGTTGTTCTGTTCTAGCATTTTGACAGTTTTTGTTCAAGTAAAACTGCTTTTAAAGCTATTTCTTTCTCTCTCTTTTTTTTGCAGGTGGTGTTGGGTGGAGTATATAGCGATTTTTTAAGAAATAAAAACCTTCTGTCGATTTATCCACACTTCCATGACTTCTAGAGGAAAGCTGGATACGTCTATTTTGTAGGCTGATCAACCACAAGGTACTTGGTCGCTGACCACAAGGCCCTAACAGGGTGTCTACCGTGTCGGTTCAGGCCTAATCAAGTGGGAGCTAGTTAATGCTTTTGCAAGACGCCTAGGCTGGGTGACACTTATTTTGCTAATCCGCTCGCCTTATGTTCTAGTAGATACTTATGCCAAGGAATCCCGGTCCACGACATTGACACCTTTCGTATCGACGTCACGTTGTCTGTAAAATTGTAAATCATTTGCTAACTACTGCTACGATGCTAGGTGTGTTTGGGGGTGCAAGGATGTGACGCATCAGTATTTCTGTTTGATTCCCAGCCTTCTGGACTCGGTGATAATATGCACTCGCACACGATGCTTTATTCTGCCGTAGATTTGCCTGACTGAAAGTGTTTTCATATCGGAGCTGCCCTGTCAGTTCAGCTCGGGCTGCTTAAGTTTCTAGGCACAGGATGCCTTTCGCCTTGGCAGGCTTTTTGTCACTGGTGGCAGATACTATTGCCGCCATATGAGGCGTGTAGAGGCGTAGGATTATTCGTTTTGCTTTCCAGCCCTATGGATTGGTGGGTTCTTTGTAGGCTGCTACTTCTCCAGAGCTGCGCCCGGGTGCGTGCTCCCTGGGGATTCATTCCAAAACCCGCACCCTTCGTCGTCGGTTCCCTATCAGCGAAGCAACTGGAGGCTAATCATCACGCAAATCGAGTTTGTTTTGAAATGCTACTCCATCATATGCATGTTGCTGAATGAACACTTGCAAATTGCGACGCTGCTTGCTTGCTATCCGGAGAAGTCAGATTGGCTGACAGGCGCTACGTCCTGTCCATTTCGGATGTTTCGTGCAGTTCTCACACATTACAGTATTATTGCGCGCCTAAAGTCGCCTAATCAGAGACCATTTTCGCCTTTTGGGAGAAGCCATCGGTGGATAACTCTATGTATGTGCACCCAGGGAGACAGCAACTGGTCCACGGCCACTAGCCTGGCGCATGTTGTCAGGTGGGATCTCCACGGCCGATCGGTGTCTCCACATGACACAAAACCCTTGCCATGCACCCTGGCCGAGAAGTTCATCTTACTAGATCAATCGGTCGACGATTGGACTTGATTTAATTGGCTCGTGCGACGCATGATCGGCTCATGCAAGTATGTATGATCGATCAACCACCATATTCTCGTCGATCTTATTCAGTGTATAGTGCAATGATGTACACATCAGCTAGCTACAAACCGCATTTTCCTCGGTACAATAATGGAGGACAATCTCTTTCCGGCCACGAAACCTAAATTTATTACTACAAAACTGTCTCGTAGCTCAGGCAAAGAGCAAAACAAGTGGAGGGAAAACACCGGGTTCTAGTGGCGTGCGTACGTCGCCCCATACTTTAATGCGCGAATGCACGTTAATCATGATGCATTACGCGGAAACCTTGCGCTGTCTGCCATGCCATTGCCATCGGCCGATACATACGTCCACTACAAACGCAAAATGCTGGCTGGAGTGTACTTGTCTCCGTTGTCGGTCACTTCTACACACTGACCACGTAAGAGCCCAGGCATGTCGTTCGTTTCCTCTAGAGAGATATGCACTGCTTTTGTGATCTGGAGGCTCGATCCATTCCATCCGGGCCAGTGTATATATGACTCCTGACTACGCATCCCATTATCGGATTTGCGACGGATGCTATTCTGGGAATAATTAAAGGGGAAAAGAAACCGCAGTCAGTCCCACGGGCGAATCATCGTGGGTGGTGACTACTGACTAGTGTCACTAGCCAGCGTGCCAGAGGGCATGCGTCGACCTCCTCGTGTCAGTGTGACAAATGGCCTGCAAATCCTCCTGTTAGGAGAGATTGAGCACTGCAAATGTTGTGGTCGATCAGTCAGGTGAGGTCACTGTTGGCTGGCCTGTTGAGAGCCGCAGCATGTTGTGCTGCCCAGCTGCAGGAGAACATAGCCGGTGCCGTGACGATACCCTCGTACCAGAACGCTGGCGTGTGGAAAAGCATTCCGATATACTTGTCTCGAGAGATCTCTCGTCGAAACGGTTTTAAAACAGACCCAAAAGTTTCTGTTTAGACAAGTTATACTACGTCAAGTTCCCGCAAAAAAAAGAAGTTATACTATGTGAAGAGAAAAGGAGAAGACAAATTTCTCTTCTCTTCAATGGATATATGGCCTTCTCGTTTTCCTTTGGGGATCACCTTTTAGGAGGATTTTCTCTATTTTTGAGGAATTCAAGGATCAAAATGATTTTGAATCACATGACATGATATAGTAGCATTATGTCGTCGTCATATTTATCGGGAAAATTTCATCACCGCTCACACCACCATTTCCACGGTGCTATCACGCTATCACCGGGCAAGTTGTGATATACTGATATAACTAGTATGTTCTCTCTCGCGCGCCTCTCGATTGCACCGAAAGGGCATCCAAATTAGTTAACCAATGCTCGCTAAAGTCGAAAAATCGAAGACGCGCACACAAACTTGTGGTCTTAGCATAGTGTCGGTGTCGTAACTCTTTTTGGAAATTTTAATGACCATTCACACTATCGTTTCCACGTTGGTATCACACTATCAAGAGAGGAAATATCATGGGCCAAGTTGTGATATGTATCAACAATATGTCCTCTCTCGCGCGCCAATTAGCCACACGCACCGAACGTGCATCCGAATTAAATGATGCAAGCTGAGAGTCGAAAAATCGAAGACGCGTGCATAGACAATTTTAGGATAGCTTTGATTAGAATGTCCATATTCTAGTGTTATCTTGTATGCTTTTGCACCAATATTGCCTACACCTCACCCAATATATGTGTATAGAGTACAATCAAGTCGACACCAAACTACTGATGGCAATTACTAAATAAACCGATGGGTGCACCGCCACCTTTTTCTCCTTTTTTTTCTGCAAAAACTACACTATTTTTACCCAATTAAAGTAGAGGGTTCTTGAGGTCAACAAGCTAAGCGGCCTCTCTAGCCAGCTATAGGCGGAGAAGTTTCAGATTCCTCTGTCTCTCTCTCCTGGGGTGAGGTCAGTGTGAGACCTGGCTACCACAAGATGCAAATCCTAAGCAGAGCGCACCAAATGTGCGTACATGCATCCACGCATCAGCAGGCACTAACTAGCCAGCCAAAGGGCCGGCCGCCCTTTCGTTGATTAATTGGCGCCACCATTACTACTAGCTGCCACTGCCAGTTAGGTGGGTCGATGATGGGTTCGCTTTGCTTGCTCGATCGCTCCTCTCGCACAGCCGAGGACGAGGCGAGGATCGGATCGGCGCGTCGGGACGCAAAGCGTTGTGCGTATTTTTGAGAAAAGGAGAGGCACTCTTGCGGCCGCTGTCGATCTCCATTCCATCTTAGATAGTTTGGCGCCACAAGAAACCATTCAGGGCGGGTGGGCGATGTTGTTTTCCATCTGCGGGAAATTAAAGGAGAGAAGGGCCGCCGCGGAGAAACTCCTCGTAATTTTCTTTCTTTGGGAAGAGGGGGACACAGATCGGCGTCCTCTCTTCTTCTTTTGTGGTACAGCGCCAGGCGAAGGCAACGGATGCAGAGAGAGATAGAAAGCTTATCATGCTGCTGTTTTCGCTCCTTTCATTCGATGGCACACTTGGTTAGATAAATATGTTGCGTGCGTACACCTATCCATTAAATAATCAACCCCAACCTTTCCCTAAAGAAAGTTTATGCAATTCGAGCACGATAATGTGCATTGCTCAAAGACAAAACATCAAAAACAAAAACAAAAAATATCTTCCATGGGGACATTTTTAAAATGTGCAAGATTGCCAATAGTAGGTTTGTGCGGCATAGGTATGATATTCATGGGTGCTAAAGTTGTTAAAAGGTTAGCGGGTTGGAAGGGGGGGGGGGGGGTCAAAAATGGGACTCCTTTCCAGTAAAGCCAGGGTCATTTCCGTTAAAGCTCGTGTTGATAACATTCCTATATTTACATCTTGCTGCTTTCTGCCATGGAATTTCTCGAGTAGCCGCGATAGATCACCATTGGTCCATGAATGCACATATCAATTTTGCTTCTGGGATAACCACGAGGGTCATCGCGCAGCACGTATGGGAGTTTATCATAGCTAAATGTGGCATAGTGGGTCAGACTAGGGAATACGGCGAATATGGATGGAGGCATGCAGCTAGGCAGTGCAGAGCTGTTAGCTTCAACCATTCAGTTTGGGGTTGCATGCAAATGTGGAAGCTTCATGCCACTTTTCCTGGTTGTGTCCTATCTCCATATGATGTCATTAATTCATAGTGGGTTGTCAATTTTTCCATTGCAACTCTTTGGAATCTTTCCGTAGCGTCCACATGTCCATACTTCTCATTATTGGTTAGCGTTTCTTCATAGACTTCTAACCGGACAATAATTCTTGCAGAAGGCACATCGTACCAGATTTGTCTTGTTTGCTGTGTACTGATCACAAGGGATTATTGCTCATCTTTTTCTTCAACAAATGATTATTGCTAATCTTGTTTGTTTCGGTAGACAAAAATGATGTGGTAAAAAATCTCTAGAGTTTGTGGCCCTTCTCCATGAGTGGAAGGAGCTCTCTAAAAGGTGATATCTCTAGAAATTTCCCTTAGTGGTGTGGATGCCCTGGATCTGAGTAGTAACCCATTGCTAGAGAGTTGCTTTTTTTGTGTGAAAGACGAACGGCGTGTGTTTGTGTGAAAGACGAACTGTGTGTGGCACACAGTATACACCGATACTCATATCAGTCAGGCGCTAGAACTAACGGAGATTGATGATGGATGCAGTGCACGAAAATGTTCTCACCGGGAGGATGGCCTCTGAGTATAAGTAGACCACATGGTTAAAGATGACAATATTATCCATGGATGCGGGTACTTGTGGATGTCCGGTATACTGGACATGGGCTTGGAGAACATTTTCTACTTATGAATTTTTTAGGCCCGTGGATACTCCCGAACTTACGGGTCTGACATAGATTTAGAATTTACCCTATGGATACTTGATGCATACCCATCTGACAGGTAGACCCCACATGATAATGACGCAAACCATGTGATTAGTCCCAAACAAACTCTAAAGACCCAACCCTTGGCCATGGACTCATCTAAGTTACTTAACCAACAACCACAACCCTCTCCCTGACCTAGCCCTCATGCTCGACCTCTTTGACTCACTTCCTCTGTGTGCATGTGCGCACATGGCACACAACCACACACACAGTGTCGACACACGCCGCTCTAGCCTTCTCCGTCTCCCCGTCCGCTCCGGCTCAAAACCTCCTTTGCCACTATTTGTCTTCCATATACCAAGTATGCATCAATCGTTGTGTTGTGATAAGACCAAGTATTGATCGTGTTGTTTAGCATGTGAGACCTATATTTGCCGTTGCAATTTGGTAATGACAGGGGTGTTTGATTCAGCTGGCTATGTTGAAATGACACTACTTCTTCTAACAGAAAAAGAAGGCGTTTCCACCCTTTGTGAATTATTCATACATGTAAAAATTGTGCGATCTTGGGAATCCCAAGATGTCACTCGTTTGACATGCGACAAGCTCATTTTGGCGGTACATGTGGCAGTTTAGACCTGACCTACCGACGATGGCTGAAACGAACTTTTGTTGTTATGACACCACTATTAAGAGCTCGCCTAGGCTGCGTCCGAACTTCTGTTGTACTCGTCTGAACTTCTCGTTCTTTGAATTTGTTGGTTGCGCGCATCATCTATTGGTAGTACTAGCACAGGGCCGGATATTTTTCTCTTGTAACCACTTCCTCCACTCCATATTAATTAACGCTCGAACAAATGTATCTAGACGGTACCGTGCTATCGTCTCGATACGGCGACGGGAATGAATGAAGCCCCTTTTCTGAAAACACACATATCTATTGCGTCGTTACGTGAACATGAGAATTCGAACCCAGCTGGCCTGGCGGGCGAAGTTACTGCTGCCATGACTCCCCCCTGTTTAACCCATTCATTGATTGATGACTAGCCAGTACAGTTTCGGGAAACGCTTGGCACCGTCGTCGGACCGCGTCGCGCGTCTCGGCACTCCGTTGCCGTTGGGGACGACATCTAGGCAGCATTTCGTACCGCCGGGCGTCTCCTCTGTTGCTGGCCTGCTGCCGGCACAGGAAGCAGAGCAGGCGAGGACCGGAAGTGGATCGGCAACGTCGACGCGCACGTCCCGGCCCGGCCGGCCACGTTACCCGAGCCGATCCATCGAACGCTAGGCTAGAGCTCGTGGCGCCCTAATCAAATTGAAGAGAGAAAATTGGGTGCACGGGTGACTCGGGATCCATCCATCCGTCTCCGTCGACACCACACCACACACACCAACTCCTACTACTCCTACCGGCACGCACATACTCTAGCTAGGAGCACTGTGCACGGGTGGTGCGCGGCGCGGGCCAATGCATGCCGAGCTGACCGGCTGACCTCACCCCGCACAGACCTGTACCCCGCTATAAATTGCCCCGTCCGCGAGCCCATCTTCCATCGCCGCGTACCGCAGTCGATCGTCTGAGCTCAGCAGCCACCCGCCCACCAGCCGAGCGCCGAGCCGCAGCCTCACACGCACGGTGCGAGTACGTGGTGAGAGCTGTGCGCTCGTGCCTCCATCCATCCCTCAACCCTCCGTGTGTGTTTGCAAGGCAGCGAGAGCAGCCATGGGCGTGGGGAAGAAGGTGCTGAACGACGTGAAGCCGTACATGATGATGATCCTGCTGCAGATCGGGTACGCCGGGATGTACATCGTCTCCGTCGCCTCGCTCAAGCGCGGCATGAGCCACTACGTCCTCGTCACCTACCGCAACCTCGTCGCCACGCTCGTCATGCTGCCCTTCGCCCTCTTCTTCGAGAAGTACGTACTGGCTACCACCAATCTCCCAATCTCTGCCTTGCTTCTCCGTCCACCCCCATCTAATCTTCTTGCGTGTGCATGCATGTCAAACTGTTTGCCTGCATCTGCATGCACTCTGTCGGGGTCTCGGGGAAGAGAGTTTGGGGTGGCCTAGCTTAGCTTCCACCCAATGTTTCAGAAGCCCAGTTCGTTTTTGTTTCATCAGTCCCAAGTGTAGTTATTATTATTATCATCAGCCAAAGTAAAATGGTTATCAATGTTATCTGTTCGCACTAGTAGCTAGTTTCAATCAATCACTACGTAATCAAGCACAGTTGCACACTGGTGCGAGACACCAGGAGCGCAAACCTATCGCATCCTACCTAGCCATGCCCAGGTCTTTCTTTTTTAACCACAGCCAGCCGCAGGTATATTCACTTCAGCTTTCTTTTCGTGACATCGGTCAGCCAGGAGTCAGGACGCCTCTGGACTAATCTATGCCCAACCGACACATGCATGCACCCCGACAACCTTTGTTTCCATGTGCTGTGTGTGTAACCGCACTAGAGCTCTTTTAAGCAAGCAAAGCTTTAATTAGCTTCATGCCAATTGCTAATGCCCAGCTCTGAGCTGGCTGTGCTTTCGTTTCATGCACGATAAACTGGCCGTTGCTAACTTGTCTTAGTAGCTGACAGCGACTGACTGTCTGTTGTGCTTGCCAATTTGCAGGGGGACACGGCCCAAGATGACACTCCGCATCTTCATCAAGATCCTGGGGCTGGCGCTGCTCGAGTACGTGCCATGCATGCTTTTACTTACTACTACTGTTTTTATTTACAGTGGTGGTGCAACTACTACTACCAGCTGTCAGTCATTACTGTGCTAAGCTAATAACACTCGTTCGTTCCCAACCAGGCCTGTGCTTGACCAGAACCTGTACTACGTGGGCAACAAGCTGACCTCGGCCAGCTTCTCGTCGGCGCTGGTCAACATCCTCCCGGCCGTCACCTTCATCATGGCCATCGTCCTGCGCATGGAGAAGCTCCGCCTCCGGAGCTCGCACAGCCAGGCCAAGGTCGCCGGCACCATCTGCACCGTCATCGGCGCGGTGCTCATGATCATGTACCACGGCCCCGTGGTGCAGTTCCCGTGGGCCAGGGGCGCCCATCACGTCGACCAGGCCGCCTCCGCCGCCGCCGCCCAGAGCAGCGCCACCTGGCTCAAGGGCACCATCGCCATCATCACCAGCTGCGTCGCCTGGGCCGGCTTCTTCGTTCTCCAGGTACGCTCACTCACACCGGCCACGCCGGGCGCCATTAATGGCAGCAGCTAGCTACTAGCTTTGTTCCCTTGTAGTATACGTAGTACCTTAATTGCGCCGCTCGCAAATGCATGCACGCAGTCGAACACGCTCAACAGCTACCCGGCGGCGCTGACGCTGACGACGCTGATCTGCGCGATGGGCACCGGGATCAACGGCTCGATGGCGCTGGTGGCGGAGCGCCACGACATGAGCGCGTGGGTCATCGGCCTCGACACTCGCCTCTTCACCGTCGTCTACTCGGTAAGCAGTTCCCCCCAGTCAAGCTGCATGCATGCATGCATGCAGCCGGCCAGTCGACCCCATTAGAGTAGTTATCAACGAGCTAATGGATTGGATGGATTATGCGCATGCGCATGCGCATGCAGGGCGTGGTGTGCTCGGGCGTGGCCTTCTTCGTGCAGGGCATCGTGACGGAGACGCGCGGGCCGGTGTTCGTCACGGCCTTCCAGCCCCTCTGCATGATCATCACCGCCGTCCTCGGCTCCGTCATCCTCAAGGAAGAGACCACTCTCGGAAGGTGATTACGTTTCATCAGTAAACTCTCTTGATATCAATTAAGATTAAGACCCGTCGCAGTCACTGCAGGAGTAATCGGTTAACTAATCTTGTGGTTCTCATCTCAGTGTGATTGGCGCGGCGATCATCGTGCTGGGCCTCTACTCCCTCATCTGGGGCAAGAGCAACGACATCATCGACAAGCCCGTCCACTCCGTCGCCGAGAAGCTGGCCCTCCCGCTCACCTCCGTCAACGGCAACGGCACCAACGGCACCAACGGCACCAACGGCGCCAACGGCGGCAGGCACGTCAACGGCGGCCAGGTCGCCCACGACGTCGAGACGCCGGCCGTGAAGGGTGCGATCTGCCACTAGCGACCTCCAGGCGGCATCTCGCGCGTGCGCCTACGTACGTACTACGTGCGTTTCTTCGGTCTCGTGTATGGTCAAGAAATCTGCTCTACGTGTGATGCAGAAAGGAAGTTGCATGTGTCGACGATCGACGGTCTAGTTTCTTTTCAATTTCGCATTTTGACTTTGAGCGACCACATAAATTTATGAGCTCCTTATTACTCTTTAGCTACTACCGTATGTAACTTTGATCATTGGACCTGCTTATGACGCGCATGCATGTGTAGTCCTGCTTCGCTCTGCTATCGTAGAGATGTGGAATCAATCAATATTAACGACTACTTTCGATTCAACTGAGCACTCATCTCTTTAGTCCACTACTCCTAACACTAACTCCAGTTGAGAAAAGCAAAGTGCCGTGTCCTGTGTGTGCAATAATCAATAAGTACTCTTGTTGTACTACTAGCAACTACTAGCTTAACACTACAACTACTTGATCCTACTTGATTCGTGCGCCGTGTTCCCTGGTATGGAATCCAACAGTATCCCAAAGCTGCCGTCCTTTGAATCTACACACGTCGCCGTCTGCTTTCCATTCCCTTGTGCAGGCAGCCTTTGGCGCCTCTTTCCGGCAGGAATAATTCGCGTCTTTAGCTCTCAGTGCCGGCTGACGCTGATACGAGCATCGGTCCAGCTTTGCTGGTTACTAATTGTCGTACGTCCACGATCGATCGCCTTATCTTTTCTGTTAGATTATATGATGCCCGTGCAGGACAAAACTCCTAAGGTAGTCGCCTCTAGTGCTCGCTAGTTGTGGTTTCTAAGCCGGGGATGATAGCCTAGAAAAAGCACGTACCGGTGGCAGAAGAAGACGGAGATCATCACTACTCTTGTTGGTTGGGCCCTTTGGTGCAGCTGGACGATCGACGTAATCGGAAAAGAGATACGGTGTGCGGCGAGCTAACAAAAAAGACGGCTTTTCTGATCGATCGTGATGCGGTACGTAGCTTTGCCGATCTGCAACGGAACGGCGAAGTGTGTTGCGTTGCGTACGTCCGTGGAAAATGCATGCACACGGTGGGGGGTGGGGCGGGGGCGGATGCCGTCGCCGTCGGGCCGTCGTTTTTGGCATGCACGCATGGCACATTTGCGCGACAAAAAGCGGCGCGTTGCGTGAGTGTGCACGCATGCATGTGTGCCGGTGCCGGGTTATTGCAAGGTCTAGAGCGGGTCGTCCCCTGCCTTTGGGGTAGATTAGCTACGTACGTGCGTGTTATTCGTGTGCTCGCGCCTTTGGGCTCTCGCCACGCACACACGCACAAACGGCGCCTTTTCTTTTCTATTTTCGTGGTCAGTGTGCCGTGTTTCTGCGCCTTCTTTTGTTTTGTGCAGGAGGAAGGATCGGGCCGTGGTCTGCCTTTTTTTTCTTCTTCTTTTATAACTTCTGACTTATACACCAACTGTCAAGGTAGTACAAAGCACACCGGAAGTAAAATTTACATCCATATCCGTAGACCACCTAGCGACGACTACAAGCATTGGAACGAGCCGAAGGCACGCCGCCGTCATCGCCCCTCCCTTGTTGGAGCCGGACAAACATTGTTGTAGTAGACAACCGGGAAATTGCCGTGCTAAGGTCCAATAGGACCAGCGCACTAGAACAGCAACCGACGCCGATGAAGAGGAGTGTCGATCGGAAGGATCCAACCTGCAGACACATAAACGTAGACGTACGAAGACCAAATCCAGGCAGATCCTGCTGGGGAACATAGTAATTTCAAAAAATTTCCTGCGCACACGCAAGATCATGGTGATGCATAGCAACAAGAGGGGAGAGTGTCGTCTACGTACCCTCGTAGACCGCAAGCGGAAGCGTTATAACAACGCGTTTGATGTAATCGTACGTCTTCACGATCGACCGATCCTCAGCACCCAACGTACGGCACCTCCGCGTTCAGCACACGTTCAGCTCGGTGACGTCCCGCGAACTCACGATCCAGTAGAGCTTCCGGGAAGAGCTTCGTCAGCACGACGGTGTGGTGACGGTGTTGATGAAGCTATCGACGCAGGGCTTCACTTAAGCACCGCTACGATATGACCGAGGTGGATTATGGTGGAGGGGGGCACCACACACGGCTAAAAGATCAATGATCAATTGTTGTGTCTCCAAGGGGTGCCTCCCTCCCCGTATAGAAAGGAGTGGAGGAGGGGGAGGGGCCGGCCCCCTATGGCGCGCCCCATGAGGAGTCGTACTCCCACCGGGAGTAGGACTCCCCCCCTTCCAAGTAGGAGTAGGAGAGGAGAAGGAAGGGAGAGAGGAAGAGAAGGAAAGGGGGGCGCCGCCTGTCGTGGTACTAAGACTGACAGTAGAATAGGGGGTAAGTATGGAGAGGCAAGATCCTAACTATGGTGAAGTTGTTCAGGCCCTTCTCGGAAGAAGTAACAGCCCTACGTCTCGGAGCCCGGAGGTGGTCGACTGGATTATGTATGTGTGTGTTTACAGGGGTGCAAACCCTTGTCCCAGAGGAGGGGGTGGCTTATATAGAGTGCGCCAGCACCCCAGCTCCCCTCCGTTACACAGGGTTCAATGTTCATAAAGAGGAAGCGTTACAGGTACGTCCATAATAAAGTGCTATAAATGATCATTAAATCTATGAATAAACGTCCGACCGTTGCTGTGCTGAGTGACTTTAGATCTTCGGTATGTCGAGTGGTTTCTTGCACGGTCGAATGCTTGAGTGGTCGAGTGGCCTAAAGAAGGTGGGGTCTCCGAGTGAATGATAGGTCGAGTGGATTGCATTCGACTCCTTTGTTGGGCCCTTCCTATTGCCTCTTGAACTTCTTTGTTTCTAAGACAGTGACCTTGGGTAGGACGCATAGGTCAGGCCTATTACCCTACCCCAGGTCTATGTCCTCATCATTAGCCCCCGAATGGATTGAGGTCCGAGTGAAGAGAAGGTTGAAGTTGATCTTGCTCTGTCTCTCAGCTATTCATCTCTGGACGGAGGCCAACGTTGGTACTTCGGCTTCGTTTCAGTCGCCTTGATCGATTCAGGAATTGTCGATTGGTTTTTATAATGTCATCCGTCGAGTGCTGTCTTTTACGCAAAATCTTTGGTGTGATCGGTTGCAAAGGATCCCGGATTTCGCGGGATTCGAAATTTCA
Organism: Aegilops bicornis; assembly: GCA_021605145.1. Classification (NCBI taxonomy): domain Eukaryota; kingdom Viridiplantae; phylum Streptophyta; class Magnoliopsida; order Poales; family Poaceae; genus Aegilops; species Aegilops bicornis. Next base: position 190,975,297 of record CM038675.1, read on the forward strand.
GGGGAAGCGCGCCAGGCGGAGCGCGCCGTGGTAAGCGGACTGGATAAACATGACATTTCGATTTCCGCGCCACCTTTTTCGCCACGTATGCCGCGTGCGACTGTTGAGGGATTTGACAGGATCGCCTGGGCCCATGCGCCAGCCACTCGGAAGTGGGCCTTTAAAAGCGACGAGGCCGAGGCATCTGCACTGTCCGTGCCCATTCTCCGTCTTCTTCCTCTTGTTCCTCCACCCCATCCGGCTTCTCCACTCTCGACGCCGCCGCTCCGCCGCCATGGGGAAGGAAAAAATGGCGGGGCTGGAACGCGCGAAGAAGGCGATGGGGGCGGCGAAAAGCAAGAAGATGAATCGAGGATCTTCATCGCGCTCAGGGCTGCCGTCGGGTTGGATCCAAGGAGACTGGATCCGATCTTCGCTTCGGCATGATGACTTGGATGAGATGGCCGAGTTAGGGTTGATCGTCCATGAAGCTGCGCGGCTGCCGGGGGGGGGGGGGGAACAGAGCCACAGCCACGACCGGGTGAGTGTGTTCTGCTCGCCACCCATGTCGACCGCGGCTTCTCGCTCCCTCCGCATCCCTTTTTTCGAGGTTTCTTGAATTTCTTTGGGGCCCAACTCCACCGTTTTACTCCCAACACCATCACATATCTTGCCGCCTTCATGTCCATGTGCGAGAGTTTCCTGGGATGCCGACCGCACTAGGGTCTTTTCAAGCACATTTTTACCATCCGCTCCCAAACAGTGAAGAAAGCAAACTCAAACACCGAGAAAACCCATGTTATCCACATGTGTGGGGGTCTGGGCATCCAGAAGAGGAAGAGGAGTTCTTTTCCTTCGATGACCCTTCATGAGTCGATCAGGGGCTGGCAGTCGATCTGGTTCTACTGCCAGGACATCGTGACTTAAGGCCAGTCGACTGGACTCCCACCTTTTTCTTTCGATCGTGTTCAAACTCCATCTTCGTTGAAAGTGACCGCCGCGGAAAAGGCGGAGACAGGCATGCTGGTCGAGAGGGTGGTCCAACTGATCAACCAAGGCGTCACCGGCATGGATCTGCTGGAGGTGTTCCTTAGTCGGCGCATCCAACCGCTCCAGGCCCGTGACCACTCCATGTGGATGTACTCCGGGGTCGGTGACACTGCTCGTGTTCATCCAGAGGAGGTGCCGTCCAAAACAGTGGCCGAGTGGCTGAGGGGCATCACCGGGAACAAGGACAACCCCAGAGGCGCCAGGAGAGTCAACCCTTACAGCGACAACAACCAGCCAGACAAGGTTTGACAGCTATCACCGATTGTACTTGGACGTATTTCCCGACTATTTGCTAATCCGACTGATTTCCACTCGGCTTGTTGTCTTGTAGATTTATACAGAGATGTACTCAATGCCCAATGGCGAACAAGCTCTGGAGCAGGACCAAGAGGGCGAGGACAGCGCGGAGGAGAGCGGCGAATGGGAGTCACCAGCCGACGATGACGAAGATGAGAGCGACGAGTCGGACGATGAGGAGGTAGTTGAGTCACCGCCTCGTTCAGAACGTCGATCCAAGCAACATCATGATCCCACGGGTAGGCGCGGTAATGCTGCGGCCTCGAGCGTTCCATCTCAAAAGCGCGCTCGATCTTCGACTCCAGAATTGGCTAAGAAAGTCACCAAGCAGCCTAAGATCAATCCCTCGAAGGCTCGGAAGACCTTGCCTAGAATCAAGATGGATGTTCCTGTTGCTTCTGGGTAAACGTTTTTTCCCCTGTTTTCTTGTTTCGACTGACTCTCCCGTCCTGACCGAGTGAATGATGAACTTTTCCAGCCCGGCTCCTACCGCGACTGACATGGACATTGACAAGGTCCCAGACAATGAAGAAACTGACGATGCAACTACCTCCAAAGCCAGTAAGTCTACCCGACTCAAATTTATTTGGTCAACTGGATTGTCCGTCAGTTGTCTCTCTGATTTTTTCTGTTTGTTGCAGCTCCACGGGACGTTGTTGTGCTTCCGGACGATGAAGAAGAAGCATCGCTGAGGGAGAGGAGGAGGAGGGACAAGGGACTGAGCGGGAAAGAACCTGAGGTTCAGGTTCCTCAGTCGACACTGGTGCCTGGGACGGCGGTCGAGCGATCGACATATCCAGCTCGCATTAATGTCACTTTTGCTATCCCAATCGCCGATTGATTGTCCACTAGGATCATTGCTCGGACCCTGCTGCTCCAATACAACTCCACGCATCGGACCCGGCTGCTTCAACTACTCTGCCATCATTGCTTTTATCACAGATCGAACTCCGTAAGACCCACCGAGTGCCGCCAAGGAAGCTCTTCTTGATTGAATCTTGTGATGGAGCAAATGAAAGTGGTGCATGAGGCCAGTCAGGTGGCCTTCAACGCTGGAGCTGCTCTGCAGACCAATGTCCAGGTTAGTTGATTTCCGATTGATCATATTTCTCGTCCGATCACCCACTTGGGTGTGACTGTTTTGAAGTTGCACAAGTCAATTTGAGCCAACTTGGATTGAATCTTTGAACTAGTGGGGGCACTCTGAGTGCACCCACTGGGTGTAGTCCCCGAGACCATAGTTGACTGCGGGCAGTCGACTGTGGTCTGAGAATCTGAATTTTGTCACTTTCGATGCAGGCGGACCAGGTCGAATGGAATTGCAACCGATGGGGGCACGGTAAGTGCACCCACTGGGTGTAGTCCCCGAGACCGTGGTTGACTGCGGGCAGTCAACTATGGTCTGAGAATTGCTTTTTTACAACTCGCGTTGGGCAGATCATGACGAGTGTTTACTCAAACCAGTGGGGGCACGCTAAGTGCACCCACTGGGTGTAGTCCCCGAGGCTGCCGTTGAATGTTTGATTCGGCGGTAGTCTTAAAGTAGCTGTCACTGTGATGTCTTTTTATTTCAGTTGACTGATATGGCTTATACATTGACTGCAGAAATCTTGTGATCTTGGGGCTCAGCTTTCTACAATGAACAAGCAGCAAATCAGCCTCAACCTTGATCTGGAATTGGCCAAGAAGAATCTCAAGACTGCTCGTGACGAAGTAGCTGCCATGGGAGGTAACTAATCGTCAACTGTCCATCTTACGACTTGCACTTTTCCTTTACATTTTTTGAACCGAGTGACTCCACTCGAGCAGATGTATGTAGTGAAAATCGTCAACTCCAAGCTCGTCTGAAGAATGTTATCTCTTTAGAGAAAATGAAGCAGGCTTTGGAGAAGAAGGATCTGGACCTTGCTGCCGCGCAGAAGGAAGCGCGAGAGAAAACCGCACTTGAAGACAAGAAGCTTGCTTCAGTCGGCAAGTTAGAAGAAGAGAACTCCAAGCTGAAGACTGCTATTTCTGACGCCAACCGGAAGGTCGAACGACTGAAGAAAGACAAGGACCGTCTGACTAACGAGATTGGGAGCCTCAAAGCCAAGAAAAGCGATTTGGAATCATATCTGGGCCAACTTGCTGCGAAACTGGTCTTAAAGCTTGAAGGTACTTATGTTCGACTGACTCTGTTATGGTCGATTGACAGATCTTTTTATATTGTCGACTCACCATTCATTCGACTGTACAGAACTTTGACAGGACTTTGAAGCGGAAACTGGGCGGGTCGAGACGGGTCTCGATCCCATAAACTGCCCAGTCAAGGTTGATGTTGCAATGAATGTGTTGCGGTTGGAGTCTCACATAGACAACGCGGTCACTTATCTTGCCCACCTGAAGGCTGCGATGACTCGGGTTGATGCTGAACTCTGGCCTCAGGCGGAACTGTCTCAATACCTCGAGTCTCTGATGGTCCGACTGAACCAAATACCTGACCGAGTGCAAGAATGGAAGAAGTCATCTGCTCGCTGCGGCGCTGACGTCGCCCCGTCTCTGGTCCGAGTGCACTTCAAGGATGTCAAAGAAGACAAGCTGGCGGAGCTCAAGGTTGCCAACACAAAAAGGCACACTTTCCAGTCCTTCATGGACACTTTTCTTGATGCCGCCACTCGTATCACAGACAGCATAGATCTTGACAGTTTCTGCACCCCAGCCAGTCCTTCTCCTGACGAGTGACCAAAAAACATTATGCCTCACCTTTATTTTCCTCGGAATGCTGAGTGATTGTGTAATGGTTAAACTTCTTTGGTCTTGATGCTCGAGTATTTTTGATTCACGGCTCGGAACCTTAGGGTTTATCTGAACTTGGTTTATCTTTGAATATGCTTGTGTTTGCCTTCAAATGGAATTTGTTCTTCACTCGGAATAATCTTTGTACTTGAGACGTAGCTCTGAGGAGGGGATTCCAGTCGACCTGCACCTCGTCGTCCTTGCGGATGAGGATGGAGCGTGCGTTGTACTTATGACATAGCTCTGAAGAAGAAGCTGCAGTCGACCTGCACCTCATCGTCCTTGCGGATAGGGATGGAGCGTATGTTGTACTTGTGATGCAGCTCTGAAGAAGAAGCTGCAGTCGACCTGCACCTCATCGTCCTTGCGGATAGGGATGTAGTGCATGTTATACTTGTGACGTAGCTCCGAAGAGAGGGTTGCAGTCGACCTGCACCTCATCGTCCTTGCGTGTAGGGATGTGTTACAAACTTAGGCGAGTTTTGGACTGCAGCTAAGCCTCCGAGTGAGAGGCTTGGTCACCACTCGGTAGGATTTTCAAAACTTAGGTGAGTACTGGACTGCAGCTAAGCCCCCGAGTGAGAGGCTTGCTCACCACTCGGTGGGATTTTTCAAACTTAGGCGAGTACTGGACTGCACCTAAGCCCCCGAGTGAGAGGCTTGCTCACCACTCGGTAGGATTTTTCAAACTTAGGCGAAACGGATTCGCGGCTAAGCCCCCGAGTGGGAGGGTTGCTCACCACTCTGTAGGATTTTATAAACTTAGGCGAAACGGATTCACGGCTAAGTCACCCACTGGGGGATTTCAGACACAAGTATAAGCAGCGACAATCATTTTTAGAAGACTGTAAAGCTCTTGTCTTTAACAAACAGACTAAAAAGTTATTTCTTATTACATCTCAACGGAATGAGTTCTTAAGTATAAAAGGGGCGGAGCAGCTCCGCATTCCAAGCGCGCGGCTCGTCTTTCTTGTGCCCGACATTGTAGAGGTGGTACGCTCCGTTGTGGAGCACTTTGGTGACAATGAAGGGATCTTCCCAGGCAGGAGCGAGCTTGTGTGGTTTCTGCTGATCCACTCGAAGAACCAGATCTTCCTCTTGAAATGCCGACCCATCACGTTTCTGGCATGAAATCGACGCAAGTCTTGCTGATAGATGGTCGACCGAATTAGGGCCATCTCTCTTTCCTCTTCCAGGAGATCGACTGCATCTTGCCGAGCCTGTTCTGCTTCATCTTCAGAGAAAAGCTCGACTCGGGGTGCATTGTTAAGCAAGTCACTCGGTAGAACAGATTCAGCTCCATAGACCAAGAAGAATGGAGTTCGACCAGTCGACCGATTGGGAGTTGTCCTCAATCCCCAAAGAACTGATGGAAGTTCATCGACCCAGGCGCCTGCTGCATGCTTGAGATCACGCATCAATCGGGGTTTCAGTCCTTTGATAATCAAGCCATTTGCCCTTTCCGCTTGTCCATTCAACTGGGGGTGTGCGACTGAAGCATAGTCGACTCGAGTGCCTTGGGAAGCACAGAAGGCTCTGAACTCATCAGAATCAAAGTTCGACCCGTTGTCAGTGATGATGCTGTGCGGAACCCCATATCTGAATGTCAACTCTCTGATGAAGCTAACGACAGTACTGGCTTCAAGATTCTTGATAGGCTTGGCTTCAATCCATTTGGTAAACTTGTCGACTGCTACAAGCACATGAGTGAAGCCACTCCTACCAGTCTTCAGGGGTCCAACCATATCTAATCCCCAAACAGCAAAGGGCCAGACGAGTGGAATGGTCTTCAGGGCTGATGCAGGCTTGTGGGACATGTTGGAGTAAAACTGGCAGCCTTCACATTTGTCGACTATATCTTTCGCCATTTCATTTGCTCGTGGCCAATAAAACCCCGCTCGGTATGCTTTGGCCACAATGGTCCGAGAGGATGCATGGTGGCCACAGGTCCCCGAGTGGATGTCGTTGAGGATCACTCGACCTTCTTCTGGTGTTATGCATTTCTGGCTGACTCCAGTTACACTTTCTCTGAACAGCTGCCCTCTTATCACAGTAAAGGCTTTGGATCGACGGACGATCTGTCGAGCCTCCTCTTCATCCTCTGGGAGTTCCCTCCTAAGGATGTACGCAATGTATGGCACTGTCCAGTTGGGAGTGATGACCAAAACTTCCATGATCAAATCGACCACGGCTAGAACTTCGACTTCAGTCGGATCTGCGGCACTCTTAGGCTGCGGGGGCTCTTCAGTGAAAGGATCTTCTTGAACTGAAGGTGTATGAATGTGTTCCAAAAACACGTTACTGGGAATGGCCTCCCTCTTGGAACCTATCTTTGCCAAATCATCAGCTGCTTGATTCTTCAGTCGGGGTATATGATGGAGCTCTAACCCTTCAAACTTCTTTTCCAACTTTCTCACTGCATTACAGTAACCAGTCATAGCTGGGCTTCTAACGTCCCACTCCTTCATCACTTGATTAACTACCAAATCCGAGTCGCCGTAGACCATGAGGCGACGGACGCCGAGTGAAATGGCCATACACAATTCATACAAAAGTGCTTCATATTCAGCTTCGTTGTTGGAGGAATCAAAGTGAATCTGGAGGACATATCTGAGCATGTCTCCTCGGGGGGATACCAATACTACCCCAGCACCGGAACCATTCAGCATCTTGGATCCGTCAAAGAACATGGTCCAATGCTCTGAGTGAACTTGAGTCGGTAGTTGCTGTTCGATCCACTCGGCGAGGAAATCTGCTGTTGCTTAGGACTTGATAGCTTTCTTTTCCTCAAACTTGATATCCAAGGGAAGGAGTTCAATCGCCCATTTTGCCACTCGACCAGTTGCATCTCTGTTGTTCAGAATCTCTGATAATGGTGCGTCGCTGACGACTGTAATGGAGTGATCAGAGAAATAGTGTGCAACCTTCTTCGTGGTCATGTAAACTAGCAGGGCGACCCACGCATTTGCGCGGCTAGATTTCCCATATGTTTTGCTTACCTATGAGAAGGCATGCAATAATATGAAAAAACTTATTATCGAATACACAATGTGGAATCTCATTTCTCATCATTTGTCATTGTTTTCAGTAACTTAACTGCGGACATGCAAAATGTTTTTATTTTATTGACTAACCTATGTGGCAATTATCCTTGATACATCTTTGGAATAAAAACATTATAGTCAATATGTATATCGTGAGAAAACACTTTTTTGCACGGTGATGAGGTAATAATTTGTTGTTGTTTTATTGGGTATGGTAAGTTATTGGCATAAGATTTGGCATGTTGAAACAAAAACGGTAATACTGTGCTACGCACATGTCATGCCAATCTACAAAGATTCTGGTTGGATTCCTTTTTAGCCTTCCATTTTCTTGTTCTTCTGTTCATTTTGTGTATGTCTTCTACCCACAAAATTTAAGAAACTTTTCGGCCAAAACCTAATGTCACAATGAAATATAAAAATAATAATGTGCATTCATCAAAAACTAATAAAATAGGCTCACCTTAAATTCTCATAATGTGGATGTATTTGACAAAGGAACTAAATAATACATATGCGTTATAATGCTCCATTTCTTTTTATAAATATTTTGGATGTTTTTAAATTTATTTTAATCATGGCACATATATTTGTCCACTTGCAAGGGTCTTTTTCCCCGTATTTTCACGTGTGTACACTCTGACTTGTTGCTCAACCATTCCATTCCATCAACCATGTTATATTTTTCTCCCAAAAAAATCATGATATTTTCTTGAACATGTGTCAACCTAGATATTTGTAATCGTGCAAAAAAAACATGTTATTTGTAACCAATATTCCACTTTTCCTTGACTTACTTATTACTATGATGTACTCCCGCCGAGTTTCCTGTTATAACATGCCTATGCACATATGAGCTACAGAGTGTCTTGCCTCCAGCATGGAATGGAGTGAAAGTGAAGATATTTTTTTTTGAGAATTGGTTTTTCCTTTTGGTAAAGTGAAGATTTGGAGATGCACTCAAACCAGCGTAGTGCCATTGTGATGTAATGTCACTTTTTCTTTTTTGCAAACTGTCTTGTGTCTACACGGAATAGGCTGGCACGTGTATACACTTGTTTTTTTACAGTCGAATCAACTATACGTTGGCCTTGCCGATGGAACAGGTGCGCGTATGGACGATGGACTCCTTTTTCTTTAGCTGACTATATGGACTCCTTTTTTCCAGCCAAAAAAAAGACTGGCCACCTTTTGCCTAAATTCTACGCTTTGCCTATACGCTGGCCTTTCTTCTGCATTGACTATAGGCTGGCCTTGCAGATGGAATAGTCGGGCGTATGGACTATGGACTCCTTTTTTTAACTCATGCACTCCTTTGTTTTAGCTGATTATATGGACTCCTTTTGCCTATACGCTGCCTTGCAAAAGTTATGGTCAACGAATCCCTGCCGTTCATTGATCATAACTCTATAATTTTAAATCTCCACCACTCGTTTTCTATCGTTTTAAGTTTGCCTATACGCTGCCTTGCAAAAGTTATGGTCAACGAATCCCTGCCGTTCATTGATCATAACTCTATAATTTTAAATCTCCACCACTCGTTTTCTATCGTTTTAAGTATATAATAGAATAGATAGATAGATAGAAGATAGATAGAAGATAGATAGATAGATAGATAGATAGAAGATAATAGATAGATAGATGGATAGATAGAAGATAGATAGATAGATAGATCCCATAGACAAGCTTCTAATAATGCGGATATCTCTGTTTGGATGGAGTCAGGACTTCAGAAACATAGTACACTGGGCGCTGAACTTTATAGGTTTTTCCTTCTTCTTCCCGCTCGACCGTGAGTCTCAGATCGATAACTCGTCCAGTGGCTGCAATATAAAGCAGTAAAGGCTCTTTGCTGATTGGGGCAGCGAGCATCGGCTGGGTGGAAAGCAGGGCTTTGAGCTCTACAAATGCTGCATCAGCTTCAGGAGTCCACTCGAACTTATCAGACTTCTTCATCAGTCGGTAAAGAGGCAATGCCTTTTCACCGACGCGAGAAATGAATCGACTCAAGGCGGCCAAACAACCAGTAAGCTTCTGGACATCGTGCACACGCATAGGGCATTACATCCGGAGTATAGCACCAACTTTCTCTGGGTTAGCGTCGATCCCTCGTTCGGAAACGAGAAAACCGAGTAATTTTCTGCCAGGAACTCCAAATGTGCACTTTGATGGATTAAGCTTGATATTATACCTCCTGAGGTTGGCAAAGGTTTCAGCAAGGTCAGCCAGCAGGTCGGAACCTTTACGCCACTTGACCACAATATCATCCATATAAGCTTCCACATTCCGACTGATTTGAGTGAGCAAACACTTCAGAATCATTCTCATGAATGTGGCTCCGGTGTTCTTGAGGCCGAATGGCATGGTGACATAACAGAAGCACCCGAATGGAGTGATGAAAGCTATTTTTATCTCATCGGGTCCATACAGTCGGATCTGATGATACCCGGAATAGGCGTCCAAAAAGGACAAGCGCTCACACCCCGCAATCGAGTCAACTATTTGGTCGATGCGGGGGAGAGGAAAACGATCTTTCGGACAGGCCCGATTGATATGCTTGAAGTCAATGCACATGCGAAGTGAGTCGTCCTTCTTGGGGACCATGACAACATTGGCGAGCCACTCGGAGTGGTAAATCTCTCGGATGAACTCAGCTGCCAGGACCCGAGCCACTTCTTCACCAATTGCTTTTCTCTTCTGTACGGCGGACCGTCGAAGATGTTCCTTGACTGGTTTCACATTTGGGTCGACTCGCAAACGGTGCTCAGCCAGCCCCCTGGGAACACCCGGCATGTCAGAAGGTTTCCATGCAAAGATGTCCCAGTTATCACGGAGGAACTGGATGAGCGCTTCTTCCTATTTCCTGCCGAGTGTTGTTGAGATGTGAGTCGGAGCAGCATTGGGATCGGTCGGGTGAATATGAATCGGCTTCATTTCACCGGACGACTGAAATGCAGAGTCCGTGGCAGACTTCTTGGTTTGCAGCAAATCACTCGGATCTGCATTTTTCTGATACTCTTGTAGTTCTACTACTGCCATTTGTGCATCGGCGATCTTTGAGCCCTTCTGGAAGCACTCTTCTGCCTTCTGCCAATTGCCAGTGATAGTGATCACTCCTCTGGGACCAGACATCTTCAATTTGAGGTACACGTAACATGGTCGAGCCATAAAACGTGCATAAGCAGGTCTACCCAGAATAGCATGATAAGCACTCTTGAAATCCACGGCTTCAAATGTCAACTTTTCCTTGTGGTAATTCTTGGAATCACCGAAAACCACATCGAGGGCGATCTGGCCAAGTGATTCAGCCTTCTTGCCAGGTATAACCTCATGGAAACTCATATTGCTTTCACCAAGTTTGGACATCGGAATGCCCATTCCTTTCAAGGTTTCAGCATAAAGGATATTCAGGCCACTGCCACCATCCATCAACACCTTAGTCAGCCGAGTGCCTTCCACCACTGGGTCGACCACCAATGCTTGCCACCAGGGGTGGCTATCTTGTGGGTGGTCGGGCCGGTCAAATGTAATGGCAGTCTGAGACCACTTCAAATAACTGGGTGTCGCCGGAGCGACCATGTTCACTTCTTGTTAATGACTTTCAGTCGACTTTTGCTCTCAACATCGGCAAAAATCATCAGAGTGGAATTGACATTGGGGAAACCACCATCATCTTCTTCCTTATCCTCATCCTTGTCCGACTCCTTTTCCTTCGCCTTGGGCTGTTTTTCTCGGAACTGCTGGATCAGGAGCTGACACTGTCGAGTGGTGTGTTTAGGGTAAATGAGATTACCCTCTTCATCTTTTTTGATGTGAAAGTGGCATGGTAAATCCAACATATCATTTCCATCTTGATCTTTCACTTTCTTGGGGTTCCACGGCCCTTTGGGCTTCCCGTTGAACTTTCCTTGAGTCACGGCTAAGGCTTCACCAGGAGCAGCTGGCTCGGCTTTGCGCTTCTGCTTCCGACTGGAATTCCCTCCTCCGGTTTCTTGGGCGACTGTTTTGTGCTTGCCACTCCGTTGTCGATCCTCCACTTCACCATTAGCATACTTGGTGGCAATCTCCATCATCCGACTCAGGGACATATCCCCGGTCCGACCGAACTTCAGGTTCAATTCTCGATACTTGACACCTTCCTTGAAGGCACAAACTGCTTGGTGATCAGACACATTCTCCACTGTGTGGTGCAACGTGATCCATCTTTGGATATAATCCCTCAAGGTTTCATTCGGTTTCGCACACGGATTGCAACTCATTAAGCACACCGGGTCGCTTGCATGTACCTTCAAAGGTTCTAACAAACACTCGGGCAAGTTCCTCCCAACTATATATGTTGCCAGGTGCTAGCTGATTCAACCATGCTCTGGCTGAGCCTTCCAACATCAGAGGAAGGTGCTTCATGGCCACTTCATCATTGCCGCCGCCAATCTGAACAGCCACTCGGTAGTCCTCAAGACAAGTGATAGTCTTGGACTCACCAGTGAACTTGCTGACTCCAGTCGCCAACCTGAAGTTGGGAGGAATCACTGCTGCTCTGATGGCTCTGCTGAAACACTTGGGACCTGAGACGTGCACTATGCTGCCATTCGGATAATCTCTGTCATGACCTTCTCTGTGGGCACTGTTCCTGTCAAACAGGCCCTGAACAAGAATAGATCTCGCATCAAAGCCCGGTTCTCGGGGGTCGACTGGAATTCTTCGCCCCCACTGTGAGGGCGTCTGTCACCGTGCTGTCGAGGCACGTATGACCCACTCCTCGGGGGAGGAGTGGGCACTCGACAACGATCAACATGGTCGAGTCAGTGATCATACTGCTCCCGATTTCTGTACTGATCTAGTCGGTCTCCACGTCCCTCACGCCTCGGGGGCGATCTTGGGCTGTGAGCCGGCTGAACTGTGTCTGCCATCACAGATCTGCTATGAATCTTATTCCGCGACTGAGATACTGCTGAGTTCTGCTCTCCTGCTGTCCGGAGTAAAGCTCGGATCTGCATCAAACTGATACGTCCATTTTGCATCATGCTTTTATATCGATATTTATTGCGTTATGGGCTGTTATTATACGTTATGTCACAATAGTTATGCCTATTCTCTCTCTTATTTTACAAGGTTTACATAAGGAGGGAGAATGCCGGCAATTTGGAATTACGGGCTGGAAAAGGAGCAAATATTAGAGACCTATTCGCACAACTCCAAAAGTCCTGAAACTCCACGAAAGTCATTTTGGGAAATAATAAAAATATCCAGCAGAAGAAGTTCACGGAGGGGCCCCACCCGCCACGAGGGTGGGGGCGCGCCACTACCTCATGGGCCCCTGGTGGCCCTCCGATGCCCATCTTACGCTATATGAGGTCTTTCACAAGGAAAAAATCATAAGCAACCTTTCGACGAAACTCCGCCGCCGAGGCGGAACCTTGGCGAACCAATCTAGGGCTCGTGAGAGCTGTTCTGTCGGGGCACTTCCCTCCGGGAGGGAAATCATCACCATCGTCATCACCAACACTCCTCTCACTGGGAGAGGGCAATCTCCATCAACATCTTCACCAGCACCATCTCCTCTCAAAACCCTAGTTCATCTCTTGTATCCAATTCTTGTCTCCAAGTCCGGGATTGGTACTAGTAGGTTGCTAGTAGTGTTGATTACTCCTTGTAGTTGATGCTAGTTTGTTTATTTTGTGGAAGACCATATGTTCAGATCCTTTATGCATATTATTACCCCTCTGATTATGAACATGAATATGCTTTGTGAGTAGTTACGTTTGTTCCTGAGGACATGGGAGAAGTCTTGCTATTAGTAGTCATGTGAATTTGGTATTCGATTCGATATTTTGATGAGATGTATGTTGTCTATCCTCTAGTGGTGTTATGTGAACGTCGACTACATAACACTTCACCATTATTTGGGCCTAGAGGAAGGCATTGGGAAGTAATAAGTAGATGATGGGTTGCTAGAGTGACAGAAGCTTAAACCCTAGTTTATGCGTTGCTTCGTAAGGGTCTGATTTGGATCCATATGTTTCATGCTATGGTTAGGTTTACCTTAATACTTTTGTTGTAGTTGCGGATGCTTGAAATAGAGGTTAATCATAAGTGGGATGTTTGTTCAAGTAAGAACATCACCCAAGCACCGGTCCACCCACATATAAAATTATCAAAGTACTGATTGCGAATCATATGAACGTGATGAAAATTCGCCTGACGATATTCCCATGTGTCCTCGGGAGCGTTTTCCTATTATAAGAGTTTGTCCAGGCTTGTCCTTTGCCACAAAAAGGATTGGGCCACCTTGCTGCACTTTATTTACTTTTGTTACTTGTTGCTCGTTACAAATTATCCTATCACAAAACTATCTGTTACCACTTATTTCAAGATTTGCAAGAGAATACCTTGCTGAAAACCGCTTATCATTTCCTTCCGCCTCCTCGTTGGGTTTGACGCTCTTACTTATCGAAAGGACTACGATAGGTCCCCTATACTTGTGGGTCATCAAGACTCTTTTATGGCGCCGTTGCCGGGGAGTGTAGCGCCTTCGGTAGGTGGAATTTGGTTAGGAAAAATTTATATAGTGTGCTGAAATTATCGTCACTTGTTACTATGGAAAGTAATCCTCTGAGGGGCTTGTTCGGGTATCTTCACCCCGACCAAGAGAGAAAAGAGTTGCTCCTCAACCTAATGAACCTACTGAAAATGAATATGAAAATGTTCCTTTGAATTTCCTTTGGGTATGATGAAAAACTGCTAGCTAATCCTTTTGTAGGAGATGGAATAAAGCATTCTGATGAGCACCTAATATATGTGGATGAAGTTTGTGGACTATTTAAGCTTGCAGGTATACCCGATGATGTTGTTAAGAAGAAGGTCTTCCCTTTATCTTTGAAGGGAGATGCATTGACATGGTATAGGCTATGTGATGATACGAGATCATGGAACTATAGAAGATTGTAATTGGAATTTCATCAAAAGTATTATCCTATGCATCTTGTTCATTGTGATCGCAATTATATATATAATTTTTGGCCTCGCGAAGGAGAAAGCATCGCTCAAGCTTGGGAGAGGCTTAAATCAATGTTGTATTTGTGCCCCAATCATGAGCTCCCAAGAGAAACAATTATTCAAAATTTTTATGCTCGACTTTCTGAAAACAATCGCACCATGCTCGATACTTCTTGTGCTGGCTCTTTTATGATGAAGACTATTGAATTCAGATGGAATTTATTGGATAGAATTAAACGCAACTCTGAAGATTGGGATCTCGACGAAGGTAAGGAGTCAGGTATGACACCTAAGTTTGATTGTGTTAAGTCTTTTATGGATACCGATGTTTTCCGTAAGTTTAGCACTAAATATGGACTTGACTCTGAGATAGTAGCTTCTTCTGTGAATCTTTTGCTACTTATGTTGATCTCCCCAAGGAGAAGTGGTTTAAATATCATCCTCCCATAGAAGTAAAAGTAGCTGCACCTTCGAAAGTTGAAGAAAAGATTGTCACTTATAATGATCCTGTTGTTCCTACTTCTTATGTTGAGAAACCACCCTTTCCTGTTAGAATAAAGGATCATGCTAAAGCATCAACTGTTGTTCGTAAAATTAATATTAGAACTTATACACCTCCTGAGCAAGTTAAAGTTGAACCTAATATTGCTATTATTAAAGATCTCTTGGTTGATAATATTGATGGGCATGTTATTCAATTCTGCGGTGAAACTGCTAGAATTGCCAAACCCTGTGCTAAAGATAAACATAGACCTGTGGTAGGCGTGCTTGTTATTTCTGTGAAAATAGGAGATCATTGTTATCATGGCTTATGTGATATGGGTGCTAGTGCTAGTGTTATACCTTATGACTTGTATAAATAAATTAAGCATGAAATTGCACCTGTTGAGTTAGAAGATATTGATGTCACAATTAAACTTGCCAATAGAGATACTATATCAGCAGTGGGAATTGTTAGAGATGTTGAAGTCTTCTGTGGGAAAACTAAATATCCTGCTGATTTTCTTGTTCTCAGTTCTCCACAAGATAGCTTTTGTCCCATTATATTTGGTAGACCCTTCTTGAACACTGTTAATGTTAAGATAGATTGCGAAAAGAATGTTGTTACTATTGGCTTGGATGATATGATTCATGAGTTTAATTTCTCTAAATTTAGTAGACAACACCGTGAAGAAGAATTGCCTAGTAAGGATGAAATTATTGGTCTTGCTTCTATTGCCGTACCTCCTAGTGATCCTTTAGAACAATATTTGCTAGACCATGAAAATGATATGTTTATGAATGAAAGAAGGGAAATAGATGAAGTATTCTTTAAATAGGAACCTATTCTGAAACATAATTTGCCTGTTGAAATCCTAAGGGACCCTCCTCCACCCAAGGATGACCCCGTGTTTGAGCTTAAACCATTGCCTGATAATCTTAAATATGCTTATCTTGATGAAAAGAAAATATATCATGTTATTATCAGTGCTAACCTTTCAGAGCATGAAGAAGAGAGATTATTGAAAACTCTGAAGAAGCACCGTGCTGCTATTGGATATACTCTTGATGATCTTAAGGGCATTAGTCCCACTCTATGTCAACATAAAATAAATTTGGAAGAAGATGCCAAACCGGTTCAAGATCATCAACGAAGGCTTTATCCTAAGATGAAAGAAGTGGTAAGGAAGGAAATACTAAAGCTTCTGGAGGCAGGTATAATTTATCCCGTTGCTGATAGTCAATGGGTAAGTCCTGTCCATTGTGTCCCTAAGAAGGGAGGTGTTACTATTGTTCCTAATGATAATGATGAATTGATCCCGCAAAGAATTATTATAGGTTATAGGATGGTAATTGATTTCCGTAAATTAAATAAGGCCACCAAGAAAGATCATTACCCTTTACCTTTTATTGATCAAATGCTAGAAAGATTATGCAAACATACACATTATTGCTTCCTAGATGGTTATTCTGGTTTCTCTCAAATACCAGTGTCCGCTAACGATCAATCAAAGACTACTTTTACATGCCCTTTTGGTACTTTTGCTTATAGACGTATGGCTTTTGGTTTATGTAATGCACCTGCTACCTTTCAAAGATGCATGATGGCTATATTCTCTGACTTTTGTGAAAAGATTTGTGAGGTTTTCATGGACGACTTTTTCCGTCTATGGATCCTCTTTTGATGATTGCTTGAGCAATCTTGATCGAGTTTTGAGAGATGTGAAGAAACTAATCTTGTCTTGAATTGGGAAAAGTGCCACTTTATGGTTAATGAAGGTATTGTCTTGGGGCATAAAGTTTCGAAAGAGGTATTGAAGTTGATAAAGCCAAGGTTGATGCTATTGAAAGATGCCATGTCCCAAGGACATCAAAGGTATAAGAAGTTTCCTTGGTCACGCGGATTTTATAGGAGGTTAATTAAGGACTTCTCAAAAATTTATCGACCTCGACTAATTTATTACAAAAGATATACCCTTTGTCTTTGATGATGATTGTGTAGAAGCATTTGAAATACTTAAGAAAGCATTGATCTCTGCACCTATTGTTCAACCACCTGATTGGAATTTGCCCTTTTAAATTATGTGTGATGCTAGTGATTATGCTGTAGGTGCTGTTCTAGGGCAAAGAGTTGATAAGAAATTAAATGTTATCCATTATGCTAGTAAAACTTTAGACAATGCTCAAAGAAACTATGCTATTACTGAAAAAGAATTCTTAGCAGTTGTATTTGCATGTGTTAAGTTCAGACCTTATATTGTTGATTCTAAAGTAACTATTCACACTGATCATGCTGCTATTAAATACCTGATGGAAAAGAAAGATGCTAAACCTAGACTTATTAGATGGGTTCTCTTGCTACAAGAATTTGATTTGCATATTGTTGATAGAAAGGGAGCTGAGGACCCCGTTGCGGACAACTTGTCTAGGTTAGAAAATGTTCTTGATGACCCACTATCTATTGATGATAGCTTTCCTGATGAGCAATTAAATGTCATAAATGCTTCTCGTAGTACTCCGTGGTATGCTGATTATGCCAATTACATTGTTGCTAAATTTATACCACCTAGTTTCACATACCAACAAAAGAAAAAGTTTTTCTATGATTTGAGACATTACTTTTGGGATGACCCACATCTTTATAAAGGAGTAGATGGTGTTATTAGACGTTGTGTACCTGAGCATGAACATGAACATATCCTACACAAGTGTCACTCCGAAGCTTATGGAGGACACCACCGGAGATAGAACCGCACATAAGGTATTGCAATCTGGTTTTTATTGGCCTACTCTCTTCAAGGATGCCCGTAAGTTTGTCTTATCTTGTGATGAATGTCAAAGAATCGGTAATATTAGTAGACATCAAGAAATGCCTATGAACTATTCACTTGTTATTGAAGCATTTGACGTTTGGGGCTTTGATTATATGGGACCTTTTCCTGCCTCTAATGGATATACACATATTTTAGTTGTTGTTGATTACATTATTAAGTGGGTAGAAGCTATTCCAACTAGTAGTGCTGATCATAACACTTCTATTAAAATGCTGAAGGAAGTTATTTTTCCGAGGTTTGGAGTTCCTAGATATTTAATGACTGATGGTGGTTCACATTTTATTGATGGTGCTTCCCGTAAAATGCTTGCTAAATATGATGTTAATCATAGAATTGCATCTCCTTATCACCCACAGTCTATTGGTCAAGTAGAATTGAGTAATAGAGAACTCAAATTAATTTTGCAAAAGACTGTCAATAGGTGTAGAAAGAACTGGTCCAAGAAACTTGATGATGCATTATGGGCCTATAGAACTGCATATAAAAATCATATGGGTATGTCTCCGTATAAAATGGTTTATGGAAAAGCATGTCACTTACCTCTCGAACTAGAGCATAAGGCTTATTGGGCTATTAAAGAGCTCAACTATGATTTCAAACTTGCCGGAGAGAAGAGGTTATTTGATATTAGCTCAGTTGATGAATGGAGAACCCAAGCTTATGAAAATGCCATGTTGTTTAAAGAAAAGTTAAAAGATGGCATGACAAAAGGATACAAAAGCGTGAGTTTAATGAGGTGATTATGTATTGCTATACAACTCTCGTTTAAGATTTTTTGCAGGAAAACTTCTCTCTAAATGGGAAGGCCCTTACGTCATCGAGGAGGTCTATTGTTCCGGTGCCATAAAAATCAACAATTTCGAAGGCACAAATCCGAAGGTGGTAAACGGTCAAAGAATCAAACACTATATCTCAGGTAATCCTATAAATGTTGAAACCAATGTTATTGAAACCGTAACCCCGGAGGAATACATAAGGGACACTTTACGTTTCAGACTCCGAGAAGCAATAGGTATGTGGTACGGTAAGTAAACCGACTCCAAAGAAATTTTTAAGGCAATATTTCTCCGTTTTGGAATATTTACAAAAATAGAAAAATAAGTAGCAGTCCGGGAAGGACACGAGGGCCCCACGAGGGTGGAGGGCGCGCCCTACCCCCCTGGGCGCGCCCCCTACCTCGTGGGCCTTCCGGACTCCGTTTTCTTGCACGATACGTATTTTGGTCGGTAAAAATTCATTATATATTCTCCCGAAGGTTTTGACCCCTGTAGATTATCCCCTGTTTTTGTTTCGAGTTGTTGCTGCTAGTCGGGGAGAGCCGGGTGTCTCATCCGGCATTGGAACCAAGGGCGAACAGCAACGCTGACCACTTTGGGCCAGTAATGGAGGAAGAGATGGAGGCTGACTTGATGAGATTAGATGCCATGGAAGATCAAGAAGTCACTTCTCGCTTCCGTGCTAGGTTCACGATGGGGGAACTACAGAGCTCAGCTATTCCAAACTCGGTTATCCCTTCCAATGTTAGATTTCTTTCTTATGAAAATATGAAGAGGAGATTCACTTGTTCTCCTGCAGCTATGCAACATCCTTGGGTGCAAGGAGCTTTAGCTGTTACAGGAAAGCTTCGTAAGGAAATAATGGACCTCAAGCATCAAGTCAATAAGCTCGAGGAGGAGAATCAGATCTCAAGGGCATCATCGCCAAGAATATTTCACCAACAACAAAGAAGGACACATAATCACATGGGTATGGGCACTCCCTTGGCAACCGCCAAGCTTGGGGAGGTGCCCGATCGTATCACAATCACATCTCCTATCTTTACCGCTTTTTCTTAGTTCGATTCTATTAGTAGTATCTTGATCTAGTAGAATAAAGTTTATGGCATGATCTAGTTTTGAGTTTTGCTTTATGATCTCTCTATGTAATCGAGTCCGTGAGCTATATAATAAAGATTAGTGTTGAGTCAAGGGCTTGATTATTTTGCCATGATCTTGAGTGAATAAAAGAAAAGAGAAAAGAATAAAAAGAAACAAAGAGTTCATATTGATCTTATTGAGAGTAATGACTTCACATAGAAAGGGTATGATGATTGAAAGTTGTTGGGAGATGGCAAACATAGTTTTGGTCATCGTTGCAATTAATAGGAAGTAATAAGGAAAGAGAGGTTTCACATATAGATATACTATTATTGACATCTTTTATGACTGTGAGCACTCATTAAAATATGACATGCTAAAGAGTTGATGTGGACAAGGATGACAACGTAATGGGTTATGTCTTCTTATATCTGAGATAAAGTATATTGTCATGGATCTCCCAACATGTCGAGCTTGCCTTTCCCCCTCGTGCTAGCCAAATTCTCAGCACCAAGTAGAGATACTACTTGTGCTTCCAAAAACCCTTAAACCAGTTTTGCAATGAGAGTCCACCATATCTACCTATGGATTGAGTAAGATCCTTCAAGTAAGTTGTCATCGGTGCAAAGCAATAAAAATTGCTCTCTAAATATGTATGATTGATTGGTGTGGGAGAAATAAGCTTTATACGATCTTGTGATGTGGAAGACATAAAAGCGACGGACTGCATAATAAAGGTTCATATCACAAGTGGCAATATAAAGTGACATTCTTTCGCATTAAGATTTTGTTCATCCAACCATAAAAGCGCATGGCAACCTCTGCTTCCCTGTGCGAAGGGCCTATCTTTTATTATTATCCTCTACCTTATGCAAGAGTCATGGTGATCTTCACCTTTCCTTTTTACATTTTATCCTTTGGCAAGCACAGTGTGTTGGAAAGATCCTGATTGATATATCTAATTGGATGTCGGGGAACATGAGTTATTATTGTTGACATTACCCTTGAGGTAAAAGGTTGGGAGGCGAAACTATAAGCCCATATCTTTCTCTATGTCCGATTAAAACTCCGTAAACACAAGTATCCCGTGAGTGTTAGCAGTTATGAAAGACTAAATGATAGTTGAGTATGTGGACTTGCTATTAAGCTCTGACATAGACTCTTTCTGATGTTATGATAAATTGCAATTGCTTCAATGACTGAGATTATAGTTTGTTGGTTTTCAATAAAGTTTATGATTCATATTCTGCATTGTGAATGGATAATTACTTGAGCATAAGAAATCATATGACCATATCTATATATGTTGCTGTTATGAGAAGGATCATGATGCCTTCATGTCCGTATTTTGTTTTTATCGATGCCTCTACCTCTAAACATGGGGACATATTTATTGTTATCGGCTTTCGCTTGAGGACAACCGAGGTCTAAGCTTGGGGGAGTTGATACGTCCATTTTGCATCATACTTTTATATCGATATTTATTGCATTATGGGATGTTATTATACGTTATGTCACAATACTTATGCCTATTCTCTCTTATTTTACAAGGTTTACATAAGGAGGGAGAATGCCGACAGCTGGAATTCTGGGATGGAAAAGGAGCAAATATTAGAGACCTATTCTGCACAACTCCAAAAGTCCTGAAACTCCACGAAAGTCATTTCGGGAAATAATAAAAAATATCCAGCGGAAGAAGAAGTTCACCAAAGGGCCCCCCACCTGGCCACGAGGGTGGGGGGCGCGCCCCCTACCTTATGGGCCCCCTGGTGGCCCTCCGATGCCCATGTTCTGCTATATGAGGTCTTTCGTCGAGGAAAAATCATAAGCAACCTTTCGGGACGAAACTCCGCCGCCACGAGGCGGAACCTTGCCGGAACCAATCTAGGGCTCCGGCAGAGCTGTTCTGCCGGGGACACTTCCCTCCGGGAGGGGGAAATCATCGCCACCATCATCACCAACGCTCCTCTCAACGGGAGAGGGAAATCTCCATCAACATCTTCACCAGCACCATCTCCTCTCAAAACCCTAATTCATCTCTTGTATCCAATTCTTGTCTCCAAGTCCGGGATTGGTACTAGTAGGTTGCTAGTAGTGTTGATTACTCCTTGTTGTTGATGCTAGTTGGTTTATTTGGTGGAAGATCATATGTTCAGATCCTTTATGCATATTATTACCCCTCTGATTATGAACATGAATATGCTTTGTGAGTAGTTACGTTTGTTCTTGAGGACATGGGAAAAGTCTTGCTATTAGTAGTCATGTGAATTTGGTATTCGTTCGATATTTTGATGAGATGTATGTTGTCTATCCTCTAGTGGTGTTATGTGAACGTCGACTACATAACACTTCACCATTATTTGGGCCTAGAGGAAGGCATTGGGAAGTAATAAGTAGATGATGGATTGCTAGAGTGATGAAGCTTAAACCCTAGTTTATGCGTTGTTTCGTAAGGGCTGATTTGGATCCATATGTTTCATGCTATGGTTAGGTTTACCTTAATACTTTTGTTGTAGTTGCGGATGCTTGCAATAGAGGTTAATCATAAGTGGGATGTTTGTTCAAGTAAGAACATCACCCAAGCACCGGTCCACCCACATATCAAATTATCAAAGTACTGAACGCGAATCATATGAACGTGATGAAAATTAGCTTGACGATATTCCCATGTGTCCTCGGGAGCGTTTTTCCTATTATAAGAGTTTGTCCAAGCTTGTCCTTTGCCACAAAAAGGATTGGGCCACCTTGCTGCACTTTATTTACTTTTGTTACTTGTTGCTCGTTACAAATTATCCTATCACAAAACTATATGTTACCACTTATTTCAGTACTTGCAGAGAATACCTTGCTGAAAACCGCTTATCATTTCCTTCTGCTCCTCGTTGGGTTCGACACTCTTACTTATCGAAAGGACTACGATAGATCCCCTATACTTGTGGGTCATCACAAACCTCTGCCAGTTTCCGACTGGGAAGGCTGAATCGACCCTGTTATTCGGGTTGTAGCTGTGAGATTCTGAATCAGAGTTTGGTATACCTGGGTTGGAGGCGGAAAAAATTGTCGTCGACTGGACTCAGGGATCCGCTGCCGAGCATGCTCTTTGAGTGCATGCTGGAGGTTCTCCAGTCGAGTGCGCTCAGCCAAGTTGGCCAGGCGCGCATCCTCCAAGGCCCGGGCCTTGGGGGTTTCTATGACGATAGGAGTGTGAAGTGCATCCATGTTACGGCGGTGAAGCTCTTCCCTCTGCTGCAAAGAGAGGGGCTCGGGGCGGTACTCTTCATGAACACGCGACAGATCGCCACCACCATCGCCACCGTCGTTGCGGGGGAAGCCAGGAGGACTGCATGGTCCATTGACGATCAAGACTTCCACCGCGGGGTCACTGCTATCGTACTCGGATGCGGTCTCGACGGAGCCAGTCAAACAGGCCGTAGAGAGTTTCGTCGGGCTCGATTGCCGCAACTTGTGGGGTGGCCGACTGGCAGGCCACCACATGCCTCACCCACCGTTGAAGCCGTGACCGATCGGAACACTTGCGCCGGCGAACAGTAAGGAGTGAGGACGCCACAGGAGTCGACCTATACTGAGTCGACGGCTGCCGAAGAAGGACGTCGCGGACGCATGCGCGAAAGTGCGTCGCCCCGCGGATGGGGAGCGCCTCGACGTCGAGTGGAGCCTCTTGGAGCCAGGCGGAGCCGCCGGCGATGAAGACGAGCACGCCGAGACGGATCTCTCGGCCCTCAGCCAATCCACTGCCGGGAACCATGATGACAGGAACCAGAAAAATTGCAACTTCTCCAACAAGTCGCTAAGACACCGACCCCACGGTGGGCGCCAACTGTCGTGGTACTAAGACTGACAGTATAATAGGGGGGTAAGTGTGGAGAGGCAAGATCCTAGCTATGGCGAAGTTGTACACACGAGTTTTACGAGTTCAGGCCTTTCTTGGAAGAAGTAACAACCCTACGCCTCGGAGCCCGGAGGTGGTCGACTGGATTATGTATGTGTGTGTTTACAGGGGTGCGGACCCTTGTCCCAGAGGAGGGGGTGGCTTATATAGAGTGCGCTAGGACCCCAGCTCCCCTCCATTACACAGGGTTCAATGTTCATGAAGAGGAAGCGTTACAGGTACGTCCGTAATAAAGTGCTATAAATGAGCATTAAATCTATGAATAAACGTCTGACCGTTGCTGTGCTGAGTGACTTTAGATCTTTGGTATGTCGATTGGTTTCTTGCACGGTCGAATGCTTGAGTGGTCGAGTGGCCTAAATAAGGTGGGGTCTCCAAGTGAATAATAGGTCGAGTGGATTGCACTCGACTCCTTTGTTGGGCCCTCCCTATTGCCTCTTGAACTTCTTTGTTTCTAAGACAGTGACCTTGGGTAGGACGCATAGGTCAGGCCTATTACCCTACCCTAGGTCTATGTCCTCATCACCGCCCCCCTCCTTGTCCAATTCGGACTAGAGGGGGAGGGGGCGCGCGACTGTCCTGGCCGCCCCTCCTCTTCTCCCACTAGGGCCCGATAGGCCCAATAAACTCCCCGGGGGGTTCCGGTAACCCCCCGGTACTCCGGTATATGTCCGACACATCCCGAAACACTTTCGGTGTTCGAACATAGTTGTCCAGTATATTGATCTTTACGTCTCGACCATTTAGAGACTCCTCGTCATGTCCGTGATCATATCCTGGACTCCGAACTACCTTCGCTACATCAAAACACAAAAACTCATAATACCGATCGTCACAGAACTTTAAGTGTGCGGACCCTACGGGTTCGAGAACTGTGTAGACATGACCGAGACATGTCTCCGATCAATAACCAATAGCGGAACCTGGATGATCATATTGGTTCCTACATATTCTACGAAGATCTTTATCGGTCAAACCGCATAACAACATACGTTGTTCCCTCTATCATCGGTATGTTACTTGCCCGAGATTCGATCGCCGGTATCTCAATACCTAGCTCAATCTCGTTACCGGTAAGTCTCTTTACTCGTTCCATAATGCATCATCCTGCAACTATCTCATTAGTCACATTGCTTGCAAGGCTTATTGTGATGTGCATTACCGAGAGGGCCCAGAGATACCTCTCCGACAATCGGAGTGACAAATCCTAATCTCGATCTATGCCAACTCAACGAACACCATCGAAGACACCTGTAGAGAACCTTTATAATCACCCAGTTACGTTGTGACATTTGGTAGCACACAAAGTGTTCTTCCGGTATTTGGGAGTTGCATAATCTCATGGTCATATGAAAATGTATAAGTCATGGAGAAAGCGATAGCAGTAAACTAAATGATCAAGTGCTAAGCTAACAGAATGGGTCAAGTCAATCACATCATTCTCCTAATGATGTGATCCCGTTAATAAAATGACAACTCATGTCCATGGCTAGGAAACTTAACCATCTTTGATTTAACGAGCTAGTCAAGTAGAGGCATACTAGTGACACTATGTTTGTCTATGTATTCACACATGTATTATGCTTCCGGTTAATACAATTCTAGCATGAATAATAAACATTTATCATGATATTAGGAAATAAATAATAACTTTATTATTGCCTATAGGGCATATTTCCTTCAGTCTCCCACTTGCACTAGAGTCAATAATCTAGATTACACAATAATGATTCTAACACCCATGGAGTCTTGGTGTTGATCATGTTTTGCTTTCGTGGAAGAGGCTTAGTCAACGGGTCCGCAACATTCAGATCCGTATGTATCTTGCAAATCTCTATGTCTCCCACCGGACTTGATCCCGGATGGAATTGAAGCGTCTCTTGATGTGCTTGGTTCTCTTGTGAAATCTGGATTCCTTTGCCAAGGCAATTGCACCAGTATTGTCACAAAAGATTTTCATTGGACCCGATGCACTAGGTATCACACCTAGATCGGATATGAACTCCTTCATCCAGACTCCTTCATTTGTTGCTTCCGAAGCAGCTATGTATTCTGCTTCACACGTAGATCCCGCCACAACGCTTTGTTTAGAACTGAACCAACTGACAGCTCCACCGTTCAATATAAACACGTATCCGGTTTGCGATTTAGAATCGTTCGGATCAGTGTCAAAGCTTGCATCGACGTAACCATTTACGACGAGCTCTTTGTCACCTCCATAAACGAGAAACATATCCTTAGTCCTCTTTAGGTACTTCAGGATGTTCTTGACCGCTGTCCAGTGATCCATTCCTGGATTACTTTGGTACCTCCTTGCTAAACTAATAGCAAGGCACACATCATGTCTGGTACACAGCATTGCATACATGATAGAGCCTATGGCTGAAGCATACGGAAGACTTTTCATCTTCTCTCTATCTTCTGCAGTGGTCGGGCATTGAGTCTGACTCAACTTCACACCGTGTAACACAGGCAAGAACCCTTTATTTGCTTGATCCATTTTGAAATTTTTCAAAACTTTGTCAAGGTATGTGCTTTGTGAAAGTCCAATTAAGCGTCTTGATCTATCTCTATAGATCTTGATGCCCAATATGTAAGCAGCTTCACCGATGTCTTTCATTGGAAAACTCTTATTCAAGTATCCTTGTATGGTATCCTGAAATTCTATATCATTTCCAATCAACAATATGTCATCCACATATAATATTAGAAATGCTACAGAGCTCCCACTCACTTTCTTAGAAATACATGCTTCTCCAAAAGTCTGTATAAAACCATATGCTTTGGTCAGACTATCAAAACGTTTATTCCAACTCCGAGAGGCTTGCACCAGTCCATAAACGGATCGCTGGAGCTTGCATACTTTGTTAGCTCCCTTTGGATCGACAAAACCTTCTAGTTGCATCATATACAACTCTTCTTCCAGAAATCCATTCAGGAATGCAGTTTTGACATCCATTTGCCAAATTTCATAATCATAAAATGCGGCAATTGCTAACATGATTCGGACAGACTTAAGCATCGCTACGGGTGAGAAAGTCTCATTGTAGTCAACTCCTTGAACTTGTCGAAAACCTTTCGCAACAAGTCGAGCTTTGTAGACAGTAACATTACTGTCAGCGTCAGTCTTCTTCTTGAAGATCCATTTATTCTATATGGCTTGCCGATCATCGGGCAAGTCAACCAAAGTCCACACTTTGTTCTCATACATGGATCCCATCTCAGATTTCATGGCCTCAAGCCATTTTCCGGAATCTGGGCTCACCATCACTTCTTCATAGTTTGTAGGTTCACCTTGGTCAAGTAACATGGCCTCCAGAATAGGATTACCGTACCACTCTCGTGCAGATCTTACTCTAGTTGACCTACGAGGTTCGGTAGTAACTTGATCTAAAGTTTCATGATCAACATCATTAGCTTCCTCACTCATTGGTGTAGGTGTCACATAAACCGGTTTCTGTGATGAACTACTTTCCAATAAGGGAGCAGGTACAGTTACCTCATCAAGTTCTACTTTCCTCCCACTCACTTCTTTCGAGAGAAACTCCTTCTCTAGAAAGGATCCATTTTAGCAACAAATGTCTTGCCTTCGGACCTGTGATAGAAGGTGTACCCAACAGTTTCCTTTGGGTATCCTATGAAGACACATTTCTCTGATTTGGGTTCGAGCTTATCAGGTTGAAGCTTTTGCACATAAGCATCGCAGCCCCAAACTTTAAGAAACGACAACTTTGGTTTCTTTCCAAACCACAGTTCATAAGGCGTCGTCTCAACGGATTTCAATGGTGCCCTATTTAACGTGAATGCAGCCGTCTCTAAAGCATAACCCCAAAACGATAGCTGTAAATCAGTAAGAGACATCATAGATCGCACCATATCTAGTAAAGTACGATTACGACATTCGGACACAACATTACGCTGTGGTGTTCCGGGTGGCGTGAGTTGCGAAACTATTCTGCATTGTTTCAAATGTAAACCAAACTCGTAACTCAAATATTCTCCTCCATGATCAGATCGTAGAAACTTTATTTTCTTGTTATGATGATTTTCCACTTCACTCTGAAATTCTTTGAACTTTTCAAATGTTTCAGATTTATGTTTCATTAAGTAGATATACCCATATCTGCTCAAATCGTCTGTGAAGGTGAGAAAATAACGATACCCGTCGCGAGCTTCAATATTCATCGGACCACATACATCAGTATGTATGATTTCCAATAAATCTGTTGCTCGCTCCATTGTTCCGGAGAACGGCGTTTTAGTCATCCTACCCATGAGGCATGGTTCGCAAGTACCAAGTGATTCATAATCAAGTGATTCCAGAAGTCCATCAGTATGGAGTTTCTTCATGCGCTCTACACCAATATGACCTAAACGGCAGTGCCACAAATAAGTTGCACTATCATTATCAACTCTGCATCTTTTGGCTTCAACATTATGAATATGTGTATCACTACTATCGAGATTCAATACAAATAGACCACTCTTCAAGGGTGCATGACCATAAAAGATATTACTCATATAAATAGAACAACCATTATTCTCATATTTAAATGAATAACTGTCTCGCATCAAACAAGATCTAGATATAATGTTCATGCTTAACGCTGGCACCAAATAACAATTATTCAGGTCTAAAACTAATCCCGAAGGTAGATGTAGAGGTAGCATGCCGACGGCGATCACATCAACTTTGGAACCATTTCCCACGCGCATCGTCACCTCATCCTTAGCCAGCCTTCGCTTAATCCGTAGTCCCTGTTTCGAGTTGCAAATATTAGCAACAGAACTAGTATCAAATACCCAGGTGCTACTGCGAGCTCTAGTAAGGTACATATCAATAACATGTATATCACATATACCTTTGTTCACCTTGCCATCCTTCTTATCTGCCAAATACTTGGGGCAGTTCCGCTTCCAGTGACCAGTCCCTTTGCAGTAGAAGCACTCGGTTTGTGCTTAGGTCCAGACTTGGGTTTCTTCTCTTGAGCAGCAACTTGTTTGCTGTTCTTCTTGAAGTTCCCCTTCTTCTTCCCTTTACCCTTTTTCTTGAAACTAGTGGTCTTGTTGACTATCAACACTTGATGCTCCTTTTTGATTTCTACCTCTGCAACCTTTAGCATTGCGAAGAGCTCGGGAATTGTCTTATCCATCCCTTGCATATTATAGTTCGTCACGAACCTCTTGTAGCTTGGTGGCGGTGTTTGAAGAATTCTGTCAATGACAGTATCATCCGGAAGATTAACTCCCAGTTGAATCAAGTGATTGCAGTACCCAGACATTCTGAGTATATGCTCACTGACAGAACTATTCTCCTCCATCTTGCAGCTGTAGAACTTATTGGAGACTTCATATCTCTCAATCCGGGCATTTGCTTGAAATATTAACTTCAACTCCTGGAACATCTCATATGCATGACGTTCAAAACGTTGTTGAAGTCCCGGTTCTAAGCCGTAAAAGCATGGCACACTGAACTATCGAGTAGTCATCAAGACGCGACTGCCAGGCATTCACAATGTCTGCAGTTGCCGGCGTAGGTGGTACACCTAGCGGTGCTTCCACGACGTAATTCTTCTGTGCAGCAATGAGGATAATCCTCAAGTTACAGACCAAGTGGATGTAATTGCTACCATCATCTTTCAACTTTGCTTTCTCAAGGAACGCATTAAAATTCAACGGAACAACAGCACGAGCCATCTATCTACAATAACATAGACAAGCAAAATACTATCAGGTACTAAGTTCATGATAAATTTAAGTTCAATTAATCATATTACTTAAGAACTCCCACTTAGATAGACGTCCCTCTAATCATCTAAGTGATTACGTGATCCATATCAACTAAACCATAACCGATCATCATGCGAGATGGAGTAGTTTTCAATGGTGAACATCAATATGTTGATCATATCTACTATATGATTCACGCTCGACCTTTCGGTCTCAGTGTTCCGAGGCCATATCTGCATATGCTAGGCTTGTCAAGTTTAACCTGAGTATTCTGCGTGTGCAAAACTGTCTTACACCCGTTGTAGATGAACGTTGAGCTTATCACACCTGATCATCACATGGTGTCTCGGCATGACGAACTTTGGCAACGGTGCATACTCAGGGAGAACGCTTTTACCTTGAAATTTAGTGAGAGATCATCTTATAATGCTACCGTCAAACAAAGCAGAATAAGATGCATAAAGGATAAACATCACATCCAATTAATATAAGTGATATGATATGGCCATCATCATCTTGTGCCTTTGATCTCCATTTCCAAAGCACCGTCATGATCACCATCGTCACCGGTGCGACACCTTGATCTCCATCGTAGCATCGTTGTCGTCTCGCCAACTATTGCTTCTACGACTATCGCTACCGCTTAGTGATAAAGTAAAAGCAATTATGTGGCGATTGCATTGCATACAATAAAGCGACAACCATATGGCTCCTGCCAGTTGCCGATAACTCTGCTACAAAACATGATCATCTCATACAATAAATATAGCATCATGCCTTGACCATATCACAACACAACATGCCCTGCAAAAACAAGTTAGACGTCCTCTACTTTGTTGTTGCGAGTTTTACGTGGCTGCTACGGGCTGAGCAAGAACCGTTCTTACCTATGCATCAAAACCACAACGATAGTTCATCAAGTTAGTGTTGTTTTAACCTTCTCAAGGACCGGCCGTAGTCACACTCGGTTCAACTAAAGTTGGAGAAATTGACACCTACCCGACCACACGTAATGCGAAGCACGCCGGTGAAGAGGTCTCGGCGTAAGCGTCTGGCGTAATGTCGGTCCGGGCCACTTCATCCAACAATACCGCCGAACCAAAGTATGACATGCTGGTAAGCAGTATGACATGTATCGCCCACAACTCACTTGTGTTCTACTTGTGCATATAACTTCTACGTAGTAACCTGGCTCGGATGCCACTGCTACCTCTTGAGCACTGCGTTGGATTTCCCCGAAGAGGAGAGGATGATGCAGCAAAGTAGCATAAGTATTTCCCTCAATTTTTGAGAACCAAGGTATCAATCCAGTAGGAGGCCACACACAAGTCCCTCGTACCTGCACAAAACGATAGCTACTCGCAACCAACGCGATTAGGGGTTGTCAATCCCTTCACGGTCACTTACGAGAGTGAGATCTGATAGAGATGATAAATAATATTTTTGGTATTTCTGCTATAGAGATGCAAAGTGAAAAGTAAAAAACAAAGTAAAAACAAAGCAAGTATTAAAGTGATGGAGATTGATATGATGAAAATAGACCCGGGGGCCATAGGTTTCACTAGTGGCTTCTCTCAAGAGCATAAGTATTCTACGGTGGGTGAACAAATTACTGTTGAGCAATTGATAGAATTGAGCATAGTTATGATTATATCTAGGTATGATCATGTATATAGGCATCACGTCCAAGACAAGTAAACCGAAACGATTCTGCATCTACTACTATTACTCCACTCATCGACCGCTATCCAACATGCATCTAGAGTATTAAGTTAAAAACAAAGTAACCCCTTAAGCAAGATGACATGATGTAGAAGGATAAATTCATGCAATATGATAAAAACCCCATCTTGTTATCCTCGATGGCAACAATACAATACGTGCCTTGCAACCCTTTCTTTCACTGGGTAAGGACACCGCAAGATTGAACCCAAAGCTAAACACTTCTCCCATTGCAAGAACTACCAATCTAGTTGGCCAAACCAAATGGATAATTCGAAGAGACTTGCAAAGACAACTCAATCATACATAAAAGAATTCAGAGGAGATTCAAATATTATTCATAGATAAGCTGGATCATAAACCCACAATTCATCGGTCTCAACAAACACACCGCAAAAAGAAGATTACATCGAATAGATCTCCACAAGAGAGGGGGAGAACATTGTATGAGATCCAAGAAGAGAGAAGAAGCCATCTAGCTACTAACTATGGACCCAAAGGTCTGAGGTAAACTACTCACACTTCAACGAAGAGGCTATGATGATGTAGAAGCCCTCCGTGATGACGGCCCTCTCCGGCGGAGCTCCGGAACAGGCCCCAAGATGGGATCTCGTGGATACAGAAAGTTGCGGCGGTGGAATTAGGTTTTTGGCTCCGTATTTGATCTGTCGGGGGTACGTAGGTATATATAGGTGGAAGGAGTACGTCGGTGGAGCAACAGGGGGCCCACGAGGTAGGGGGGCGCCCCCCCACCCTCGTGACCACCTCTTTTGTTCCTTGGAGTAGGGTCCAAGTCTCCTGGATCACGTTCGGTGAGAAAATCACGTTCCCGAAGGTATCATTCCGTTTGGACTCCGTTTGATATTCCGTTTCTTCGAAACACTGAAATAGGCAAAAAACAACAATTCTGGGCTGGGTCTCCGGTTAATAGGTTAGTACCAAAAATAATATAGAAGTGGAAGATAAAGCCCAATATAGTCCAAAACAGTAGATAAAGTAGCATGGAGCAATAAAAAATTATAGATACGTTGGAGACATATCAGGCATCCCCAAGCTTAATTCCTGCTCGTCCTCGAGTAGGTAAATGATAAAAAGAGAATTTTTTATGCGGAGTGATACTTTGGCATAATTTCAATGTAAATCTTCTTAATTGTGGTATGAATATTCAGATCCGAAAGATTCAAGACAAAAGTTCATATTGACATAAAAATAATAATACTTCAAGCATACTAACTAAGCAATTATGTCTTCGCAAAATAACATGGCCAAACAAAGTTATCCCTACAAAATCATATAGTCTGGCTATGCTCCATCTTCCCCACACAAAATATTTAGATCATGCACAACCCCGATGACAAGCCAAGCAATTGTTTCATACTTTTACATTTTCAAAACTTTTTCAATTTTCACGCAATACATGAGCGTGAGCCATGGATATAGCACTATATGTGGAATAGAATGGTGGTTGTGGAGAAGACAAAACGGGAGAAGATAGTCTCACATCAACTAGGCGTATCAACGGGCTATGGAGATGCCCATCAATAGATATCAATGTGAGTGAGTAGGGATTGCCATGCAACGGATGCACTAGAGCTATAAGTATATGAAAGCTCAACAAAAGAAACTAAGTGGGTGTGCATCCAACTCGCTTGCTCACGAAGACCTAGGGCATTTGAGGAAGCCCATCATTGGAATATACAAGCCAAGTTCTATAATGAAAAATTCCCACTAGTATATGAAAGTGACAAAATGAGAGACTCTCTATCATGAAGATCTTGGTGCTATTTTGATGCACAAGTGTGGTAAAAGGATAGTAACATTCTCCCTTCTCTCTTTTTCTCTCATTTTTTACTTGGGCCTTTTCTTTTTTTATGGCCTCTTTTTTTTCTTTTTTTTCGTCCGGAGTCTCATCCCGACTTGTGGTGGAATCATAGTCTCCATCATCCTTTCCTCACTTGGGACAATGCTCTAAAGAATGATGATCATCACACTTTTATTTTTCTTACAACTCGACAATTACAACTCGATTCTTAGAACAAAGTATGAATCTATATGAATGCCTCCGGCGGTGTACCGGGATATATGCAATGAAACAAGAGTGACATGTATGAAAGAATTATGAATGGTGGCTTTGCCACAAATACGATGTCAACTACATGATCATGCTAGCAATATGACAATGATGGAGTGTGTCATAATAAACGGAACGGTGGAAAGTTGCATGGCAATATATCTCGGAATGGCTATGGAAATGCCATGATATGTAGGTATGGTGGCTGTTTTGAGGAAAATATATGGTGGGTATATGATACGGCGAAAAGTGCGCGGTATTAGAGAGGCTAGCAATGGTGGAAGGATGGGAAAAAGTGCGTATAATCCATGGACTCAACATTAGTCATAAGTAACTCATATACTTATTGCAAAAATCTAGAAGTTATCAAAGCAAAGTATTATGCGCATGCTCCTAGGGGGACAAATTGGTAGGAAAAGACCATCGCTCTTCCCCGACCGCCACTCATAAGGAAAACAATCAATAAATAAATCATGCTCCGAGTTCATCACATAACGGTTCACCATACGTGCATGCTACGGGAATCACAAACTTCAACACAAGTATTCTTTAAATTCACAACTACTCAACTAGCATGACTCTCATATCACCATCTTCATTTCTCAAAACAATTATCAAGCATCAAACTTTTCTTAGTATTCAACGCACTCAAAAGAAAGTTTCACATATCTTGAATACCAAGTATATTAATATTAAGCAAATTACCATGCTATTAACGACTCTCAAAATAATCTAGGTGAAGCATGAGAGATCAATAGTTTCTTTAAAACAAATCCACCAACGTGCTCTAAAAGATCTAAGTGAAGCACTAGAGCAAAAATTATCACGCTCAAAAGATATAAGTGAAGCACTATGAGCAAAACTATCAAGCTCAAAAGATATAAGTGAAGCACGTAGAGTATTCTATCAAATTCCAATTTATGTATGGATCTCTCAAAAGGTGTGTACAGCAAGGATGATTGTGGTAAACTAACAAACAAAGATGCAAATAATACAAGACGCTCCAAGCAAAACACATATCATGTGGTGAATAAAAATATAGCTCCAAGTAAATTACCGATGGAAGTAGATTTAAAGAGGGATGCCTTCCGGGGCATCCCCAAGCTTTGACTTTTTGGTGTCCTTGGATTATCTTGGGGGTTACATGGGCCAAGCTTAGGCTCTTTGCACTCCTTGTTCCATAATCCATCAAAAGAATTTACCCAAAACTTGAAAACTTCACAACACAAAACTCAATAGAAATCTCGTGAGCTCCGTTAGAGAAAGAAAACAAAAGACTACTTCAAGGTACTGTAATGAACTCATTCTTTATTTATATTGGTGTTAAACCTACTGTATTCCAACTTCTCTATGGATTATAAACTATTTTACTAGCCATAGATTCATCAAAATAAGCAAAAAACACACGAAAAACAGAATCTGTCAAAAACAGAAGAGTCTGTAGTAATCTGTAACTACCACAAACTTATGGAACTCCAAAAAATATAAAAAAATTGGAAAACCTAGAAAATTTGTTTATTGATCAGCAGCAATTGGAATTAGTATTTTATCACGTTCTGGTGATTTTTAATAATTCGGGCACTGAGCGCAAAGTTTCTGGAAATTACAGCAAGATCAAATAACTATCATCCAAGAAGATCCAATAGGTCTAACTTGGCACAAACACTAATTAAAACATAAAACCACATCCAACCAGAGGCTAGATGGATTATTTATTCCTAAACAGAAGCAAAATAAAAAAAACTAAAAATAAAATTGGGTTGCCTCCCAACAAGCGCTACCGTTTAACGCCCCTAGCTAGGCATAAAAGCAAGGATAGATTTAAGTGGTGCCGTAATAATAAGATAGATCTTGAAGCTCATTTCATATTCCCTACGTTCGACAACAAGTTTCCTGTGAGGCAAGCAAAAGTAATCAAAAGGGCTAAATTTAGTGGGACAAATATCCCCAAGATCAATCACAGGAGGGACAGTTTCCTCCTTTGGCCCTTCATAGTGCGCAACTATTTCATCACTAAAAGCATTCTTTTGGCAAAATCTTGTAATCCTATACTCAAGAGAGTATCCTAGCTCATTGTTTCGAAGGGCAAAATCATTATTAAGCTCGTTAATGCAATCAACCAAGACATTAGTAGGAACCTTATTTCTAAGGTTTTCATTAAAAGCGACATAGTCCGAAGATTGGAAACGTCTAATTTCCTCTTGATCATAAAGGATCATTTCTATGGGAGGACGACCGGCGTCCACCCTATAGTGCACAAAGATTTCTTTGGCCTCTCTTATGATAAATCTAAACTCATGAGCCAAAAAGATAGTAATAGCACACTTAATAGAAGAGTGCTCAATATTAGAGAATTCTAGGAAAATTCTTTATATGCAAGGATGCATATGCATAAATTGTCTTTCAAGTTCAACTACAAGCATAGCGATAGCATCCGCGAGACTACTCGTTCTATCAAGAATAGAACAACCCATGGAAGGTAAATCACCGGCACAAGTAAAGAAATCTTGAATAACACCTTTGACAATGATGTTACCACTACCGATTCGAAACTTTTTGGTATGCAAGATAGGGGGTTCATTGGCCGGAGCCTCGGGATTTTTTGTGTTATCATTATTGTCCATATCGACGATAATCTCCCCAATTTCAGACATAGCGGCTAAGAGCGAGCGAAAAGAGAGGAGGAGATTGGGAAAGAGAGGGCGAATAAAACGGCAAGGGTGAAGTGGGGGAGAGGAAAACAAGAGGCAAATGGCAAATAATGTAATGCGAGAGATAGGGATTGTGATGGGTACTTGGTATGTTGACTTTTGCGTAGACTCCCCGGCAACGGCGCCAGACATTCTTCTTGCTACCTCTTGAGCACTGCGTTGGATTTCCCCGAAGAGGAGAGGATGATGCAGCAAAGTAGCGTAAGTATTTCCCTCAGTTTTTGAGAACTAAGGTATCAATCCAAAGAGGAGGCCACACACAAGTCCCTCGTACCTACACAAAACGATAGCTACTCGCAACCAACGCGATTAGGGGTTGTCAATCCCTTCACGGTCACTTACGAGAGTGAGATCTGATAGAGATGATAAATAATATTTTTGGTATTTTTGATATAGAGATGCAAAGTGAAAAGTAAAAAGAAAAGTAAAAAAAAAAGCAAGTATTAAAGTGATGGAGATTGATATGATGAAAATAGACCCGGGGGCCATAGGTTTCACTAGTGGCTTCTCTCAAGAGCATAAGTATTCTACGGTGGGTGAACAAATTACTGTTGAGCAATTGATAGAATTGAGCATAGTTATGAGTATATCTAGGTGTGATCATGTATATAGGCATCACGTCCAAGACAAGTAAACCGAAACGATTCTGCATCTACTACTATTACTCCACTCATTGACCGCTATCCAACATGCATCTAGAGTATTAAGTTGAAAACAGAGTAACGCCTTAAGCAAGATGACATGATGTAGAGGGATAAATTCATGCAATATGATAAAAACCCCATCTTGTTATCCTCGATGGCAACAATACAATACGTGCCTTGCAACCCTTTCTGTCACTGGGTAAGGACACCGCAAGATTGAACACAAAGCTAAACACTTCTCCCATTGCAAGAACTACCAATCTAGTTGGCCAAACCAAACGGATAATTCGAAGAGACTTGCAAAGATAAATCAATCATACATAAAAGAATTCAGAGGAGATTCAAATATTATTTATAGATAAGCTGGATCATAAACCCAAAATTCATCGGTCTTAACAAACACACCGCAAAAAGAAGATTACATCGAATAGATCTCCACAAGAGAGGGGGAGAACATTGTATTGAGATCCAAAAAGAGAGAAGAAGCCATCTAGCTACTAACTATGGACCCGAAGGTCTGAGGTAAACTACTCACACTTCATCGGAGAGGCTATGATGATGTAGAAGCCCTCCGTGACGACGGCCCTCTCTGGCGGAGCTCCGGAACAGGACCCAAGATGGGATCTCGTGGATACAGAAAGTTGCGGCGGTGGAATTAGGTTGTTGGCTCCGTATTTGATCTGTCGGGGGTACGTAGGTATATATAGGAGGAAGGAGTACGTCGGTGGAGCAACAGGGGGCCCACGAGGTAGGAGGGCGCGCCCCCCACCCTCGTGACCGCCTGTTAAGTCTCCTGGATCACGTTCGGTGAGAAAATCATGTTCCCAAAGGTATCATTCCGTTTGGACTCCGTTTGATATTCCATTTCTTCAAAACACTGAAATAGGCAAAAAAACAACAATTCTGGGCTGGGCCTCCGGTTAATAGGTTAGTCCCAAAAATAATATCAAAGTGGAAAATAAAGCCCAATATAGTCCAAAACAGTAGATAAAGTAGCATGGAGCAATCAAAAATTATAGATACGTTGGAGACGTATCAGCCACTGTTGGGGAACGTAGTAATTTCAAAAAAATTCCTACACACACGCAAGATCATGGTGATGCATAGCAACGAGAGGGGAGAGTGTCGTCTACGTACCCTCGTAGACCGTAAGCGGAAGCGTTATAACAACGCGGTTGATGTAGTCGTACGTCTTCACGATCGACCGATCCTCAGCACCGAACGTACGACACCTCCGCGTTCAGCACACGTTCAGCTCGGTGACGTCCCGCAAACTCACAATCCAGTAGAGCTTCCGGGAAGAGCTTCGTCAGCACGACGGCGTGGTGACAGTGTTGATGAAGCTACCGACGCAGGGCTTCGCCTAAGCACCGCTACGAGATGACCGAGGTGGATTATGGTGGAGGGGGGCACTGCACACGGCTAAAAGATCAATGATCAATTGGTGTGTCTCCAAGGGGTGCCTCCCTCCCCGTATATAAAGGAGTAGAGGAGGGGGAGGGGCCGCCCCCCTATGGCGCGCCCCATGAGGAGTCCTACTCCCATCGGGAGTAGGACTCCCCCCTCCAAGTAGGAGTAGGAGAGGAGAAGGAAGGGAGAGAGGAAGAGAAGGAATGGGGGGCGCCCCCCCTCCTTGTCCAATTCGTGCTAGAGGGAGAGGGGGCGCGCGGCTGCCCTGGCCGCCCCTCCTCTTTTCCCACTAGGGCCCAATAGGCCCAACAAACTCCCCGGGGGGTTCCGGTAACCCCCCGGTACTCCGGTATATGTCCGACACCTCCCGAAACACTTCCGGTGTCCGAACATAGTCGTCCAATATATCGATCTTCATGTGTCGACCATTTCGAGACTCCTCGTCATGTCCGTGATCATATCCGGGACTCCGAACTACCTTCGGTACATCAAAACTCAAAAACTCATAATACCGATCATCACAGAACTTTAAGCGTGCGGGCCCTATGGGTTTGAGAACTATGTAGACATGACCGAGACATGTCTCCGGTCAATAACCAATAGCGGAACCTGGATGCTCATACTGGTTCCTACATATTCTACAAAGATCTTAATCGGTCAAACCGCATAACAACATACATTGTTCCCTTTGTCATCGGTATGTTACTTGCCCGAGATTCGATCGTCGGTATCTCAATACCTACCTCAATCTCGTTACCGGCAAGTCTCTTTACTCGTTCCGTAATGCATCATCCCGCAACTAACTCATTAGTCCATTGCTTGCAAGGATTATTGTGATGTGCATTACCGAGAAGGCCAAGAGATACCTCTCTGACAATCGGACTGACAAATCCTAATCTCGATCTATGCCAATTCAACAAACACCATCGGAGACACCTGTAGAGCACCTTTATAATCACCCAGTTACGTTGTGACGTTTGGTAGCGCACAAAGTATTCTTCCGGTATTGGGGAGTTGCATAATCTCATAGTCACAAGAACATGTATAAGTCATGGACAAAGCAATAGCAGTAAACTAAACGACCAAGTACTAAGATAACGGAATGGGTCAAGTCAATCACATCATTCTCCTAATGATGTGATCCCGTTAATCAAATGACAACTCATGTCCATGGCTAGGAAACTTAACCATCTTTGATTAACGAGCTAGTCAAGTAGAGGTATACTAGTGACACTATGTTTGTCTATGTATTCACACATGTATTATGTTTCCGGTTAATAAAATTCTAGCATGAATAATAAACATTTATCATGATATGAGGAAATAAATAATAACTTTATTATTGCCTCTAGGGCATATTTCCTTTAGATCCACCGAAGACAAACGCCGGCCGGATCCCATGAGATCCGCAGGAGACACACCTCCAGACGCCCTCTAACGAGGCTTGAAGCATCGCTGGGACGGGGGCTAGGTGGGGAGAACTTTATTCCATCTTCAAGATGTCGCCGCCGCCTGGTCTACTTGAGCATGGCATAAACCCGAACAAAACTTAGAAAAGCAC
Organism: Aegilops bicornis; assembly: GCA_021605145.1. Classification (NCBI taxonomy): domain Eukaryota; kingdom Viridiplantae; phylum Streptophyta; class Magnoliopsida; order Poales; family Poaceae; genus Aegilops; species Aegilops bicornis. Next base: position 191,014,367 of record CM038675.1, read on the forward strand.
CTAAAAATGGAGCCCTCCCGCCGGTAAGGGTCTGGATCCACCACACCTCCAAGGTCCAAGGGCCATAGGAGACGAGGCGGACCGGTGCGACACCAACGAGAGGCAGGGAAACCCAAGATAGAGTTCATAGGAGGTAGTAGCGATGGGGTATGCTACTCAATTCGTGGTCTGCGTCTTGAGTCTCAAGTCTCACAATGTTAGGTAAAGAAGCCCTGATAAGGCCAACTCCAATGCGCCGACCCATGTCGTCTGCATGTGTTCATTTGGGTCCGTACGATCAAAACATGTTTTACTGTCAGCTTGGACCAATTTCCAGTTCAAATTTGGGTTGGATTTGTGTCCTTGTGGATAAAAAGTTGACGCCCAAGGTGTCCTCCCGTAGCCCGCCCGTGGCATGCATACTATTGTCACCCCACCAATACACACTGGCCTCTTTATCATCACCGTCGCCATCCAGTTGTTGGCCTCTTCGCGAGCGCCCAACCCACATCACCGCATCCACCGCCGCGCACTCTGTTGTTGTTGTGGCCGCTTCTTGCTGTCGACGGAGTAGTACAAGGTCAGCGTAGCCAAGGGTTCTGGAAGCCCTCGGCATACCACCTATACCTCGAATGTCACCACCGGAGGAGGCATGGTTCAACCGCCCTACTACCTCCATCTCTGTGTCGGGTCAAGGACGAGGTGACTTGTCCATACCTGCCTCTGTCGCCGCCCACGCCCACCTCCGTCTAGTGAGGTACAGATGCATTACTTCGTAGGATCATGGCGGATAGCTCGGATGAAGTTTTTACAATAACTTCATATGTTCATCATCATCCAAAGAATCGACCAACGATGAGGATGTTGATGTTGCTACTTTGGTCGTCAGTGAGCACATTTCTAGGTAGCAGACATTGTTTAGGGGGTCGATCTCGGGCCATGCTCAAGGGTTTAATCATAACAGAGAAAGCGGCCATTGGCTACTCAACAAAAAATATTTCAAGCTCAATGGCCCACTATTCTCTGCCAAGCACTTGCGACGACGCTTCATGATGGCAAGACGTGGGTTTGACCGTATTGGGGAGGAAGGGATGGGGTATGATGATTACTTCATATGCAAGCATGATGCGCTAGAAAAGTTGGCTTCTCCTCTTATCAAAAATGTATTACAACTGCTCGGATGCTTGCTTACAGAATTCCTAGTGATCTTGTGCATGAGTATGTCCGTATGAGAAAATCCTCATGCCTTGAGGAATTGTGCAGGTTCTGCAAAGCTGTGGTTGCAGTGTTTGGCCCGGAGTACTCGTGAGAACCAAATGTTGTGGATACAACCCGATTGTTAGTGATCAATAAATCGAGAGGCTTTCTTGGAATGCTTGGAAGCATAGATTGTATGCACTGGAAGTGAAATAATTGTTCATTTTCTTGGTAGGGGAAATATAAGGGACATGTTAAAGCTTTCCACAGTCATACTTGAAGCCGTGGCATCATAAAATCTCTGAATTTGGCTCTCATTTTTTGGCATGGCAGGTTCTCATAATGACATCAACGTGCTTTAGCGCTTACTAGTGTTCACAAGGCTATCAGAAGGCAAGTCCCTAGAGGTAAACTTTGAGATTAATGGCCACCGATACAACAAGGAATACTAGCTGATGGTATCTATCCTCAATGGTCCATGATTGTAAAGACAATCTCCGATCTCGTAGGAGAGAGGAGGCCAGGTTTGCCCAAGAACAAAAGTGTGCTAGGAAGGATGTGGAGCACACATTTGGTGTGCACCAATCTCGATGGGCTATTGTGCGGCACCCTGCTCATGGAGCACTTAGAGGATGCGGGAGGTGATGACTGCTTGTGTGATCATGCACAACATGATCGTAGAGGATGAGCGTGATGACAACCTCTTTGACCAAGAGCGTGATTACCAGGGTGAAAACGTTGAGCCTGGGTATGGAGCGATAACATTTGCACAGTTCACCCAATTTCATCAAGAAATGCGTAATTGGACAACTCATATTTAACTTCAAAATGATTTGGCAGAGCATATGTGGGCTCACATAGGAAACCAACCGATGTATTTGCTCTTCTCCTTTCAATGTATTTGCTACTATTTTAAATTCATTTGATTATAATTTTATTTATCGTGTTGTAAAAAGTATGTGAATTATTTGTTTAATAATGTCTAATGTTTTATTTTTATTTTATTTATATCAAATAGACAAAATTTGGCCAAAAAATTACGAGGTGGACCAAATGGGTCGGTCAGATGGGCGCACCGCCCAATAACATGCGGCTAAGAGCCGACGCCACCCCTATAGTCGACTCAAATGGACAAAAGACAAGTTCTTTATCTATTTGCATCGGTGCATTGGAGTTGGCCTAAGAGCATCTACAACCGAAGTTGCCAAATCCGGACTGAGGACGCAGACGTGGACAGTGACTGAGCAATCATCAAAATTCCACCTCCACAACGGAATCCATCAAAACAAATCCTCAAATCCATACTAGTCTCATGCAACACTAAATTACATGCGTAGTTGAATACATATGCCATCGGACTACTGAAAATTGACATACTAGTCCTTGGAGTCGGATCCACTGACCGCCATACCGTAGTATGCTCGAGTTCGTCAGAGAGGAGCTGGGGAGTGGAGTGGCTAGGGTTTGGTCCGGAGTGTGGATACGGTTGAATTTATGTGGGGTCGGGTGGGCCATAGTTGGCAGATCCGATGTTGCGGGTGATACGTCTCAGTCGTATCTATAATTTTTGATTGTTTCATGCCAATATTATACAACGTTCACATATTTTGGCAACATTTTATATGATTTATTGGAATAACATATTGATCCAGTGCCCAGTGCCAGTTCCTGTTTGTTACATGTTTTTTGTTTCGACAGAATATCCATATCAAGTGAAGTCCAAACGCGATAAAAAATAATGGAGATTTATTTTGGAATACATGTGATTTTTTGGGAGTTGGATCAATGCAAAAGGAGGCCCACAGCCCCTACAAGACACTAGGGCGCGCCCGGGCCCCTAGCGTGTGGTGGTGGGTTGTGGTCACCTCGTAAGGCAGTTGCTGCTCTTCTTCGGGCGCAAGGAAGCTTATATCCAGAAAAAAATCATGTTGAAATCTCAGCGCAATTGGAGTTATGGATCTCCGAGAATATAAGAAACTGTTTTCGGCCAGAAAACGAGGAATGCAAAACAGAAGAGAACAGAGAGGGAGATCCAATCTCGGAGGGTCTCCTGCCCCTCCGCCGCCATGGTGGTCATGGACCAGAGGGGGAACTCTCCTCCCATCTAGGGGGAGGCCAAGGAAGAAGAAGAAGTAGGGGGGCTCTCTCCCCCTCTCTCCCGGTGGCGCCGGAACACCGCCGAGGCAATCTTCGTGTGACTGCGATCTACTCCAACAAATCCGTCATCTTCACCAACATATTCATAACCTTCCCCTATCTATCTACAACGGTCCACTCTCCCACAACCCGCTGTACCCTCTACTTGAACATGGTTCTTTATGCTTCATACTATTATCCAATGATATGTTGCCATCCTATGATGTCTGAGTAGATTTTTGTTGTCCTATCGGTAATTGGTGAATTGCTATGGTTGGTTTAATTTGCTTGTGGTTATGTTGATGTCCTTTGGTGCCCATCATATGATTGCGCGTGTGGATCACATCATAGGGTTAGTTGTATGTTGATAGGACTATGCATTGGAGGGCAAGGGTGGCAGAAGCTTCAGCCTACCATAGAAATTGATGCATCAGGATTGAAGGGGGACCAATATATATCTTAATGCTATGGTTGGGTTTTACCTTAATGAACATTAGTAGTTACGGATGCTTGCTAATATTTCTGAAAGTGCAACTATCCATAGGTGGTTTTGGTAATTCATAACAACAACATATAGCTCATTGAGCTAATACTATTCCAAGATGAATATTTCAGGAAAGCTCAATGAATGGCATGGCATGGATGATGAAAGTGGACCCCTCAAAATATTAAGGACAAAGGATTGGCTCAAGCTCAAAAGCTCAAGACTCTTCATTTTACATTTTAGTGATCCAAGATCACATTGAGTCTATAGGAAAAGCCAATACTATCAAGAAGGGATGAGGTGTTGCTTAATGAGCCTTTTGCTCCATGTTCTTAGTGATATGCTCCAAACCCTCCACTACTTTCTCACATCCACAAATGACCTAAACCCAAAGTCTAACTCGGCCCTACTGATCTTTTCTATCCGGCGCCACCGAGTTCAGATGTCATAGCCACTGCCACAAACCCTAAGCAAATCGGTTTCACCGACAGGGATCTCGGTCTCACCGAGATGGGATTGTAATCTCTCTGTTTCCCCTTCGTAACTTTTCGGTCTCACCGAAAGAGCGAATCGGTCCCACCGAGATTACAATGTAAACTCTCTGTTTCCCTTTTGTAACTTTTCGGTCTCACCGAAAGAGCAAATCGGTCCCATCGAGTTTACCTGACCAACTCTCTGGTTAGCTAATTACCAAACGGTCTCACCGAGTTTGTGTAATCGGTATCACCGAGATTATGTTATGCCCTAACCCTAACCAAATCGGTCCTACCGAGATGCATGTCAGTCCCACCGAAAACCCTAACGGTCACTAGGTTTACTAAATCGGTCTGACCGAGTTTGATGATTCGGTCCCACCGAGTTTGGTAAATTGTGTGTAACAGTTAGATTTTGTGTGGAGGCTATATATACACCTACACCTCCTCTTCATTCGTGGAGAGAGCCATCGAACAAACCTACACTTCCAGCTTACCGAGAGAGAGAACCACCTACTCATGTGTTGAGGCCAAGATATTCCATTCCAACCATATGAATCTTGATCTCTAGCCTTCCCCAAGTTGCTTTCAACTCAAATCTTCTTTCCACCAGATCCAAATCCTATGAGAGAGAGTTGAGTGTTGGGGAGACTATCATTTGAAGCACAGGAGCAAGGAGTTCATCATCAACACACCATTTGTTACTTCTTGGAGAGTGGCGTCTCCTAGATTCGCTAGGTGTCACTTGGGAGCCTCCGACAAGATTGTGGAGTTGAACCAAGGAGTTTGTAAGGGCAAGGAGATCGCCTACTTCGTGAAGATCTACCACTAGTGAGGCAAGTCCTTCGTGGGCGACGACCATGGTGGGATAGACAAGGTTGCTACTTCGTGGACCCTTCGTGGGTGGAACCCTCCGTGGACTCGCGCAACCGTTACCCTACGTGGGTTTAAGTCTCCATCAACGTGGATGTACAATAGCACCACCTATCGGAACCACGACAAAAACATCCATGTCTCCAATTGCGTTTGAATCCTCCAAACCCTTCCCTTTACATTCTTGCAAGTTCATGCTTTATTTTCCGCTGCCTATATACTCTTTGCATGCTTGCTTGAATTGTGTGAAGATTGCTTGACTTGTTCTAACATAGCTAAAATCTGCCAAAGTCTAAAATTGGGAAAAGGTTAAGTTTTTATTGGTCAAGTAGTCTAATCACCCCCCCTCTAGACATACTTGAAGGTCCTACAAGTGGTATCAGAGCTTTGGTCTCCATTTGCTTTGATGTCCATAGCTTTTGGTGGTCATAGTCTTGGTTTCACAACCTAGGAGAGTATGGCGTCTAGCGAGGGAAATTATCACCGTAGAGGTCCTTACTTTGATGGCACTAATTTTGCTAGTTGGAAGCATAAGATGAAAATGCATATTCTTGGACATAACCCGCCATTTGGGCTATTGTGTGTATTGGCTTGCAAGGTGAATTCTTTGATGGGAGAGAACTGAACCGTGAAGCTAGTGCGGATGAGTTGAAGATGTTGCAATACAACGCTCAAGCTTGTGATATCCTCTTCAATGGATTGTGCCCCGAAGAGTTCAATAAAATCAGCCGTCTTGAGAATGCAAAGGAAATTTGGGATACTTTGATTGATATGCATCGAAGGTACCGACTCCGTCAAGGAATCCAAGTTGGATGTGCTCCAAAGTCAGCTTGACAAGTTCAAAATGAAGGATGGTGAAGGTGTCGCTGAAATGTACTCTAGGCTTGCTCTCATCACAAATGAGATTGCCGGCTTAGGAAGTGAAGAGATGACCGATAGATTCATCATCAAGAAGATGCTAAGAGCATTGGATGGAAAATATGATACCGTGTGCACATTAATCCAAATGATGCCCAATTACAAAGATCTCAAGCCTACGGAAGTCATTGGAAGAATTGTTGCTCATGAGATGTCAATCAAGGATAAGGAGGAACTTCACAACAAGTCGAGTGGTGCTTACAAAGCCTCATGTGAAGCCCCCACATCATCAAGTGAGAAACAAACCTTCAATGAAGAATTGAACTAAATGGTGAAGTGAAAGTGCGTTATATCGACTAGAGGGGGGGTGAATAGGCGATTTTTATGAATTCTTCATTGAGGAATTTGCCGGTGAGGAAATTCCTTAGCGAAGAACTACTTGCAGCGGAATAAGTACTCAGAAGTAAGCATAACAGAATGCGGGCATGGTCATCATGATGAAATGAAGATAAACGAAGAGTACAGAAAGCGTAAACACAGGATAGCACAAGATGAAGACAAACAGATCAAGAAATTAAACCGAGGAAATTGAGAAAGTCTTGATCAAAGTCTTCAAACACAGATATGAACAAACACTCAACACAATAATGAGGAAATGAAAGGGTTGAGGAAATAGAACCAAGAAGGTTGTTGAAGACAATGATTTGGTAGACCAGTTCCAACTGTTGTCTCGGTTGTACGTCTGTTGGAGCGGCCGAGTATTTAAACTCGAGGACACACAGTCCCGGACACCCTCCAGCCGAGCACGCAGCTCAGGACACCAAGTCCTCACCGTATTCTCCTTGAACTAAGGTCACGAGACCTCGTCCAATCACTCGTGGTAAGTCTTCAGGCGACTTCAATACCTTCACAGACTTGGTCACTCGGCGATCCACAATTCCTCTTGGATGCTCTAGACCATGACGCCTAACCGTCTGGAAGAATCACAGTCTTCAAAGGTAACAAGCGTCGGATCCACTCAGGATCAATCTCTTGATGATGCTCAATCACTTTGGGTTTGTAGGGGTTTGGTTTTGGGTTTTTCCTCACTCGATGATTTTCGCTCAAAGTCCTCGGAGGATGGGTTGCTCTCAAATGACAAGTGTCAAGTTTCTCTCGGAGCAGCCAACTAGCTAGTGGTTGTAGGGGCGGCTATTTATAGCCTAGGGAGCAGCCCGACATGATAAGACATAAATGCCCTTCAATGATATGACCGTTAGGTGGATAAGATATTTTGGGACAGGCTGGCGCCAAGAAGACAAAGAACGGTCGGAAATTTGAATCTCAAATTCCTCGGGGCTATCATGTTCCTCACTGTAGGCAATCCAAGACTGGCGAATTCCTAACTCCTCGGTCAGAACAAATTCCTCGTGACCAGAAGAACTTCGTCTACATCCTTTGAAGAAATTGACTGAACTGTATGAGATTTCCAAAGGCTTCACTTTCGAAGGGATTGGTAGGTGTAGGATTTTGAGTTGAGCATCACATGGAAATTTTTCCTTAGTATTTCCTCGACCCCTTTAACAAAGACGGTGTTTCCTATGACTCAAGAAAGAGAAAATGAAACTACGAAAACAAAAGTCTTCACGCTTCATGTTCCTCGAATGAATACCAAGTCTTCAAGGTCACACCAATTTCTTCACTTTCAAAGTCTTCAGAAAGTCTTCAGAACGTCAAAGTCTTCAGTCGAAGAACTTCATTTTTAGGGGTCGACTTTCTCTGTAAATATCAAACTCCTCATAGACTTATAAACCTGTGTACACTCACAAACACATTAGTCCCTTAACCTATAAGTCTTCAATACACCAAAATCACTAAGGGGCACTAGATGCACTTACAATCTCCCCCTTTGGTGATTGATGACAATATAGGTTAAGTTTCAACGAGGATAAACATATGAAGTGTAAATACGATATTGAGGAATTTGATTGCAAGATATAGAAGAACTCCCCGAAGATGTGCATAGTGAGGAATTTGCTTTTGAGGCAATGCACATTTGAAGAGTTGAATCATGGAGATCTCCCCCTATATCTTGTAATTCATACATGCATTTGACATTTAATATGAAGAATTTGAAATGCATGATGAAATATGGTGCTTGATGAAATTCAGCATGCGTGCGATAACATTAATGAGGAACAAGCATGCAAAATAATGCATCAATAGTATCAGAGCTCAGGAGAATCAGAGCTCAGTGCATCAAAAGTATCAGAGCATAGTGCAAGAGCACAGTGCATCAAAAGTATCAAAGCACCATCGGGTTTAAGATTACAACTCGATCCAATAAAAGTTTCAGAAGAACGAGAGTTGTAACTTAACAAAAAATTTGCCCATATAATAGACCCGCTTGAAGACTAACTCAAATTTCTCCCCCTTTGTCATCGAATGACCAAAAGGATCAAACCGAGGACTAACGCCTCAAGAATTTCAAGTTGAGGAAGGAGCGCCAGCGTTGTTGGGGTCGGTTGTTGTAGTAGGGCCCGCCGGTGTCGCCCAAATCTTCATTTTCATCGGTGTCACGCGATGAAGAATAGGAGCTGGCCACCAAGGAAGGAACTTTGACTTTCTTGTATTTCTTGGAGGAGGTGCAGACCAGTCAAATTCTTCCTTGAGACCCATTGTCGCCGATTCTTCCGCTGTAGACATTAGAAAGAACAGCCCAGTGCTTGAAGGTTTCATGGAGGTAGTAGTGGTTTTTCTTCACCGCATTGTGTGTTGAGGTCATGTTGTGAAGAATTGAACCAAACCGACGCTTGACCCATTTATGATTGCGATCAACCTTCCGATGAAGACCGAGGAGTAACCCACGATCAGTCATCACCACAGGTCTTTGTAGCTTGAGGACTTTGCTTGGCTGAGGTATTTGCGGCAGAATCATGTGTGGCAGAGTCATCATTGGTGGAGTAGGATGCAGTTTTGCGAAACTGTCCATCCAATGGACGAATGCCTTCATCGATCACAACAGTAGCCTTGCCCTTGTCATTAGCTGAGGAAAATGTCCGTTTGAGGACTTCAATCGGGGGCAAGTAGCTGCAGTGGTTCAAAATATCAGCCTTGTAATTGAGTGAAGACCTTGTCCTGATGAATCTCATTATCCAAGGCACATAAGGCTTCAGCTCAAATGGTGACATAGCAATGTTTACCAGAGTCCTCATGAAGAGATCATGGAAGTTAACGGGAACGCCATGAATGATATTGAAAAGCATATTTTTCATGATGCCAACGACTTCTTCATCATTTGAGTCGTGGCCTTTGATAGGACTCATTGTCTTCGTCGAATCCGATAGGCGATCCGAGGCACATACAATAATTCCTTGATGAGGAATTTGGTTCTTGGGGCCTGCCTTGGCTTCAAAGGCTTCATCAAGACTTGCATATAGTGATTTGAAAGTTACGGTTCGTTGTAGATACAATGAGCACCATCAAGTGGAGGATCGAGTGGTAGGGCACGAAGCAATTCGATTCTTGGTGCCTTGTAGTGAGTATTTTCAGACATCCAGTCTAACACCCATGAGTTCACGTCTTGGCGTCTCCGGTGATGTGCAGCGTTGCATAGAATTGAAGAATGAGTTCTTCATTCCGATCCACGAATACCAGTGCAGAAATTCAAAAGTCTGCGTCGTGAAGAAGAACACCGAGGACTGGCTCGAAGCTGGCAGAGACTCCATGTCCACATGAGGAATATGAGCATGATCGAAGGCTTTATCTTTGTTGAAGAGCATCGAGGAATAGAAATTGGCTTACCGGCAGTCCGTAAACGCCTCTTCCTTATGCGAGCAGAATCATATGGATTGTAATCGATGAAGAATACGTGCTTTCGTGAAGAAGTCTTCAGCCTTGAACTTTTGCTTTGTTGAGAAGGGATCCTTTGGCTTTGGCAGTGGAGTGTCAGTGAGTTGCATCACGACCTCAGGAATCGCAATCTCAGGTTCTTCAGGCTGAGGAATTTCTTGTTCCTCAACAGGTGCAGTCTGAGGATCAGCAGCAGCAGGTTCATCAGCACTAGTGGCTGGAATTTCTTCATGGACAGATGAAGTGGGATGAGTTTCTTCAGAGCCCATTTGAACTGTTGGAGCAGGGGACTGAGGTATCTGTTGGATTGGGGTGAAGAGTGGAGAATTTGGATGCTGACTTTCCCAAAAGTCATCGTTCATCACTGGCGTTGTGCTTCCAATATCCACATCTTCTTCAAGTTCCTCAATACGGGCCTCTTCAGCTGTGAACTGAGGCATAGGCGAGGAAATGATTGGGGTTGAAGGGATTGCTTCCACTTCAATTTCTTCATCAATCTGCTCTGACGAAGCAGCATAATGATTTTCTTCATCAGATCCGCTTGGGATCACATAATCTTCATCAAATGGAACAAGGTCCTTTGATGGAATTGAGGAAATTGGAACAACATCAATAGGATTTTCAAAGGAGCTGGTCATTGGCTTCATTTTCTTCGCAGCCGAAGAATTTGATGCAGTTGATGCTTTCCGTTTCTTCACAACAGCTCGTTCTGCAGCCTTAGTCTTCTTCACATCAGAGGCCGATGGAAGAATTGGAGTTGGTGTTGGCGCAGGAGGAGCTGAGGAATCTGGTTGATTTTCCTCAGGCGCAACTGATGCAGTTGCCCTGTCTTGTTCAGTTTCTTCAGGCGCACCACTAGTGGATGCCACGGCAATTTCTTCGCCGACCGGAATGGGATCATCAGCCTCGAATCGGCATTTTCTTCAGAGCCTGAACTTCATCAGCGGCTGGCATGTTCTTCAGTCGGCTGAGCTGAGGCTCCAGCCTGAGGAATTTCATGTTGCGTTGGGGCAGCAACATTGGTGAACTTCTTCGTCAGGTTGACGAATCTGACCTTGGCTCCTTGCCAATCAGCATAATAAGCATCGAAGTTTTTGCTGAGGTCTTGAATTTCAGTCTGGACCTTGAGAAGTTCCTCAGGTGTCATTCTGACAACGTTTTTCTTCAGGAACTTCTCCTTTCTGTATTGAGCTTTCTTGATCTCTCTTGCCTTTTCAAACTTCCATTTCTCTTCAGTGATGAAATGGGTCAAGATATGACTTTGTCCAGGGTCGATGAAAGTCAGGGCATATGGGTGTTTGGATCCTTGTGCGAGATCAATGTAATCGAGGATTTTCCTCGGATCCAACAAAGAAGGGCACAGATGTGCCTTTGGCTCTAGCGGCCCTTTCTTGGCGGTCTCTGATGATTTCCGCAAGTTCATCATCATCAGCCTCATCATCTTCAGGTGGCACTTGGAAGGCGACCTGTTTCTTCTTGGGACTTGGCCGAGGACCTCGTCTAGCTGTGGCCTTAGTCTTCAGCAGAGTCGGGCCAGATGAAGACTTTGGTGCAGCTGAGGAACTTGCTGAGACACCAGAGGCAATGGAGAAGCCTGCAGTCCTTTGGCACGTGGCCAGATGCACATGTGCTGAGGACTTTGTCAGAACTGATGAGGACTTGGGAGGAGCTGCTGAGGACTTTGAAGGAGCTGAGGATTTTGGAGGAGCAGGGGCAGCATGAGGAATTGGCCGTGAGGGCACAGCTGAGGAACTTGGCCGTGAGGGCACTGTTGGTGAATCACTTGGCTTGTGTGCGGGCTTCTTTGCCATAGATTTTCTTGGCTTGACAGAGGCCTCAGGGGCAGCAGCAGTAGCAGAGACCTCATTGAATTTCCTCACTGCCTCGTTGGCTTGTCTTGCCAATTTGGCTTGGCGCTTGGCCCATTCTTCAGGAAAGTCCTCACCATGCTTGATCTTTGGTGGGGTCGACTTCTTGGCAGTGCCAATGGAGCTCTAGGGCATGGAGGATTGAGTGCGAATTTCTTCATGTACTTTGGAGTTACATATCTGTACTCTCTCCATTCCCTTGCCCATCTCCGTTCAATCCTTTGAATGCGCACCTTGCCCTGATTTTTGTTTTCTTTGCCGAACTTGGCTTCATCAGGTGTGCAATAATCAGCATATATTTCCTCATTTATTTCAAACGCAGTCATCACCTCAGGCCTCTTTCCTCCTTTCTGTGGCTTCTTTCCTTCTGCCATATTCTTCAAATGAGGAATTTGAACAAACGAATTCTCCAAGAAGTATGCAACTTTTCTTTGAGGAACGCTGCAAATGAGTTAAGTTGATGAGAACCTAGTGATTCAAAGAATGGACATGAGTACCTGTGAACAGAGTATAGTTGCGAGGAATTTGGAGAGGTCATATCGTTCTCGAAGGTTTTTCAAAAGAACAAGTTTTGAGGATTTTGACCAGATGAGCCTTGAAGAATTTCACTAAGCGTTCTTTGTCTTAGGTTCCAGAGTTGTACAGATCGAGGATCCACACAATTGAGGAATCTTGAAGAAAAATGATTGCTTAGAGGAACGAATTAAGAGCATATAACTAGTGAGGTGTTTGTGTGTGAGGATTTGAAGAATAAAACACCTTTGAAGATTTTGTAGTGAAACATTTGGATCAACGAGGGCAGTAAAAGTAACTTTTAATTACCCTAAATGAAGAACACGACGAACTCGGTGTTGTAGATGTGAAGCTCGTCTGTTCAGATCTTCCACGCCCTAACTCGGCGGAGGAAGATGGCTACGGCGGCGGCGGAGTGAAGATTTCCGCAAACGGCGCGAGTACGGCGGCGACGAGGTCGAGACCGTGAAGCTCTTCTTCACCGGCGACGATGGAGTAGCGGCGGCGCTAGGGTTTGAGGAGCTCGAGCGGGCGAGAGAGGTCGAGCGGAGAAAAAGAAGTGAGGATGGAGATAGGGGCATTTATAGAGGCAGTGAAAAACTGTTCGCCCGAAGATTTAGGACGAACGTGCCCCTGACCATTCTCCTTCTCACGACATGTGTCACCCACGTACTGTGTAGTGGAGATCGTGTAAGATCGTGGGTGAGTAAAAAAATGCATCATGGGATGCGGAACGGTTTGAGCGGCAAAACCGAAATTTTGGATAAGATCAGTTTTAAAGTTTCGTTCGCAATTTCTTCAGCTGACAAGGACGCAGTGAAGATTTCGAACGAGTTTCAAATAGAACACACATGAAGAATTTGTGAATAGATTGGGTTGAGTATAGCATAGAGGGGAAGGGTCGATCACATTCACTTAGCGTAAAAAAGTGACTTGAAGAAATAGCCATAAGTGAATGCTGAGAGGACATAAACCCATATATATATATAGCCAATGAAGAAAAACGACGGAATCAGTGAAGATTTCACAAAGTTGAAGAATTTCAAAACTGAGGAAAAACTCAAATTGAAGATTTTCAACTTTGGTGGTGGCGTGACCCATCGTATAAGAATGATAATTTCAGACACCGCGTACAATTGTCGAGGGTTACGAGAATCAAATTCTTCATTAATTTCTTCACACTTAGAGTGTTATTCTTCATTGACTGAATAAAACGCTTTCTTCATGTGTTGCACATCTAAGTCATCAATTTTGCATAAGTGTCGGATGTGTGTCCTTTTCAAAGAACGTTTGAAGATTCTAAGATATTTAGCTCACACCGCAACTTGCTAAATCTCTTCTCATCCAAGGGCTTAGTGAAGATATCGGCTAGCTGTTCTTCGGTCTTCACATGCTTTCGATGGAGATGTCGCCCTTCAACACATGATCACGAAGAAAATGATGACGAATTTGAATGTGCTTTGTCTTCGAAAGTGCTGAACTGGGTTGTGAGCAATCTTGATGGCACTCTCATTGTCACAAAGAGAGAGGCACATTCTTCACGTTGATGCCGTAGTCCTTGAGAGTTTGCTTCATCCACAACAATTGAGCACAACACGAGCCAGCAGCAATGTATTCAGCTTCCGCAGATGAAGCGGTGATACGCAGTTCTGCTTTCTTCGAGGACCAACGGACCAAAAGATCGTCCGAGGAAATGACAAGTACCAGATGTTGACTTGCGGTCCACACGATCACCAGCATAGTTAGAGTCAGAATATCCAATGAGATCAAAAGTAGAGCCCTCGGGGGTACCATAATCCTAGTGTTGGTGTGTGAGCTAGATATCGAAGAATATGCTTCACAGCCTTATGGTGTGATTCCTTCGGTGTAGCTTGAAATCGGGCACACATGCAAACACTAAGCATTATATCTGGCCTAGATGCACATAAGTACAATAGAGAACCAATCATGGAGCGGTATACCTTGTGATCAAGTCAATACCATTTTCATCGGTGCATAGATGGCCATTTGTGGGCATAGGAATTTTGACGCCTTTGCAATCTTGCATGCGAATTTCTTGAGGACATCTTTGAGGTATTTCTCTGAGATATGAATATGCCATTGTGTTGTTGACGAATTTGAAGACCTAAGAAGAATTTCAACTCTCCCATCATAGACATTTGATATTCTTCACTCATCATATAGGAAAATTCATCACTATAACGTTGGTCAGAACAGCCAAAGATAATATCATCAACATATATTTGGCACACAAACAGTTCACCATCATATGATTTAGTAAAGAGAGTAGGGTCGAGTGAACCGGGTGTGAAGCCATTCTTCACGAAGAATTCCTTCAATGTATCATACCACACCCGTGGGGCTTGTTTGAGACCATAGAGAGCCTTGTTGAGTCTGAAGACTTTGTCGGGATTCTTTGGATCTTCAAAACCCGGGGGTTGAGCAACATATACTTCTTCCTCAAGCTTACCATTGAGGAATGCACTTTTCACATCCATTTGATATAAAGTGATATTGTGATGGTTAGCATAGGCGAGTAATATGCGAATAGACTCAAGTCTAGCAACAGGTGCAAAAGTTTCATCGAAATCAATTCCTTCAACCTGTGTGTAGCCTTGAGCTACAAGTCGTGCCTTTATTCCTCACCACAAGACCATTTTCATCTTGCTTGTTGCGGTAGATCCACTTTGTGCCAATGATATTATGCTTGCGAGGATCTGGACGTTTGACCAGTTCCCAGACATTGTTGAGCTCGAATCGATGTAATTCTTCTTGCATGGCCTGAATCCACTCGGGCTCCGTAAATGCTTCATCTACCTTAGTGGGCTCTGTGATAGAGACAAAAGCATAGTGCCCACAAAAGTTAGATAATTGTGAAGCTTTTGAGCGTGTGAGAGGACCTGGCGCTTCAATGTCATCGGTGATCTTGTCAACTTGCACTTCTTTTGCAACGCGAGGATGAGCTGGTTGTCGTCGAGGAATTTGATCATTTTGCTCAGCACCATTGTCTTCAAAGATTATCTTCAGTGCATCAGCTCGATGTTCTTCACAGATCGGAATGAATTCTTCAGCAGATTCTTCAAGAGGGAATGACATCCTCGGTTGCCTTGAACCTGATAGATTCCTCGGTCTTGGTTCATCTAACATGTAAGGTAGGTGCTCTCTTTGCGAGCCATTAGTTTCATCGAACCGCACATCTACAAAGGTCAACAATCTTGTGAAGAGCGATGTTGAAGACTACGTAGGTGTGCGAGTCCTTTCCGTAACCAAGCATAAAACCTTCATGTGCTTTCGGTGCAAATTTAGAATTGTGATGAGGATCTCTAATCCAGCATTTAGAACCGAAGACTTTGAAATAACTTACATTGGGTTTCTTGTCAGTGAGGAGTTCATAGGCAGTCTTCTTGAAGAATTTGTGAAGATATACTCGTTGATGATGTGGCACTGGTATCAATTGCATCGATCCAAAAAACGACTAGGCGTTTTGTATTCATCAAGCATAGTGCGAGCCATCTCAACAAGAGTTCTGTTCTTGCGCTCCACGACCCCATTTTGCTGAGGAGTATAAGGAGCAGATAACTCATGAGTAATACCAAGTTCATCAAGATAGGCATCAAGACCGGAATTTTTGAACTCAGTTCCATTGTCACTCCTGATGTGTCTGATCTTCACACTAAAGTTAGTTGAAGCCCTCGAGGAAAATCGTTTGAAGACTTCCTGCACTTCATTTTTGTAAGTAGCAATGTGTACCCATGTGTAACGAGAGTAATCATCAACAATAACAAAGCCATATAGAGATGCGTCATTAGTGACAGCTGAGTAATGATTAGGACCAAAGAGGTCCATGTGAAGCAATTCGAAGGGACGAGTAGTGGTCATGATAGTCTTCGCTGGATGCTTGGACTTGGTCATTTTTCCAGCTTCACAGGCTCCACACAAGTGATCCTTGAGGAATTTGACATTCTCAATGCCAATGTCATGCTTCTTCTTTGCAAGCGTGTTCAAATTCCTCATGCCTGCGTGACCAAGTCGTCGATGCCATAGCCAGCCTTTACGAAGCTTTTGCAAGTAGACACATGGCGGGTTGTGGTCACGTAGAGAAATCAACAATATACAAGTCTCCTCTCCTAAAGCCTTCAAGACTTTGGAATTGTCACCTTCCATAATCACAACACAACGATACTTGCCAAAGATAACAACCATATCAAGATCACAAAGCATTGAGATCGACATGAGGTTGTATCCTAAGGACTCAACAAGCATGACTTTGTCCATGTGTATGTCCTTAGAGATCGCAACCTTACCAAGACCCAATACCTGAATTTTGCCTTTGTCAAGAAAGATGATATGCTTCAGATGAGACAAATGATAAGGGAGCATCCATCAATAGATTCTTGTCACCAGTCATGTGATTTGTACATCCACTATCGAGAACCCACTCAGTGGCTTTGGGTTGATCATCCTGCAGATAATTAGTGCAACTTACAATCTCCTATACTTCATCAGTGAAGAATATGATATCAAGTTCATCAGATGAATTTCATCAACAAGATAATGTATAAGCAAGATGAGGACGTGTGAAATGAAAGTTCATTTCATCATGATTAGCTGCGTCCTTTCGGGCATTTTGTCGGGCCCCCAGCAAATTCTTCTCGACGCTTAGAGCACGCCCGGAGACCTGACCCTGCAGAAGAGGTTAGTTCTTTTTCTTCACCACCCACATCTGAAGGGGTGGCAAAGAGTTCATCACTCTGCGAGCACCATATGAGAATGGTGGCATACATGCCAATCCATTTCGTTTCACATAAGGGGGGTTAGGGTAAGCATATCAATAAGCATAGAAATTCTTCGAGGACTTATGAACATATTGGTTTGAAGAATAATGCACATATTCATAGCCCTTAGCTCTACCCTGCGAAACAGAGTTGTTAGCACGATGATAATCATTTGAGGACTTTGATCCATTTGAGGAATTTGATCCACGTGAGGAATTTTGTCCGTATGAGGACTTGGATCCATATGAAGAATTTGGTCCATATGAAGAATTTGACCTGGGGTTCCTATTCTTCACAGGTGGTGTCATGAGGACATTCACCTGAAGACTTTCAAGGTACTTCTTGGGGACCCAGATTTTCTTCATAGGGGAACCGTTCCTGCAGTTAGTGCCAACATATCTAGCAAATACTTCACCATTCTGATTTTTGAACAGTTTATAGTTGGAGTCAAATGACTCATCAGAAGAATGAGGAGATTCGCATGTAAAGCCAGATAAGTTAGATGGATCAACTGGAGGTCCCTTTGCAGCAACCCATGAGGTTTTGGGGTACTGCTCAGGCTTCCAGTATGTTCCATCAGCATTGAGTTTCATTTCAAAGGCAATACCCTCTTTCCTAGGGTTCCTGTTGAGGATTTGCTTTTTAAGCACATCACAAAGAGTCTGATGCCCTTTGAGGCTTTTGTACATGCCTGTCATATAAAATTCCTTCAGCCCTACATCGTCAGTGATACTAGCAATGTCCTCAGATGAGGAATTAGTGATAGCAGAGGCAGGTGAAGAATTTGTAACATTTGAAGCATTTGAACATTTAGGTGAAGAATTAGCAGATTCACGTTCAATGCACTTTAAGCATGGAGGAACAAATTCTTCCTGAGAAACGCTGATTTGTTGAGCAAGTAATGAATCGCGCTCCTTCTGAAGATCTTCATAACTCACTCTTAGCTTCTCAAGATCTTGCTTTGTTTGAAGAAATTCATAAGAAAGTTTCTCATGATCAGACAAGAGAGTGTTATGATGACCTTGAAGGCTGTCAAACCTAGACTGAAGTCTCAAGATTTTCAACAGGACTTTAGTGCGATCCATTTCTTCACCTAACATATCATCACTTTTATCTAGCATGTTTTGAACCTTTTCCAAGGCCGTTTTTTGTTTAGTGGCAATGCAAACAAGTTTGGTATAACTAGGTTCAGTATCATCATCAGATCCATCATCATCAGATTCATAGTCGCTAAACTCAGATGAGGAACATTCAGTTACCTCGTCACCCTTTGCCATGAGACATGATGCAGAAGATGATGAATCTGGTTTGAAAGTCATCATTTTGAGAGATTCCTTGAAGTCCTCAAACCAAGGATCATGACGGGTTCGATGACCTTCATAGACGTCGGAGATACGGTCCCAGATAAGCTTTGCATTGCAGAGATGCATAATGCGCTTGAATTCATCTCTAGATAGGCAGGAATAGATGTTATCCTTCGCCATGATGTCAAGTCGAGTGTACTTGCGAATATCATCTGCGTTCGCCATCTTGCATAGATCAGTAAGACCAATTTAAGTGACGGTCCACAGCTCGCTGTCCATTTCCATGAGGCGCTTCCTCATCATGGCCTTCCACTTGGGATAATCATGACCGTCAAAGATAGGGCATGTCACTTTCTTCATTCCTGCGGTCGACATAACTAAAACTCCAGGTGGTTAAACCAAAATCACACAGAACAAGGGAGTACCTTGCTCTGATACCAATTGAAAGTGCGTTATATCGACTAGAGGGGGGTGAATAGGCGATTTTTATGAATTCTTCACTGAGAAATTTGCCGATGAAGAATTTCCTTAGCGAAGAACTACTTGCAGCAGAATAAGTACTCAGAAGTAAGCATAACAGAATGCGGGCATGGTCATCATGATGAAATGAAGATAAACGAAGAGTACAGAAAGCGTAAACACATGATAGCACAAGATGAAGACAAACAGACTGAAGAAATTGAACTGAGGAAATTGAGAAAGTCTTCAGTCAAAGTCTTCAAACACAGATATGAACAAACACTCAACACAATAATGAGGAAATGAAAGGGTTGAGGAAATAGAACCAGTAAGGTTGTTGAAGACAATGATTTGGTAGACCAGTTCCAACTGTTGTCTCAGTTGTACGTCTGGTTGGAGCGGCTGAGTATTTAAACTCGAGGACACACAGTCCGGACACCCGGTCACCGAAAGCACGCAGCTCAGGACACCAAGTCCTCACCGTATTCTCCTTGAACTAAGGTCACACGCACCTCGTCCAATCACTCGTGGTAAGTCTTGAGGCGACTTCCAAACCTTCACAGACTTGGTCACTCGGTGATCCGTAATTCCTCTTGGATGCTCTAGACCATGACGCCTAACCGTCTGGAAGAAGCACAGATCTTCAAAGGTAACAAGCGCCGGATCCACTCAGGATCAATCTCTTGAGATGCTCAATCACTTTGGGTTTGTAGGGGTTTGGTTTTGGGTTTTTCCTCACTCGATGATTTTCGCTCAAAGTCCTCGGAGGATGGGTTGCTCTCAAATGACAAGTGTCAAGTTTCTCTCGAGCATCCAACCAGTTAGTGGTTGTAGGGGCGGCTATTTATAGCCTAGCGAGCAGCCCGACATGATAAGACATAAATGCCCTTCAATGATATGACCGTTAGGTGGATAAGATATTTTGGGACAGGTGGCCAAGAAGCACAACAACGGTCGGAAATTTGAATCTCAAATTCCTCGGGGCTATCATGTTCCTCATCGTAGGCAATCCGCCTTTGGCGAATTCCTAACTCCTCGCCGAACAAATTCCTCGGCGACTGTAAGAACTTCGTCTACATCCTTTGAAGAAATTGAGTGAATCTGTATGAGATTTCCAAAGGCTTCACTCGAAGGGATTGGTAGGTGTAGGATTTTGAGTTGAGCATCACATGGAAATTTTTCCTTAGTATTTCCTCGACCCCTTTAACAAGACGGTGTTTCCTATGACTCAAGAAAGAGAAAATGAAACTACGAAAACAAAAGTCTTCACGCTTCATGTTCCTCGAATGAATACCAAGTCTTCAAGGTCACACCAATTTCTTCACTTTCAAAGTCTTGAAAGTCTTGAACGTCAAAGTCTTGATCGAAGAACTTCATTTTAGGGTCGACTTTCTCTCAGAAATATCAAACTCCTCATAGACTTATAAACCTGTGTACACTCACAAACACATTAGTCCCTTAACCTATAAGTCTTCAATACACCAAAATCACTAAGGGGCACTAGATGCACTTACATGAAGAACTTCAACAAATTCTACAAGAGTAGAAGCAAAGAAAGAAGCTCCAAGTCAAGGTCCTACAATGACAAAAGATCTTCTAGTCGAGAGCGCAACTGCTACAATTGTGGGAGACCGGACACTATTCCAATGAGTGTACGACACCCTACAAAAGAAGAGAAGATTCTCCCAAGAGAAGAAGTAGAAGAGAAGAATCACCACCAAGAGAGAGAAGGACTAGAGATGATCGTTATGAACGAAGACCCTCACGGAGAAGCAAGGATTCGGAAAGGAAGGACAAGTCATCAAAGAGCTACACAAAACGAAGACATCAAGCTCATGTTGGTGAATGGGTATCCGGCTCCGACTCCGACCATCACTCCGAGAGAAGCTATCACTCCGACTCGAATACACTCAAGATGAAGGTGTTGCCGGTCTAGCACTTGTGTCAACCAACTCCTACGACATATTTGAATCACCAAATGAAGGAGTTGGAAGATGCTTCATGGCCAAAGGTCCTAAGGTAACACACCCCAAGTATGTTGATTTTGATGTTGATGAAGATGACTTGCTAGGTGATGATGATTTACTTGTTGACAACTCTAGTGATGAATACTATGATGAAACATCAATTAATCATGCTAATCAAGTTGAAACGAATGACAATGATAAGGAGAAAATTGAGCGTCTAACTAAAGAACTAAACACTCTTAAGTTAGCTCATGAAACTATCTTTGAAGATCATCGAGAACTTTTAAGGGCTCATGAGAAGTTACGCTTTGAAAAGCTCAATCTTGAGCAAGAGCATGAGTTCTTAAAGGCAATCAATGATGATCTTCGTAAGAAAAGTTCTTCTTACATTGCCAAGCGTTTACTCTTATCTACTTACATGCCTCAAGTCAAGTCTAGTAACAAGAACAAGAAAGATTCTTCTTCTAGTAGTAACAATAACAATGCTTAATCCAATACTGTTTCTTCTAGTAGTTCTCTTGATTCCACTAATGATTCTCTTAGCCAAGTTACACTTGAGCAATAAAACATCTTATTGAAGGGAATTATAGATAAAGGTGTATCACTACTAGAAAACCCCCTACTAATGGCGCACCTAGTATGGCTATTAATGGCGCATCTGTGGTGCGCCATTAATAGCACGCAATTAGTAATTTTTACTAATGGCGCACCACCTGGTGCGCCATTAGTATCGGGTATACTAATGGCGCACCATGTAGTGCACCATTAGTATAGCCCACGGTGCGCCATTAGTATCTAGTATACTAATGGCGCACTACATAGAGGTGCGCCATTAGTATCTGGTATACTAATGGCACACCACATAGAAGTGCGCCATTATTAACATTTTTTTTTCAAATTTTTTTTAAAATTTTTTCCAATTTTTTTTTAATTTTTTTCAAATTTTTTCAATTTTTTCTTAATCTCAGTTCACTATGGCTTAATCTCAGGTCAATATGCTTAATCTCAGGTCAAATCGCATTCCGTGGTCAAACTTCCCGAAAGGTCACCCATCCTCACACTACTCCAGCCCAAGCACGCTTAACTTGAGTTCTATCCAACCCCAAAGAACAGCTCACTTCACAGTGCACTTGTTGATATATCTAGCATATCAATCCTGTTATACCTTATTGATGTCTAGGACTTTGTTCATGTTAATGACTATGATGAAATTTTGAAAAATATTTCAAACTTCTCGATCATATTACGTATCATTTTTGAAAAAAAATCAATTTTTTTTTGAAATTAGTAATTTTTTTATGTTACTAGTGGCGCACCACATCCACGGTGCGCCACTAGTAAGTTTGAAATTTTTTGAATTTTTTTGCCGCTAGATCTTGAAAGCCCCGTAACTTTTTTCTGTTAGGTTTTTGGGGATTTTGAAGATGTTTAACGGGTTCCCTAGTTAAATTTGGATGTAACTTTTCGAGTAGATGATTTTTCATATAAAAACTTTTTCATCCGAGTTAGTATGCAAAAGTTATGCCCATTTTACAAATTCTCGAGAGATTTTGCAAATGAAGTCGAAATTCATATTTGCAAATTTTCCCAACAACTAGACCACATATCACATGGGAAACTTATTTTCTTTTATTTTTTGACATTTTCATCATTTTCTTTTATTTTTTTAAAACTGAAAAGGCGATCCACGTGGGGGTGCATTCGGTGGAAGGTGGCCAAGTTACTAATGGCGCACCGTGGGAGTGGCGCGCCATTAGTAGTTCAACTACTAATGGCGCACCGTGGCGCGCCATTAGTAGTTCAACTACTAATGGGGCACCACTCCCACGGTGCGCCATTAGTAACTTGGTTACCTTCCACCTTCCAATGCACGCCGTCGGTGGAAGGTGGCTGTTACTAATGGCGCACCGTGGCGCGCCATTAGTAGTTCAACTACTAATGGCGCACCACTCCCACGGTGTGCCATTAGTAGTTTTGAAAGTGCACCGTGGAAAGTGCGCCATCACCGTAGTAGTTTTAAAAAAAACTTAGTAATGGCGCACCAGTGGAAAGTGCGCCATTACTAGTTAAAACTAGTAATGGCGCACCACTCCAAGGTGCGCCATTAGTAACAAATTTTTTTTATTTATTTTTACATTTTTTTCAAAACTACTAATGGCGCACGACGGATGTGGTGCGCCATTACTATGTCAATTAGTAATGGCGCACTATGCACCGGTGTGCCATTAGTAACAATTTTTTTTTATGTTTTTTTTCCAAACTACTAATGGCGCACCACACACGAGGTGCGCCATTAGTAATATATTACTAATGGCGCACCGAGACATGGTGCGCCATTAGAATATAGTAATGGCGCACCACATCACAGGTGCGCCATTAGTAGCCATTCCATCTATAGCCATTTTTGTAGTAGTGTATGCAAGAGTCTTGCCGGGAGTAAGCAATTTGAGGAAATTGTACGCAAGCAAGGAAGGCACCGGAAGAATCAAGGTGTTGGTTTTGAACGAAAGTTCAATGCCAATGGAGTTGAGTGGGAAGAAGATCAATACCCCAAGACGAAGTTTGTTCCTCAACAAGAGAAGTATGATCCTGCTTCCTTCAAGGGAACACAAGCTCAAGATGATCTTCCACCACAAGACCACAAGAACAAACGCAAAGACAAGCTTCAAGAGGAAATTGATGCATTTGAAGAAGCACCTAAGGCCTTGGTCAAGTGGGTTCCCAAGACTACATCAAGCTCTACTTCATCAAGTACAACTACTACACCAAGGATTCCCATCAAGATGATATGGATCCCGAAGAAGAACAAGAGAGTTCTTGAGGGTGACTCCACCAACATTTTTCACTCATATCATTATGGCAAGGACAAGTGCAATCAACTTCCATATCTTGCACTAGTTCAAGGATTCACAAACCCTCATGTTGGTAAGGCAAGGGACAATGTAACCTAATGTTTTCATGGACATCATTTTGTGTGTGCATCACTCTATGTCTATGGATATCCTTGTTTGTTCCTTGTGGGACTAACCCATGTAGGTATTGAAAGTGCAACTCACTCCAAAGGATTGCTCCAAACGATCTACATCAACATTGAGCATCCACATCTTCAAAACCTACATGAAGCCATCATCGACAAAACCCAAGGTTAGTTTATCCCTCTAAGGGGGGATCTCACATCTAGGGGGAGCTTAACTCTGAGAATTGAGTCAATGCAACTCTAATGATGTGAACACATTAATGCTTTATGTAAAAGTGGTAACCTCACTTGAGCTTAAACGATGAGTATGACCTATGATCAAATGTTCTCATTTGACTCCTAAGTCAATATACTCATATATAGATGACCTAGTCATCGCCAATTGTTTGATAGATGCTAGAATTGGTTGTGCATGCTTTGTCACATATTTCATTTGTCATTTTATTGTGTGAGCATGTTGGTTGCATATTTACTCATTCGAGGACATCCACTTGTTGTTTTGATTGTTTGGCTTTTCTTTATTTGGCCAAGTGGATGGACAAGAATGCCTAAGAACCTTCTCTAGCTATCTATGCTTTTCTCGTCTCAAACTCTATTCATGCTACATCACAAAATTTGATCAAGTCAGATTCAAACCACTCTGTGAGGAGCACTGAGTCCCCGATTCGTCATAGACTTAAACTTCCAAAACTTCTTTGTGATTTTCGGTCTGACCGATTCCTCCATTTCGGTCATACCGAGATTACTAAGTCGATCTAGGTTTTCATCTCGGTGCAACCGATTTGTACTTTTCGATCACACCGAGTTGCTATAACTGTTCACAGTTTTGCATCTCGGTGCCACCGAGTTGTACCACTCAGTCACACCGACAGGGTCGGGCTATATATATCACACGGGCAAAATTTGGAAAACTTTCTCCGAATCCTCTTGCCCGCGCATAGCTCACTCTGCCAACGTGGTCTACGGATCGTCAACTTCATTGCCAGTCGCCTCTAGTCGCTGGTCTCCGCCGCCGTCAACGGAATTCTCCTCCGCCGTTGCTGCCGTAGCGAGTTCCCGCCGAACTAGGGTATGGACTCGATCACAGTGCTTTCCTCGTCCGATTCTCAGCACATTGTGTTCATTATGCATCTTTCCACGATGGAAACACTCCTATCCAGTCAAATCAATCCTTAGAATAGTTGCGATTCGAAAATTTAGGGTTAGGTTTCCGCCGAAACCATCTCGGACCCATCGAGTTGAAAAACTCGGTCCCACCGATTTGGCTAACGCCATTGCACATGTAAGTCTTGGTCTGACCGAGAATTACAAATCGGTGTGACCGATTTTCGAACTTTGTGAAACCCTAGCAGTCTCGGTACCACCGAACTGTGACTCGGTCTGACCGAGTTCACTAGTTTAGGTTCCAAAACTGCTTCGGTATCACCGAGTTTGAAAATCGGTAGATCCGAAATGATTTCAGTGGGAAACTAAAACTAAGTTTTTTGAATCATTCTTTGCAAAAATCTCTGCATTTTGTGATGCTCATCCACTCTACCTCATCTATAACTATTCACAGGGATCAGTGATCGGTTGAGCGGCATGTCGGACAGAGTGATAACGAACAAATCTGAAGAGCAGATCCAATTGAGTGAGGGCACTAGTCCCTCAAGCAGCTCAGATGAGGGGAGCAGAAGCACTCCGAGCAATTTGCCTAAGGCTGCCACAAGATCAAGAAAGAAGAAGACCTCAGAGTCTGAGGATGAGGATTCCGTGGCAGTTGAGGATGAGGCAAGCTCCCAGAAGAAAGTGCTCAAGAGGGAGTTCAGTTCATCTGCAGTGAAGCCTGGCTTGAAAATCAAAAGGCCAGCAGGCAGACAACCAATGTCCAAAGATAGAGTGTCAACTCAAGCTTCTTTGGAATCTCAACCCAAAGAGCCTGTTGCTGCAGAGGGAAAGAAAAGGAAAGAAAGGGTCAAGAAGACCATGGCAAGAGTGATAGGGAAGCCTTCCATGATGGAAGAGGAAGAAGAAGAAGAGGTTGCAGAGCCTGCACCCAAGGCACAAAAACTGATGGGTGATGCAATCAAGTCAGGAGCTGCAACATCCAAGCTCAAAGCTGCCTCCAAGCCCAAGAATGCACCCAAGAGGAATACTAGGAGCATACCAGCAACCGAAAAGAACAAGGCCCCATTGCCTGAGGTTGAAGATGAAGAAGATGAAGAAGGGCATGTCCTAAGGAAGCTCAAACCCAAGATCCCAGACCACAATGATGCTCATCCTGTGGCTGAAAACATGAAGATCAGGAGAGATAATGGGTTGAGGGTATGGAGAGAGTCAGATCCATATGCCACGAGGAGAAGGATTACTGTGGATTACAGTTTCCACACCAAGGAGCAGCATGACTTTTATGAGACTGTCTTGCTGGATAAGAAGCCCATAGTTTGCGATATGAGATGGGTCAACTGGACCTACATGAAGGAGAACGCAGAACACTACCCTGGAGTATATGACAGCTTCAGTGCTTGTGGAGTTGCTGATTTTGGTGGGCAGAAGCTCACCAACCGAACGATGAACTTATCATGCAATTCTACTCCACAACACATTTCTATCCAGATGGCAGGATAGTGTGGATGTCAGAAGGAACCAGATATCAGTCTACCATAGAAGAATGGGCAAGTTTGATTAATGCCCCAAAGAAAAGTGAGGATAACCTGGACATTTATGGTAAGAAGAAAATGGATCATAGCACAATTTCACACATGTACAAGGAGATCCCCGATGATGCACTTGAGAACTTCAAGTTTGGACCAGTCCATTTTCTGTCGGGGGGATGCCTACGATCAACTGGATCTTAAGGCATACTCTATTGCCCAAATCAGGTGACCATAACATGATTAGGGGACATGCAATCAATTTGCTTCATGTTTTTGATGTGCCTCAGAAATTCAAGGTCATGAGCCTCATAGTCGAGACAATTAAGAGGACAACAGCAGATCAGAAGAGAAGCTGTGGATATGCCCCACAGATTCAAGAGTTGATAAACTCAAAGATGGGCACAGGAAAGTATCTATTGGATAAGGAACACATGGTTCTCTATCCTGATTTTGAGGACAATCGAGTTGTCATGACCGAGAAGGAACCATCATCAGTGCAAGCTCAGGAGGGAAAGGAGAAGGCAAGGAAAGAGAAAGCTGCAAAGATGCCAACTCAAGCAGATGCATCTGACTACTTTCTGAAGAAGAAGCAGGAGCAGCTTGGTTACTTAATAGCATCATCTCTGCGGATTGAGAAGGGGTTGGCCACCCTAACTCAAAACCAGGAGAGCCTGGAGAGAATCATGGAACAAAAATTCTATGATCTTGATGTCAAAGTGACTGAGATTCAGTCAGCTATGGAGCAGTTACAAGATGATATGCAGGAGAGGAAGGGCAAGACGACAACTGATGCATTTGCTAGAATGCCTAGAGCTCAGAGGTCAGCTGCAGTACCAACTCCAGACACCAGAGCCACTACTTCACCTCCAGCTACAGCTCCAGCTCAACCATCTCCAACTCCAACTACTTCAGCTCCTACCACGTCTACTGATGCGTTCATCCTTGGAGTCCTGTCTACACCACCACCAGAAGACCAAGCCTGAGAGACGACATAGTACTATGCATTTTCTAGGAACTTTTTGGTAACTTGTTGCCAAATGGGGAGAAAAATGTATAGATCATAGGCTTCGAGAGAGAGAGAGAGAGATTTGCTTTTGTTCTCTCTTGTCTTCTTGGTTGAACGTTTTTGCATTTGATTGCTTGAGATACTATGCATTACCTGTGAGACATTGATGATCATGTGTTTGATCATAAGCTACACTTATGCATTTTATGATATTATCCTATTTATCCTTATACGATCATTCACTGTGCTTGGTGATGAGTGCATGTATTCAATCGTTATTATTTTGAGCGCTCCACCAAGATGTATGTGACATGGAAGAGTAACCCATGAGCCTAATTTCTTGTGCATTTGCAGTCCAAAGAAAATCTTAAAATATGCACAAATTTAGGGGGAGCTCTTGCTTATCACATACTTCTCAAAGCTTTATGTTTTTCAATTTTATTATCATTTGTCAAAGCTTTTGATCTATATGTTGTCATCAATTACCAAAAGGGGAGATTGAAAGTGCAACTATCCCTAGGTGGTTTTGATAATTCATAACAACATATAGCTCATTGAGCTAATACTATTCCAAGATGAATATTTCAGGAAAGCTGAATGAATGGCATGGCATGGATGATGAAAGTGGATCCCTCAAAATATTAAGGACAAAGGATTGGCTCAAGCTCAAAAGCTCAAGACTCTTCATTTTACATTTTAGTGATCCAAGATCACATTGAGTCTATAGGAAAAGCCAATACTATCAAGAAGGGATGAGGTGTTGCTTAATGAGCCTTTTGCTCCATGTGCTTAGTGATATGCTCCAAACCCTCCACTACTTTCTCACATCCACAAATGACCTAAACCCAAAGTCTAACTCGGCCCTACCGATTTTTTCTATTCGGCGCCACCGAGTTCAGATGTCATAGCCACTGCCACAAACCCTAAGCAAATCGGTTTCACCGACAGGTATCTCGGTCTCACCGAGATGGGATTGTAATCTCTCTGTTTCCCCTTCGTAACTTTTCGGTCTCACCGAAGAGCGAATCGGTCCCACCGAGATTACAAAGTAAACTCTCTGTTTAACTTTTGTAACTTTTCGGTGTAATCGAACTAGAACATCGGTCCCACCGGGTTTAAGTGAGCAAATCTCTGGTTAGCTAATTACCAAATTCGGTCTCACCGAAGTTTGTGTAATCGGTCTCACCGAGATTACGCCATGCCCTAACCCTAACCAAATCGGTCCTACCGAGATGCATGTCGATCCCACCAAAAACCCTAACAGTCACTAGGTTTACTAAATCGGTCCGACCGAGTTTGTTGATTCGGTCCCACCGAGTTTGGTAAATTGTGTGTAACAGTTAGATTTTGTGTGGAGGCTATATATAACCCTCCACCTCCTCTTCATTCGTGGAGAGAGCCATCAGAACAAACCTACACTTCCAACTTACCAGTTTTGAGAGAGAACCACATACTCATGTGTTGAAGCCAAGATATTCCATTCCAACCATATGAATCTTGATCTCTAGCCTTCCCCAAGTTGCTTTCCACTCAAACCTTCTTTCCACCAGATCCAAATCCTATGAGAGAGAGTTGAGTGTTGGGGAGACTATCATTTGAAGCACAAGAGCAAGGAGTTCATCATCAACACACCATTTGTTGATTCTTGGAGAGTGGTGTCTCCTAGATTGGCTAGGTGTCACTTGGGAGCCTCCGACAAGATTGTGGAGTTGAACCAAGGAGTTTGTAAGGGCAAGGAGATCTCCTACTTCGTGAAGATCTACCGCTAGTGAGGCAAGTCCTTCGTGGGCGACGACCATGGTGGGATAGACAAGGTTGCTACTTCATGGACCCTTCGTGGGTGGAGCCCTGTGTGGACTCGCGCAACCGTTACCCTACGTGGGTTGAAGTCTCCATCAACGTGGATGTACGATAGCACCACCTATCGGAACCACGACAAAAACTTCCGTGTCTCCAATTGCATTTGAATCCTCCAAACCCTTCCCTTTACATTCTTGCAAGTTGCATGCTTTATTTTCCGCTGCCTATATACTCTTTGCATGCTTGCTTGAATTGTGTGAAGATTGCTTGACTTGTTCTAAAATAGCTAAAATCTACCAAAGTCTAAAATTGGGAAAAGGTTAAGTTTTTATTGGTCAAGTATTTTAATCACCCCCCCTCTAGACATACTTCAAGGTCCTACAATTTCCAGTCATAAGTGCATAGAATTCCAAATAAGGGAAGACATGCTAGCAGTGGCCTCTCCCACATAAAAACTTGCTATCGGTCTAGTAACGTAAGCAATTGCTAAGGGACAATTCCGCAAATCCTACCACCACCTATCCACACCCGTTTTACTAATTTAACTATTTATTTATTTAAACAACACCTAACTTTTATTTTCATGTTCTTATTATCTTGCAAACCTATCCTACGGCACCTACAAAGTACTTCTAGTTTTATTCTTGTTCTAGGTAAAGCAAACGTTACGTGTGCGTAGAGTTGTATCGGTGGTCCATAGAACTTGAGGGAAGATTTGTTCCACCTTTAGCTCATCGTTGGGTTCGACAATCTTATTTATTGAAAAAGGCTACAAATGATCCCCTATACTTATGAGTTATCAAGACCTTTTTCTGGCGCCGTTGCCGAGGAGCAATAGCGTGAGGTGAATATTCTCATGTGTGCTTGTTTGCTTTATCACTAAGTAATTTTTATTTTCTGTTTTAAGTTGTTCTCTATCTTTAGTTATTGGTATGGAACACGAAATACCAAAAATTTTAGTTCTACTTGCTAATCATGGAGATGGGGAACCTCCTAAAACCCTCGATGCTCGTTATGTGAAAAATATTAAACACTTCTTTGATAATCGTGAGAAAACCCCATTC
This sequence comes from Aegilops bicornis, assembly GCA_021605145.1. Lineage (NCBI taxonomy): Eukaryota > Viridiplantae > Streptophyta > Magnoliopsida > Poales > Poaceae > Aegilops > Aegilops bicornis. Next base: position 191,044,567 of record CM038675.1, read on the forward strand.
AACTTGAGAATGGGAGACACATTGGATCAATGTGAATACTTTAGGGATTATCGCTTGATGCAAAAAGGGAAATTCTTATGGGATCAAATTTATTATTTGCAATGGTATGCTTGGAATTTATGCTTGAGATATGATTATACTTGTTGCTCTAGGATGAAGGCTCCACACCTTCCCTTTTCATGTGAATTTAATGATAATGAAACCTTGGCTTCTTATGCTAATGGTAGATATGATTACTATGATGTCGAACGAATAGAAGAATTTGTTGCTTTTAAGGGTGCTTATGAAATTGAATGTCTCTTTGAAAAGTATGAAGATTATGATGACGCTGTTTACATGCCTGAGAATTTTTTTCCGAGAGTACGCCAATGGCGTACCATATTTTTATAGAAGAGAGAAAAGATAATTACAAGATACCTGCGACAGGTGCGAACATCCGTCACCGGTAACACCACACCGAACGTGGAGCTAAGGTCAACTCCTCACAAACCTATCTAGACCTCCGACACCTACACCTGCACGTTTCAGCTCTTGCAACTCCTCAAGAATCCAACTAGTTAACTCTCTTGGTCCCTTTATTTGCTCCGGTCGATGAAAGACTCGTGCGTTCCTCTGTTTCCACAGAGACCAAGCTGTCTCGATGACGAACGTATCGAAGCCCCTCCTCTCCTTGCCATGAAAATTGGCTCTAGCTCTCAACCACCATTCAGCAAAAGTGTCACTCGCTGACGGAGCAGCCACACTCAAGTGCATCGTATCCAGGCACGTGTGCCAAACCTCTCGCGCGTAGACGCATTGCACCAAAATATGCTACGCGTTATCCTCTTCCTACAGGCACGTGTAACAAGGCGAGGCCGTGTCCTGCAGGCCGTGCCGCGCCCTTCTATTCGAAGTCCACAATCTGTGTTGCACTGCCAACCAAGCGAAAATTTTGCACTTTAGCTTTGCCCAGCTGCGCCAGATCCCATTGGCTGCGGGGGAGCGCAACCCACCCTGACAAAGCTGGGTGTAGGTGGATTTCGCCGTATATGCACCCGATCGATCGTGTGGCCAAGTGAATCGATCCTCCTCCTGTTCGTCTCTGGGCACCGAAGCTATTGCATGCCTCAGATGCATGACTTGCAGAAGCGCTCCAAACGAGAATTGGAGCTGCACATCTAGTGTCCAACTCTCCTCCTGAATGGCCTGAGCAACCGTCTTGTTGTTCCTGACTTTTGCGCACACTCCTTGGAACAGCGTGGGTGCGATGTCCTTGACGGGGAATCCATGTATCCACCTATCTCTCCAGAACAAGACTTTGACCCCTTTGCCAACCGAGATGCTCACCAAACTGTCGAATACCCGCCTTGCATCATCGTCCACCAGCATATGCAACCCTTGCCAGGGCCGTAGCTGATCGGTCCGCCTTAGCCATTCCCATCTCACTCTAAGTGCGAGTGCCTGAAGTTGAAGATTTTTCACACCGAGACCACCATAGGTGTGGGGCCTGCATATTGTGTTCCATGCAACTAAGCATTGACCCCCATGGACTTTATCTTTCCCAGCCCAGAAAAAGGCTCTCATCCAACTGTCCATGTTCTCAAGGACCCATGCAGGCGCCTTCATGACCAGAAGATGATGAACCGGCCTGGCCGCCACCACCGACTTCACCAACACTAACCTCCCCGAGCATTGCATGAGGCCTCTCTGCCAAGCGGGGATGACGTGCCTCACGTGATCAAGCAACGGCTGCCACTGCACCTTTGTAAGTTTCTTCACCGCCAGCTGCATGCCGAGGTATTTACAAGGGAATTCACCCATGGCACATTGCAACAAGCTCTCCACTCTAATTCTGTCATCTGGGTCATCTGTAATGAGGATAGCCGAGGATTTCTTGTAATTGACCTTGAGCCCCGAGGCTTCTCCAAAGATATCCAACGCTCTCCTGACAAACTCCAGCTCGAGTCTGGATGGTCACACAAACAAAGCGACATCATCCGCATAGATGGACAGTGTTTGCATTGCCGAGATGCCCGTGTAGCTGCTCAACACGCCCTCCTGTATGGCCTTTACGATGATCGCCGTAAGCGCCTCCATAGCAATCACAAACAGAAGCGGAGAGACCGGATCCCCTTGTCTGAGCCCTTTAGCATGCCAAATTCTCCTCCCTGGAACTCCATTAACCAACACCCGCGTGCTCGCAGTCATTAGAAGAGCTGCCATCCTCGCAAGACAAAGTGGGCCGAAACCTTTAGCTCGCAACACTTCAAACAAAAACGGCCAGGAGAGAGAGAATCGAAAGCTCGCGTGATGTCCAACTTGAGGAAGACACCATGATTCTTCCTGGCACGAATTTTCAATGCCACTTGCCTCACAAGCAAGTAGTTATCATGAAGGCTTCTTCCCCTGATAAACACCGACTGGTTCACTCCCACCAAGTCGGGCATGCGCCGGCGTACTCTGTTAGCCAACAGCTTGGCGAAAAGCTTGCAGAAACTGTGCGGCAAGATGATCGGCCGGAAGTCCCCTACCTCCATCGCCTCCGGCTTCTTAGGAATTAACACAATTAGCGCTCGGTTCAGTTTGGAAAACCCCTACTATCCCCCACAGTGAGCTTGGTCAGCGCCGCCATGATGTCGCTTTTGATAACTGGCCAAGCCTTCTGGTAGAACAACGCATTAAAGCCGTCCGGTCCCGGCGCTCGATCGGGGTGCATCTCTTTGATTACCCTCCAAACTTCCTCTTCCGTGAAGATTCCTTCCAGCTCTGACAAGTCTGATTCTTCCATCCCCAAAAACCTCAAGTCCAAGGTGTGCCTCCTCGCTTGGTCTGAACCCAGGAGATTTTGGAAGGCATCCGCAAAAACTTCCTCTTTACGTCACTGCTCCGAAACTACCTCGCTGCCCACACGCACATGGGGAATAAAGTTCTTCGCACGTCTACCATTAGCCACCGCTTGGAAGAATTTGGTGTTAGCATCTCCCTCACGTAACCATCTACGCCTCGATCTCTGTCGCTCAATTGTTCTCTCCAGTGAGGCTAGGCCGAGTAGGGACAACTTGAGAGTGCGCCATAGCCAGCCTTCTAACTTCGTGAGCCCTCGCAATTCCATCGCTTGATCCAACCTAAGGATAACCAGCGTCGCCACCGCCATGAGCAGCTTGACATTGCCTACTTTCTTCTGACCCCAAGCCCGAGCGCCACACCCGCATTCTGAATAGAGCGTCAAGCCTCTTAAGTGGATCCACAATCTCAGGATCACAAACCCAAGCATCCTTGACAGCTTGCTCGAAGCCCTCAAGTTTGGGCCAAAAAGCCTCGAAACGGAAGCTCTTCTTGGGCCAGAAGGTTGCGCTAGTGGTGATGTGCAAGGCCGCGTGATCAGATACGCTCGTCGAAAGAGCCCGCAACAAACAATCTGGCCACGCGAGCTCCCAATCAACCGACACCAATACTCTGTCAATTCTAGTGAGCGTAGGGTTTTCTCTTTCAGTTGACCAGGTGAACCTACGCCCATGCATATAAAGCTCCTTCAGCTCACAACTGTCGACAAAGCTCCAGAATTTGTTCTTCATCTGTAGCGACCCGACCTCATACGGTCAAGCCTCTGTGTATCTGTGCCATCCCTGGATCAGTATGCTGGCACACACAGTACATCAATGTATATATCAAAGTGCAATCACATGTATAAATAACGTAAACTAATATATACCTCATAATACTCAGCGGAAACAATCAAACGGGTGTGGAGTCCCATCAACGCCATCGGCAGGTTGAGTGTAGACCGTAACCCTGTATCGTAACTCTTACTCGTCGAAGAAAATCCTGCAACATGATACGTTGCAGCCGTGTAGGTCAGTACATTGAATGTACCGCAAGATCACGACATGAATAAACAGATGGTAAAACTATACTATATGCAATTTGGCTTTGTGGCTCAGATTCGAGTTTTGTTTGCGTAAAAGCTGATTTTATTTTCCCTACATCAAAGGAATAAATGAAGTCTGTACTATGGAGTTTTCTATCATGACATGGTTCCGCCAACCAATGTCTCATAGCCCAAAATCATCATATGTTGCCCACAATTAAGTTATCAATCCGCTGTTGAGAGTTCCGAGATAGATCCAAGTCCAGATGCTCAAATTGTCCGTAACCGGGGACACGGCTAATCGATTAGGTTTAAACCCTCTGCAGAGGTTTGTACACTTTACCCGCAAGATTCGATCCCTCTTTTACGTTCTCGCATTTCGTGGTGTTTGAGAACAAGATGACCGAAACATGGTCTTAGAAGAGTTCCCACGACCACCGTCCGTGCTCATCCAATCCTACCGTAGTTCTACATCTGCTAGCACCGGCCCCAGCCAGAGTCACAACTAAGGTCAACCAAGCCGTGAGCCCATATTGACTTGCGGTTGCACAGGTAAGCTTCGGGCATGAAGTATTCTTCCATCTCTTTGAGTCTGGGTGAAGCTTTCCGCAAGATGTCATGGCGCTTCTCCATGCATCCCGCCAACCACTGGATTCTCCAGGGTGCCCGTCAACCATCCTTCACCCAAGAGTGTGTATTGAATTCTTGTCTCGAGTCTTGAAGTCTTGAGGCCTCGAAGATGCAGTCCTTGCAGATTCCATCATGGAGTTGTCGTCATTGACGTAGATCCTCCATTCTCACACCACTCTCGTGCACTCATACCAAACCCGTCTACTATAGCATAGCATTAAAATAAATGACGTCCCGGGCTTGGTAACAGGGTGATGGGTTCCTACCTCATGCATACTACTCAACTACAAGAATTCAATGTCACTACTGGAGGGATTGTTGCGAAGATGACACTAGATGCAATAAAACACATAGGTATGAAAAACATGGTCAAAGTGAACTAGCCTGGTAAGTAGATGAAGATAACAACACTCTCGAATAATGACTTGGTAGAACTATTCGTCACTCCGTTGAAAATCTATATAGTCATAGCATTCATATAAGCAAACATCCTAGCAAACAATTCTAACACTCATAATAAAACCAACAAATACAAATGCAAATCAAGGGACACCAAATAAAAACAAAGGAAAACTACACAACAAAACTACCAAAGAAAAACTTGGAGAGAACAATTCAAGGTTTTCACCACATCAAGCATCAACTAAGAAATAGTTTTACACAACTAAAACTTTTCTTAACAGAACCTAAGCATGGGTTTATGCTACCTAACTGAAAAGAAATCATCAAGCAACTAGGAGCAAAAAGAATCACCTTAAAAGCCATTATAAAACTCCTATTAGGCCTAAAACAATCCTAGCAAGAAAAAAAAAATAAAAGTTTTATTTATTATAAATAAAAGTTCATGCTCTAAAGTTACAGAAACTAACCTAGAATAAACTATCACATAGGAAAAATAAAATTATTTGCTAATTAAAACAACAGGAAAATAGTAGCTAGTTAATTAAATAGGAATAACATGATTCTGATTAAAACTATTTTTTTATTAATTATAAAATGCCCAAATAAATACCTACGGTTAGGTAAGGTCAAAACAAAGTTGTGACAAAAAGAATCACTAAAAAATAATATTCCTAACTCATTTTATAGCAGAATTACTATTCTGTCTAAATCTAAAATAAAGCAATTTTAAATAATTTTAACACGACTAATTATATTTTCTACAGAAACTACAATAAATTTGCAAACCAACAAAAAAAGAATCACTTAAAAATTATTAAGTAGATTAAAAGATATGAATTTTACAAAACTGAAACTATTCTGTTAAAACAGAAAACTAAAAATAAAACTAAAACGAAAATCGGCTAATGGGCCTATATAACGCTTCTCGTAATATAACTAAACTACGACGCGAATAAAACCGAGTCGGCCCGGTATAATCTAACCTAACTAAAACCAAACTAAACCGGAATAAAACCGGTTCACTAAAACTAACCTAATAAAACCATACCCTTCTGGGGATCTAATCCTAACCCTAGAAAACAGATCGGACGGGCGGGAGGTGCTCGGTGACTTACCGGACGGCGACGGCGACGGCGGCTCGGGCGGCGAGTGCTCCGGCGACTCCGGTGGTCGGGGGCGACGGCGTTAGGTCTCCGGCGGTTGCGGACGGGCGAGGGGGTTGGTTTGGTGGGGTCGGGTGAGGTCGAGGGTGGCCGGGGCGGTCGGTGCGACGTTAATGGCGGCGGGCGCAAGACTCGGCTCCAGCGTGTGGGCGAGAGGGAGGGTTAGGCGAGGGGCGAGGGGGGAAACGGGCAGGGGAGGGGTATATATAGGGGGCACGACTTGGGCGAGGGAAAGATCCGCGAGGAGATCGGGAGGATCCCGAGGATCTCGGGGTTTCGGCGGCGGCGCTGGTTGGCGGGCGAGGGAAGACGACGGGGTGGGGCCACCCGTCGGTGAGAGAGGGAGCGGCGTCGGGCAAAGCGACCGGTCTGGCCGATTCGGCTCAGAGCTTGGTCGGCTCGGCGTGGGCAGCGTGGCTGCTGGCTGGCCTGGTGGGTGGGCCTCTACATTGGCCGGGCTGGCTTGGCCTCGGCTTTTTCTTTTTTTTATAAAACATAGACAACAAAACAAAATAAATAAATAAATAAATAATATTATATAGACATATAATATATCAAAATTTTCAGAAAAAAATTTCCTACAACATGAACTTTATTCCACTTCAAATAAAATACACAAAAATTCAAATAAAACAAAGAGTGTTTCGCTCTAATAAAATCCAATAAAAATCATTTTAAAAATACCAAAATGACTTCAAATTTGTTTTCTCCTAATTTTCCATTGAAGGGAATCATTTTACCCATATTTCCATTTATTTATTTTAGGAGAAAAATAATTTGAATAAAATCCAAATAATTCCAAATTTGAAGGGAGTTTCAAAATACCTTCAAATGACTTTCAATTTGATTCTTTTAACTTCCAACTCATATTTCATATAATTGAAGAAGTCATTTTATCTTCTCTCATGAAAATCATTAAGTTGCATAAAGCTTCTAAAATTTGAAATATTTTCAAACAGAATTCAAATCTTTTCAAAACCCTTTTCATTTATTCAAATGGAAGAAGTCATATCATCTTCTCTCTAGGGTTTTGTGTTTGAATTGAATTTGAATTCATGGATATAAAAAGGCAAAGTGAAAGTCAGGGAAAGTCATTTCATTCCCTCTCATTCAATTTTCAAAAAGTTTCAAATTCCACTCAATTTCACTCAATCAATCACACAACAAACAATCAATCAATCAAAACTATTTATTTATTATAAAATTCCAAAATTTAGAATTTTGGGATGTTACATCATCGTGCGGTTTATGTTAGTGTTTCTTTTCTCGTTTACACGCAAGATCATGTTAAAGTCCCCAAGCACCATCCAAGGACCAGGGCAGAGAGCACGCCTGGCCGCCAAGTCCACCAGAAACTGGGCTTTCACAACGTTCCCTTGGGGACCATAAACCACCGAAATCCACCAATCCTCACCAGCTCTAGGGTGAACCAAACCCGTGAGGAAATTAGTATCCCTCTGGATAATATCTACCTGCAGCACCGTGGTATCCCATGCAAGTAGAATACCTCCTCTCGTGTGATCAGCCGGCAAGTAAGCAAAGCCGTCCAACGACGGGCCACAACATTGCAATAAGAGAAAATGGTCTACAACCTCCAATTTTGTTTCCTGCAAACACACTAGGTTAGGCTTCACCGAAGCCAAGAACTCTCTCACCGCTTTCCTCTTTGCCGGATTGTTCAAACCGCGAATGTTCTAGCAAGTCACCACAGGGTTGACATCCATGAATACCGATGTCGCTCCCTCCTCCTGGCACACACCACTAGTGCACGCCAATGCTCCCAGACCCGCCCGCTCCAAGCGTCTTCCCTGGCAAGGCCTTGCCAAACAGTGCCGCTATGACACGCACATGCTGCTCACGGAGCGGCAATTCGAATAGGGTCTTCAGCTCTTGCACCGCCGAATCATCAACTCAAGATCCTCCGGGACCAAGCCGAGCGTCTGAGCAGCACATTTTACGCCGGGCGTGGTTGTCGAAGAGTCTGCGCCGCAGATTCTTTTGGCTGCCCTCGTCGTGGCGCTTGGGTGTGAAAGGCTCCGCCTCGCCTCGGTGAGGAGGCCTGGATCTCCTTGAGAATAGGTGGCGCAAGCTTCTTCATGATGTGCGAGAAAAAGCCTTGAGTCTACCGTGACGCCACCGCTTCTTGTGGCGTCATTCACAAGCCGTTGACACCAAAGCACCACCATACCATTGTCCATTTCGGCCGCCTCCTGCACGCTCTCTGTCTCCCTTGGCTCTGTGCACCCCATTCCTCGCCACAACCGAACTTCGCCATGCCCTGGTTAGGCAGCTCCACAAGTGCCAGGCTGCATGGCATTGTTGCATGATTCACGTCAACTCGAGACCCACAAACCGCATCAAGATGCACCGGTGCATTAATCCCGATGATGCGGGCCGTCACCACCATTGCATGGCCTTCCTGGCCAACAGGCGGCTCCACCCGCGTTGCCTCATTATCCTTGGACAAATCATCCATAAGAGCACTCTGAACCTGGGTCCCCTCAGCCTCCTCGTCGGGTAGTACGCCATTCCAATCCACAACCGCATCCGCGCCACGTGGGAAGGCGACATTGCTTGGCTGGCCGGGCGCGCTAGCCGCCAGAGCGGACAGCAGAGGGGGAGTGGCTCGAGTGGCCGGCCTGAGAATTTTGATATGCTTAAATATTGCTATGAGAATTATAAACATAATGCCAATATTAATGCATTTATTGAGAAACTCTCCGCTGTCCAAGAAGAGACTAATATTTTGCAGGAGTCTATGGAAGAAGAAATTGCTGAAATTGTGAGCTCATTAGATGAAAAAGATGAGGAGGAGAGTGAAGAACAAAAGGAGGAAGAGCGGATTGATCACCCGTGCCCACCTTCTAATGAGAGTAACTCTTTATCCCATACATTATTTAATTTCCTTTCGTGCTTACATAGGGATGAATGCTATGATGATTGCTATGATCCCTTGGATTCTTTTGAAATGTCCCTTTTTGATGAATTTGATGCTTGCTATGCTTGTGGCCATGATGCCAATATGAATTATGCTTATAGAGATGAACTTGCTATATTTCCTTATGTTAAGAATGAAATTGTTTCTATTGCACCCAAACATGATAGTCCTATTATATTTTTGAATTCTCCCAACTACACTATATCAGAGAAATTTGCTTTCATTAGGATTATATTGATGGGTTGCATTCTACTATTTCACATGATGATATTTATGAATATAATATGCATGTGCTTGCTGCTCCTACTTGCAATAATTATGAGAGAGGAACTACATCTCCGCCTCTCTATGTTTCCAACACGATAAAATTGCATGAAATTACTTATGATATGTATTGGCCTTTACTTGGTGTGCATGAATTGCTCTTTTATGACATGCCGATGCATAGGAAGAGAGTTAGACTTCATCATTGCATGTTATATGTTGCTTTGTGCTCACTACTAAATTATAATCATTGCTAATTAAAATTGGCTTTGATATACCTTGGGATCTGGGTGGATCCATTACTTGAGCACTTTATGCCTAGCTTAATGGATTTAAAGAAAGCGCTACCAGGGAGACAACCCGGAAGCTTTACAAAGTCATTTTATTCTGTTGAGTACTTTTGTAAAGTTTAAAAGAAAAAAATATAGAGGGGAACCTAAAACTTTTTCAAAAAGAAAATTGAAAGTGAGGTAGACGAGCATTGTTAAAGTGGGAGAGCTCCTTGAACTTTGTTCATGCCCATGGAAACTTTGTAATATTGAATTACAGAAAATTTTCAACAAAAATAATTATCCCCTTTTACAAATCCAATTTATTACAAAAATAATGTGCCAAGATTTGCCTTTAGGATGATTAGATTGATTGTTGGTATGTGCAGTGTAAAAATAGAAACTTTGGCTGTAGTGCATGAATTTACATTTTTTACTGGAACGTCAAAAGCTTCTGAAATTTTTACACAGTAATGCTATGCAAAAGGGCCATTTGCATTTCTATCCATAACTCAAACCACCTACTTAGTTTTGCCCCTAATTTCGAAGCCTGCTCAAATTTTCCCCTCTGCTGTTAGGTGCTCTTACATAAATGCCCTTCTGCGCCGTTACCATCCGGTCAACGGGCTTTGACCATCCTGAAAAAATAGCACAAAAAAATCTAAAAAATCTAAGGTTTTGTGGGATCGAAGATACTCATGTGCGCAAGGTGTGTGCAAATTTTCGTGCTATTTGGACATTCCAGGAGCTCGTGGCAAGGAAAGGCAGTTAATCTGAATACTTGTGAGCTATAAATTTGAAATAAAATAGCGAGAAAATCAAAAAATATGATTTTTTTGGCATCAAAGAGGCTTGTGTGCACAAGGTGCTCGCAAGTTTTTGTGATCAAATGACATGCAAGGAGCTCTAGCAAAAAAACCAAAATAGTCATTTTTTCCAAAGTTTTTCCCGAGCCAAATTTTGTTTTTTTTCTCCACGAGCTCCTACGGTGTCCAAACACAACAAAAATTTGCATGCACCTTGCGGACCCGAGCCGCTTTGATGCCAAAAATTTTCATTTTTTTTGAATTTCTTGCTATTTTTTAAATTTTCTGTTCACACGCGTACATATTTACTGTTTTTTTTTCTTTGCCACGAGCTCCTGGAATGTCCAAACAACACGAAAAGTTGCACGCATCTTGCGAACCTGAGTATCTTTGATACCACAAAATTTTAGATTCTTTTGATTTTTTTGCTATTTTTTCAGGACGGCCAAAGCCCTTTGACCAACTTTGACCAGACGGTAACGGCACAGAAGGGCATTTCTATAAGTGCACATAACGGCAGAGGGGCAAATTTGAGCAGGCTTCGAAATTAGGGGCAAATATGAGTAGTGGGTTCCAGTTAGGGGCACAGATGTAAAAGACCCTATGCAAAATGTTTATTTCGTCCTAATTTTTCAGAATTTTTAGAGTTACACAAGTATAGCCAATGTTCAGATTACTACAGACTGTCCTGCTTTTGACATATTCTGTTTTTGATGCATTGTTTAGCTTGTTTTGATGAAACTATTGATTGATTGTATTAGTGGTATAAGCCATGGAGAACTTATAATACAGTAGCTATAATGTAAAAACAAAGTATGAATGGTTTTGCAACTGTACTTAAAGTAGTAATTTGCATTATTATACTAACGGATCTCACGAAGGTTTTTGTTAAGTTTTCTGTGGGTAAAGTGATCAAACATCGAGGAGGTCTCGATATGAGGAGAAGGAGGAGAGGAAAGAGTTCAAGCTTGGGGATGCCCAAGGCACCCCAAGTAAATATTCAAGGAGACTCAAGCGTCTAAGCTTGGTGATGCCCCGGATGGCATCCCATCTATCTTCAACAAGTATCGATATGTTTTCGTCTTTGTTTCGTTCACGTGATATGCGTAAATCTTGGAGCGTCTTTTGTGTTTAGTTTTCACTTCTGTTTTATGTATCATGCTGGTATGAGATAGTCCATGGTTGATCTATAGAATGCTCATTGCACTTCACTTATATCTTTTGAGTATGGCTTTATAGAATGCTTCATGTGCTTCACTTATAACATTTGAAGTTTGGATTGCCTGTTTCTCTTCATATAGAAAACCGTTATTGGTAGAATGCTCTTTTACTTCACTTATACTTATTAGAGCATGGTATTTTATAGATAGAATTAAACTCTCTTGATTCACTTATATCTACTTAGAGAGTCAACAGGGATTGGTCATTTGCATGGTTAGTCATGAAATCCTACATAAAACTTGTGGATAACCGAATATGATGTGTTTGATTCCTTGCAATAGTTTTGCGATATAGAGATGATAATATGTGGGAGGTACTAGTAAATGGTTGTGGTTAGTAAGAATATTGGTGTTAAGGTTTGTGATTCCCGAAGCATGCACGTATAGAATCGCGTTATGCTATGAAGTTGGAGCATGATTTATTATTGATTGTCTTCCTTATGAGTGGCGGTCGGGATGAGCGATGGTCTTTTCCTACCAATCTATCCCCTAGGGGCATGCGTAGTAGTACTTTGCTTCGAGAGCTAATAAACTTTTGCAATAAGTATATGAGTTATTTATGACTAATGTGAGTTCATGAACTATACGCTCTCTCACCTTTCCATAATTTGCTAGCCTCTACGGTACCGTGCATTGCCCTTTCTCACCTCGAGAGTCGGTGTAAACTTCGTCGGTGCATCTAAACCCTGTGACATGATCCCACTTTTTGGAATGTTCCAAATTCCACTTGAGCATCCAAATCTGACGCTTTATCACACATAAGCCTTATTATATCTTCCTCAAAATAGCCACCATACCTACCTATTATGGCATTTCCATAGCCATTCCGAAATATATTGCCATGCAACTTCCACCGCTTCCGTTTGATGAATTGAGCATTCATTGTCATATTGCTTTGCATGATCATATAGCTGACATAGTATTTGTGGCTCAGCCACCGTTCATCATTTTTTATACATGCTACGCTAGATCATTGCACATCCTGGTACACTGCCAGATGCATTCATATAGAGTCATACTTTGTTCTAGACATCAAGTTGTAATATTGAGTTGTAAGTAAATAGAAGTGTGATCATCATTATTATTCCTTATTAGAGCATTGTCCCAATGATAAAAGGCTGATGGAGACTATCATCCCAGCACAAGTCGGGATGAGACTCCGGACGAAAAGAAAAGAAAAAGAGAAAAGAAAAAAAAGAAAAGAGGAAAAAAAGAGGGAGAGAGAAAGAGAAAAGGGGCACGCTAATTGCACACTTGTGCTTCAAAGTAGCACCATGTTTTTCATATAGAGAGTCTCCTATGTTGTCACTTTCATATACTAGTGGGAATTTTTCATTATAGACTTTGATGCACACCCACTTAGAGCATCTCCAGCCGTTGGCCCCCTAGGGCTCTCGAAGAATCGCCGCCTGGGGGCGACCTGGCAAAAACCCGGCTTGGGGCCGATCGGGTTCCCAGCCGCCGGCCCCAGGGTCGCCCCAGAAGGCATTTTTAATTTTTTTAAATACATTCGGCAACAATTCGGCAAACGGGCATAACTTCGGCGACTTAAACAGTTTTTATTACATAGAAAACTTTAAAAAACAAAGGCCTAGACTTCGGTGACTACAGGAAGAACGCGCTGAGCGTGGCAAAGTCGCCACTGTCGCCGCCATCGCCGTTGTCCTAGTCGTCGTCCTTCTCCTCCTTGACGCAGCCGCCCTTGCGGGACCCCTTCCTTGGGTCTCCCTAGCGGACCGATGGCGGCACGTCGTCATCGCTGTCGTCGTCGAGAACGATGACGCCTCCCTCGTCACGGCCACGGTACCGAGCGGTGAACTGCTCTAGGGCACGACACTGGCGCTCTAGCTCCGTCCACTCCCAGTCTTCGCGCGCCCACTTCAAGGTCCGCCTCGTCGGAGAGCCTCGGCTCCGTCTTCACCGTGGTGACTCCTGGCTCTGTCTTGACGGAGGCGAGCCCGGACTCCGTCTACACGGCAGCGAGTCCCGGCTCCGTCTTCGTCCCGACGAAGCGGAGAGGAGCCGAGTGTTGGAAATATGCCCTAGAGGCAATAATAAAATGGTTATTATTATATTTCCTTGTTCATGATAATTGTCTATTGTTCATGCTATAATTGTATTAACCGGAAACCATAATACATGTGTGAATACATAGACCACAACATGTCCCTAGTGAGCCTCAAGTTGACTAGCTCGTTGACCAATAGATGGTTGTGGTTTCCTGACCATGGACATTGGATGTCGTTGATAACGGGATCACATCATTACGAGAATGATGTGATGGACAAAACCCAATCCTAAGCATAGCACAAGATCGTGTAGTTCGTTTGCTAGAGTTTTTCTAATGTAAAGTATCATTTCCTTAGACCATGAGATTATGCAACTCCCAGATGCTGTAGGAATGCTTTGGGTATATAAAACGTCACAACGTAACTGGGTGACCATAAAGGTGCACTACAGGTATCTCTGAAAGTGTCTGTTGGATTGGCACGAATCGAGACTGGGATTTGTCACTCCGTATTACGGAGAGGTATCTCTGGCCCACTCGATAATGCATCATCATAATCTATACCTACTATTAAAGCAAGGTGATATTCTTGATTTCGTCCCGCATCTGATTCTATGTTATGTGAAATACATGAGGTGGTACTAATTCATCGAGACAAGTTCCGTTCCTCGCCTCACCCATATTGGGCCACCTTGTTTCACTATTGGGCCTTTTCTTAGCGTCCACTAAGTCACGTGAAGAAAATAGCCGATCCTGTATGAACAAAGTCAAGACCTCCCGTCTAATTAAAACATAGTTACGTCAATAAACTAATCCTCATCAGTTCGGATCATGTTAAATAGTCTCACCTGACTTCTTTACACTGATTCACGTCAGTTCATATACACAAGTTACCTTGCCTAAAAACAGACCGTGAGAACAGGCAAGGGGCTTCGCAATGAGCCGCGTAGCATTCAGATGTGCATGATAGTTTAATAATGGATTAGAATTCGATTGTGGGCTTGAGCCAGAAAGGAGAAAAGATCCTCGACAAAGATCAAGTGCAGTGACGGCCGCCGATGGGCAAACATGGCGTGGAGATGTGGCATCTAGGATGGCCCGGCCGAGCCGCCATCGCCGGGGAGGTTGGTGCAGTCAGGTCAAAGATGGGAGGGTGGGAGGATCCGCCGAATAGATAAAGGACGCGTCACATCAGGCAACAGTCAGAGAGGCAGGAGGGGCGAGGCGACGCGCGGGAGTCACGGGCCAAAGGGCACGGCCAGGAGAGCACAGGCGCCCCGGATCAACAGGGGCCACTCCATCGGCCGGCCGGCCACCGAGACGCGGCCGCCACCGACAGCCACGAGGCGACGCAATGTGCAAAGGGAGACGAGGAGAGGCTCGCCACCACCGCCACTGGTGGTAGCCTCACCGCAGCAAGGGAGGAGCTGGAGATGGGTTCTGGGGCGGCACGCTGGGAAGTCGCCCATGGCTTCCAGCCGCTCGTAGTCACCACTCCTCATGCCGGCTAACAACACGACAAGTCCCGCAAAAAAGGAATAAATCCCGTAGGGAGCAACGTCTGCTCAGAACATATGGATAAGAGAGATGGAGCGACGAAATAGAACAAGACCTGTCGAATGGATAAGCTTTGAAGCGTGGCCTCTCTAGAGCGAGTCGTACAAGTGATGGATGGTGTACGTGTCGGCTGGAACAAACCAACGTTATTTTTATCAGCTGGTTGATTTTCTTAATCCTTTCCTGTTAAAAAAGAGGACATTCACGATGCATCTATCTGTTTTTTTGAGAGATGCTCTTGCGTTTGAGCCAACCCAAATAGTGACAAAAATATTAGGAATGAAATACAATCCTAAAAATCAAACATGCTTCAATAAAAAACAAAAAAACCTACATAATCAAAAACACTGGATTCAATTCTTTTGATAATTCTACAAAAATCCTTCAAATGAATTATACTGTAGGTTTCCTCCTAGAAGGCTATTGTATGCATCACTATTCTTCTATCCGATGGCAGTGCACAACTTAAATATGCACCAATAAAAACCATTAGGGTGGCTTCTTCACATCAACACTTCATGATAAAAAAAGATAATGCAACCCATGGCAACACACGCGCATATGCACCTTACAGAGATGAGGGTAACCTTATTGCGGCGTTTTATCGGAGTTCAATATGAGTGACACGTAAAGAATATTTTGTTTTCTCTTGAGCCCGTTGCAACGCATGGGCATATGTACTAGTGAACTCAATGTGAATAAGGAGTTAGTCATGGGATCATGTGTTATGGAACAAGTAAAGAGACTTGCCGGTAACGAGATTGAACAAGGTATGGGGATACCGACGATCGAATCTCGGATAAGTAACATACATATGGACAAAGGGAATTGTATACATGATTGATTGAATCCCCGACATCGTGGTTCATCCGATGAGATCATCGTGGAACATGTGGGAGCCAATATGGGTATTCAGATCCTGCTGTTGGTTATTGGCCGGAGAGATGTCTCGGTTATGTCTGCATGGTTCCCGAACCCGTAGGGTCTACACACTTAAGGTTCGGTGACGCTAGAGTTGTAATGGAAATTGTATGTGGTTACCAATGGTTGTTCGGGGCCCCGAATGAGATCCCAGACGTGACGAGGAACTCCGGAATGGTTCGGAGGTGAAGATCAATATATTGGATGGAGGGTATTAGAGTCCGGAAGTGTTCCGAGGGTACCGGACTATGGCAGCAATGACCGGAAGGTGTTTCGGGGGGCCCGACAAGTGTTGCAGGGCCTCATGGGCCAAGGGGAGGGGGCAAACCAGCCCACTAAGGGGCTGTGCGCCCCACACCCTTTTCCACGTTGCTTGGGGAGGTGGGGAGCCTCCACCTTACTTGGGAGGCAAGCCTCCTCCTGGCTTGGCTTGGGGGGCAAGTCTCCCTAGGGTTTCCCTAGGGAGATCCAATCTGCCATGGCCGCTGCCCCCTATGGGAAACCCTAGGGCGCCTCCTCCTCCCCCTTCCCCCTATATATAGTGAGGGAGAGAGAGGGCAGCCACACCTCAGCCCCTGGCGCAGCCCTTCCCCCTTCCAACTCCTCCTCTTCCTCCGTAGTGCCTAGCGAAGCCCTGCCGGAGAACCGCAAGCTCCACCACCACGCCGTCGTGCCGCCGGAGTTCTCACTCAACTTCTCCTCTCCCCTTGCTGGATCAACAAGGAGGAGACATCCCTGGGATGTACGTGTGTTGAACGCAGATGCGCCGTCCGTTCAGCGCTTGGATCGGATCTTCCGCGATTTGAATCGCCGCGAGTACGACTCCATCAACCGTGTTCTTGCAATGCTTCCGCTTAGCGATCTTCAAGGGTATGCAGATGCACTCCCTCTCTCTCTCTCCTTACTAGCATCTCCTAGATTGATCTTGGTGACACGTAGGAAAATTGTTGAATTATTACTACGTTCCCCAACAGTGGCATCATGAGCGAGGTCTATGCGTAGATTCTATGCACGAGTAGAACACAAGTAGTTGTGGGCGATGATTTGTTCAATTTGCTTACCGTTACTATGTCGGCGTTCTGGGAACGGGGGTCCCCAGACTTGCCTGCCTGCGGCCTGCGGCGTGGCTCAAAGGGGGGCCCATCACGGCCCATCTTCATCAACACAAGCTCAAGACCCTCGCGAGGGGCCAAGCCTCGCGGGGCGGAAGACAGAGAGCTTCCTCAGGCATGGCCTCATCAGGCTGGCTCGCGAGGAGGCGGAAAGATCAAGGAGGGGTACCTCATGAGGTGCCCATGACGCAAGCCATGATGACCAAGGGCGCCAGGCGGGCGCCAGCCCGCGCAGTGTCCTCCTGTCCTCTTTGGTGCAAAGGGAGCAAGCGCAGGCGAGAGCATCAAGCAAAGGCGTCCATTTCGGTGAAACAAGACCAAGACCAGCCCAACAGCGGGAAGGAAGTCATTGTGGAGCCCAAGCCGGCGTCACCACCAGAGCCTTTGAAAGGCAAGGACCAACTTTAGTCAGGATAAGTGTACCAGATGTTCCCCTTCAAAATGGCCAATTGTTGGCACCCTTCCCGCTCAATATTTGGGAAGAGGCCCAGGGCCTCTGTCTATAAATAGGACTAGCCTCCCACAGGGTAGGGGCAGCTTGAGCTGAGGCCTGATCAAGAAGAGCAAGAAGCAATCTTGGAGAGAGAGAGAGAGAGAGAGAGAGAGAGAGAGAGACGGGCCAGGCCGTCGTCCGCCCGCATTCGTTGAAGATGGTGGCCAAAGCCAAGCTGACCTTGCCCAGGCCCTCTCGATTGAGTATGATCAACCGATTGACGGCGGGGGCCGCCGGCGATGGTGAGCGAGGCGGAGGCACGGGCTTCTTCCCTCTTCCCTTCTTCGTCGGAGCCATGACAACGGAAGGGGGGGGGGAAGGTTTGAGATTGGATTGGGAACAGAAGCTGGAGTTCGAGAGGAGGAAGAGCGGGGGACGGTCGAGCAGGGTAAAGGGGAGCGGCTGTGTGCGGCTACGAGTCCGCCTAGCATGGCACAAAATAAGGAGGCATGGGGGAACAGTGCCGCCCACGTCCAATCAACCGCCACGCGGCGCCCAAGGCCACAGGCTTTTAGGGCCCGCGGCGCTTCGCACTTGCCCCTTCGCCTCTCTGCTCGGCCAAGCCCGGGAGCGCCTTGGGCCCGGGGGCTACTGTCGGCGTTCTGGGAACGGGGGTCCACAGACTTGCCTGCCTGCGGCCTACGGCGTGGCTCAAAGGGGGGCCCATCACGGCCTATCTTCATCAACACAAGCTCAAGACCCTCGCGAGGGGCCAAGCCTCGCGGGGCGGACGACAGGGAGCTTCCTCAGGCACGGCCTCATCAGGCTGGCTCGCGAGGAGGCTGAGAGATCAAGGCGGGGTACCTCATGAGGTGCCCATGACGCAAGCCATGACGACCAAGGGCGCCAGGCGGGCGCCAACCCGCGCAGTGTCCTCCTTTCCTCTTTGGTGCAAAGGGAGCAAGCGCAGGCGAGAGCATCAAGCAAAGGCGTCCATTTCGGTGAAACAAGACCAAGACCAGCCCAACGGCGGGAAGGAAGTCATTGTGGAGCCCAAGCCGGCGTCACCACCAGAGCCTTTGACAGGCGAGGACCAACTTTAGTCAGGATAAGTGTACCAGATGTTCCCCTTCAAAATGGCCAATTGTTGGCACCCTTCCCGCTCAATATTTGGGAAGAGGCCCAGGGCCTCTGTCTATAAATAGGACTAGCCTCCCACAGGGTAGGGGCAGCTTGAGCTGAGGCCTGATCTAGAAGAGCAAGAAGCAATCTTGGAGAGAGAGAGAGAGAGAGAGAGAGAAGGCGACTGAACTCCCCCTAGCAGTCCATCGCCCCGGCCAAGAACAGACCCTTGCGAGGCTGTTCTTCCTTGTATTGTTCATCACCATCAGCCCAAGAGGCAATCCACCACACCACAAACTAGAGTAGGGTATTACACCACAATGGTGGCCCAAACTAGTATAAACCTTGTGTCTCTTGTGTTGTTCCTTTCGTAGTTTAGATCCTAGCAAGGCGGCGGGGTGCAGGTAGGTAGAGGGCGAGATTCCCGCGCGCACCCCAGTGTTCGAACCTCAAGGGTCTGTCGGAACCCGAAATTCGACATTTGGCGCGCCAGGTAGGGGTGCGCCGGAATCCACCTTCTGCCACTTCGTGTCCCGTCGCACCGTCATCATCATGTCTGGCGACCAAGCGGGCAACCCCGATCCCTGGGCGGCTTGGCCTGCCCACGCAGAGCCGCTCGCCTCGGGCGACCCCACGCCCCAGGCAGCTCGCGGTCCGCAGGGCGCTGCTGGTCGCGGGTGACGCGGACAGGCTTCGACAACTCTCACGCTGCGGCAGGCGCGGTCGGCAGCGAGGGCCTCCAACCACACCGCGGCCGCGACGCTGTACACCCGTCGGGAGCAGGCGAACTCGACGGCCACGCTCACGGTGGCCCGGGAGCTACTGCAGTGCGAAGCCGGAAGGCGGCCGCGACGTCATGCTAGAGTGGGTGGCAGAGCTCTGGCCTTGCCGCCTCGGGGCTCACCCTTCTACACCCAAATGCCACCTCAGTCTGTGGTGCCCGCACGGCTCCACACGCGTCGCTGGCTCCAAGGCTACTCCAACGCCCGGTGAAGTCGATGCAAGACAGCGGCAGCGCTGCCTCCGCTCCGGCCAGCGAAGAAGGACTTCGCCATGCCCACGGCTCCCAGTCAGCTGCGCTACCTCCCCCAGGTGGGCGCTTCAAGCAGAACTGCATGGCGCGCGGAGCACTATGGCGCAACCTTCGGGATGACGGCCCCAGAAGAATACGTGCCCCACATGATGGACCAAGGGCACCAGCACGGGGGCGAACAAGGCTCGGTCCTCAGCCCAAGTTGGGGGGACGAGGCGACGGACGCTGAGCTCTTCCAAGAGCCCCATGAAGGCCCCACCAGCCACGCCGAAAGCGACGATTATCGGGTACAGCTAATTCCTCAGGAGTAGGCATACACTAATCATGAATCGCAGGAGGTGCAGGTCGCCGCAGCGAAAGAAGTTGCCCTGGCCTCAGCCTCCTACCCCTCGTGAGGAGGGCGCCGGGGCTGCAGGAGAGGGGCCGAGATCCGACATCACCACCGCGGCGTCCGGAGCAAGGCATTCTCGGGAGGTAGGCCTTCTGGCTGGGAGGTGCCTCAGGCCTGCTCGGCGGAGGACCCGTGGTCGCCGGGGAATCACTGGGCGACCGCTCTACCCCATCGGCGGCGTCCTGGTTTCCGGTCGTCGTTGATGGCACTAGAGTGCGGTGCAAGGCGGGCCCCTCGTCTGGTGATATGAAGCAAGGCCGGTACCTGTGAAGAAGGCCGAGTGCCTGTGAAACTCGCCGCCCCGTGACACTCTCACGTGATAATGAGTGGGGCTGTACACGCCCCGTAGTCTCAGGGGTGCCGGCCTCAGGCCCTGGGGCTCCCTCCCACGCCTAGTGGCAGCACTTAGCTCCGCGATGGTGATAAGACGTCCAAGACTAGACTAGGTGCCGGACGCGGCCTTTTTCTGCTTTCATTGCTTTTCCCTTTGGTTGTCACTTCCCCCCACTGGATTTAAGTTGGATTCGAATTTGAGATTTGCGTGTGTTTGGGGAAGGGGTTGCTTAGTCTCGTTCGAGCAATCTCTCGCGTTCCGGTTACCGTTTTTGCCTTAGCTGCCTCCCCTCGTGAGCCCCTCGCGAGCCGGGTTGGGCCTAGCTTGCGTGCAGCCCAGACTGCCGCCGCCGCATCCTCTCAGGAGGTTTTTTAGTGTAGATCCTACGGGTTCGATCAGGAGACACTTGAGACGCCACAGCCCTCCACAGGCTATCTCCGGGCCCGCACGGGACAAAGGTAAACTAGCCAGCCACCTGACACAAGCGTACGGGCGATATAGCATCTACTAATACACAAAACACAAGTTTTACATGAGGGGCTCCCCCTCCCAAAATGCTCTCACAACCATCAGGGCAAAACCTGAGCTCTATTCATGCAGGGTAAGGAAAGCAGAGGAGCGATCGCGGTCGATCGGATAAATCCCCCAATGCATCCTCAGGGGCACCTCCTGAACTGTTGTTGGCGTCGCTGGCCTCGCCATCGCTCTCTGCGTTGTCACCAGCGGCGTCAGGGCCATCCACCATGCCACCTTCATTAGCAGCCACGATCACGCCATTGTTATCTGAAGCGAAGGCTCTGATGAGGGCGTCCACGTTGTCCTCCACCCAGTGCGCCAGGTCGCCCCGGACGGCCTGGGGTACTGGGGCGATGGCGGCGTCGAAGTCGAAGTGGGGGTCCATATTCCGGAGATGGCTGAAGACGCGAGAAAAGGCGCGCCCGAGTAGGGTGCGGCTCCTCTCCTCCACCAACCTGTTGGCTCTGACCGACCGCGCCTCTAGCCGAGTCACCACGTCGGTGAAGAACTGAAGGTTGCCGGCGTAGTTAACTGCGTGCGGCTCGCCAACAGCCGCCTCGCAGATGTTACCCAAGGCTGTGTTGGCTCTCTCCCGGAGCGTGGTGAGCATGGGGCCATGCTCATGCTCCAGGATCCGCCGCTGGCGTATCTCATCCGCATTCTGTCGCGCGACGGCCTCAGCCTCGTCCACCCGTTGGCGAAGAAGAAGCACCTCGGCACGGGAGGTAGTTAACTCCTCCTGCGCCACCTCAAGGGCGGCCCGAGAAGCATCGGCCCGCCGCGTCACTTCCTCCTGCTTGTCCCTCAAGGCAGCGGTCATACATTCGGCCTCAACCCGGATCAACCCCAGCCTCTCCTTGAACTCGCGCTCAAGGTTCAAGCGCGCCGTCGCCACCCGACGCCCGACCTCCTCCAGGACACGGGCTTCCCGCGCAGCGACATCATCCTCCGCCCTCGTCACCAAGTGCTCCCTTGCTTCTAGGCGCTCGTACTCGCGCGCGCGTTCGGCGGCTTCCAGCGTCAGCGCCTCCTCACACTTCTGGAGCTCTGCCGGGTCGCCTGAGGACACCTTCATCGATGCAAGGGCCGTCTCGCGCAGCTCCACCTGCTCCTCTAGTGAGCGGCATCGGGCCAGGAGTTCCTGCGCCCACTCCTCCGCCGCCTCCTGCCGCCGGTCAGCTTCCCGAGCCTCCTCAACGGCCCGAGAACGGACCTCCCGAGAGGCCGCCAGCGACGCCTTGGCGTCCTCATTGTCAAGGTCATGCTGATGGCGCGCAAGGGCGACAGCCGCCTTCAGCTCGCGCCTCTCCGCGGCCAGGCGCAGGCCCTCGGCCTCGAGGCGCGCGTCTTCATCAGCGAGCTCTTCACCAAGCAGGCTCACCGCGTCAGCCGCCCTCCGAAGAAACCCTTGGCGAAGAGCGTGACGCTCCCAGGCACGCTCGAGTACGTCTTCCACACCATCATCCGCCTCAAGCAAGCGCCGGGGGCCACGAATCAGCACTCCCCCTCCGGGCAGGGGGCTGGGGGCTGGCGCCCTCGCCACGGCCGGGCACGCCTCGCCAGAAGCCCGGCCAGGAGCCAGCCCATCCCTTAACGAAGAGCGCAGGGAATACCTCAGCCAATCGCGGTCGATTTACTGCATTTGAGAAGCCCACGGCAGCTGGCTATGCCACGAGAAGGCTCGCGAAGGAGGGCCGCGAGGCGCGCAGGACGCTGGCGCGCCAGATGGTTCAGATCTCCGACCGGCCTCACCACAAGGGCTCTGCTGCTCGGAGTGCTCGAAGACGGCGGAGAGGGCGGAGCCAGGGGGACGGCTCCTCAGCCATCTCCGTGAGCTCAAGGGAAGGGCCCTCACGGAGCAAGGATCAAGAAAAGCAATGTAAGGATCGGGAGCTAGAAAAGGAGAAGGCTTACTCATCGGTGGCGGCACTTCACGCTCAAAGAAGCGACAAGGGTAATCGCCACCCAGGCCACCCTTCTCTTCCGGAGAGCCTCAAAGTCCACGCGAAGCGACCCAAGAGTTGAGCATGTGGGTCGGCTGCGACGAGGAAGGAGCGCCAAGGCGACCCCGCCGGGGCGTCACCGATGCGCGCCGCCGGTCACCTCGTCAAGAAGAGTAACTGGGGCCCCAGGGACCTCAGCCGCAGGCACTGCGGGCAACTGCTCTCCACCCCCAACCGCAGCAGCCTGGGCCTCAGGAGCTGCTCCCTCAAGAGCGCCGCCCGGCGCCGTCACCCTGGCGGAGGCCCCCTCGGCCTCCGGCGGCCCATGCCTCCCTGCTCCGCCACTTGAGGAAGAGCCGCCGTGGCCGACTGGAAGGGCGGCCACCACCACTGGGTTCTCGCGAGGCCCCCGGAGGCCTGCGGGGCGCAGCCCCCATTCGTCAAAGACGGACATCTGACTTACAAAGTCGCCCCTTCTCGGGCAGAGGTACAAAGAAGGCCCCCTGCGGCCGGATGCTGCCAGGGGTGGGGTCCCCGATCAAGACCAAGAGGACCTTCCTCGGCTTCAGCGCCGTGTCTTCTTCCTGGAACCTCATACGGTCTTCACGCCCGCTGAAGGCCCACATCCGGCGAGAGTGATGTTGGAGAGGGGCGACACGGCATAGCAGGAACTCCTTCACCACCTTGGGCACCGTCACGCCGAGGTCCCTCAAGAACACAAAGCGGTGCCAGACGAAGACAAGTCGGGAACTCGTGAGCGTCTCCTGGCCCCAGCCTGAATTGGGGACGACAGGCGAAGATGGCTCCGACAGTAGGGGGCTGGGCACCCCCATGTCCACGTACAGCCACCGCTCGCGGAACCCAGGCGCGGGCGGAGGAAGGCTGAAGTCAATCCCTGAAGCCGCTTTTTCAGATGCAGCAATGAAGCTCACACACCCTGAACATTGGGTGGGGTCAACAAGGCGCAGAGAGAAGAAGTGGCGCAGCAAGGCAACTGAGGGAAGGATGCCCATCATCACCTCGCAAACAAAGGCGAAGACCGCAAGAAGAGTGATGGATTCTGGACCCAAGTGCATCATATGGATATGATAGTGGGAGAGCACATCATTGAAGAAATCGGAGAAGGGGGGAACCAGCCCCGCCCACAGGGCGTCGAAAAAATGCCGGACCTCAGTGATTATCCTGTCAATAGAGAAGTGGGACGCGGGCCAGGCCGTCATCCGCCCGCATTCGTTGAAGATGGTGGACAAAGCCTAGCTGATCTTGCCCAGGCCCTCTCGATTGAGTATGATCGACCGATCGACGGCGGGGGCCGCCGGCGATGGTGAGCGAGGCGGAGGCACGGGCTTCTTCCCTCTTCCCTTCTTCGTCGGAGCCATGGCAACGGAAGGGGGGGGGGGAGGTTTGAGATTGGATTGGGAACAGAAGCTGGAAGTCGAGAGGAGGAAGAGTGGGGGACGGTCGAGCAGCGTAAAGGGGAGCGGCTGTGTGCGGCTACGAGTCCGCCTAGCTTGGCACAAAATAAGGAGGCGTGGGGGAACAGTGCCGCCCACGTCCAATCAACCGCCATGCGGCGCCCAAGGCCGCAGGCTGTTAGTGCCCATGGCGCTTCGCACTTGCCCCTTCGCCTCTCTGCCAAGCCCGGCGCGCCTTTGGGCCCGGGCCACTGTCGGCGTTCTGGGAACGAGGGTCCACAGACTTGCCTGCCTGCGGCCCACGGCGTGGCTCAAAGGGGGTCCCATCACGCCCATCTTCATCAACACAAGCTCAAGACCCTCGCGAGGGGCCAAGCCTCGCGGGGCGGACGACATGGAGCTTCCTCAGGCACGGCCTCATCAGCCGGGCTCGCGAGGAGGCGGAGAGTTCAAGGCAGGGTACCTCGCGAGGTGCCCATGACGTAAGCCATGACGACCGAGGGCGCCAGTCGGGCGCCAGCCGGCAGCGTCCTCCTTTCCTCTTTGGTGCAAAGGGAGCAAGCGCAGGCGAGAGCATCAAGCAAAGGCGTCCATTTCGGTGAAACAAGACCAAGACCAGCCCAACGGCGGGAAGGAAGTCATTGTGGAGCCCAAGCCGGCGTCACCATCAGATCCTTTGACAGGCGAGGACCAACTTTAGTCAGGATAAGTGTACCAGATGTTCCCCTTCAAAATGGCCAATTGTTGGCACCCTTCCCGCTCAATACTTGGGAAGAGGCCCAGGGCCTCTGTCTATAAATAGGACTAGCCTCCCAGTGGGTAGGGGCAGCTTGTGCTGAGGCCTGATCTAGAAGAGCAAGAAGCAATCTTGGAGAGAGAGAGAGAGAGAGAGAGAGAGAGAGAGAGAGAGAGAGAGAGAAGGCGACTGAACTCCCCCTAGCAGTTCATCGCCCCGGCCAAGAACAGACCCTCGCGAGGCTGTTCTTCCTTGTATTGTTCATCACCATCAGCCCAAGAGGCAATCCACCACACCACAAACTAGAGTAGGTTATTACACCACAATGGTGGCCCGAACTAGTATAAACCTTGTGTCTCTTGTGTTGTTCCTTTCGTAGTTTAGATCCTAGCGAGGTGGCGGGGCGCAGGTAGGTAGAGGGCGAGATTCCCGCGCGCACCCCAGTGTTCGAACCTCAAGGGTCTGCCAGAATGTGGGGACCCCGACTCATAAGTCGTGATCACCGAATGCACATGTACAGTGATCCCAGAGATCAATGCTCACTGAACACACAGAAGCTGAATAACAAGAGGCTTACATCCATACATACCGTATTGCACAAGTAGGACCATTATGGTCAAGTCTTGAGTATAACATTGCAGCGGAAATCTTCGTCGATAACTTGGACCCATGCCATCTGCCTTAACCCTACTGTGCATTCTCGACCGGGAAATCGTCCTAGCTCACATGTTCGTCACCAACGTGTCCTTCATCACATCCTGTTCTTTCATGCCTGGCCAATAAAATAACTAGTGGCAAGCCAATGAGTACTTTGAATGTACTCGCAAGCAACCCATGTTTTGGTTCAAGATTCAACAATGCATGATATAGGTAATTTTTTGCAGAAAGCTAGTTTTGAGTGCAATGACATGTTCAACAACTTGCATAGCATGCATCAAGAGGATTCATGTAATCCCCGAGGACAAGTTATAGATATCAACATAAATGGAGTGGGCACCAACCCAACTTCAATCATGTCAAGTCCTTGGACTTGACCCATGTAGTTCTCTCCACTCATCCATACATACTCACCAGGTTTCAGAAACATATGGACGTAGCCCAAGGGCGGTTACCTAACTGTCCTTGACCGTGGACACGGCTATTCAATAGTTTTACACTGCAGAGGTTGCACACTTTACCCACAAGATCCGGGGAACTTCCGTGTCATCCACGACCCACGGTACCTCAAGTACCCGGGGTAAGCACCCGATCACTATCTTTCCCTAGACGACACTAACATGGAGTCCACTCGATTGGCAGTAACCCCCGTGCCCAACATTTCACATCTTAAAATCGTGGAGCCTTGCTCCCATTTCATCTTAAAATCCGGTGCCCTGTGAAGACAGTCATGGCCACCCTACCTGGCACGACCCCGTCCCGAGAGAGAGCACCAACTCTCCCCCGTCACTAGTAATGCGGGCTCCAAGCTAGTATCGACCTAGGTAATCAATAATGCCCTTTCCCATACAAGGGTAGAGTGGTTACATGTAAGGTTGGAATAACGGTCGCAACTTAAACCAATCCCTTTTTGAAACCACACTCACATATCCTTCTCCGGTACACCACTTCTTTGTCAAGTGGTTACCTAGCTCAACATCTCCCTCGGGCATTAGTGGCACCCGACGGGGTTTTCAGAAAGTCTTTGGGAACATACTTTCCTCCATCACCATGCATATTCCCGTCCCTTTTTGCGTAGCAACTACTTTAGCATCCAATCAACTCCCATCCGCATAACCCTCATAAGGAGGTAGGGTCATGCACAATGCAAGTATCAATGAGGAAGTAACAGAGGCAACCAACCAACGTGGTTTACCATCTCATCATGATTCCGATGCAACAATAATAAGTGATATATGACATGCATAAAAAGGGTTTCATGGACATGGTCAAAGGGCTGCTTGCTTGGTTCATCTGAGTCTTGAAATCTTCTGGTCCTTCTCCATGTACTCCGTCTACTTCATCAACTAACGTCGGAAACAATCACAATAAGCAACACAACAAGGCATGAAATATAAGTGCTCCAAAAATATTAATTTGACTTTTCTAGGACATCTCTGGTTATATGAAAAATAACCAGGGTGGTTTCATTGGAATTGGGTCAGTGGATATCTCTGAACATTTCAATATGATGGAATCAAGGGGTTTATAGATTTGCAAGAAGTGTACAGAAACATGTTTTTGAAAAATGAGCAAAGGTACCCATTTAACAAACCATGATTTTAGAAGCATCTAGGAGTTGGTCTCACTGGATTTGGAGTTCAAATGAATATTCTATGGATTTGCAAAGTTGACAAACATGAAGAAATGGCTCATTAATTTGTGGGGTACAGAAAGTATTAAGAAAAATGTTCATAAACTAAGTTATGAACTTAGAAGCATCTAGGAATTTGAATCATGGCATTTGGATCAATTTTGAGCTCCCTGTGATTTTCTAAAGTTCATCACAGAAATAGGAAAAATAGGATTTGATAAATATTTGTGAAGAAACGGTCTCTGGAAAAATGTGCATGTTGCACTAACAGGTAGATCATGATTTATAGAGTCACTAGAAATTTGAATCATCAAATTTGGAGTCCATTTGAATTGTTTATGGATTTTAGAAATTTACAGAAAAAGAAAAAGGAAAGGAAAAGGGTTTTACCCTTATCCGACGCACTGGGCGCAGTTTAGCAGTGGGCCGGCCCAGTGGCTCGGCTGGACGGGCAGAGGAGGCGACGTCGGAGGCGGGTTCGCGGAGTACGCCAACGCGCAGGAAAACGGATCTGGCCGGGTTGCCTCCACTTAAACGGGCGGGGCCCAGCTGGTCGCCGACGCTGGGCCCTGGGCCAAAGCCGTCGCTTTCAACCTCCCGGGCCTACCGACGGGAGATGAGGAGGCGAGGCCGAGCGGTGCAAGGCGCTCTCCGGGCGGCACCGACCACCACTGTGGCGCCAAGACACCGGGCGTGTTTTGGGAGTGTGACGCATCCTCCGAGGTACTCCACGGGCGCGGGGGTGGTCTGAGGTGAGCGCCCCATCGTCCATGCCGGAGGAGGCCGACGGCGAGATTCAGCACGGCAAGGCAGATGCGGGGAGGAGGAACTGGAGCTTGGGGTGAGTCAGAGGTGGTGATGATAGGGCGCTGGAGTGGCTAGGTGGGAGAGAGAGTGGCTGAGGCGCCCGGATTTTGGCGGAGGTCGACGGCTTGGCTCCGGCCTCGGAGAAGGACGGAGGGCACGGGAGGAAGAATGAGTTGGTCCAGACGGTTGCTTGGAGGGAGAGAGAGCCAAAGGAGTAGAGAGGGGGCTCGGGGGCGGCCTTAAATAGCCGACCCGCAGCTCACCATGGACGCGGCGCATGGGTCGCGCCCGACAACGGCTCGGGAGGCCAGGAGAGAGGGCGAGGGGCTGTCTACGGCGTCCGTGGGAGTTGAGTGGGGCGCCAGGAAGAGAGAGGAGGAGCGGGGCAAGGCTCTGGTGCTCAAGGCTGCGAGGCCATGCATTGCCGAGCCGAGCGATGCCGGGGCACGAGCCGCAGGGGATGAGAGGGAGAGGGAAGGAGGGGCCAAAGACGCTGACGCATCTGTGGACATCGAGGCGACCTCGGGGACATCACACGCCTGCCCAAGGCTCATGGAGACCTCGGGAGGGCCGAGCAACAGTGCCCTGGTGCTCCAGAGCGTGACTTTGGCCGACATGGGCATGTATTTTTGCGGAGTGAGCGCGGCCACTGGTGTCTGGAAGCTTCAGGGGGGAATAAACAAAGTGGAAATGGCATTGGATGCCTTGGGGATCCACTGGAGGGAAGAGGGAGTTGAGAGAGAGGGGAAATGGTGCTGTCCAGAGAGGGAAAAAGAGCTTTTCACCCCCACAATCATGGCTCCTCGGGCAGGGAAAGATGCATGGGTTATAGGAGGACCAGATGGTGCTGTGGGAGAAAGATTAGCTCATGGAGATTAGTGGAAATGGCCAGAACATGCATTTTAAATTTCTGCCAGAAGGTGTTTGATGGTGGTTTGGGCAAGAAGATGAACTCCTCTTGTCATGAGGCTTGACAGGGTCAAATGGAACATGTAATTAGGGCCTTCCTCCCATTTTGAGCTCATTTGGGCAAAGTTGCCAATGCAACTTTTGTAAACCCTAGAAATTAGCAGAAATGGACTTGTGTAGATTTAGTTGAGCAAATCACTTCTCCTTGATGCACCACTTGGTGTGGTGGCCTTATTTGGTCATGTGAACATGCTCACCGGGTTGGGGTCAAGGAGAGAAAGTTGGTAGTACAAAGTTGTTCAAATTTGATTCTGGTCAGAGAGGGTTTTGGGGCTCTTTGATCAAGTTAACTTGTTCTCCAACTTGTGCCATTTGGTCTAGATGAATTATTAGACCACTTGAGCATGTTTACCAGGTTTGAGAACATTTGGACATGTTTGGCAATGTAAAGTTGCTCAAACTTCAAAATGGACAGAAATGGTTTTTAGGGGGTTTCATGGGGTTATACTATTCTCCATGACATGATACTTGTCCAGATCATCAAACATGTCATATGTCACATGCTAGAAGTTTCTTGGAATTTTTGGAGAATATTTCCTTTGTAAATATTTCAAAAGCTTGAAATATCCAGAAATGGTATATGAGGGATTTGACCAATATTTTGAACATGACCATGTGTTGAAACTCTTATATATGGACCATATATGTCCACTAAGTTTCTCTAAATTTTCACAAATATTTTTAAAGCATTAAAATATTTTTTCCCTATTAAAGACAATTTCTGGCCTTAAGAAAAAGGCTTTTAAATAGAATAGTAAAATAACTTTTAAAATTATATTTTTATGGTTTCTGGGTATCCTATATCTAATAGGAGTCAAATATATTTTTGGAAAGATTTTTACTGCCCTTAATTAAGTACTTGCAGTGCAAATCCCAATTCAGGGGTTTTTGAAAGACTAATTTTTGAAAATACTATTTGGCCAAATTATTTTTGTAAGAAATTACTTTTATGTCCTATACACATGGCATGATCATTGGGCAAGGTTTTTGGATCAAGGAGAAGGAGTATAAGAGTTGGAGGATTTATTTGATTTTTAGAGCTCTTGCAAACAGCAGACAAAAATCAAATCAAGCAAAGACCAAAACAAAAAAAAGTTTTTGTCAAACCACAATTTATCATGATTTATCATCTTAAGTGTTGTGCCATGAAAATCAGGGTGTGACAGACCTACCCCCCTTACAAGAGTCTCGTCCCCGAGATTCCCAGACCAGGCGCGGAAAGGGATGCGAAAACTTTGATGTGGGGTGGTCTTCATGTCCTCATACTGTTCTTGCTTCCGAGCGGTGCTCCTTTGATCCTTGAAGTACTTGATGGTGTGGCTTCGTATATAATGTTCTACTTGGTCCAGGTTGCTAATGGGTAGCTCGCGGTAGGTTAGATTGGGCTAGGGGTCGATGGCTCGGTGGTCATTGTCCTTGTAGAGATTTGGCTAGTTAGGAAGTTGGAAACACTTCTGGGGTTGTGATGCATGGAAAGCGTTGTGCACATCAGGTAACTCAGGTGGCAACTCCAGGTAGAATCGCCTTCTCTTCGTCTCGTAGTGATCTCAGAGGGGATTGTTAAATCTTGGAGTGATCTCGAAGGGGGCCGATGAATCTTGGTGTGGGTCTCCTTGTCATGGAAATGCTTGGTTCCTTAGAGAGGAGTGGCTTGCAGATACACATGGTCTTTGGCGCGGAAGTATACTGCTTGAAGATGGTGGTTGGTGTAGTTCTTCCTCTTAGACATGACGGTCTTCAGATGTTCCTTGACCAGCTCAACGATTCTTCTTCCATCTTCGGGTAGACGAGTATGTCATCAAGGAAAGATGACAACTAACTTGTCCAAGCACTCCATGAAGTCTATGGGTGCGCGAAGTGGGCTGAGGCATTAGTGATGGTCACGGTTGAGTATTTGTCAAGGTCTTATCGATCTAGAGCCAAAACCCAAGGTCAGGATCCGACCATGTTGTGGCTTGGTAGGGCGTAAGGGTTTCAAGGATTCTAGTGTGCGAGTGAATGTTCATCATACCATCCTTGAGCATAGTTCCTGAGATGCCAATTGTTCTTTCTAGTCCTCCAAACAAATCACCTTATACTTCCGAAAGTATCGTCTCGCATAGGTCAACTCCAAAAGCCTATTAGCTACATAATTCATTAACCCTACAAATCCAATGTCTATGGTGTCCCACATGGTCTCCTAATCTCCTATAATCACCAAATACTTGAAAGGGCTACCTGGCTATAGTCAGTCCACCAATTTCTATTATCATGGTCATGTAAACTCCAAGGTCAAGCATATATAGATCCCTAAATAAACTCTGACGATTATTCCAATCTCCTAGTTATGGTCCACCGAGAAACATGGTATCATGATCAAGATCATCAGCATAAATCCAATTTACTCCAAACCATGTAAAATTACTCTGCATCAATACTCCACTAGGGTAACCTATTTAATCCAAATCTCATGTCCAACGAGGAATTCCTACATGTCTCCCTCAAGTTATTTATGTAATATCAACTATCTCCTATCAATATCATCTGATCAAGTCAAATCCTTGCACTTCCAGGAGTTTCAGCTTGCGATCATAATTGTCCTATAACTCCGATTTACTCAGGATAACGGAAGCTATGCTAATCTATAATCATGATCCCACCAAGTTCATCTACCAACATGAAAGCCTCATGATCTACCAAAGTCTCAGTCAATTCCTCAGGGTCTCTGATATAAACTCATCAAGTCATTTGTCCTCCGTTCCTATATCCCCGAATTGGTCTCTCCTATGGCATCATTAGCCTTGGTGCTTTCTTAGGATGATAGGGTGCTTGTTCACTATGTCTACTAGTTCCATAATGAACCCAGTGATAAGCAAGGTTACGAAGGCTTAACAGGTTCTCTTACAATTCTGTGGGTTAAGCACATGGTTAAGGACTCGAGCTGCGGTATCTCGTGAAGTCTTGAGGGGTCTAGGAATGGGTTTCTGGTCTTAAGAGGCAAACATAACTCTACTGGGCTGCTCTAGGTCGAGGAGGCTGCAGCAAAATCTCCAGTGCTAGTTGGTCGCCGAAGTAGAATCCTTGGTGTACCTTGTCTTGCCGGTCTTCAGTTGAGGAGAGAGGGATGAGAGGGAAAACATCTTACATGGGGGGGGATGCTTAAAGGGGGTTCTATAGTGCAAGTGCAAACAAACAGGTGCAAAAAGGGCCAAACAGAAGAGGCAAGGTAAGGAAGGTGATATAGTCGCATATTTGTCGCCTAGGGCAAAAGTGCGACCTATATCGAAACACAAACAAATAAAAAGAAGCAACACACAATCATGGTTCTATTCGAACCATCATACGGACTCGACTGCGCATAGGGGGTACACGACTCATCCTACCCCAGGGGTTCTCGGACTCAGTAGTCGTGCCTTGTGCCTCACGCAGTCTCCTGAGTTTTCCTCAGGTGTTGCTATGTCTCTTGTTTGATGAAACGATCCGGGTTGAGCCGGAAGAATCTTCGACAACTTCTTGCTTGATGAGGTGATGGGGTGATGGTGGCTCCTCGTGGCTGTCTTTGACTTAGTCTTCTCTTGTCTTCTTAATCATGATGATCGCTTTTGCTTTCTAAGCCATCGATGGTACCATGTAGGCAATCCTTTATGCAATAACATTATCAAGGCATAATAGTGGTCCAACCCGTCAGACACATTGTTGGCAATATCGTCACCGAGAGCGGGGATGAAGAGAACCGTTTTCCTGCTCACTATAGTGAGGCAGACCAAATGGCTAGGTTCTCATCCACCGGTGGTTGCCGATACAACAACGGTAATCGACAGTGGTTACCCTATTAGCGATGTATATCATGATCTTGCTTATCCTATGCCCCGATCATCGTAGGGCTAGGGTTGCTTCATCTTGGGGCGGTGTCAAGGGTGTCACCATCTCACGGTCTTCATGTCCTCATGACTCGAGGATGTATCTTCTGTTGGTGTCGTCTTGTTGTGGTGTCGCCAATATTGTGTTCAGGGGATGTGGGTGAACGTCTGGCAAGGCATCTTCCTTCTAGATTATCCACGAGGATTACAAGGAATCCAGTGGTCAGGGGCTTAAGGGTTCTAGCGACCAAAGGTTTTGAAGGGGAAGAGATTAATAAGGAAAGTATTCCTTAGTTTTCGAAAAACCGAGAAGGGAAGAGAAGTACAGATAGTTTTGAAAACTAGTAGTAGTTTTGGAAATAGTCTTACCCTAACTAACGACCATGCTAACTAAGGCTTCCTACAGTCAGGATGGCTCTGATACCAGCTCTGTGGCGATCCCGAATCATAAGTCGTGATCACCGAATGCACGTGTACAGTGATCCCAGAGATCAATGCTCACTGAACACACAGAAGCTGAATAACAAGAGGCTTACATCCATACATACCGTATTGCACAAGTAGGACCATTATGGTCAAGTCTTAAGTATAACATTGCAGCGGAAATCTTCGTCGATAACTTGGACCCATGCCATCTGCCTTTAACCCTACAGGCATTACGACCGGGAAAGCGTCCTAGCTCGCATGTTCGTCACCAACGTGTCCTTCATCACATCCTGTTCTTTCATGCCTGGCCAATAAAATAACTAGTGACAAGCCAATGAGTACTTTGAATGTACTCGCAAGCAACCCATGTTTTGGTTCAAGATTCAACAATGCATGATATAGGTAAATTTTTGCGTAAAAGCTAGTTTTGAGTGCAATGACATGTTCAACAACTTGCATAGCATGCATCAAGAGGATTCATGTAATCCCTGAGGACAAGTTATAGATATCAACATAAATGGAGTGGGCACCAACCCAACTCAATCATGTCAAGTCCTTGGACTTGACCCATGTAGTTCTCTCCACTCATCCATACATACTCACCAGGTTTCGTAAACATATGGACGTAGCCCAAGAGCGGTTACCCAACTGTCCTTGACTGTGGACACGGCTATTCGAATAGTTTTACACTCTGCAGAGGTTGCACACTTTACCCACAAGATCCGGGGAACTTCCGTGTCATCCACGATCCGCGGTACCTCAAGTACCCGGGGTAAGCACCCGATCACTATCTTTCCTTAGACGACACTAACATGGAGTCCACTCGATTGGCAGTAACCCCCGTGCCCAACATTTCACATCTTAAAATCGTGGAGCCTCGCTCCCATTTCATCTTAAAATCCGATGCCCTGTGAAGACAGTCATGGCCGCCCTACCTGGCACGACCCCGTCCCGAGAGAGAGCACCAACTCTCCCCCGTCACTAGTAATGCGGGCTCCAAGCTAGTATCGGCCTAGGTAATCAATAATGCCCTTTCCCATACAAGGGTAGAGTCATTGCGCATGTAAGGTTGGAATAACGGTCGCAACTTAAACCAATCCCTTTTTGAAACCACACTCACATATCCTTCTCCGGTACACCACTTCTTTGTCAAGTGGTTACCTAGCTCAACATCTCCCTCGGGCATTAGTGGCACCCGACGGGGTTTTCCGAAAGTCTTTGGGAACATACTTGCCTCCATCACCATGCATATTGCCGTCCCTTTTTGCGTAGCAACTACTTTAGCATCCTATCTACTCCCACCGGCATAACCCTCATAAGGAGGTAGGGTCATGCACAATGCAAGTATCAATGAGGAAGTAATAGAGGCAACCAACCAACGTGGTTTACCATCTCATCATGATTCCGATGCAACAATAATAAGTGATATATGACATGCATAAAAAGGGTTTCATGGACATGGTCAAAGGGCTGCTTGCCTGGTTCATCTGAGTCTTGAAATCTTCTGGTCCTTCTCCATGTACTCCGCCTACTTGCCAACTAACGCCGGAAACAATCACAATAAGCAACACAACAAGGCAGGAAATATAAGTGCTCCAAAAATATTAATTTGACTTTTCTAGGACATCTCTGGTTATATGAAAAATAACCAGGGTGGTTTCATTGGAATTGGGTCAGTGGATATCTCTGAACATTTCAATATGATGGAATCAAGGGGTTTATGGATTTGCAAGAAGTGTACATAAACATGTTTTTGAAAAATGAGCAAATGTACCCATTTAACAAACCATGATTTTAGAAGCATCTAGGAGTTGGTCTCACTGGATTTGGAGTTCAAATGAATATTCTATGGATTTGCAAAGTTGACAAACATGAAGAAATGGCTCATGAATTTGTGGGGTGCAGAAAGTATTAAGAAAATGTTCATAAACTAAGTTATGAACTTAGAAGCATCTAGGAATTTGAATCATGGCATTTGGATCAATTTTGAGCTCCTGTGATTTTCTAAAGTTCATCACAGAAATAGGAAAAATAGGATTTGATAAATATTTGTGAAGAAACGGTCTCTGGAAAAATGTGCATGTTGCACTAACAGGTAGATCATGATATATAGAGTCACTAGAAATTTGAATCATCAAATTTGGAGTCCATATGAATTGTTTATGGATTTTAGAAATTTAGAGAAAAAGAAAAAGGAAAGGAAAAGGGTTTAGCAGTGGGCCGGCCCAGTGGTTCGGCTGGACGGGCAGAGGAGGCGACGTCGGAGGCGGGTTCGCGGAGTACGCCAACGCGCGAGGAAAACGGATCTGGCCGAAGCCGTCTCCACTTAAACGGGCAGGGCCCAGCTGCTGGGTCGCTGACGCGCGGGAACCAGCGTTCATGCCGTCACCTTCAACCTCCCGCACGGCCTGACGGGAGACAGAGGAGGCGAGGCCGAGCGGTGCCGGCGCTCTCCCCGGCGGCACCGACCACCATTAGGGCGCCTGCACACCGGGCGTGTTTTGGGAGTGTGACGCATCCTCCAAGGTACTCCACGGGCGCGGGGGTGGTCTGAGGTGAGCGCCCCATCGTCCATGGCGGAGGAGGCCGACGGCGAGATTCAGCACGGCGAGGCAGACGCGGGGAGGAGGAACTGGAGCTTGGGGTGAGTCAGAGGTGGTGATGATAGGGCGCTGGAGTGGCTAGGTGGGAGAGAGAGTGGCTGAGGCGCCCAGATTTTGGCGGAGGTCGACGGCTTGGCTCCGGCCTCGGAGAAGGACGGAGGGCACGGGAGGAAGAATGAGTTGGTCCAGACGGTTGCTTGGAGGGAGAGAGAGCCAAAGGAGTAGAGAGGGGGCTCGGGGGCGGCCTTAAATAGCCGACCCGCAGCTCACCGTGGACGCGACGCACGGGTGGCTGCGGCAACGGCTCGGGAGGCCAGAAGAGATTGCGAGGGGCTGTCTACGACGTTCGTGGGAGTTGAGTGGGGCGCCAGGAAGAGAGAGGAGGAGCGGGGCAAGGCTCTGGTTCTCGCGCGTGCGAGGCCATGCATTGGCCGAGCCGGGCGGCATCGGGCACGAGCCGCAGGGGATGAGAGGGAGAGGGGAAGGAGGGGGCCAGCACGCGGACGTACTGCGGACGTCGAGGCGACCTCGGGGGACATCATACCTCTGCCCAAGGCCTGCGGGAGACCTCGGGAGGGCCGAGCAACAGTGCCCTGGTGCTCCAGAGCGTGATTTTGGCCGACATGGGCATGTCTTTTTGCGGAGTGAGCGCGGCCACTGGTGTCTGGGAGCTTTAGGGGGGAGTAAACAAAGTGGAAATGGCATTGGATGCCTTGGGGATCCACTCGAGGGAAGAGGGAGTTGAGAGAGAGGGGAAATGGTGCTGTCCAGAGAGGGAAAAAGAGCTTTTCACCCCCACAATCATGGCTCCTCGGGCAGGGAAAGATGCATGGGTTAGAGGAGGACCAGATGGTGCTGTGGGAGAAAGATTAGCTCATGGAGATTAGTGGAAATGGCCAGAACATGCATTTTAAATTTCTGCCAGAAGGTGTTTGATGGTGGTTTGGGCAAGAAGATGAACTCCTCTTGCCATGAGGCTTGACAGGGTAAAATGGAACATGTAATTAGGGCCTTCCTCCCATTTTGAGCTCATTTGGGCAAATTTGCCAATGCAACTTTTGTAAACCCTAGAAATTAGCAGAAATGGACTTGTGTAGATTTAGTTGAGCAAATCACTTCTCCTTGATGCACCACTTGGTGTGGTGGCCTTATTTGGTCATGTGAACATGCTCACCAAAGTTGGGGTCAAGGAGAGAAAGTTGGTAGTACAAAGTTGTTCAAATTTGATTCTGGTCAGAGAGGGTTTTGAGGCTCTTTGATCAAGTTAACTTGTTCTCCAACTTGTGCCATTTGGTCTAGGTGAATTATTAGACCACTTGAGCATGTTTACCAGGTTTGAGAACATTTGGACATGTTTGGCAATGTAAAGTTGCTCAAACTTCAAAATGGACAGAAATGGTTTTGAGGGGGTTTCATGGGGTTATACTATTCTCCATGACATTATACTTGTCCAGATCATAAAAAATGTCATATGTGACATGCTAGAATTTTCTTGGAATTTTTGGAGAATATTTCCTTTGTAAATATTTCAAAAGCTTGAAATATCCAGACAGGGTTTTTGAGGGATTTGACCAATATTTTGAACATGACCATGTGTTGAAACTCTTATATATGGACAATATATGTTCACTAAGTTTCCCTAAATTTTCACAAATATTTTTAAAGCATTAAAATATTTTTTCCCTATTAAAGACCACTTCTGGCCTTAAGAAAAAGGCTTTTCAATAGAATAGTAAAATAACTTTTAAAATTATATTTTTATGGTTTCTGGGTATCCTATATCTAATAGGAGTCAAATATATTTCTGGAAAGATTTTTACTGCCCTTAATTAAGTACTTGCAGTGCAAATCCCAATTGGGGGGTTTTTGGAAGACTAATTTTTGAAAATACTATTTGGCCAAATTATTTTTGTAAGAAATTACTTTTATGTCCTATACACATGGCATGATCATTGGGCAAGGTTTTTGGATCAAGGAGAAGGAGTATAAGAGTTGGAGGATTTATTTGATTTTTAGAACTCTTGCAAACAACAGACAAAAATCAAATCAAGCAAAGACCAAAACACACAAAAGTTTTTGTCAAACCACAATTTATCATGAATTATCATCTTAAGTGTTGTGCCATGAACATCAGGGTGTGACAAGGAACCCGAAATCCGACATACTAGTCCTATCTTGATTCTGCAACATTGTGGGATGAAGTGGCCCGTACCGACCTTACACGTACGCTTACCTGAGACAAATTACACCGACTGACATGCACTTGTTGCATAAGGTGGCTAGCGGGTGTCTGTCTCTCCCACTTTAGTCAGATCGTATTCGATTAAGAGGGTCCTTATGAAGGGTAAATAGAAATTGGCATATCACCGTTGTGGCTTTTGCGTAGGTAAGAAACGTTCTTGCTAGAAACCCGTAGCAGCCACGTAAAACATGCAACAACAATTAGAGGACGTCTAACTTGTTTTTGCAGGGTATGCTATATGATGTGATATGGCCAAAAGGATGTGATGAAGTATATATGTGATGTATGAGGCTGATCATGTTCTTGTAATAGGAATCACAACTTTCATGTCGATGAGTATGACAACCGACAGGAGCCATAGGAGTTGTCTTAATTTATTGTATGACATGCGTGTCAATGAAAACGCCATGTACTTACTTTACTTTATTGCTAACCGTTAGACATAGTAGTCGAAGTAATAGTTGGCGAAACAACTTCATGAAGACACGATGATGGAGATCATGATGATGGAGATCATGGTGTCATGCCGGTGATGATGGTGATCATGCTGTGCCTCGAAGATGGAGATCGAAGGCGCAAGATGATATTGGCCATATCATGTCACTTTATGATTTGCATGTGATGTTTATCATGTTTACATCTTATTTGCTTAGAACCACGGTAGCATAAATAAGATGATCCCTCACTAAAATTTCAAGAAATGTGTTCCCCCTAAGTGTGCATCGTTGCGAAGGTTTGTTGTTTTGAAGCACCATATGATGATCGGGTGTGATAGATCCTAACGTTCGCATACAACGGGTGTAAGCCAGGTTTACACATGCGAAACACTTAGGTTGATTTGACGAGCCTAGCATGTACATATATGGCCTCGGAACACGAGAGACTGAAAGGTCGAACATGAGTCGTATAGTAGATGCGATCAACATGGAGATGTTCACCGTTGATGACTAGTCCATCTCACGTGATGATCAGACATGGCCTAGTCGATTCGGATCATGTATCACTTAGATGACTAGAGGAATGTCTATCTGAGTGGGAGTTCAATAAATAATTTGATTAGATGAACTTAATTATCATGAACTTAGTCTAAAATTGTCTTTGCAATCTATCCTGTAGATCCAATGGCCCACGCTAATGTTTGCCCTCAACTTCAACGCGTTCCTAGAGAAAACCAAGCTGAAATACCATGGAAGCAACTATACACACTGGGTCCGTAACTTGAGGATCATCCTCATAGCTTCCAAGAAAGCATATGTCCTTGAAGCACCGCTAGGTGACGCACCCATTTTCCCAGCAACTCAAGACATTATGAACACCAGGCAGTCGCGTAGTGATGATTACTCCCTGGTTCAGTGCGGCATGCTTTACAGCTTAGAATTGGGGCTCCAAAAGCGTTTTGAGCAACACAGAGCATATGAAATGTTCCAAGAGCTGAAAATGGTTTTCCAAGATCATGCCCGGGTCGAGTGATATGAAGTCTTTGACAAGTTCTATAGTTGTAAGATGGATGAAAGCAGTTCTGTCAGCGAGCATATACTCAAAATGTCTGGGTTGCACAACCGCTTGTCTCAGCTGGGAGTTAATCTTCCAGATGACTCGGTCATTGAAAGAATTCTCCAGTAGCTCCCACCTAGCTACAAGAGCTTTGTGATGAACTACAATATGCAAGGGATGGAGAAGTCCCTTCCTGAGTTATATTCAATGCTGAAATCAGCGGAGGTGGAGATAAAAAACAACATCAAGTGTTGATGGTGAATAATACCACTAGTTTCAAGAAAGGCAAGGGTAAGAAGAATTTCAAGAAGGACGGTAAGGGAGTTGCCGCGCCCAGTAAGTCAGTTGCTGGGAAGAAGCCAAAGAATGGACCCAAGCCTGAGACTGGGTGCTTTTATTGCAAGGGAAATGGTCACTAGAAGCGGAATTGCCCCAAGTACTTAGCGGATAAGAAGGCCGGCAGCGTCAAAGGTATATATGATATACATGCTATTGATGTGTACCTTACCAGCGCTGGTAGTAGCTCCTGGGTATTTGATACCGGTGCGGTTGCTGATACGTCTCCAACGTATCTATAATTTTTGGTTGTTCCATGCTGTTATATTATCAATCTTGGATGTTTTATAATCATTTTATAGTCATTTTATATCATTTTTTGGTACTAACCTATTGACATAGTGCCAAGTGCCAGTTGCTGTTTTCTGCATGTTTTTTACATCGCAGGAAATCAATACCAAATGGAGTCCCAATGCAACGAAACTTCACGGAGAATTTTTATGGACCAGAAGACACCTAATGGGCCAAGGCAGCGCCTGGGGGTGCTCCGAGGGGAGCACAACCCACCAGGGCGCGCCAGGAGGCCCAAGTGCACCCTGGTGGGTTGTGCCCACCTCAGGAGCCCCCCGGACCGCCTGTTTGCTCTATAAATAGCCCAATATTCTAGAAACCCTAGGGGAGTCGAAGAAAATCAATTCCAGCCGCCGTAGAGTCCAGAACCACCAGATCCAATCTAGTCACCATCACGGATGGGGTTCACCACCTCCATTGGTGCCTCTTCGATGATTCGTGAGTAGTTCTTTGTAGAACTTCGGGTCTATAGTTAGTAGCTAGATGGCTTCCTCTCTCTCGATGAATTCTCAATACAATGGTCTCTTGGAGATCCATATGATGTAACTCTTTTTGCGGTGTGTTTGTTGGGATCTGATGAACTTTGAGTTTATGATGAGTTATATCTTTTTATACCCATGAAAGTATTTGAGTTTCTTTGATCTCTTTTATGCATGATCTCTTATAGCCTCGTATTTATTCTCCGATATTTGGGTTTTTTTTGGCCAACTTGATCTATTTATCTTGCAATGAGAAGAGGTGCTTTGTAGTGGGTTTGATCTTACGGTGCTTGATCCCAGTGACGGAAAGGGAAACGACACGTATGTATCGTTGCTACTAAGGATAAAACGATGGGCTCTATCTCTACATAGATAGATCTTGTCTACATCATGTCATCATTCTTATTACATTACTCCATTTCTCCATGAACTTAATACACTAGATGCATGCTGGATAGCGGTCGATGTGTGGAGTAATAGTAGTTGATGCAGGTAGGAGTCGGTCTACTAATCTTGGACGTGATGCCTATATAATGATCATTGCCTGGATATCGTCATGATTATTTGAAGTTCTATCAATTGCCCAACAGTAATTTGTTCACCCACCGTTTGCTATTTTTCTCGAGAGAAGCCACTAGTGAAACCTACGACCCCCCGGATCTCTTTCTCATATTATTTGCCTTTGCGATCTACTTTTCCTTTGCTTTTATTTTTAGATCTACTAAACCAAAAATACAAAAATACCTTGCTGCATTTTATTCCTATTTATTTTATTTGGCGTTCGATCTATCAATCTACAACAATTTCCTCACGTCCAGTTTCCCATCTTGGGGCGCCGCTACCCGAAAGGGATTGACAACCCCTTTTACACGTCGGGTTGCCAGTAGTTGTTATCTGTGTGCAGGGGCTGTTGACGTTGTGTTGCTTCGTTCTCCTACTGGTTTGATAACCTTGGTTTCATATCTGAGGGAAATACCTACCTCTGTTGTGCTGCATCATCCCTTCCTCTTTGGGGAAATACCGACATAGCTTCAAGCCGCTATCAGTTGCGCACATTAGTAACTCAAAACAGGTGCTGCGGAATAAGCGGAGACTGGCGAAGGACAAGGTGACGATGCGCGTCAGGAATGGTTCCAAGGTCGCTGTGATCGCCGTCGGCGCGCTACCTCTACATCTACCTTCGGGATTAGTTTTAAACCTGAATAATTGTTATTTAGTACCAGCTTTGAGCATGAACATTGTATCTGGATCTCGTTTGATGCGAATGGCTACTCATTTAAATCCGAGAATAATGGTTGTTCTATTCATATGAGAGATATGTTTTATGGTCATGGCCCGCTGGTCAATGGTTTATTTTTATTGAATCTTGAACGTGATGTTACACATATTCATAGTGTGAATGCCAAAAGATGTAAGGTTGATAATGATAGTCCCACATACTTGTGGCAATCGCCGCCTTTGGTCATATTGGTGTCAAACGCATGAAGAAACTCCATGCAGATGGACTTTTGGAGTCTCTTGATTATGAATCATTTGACACGTGCGAACCATGCCTCATGGGAAAAATGACCAAGACTCCGTTCTCTGGAACAATGGAGCGAGCAACCAACTTGTTGGAAATAATACATACTGATGTATGCGGTCCAATGAGTGTTGAGGCTCGCGGTGGCTATCGTTATGTTCTCACCCTCGCTGATGACTTAAGTAGATATGGGTATGTCTACTTAATGAAATACAAGTCTGAGACCTTTGAAAAATTCAAGGAATTTCAGAGCGAGGTAGAGAATCAACATGACAGGAAAATAAAGTTCTATGATCTGATCATGGGGGAGAATATTTGAGTCACGAGTTTGGCACGCACTGAAGGAAATGTGGAATTGTTTCACAATTCATGCCGCCTGGAACACCTCAGCGTAATGGTGTGTCCGAACATCGCCATCGCACTCTATTGGATATGGTGCGATCTATGATGTCTCTTACCGATCTACCGCTATCATTTTGGGGTTATGCTTTAGAGACTGGCACATTCATTTTAAATAGGGCACCGTCTAAATCCGTTGAGACGACACTGTTTGAATCATGGTTTGGGAAGAAACCTAAGCTGTCGTTTCTGAAAGTTTGAGGATGCGATGCTTATGTCAAGAAACTTCAACCTGAAAAGCTCGAATCCAAATCAGAAAAGTGCGTCTTCATAGGATACCCTAAGGAAACTATTGGGTATACCTTCTACCTCAGATCCAAAGGCAAGATCTTTGTTGCCAAAAATGGATCCTTTCTGGAGAAAGAGTGTCTCTCCAAAGAAGTAAGTGGGAGGAAAGTAGAACTTGATGAGGTACTCCCTCTTGAACCGGAGAGTAGCGCAGCACAGGAAGATGTTTCTGTGGTCCCACACCGACTAGAGAGGAAGTTAATGATGATGACCATGAAAATGCAGATCAAGTTGCTACTGAACTTTGTAAGTCCACGAGGACATGTTCCGCACCAGAGTGGTACGGCAACCCTATCCTGGAAATCATGTTGTTAGACAACGGTGAACCTTTGAACTATGAAGAAGCAATGGTGGGCCTGGAATCCAACAAATGGCTTGAAGCCATGAAATCCGGATAGGATCCATGTATGAGAACAAATTATGGACTTTGGTGGACTTGCCCGATGATCGGCAAGCCATAGAGAATATGTGGATCTTTAAGAAGAAGACATATGCGGATGGTAATGTGACCGTATATAAGGCTCGACTTGTCGCTAAGGGTTATCGACAAGTTCAAGGAGTTGACTACGATGAGACCTTCTCACCCATAGCGAAGCTGAAGTCCGTCCGGATCATGTTAGCAATTGCCGCATTCTATGATCTGGCAAATGGACATCAAAACAACATTCCTTAATGGTTTCCTTAAGGAAGAATTGTATATGATGCAGCCGGAAGGTTTTGTTGATCCTAGGAATGCTGACAAGGTATGCAAGCTCCAGCACTCCATCTATGGTCTGGTGCAAGCATCTTGGAGTTGGAACATTCACTTTGATGAAATGATCAAAGTGTTTGGGTTTATATAGACTTATGGAGAAGCCTGTATTTACAAGAAAGTAAGTGGGAGCTCTTTAGCATTTCTCATATTATATGTGGATGAAAATCTGTTGATGGGAAATGATATAGAACTTTTGGAAAGCATAAAGGCCTACTTGAATAAGCGTTTTTCAATGAAGGACCTTTGAGAAGCTGCTTACATATTAGGCATCAAGATCTATAGAGATAGATCGAGACGCCTCATTGGTCTTTCACAAAGCACATACCTTGACAAGATATTGAAGAAGTTCAATATGGATTAGTCCAAGAAGGGGTTCTTGCCTGTATTGCAAGGTGTGAGATTGAGCGCAGCTCAATGCCTGATAACCCACAAGTATAGGGGATCGCAACAGTTTTTGATAAGTAAGAATGTCTAACTCAACGAGGAGCTAAAGGTAGAACAAATATTCCCTCAAGTTCTATCGACCACCGATACAACTCTACGCACGCTTGACGGTTGCTTTACCTAGAACAAGTATGAAACTAGAAGTACTTTGTAGGTGTTTTTGGATAGGTTTGCAAGATAATAAAGAGCACGAGAATAAAAACTAGGGCCTGTTTAGATAAAGACACAACTAAAGTAAATATAGCGAGTGTGGAAAAGTGGTGGTAGGAGTTGCGAAATTGTCCCTAAGAAATTGACTACTTTGCTAGACCGATAGCAAGTTTCATGTGGGAGAGGCCACTGCTAGCATGTCATCCCTTACTTGGAATTCTATGCACTTATGATTGGAACTATTAGCAAGCATCCGCAACTACTAACGTTCATTAAGGTAAAACCCAACCATAGCATTAAGATATATTGGTCCCCCTTCAATCCCATATGCATCAATTTCTATGCTAGGTTGAAGCTTCTATCACTCTTGCCCTCCAATACATAGTCCTATCAACATACAACTAGCCCTATGGTGTGATCCACGCGCGCGCTCATATGATGGGCACCAAAGGAAAACAACATAACCACAAGCAAATTAAATCAATCATAGCAATTAATCAACCACCGATAGGACAACGAAAATCTACTCAGACATCATAGGATAGCAACACATCATTGGATAATAATATGAAGCATAAAGCACCATGTTCAAGTAGAGGGTACAG
This sequence comes from Aegilops bicornis, assembly GCA_021605145.1. Classification (NCBI taxonomy): domain Eukaryota; kingdom Viridiplantae; phylum Streptophyta; class Magnoliopsida; order Poales; family Poaceae; genus Aegilops; species Aegilops bicornis. Next base: position 191,089,565 of record CM038675.1, read on the forward strand.
CGGGTTGTGGGAGCGTGGACCGCTATAGATAGAGGGGGGAAGGTGATGGAGATGTTGATGAAGATGGCGGAGGTGTTGGTGTAGATCGCGGTGATGATGATGATGGCCACGGCAGCTGCTCCGGGCCACCCGGAAGAGAAGGGGAGAGGGGGCCCCTTCGTCTTCTTCTTCCTTGACCTCATCCCTAGATGGGAGAAGGGTTTCCCCTCTAGTCCTTGGCCTCCATGGCATGGGAGGGGCGAGAGCCCCTCTGAGATTGGATCTATCTCTCTGTCTCTCTCTATTTCTGCGTTCTCCTCTGCTGCCCTTTCAACGTTTCGTATATATATGGAGATCCGTAACTCCGATTGGGCTGAAACCTTCGCCGTGATTTTTTACCAAAAAATAGCTTTCTTGCGGCCGAAGAAGGGCATCAACCGCCTTACGGGTGGCCCAAGAGGGCCAGAGGCACGCCCAGGGGGGGCAGGCGCGCCCCCTGCCTCGTGGCCACCTCGGGCACCGTCTCGCGTTGATCTTTCTCCCAGATTTTTTAAATATTCCAAAAATAAGCTCCGTCCGTTTTTATCCCGTTTGGACTCCGCTTGATATGGATATTCACGAAACATAAAACATGCAATGCATGTGAACCGCACCGGCAATCGGATCAATATGTTAGTCCCAAAAATAGTATAAAAAGTTGCCAAAAGTATATGAAAGTTGAACAATATTGGCATGGAACAATCAAAAAATTATAGATACGACGGAGACGTATCAGCATCCCCAATCTTAATTCCTGCTCGTCCTCGAGTAGGTACATGATAAAAAAGATAATTTTTGATGTGGAATGCTACCTAGCATAATCTTGATCATATGTCTAATCATGGCATGAATATTAAGACACGAGTGATTCAAAGCAATAGTCTATCATTTGACATAAAAACAATAATACTTCAAGCCTACTAATAAAGCAATCATGTCTTTTCAAAATAACAATGCCAAAGAATGTTATCCCTACAAAATCATATAGTCTGGCTATGCTCCATCTTCACCACACAAAATATTCACATCATGCACAACCCCGATGACAGGCCAAGCAATTGTTTCATACTTTTGATGTTCTCAAACCTTTTCAACTTTCACGCAATAGATGAGCGTGAGCCATGGAGATAGCACTATAGGTGGAATAGAATAAAATGATGGGGGTTATGTGGAGAAGACAAAAAGGGAGAAAGTCTCACACCGACGCAGCTAATCAATGGGCTATGGAGATGCCCATCAATTGATGTCAATGCGAGGAGTAGGGATTTCCATGCAACGGATGCACTAGAGCTATAAGTGTATGAAAGCTCAAACTGAAACTAAGTGGGTGTGCATCCGACTTGCTTTCTCATGAAGACCTAAGGCATGAGGAAGCCCATCGTTGGAATATAAAAGCCAAGTTCTATAATGAAAATTCCCACTAGTATATGAAAGTGATAACTCAAGAGACTCTCTATATGAAGAACATGGTGCTACTTTGAAGAACAAGTGTGGTAAAAGGATAGTAACATTTCCCCTTCTCTCTTTTTCTCTCTTTTTTTGGGCCTTCTCTTTTTTTGGCCTTTCTCTTTTTTTTCGTCCGGAGTCTCATCCCAACTTGTGGGGGAATCATAGTCTCCATCATCCTTTCCTCACTGGGGCAATGCTCTAATAATGATGATCATCACACTTTTATTTACTTACAACTCAATATTACATCTCTATATCTAGAACAAAGGTATGACTCTATATGAATGCCTCCGGCGATGTACCGGGATGTGCAATGATCTAGCGTAGCAATGACATCAAAAAACGGACAAGCCATGAAAACATCATGCTAGCTATCTTACGATCATGCAAAGAAATATGACAATAAATGCTCAAGTCTTGTATATGATGATGATGGAAGTTGCATGGCAATATATCTCGGAATGGCTATGGAAATGCCATGATAGGTAGGTATGGTGGCTGTTTTGAGGAAGATATTATGAGGCTTATGTGTGACAGAGCGTATCGTATCATGGGGTTTGGATGCACCGGTGAAGTTTGCACCAACTCTCGAGGTGAGAAAGGGCAATGCACGGTACCGAAGAGGCTAGCAATGATGGAAGGGTGAGAGTGCGTATAATCCATGGACTCAACATTAGTCATAAAGAACTTACATACTTATTGCAAAAATCTATTAGTCATCAAAAGAAAGTACTACACGCATGCTCCTAGGGGGATAGATTGGTAGGAAAAGACCACCGCTCGTCCCCGACCGCCACTCATAAGGAAGACAATCAATAAATACCTCATGCTCCAACTTCGTTACATAATAGTTCACCATACGTGCATGCTACGGGAATCACAAACCTCAACACAAGTATTTCTACAATCCACAACCACCCACTAGCATGACTCTAATATCACCATCTTTATATCGCAAAACTATTGCAAGGAATCAAACATATCATATTCAATGATCTACAAGTTTATGTAGGATTTTATGACTAACCATGTGAATGACCAATTCTTGTCATGTCTCTAAATAGATATAAGTGAAGCAAGAGAGTTTAATTCTTTCTACAAAAGATATGCCCATGCTCTAACAAATATAAGTGAAGCAAAAGAGCATTCTACAAATGGCGGTCGTCTAAGTGAAGAGAAACAGGCAATCCAAACTTCAAATGATATAAGTGAAGCACATGAAGCATTCTATAAAGCCATACTCAAAAGATATAAGTGAAGTGCAAAGAGCATTCTATAAATAAACCAAGGAATATCCCATACCAGCATGGTGCATAAAAGAAAATTGAAAACTAAATGCAAAAGACGCTCCAAGATTGCACATATCACATGAACGAAACGAATCCGAAAACATACCGATACTTGTTGAAGAAAGAGGGGATGCCTTCCGGGGCATCCCCAAGCTTAGATGCTTGAGTCTCCTTGAATATTTACTTGGGGTGCCTTGGGAATCCCCAAGCTTTAGCTCTTGCCTCTCTTCCTTCTTCTCACATCGAGACCTTCTCGATCATCGAACACTTAATCCACACAAAACTTCAACAAAAAACTCGGTAAGATCCGTTAGTATAATAAAGCAAATTACTACTCTAAGTACGGTTGCAAACCAATTCATATTTTGTTTTGGAATTGTGTCTACTGTAATATAGCCTTTTCATGGCTTAATCCACTGATATAAATTGTTAGTTTCATCAAAATAAGCAAACTATGCCTCAAAAACAGAATCTGTCTAAAACAGAACAATCTGTAATAATATGAACATTCACCATACTTCTGATACTTGAAAAATTCTTCCACAATTAGGAAAAATAAAAAATTTGTATAGAAAGACAGTGCAACAAGAATTAGAACCATTTGACTTTCCAGTAAAAAATTCAAAAATCGCGTACTACAGCCAAAGTTTCTGTCCTGCACCGCACAAACCAACAAGCATTGTAAACATCCTAAAGGCAAACCTTGGCACATTATTTTTATAATACAATGGAATTGTACAAGGGGATAATTATTTTTATAGAAAAGTTTCTGTAATCAAGATTCACAAAGTTTCCATGAGCATGAACAAAGTTCAAGGAGCTCTCCCACTTCAACAATGCTTGTCTTTCTCACTTTCGCTTTTCTTTTTTAAAAAAGTTTTGGGTTCCCCTCTTTATTTTTGTTGTTTTTAAACTATATGAAAGCACACAACAGAAATAAAGGACTCTCTAGAACTTCCGCGTTGTCTCCCTGGCAGCGCTTTCTTTAAAGCCATTAAGCTAGGCATATAGTGCTCAAGTAGTGAATCCACCCGGATCCCAAGGTATATCAAAGCCAATTTTAATCCGCAATGATTTGGCATTTAGTGATGAGCACAAGGCAACATATATCATGCAACAACAAAGTCTAACTCTCTTCCTATGCATCGGCATGTCATAAAAGAACAATTCATACACACAAAGTAAAGGCCAATGCATAGTATAAATAGTTTCTTGCAATTTTTTCGTGTTGGAAACATAGAGAGGTGGAGATATAGTTCCTCTCTCATAATAATTGCAAGTATCACTACTAGGAAAAGGCCTACTAGTGGCGCACCAGTTTTGCCTACTAATGGCGCACTACTGGTGCGCCACTAGCACCACGCCATTAGAATTAAATACTAATGGCGCACCCCTGGTGCGCCATTAGTATCTGGTCTACTAATGGCGCACCACGCAGTGCACCATTAGTATAGCCCACCGTGAGCCATTAGTATGCCTCCCAGGGGGCCATATTTACCCATGTGCTTTGGCATACTAATGGCGCACTAGTAGGTGATGCGCCATTAGTGTCCTTTCTGCAGTGCGCCATTAGTGTGCTGAGTGGTGCACCACTAGTATGAATATTAGGCATTTTTTTCTTTTCTGATATTTGCACAGGTTACAAAATATATTATTGGACATAATATAGACAGCACCACACAACAACATCAGATTCATCGAATACAGTAGAAGATTAGTCTCCGAATACAATTCATCATATTAGTCTCTGAATTCAAAAGACCGAACAAAGATAGAACATTACAAGTCTCGAGACAGCGAGTAGCGAGTTTGTCTTCACATTACAAGTCGATATCGATCATCTAAACTACCATCACATAGAAGAGAGCTGCGGTCATCATGATGAGCATCATCGTGATGAAACTGGTCTTCATCCGGTTCCTCCAACGCTCCCTCCTCTCTCCGCTAGATAGCGCCAGTATCTAGATTCCGCCTCCGCCCTAGTGGTGTACCCTTTGTAACTGTTACCGCTGAAGCGGTGAACCTGTCTCCGACACTCCTCCCGATCGTCTCGCACTGGGAACCTTACCCTTGTACACGACATACGCATTTACATCTCTATGCACTAGCCAAACAAAACGTTAGTAGCAATTCACAGACAATACATAAGCAATATATAAGTATGCAACAAAAGGATTGGAAGAGAAAAGCAAGACATTAACACTACAAGAAATATGTTAACTTGTGACCACCACTATTGGTCACTGAATGGTCATAGTTTTTTTATTTGTGACCAAAACCAGAAGGTAAAAAGCTGGTCGTCGTAAACTGACATTTTTTACCTTCTCTGTGAGAAGGTCGCAGACATTTATGACCAAAATAAGCCTACTGTTTTGTTTTGGTCACTAGCTGTCTGCCCAGGCCACGTCGGATCCGACGTGGCAATCTGACGTGGCAATATTACGACCAATTGAAAAGGTCAAAAATTAGAATCGGCCCGGTCCATTTTGGTGCTTTAGATGGGCTGAGCCCATTAATTCAGCCTTTTTATATTATTTTTTTCTGTCAGTTCTTGTGGGCTACTTGGGCCAAGCCTTGTGTTTCAGCTTCTTTATTTTTGGGCCTTGTCCTTCTTACAATCAATTGATTTTCTATTTTCAGTCATCATATTTTGGAGCTGGTCCCACTAGTCAGATGGGTTCCACAAGTCATAATGCCATACATGAGTCCCACATGTCAGAAATTTCAAAATTGCTCAGATTATATTCATAAGTGGGTCCCACTGGTGAAGTTTACATATCTTCTCAACATACATAGCCACTATTTCAAACAACCACTATTTCAAACAGGACAGAACAAATGTAGTTCGTCAAATAACACTACATTAGCCTTTTTTACAATCCATTACAATATTACAATTTACAGTCTACTACAGAGCCAAAAGAACTCTTTGCAAAGTACATCTACACTGCTTCGCACTTGGCTTCACAGCTTCACACTCAAAAGAATTAGGACTCTAGCTCCAGTAAAAGAGTGAACATAAAGGAAAAAAATAGGCATTGAGCTCCTGAAAAAGAGTGAACATAGAGGAAAAAAAGTAAGAAAACTATACAAGAAAACAAGTAAAGTGTATTGAGCATATATATGTTGTCCATATATGTTGTCCCTGGAAGGCGAACACATACAACAGCAAGAACAGCAGGAAAATTATACAAGAATAGAGCATGGAAGCGGATTAACTATATGGAACCAAAAACTGAATCATTGCAGACCAGATTACATAGGAACAAAATGTAGAAGCAGATCATATGGAAGCAAAACCAAATCATTACGGAGCACATAATAACAGCACAATGGCAGAAGTAGACTTGTTTGCATCATGTTGACCAGCACAAGCAGCCATATATGCATCGCAAACAAAAAACACTCGACGTCCAACATCTGAAGACATTGCAATGATTTCTAAGAACATCTAGCATACTAGTTTCCGCAAAGAGCATAAGCAAACATGATACAATATCATTTGCATCACATCAACCAAATTATTCAAGCAACACAACATGCACATGAACAAAGACAGGTTCTGGGTCCTGTTTGATTCACCTAGCTGATGAGGGCGACAGAGTGGGAGACGAGCTCGATGTCGTTCCCATCGAGGACGATCTCATCCTTGACCTTCTCGGACTGCAGCTCCGCCAGATGCGGCGGCAACACCTCCAACAACCACAGCAACAGCAACATCACCAATAATGACCCGCGTGACATTTCATAGACATTTCATATCATCATTACAGAATAAAAAATTTAAGACACAAGCAGCAAATACAACTTCAGCATTATAGAATTATCATGTAGTTGTTGAGCAGACAGGAATAAACAAAAACAATATCCTACCTGTCTGTTATTTTTGTATGTGGATTCAGTTACTGCAAACAAGGTAATACCAACACGGTGTTTTGTACAATAACACGAACAACTTGGTATTACACACAGAGCTCTATACATAGGTAAAAGTCCCAAATATTCACAGATCATATAATTCATAAAGCATAGCATCGAAAATATGTAACAATGAACATGTTCATCTTCAATTGGTGTCTCATTCTAAATATTCATGCACATTTGGTTGTGGGCATTTCAGGTACAAAACTTAAACCAATCTAACTCAGATGCATATATCACATTTCATTGGTTACATTACTCTTCACATACTAGACGACAAGATCCTGAATATGCACTACTCAGCCATTCCATACTTTCATGATATAGTTCACTACTCAGCCATTCAAACACATGCATCAATACTTCTTATAAACAGGCACTGTGCATAGATAAAATTCATTGCCATAGTAACAGGCACTATGCATGATTCAGAAGGGAGGTTCCTAGAATAAAATAGTTACACATAGAAAGATATCAAAAGCATTGCCACTGGATCTCAATTGATCTCACATTCTGAAACAGATCAGATAGTTCTCTAAAGCATTGCCACTGGATCTCTGTAATTCTAAAGAAATTGAGAGTGGAGCAAAGCTCTAGACAGTAGTGCCCCACAAAAATGCAACTTGCCAATAGCATTTGAGGGGTAGAAGCTAATCCACAATGGCAATAGAAATAACATTCAGAGCATCATCATCGATTTCACAAGAGAAAGCATGATATTGCATCCCATGAGGCGTGGAGGAGGATCTCTTACCATGACCATACCAGCACCTCATCTTCACCTTGTGATCCTCACTGTTTCTGCCAAGACACAGTCGCATGAACAACATTCAGCACATTATCTACACAGAGAAGAGACAAATCGTATGCTTATCCAAGCGAGTTGAAGGTAGTACCCAGCACTGGAGTGATTACATTATCCGTCGGCTTTTACGTGAACAATCTCACTGCCTTCTCAAACGCACTTACACGGGTAGTGCAAGGTGCCCTGTTGAGGCCAGCAGCACCAATCCGCAACCTGATAATGGATCACATGGTTGTGTCAATCATTCTAATCCACCAATAAAAAAAATTGCATCTGAAACTACAGTAACCGATATATAAATCCAAAGGTTTTAGACTCATATACCAGCTTTGCAGTTTACATGTCCACTAGCAAGGTTATTACTTTTACTCTTCCAGACAACACCAACATTTAACGTCGGATTCACATCATAAGTAATTAACATGAATGTACTACAAACTTCAAAAGGAAAATCCATCAAACTTGCTAGAGTGCAGACATGCACATACATAAACTTAGTTAAGAGTAGAGGCTACAAAGATCAAACTATGCTGAGGAGCTCCCGGCCGGGGCTCAACGCGCTGGGCGGTGGGGATACAAGTAATTCCCCATAAAAAAGCAATTCTGTTTTTGTTTGAACTGATCAGAACCAAGGTCTGAAGCACTTCATAAGCAAGAAGCGCCAGCACATATTTTATCAGACCAGAGGTCTTAAGAAAGAACTGTAAGTTCTAAAAGAAATTTGACAGTTTATTCGAACTTGATCCAAACCAGGACTGGAGTGATTCAGCAACAAGTGCCAGTAGTGGAACATCAAACCAGTCTATCTAATCCTGATACATAGTTTCAAACATGTCAGATATGGAACAAATAATTAAAAGATATCGTGTTGTTCTTGTGGGTTAACACTCAACACACCAGATTCAGATTCAAATTTTGAATCTGCGTTCCAATAAACAGTCAAATGAAAAAATTAACTGCCCACTGCATATACCAAAATTTAACAAGTAGCAGTAAAGCCTGGAAATAGTGTTGGCCCCCAGCGGCAGATTGGGGCCAATATTGACACGCTCCATTCTCCCTATTCTAACCCACCGCCCAACAATTAATGTTCTTCTTCCCCGAGTATTCTACAAAGATCAAACTTGCTACATTTATGCTTTCACTCTAAATCCAAAGGGCACCATGCATTGATACCGGACTCAAAGATCAAACTAAGAGCACAAACTAACCAGCAACCACAGTAGTTCGGTGAAACAATCATTTTCCGACGATTACCTACTGGCGGCCGCCGGGACGTGCTGGTAGCTGGGGCGCCTCGTCGAAGAGGATGAGGTCCCCGACGAACTCCTGATGAGAAGAGGATGAGGCCCTCGCCTCGTCGCCATCCTCCCTGGCCTTGGCCTTGGTGGCCACCACCACCCAAGTAGTCCACGCGTCATCGCCTCCATGGGTGCCTGCAAAGAGAGCGAGGTTCAGATAGAGAAATCCTGACACACACACACACACACACACACACACACACACAGAGAGAGAGAGAGAGAGAGAGAGAGAGAGAGAGAGAGAGAGAGACGACCAGATCCGGTGAACCCTAGCCAGAGCTAGCCAAGGGGATGGAGGCGCGCGAAGGGCAGCTCGACCACGAGATCGGAGACGGCAGGCACCAGCGGGGCCTGCCGCCGCTACTGCCCGCTGGCACCACCGGTCAACAGTGTGAGCGCGAGCAGTAGGAGGACCGTTATCCGAGCCAGAGTCCTCCGCCTGCGGTCGGTCAGTCGCCATGGCCGCGCCCGGGCAGCTAGGGTTTCCGGCGCGAGGAGGGAGCGGATCTGGCCGTGGGAGCGGATCTGGCCACTCGAGAGGATCTACGCCGTGGTTGGGGAAGAGGCGGAGGAGGGGAGAGGGTGCCAGCGATGGAGTGGAGGCCGTGGTTGGGGAAGACAGCGGAGGCCGACGGGGAGAGGACAGCTCTGCCTTTGGCTTTGGGGGTCGAGAGTGGAGGAAGGGTTCCGCGCGGGGTGAGGAGTGGATCGGGAGGGGAGTGGCGGCGGCGAGGAGATGGGGGGAGATGGGGAGGGGATGGATCTGAGGTAGGGTTTGGGGGGGTATCTTTTCATTTTTTTCTTTTTTTCTGTAGAAAGATGGATGGATGGATGTGGGATGGAGAGATGGATGGATGGATGGACGCCATGTCATCAATCCGTGAGAAGAGTTCTGATTGGTTCGGAAAATCAGTGACTTAAAATAGTTTTCATGTACTAAAAACAGAGGGATTTTGTGAAGTAGCTATCAAAAAAATTGCAAAAGAGCACCACACAAATTTTCACTAGAGTTAGACCACATTTTATGGATAAGGACCAATTTGTATGCATTTCTGATCTTTCTAGCTATTTTTAATCATTTTCCGAGTGCCCGAAATGAGTTTTTTTGTGAAGGACCTACCATATATTTGTTGCAAAATTGGACCAAATCAATTTTATAAAATACTAGTCCATATTCAATATACAATTGACCAAATGGTTGGGTGTCAAAAGCTTTGATCCACCTCTCGTGAAAAAGACAAATTTCCATGGCTCAAATTGAAAGCGGTCAAATTTGAACTGCAGCTGCCTCATAGTTTAATCTTTATTTTTTCCAAAAATCATTTCTAGGTACATAAGTATCTATTTAATCAGAGAAACATCAAAAGTTTTCCAAGATTCAACCACTAGCTAGGAACGGTCAAGCCCGCTGTTTTGACCGCTTTTTGAAACAGGCATAACAAATAAATAAAAGATAAAAAAATGGAAAACCTTCGCATTGTGTCATTATATGTGACCAAGTTTCCAGGAAAAATAGTAAACTTGTAATACGGCAATTATTTAAAAAAAGTGTTCTCAGAAAGGAGCTATCATGTGTGAAGATTCAGGGCTTTCAAGCCAAATGATCAATCTTATGGCCACATTAATGGCATAGTTTGTTCAAATGATCTTATATTGTGCACAAGGGTGCATCTTGGAATTCCAAACAATGTTGCCTAAGGGAGTTTTCATTTTCTTTGCACGGAAAATTCATTTTCCATTTTCCGAGTGCCCGAATGAGTTTTTTTTGTGAAGGACCTACCATATATTTGTTGGAAAATTGGACCAAAACAATTTTATAAAATGCTAGTACATATATAATATAGAATTGACCAAATGGTTGGGTGTGAAAAGCTTTGATCCACCTCTCGTGAGAAAGACAAATTTCCGCCGCTTCAGCTGGAAGCGGGTCAAATTTGAACTGCAGCTGCCTCGTAGTTTGCTCTTTATTTTTTTCCAGAAATCATTTCTAGGTACATAAGTATCTATTTAATCAGAGAAACACCAAAAAAATTCCAAGATTCAACCACTAGATAGGAACGGTCAAGCCCGCCGTTTTGACGCATTTCGAAACGGGCATAAACAATTCAAAAAAATTCAAAAAATTGGAAAACCTTCGCATTGTGTCATTATATGTGACCAAGTTTCCAGGAAAAATAATAAACTTGTAATGCGGTAATTATTTTTAAAAAGTGTTCTCATAAATGAGCTATCAAGTGTGAAGATTCATGGCTTTCAAGCCAAATGAGCAATCTTATGGCCACATTCATGGCATAGTTTATTCAAATGATCTCATGTTGTGCACAAGGGTGCATCTTGGAATTCCAAACAATGTTTCCTAAGGGAGTTTTCATTTTCTTTGCATCGAAAATTCATTTTCCATTTTCTGAGTGCCCGAAATGAGTTTTTTTGTGAAGGACCTACCATATATTTGTTGCAAACTTGGACCTAATCAATTTTATAAAATACTAGGCCATATTTAATGCACAATTGACAAAATGGTTGGGTGTGAAAAGTTTTGATCCACCTCTGGTGAAGAAGAAAAATTCCCGTCGATTCAGCTGGAAGCGGGTCAAATTTGAACAACAACTGCGTCATAGTTTGCTCTTTATTTTTTTCCAAAAATCATTTCTAGGTAAATAAGTACCTATTTAATTAGAAATACATGGTTTGATGGCGAGACATCGAGGTTTGGACAGTGGCCGAGGGCGTAAGCTCGCATGCCCGCCGCGTGACCGTGGCATTGCCATGTGTTCTGGGTGGCCTAGGCATGTCTAGTGGGTTAGGCACTCCCCAGGTAGGTGCTAGGAAGAAAATCACAACATAAGATTCTCACGAGGAGACCGATCGATGCTCAAACATGAATAAGCAGCCAAGTGTTTGATTTGCGGTACGGAAAATGCACATGGCTAATGGGCGTGAGTTTTGGCTGAGGATGATCAGTTACTAAGAAGACCGTCTTCACAAATTTTCACCTCAAAAGGAGGAGCCGAGGTGGTACTTGCTTTGCAAAGTACCACCTTTGGACATAAATCTGAATGTTGAAGCTGGGCTCAAAATAATGAATGGATTGAGCTGGCATTTGGTGGAGGATGGTTATTTGGGCATAGGAAAGCACTGTAGAAAATGGATACCATTTGGACATGCCAAAGTGGTACTTCCTTCACAAAGTGCTGCTTTGAACAGAATAGGAAAATGAATATTGTTGAGTTATTTTTGAACCAGGCAATGAATGTTTTTGACATATTTGATGAAGATATGATCCAAAAAATATATGAGAATTGTTTGGGAATTTTTGGAATAACAGAAATACAGGTTGCTTCACAACCTAGGGCAAAAATTGACACATAGACATGACACATAGGCAAAACTGATGAGATGTCGCCTAGTCATCACAACCCACCACAATTTACAAGGCTATGACCATCTATATTGGTCGTTAACAACTAGAAATAAGGCAGCGGACCAGCACTGTTTGCTTTATGACCATTTCGTGTAAGGAAATTACGACCTTTCTGACCAAAATGGTCGCAATGGTTTAGGGTTTGGAGCCCCCCGAACAGCTTTTGACCAATTGGCTCAAATGGTCATAGATCTATGACCAATTTTTCCAGGGTCACTGACAGGAGGTCACTAGTTGACATATTTCTTGTAGTGACCGTTGCCTCGTCAGGGCTGGGACGGGGGCCAAATTGCTAGTTTGGCTTGTGATGAGCCGAGCTGTCCTGCTGCAGTGTAGTCCAGACCCTCTTAATGATGTCCAGGGGCTCGGCAGCCGGATTATAGAGCTCCTTGAGAAGGCCACTCTGTACTTCTGCTGCTAGGGCGGCGCTGTGCTCCTCTATACGGAGGGAGCGTTCCATATTTCCGTTTACCCTAATGACGCCACATGGACCTGGCATCTTGAGTTTGAGATAAGCATAGTGCGGCACCGCGTTGAATCTAGCGAATGCGGTTCGTCCGAGCAGTGCGTGATAGCCATTGCGAAATGGGACGATATCGAAGAATAGTTCTTTGCTTCGGAAGTTATCCGGGGAACCGAACACTACCTCCAGCATTATTGAGCCCATACAACAGGCCTCTATGCCTGGTATGACTCCTTTAAAGGTAGTCTTCGTGAGCTTGACTCGTGAGGGGTCAATGCTCATTTTACGTAGTCGTGAGGGGTCAATGCTCGGTAGCCGTCTTCGTGCCTCTAGGCACGTCCTCGCAATCCGCAGATCGATCTTGTATGCCCTCCTCTACTGTCCAGGGTCTGCCGGAGGTCATACGTGTGACCCCGAACTCTTCCGTCTTTATTTTTTGGGGCGGTTGGGCAGGCTGCTGTTCGTCCTGAATTGCCGCTTTGTCCCGACCGCGTGGTGGCCGGTCGGCCGCCCTGTCTCGACCACGCGGTGGTCTTTCCGCATTGCGCGAGGGAGATGTGTGCTCCGGTGCCTCATCGAATTGAGGTAGCAATCTGCGTTTCGGGTAGCTCTTGGCTGGGCGTTTGAGGCTGTATTCTTCCGCTGTCAGGACGTCAGTCCATCTGTCGACGAGCAGATCTTGTTCAGCTTGAAGCTGCTGCTGTTTCTTTTTCAGGCTCCTTGCGGTGGCTATGAGTTGAAGTTTAAAGCGCTCCTGCTCCAGAGGGTCCTCAGGTATGATGAAATCTTCGTTGCCGAGGCTTGTCTCCTCTTCAGAGGGTGGACGGTAACTATCGTCCCCCGAGTCATCTTCTATGGCCTGCTCATCAGGGTTGTCTTGCCTGTCGTCATGTTCCTCCTGTTTGGATGTAGCTCCGACAGGGTCTTCATTGTTTTCAGCGTCGCCCGGAGTGCTATTTTATCCGGTACCAGTATTGCTATCCTTTGAGCGGCAAGGCTTAGAACGGCGTTTAGGGCGCCGACGCTTGGACTGCGTCTCGGAAGTTTTATTCTCATCTGGCTCTTCTTTGTCGTCGCCAGATCCCTTGGGTGTGTCAACCATGTATACGTCGTACGAAGAGGTGGCTGTCCAACGTCCAGTGAATGGCGGGTCTTGGCCTTGCTCATTGTCGGCATCATCGTCCATACCGGTGATGTCTTCGGAGCCATAGTCAAGTACATCGGTTAAGTCGTCGACGGTGGCTATGAAGTGGGTGGCGGGTGGGAAGCAAAATTCCTCGTCGTCCGCCTCTAGCTTGAACCGAACATAGTTTGGTTGTGAGTCTTCCTCCAAGGACAAGTTCTTCAAATATTTTAGTACGTCACCCAAAGGAAAATGCTGGAAGACGTCTGCGGCGCTCAATTCGAAAATCGACAACCGATCCAGCTCGGTGTCCGCAGGTGTATCTGGTCCGGAACATGCAGCCGGAAACGAGTCCGGGGTTCCGTTGGTGCAAGCATTGAAGGATGTCGAGTCCGGCTCCAACGCCGCGGACTTCATGGCCGCGGAGGGCGTGATCTGCTTTGGTACTGAGGCCGTTGCAGCAACATGATCCATCTCCTGGGTGTGCTCCGATGACAGATTTAGGTCATGTTCATCGGAGAAAGGGGGAGCGATCGCCGCGGTATCAAATCCCTCGAAGATCAAGTCTCCACGGATATCCGCAACGTAGTTTAAGCTTTCGAACCTGACCTGGTGGCCGCGGTATCGTAGTTTAAGCGAGTTGGCCTGCAGTGCGAAGCCGTCGAATACGAAGATCTGTCCGGGGAGGACAGTTTCTCCCTAGACCACGTCATTACCGACGATTGAAGGGGACATCGAGCCTTTCGTTGACGGCACAGTGGAACTCTCAATGAAAGCACCAATATTGGTGTCAAAACCGGCGGATCTCGGATAGGGAGTCGCGAACTGTGTGTCTAGGATCGATGGTAACAGGAGATGGGAGCCACAATTTTTACCCAGGTTCGGGCCCTCTCTATGGAGGTAATACCCTACTTCCTGCTTGATTGATCTTGATGAATATGAGTGTTTACAAGAGTTGATCTACCATGAGATCGTAATGGCTAAACCCTAGAAGTCTAGCCTTTGAGTATATGGTAATGAATCTGTGCTATCCGGACTATGCTCTCCGGTTTATATAGACACAGGAGAGATCTAGGGTTACATGGAGTCGGTTACATAGGAGGAAATCTTCATAATTGGTCGCCTAGCTTGCCTTCCACGCCAAGTAGAGTCCAATATGGACACTGGTATAGTCTTCGGTCTTCATGTCTTCATGTCTTCATAGCCCATCAGTCCGGCCCAACAGATAACAGGCTGGACGCCCGAGGACCCAATAGTCCAGGACTCCCTCATCCCCCCCCCCCGGCAGGGTGCCGGAACAGGGTCTCGATTGGTTTTTGGTGGCTACAGAGGCTTGCGGCTGCGGAATTCCCGAGCTAGGTTATGTTCTGGAAGTTTTGGTATATATAAGAGGTGTTGGCGTCGGGAACAAGTCAGGGGGTCTCCGAGGCAGCCACGAGGTAGGGGCGTGCCCAGGGGGTAGGGCGCACCCCCCACCCTCGTGGTGGCCGTCGGTGTCAAAACCGGCGGATCTCGGGTAGGGGGTCTCGAATTATGCGTCTAAGGTCGATGGTAACAGGAGACAGGGGACACGATGTTTACCCAGGTTCGGACCCTCTCTATGGAGGTAATACCCTACTTCTTGCTTGATTGATCTTGACGGATAGGAGTATTACAAGAGTTGCTCTACAACGAGATCGTAATGGCTAAAGAACCTAGAAGTTTAGCCTGTATGACTATGGTAATGGATCTCCCCGCCTAACTAAGTCCTCCGGTTTATATAGACACCGGTAGTATCTAGGGTTACACAAGGTCGGTTACAAAT
Organism: Aegilops bicornis; assembly: GCA_021605145.1. Classification (NCBI taxonomy): domain Eukaryota; kingdom Viridiplantae; phylum Streptophyta; class Magnoliopsida; order Poales; family Poaceae; genus Aegilops; species Aegilops bicornis. The sequence goes on from CM038675.1 coordinate 191,105,159, forward strand.
AAAGGAATCTACATATCCGGTCGCCAAGCTTGCCTTCCACGCCAAGGAGGGTCCCATCCGGACACGGGTGTAGTCTTCGGTCTTCGTACCTTCACGGCCCATCAGTCCGGCCCGTAGCTAACAAGCCAGACGCCCGAGGACCCCTTAGTCCGAGACTCCCTCAGTAGCCCCTGCACCTGGCTTCAATGACGAGGAGTCCGGCGCGCAGATTTGTCTTCGGCATTGCAAGGCGGGTTCCCTCCTTTCCGAACTCCAAGGTAGTCTCCGGATGCGATGATGGTATCTGGACCTGTCACACACCATATACAACCGCAGAGAGAATATTATACTCCATGAGTCCAATCCGCTGACAACTTTTTATAGCGTGACATCACGTCCGCCCGGTCATAATTTCAAACCATTTTATGTCTGTCGTTCCATGTTTCGAGACGCGATTGCCATTGGAACGTCTTGTCGAAGTAGAGATCGTGTCCCCTTATTGCGGGATTCTCATCAAAATTCGGGTATGGGTAAGTCAACCGTGCAGTTTACATGACCCTTGGGAATAGGCGAGTTTTAGGGCGAATGGGCAGGCATTCGATATTTACTGCCTTTATAAGGGGATAAGGATTCCTCCCTCTTCTCCCACGCCTTCTGTCTTCCTTCGCTCTTCCACCCTTGAGCTCAAGTGCCCAAGTTCTCCTCTTCTTACCTCTTAAGCTAGCACTCAACCATGTCTGGATCCAGTGGCAAAGGCAGGTGGATGGTCTCCTCCATCAAGGAGGAAGACATTACTGAGCTTCGGGCGGCCGGGTATTTGGTGAAGGAAATCGCCCATCGTCTGCCGGCCGAGGGAAAAATCGTCCCTACGCCAAAGCCCAATGAGAGGGTGGTGTTCATCCCTCATTTCTTCCACGGGCTTGGGTTTCCACTCCACCCGTTCGTCCGCGGGTTGATGTATTATTAAAGGATAGACTTCCATGATCTGTCACTGAACTCCTTCCTCAACATCTCGGCGTTCGTCGTAGTGTGTGAGGCCTTCCTCCGCATCCAACCCCACTTTGGGTTGCGGCTCAAAGTCTTCAACGTGAAGCCGAAGGTGGTGGATGGCCAGCACGCGGAGTGCGGAGGAGCCATGGTGAGTAAGCTGTCCAATGTCCCCTGGCCGAAGGTACTTTCATGGAGACTGTCAAGGAATGGCAGAAACAATGGTTCTATATTACGGAACCCGCGGCACCAACTGGGCCGCGGCTGCCGAATTCAACCCCGGTGCTCCCATGCGGCTCACCTCCTGGGTCGAGAAGAACCTGAACTGGTGTTCGCCAGATGAGGTGATAGTGCTGCAGACGCGTGTTCAGAGCATGGAGACTTGTCGATGTAATCCAGGTGATGTTAGTTCGCCGGATTCTTCCGTGCCAAAGCCGAAGCCGCCCTCTATGGAAGATCAACCCGAAGAAGCACCATACCCTGAAGAGGCTCTTCGAAACCACTCATGAAGGTGCCTGGAAGTTGCTCTTTAAAGGCAACGAGAAGCCCCCGGCCACAAATTTGGACCGCGGGCACAATATTAACCACCTCGCCAGCGAGGCATGTTATTTTTAATGCATCCCCTACTTGCTTGTTCCAAGGGTGATGTCCGAGCTTTTATCATCATTCCTTCTTCAGGACTGGATGGAGAGGGTGAAGCAGATCCAATGTCCGGCTCCGCTGCCTGAAGAACCAGTCATCCCGCGTTTAGCGAAGATGCTGGTGCCGACGCCCTATAAAGCGCCGGAGAAGAAGGCCAAGAAGAATACCAAGGGCTCTTCAGACGCGACGTCTGAAGACAAGACCCGCTCCTCCACCGCAGAAGATAACGACGATGAGGAGGAGGAGGAGAAAAACCATCCTCCTGATGAGAGAAGGAAGAAAAGGGCGGCCCCCACAATTCTGGAGACGGAGGCTCCCAAGAAGGGGAAACGCACTAAAAAAATACACTTCCGTGATGATATGTGTTTGTCGCAGTAGGTCGCGTTTTCTGTCATGCATGTACATCCATGACGATTTTATGACAGAATCAAGATGGTCATACCTATGCTGTCGTAGAAGTGTTCCATGACATTACCAAAATTATCATCACGGAAGTGTCCACTTCCATGACGATAAATCCCGCGTCACAGAAGTGCTTTTGTCAAGGGTGACCGACACGTGGCATCCACCGTAACGGAACATCGTTAAGCTATCGGGTCGGATTTTGGATCCAATAACCCGTTAACAGCCACGACCAATGCCGATTTTCCACGTGTAAAATTCTCATTGGCTGACGGATCCACGCGTCAGCTCCGCGTTGTACAGTGTCACTCATCCAACGGTCGAGATGGGCCTATGATATGTTGACACGTGGACCGCCCAAAAGTGGCCCACAAAGTTTAAATGGGCCGGCCCAACCGAAGGCCTATAAGATTTAGTGGACCATAATGGGCCGGCCCAGCTACAGGCCCACAAAATTTTGTGGACCATAATGGGCCGGCCCAGCTAAAGGCCCACACGATTTTGCAGACCATAATGGTCCGGCCCAGCTAAAGGCCCACAAGATTTTTTGGACCACAATGGGTCGGCCCAGCTAAAGGCCCACAAGATTCTGCAAGACCATAATGGGCCGGCCTAGCTAAAGGCCCAACATTCTCTGTCAAATCGGCCCGTCAACGGCCTGGTCTAAACTTGTCATTAATGCGGCCCGTTAACAGTCCGCTAAGTAATTGTGCCGAATTACGGCCCGGTGTATTTCCGACCTGTTAAAGGTCCGGCTTCATTTGGGCCCATTTACAGGCCATCAAAACTTTTGGCCCATAAATGACCGTGAAGGATTTGGGTCATATTTGGCCATGTGTGACATTCATCCTGTTAGAGGCCCACTATAGATTTGGGCCACTTTCGGCCTGTTGTGATTTTCGGCCTGTTAACGCCGGACGTAAACCATGGGCCATATGTGGCCCAACGTCATATCAGGCCCATTAACGACCCATATAAAAATGACGATAATCTAGCCCGACCGAAGTTCCGGCCTGTTAAAGGCCCGTGTATTAGGTCGGCGCATTTACGGCCCGTCCGAATTTCGGCCCGTCAAATATCCGCATCATAAATGGGCCAGCATTTCGGCCTGCTAACTCTAGTGGGTTATTTGGCACAATCACGGCCCAATCTCACTTTCGGTGTATTAAAGGCCCATGTTTTTATGGGCTCGAGATATTTACACCTGTAAACGGCCTATTTCTACTGAGGGCCCAAATTATGTTTAGGCCTGTTAAAGGCCCACTATGGGCACAAGCCTACTAGAAAAATATGAAAGCTTATGCTGACTTAAGACCAGATATTTTTAGTGGGCTACATGCCAATTTCGGCCCGTAATCATTTTTAGCCCAATTGGAATGGGCCCGACGAATGTTGGCATGTTGGGCTCCTACGAAGCTTTCGGCTGAATACATTACTAAGATAAACCTACACTATACAAAAATAGCGTCGTAATTACTGCAGCCTATGGCAGCATCATAAATGTTGTATCACAACAAAATAAATTCCAACCATACAACAAAAGGCCTGTTGGCATAAAGTTTACAGTCCTTCCAGATAAAAGCACCATAAGATGTATAGAAGCACAGATCATTTGACCTGAGTGCTAATGTTTCAGGCTGTAGAATCTGATGGAGCAGCACAATCTCCACCTTTTTCCGCCATTGCTCTTGAACAACGAAGAGAATGTCTGATAGTCTGGTTCCAAAACCATTCATATCTTGACGACATTTCTCAACCACTATTCTTGTTTCCGAAACAACGTCCATTAGGGATTGGACTTGTGTCTGGAGCACAGATATATCACTCTGTCTAGCAGGAAGATTTTGTTCAAGAGGGCGATTTGGACGAGGTTACCTTGACAACCAACCCAGAATTACGAAGGAAGGTGCTTTTTGCACTGTTAGTGGAGAGATACTGACGCACTGCAGCAAGAGGTGACATTGTGCCTGTAGTAGCCTCGTCCCTTCAGGTGGTTGTGGCTGTTCAATCATTTGTTCCATAGCTTCCTAAAAGTTTGAACTTGTAGATTAGTGTACCAGATAAGTTACTAATGAGACAAAAACAAACAAAGTAGGATAAACGTTTATACATAACTTATTTTGGTGAACTCTTTGTAATACATTAGAATGTATTGTAGTGCCAACTACATAATAAAATCACTTTCACAACATATGTCCATGTAGCATGCCTATTGTATTGTCTATTTCCTCACATTCATTAACATCTAAGGATAAAGAGACATGGTTTAAAGTAGGATGAACATAGTATGACATCATTCATATCATGGGCAAACAGATATAAAACAAACAGGCTATTTTATCATTGTAAAAGACGTGAACATAACAACTAGATCACAGATCAAGACCAAAAGAATATCCTTCATCTCTTTTAAACCATGTAAGGTGAAATGATACGTTAAGACAACTGTGTATAAAAGTGAATAGAGTAACTGACATTGTCTGCAAACCAAGTAGTTAAATGAACACATCACAGTACCAATCAGTTCAAGGCAGGAGGAGTAAGGACTTACAAGAGCGGCTTGAACTGGTGTGCTCGTGCCCTTCATCTTGCTGGTGTGGCAATCCTTGAAGATTTGCACTACATTCGGTTCAGGTTCTTTTTGGTCCGCACGGGCTTTCCTCTATATTTGGAACAAGTCAATATAGATACGATAATATGCCACAAAAAAAGAAGGAAGTAGCAGCTATTTACAAGAGCCTCAAGATTGTGCAATATAGCTACGAGATCATGTTGTCTGTTGGAATTTCACTTTAGAACGGTTGGTTTTGTTCTTCAAACAGTTAGCCTAGAAGAAGATACACTTGTAAGGCACATACATAAATACAAGTTGAATATGTGGTGCGATCAAATACATATAGCCTACCCGATACTTTGGATCGCACTGTTGTTTAACGAGGGCTGTCCAGTCTTCATCTGTAATATATTCCACTAGAGATGTTTGGGTGATTTCATTGTTAGCCGTGCCTTCAAAGTGAGATTTTCTAAGGTGGTACCGATACTATCACAGAGCATACTGAAAAACATGAGTGCATGCTTGTTTAGTTGCATCATCTTTCGGATCCAACTTGAACCTCATCTGTTGAAAAAAGAATGTGAGTCTTATTAGGAGGAAGCTAGAAAGTATGGGATGAGCAAGACAATATTACTAATTGCGATGAATAACATTACTTACGGATAAATGGTCAAGGAAGGTGCTAAATTGGGTATTGTCTTTCTCATTCCCGTACTGGATCCACGTTGGGAGGATACGTGCATGACACCTAACAGCAACGGCTGCCTCTGATACTAACTTGGCCGACTCTGTAGCATCACGTGGCCTTTTTAAACCTGCCTCAAAATGGATCTCCATTCTTCCTCCTTTAGATTTTGATAATCTGTCAAGCATTATCCCTAATGTCCGTTTCTGCTTGCGCCGTGGTGCTAGTTCAACAACGAATATGGAAAGTGTTAGTGTACATCAAACTGTGAGAGTACATATAAAGGAGCATGCAACTGCAACTTGACTCTGTCGAGTACCATCTTGGTGTTGATGCTGATGAGGTTCATCTGATCTTGCCAAGTCCTATTGTGTCAGCAGTGCTTCGGAAGTAGTGTTAGGTGTGAAGGCAGCTTGGGAACTGGCCAGTTCCGGAGCAAACAAACGAGTAACTGGTTGAGATGCTGGTACAGTTGAAGCGGATGCTGCAGCTAGTGGAGCAGGTGATACTGTGTTTGTAGATTTAGCCGGTGGACTTGGACCTTCTACTGCACTATAAGTACCAGTAGAATCTCGACAGCAGAACCTTTTTTGTTTCACCCGACGAGAAACAACACTCCCTACTATATTATTTTCCTTGCTCTTTTTTGACTTTGCCATGTCAAGCTGTACCCACAACACAAAAGAATAAAATCACTCTTGAGAACTCATTGATGCATGATACAGACAAGCAGTACTTTGATGTAAGACAACCGTATGAGGATGGAATATATAAGAAAAACAGGACGACATGACATAATCACAGCTACGATGTGCAAACTAAGGTATGATTTTCAAGAAAATAGAAGTAATGCAAGCTAGACACCATATGAAAGATGCAACCAATATTACTCTGCCAAGTTAAAAGTGTCTTGTCATAAGTGGCAATTCGAAAAATTAGAAGCAGTACAACTTAGAAATCAATGCAAGATGCAACCACTATCAAACTGCCATGTTAAAAGCGTCCAATCATGAGTTACTGATGCGGGATACACAACAACATTACTTTGATGTAAGAACATGGTATGATAGATAGATGCAGTGTATTCTAGACATAGAAAGCCATGTCATATGCACATGTATAACGTATAAACTCAACAGGTGCAATTTAATCAAAATAGAAGAAATACAAGCTAGACAACATATGCAACATGAAACCAATTATCACATCACAACTTAGAGCAAGCACCTGCGATGGTGGAGTACGGAGATGAACTTCGTCATGTAGACGTGGGACTTCAACTTCATTAGCGATAGCAGTGGCAAATCTAGAGAGTCTCTGCTTTGCGTCGGTGCGGAGTACCACCAACATCCCTAACTAACTCTTTTCCTTCCTATTTTCTCGATATTGCCTTATGAAGTGAAAACCACAAGAAGATGAATAAAAATAGCTCTGCATAACTGGTTGATGCATGATACGTATTTAACACTACTTTGATGTAAGGCAAGCGCAGAGATAGGAGGATGGAATATATACAAAAAGACAGCGTTTCATATTCACACGTATGATAGGAGGATGGAATATGTATGAAAAACAAAGAAGCGGAAGGCATTTCAACAAAATTAGAAGAAATAAAAGCAATGAACAATATGAAAATTAAACCAATATCACTCTATCAGGTAAAAATTGTCTCGTCGTAAGTGCCATTTCAAGAAATTAGAAGAAGTACAAGCTATAAGACAATGCAAGATGCAACCTACATCACACTCCCAAGTTAAATGTGTCTTATGGGTAAGTGACCGTTGCAGGTATAAGTTGTAAGCTACGCAGATGCAATTCTACATAATCAGAAGCAATAAAAACTAGAAATCATACGGAAAACGCAACCACGTATAACAGTTCCAAGTAAGAGCAAGCACCTGTGATGGTGGAGTAGGGGAGATGTGCTCATCATGTACACGTATGTTCTAGAAACAAGAACACATGTCATATTCATAGGCATTATGTGTAAAGTAAGCAGATGCAATTCAAGTTAGAAGCAATACAAGCTAGACATCATACGCAACATGCAACCACATATAATAGTGTCAAGTTAGAGCAAGCACCTGTGATGGTGGAGTAGGGAGATGTGCTCATCATCTACACAACTACGTTGACTGTCCAGCCTTGTGTTGTCTTGCGAATCTTGTTGGGAGGATGGCGGAGTAGAATCAGTAGAGACCCCTGCTTGAGTTGTTCAAGGACCACCATCATCCACCGTCGGACTAATTTCCTTCAGCTGTAATGATTTTTGCATTGTGAAGTCAAACCGATAAGAAAAAGGAATAAAATTTGCTCTTCGTAACTCATTCATGCATGGTAATCGATTTAACACTACTCGGATGAAAGGCAAACACATGATGCGAGGATGGAATATGTATGAAAAACAGGATGGTGTGACATATTCGCACCTATGATGTGGTAACTAAGCATAAGGCACTTCAACAAATTAGAAGCACTGCAAGCTTGACACCATATGAAAGATGCAACCAATATCACTCTGCCAAGTTCAAACTGTATGGCGTTTCAACAAATTAGAAGCAGTCCATGCTAGAAATCATATTGAAGACACAACCAATATCACAGTGGCGACTTAAAGGTGCCTTATCATAAGTGACTGATGCGGGATATACAAGAATAGTAGTCTGATGTAGAAACAGGAATACATGTCATATTCACAGGCATTATGTGTAAAGTAAGCAGATGCAATTCAACAAAGTTAGAAGCAATACAAGCTAGACATCATACGCAACATGCAACCACATATAATAGTGCCAAGTTAGAGCAAGCACCTGTCATGGTGGAGTAGGGGAGATGTGCTCATCATCAACACAGCTACGTTGACTGTCTAGCCTTGCGTTGTCTTGCTAATCTTGTTGGGAGGATGGCGGAGTAGAATATGTAGAGAACCTCCGTTTCAGTTGCTCGGAAGGACCACCATCATCCAATGCCTTGCCAATTTCCTTCAGCTTTATTGATTTTGCATTGTGAGGTCATACTGACAAGAAAAAGGAATATCATTCGCTCTTCAGAACTCATTCATGCATGATACTGACGAACAAAACTCTAATGAAAGGCAAAGTCATGATAAGAGGATGAATATGTATGAAAAAATGGACGGCTTGACATATTCACACCTATGATGTGGTAACTAAGCAGAAGGCACTTCAACAAATTAGAAACACTGCAAGACACCATATGGAACGTGCAATCAATATCACTCTGCCAAGTTAAAATTGTCTCGTCATAGGTGGCGTTCATCAAACTAGAAGCAATACATGCTAGAAATCATATTCAAGACGCAAACCAATATCACAGTGCCAACTTAAAGGTGTCCCATCAAAGTGACTGATGCAAGATACACAAGAAGAGTAGTTTCATGTAAGAACATGGTGTGATAGACAGATATAGTATGTACCAAAAACAGGAAAGCGTGTCATATTCACATGTATCATGTGTAAGCTAAGCAGTGCGATTTACACTAATTAGGAGCAATACGAGCTAGACACCATATGCAACATGCAACCAGATATCACATCGCCAAGTTAGAGAAAGCACCTTGGATGGTGGAGTAGGGGAGCGGAGACTTGGACCTTGTAATGCACTATCGATTACTAGGAGAATCGCATGCAGATGCTCCGTTTACGTTGCTGCAGAGGACCACCATCATAGCCTTCCTTACTCTTTTCCTTCCTCTTTCTTGATTTTGCCTTGTCAAGTCAAACCCACAAGAAAAAGGAATAAAATTTGCTCTTCAGAACTTATTGATGCATGATACTGACGAACACTACTTTCATGTAAGGCAGCCGCATGATAGGAGGATGGAATATGTATGAAAAGCAGGACGGCGTGACATTTTGACATGTATGATGTATAAAGTGTAAACTAAGCACAAGGTGCTTGAACTTGTTAGAATCGATGCAAGCTAGAAACCATATGAAAGATGAAACCAATATCACTCGCCAAATTAAAAGGGTGCCCTAACAAATGTATTTGACCAAATTAGAAGCAATACATGGCAACAGGCTAGAAATAATATGCAATATGCAACGAATAAAGGTGACTCGTCGTAAGTGATTGATGCAGGATACAGAAGAGAGGTAGTTTCATGTAAGAACAAGGTTAACACATAGATGTAGTGTGTACCAATAATAGGAAGGCATGTCATATTCATAGGTATAGTGTGTAAACTAAGCAGATGCAATTTACCCTAATTGGAAGCATTACAAGCTAGACACCGTATGCAACATGCAACCACATATCACACTGCAAAGTTGGAGCAAGCACCTGTGATGGTGGTGTAGGGGAAGTGCGGTCTTCGTGCACAGAGCAACGTTCAATATATTCATTTAGGCTTGCTGTTTCTTGAGAATCATGTGGAGAGGATGAAATTGCATTCTTTATAAGAGTATTGCGTCTCATATTAACCCACGCGCGTGAGGCGTGACTGTCTTATCATAAGAGATAGACGCAGGATACACAAGAACAATAGTTTGATGTAAGAACATGGTGTGATAGGCAGATGTAGTATGTACCAAAAACAGGAAGGCACGTGTCATATTCACATGTATAATGTGTAAGCTAAGGAGATGCAATTTAACAAATTAGGAGCATTGATGAGGGATACACAAGAAAAGTAGTTTGATGTAAGAACATGGTTAATAGAAAGACGTAGTATGTACCAAAAATAGGAAGGCATGTCATATTCACAGGTATAATGTGTTAACTAAGCAGATGCAATTTACCCTAATTAGAAGCATTACAAGGTAGACACCATATGCAAAATGCAACCACATATCACATTGCCAAGTAAGAGCAAGCACGTGCGATGGTGGTGTGGGGGAATTGCGGTGATCAACTAGAGAGCTATGTTGACTATCTTCATTTAGCCTTGCTGTTTCTTGAGAATCATGTGGGGAGAATGCAACTGCACTCTTTAAACGAGTAGGGCGTCTCACAGTAACCCACTCGGGTGACTGTCTTATCATAAGTGATTGACGAGGGATACAAAAGAGCATTAGTTCGATGCACGAACATGGTTAATAGACATATGTAGTATGTATCAAAAACAGGAAGGCATGTCATTATCAAAGGTATAATGTGTAAAGTAAGCAGATGCAATTTAACCAAATTGGAAGCAATACAAGCTAGACACCATATGCAACATGCAACCACATTTGACAGCGTGAAGTTAAATCAAGCACATGGGATGGTTGTGTGTGGCAATTGAGATCATCAACTACAGAGCTACGTTTACTGTCTCCAACTGCTGACACTGCACCCATTAGAGCGCTGAAACGCTTAGTGCTTATCTTCGAATTACACTGGAGCGACTTCTATCTTTTCTTTTCTGCATTCATCAACACTGCGTCAGAGTCTGAAATACCCATGCTTAAAAAACAATAGTGTGAGTATGGGTGAAGTGTGTGCACAATTAGTACAGTGTAAAGGTAGCAGATAGCAGGTCGGTGAGAAATAAATGACGGGAGACATATGATAGCTCTACAACATGCATGGCACACTAAATTACTACAGGATTCTATGAAAATAACAATGATTTGAAAGCAAATAGGTCAGTCCATTTTTCTGCACCGTCCGATGTACAAAGAATGGGCAAATCGCCTTCATCTACCTCTAGCCAGGTCGGTGTTGACGATCTTCCTCAAACGCCAAATGACCACCGACCCAAGATTTCCTCCCCGCTTGCCGCCTCCCTCAACCTCACCACACCGCCATGCTTGGCACTGCCCCCCGGCCATCCATTCAAGCCCCGCCGACCTCCAGATCGGGCGCAAGCAGCTCCTGCGCCCCACACCCCTATGATAGACACCGATGCGCCGCTTCACCGGGGAACAGGCGGACTAGGTGCTCCGCGTGCCTAAGCGGCTGCTGCTTCTCTTAATTGCGGTTCGACTGACCCTGAATTGAAATCCAGGCGGGCTACTGACCTTTAGCAAAGGTGAAATAGTAAAAGCGAGGAAACCTTGTGCATTTAGTATCACGAAGAAGATGCAGTAAGAAGCGCTCAACTAGTTTCTTTCGTGGGATGAATACAGTGTGAGCGGAGACATAAGATTTGCACGAATAAGGGAAGAGGAGTAGCTCTTTCTGCTGGCAGTGCTGTGTCCTCCTTCTATTTTTCCGATGATCTTCTTGTTGTTCGCCGGAAACCAGAAGTTGTGGAGGACGGTGCAGCCTCGGACGAACCCATGCCCAAGTTGTTGAGTGTGGTGCGGTGGCCGTCTGTCGGCGGCGGGGAAGCAGATCCAAGGCGGCGAACGACAGCGTAGCGGTAACAGCTCCGATGCGGTGGACGGTTGCGACAGTGGAGCCGCAACAGTGAGGCGTAGGACGGCATGGTCGGAGTGGTTCTGGTATGGCGCATGTCGGTGTCGGCGTCGTGGAGGCAGCTCTGCCTCGGCTTCAGCTACTAAGTCCTTGAGGGCGTTGTGGTTGCGTTGGACGACGACGTCGGGGTACCGGCTCCGGCGTGATGGAGGAGGGCAGCGGTGGATTGGCCGCTATGGGGTGGAGGACGGAGGAGGCTGGGGTTTCGCGGCTGGTGGAGAGGGTGTTTTTGCGCCCACGGAGTATGAATGGGGAAACAGAGGGAGGCGTGGAACTAAGGGGGAACAATGTTTCGGTTTGAGACGCGCTTGTTTGAAATTTGGGGAATGTTACAAACTTTGCCCCCATCTAAAGTTTCGGACATATTGCGGGTTGGGGGTAGGACAGTCATGTCAGGTGTCCCAAATGTGGGCGGGATAGATTTCGGCCGAGCGCATGGGTGTTTAGGCGCCCACGGAGTATGAATGCTTCTCGGAGGCGGTTGAGACTGGCGTCTTGGTGAAGTTACAAACCTACCCCGGTTTAGACCTTTGGACATCGGGCCGATAGGCTACACGGGCCAGAGCCAGGACAGTAATTTCCTACCACCAAAACATTAGTCTCGCGCGCTTTCGGGTGACCAGAGGCCTATTTGGTGCTTCGTTCAATATTTGGGACCAGAAGCATTAATGTTTTCGGTTCTCTTGAATTGAACTTTCAGGATTTTTCAAACTTCACAAGTCTTTACTCTTGAAAATCCTAAAGCTACGATTATTTTGGAATGGAGGGGGTACATTTGAATATACATTGTACATGAGTCCATTAAAAAATATGCAACTTACCTCAGTTCATGCATGGTTCCAGGTATAATCTCCTTGGTTGCAAAAAAAAAGTTAGATATGTGTATGAATATATATAGCATGTTCAAACTCACAACAAAGATTGATGCCCCTTTTACATCTGATTTACAAATGCCATTATCTCGGGTTCAAATAGATGAATGCACTTCCTATGAATTGAATCTTCAAACCCCTTTATGTTGAATTCGACATGTATTTTATTTCGTAGCTAGCAATTTGGAATGTATCCATGCAAGTGACAAATGTATAAAGTGCTTCACACTAACAACATGGAGTGCACTAATTAATGTTTATATATGAATTGCAAAAGCATCCATTGCCTGTATTTCAAACCGCTCTCACTCTATGGATCGATAATATGAAATAAACACATGCACATGCTAGAATTCAATAGAGTATGGGTGTGTGATAGACCTATTTTCGTCCATACGCAATTTTGCAAAATTCATTATCTCATCCAAAAATAATAATGCCATTTATATTTTAATTTAATGCATAGAACCGCCTTTTACACGTAGATGCACTATGCCTCGTCCCGTTCTCACAAACGCGTTATATATCTCTCTATCTAACGCATAAGTGCACACACTTTATATGCATCGGCATTTCTCTTTCACACATGCTCACAATCTCTCTCAGGGTGTCGGGGTGTCTCACACACATGCTCTCTCTGCTTTCTCTCTCTCTCTCGACTACTATGTACCACTCTTTTCACTAATCTCAGTTGAAAACACTATTTCTCTCACATGCATATATACACATGCACAAGATCTACTAGCCCTCTATACGCACATATATATGTGCCTACGTGTCTCCCGTGACGACGCACATTATCTTTAGGCCTCTCTTGCACTCATTGCCCCCGACACACCTCTCTCTTAGTAGTTGGCAGATATGATTTCATCATATCATTCGGTAGGATATCCCTGGCTGTTAGGCTGGATGGTAATACGAGGCAAAGTTTTACCCTAGTTCGGATCGGACCCTTGCAGTTGAAGAAAGAGCCTACTCCTGGTACTATATATTTGTGATAGGGGTGTGTACAAAGTACACGTGAATACCAGGCATTGTGCATGTGTGTATACTATCGATTTAACTAGCCCCCAAGCTTGTATAACATACTAAGGGCCTAGGGTTACAAATCATATATAGTCGGCTTATCACCAGTGGGGATAGAGAGTCCTCCGCGACTCTGGTAGCTTCGTGTTGTACGCTGAGTCCTCCACATGGGTCTTCGTATAACACGTCTCGGTCCAACCTATATGTGGCGCAGTATGGAACCGACCCATGAGTCTTCATGTTGACCCACCACAACTAGAAATGATGTGCCCACCACACCACACACGCAATCGGCCACTAAGAAAATAAGCATATACAATAGTACAACAGTATCTAGCTCACGATACATCTCCATATTTTGCTGATGACACTGACGGACTTTGCATTTGATGCGTGCTCCGTATTTTTTTGGTGACACTTACGGTCATTATATTTTAAGAGAAAGCACGATATGGTCACTGGACTTCAGAATAAGCTCATCACAGTTACCACATACATTTTGTCGTGCTAACCAACATGTGGTTGGATGGTTAGAGGACAGTGGTTTCTCGAGCCCACCAAGGTTAAAGTCCCGGTGCTCGCATTTATCTTGTGTTAATTTTAGTATTTTCCAGCGATGTACGTTCAGTGGGAGGAGACGTTCCAATCGACTACGAGGCACCTATGATGACTTCGTAAAATCTCAAGATCATATATGCTGGCCCACTCTCTCGAAGGTGCTCATAGGGGTAGGGTTCGCGTGTGTGCGCTTATAGCGGTGAGTGCTTGCGCGTATATGAGCCCTTGCGTGCATCTGTGTTAAACAAATACATGTCATGATTATACGGTCACTGGCTCACCCGTACAACTCCGTATTTTGTTGATGACACAATCAATTGACCAGTCAAACGGCGCAACTAGTGTTGCACCATCGGGGCGCGTAACCGTGGGGCCCACCTGTCAGCCCGTATATGAAAGAAAGAAATGGTAGTTTGAGTCTGTACTATGTTAATAAAATAAGAGTACATTTCAGGGTGATCATACAGTCACTGGCTCACCATACAGCTCCGCAATTTGTTGATAACACGATCAATTGACCAGTCAAATGGTCCACATTCAGCAGCGCACATTACCATAGGGCCCACCCGTCAGTGCGTATATGAAGGACATAAATGGTAATAAACTAGTGGTCGGTGGGTATTTGTCGGAGCAATGGGCCACGGGTAGGCTAACCCGAGACCCAAGACCTTTCGAGACATCGGGGCTGACTGCGCCCCTCAAGACGACGAGACGAAGAGCCGCCTTCTGGAAGCCGACTGAAGGAGTAGCCGGCTTCCCATGGGCGGCCGAGTCCTGGATATGAGGTTGAGTCAAGCCGACTCCCGCCGGGCGACTTCCAGAGAAGCCGGCCTCAGGGAGTCGGCCCGCGACAGCTGCAAAGCATGTGCCCTCGTCAGGGGAACGGCGTGGGGAGTGGCTACAGTATAGCCCATCCCCTCCTCCAAATCAGGCAAGCATGGCCACAGTGCCCCGTACCAGCGGAGATCTCCGCCCGGCGCGGCACTGTTGCCACCATTTCCCTGACATCACCTCGTGTGGGCGGAGTCCTGTTCCCACGATGGCTTGTCTGTACGGCCCAAGGACGATGGGCCCTGCCAGTCAGCGAGAGTCCAGAAGACGGCGAAGAGCCCAACCAGTCGGACCCGATGAAGGTCGGCCCCTAGGAATCGGCTGGCCCCTTCCTCGGGGCCCACGCGCCATCAACCAGACAAGATGGGGAGTGGCTACAGTAATCGCCCGCCAGGCGGCAGAGCTGTAGCCATGACCTCCCGACCAAGCCTGCGTCATTAGAGACACGGCTACAGTGATCGGCCGCCGGCAAGCCCGGAAGCGGTGGGTGTGGCCTGTCGGCCCGCACCCTACCCATCGCCAGGACTCACCAGTCGGCGGGCCCCAGCAGTCGACGGAGAAGCCGGCACAAGAGAGACTGACGGCCGGGCCCTACCCCGACTGGATTACCAATGTACCCCTAGGGGGTAGGCCTATATAAACCCCCCCAGGGCACCCATGCAAAGGGTTCCGGACCTGAGATAGTTAGACCAGATCATAGAGGAAAGGGAAGAGCTAGCCTTGCCTTCTCCTACCTCTAGCATACAGCTCGAGGAGCACTTGTGTATTCACTTGAGCCTTAGTGATCATGCGGAGACCCCGCAGAGCAGGAGTAGGGGTGTTATCATCTAGGAGAGCACCGAACCTGGGTAAAGTACGCCGACATTCATTTCTACGCCTCATCCCGCTTCCAGGCACCGGTGACGTTCTACTTCCTCCCACCATGATAAGCCATCCTTTGGCATATGTCGCACCCAACCCCCGACATTTGGCGCCCACCGTGGGGCGAGGTGCACCGTCGTTCGGAGACCTGTTCTGGACGGGAACCCTTTTCCTCCCTGGCGAGCGCAGCCAGCCCGGCACGCCAGATGACATTTGTGCCGACGCGCTGCATGGCGCAGAAATGGCCTGCGCGGCGAGCTACCTCGCTGATCTCGTTGGCGGAGTCCGCCTCTCTGACGAGCCCGCATCCGACGCGGGCACCGATGGCCCCGAGAGCATCCGATGCGGAAACCATCAGCTGGAGCAGAGCCGATCACCCAGAAGTGATGCCCAAACCCGGCTCCTATGCTCTGGTTTTGGATGCCACCTTTGCCATGGACAGGCGAGCTGCTCGTTTCTCCCGGGTTTTGATAGAAGGCGGCAGCAGCATCAACATCCTGTACAAGGATACTATGGAGAAGTTAGGAATCAAACAAAGACAGCTTCAACCCAGCCGGACTGTCTTCCACGGCATAGTTCCTGGTCTTTCCTGCTCACCAATCGGCAAGATCCAGATAGACGTCCTCTTCGGGGACAAAGATCACTTTTGCCGAGAGCAGGTCTGGTTTGAGGTGGTGGACCTTGAAAGCCGCTACCATGCGCTGCTTGGTCGGCCTGCTCTGGCCAAGTTCATGGCGGTCCCCCACTACGCCTACCCCAAGATGAAGATGTCGAGTTCCAAGGGGATTCTGACCATAGCCGGCGACTACAAGAAGTCGTCCGCTTGCACGGCAGAGAGCAATCGGTTGGCCGAGTCCCTCGTGATTGCAGCTGAGAAGCGGCTCCTTGACTGTGTTGTGGCGATTGCTGGAAAGCGGCCGGAGATGTCGCCTGACCTGATGGAGCCGGAAGCTGAGGGCTCGTTCAAGCCGGCCAAAGAGACAAAGAAGATACCTTTGGACCCAGAGCACCCGGAGAGGCATGCTGTCATAGGTACGGGCCTCGATAGCAAATAGGAAGGCGAGCTCGTCGATTTCCTCCGTGAGAATCGGGACATCTTTGCATGGTCCCCCAAAGACATGCCAGGTGTTCCGACGGATTTCACCGAGCACAAGTTACACGTCCGGCCCGATACCAAGCCCGTCAGGCAGACCTTGCGCTGCCTGTCAGAAGAGAAGATAAGAGTCGTTGGAGAAGAGATAGCCCGGCTGTTGGCAGCCGGCTTCATCATGGAAGTGTTCTTTCCGGAGTGGCTGGCCAACCCAGTCCTCGTACTGAAGAAAAACAAGCAGTGGTGTATGTGTATCGACTACACTAGCCTCAGCAAAGCATGCTCGAAAGACCCGTTTGCTTTGCCAAGAATTGACCAAGTGATAGACTCCACAGCCGGATGCGAGCTGTTGAGCTTTTTGGATGCATATTCAGGATACCACCAAATCAAGCTGAATCCGGCTGACAGACTGAAGACCGCCTTCATCACACCATTCAGAGCCTTCTGCTACCTGACCATGACGTTTGGCTTGAGGAATGCCGGCCCACCTTTCAACGTTGCATGCAGAAGTGCCTCCTCAAGCAACTCGACAGGAATGCCCACATTTACGTGTACGATGTGGTGGTGAAGATGGAGAAGCGCGGAACGCTGCTAGAGGACCTCAAAGAGACCTTTGAGAATCTGCGCCGATTTCAAATCAAGCTCAATTCAGAGAAGTGCGTCTTCGGAGTACCAGCCGGCTAGCTTCTTGGATTCCTAGTCTCTGAACGCGGCATAGAGTGCAACCCTGTGAAGATCAGCAGTCGGCTGGCTGTTTCCTATTCAACTTGCTAAAACTCTAAAGCGGCTAAGTACTTGCCTCCCCAAGGTAGCCAGGAACTTGACCCAGCAACAGACCGCAGAGCGGCTGCTTGGCTGACAAGGGGGAAACCAAGGGAAGGCAGCAAAGGAAAAAACCAAAGAACGATAAAGCAAGAAGAGTCGGAACTCGGGAAAATATTTAGGCCCTTGGCCAGTCTTCAACAAAGTTTAAGATACACCCCGCGGGTGGAATTGTGCGAAATTAACAAGTTCATTTGAGACTAATAGACAGGCGAAACAAAGATAAAGCGGCAGTCTAGGAAGCGACAGAAGGGTTTGGAGGATTGGAGGAGTCGGTGGTGCCAGTCGGCGGAGCGGTCGGCTGGCCGGTCTCTGCTTGATCGCCTCCGGCGTTAGCTGGCTCGGTCGGACGCGGCTCGTTGCTGGAGGCACGGTCGAGCTGAGGCTGGCCGTCCGCTCCGACCTCTGGCGCCTCCCCTTCGCCTCCCTCCTCCGACTCGCCTTCCTCCTCGCCGCTGGAGTCGATCACCTCCGCCGATTCCTCGTCGTCGGCCGGGTTCAGCCCGAACCATTCTGGCGGCGCCTCGTCGCTGTTTTCAGCCCGCTCCGGACGAAGATGCTGGTGTCGGTGTACTCGACGATCGACGCCGCACGCTTGACAAGATCGTCCTCCACGGCTGCCAACTCTGCCTGAGCCTCCTGCCGTAACGTGGCCAGCTGGGCAAGATTCAGCCAAGGTTACCACGCCTTGACGAACTCCAAGGCCCGGCACGCCCCAGCCCAAGCCAAAGAACCCTTCCAGGCCTCAAGATGGCCGGCCACTACTTCCAGCCAGTCAGCAGTCCGACTGGGAATGCGCGGTGCCGGCATGTCCGGCCACAGGGCGGTGATTGCCTGGGCACCCACATGCTGAAGCCGGAGCATCATCTGGTGGGCCGGCCGAAGACGAGCCTCAATGCTCAGGATCTGCTCGTAAAGGGATCGGGGGGTGTCGGTGGCGATCTTCGCACCATCCGCCCTCCGCCCTTCGCGGTTAGCTTCGATGGCCCGGTTGGCGATGTCCGAGTGGCCAGGGAAGAAGTCTGCCAGGGCGGAAGCAAAGAGAGAAATTAAAAGTCTAGAAGCCGGTTTTGACCAACAGCTGGCGGCGCAAAGAAGAAAAACGAGGAAGACTCACCATCGACTATGTCCTCGATCTCGTGGAAGCCGGAGGTCAGCATCGCCTCCTTGTCGGACCAGTAGGAGCGCTCGCTCGCGAATTCAGCAAGGAGACCGAATTCCTTGTCCTTCGCATCCTTCTGAGCCTTCTCGAAGAGCTCCTTCTGTTCCGCCAGTTGCGCGGCCAGCCGGTCTCGTTTTTCAGCCAGCTGGCTGCGCTCTTCCTCCTTGGCACGGAGCGTGGCGTTGGCCTCATCCAGCCGCTCCTGTAAGGCAGCGTTGGCTTCTGCGAAAGAAAGAAGAAACAAAGGCGTTAGTCGCCAAAGAAGAAACATGATTGCCGGAGATCCGCCCGATCGCTCAGCAATCGGCACGAATCTCGAGGACTACAGCCGTGGAGCGCGCCTCTACGTAAAAAAGAAGAAGACGATCTCGCCGTTCGACAAGTCGGTGGTCCGCGGAGCCAGGTCCTGGGCGTTGGCGTGGAAGGTGATCTCGCGGATATTGTGGTAATCCTGCGACATAAAATTCAGACGAGTGTTAGTACTTGGAACTCGTCGATTAGAGTTCCGAGCCGCCTGCTCAGCAGCCGGCCCGAAACTCGGGGACTACACCCAGAGGGCGCGCTGGGGCGCCCCCGCCGAAAAGCACAAGAAACAAAAATGAAGAAGAGAGCATACCCGAACGGCTTCTCGCGCCGCCAAGTGCGCCTTGTTGCAGTTCTTCACGGCCTCGCTTTCGGCTCGGATCTTGGCTTGGACGTCCCAGAGCGCCCAATTCACCGGGCCCGTCCCGCTTCCTCGCACCCACCCAGTGGGCACGGCACTCGTCGCCTCGGTATCCGGGATCGGGGAGCTCGTGGCGCCAGTCTCCAACGGGCGTGGCGCAGAAGCCGCCTTCGCAAGACGGCGACGCGTTGGTGCGCCGACCTCAAGATCCAAGCCCGCCGCCACCTCTCCAGTCGGAAGCACCGGCGAGTCCGCCGGCTGCCCGCTCGGAGCGCCCCCAGACGGCGGCGGTGGCGGCACGAGCACGTCCGGCATGGAGGTGTCGCCGCCGTCTCGTTCCTTGATCGGGTGCTCAAAGCCGGCCTTCTCGGTCTGCGCCGAGAACTCCGGGGGTGGTGGGACAGAGTTCAGAGGAACGACGAAGATCGGCGGATGATGATGCGTGGCTTCTTCCGCCCGTTTCTTCGCCGCGTCGGCGGCTGCGGCCTCCGCCAATTTCTCCTTGGCGGTGGCCTCTGCCTTCTTCAGGCGGGCGGCCTCCTGCTCTTCGCGCCGCTCTCTCGCCTCCCGAAGGTCGGCGGCCAGGTCAATCCGCCGAGCTGTGGCGGAAGTCTCCGCCGACCCCATGATGGAGGCGGCGGCTACCTTCTCAGGAGAGAGGGGAGCCCTGGACCCAAGGAAAACAAAGAAGAAAATTCAAAGCAGATCGATGAAGAGAAGACACAGATACAAGGGAAGAAATCACTTACGCGGATACCAGTTGTAGCATCTTCACCTCCCTGCGGAAGCGGTTGACCTTCTCGGCTGCCTCTTCCCGCTTGGTCGCCGCGGCCGAGCCCTTAGGCTTCTTCGGCCGGCTGCCGTACAAGCTCGGCGCGGCCCTACGCTTCTTCGCGCCGCTTTGGGCGTCCGGCGCGGCAGAGGAGCTGGCGCCTGGATGGCCGGCTCCCGGTTGGTGGTGCGGAGCGACTTCCCCCGCGTCATCGTCAGGCCAGTCCTCGAGGCTGGCCCTCAGCCGCCTCGATGCCCCGCCTGCCGCCTCCTCCCTCGGCATCGTCTTCCAAGGCTGCCGCCCCCAAGTCGAGATCGTCGACATCGCTCTCCGCCCTGTCAGGGAGGAATTCGCGGGCCGACCCCGCTGTGCCGGCTGCCGGCCGGAGGAGAGGGCTCTGACCGAAAACCAGTCGGTCAGATCTGACAAGACGAACTCGGCAAGAAGGAATCAGAGGAACCGGAAAAAGTAACAACTCACCATGGGCGGAGGATTGGCGCGCGAATACGGCTCCTTGCGGAACTGCCACTCTTCTGAGGGCTCACAGTTTGCAAGGAAGTTCACCATGTAGGCCACCTCTTTGTGAGGCATCTCTTTGGTGCACAACCGGCTTGGATCCCGGTGGCCGCTCATCTGGCAGATCATGTGAGGACGGCCTTGAAGCAGGAGTACTCAGCGCGCCATGAAGGCGGCCAGCAAGTCGGGCCCAGTCAGGCCCTCCGACTGCGTCATCACTCGGAGTCAAGCGACGGCGGCGGCTCCAAAGAAGGCCAGCGACTGGCCCGCACGACCAGTGGGCTGCCTCCCAGCCGGCGCGCGGCTGCATAAGCCGGCAGGTTGACCCAGTCGCCCTCCGCGAACATGCTCTTCACGTAGAAGTACGACCGCTGCCACATCTTCACCGACTTTATCAGTGTGATGGGGGGAAACGGGTTGTCCGCCCCCGTCCTCCGCACTGCGATGAACGCGCCACACTGAGCCGGCACGCCGGCGACATGGGTGCCAAGCTTGGTGTAGAAGAACTCCCCCCATAGCTCGATGGTGGGGAGGACGCCGAGGAAGCCTTCGCACAGAGTAACGAAGGCGGACAGCAGCACCACTGTATTCGGAGTGAGGTGGCGTGGGTGGAGTCCGTAGAACTCAAGGAAGGAGCGGAAGAAGCCGCTCGCCGGCAAACCAAGGCCGCGCAGGCAGTGCGAGTGGAAGACGACCCGCTCGCCCTCCTCAGGCGCCGACGAGATTTCTTTCTCCGGCGCGAGGCGTACCTTCACTTATTCCAAGCAGGGCAGCCGACGCGTCTTGCGGAGGAAGTCGATGTGCTCTTCATGAACCTCGGAGCCGTCCCACTCCCCGGAGCGCACCGAGAGGGCGTGACGGTGGAAGAGAAGCTCATCAGGGACGGGACGCCACGGTGCTCGACGTAGCTCGAGGGCGCAGCAGCGAGAGGAAGAAGAAAGAGGAGGCAATGAGGAGGGGGGACGCGCGTACCCTGCCGCTCCCCTCCCCCGCCTACTTATAGACCCTCGGGCTGCGAAGCTGAGGGAGCGGGCGTGGGTTTAACTGCGCCATTACCCCACGCCCCCCACAATCCATCCCACGCGAGTTACTGCGTGCAGTAACTCCGCGGGAATCTCAACCGCCCGTCTCGGCCATAGCGGGTCTGCTCGAGGGCCGAGGAGGGTAGTGGCGGGCTCGGTCCGAAGACATGTCCCATCGCATGCGTAGGTAGGCAGACTGTCCCGGCCGCGCGCCATCACGTGACAGGCCCAAAGTGGGCGGTGGCACGGAAGCTTAGCTAGCACGCGACATGGCTCCCGCCGAGGCATTCGAAAGTTTGGTCAGGACGAGTTAGGGCGAGGCCGACTCCAACCAGTCAGCTTGGCAGAAGACGGACGAAGCTCTGCCCCGGGCACCGAGAGTAGGAAACTGCTGAGGCTCCTCGACCGATCGCCCGCGGTGCCTCACCAGCTTTGGGGACTACTGTCGGAGCAATGGGCCACGGGTAGGCTAACCCGAGACCCAAGACCTTTCGAGACATCGGGGCTGACTGCACCCCTCAAGACGACGAGACGAAGGGCCGCTCGGAAGCCGATCAAGGAGTAGCCGGCTTCCCATGGGCGGCCGAGTCCTGGATACGAGGTCGAGTCAAGCCGACTCCCGCCGGGCGACTTCCAGAGAAGCCGGCCTCAGGGAGTCGGCCCGCGACACCTGCAAAGCCTGTGCCCTCGTCAGGGGGACGGGGCGGGGAGTGGCTACAGTATAGCCCATCCCCTCCTCCAAATCAGGCAAGCATGGCCACAGTGCCCCGTACCGGCGGAGATCTTCGCCCGGCGCGACACTATTGCCACCGTTTCCCTGACATCACCCCGTGTGGGCGGAGTCCTGTTCCCACGACGGCCTGTCTGTACGACCCAATGACGATGGGCCCCGCCAGTCAGCGAGAGTCCAAAAGACGACGAAGAGTCCTACCAGTCGGACCCGATGAAGGTCGGCCCCTAGGAGTCGGCTGGCCCCTTCCTGGGGGCCCACGCGCCATCAACCAGACAAGATGGGGAGCGACTACAGTAATCGCCCGCCAGGCGGCGGAGCTGTAGTCATGACCTCCCGACCAAGCCCGCGTTATTAGAGACGCGGCTACAGTGATCGGCCGCCGGCAAGCCCGGAAGCGGTGGGTGCGGCCTGTCGGCCCGCACCCTACCCGTCGGCCGGACCCACCAGTCGGCGGAGAAGCCGACACAAGAGAGACTGACGGCCGGGCCCTACCCAGGCTGGATTACCAATGTACCAATGGGGGGTAGGCCTATATAAACCCCCCAGGGCACCCATGCAAAGGGTTCCGGACCTGAGATAGTTAGACCAGATCATAGAGGAAAGGGAGAGCTAGCCTTGCCTTCTCCTACCTCTAGCATACAACTCGAGGAGCACTTGTGTATTCACTTGAGCCTTAGTGATCATGCGGAGACCCCGTAGAGCAGGAGTAGGGGTGTTATCTCCTATGAGAGCCCCGAACCTGGGTAAAGTACGCCGGCGTTCGTGTCTACGCCTCATCCCGCTTTCGGGCACTGGCGACGTTCTACTCGCTCCCACCATGATAAGCCATCCTTTGGCATATGTCGCACCCAACCCCGGACAGTATTCGAAGTCATGAGACCTCTGGTTGGCAGTCACCGGTGTTTGGGGGTGCGTTCATTGGGCGGTGGGGTGGGGATCCCCGGATAAAATGCTCGGTGCACGGGGGGGGGGGGGGGAGGGGAATTGCCGGGGCGGCGGCGGACCGGCGGGGGGGCGTGGTTTCGGGGAGGGCGGGCCGGCCGCGGGCGGCGGGGGCTGGCGGTTCGGCCGGTGGTGGCTGGCGGCTCAGGGGGGTGGAGTTTGATGATAAACTGGAGGCCCTTGATTTCGTATCCAACGGCTGGAAAATCTAATGACCGGAGATGAAAAGTCGGTCGACCGACGTGTAGCCTCACCTGCACGTACACATGCACGCACGCAAGACACGCACACATGTAGGTGTGCAACACTGACACGTACACATAACGTACACACGCATGCATGCTGGCGTGCAACACTGACATGTACTCATGCACTCATGAACACACGCACGTACGGAACCATGCATGCAACAATGAAACGCACCCTTGCATGCACGCAACACTCGCACGCCTGCATGCACACAGCACATGACGCAAGACACACGCTCAACCTATACGTGTATGCACCCTTTGTTAAGGACATGGATTGTTACGGGTATTAATCAATCTTATCTGTGATAAGCAGAACATTGATGTTTGCTGCGGTCTTTATGAATCACAACATACTGAACGGGCTATAAACATAGTAGGCTTAACTACATGAAAAAGATGATGTCACACTTAATGAACAATCATCGGTTTATGAAATGCCCGCTTCTGACCGCCCTGGCCCACCAAAGGTTCCTCTCCTGTGCGCTGCCTGCGTTGGGTCACTGACATGCAGGCCATGCACCCAAAGAGCCCACACATTAGTGGAAGAACAACGCGGTGTCCTAGGTCAGAGTCGAGGGCGCCACTCGCGGCACGCCCGGCTGAACACGCCTCCGTGCCGCATTCAAACGCCTCCATGAAACCCGCTCGTGTGGAAGCCGAGAAACCCACTCTGGACACACGTCCGTTCATGACCGGGTCGGCGTTAAAGCAACGCCGGCCGAGCTCCTCCTGTTCGCCGTCTATTCAATCTCCTATTTAAACGAGGCCAAACGCCGGCCAAGAATCGCACACCTCCGCCGCTCCCCTATCTCCTCCACCATTTTGTCCACTCTTACAATGGCTTACAAAGAGTAGTTATTCCGGATCCAAGCCGGCTGGGTAGCCCGCCGGATACGAGCTATGCAGCTCGCTGATCCATCTCCCTCCCCTCACCCGACGGAGCCAGTTGCCGCCCCAAGCCGGCGCGCGGTTCAGCAACTCGCCGCTCCAGGCCAGCTCGACGAGGAGCGGCGCACGAGCGTCGTTGCTGCCGTCCACGCTGCCGCCTCGTACCGCATCTCCCGTTTCTGTGGATGAGACTCCCATGCCGGCGGCCGTGCCATGCAAGCAGTGACAGAAGCCGGGTGCGCGGAGAGCGACGAGTCGGTGGCCAGCGCCTCCGCGTCCGCCGCCATCATCGAGGAGAAGTAGAACACGGGAGGCTGCCGCCGCTTGGGTCCCATGAAGGCCACCGTGGAGGCAACGCCAGCATACACAGCAGGTGTCTTGCCGGATCCTTCTGTTGCGAGACCCTTTGTCGACCCTGCATGGGCTCCACGGAAGAGGGGAATGTTAGGATGAACTTGAGCCAGTGCCGGCCATGGCGAAGTAGTGGCCGATGATGAACTCGAACCGGTGCCGGCCACCATCATCTTCGGCACCGGCCAATGATATCAGTTGGGCAGTGGGAAAGCGAGCCGTCCTTTGCGCTGAAGCATATGCCTCCGGGGCTCCCGGCAGTCCGGTGATCGTGCTGCCGGACATGAGGAACACAATCGGTCGGTGGGCGACCATTTAGGCCAGGTATTATATACCTGTGCTATCCGTAACTAGCACCGCGTAGTTCATTTGAATGTAATGAAATCCGTCATGTTTGTGTGAAAATCTGGTATTTTATATGATTTCCGCCGTTGTTTATATGAAATATCAGTTTGTTCACGTGTTTGCGTGAATTTCGTCCGTTGGTTGAGTTGCTGTCATAATGTGTGCGGCTACGGTTGGATGGCGAATTTATGGTCGCCGGCCGGTTCAAGGGCGGCTCGGGCGGGCGTTGTCGGACAAAAAACACAACTCGTGCGAAGCTCGTCTCTAACATGCGACCGGAGGATGCATGACAGCATGAGCACCCGAGCCATTCTCGCTCATCGGTGGCAAAGGCATCAGGACAAAAGGGTCGCCAATATTTTGGCTACCCCGGCAAGATCCAAACAGCCTCCCAACAGATTCAAATCCCTCGCTCGCCGTGGGAATTTTGCCATGTGTTGTTTTCATGGACTAGCAAGATGCCCGTGCATTGCACGGAACATCAAGATGCATTTTTTTACAAACTCCCGCATGCACGCAAGGGATAGTTAATGTCCTCCTTTGCTAGTACCATGAGGCAAACACCATTAATATTGCGGTGGCCTTGTATATCTGCAAATTGTAATTTTGACAGTGGCCCCTTGTATATAAAAATGGAGGGAGAAATATGATAGATAAGGTGAGGAGGAGTGGGGCGTGGTGGTGACTGGTGGTCGGACTGGGCGGAGGCATGGGGATGGACGATGCATTATGTCTAGGTTTGTATCTCTCACACACACCCACGTAGGTGGGGGACGTGCAAAAAGAGAAGAGGTGCACGCACGACGCACGTACTCCCGTCTCTTTCCCAACCACACCCGCGCGGGTACACGGTGGAGCTCATTTCTGTATGAAAAAGGCAGCCCACGTGGTAATTTGGCACGTGTACTGGTTGTCCACTTGGTGGAGGTAGGATCGTCTACCACGGGTGAACAAATAAATTGCGACTTGACGCGTTATGTTAAATTAAAAAAAGAGGCAAACCATGTGGGGCCTATCTTAGAGGCAAGGCTCTATACACTGGAGTACTTTTGACGTGACCCGTCAACTCGCAGAACGAGGAGAAGCTTGCTTAGTACTACTGTACGCCTTTACACTCGCTCCCTCGCCCACGCACGCGGTGGCTCGCAGCACGAGGAGAAAATTTTACTACTCCCTTCGTTTACTCCTCGTCCCTACTATGTACTTTGGTTAGTACTCCCTCCATTTACTTATACAAGGCCACTATAAAAAATACATTTTGCATATATACAAGGCCACAAATAGTAATCGAGACAAAAGTTACTACTCCCTCCTTTCTAGTTTATGGCTCAATTTAAAAATCTCTCCAACCAATGTAGACGGTGAGTGGTCGAATTAATTTCGTAGTTTGCACAGTACGCTCATTTTTCTCAAGAAGTTATGTTTACCAAGGCATTAATTAGAACGAATGCATGAATGACCACTAAATTTCCATGAACTTGTACATGCATTGGTTAGTTTCCCCTTGACACTGCTTGCGTCGGGTGATCTACCGCACCTCGAAAACCAACATGTAATGGTACTACTACTAGTATAGTAGAATTGAGACTTATCAAACGGAAAAACGAATGTTTTTTAGATGAGCCCTATAAACCCTAGTGGGTACATACTCCGTAAAAACAGATTTTTCCAAAACTAAGTCGCTCCCTTTCATGAATTCTGTAGTATACTCCTCCGTCGACGCTCCCTTTCATGAATTATGTACTTCCTGTCGCCGACATGCGGGACATACAGCAACCGGGTCGACGTGTCAAGCACCAAATAACAGTGCAAAACAGCAGGTGGGACGCACCCCAGTCGTACCGCCCCAGTAGTAGTAGTAATGAGCAATGAGACGTCAAATCACAAATGTTGCACCTTCCTAGACGGACGAAGCAACCATTATTTCACACTTCGGTTCGCCATCATCTCAAACCACGTACTAGTATTGCTTCTGCCTCAAGAGGGACACGCGCATCGCCTTGGTACATCATGACACGTGGGACCACATGACAGGCCATGCTCCCCCGTCGATCGCTCGGTAAAATCACCTCTTTTTTACTATACTTCCTCCGTATCGGTTTACTACATGGCATGCACGTCGTTCTAGGTTGAGAATTTAACTGGCTATATATGGGATGATCAGTACTCTAGCCTTTAAAAAATGTATTCTTTTGTACAGTAGTACTATCGATGGATTGCGCCATGGAGCAAAAATTGAAATTTTAAAAAAACGTGGTACATATAGAGAGCGCTCGTCGCCAAATTATGCATATAGTACTATTAAAAAAGCTAGTACGTGCTTAATTGGGGTGCTAAATTCTATTAAAGAAATACTAGTAGTATGTACATACTTAAGAGTTAAAGCAACAAGAAGAAACGTAACACAGTTTTGCTAGGGGCTCAGCACAACACACCCCCCAAATTAAACTAAGCACACCTGAAATTAAACTATGCAACTAATCCGGTAGACACTGCATTAGAAGTTTAGAACCACCATGAGCAACGACACTGCCACCTTACTCGGAGTCCTCGTCCACGTCCTCGACTTCGTCCTTGTCCCTCTTCCTCTTGGCCGATACTTCTTTTCTTGAACCGCCAACTTGGTTATTGCTCTTCATCCAACCCTTGTAGATATTGAAACAAAGGTAGCCATCCATTGCAGCATAGTGGATGTGGTCTATATCTAGTACATTCCGCTGCCATGCATGACGATGAAACGTGTAATGAGGTTTCTCCAGTTCTGATTTAAGGATGAACCATGGCTCCTGCCAGGTCAGCGATTGAGGGTCGACGAGAGGGCACCAAATGATTCTTCTGGAGGTCGAAGGGGTTGCCTACAACGAGGTCTATCCGACCCAGGACTTCTTTGTCATTCTTAAAGTCTACAGTAACGAATTTCACTGTTTTGTCCTTGAGGAAGTTCTTAAAATCCTGGCACTCAACATCGGCATGCCATGTGTGGTAGACCAAGCAAACGTTATGTACGCAAACCTGGATCACGGCGGGCTTCTTCCTATCTTCGTCCTTTAGATCCTTCTCTCGTCCTAGGTCTGTGGTGTACTCAACATCTAGCCCAGCGACCCACTGATCATCTGAGTTTTCGAACATGTGTCTGAAGCGAGAAAGGCGTCCTTTCACCGTCGCGGAAGAACGGGTGTAGATGACGTCGAACTCATCGTCGGTGATGGTTCTAACCTTGTACTCACCGCCGATCAGGGAGATTTGGGACGCCATGGATTTGGGAGGAGGGTTAGGATTAGTGGAACTGCCGTAATGTGAATGGACATGACGACTAGGAGCGAACCGCCGTAGTATTAAAGGACGTGCGGGGACGAGTAGGAGCGAACTGCCAGCGTGCGAACGGCAGGGTAGTGGCTTTCCATTCTCCTATGATACGGGCTTCCGAGAGCCCTTAGATCTGAGATCGAACAGTTGCATGGCGTGATTCTAGACCTATGGGTGAATATCGTATCCTGGAGGGTTATTCTGCAAATTTTCAGCAACTTAGCATGCGACCGTTTGATCTCAGATCCAAGGGCTGCTAGCAGCCCGTATCATGGTCGCTGTTAGAAATATGCCCTAGAGGCAATAATAAAAGGATTATTATTATATTTCCTTGTTCATGATAATTGTCTTTTATTCATGCTATAATTGTATTATCCGGAAATCGTAATACATGTGTGAATACATAGACCACAATATGTCCCTAGTGACCTCTAGTTGACTAGCTCGTTGATCAATAGATAGTCATGGTTTCGACTATGGACATTGGATGTCATTGATAAGCGGGATCACATCATTAGGAGAATGATGTGATGGACAAGACCAATCCTATGCATAGCACAAGATCGTGTAGTTCGTTGTGCTAGAGCTTTTCCAATGTCAAGTATCTCTTCCTTAGACCATGAGATCGTGTAACTCCCGGATACCGTAGAGGAGTTCTTTGGGTGTACCAAACGTCACAACGAATCGGGTGACTATAAAGGTGCACTACAGGTATCTCGGAAAGTGTCATTGGGTTGACACGGATCGAGACTAGGATTTGTCACTCCGTGTTACGGAGAGGTATCACTGGGCCCACTCGGTAGTGCATTATCATAATGAGCTCAAAGTGACCAAGTGTCTAGTCACGGGATCATGCATTACGGTACGAGTAAAGTGACTTGCAGGTAACGAGATTGAACGAGGTATTGGGATACCGACGATCGAATCTCGGGCAAGTAACATACCGATTGACAAAGGGAATTGTATACGGGTTGCTTGAATCCTCGACATCGTGGGTTCATCCGATGAGATCATCGAGGAGTATGTGGGAGCCAACATGGGTATCCAAATCCGCTGTTGGTTATTGACCGGAGAGCCGTCTCGGTCATGTCTACATGTCTCCCGAACCCGTAGGGGTCTACACACTTAAGGTTCGGTGACGCTAGGGTTGTACGAATATGAGTATGCAGTAAACCGAATGTTGTTCGGAGTCCCGGATGAGATCCCGGACGACACGAGGAGTTCCGGAATGGTCCGGAGGTAAAGAATTATATATAGGAAGTATTGTTTCGGCCATTGGGAAAGTTTCGGGGTCACCCGGTATTGTACCGGGACCACCGGAAGGGTCCCGGGGTTCCACCGGGTGGGGCCACCCATCCCGGAGGGCCCCATGGGCTGAAGTGGGGAGGGGAACCAGCCCATAGTGGGCTAGTGCGCCCCTTGGCCCACCTCGCGCCTAGGATTGAAACCCTAGGGGGGGCGCCCACTTGCCTTGGGGGCACTCCACACTTGGTTGCCGCCCCTTGGAGAATGGATCTCCAGGGCCGGCGCTCGGGGCCTATATAAGGGAAAGGGGAGGGGCAGCCGCACAGGAAGTTCCGCGCCTCCCCTTGCTACACCTCTTCCTCCTCCGTCACGAGCATGGCGAAGCCCTGCCGGAGTACTGCTTCTCCACCACCACCACGCCGTTGTGCTGCTGCTAGAGCCATCTTCTTCAACCTCTCCTTCCCCCTTGCTGGATCAAGAAGGAGGAGACGTCATCCGCTCCGTACGTGTGTTGAACACGGAGGTGCCGTCCGTTCGGCACTCGGTCATCGGTGATTTGGATCACGGCGAGTACGACTCCATCATCCACGTTCTAGTGAACGCTTCGCACGCGATGTACAAGTGGTATGTAGATGCAATCTCTCCCATGACTCGTTGCTTAGATGAACTCATAGATGGATCTTGGTGAAACCGTAGGAAAAATTTTAATTTTCTGCAACGCTCCCCAACAAAGTGGCATCATGAGCTAGGTCTATGCGTAGTTCTCTTTTGCACGAGTAGAACACAATTTTGTTGTGGGCGAGATCTTGTCAACTTGCTTGCTGCTACTAGTCTTATCTTGCTTCGGTGGTATTGTGGGATGAAGCGGCCCGGACCAACCTTACACGCACGCTTACGTGAGACCGGGTTCCACCAATCGACATGCACTAGTTGCATAAGGTGGCTGGCGGGTGTCTGTCTCTCCCACTTTAGTTGGAGCGGATTCGATGAAAAGGGTCCTTATGAAGGGTAAATAGAAGTTGATAAAATCACGTTGTGGTTATTGGTAGGTAAGAAAACGTTCTTGCTAGAACCCAATTGTAGCCATGTAAAAGATGCAACAACAATTAGAGGACGTCTAACTTGTTTTTGCAGCAATTGTCATGTGATGTGATATGGCCAGAAGTTGTGATGAATGATGAATGGCATATTGTGATGTATGAGATCATGTTCTTGTAATAGGAATCACGACTTGCATGTCGATGAGTATGACAACCGGCAGGAGCCATAGGAGTTGTCTTTATTTTTGTATGACCTGCGTGTCATTAAAGAACGCCATGTAAATTACTTTACTTTATTGCTAAACGCGTTAGCCATAGAAGTAGAAGTAGTCGTTGGCGTGACAACTTCATGAAGACACGATGATGGAGATCATGATGATGGAGATCATGGTGTCATGCCGTGACAAGATGATCATGGAGCCCCAAGATGGAGATCAATGGAGCTATATGATATTGGCCATATCATGTCACTACAATATAATTGCATGTGATGTTTATTATGTTTATGCATCTTGTTTACATAGAACGCATTTATAGTAAATAAGATGATCCCTTACAACAATGTCAAGAAGTGTTCTCCCTAACGTGCACCGCTGCTAAAGTTCGCTGCTTCAAGCACCACGTGATGATCGGGCGTGATAGATCCTTACGCTCACATACAACGTGTGTAAGACAGTTTTACACATGCAAAACACTTAGGGTTAACTTGACGATCCTAGCATGTACAGTCATGGCCTCGGAACTCGGAGACCGAAATGTCGAACACGATTCGTATGGAAGATTCGATCAACATGGAGATGTTCACCGACGATGACTAGTCCGTCTCACGTGATGATCGGACACGGCCTAGTCGACTCGGATCGTGTAACACTTAGATGACTAGAGGGATGTCTAATCTGAGTGGGAGTTCATTAAAGTAATTTGATTAGATGAACTTAATTATCATGAACTTAGTCTAAAACCTTTGCAAATATGTCTTGTAGATCAAATGGCCAACGCTCATGTCAACATGAACTTCAACGCTGCTCCTAGAGAAAACCAAGCTGAAAGATGATGGCAGCAACTATACGGACTGGGTCCTAACACGAGGATCATCCTCATAGCTGCCAGAAACAATATGTCCTAGAAGGACCGCTAGGTGATGCACCGTCCCTGAGAACCAAGACATTATGAACGCTTGGCAGTCTCATGCTGATGATTACTCCCTCGTTCAGTGCGGCATGCTTTACAGCTTAGAACCGGAGCAACACGGAGCATATGAGATGTTTGAGGAGCTGAAACTAGTTTTCCAAGCTCATGCCCGGGTCGAGAGATATGAAGTCTCCGACAAGTTCTACAGTTGTAAGATGGAGGAAAATAGTTCACAAGGAGCACATACTCAAAATGTCTGGTTGCACAACCGCTTTGTCCCAGTGGACATAAACCTCCTGGACGAGGCGGTCATTGACAGAATCCTTGATCGCTCCCACCAAGCTACAAGAGCTTTGTGATGAACTACAATATGCAGGGGATGGTGAAAACCATTCCCGAAGTATTCTCAATCAAGTCAAGCAGAGGTTGAAATCAAGAAAGAACATCAAGTGTTGATGGTCAATAAAACCACTAAGTTCAAAAAGGGCAAGGGTAAGAAGAACTTCAAGAAGGACGGCAAGGATGTTGCTACCGTAAGCAAGTTTCCGGAAGAAGTCAAAGAATGGACCCAAACCTGAGACAGAGTGCTTTTATTGCAAAGGGAAGGGCCATCGAAGCGGAATCGCCCAAATACTTAGCGGACAAGAAGGCCGGAACTCTAAAGGTATATTTGATATACATGTAATCTATGTGTACCTTACCAAGATTTCGTAGTAACTCCCGGTATTTGATACCGTGTCGTTGCTCATATTTGTAACTCACAGCAGGAGCTGTGGAATAAACGGAGACTGGCGAAGGACGAGGTGACGATGCGCGTCGGGAATGGTTCCAAGGTCGATGTGATCGCCGTCGGCACACTACCTCTACATTTACCTATGGGATTAGTTTTAAACCTCAATAATTGTTATTTAGTGCCAAGTTTGAGCATGAACATTGTATCTGGATCTCGTTTAATGCGAGATGGCTACTCATTTAAATCCGAGAATAATGGTTGTTCTATTTATATGAGAGATATGTTTTATGGTCATGCTCATGGTCAATGGTTTATTCTTAATGAATCTCGAGCGTAATATTACACATATTCATAGTGTGAATACCAAAAGATGTAACGTTGATAACGATAGTCCCACATACTTGTGGCACTGCCGCCTTGGTCACATTGGTGTCAAGCGCATGAAGAAGCTCCATTCTGATGGACTTTTAGAGTCTGTCGATTATGAATCATTTGACACATGCGAACCATGCCCTATGGGCAAAATGACTAAGACTCCGTTCTCCGGAACAATGGAGCGAGCAACCAACTTATTGGAAATCAGACATACCGATGTGTGCGGTCCAATGAGCGTTGAGGCTCGCGGAGGATATCGTTATGTTCTCACTCTCACGCATTTACTTAAGTAGATATGGGTATGTCTACTTGATGAAACACAAGTCTGAGACCTTTGAAAGGTTCAAGGAATTTTTGAATGAGGTAGAGAATCAACGTGACCGAAAAATAAAGTTCTTACGATCAGATCGTGGAGGAGAATATTTAAGTCACGAATTTGGTACACACTTAAGGAAATGTGGAATCGTTTCACAACTCACGCTACCGAACACCTCAACAGAACGGTGTGTCAGAACGTAGTAATCTCACTATTTTGGATTTGGTGCGATCTATGATGTCTCTTACCGATTTACCGCTATCATTTTGGGGATACACACTAGAGACAGCTACATTCACTTTAAATAGGGCACCTTCTAAGTCCGTTGAGACGACACCGTATGAATTATGGTTTGGGAAGAAACCTAAGCTGTCGTTTCTAAAAGTTTGGGGATGCGATGCTTATGTCAAGAAACTTCAACCTGAAAAGCTCGAACCCAAGTCGGAAAAATGCGTCTTCATAGGATACCCTAAGGAAACCATTGGGTATACCTTCTACCTTAGATCCAAAGGCAAGATCTTTGTTGCCAAGAACGGATCCTTTCTGGAAAAAGAGTTTCTCTCGAAAGGAGTAAGTGGGAGGAAAGTAGAACTCGATGAAGTACTACCTCTTGAACCGGAAAGTAGTGCAGCTCGGGAAAATGTTCCTGTGGTGCCTACACCCACCGGAGAGGAAATTAATGATGATGATCAAGGTACTTCGGATCAAGTTGCTCTTGAACTTCAGGTCCACAAGGACACGTTCCACACCAGAGTGGTATGGCAACCCTGTCCCGGAAATCATGTTGTTAGACAACGGTGAACCCACGAACTATGAAGAAGCGATGGCGCCCAGATTCCAACAAATGGCTTGAAGCCATGCAATCCGAGATAGGATCCATGTATGAAAACAAAGTATGGACTTTGACAGACTTGCCCGATGATCGGCGAGCGATAGAAAATAAATGGATCTTTAAGAAGAAGACGGACGCGGATGGTAATGTCACCATCTATAAAGCTCGACTTGTCGCTAAGGGTTATCGGCAAGTTCAAGGGATTGACTATGATGAGACTTTCTCTCCGTAGCGAAGCTTAAGTCCGTCTCAATCATGTTAGCAATTGCCGCATACTATGATTATGAGATATGGCAGATGGACGTCAAAACAACGTTCCTTAACGGTTATCTTAAGGAAGAGCTGTATATGATGCAGCCGAAAGGTTTTGTCGATCCTAAGAATGCTAACAAAGTATGCAAGCTCCAAATGATCCATTTATGGGCTGGTGCAAGCATCTCGGAGTTGGAACATTCGCTTTGATGAGATGATCAAAGCGTTTGGGTTTATGCAGACTTATGGAGAAGCCTGCGTTTACAAGAAAATGAGTGGGAGCTCTGTAGCATTTCTCATATTATATGTAGATGACATACTTTTGATGGGAAATGATATAGAACTCTTGAACAGCATTGAGGCCTACTTGAATAAAAGTTTTTCAATGAAGGACCTTGGAGAAGCTGCTTATATATTAGGCATCAAGATCTATAGAGATAGATCGAGACGCCTCATAGGTCTTTCACAAAGCACATACCTTGATAAGATTTTGAAGAAGTTCAAAATGGATCAGTCCAAGAGAGGGTTCTTGCCTGTACTACAAGGTGTGAGATTGAGCTCGGCTCAATGCCCGACCACAGGAAAAGATAAAGAAGAGATGAGCGTCATCCCCTATGCCTCGGCCATAGGATCTATTATGTATGCCATGCTGTGTACCAGGCCCGATGTAAACCTTGCCGTAAGTTTGGTAGGAAGGTACCAAAGTAATCCTGGCAAGGAACACTGGACAGCGGTCAAGAATATCCTTAAGTACCTGAAAATGACGAAGGACATGTTTCTCGTTTATGGAGGTGACGAAGAGCTCGTCAGAAGGGTTACGCCGACGCTTAGCTTCGACACAGATCCGGATGACTCTAAGTCACAAACCGGATACGTGTATATGTTGAATGGTGGAGCGAAGCTGGTGCAGCTGCAAGCAGAAGCGTCGTGGCGGGATCTACATGTGAAGCGGAGTACATGGCAGCCTCGGAGGCAGCGCATGAAGCAATTTGGGTGAAGGAGTTCATCACCGACCTAGGAGTCATACCCAATGCATCGGGCCGATCAAACTCTTCTGTGGACAACACTGGAGCTATTGCACTTGCCAAGGAGCCAGGTTTCACAAGAAGACCAGTGCACATCAAGTTGCCGCTTCAACTCCATCCGTGAAAATGTTCCAGATGGAGACATAGAAATTTGCAAAGTGCATACGGATCTGAATGTCGCAGATCCGTTGACTAAACCTCTTCCGCAGCATAAAACATGATCAACACCGTAACTCTATGGGTGTTCGATTCATCACAATGTAACTAGATTATTGACTCTAGTGCAAGTGGGAGACTGTTGGAAATATGCCCTAGAGGAAATAATAAAAGGATTATTATTATATTTCCTTGTTCATGATAATTGTCTTTTATTCATGCTATAATTGTATTATCCGGAAATCGTAATACACGTGTGAATACATAGACCACAATATGTCCCTAGTGAGCCTCTAGTTGACTAGCTCGTTGATCAATAGATAGTCATGGTTTCACGACTATGGACATTGGATGTCATTGATAGCGGGATCACATCATTAGGAGAATGATGTGATGGACAAGACCCAATCCTAAGCATAGCACAAGATCGTGTAGTTCGCTTTTGCTAGAGCTTTTCCAATGTCAAGTATCTCTTCCTTAGACCATGAGATCGTGTAACTCCCGGATACCGTAGGAGTGCTTTGGGTGTACCAAACGTCACAACGTAATCGGGTGACTATAAAGGTGCACTACGGTATCTCCGAAAGTGTCATTGGGTTGACACGTATCGAGATCGGATTTGTCACTCCGTGTTACGGAGAGGTATCACTGGGCCCACTCGGTAGTGCACCATCATAATGAGCTCAAAGTGACCAAGTGTCCGGTCACGGGATCATGCATTACGATGCAGTAAAGTGACTTGCCGGTAACGAGATTGAACGAGGTATTGGGATACCGACGATCGAATCTCGGCAAGTAACATACCAATTGACAAAGGGAATTGTATACGGGGTTGCTTGAATCCTCGACATCGTGGTTCATCCGATGAGATCATCGAGGAGTATGTGGGAGCCAACATGGGTATCCAGATCCCGCTGTTGGTTATTGACCGGAGAGCTGTCTCGGTCATGTCTACATGTCTCCCGAACCCGTAGGGTCTACACACTTAAGGTTCGGTGACGCTAGGGTTGTATGAATATGAGTATGCAGTAAACCAAATGTTGTTCGGAGTCCCGGATGACATCCTGGACGTCACGAGGAGTTCCGGAATGGTCCGGAGGTAAAGAAATATATATATAGGAAGTATTGTTTCGGCCATTGGGAAAGTTTTGGGGTCACCCGGTACTGTACCGGGACCACTGGAAGGGTCCCGGGGGTCCACCGGGTGGGGCCACCCATCCCGGAGGGCCCCATGGGCTGAACTGGGGAGGGGAACCAGCCCATAGTGGGCTGGTGCGCCCCCCTTGGCCCACCCCCTGCGCCTAGGGTTGAAACCCTAGGGTGGGGGGGCGCCCCACTTGCCTTGGGGGGGCACTCCACCCCCTTGGCCGCCGCCCCTCTTGGAGATTGGATCTCCAAGGGCCGGCGCCCCCCCTGGGGGCCTATATAAAGGGAAAGGGGGAGGGGGCAGCCGCACCCGGAAGTTCTGGCGCCTCCCTCCCCTTGCTACACCTCTTCCTCCTCCGTCACGAGCTTGGCGAAGCCCTGCCGGAGTACTGCTTCTCCACCACCACCACGCCGTTGTGCTGCTGCTGGAGCCATCTTCTTCAACCTCTCCTTCCCCCTTGCTGGATCAAGAAGGAGGAGACGTCATCCGCTCCGTACGTGTGTTGAACGCGGAGGTGCCGTCTGCTCGGCACTCGGTCATCGGTGATTTGGATCACGGCAGTACGACTCCTTCATCCACATTCTAGTGAACGCTTCCGACGCCGATCTACAAGTGGTATGTAGATGCAATCTCTCTCCCATGACTCGTTGCTTAGATGAACTCATAGATGGATCTTGGTGAAACCGTAGGAAAATTTTTAATTTTCTGCAACGTTCCCCAACAGTTGCGCCTACCACGACCATCGCGTCGCTCGCGCGGTCGCACCCTTGGAGATTTAACACGGTGCGTTAGGCTATCTAATGTTGGTATGTCATACATAGTCATCACTTAGTCACTCATACGACAACAAGGTTGGCTATAAGGTTGTCTATCAGTGTATCTTTTTACTCCTCTCTATCTCTTTCTTCGTACTCCCTCCGTCCCATAATATAAGAACATTTTTGACACTAGTGTAGTGCAAAAAACGTTCTTATATTATGGGACACAGGGAGTACTAGTATTTATTGCATTTGCCAAGGAGTGACCTCTTCCAATGAAATGGTGTTGCTAAGTTTGCTTCATTTAATTAGCTATAGACTCAAAATTGTCTTTTAACCTAGGTACACACGCTTAGCACCGTTTCTTCCTTGGGTCACCAAACTAGTCTCTCTCTTCTTGATTAACTTGCCACATCAGACTTTATGCCTATGTGGCAAGCTTAAGCACCTGTAGGAGCAAGTAAGTACAATAGTGCGATTTACATGGCATTTTTGCATATGTGGAGGAAAGAGAGGCAAGGAAAAAGTGGAGAAGTGGGCTCTCATGCAAGAGCCAGCTTCTACTACATGGTGGAGCATTGGGAGAGGCACCTGTATGGAGGTGGTCTGGAATCGGGAGACTCACGCCGGTCGTAGTGCATGATTAAAATGATAATGGCAAGTCAAATCACGGGCCCCACCTGTCCAAAGAAGAACTCATTTGTCAAATCACACAGCCCTCACGTTTGCAGCAGCCTACTCCCTCGTCTTCTCGCGTCTGCTGAATCGACTAGGCGAAACTGCCCCACCTACCACAAGCAGGAAAAGCCCCGCCCTCGACTTTTTAAATACAACTACTCCCTCCGTCTAGGTGAGTAAGTCATCTTTCGTAAACCTAATAATCCCATAATACTAAGGCGCGGTGCATTAACTTCTACCTCGTTTCTTGTTTCTTCACATATCAACCAATAAGAATCCAATGATATACTTTTTGTGACATAGTAACTCATATTTAGTTAGTCAAATGGATGACCTAGAACTACATGCAGGCCCTATAAACCGAGACGCCTACAAATGAAAAACCAAGACGGATAGGGTAGTTCAGCACGTATCTTTTTAGATCAATATAGTCGGGATTCACCAAGGAGCAAAACCAAGTGGTAGGCTGCTCCTGTCATGTTGGCGTAGCAACACAAGCAGTGTCAGTCCGCACACGAAATGGCGACACACTTAACATGACCCCTTTGGCAGACATGTGGCTCATCCACCATCTTGTTCCACGTGCGATGCACCAAATTACAGTTTGGAGCAGCGGTTGGAATTGGAGACACCCCGGTCATAGCGCCGCAGTAGTAGAAAATGAGCGATGAGGGGGCAAATCACAAAGCCCCACCTTTCCTGCATTAAGCTGGACGGATGAAGCAACCATCATTTCACTCTAGGGCGCAAGAGCATAAAGAAAAGAGAAAACAATGATGCGTGCAGCAACTACCTAGGGCACCCTAGGGTAGGGGTCTCCACTACAGATCCTTTTTTTTGAAAGCGCCTCCACTACAAATCGGCTTCTCCCTTTTCCTATTGAAGAAAACTGATGATGAGTGCGGCGGTAGGGTTTGTAGGAGTACTACGGCAAGGGGCCATGTCGTAGTAAACGGGTTCGAGTCGACGCCTTAAATATGTGTGGGCCGCTTGGTTTTACGGGAACGAGGCAACATTTTGTGTTCGGGGACCAGTGGAGATATAGTACGTACACAAAATTGTGGACGTAGGTTCGACCGAAAGGCAATGATGCATGGGCCCTGCATTTTGATATACCCGGGGCCGCGTGAAATTTGCTACTCTACTCAAAACTAGTAAGGTACACATGTATTGAACGCATGCGATTTCGAAACCAAATTATGAATAAATACACACTATAGCATGTAAAACTTTGAGTCAGATATGCATGATGTAGCTGTTCGTTTAGTTCTTATAGTTCATCTTATTCAAAATCAATTAGTTTTATAAAAATGTTAAGATTCATGGGGTTGTGCATTGTAAATCATAAAGTAAAAAACAAATAATGGCAATTCATTTAGAAAAAAATAATCAATTATGGTACAGAAGATTCTAGAACAAAGCAGAAGTGCTTGTGTTTTGAGGTTTGTGCATTATGCTTAAGTTCAACCATGATATCCAACGGCCAGTAGTGCTCT
The DNA here is from genome assembly GCA_021605145.1 of Aegilops bicornis. Lineage (NCBI taxonomy): Eukaryota > Viridiplantae > Streptophyta > Magnoliopsida > Poales > Poaceae > Aegilops > Aegilops bicornis. The sequence goes on from CM038675.1 coordinate 191,144,970, forward strand.
GATTTGCCCATCTCTGCACTGTCGGGTTAGCTTCATCCAGCGACCATCTTTCAAAGTTATTGGCACACTATATATTTCTTGTGCCATAGTTGCATGTTTTGGAAAAAAAGCTACTAGTGAGTTGTACTATCTATTTAGGAATAGAAGATGTATACATGGAAGTTGTAGGGAAAGAGATGACATGGAGCATCTCAATTCCTATGATTAGAGATTGGAAAAGAGATGTCATTTGGTTCACATCATAGGAACTTTTCTATTGAATCTGGAGATGACATGTATCTCAATTCCTATGAGGAGGGATTAGAAAAGAGATGTAATTTGGTTCATATCATAGGAACTTTTCTATTGAATATACGCTAATGTTTATTTTCCTTTGAAATTAAGGGAGTATAGGAATCCATTCATATGAACCAAGTGGCTCTAAAGCTATAGAAATGATATCATGTTTATTTCCTTTGAAATGTGGAGTATATGAATCTATTCCTATGAACCAATTGGCTCTAAAGGAAAAAATCCTATAAAAATCATATCATATAGAGTTCCTATGATATTCCTCGACACTAAAGGATGGTTGAAATTGCTGCGGGTGATACGATGGTCTTTCTTTATAGACTCCTCACCCATCTTTATAGTTACCTCTCGAAGATGAATGAAATGATATATACAGGGTATTCTACATGTGCAATTTGGTACACGAAAACTCGGTAAAAATTTGCGAGGTTCGAATTTTCAATAAAGCTATATGCACTGCATTTCGGACCGGAGGGAGCATACGGCAGTTGCTAACACTCACGTGGATGATTTATGTGGAGGAGGAGTGGCTGTTCTGTTAAATGACATGGCAAAACTGACACTGTCGGATGCCGATCTAACGGTTCTTACGGCGTTAAATCGGGGAAAAGGCTTGTGGCGAACGTTTGTTGGATAATGATTTACGGACACATGCATTGCGTTGATACGTGCGCCCCTCTCTCTCACGCACATGCACCCTCACGAGTCACGACTCTCCCTAGTCCTCTCGCAGACTCGCACGTCGCACCCCCCGTCTATCTGCAGGTAGACGTCACACACATATGTGCTCTTCACTCCCTACCCTCAGAACTTCTAAAAAACAAAAGACGGCGAGCACATTTTATTTTAGCTCACACATCACATACTTATACTATTACTCTTGCGGCGAACATTCTTTGGGCATAGTATATTGTACTCTCACGAAGAGAAGCGGTGCACGCACGCACTAGTTTTGTCACACCCACTCATGGTACACGAGGGCGCATTTTCTTGAAGCTGGTACAACAAAATCACTCCACTATATATAAAAGTAGGAGCCTTAGCGCTTGCTTTACTAGGGTTCCTCTCGTTCACTCTCTCATGCTCTCCAGATCTAAGCAAGACATAGGTGGCCACACTCTCTCTCTCTCAACTCACGACTGGTCACAAATCCGGCCGGACAACCTCGACCAGGGCAGGGGTGTAGGTGCATCGTTCACGCTGTCGTCGGCGGCGAGGGAGGAGACCAACGGCTGCCCGCGCGTCCCGATCGGCGGCCGTGCCGTTATCTCCGAGAGAGCGCCGGCTTGGGAGGGCCTCCGACCCCTTCTTCCTTCCTGCGGTATTGTGGCCAAGATGCGGACTCCCGACGTTGTCTTTGACACATGCCGACGACCCTCAGGTATATATTCCTTCGAAACCTGCCTTGCTCTACTGCCCCAGCTCTTCCCCCTTCGTGTGGATCCTTTTCTACTTCCGTCCGCTGTTCCAAAGCCACCTAGACTTCTACTATTATTATAAGTAAAGCTATTTCATAAAGTCGACTCAAAGCGTTGGTTCAAACAGGGAAGAAAGTGGGAAAGCTGTAGCATGAATCTAGGACTTGGTTCTAAGAGGAAACGGGGGAAAGTAGTAATATCTGTCACTGTTTAAATAACCGTATTTCATATTTGCGCAAACAGGGATGTCTGTCTCCATATCGTTTCGGGATGTCTGTCTCAATATTGTTTCTATCCGCGCAATAAAAAGCACACACCTCAGTTTTAGTACAACTGCGCAAAATGAGATGGCTATCCCTCATTACCGTCGTCTAACCTCCCGTCTTCAAGGTATCCCTACATTGGTAGTAACTAAGGTAGAATGACCAACGCAATCTAAAATAAGCTGATTCGTATGTTTTACTTCCTGATTGCAGTGCAGGGACGAGCGAAAACAACTGCATCCTAGTCCGGAATGCACTTTCTACCAGTTCATCCATGGACCGAGGACTAGCTGGCATGGCTGCACGGCGGTTTTTTGGACAGGTGTGCGGACAGGAGGCATTGTGGTCTGCTTATTTCTGCAAATAGCGGTGCTTAAATTTAGTGGAATGCACAAGAATTTCACCTGCTCAGTACACTGCATGGTTCAGTTCAGCATTCCAAATTTGAGACCACAATTATAATTGGTTATTACGGAATGAGAGAACCTAACCCCGGATGGTGGCAACAAGAAAAAACCAGAGTGAACTCCAGGAAATTTAAGCCTGCCGGGAGGCCCTTTGCTCAGAGAAGCCTTGCTTGTTTTTTCCTGATTTGTAAACATTCTCACAACTTTGTCTTTTGTTGTGAACTAGTATATGTTTGTTATGTTCTATGAATCATTGAGATGTATAAAATTGCTTAACTTATGCTTTTCATGTTTTTTATGAAGACGAGTTTAATGTGAGTGTTCCACATGAGCGCTGGACTAGCGTGTGAACGTTTGGAATTTATTACATTGTGGCCTCAATTAACTGCATGAACCACTGTAACAAGATACATAGTTGCTTATATGTCAGACAGTAGATTGTTGATTGTTAGCTGGTCGATAGCCTAGTGTTGAAGCGAGCTGAGCCAATGTGCCGTGTTTTGCACAACTGCTTACAAGTGGGGTAGCACCAACAGTCTTTACATGTACTTATGTATACGTCGGTGCACGGTTCTCGAACGAGTGCTCTATTTCATCAAACACACACTGCTCGTATGATAAACCATGACAACTTATGTCTTACCATGCCATATTCATGAAAAAACTAGTGAGGATGCATCTGTTTCGGCAACAATTATGATGGTTCTCACATGATTCACGGGCACACAAAAGTAGCAGCAGTTCCCATAGACGGATTCAAACTGAGTACTAGCCCTAGAGGGGTAGATAACAGGCAAGGTTCGGATAGTTAGACACAATCCAAACTACTATTAAACACTAGCTGGGGCAACTATTTCATGCCTCAATCTAATTTGGGTTGGACACAAGACAGACCTTGCCATGAACATCATCGAGGACGTCCCGCAGCAGCTCAATCCTGTGAACCTTCATGAAGACAACCTTGTGGCCTTGCCACTGATAAACTTGTTTGTGGAGGCATGCCACGTCATCTTCCTGCGTAAGCTTGACAAGGACAGTATGCCTCACAAACAAAGGAGTAGCTTCGAACTTCTTGTGCTTCAGTTCACCCTGGACAACATGCCTGACAAGAGTGAGGCTGGAATACAACTCTTCATTGGTATAACCGCAAATGGCTTCCAGGATCCAACAACCTAAGAACTCTGTTTTCCCAGTGCGTATATTCAGGTCGTCCGCCTCATAGCGAGTGACATGTACAACCACACAATCATTGTCTGCATCAGGGCTCTAATTGAGACAGAAACAAATTCTGAATTACATTTCAATATAAGAAACACAAGTTATTTAAACCACTATGTATAGCATGGCATCGAAGCTAATAAAACTTTGCATTATTAATCACCACGTACTTCCTTTTCTAAAAAAACACTGCATACTTAGATGAAAAACCATAATCGAGATCGGCAAAGAAGGAAATCACCTTGGGCAGCTCAGCGAGGGCGGGGGGGACACATCCTCGAACGGGGAAAACTGCTCCTGCAGTGCCACGGGGGCTGTAACCTCAAACAGGGCGTTGACCATCTCAGTAGTGGCCGTGAGCGTATCTGGGGTCGGCTCGGTGGTTTCCTCCATCTTCTTGGAGCTCTCTGTCTCGTGGGGATCAGCCTCCCGCGTCTGCTCCAATATCGGCAGATCTTTGCCTGGTTCTCCTTGGTCCATCATGAAACTGACGAATACTAGGAGACCACTAAAAGGAAAACACAATCGCCATGAAAATGAAACAAAAAAGAGAGTGAGGATCGTTTACTGCTTTGCAAAAGTTCTTTTTTTATCTGAACAAAAATATACCAACATCACGGATCCGCTTACCTTCCCTTCGTTGGGAGAGAAGAACAGTGACAGATGCGAGTGTTGCCTTTCTTGAAGATGGAGAGGGAGAAGGGGATTCAGCGAAGAGTGAAATGATGGTTGCTTCGTCCGTCCAACTTAGACTGCGGGGAGGTAGGTCTTTGTGATACGACGGCTCGTTACTGCCGCGCTACCACCGGCGTGACTCTCCGCCTGCATACTGCCTTCTAATTTGGTGGATGGCATTTGGGCCCGCGCGCTGCATGGCCCGCATGTCGGTGAACAAAAGTATAACGACATTCAGTAGAGAGAGACATTTCAATGACCTAGGAGGAGCCAGAAGCGGTAGAGTGTCTCCAATGTACTAGTAGTAATTGTTTTTTACGGCTAGTCAGAGTGTCTCCACTGTACTAGTAGTAATTATTTCTCTGGGCCCAAGACAAAACAGCCCATCCACACTAGTAAATAGTAAAATCAATTCAAAAGCCCATATATTTACTGAATGATAGGCACTACCCACACCGAGCACACCGCCCCCCCCCCAAAAAAACCTGGGTGCTCTTCTTCCTCCTCGCTCCCACCCACCTCACGTCAGCTCGCTCCACTCGTACCCCCAAATTTCTCACCTCACTCCTACAGAAAACCCCAGCTCCCCTTCTTCCTCACTCCTACAGAAAACACCCACCTCCCCTTCTTCTTCGCTCGCACTACAACTAGGCTCATCATTCGTTACTCTGCTCAAATCCATGAGCACGACGCGACGCCCTCGAGGAAAATGGAGTCGGCTGACCCCAGCGCCAAGATGATGAGGCTCCCGCCAGCGGCGACGCCTGTTGTAGATCCCACACCCGGCAACACGGGGAGAAGCGGCGACCCCGCCCCCACCGGATCCCAGGAACCCGTAGAATCTTGGGTGGACAGCATCGACGATCTCCCGGACGCCGTCCTTGGGGAGATCATCTCGCTTCTCCCCACCAAGGATTGCTGCCGCACCCAAGTCCTCTCAATTCGGTGGTGTCTTCTATGGCGCGCCGTGCCCCTTAATCTTGACTGTCGCCTACCATCTCTTCAATGATTTTGAAATCCCCAGAGCCATCATCTCCTCCCACCAGGGCTCCGTTCAAAGCCTCTGCATCCCGTCATGCTACCTGAGCAAGCATACCCTGCCCTGCACGGTGGATGCCTGGCTGAAATCCCCTGAATTCACAGAACTATAGCTGCTTGATTTCTACTATTCCCCTGGAAATCACATACCACATACCGAACGCCATGAACTTGTGCCCTCAGCACCGATGTCCATCTCGCGGTTTTCCTCCTCTCTCCACACCACCATGTTTGCGCTGTGCCACCTACCAGATAATCTGGTACTAAACCTTCGACTTCCATTTCTCAAGAAACTTTCACTTGTGCGGGTTCGTATATCGGAGGCCTCATTGCCCTGCGCTGGAGTACTTGGTGCTTGTTTTCATAGTTAGAATCGGTTGTCTCCAAATAAATTCGCCTAACCTTGTAAGAATTGAAATTTCTTTTGACGGAAGGCAGCTCATCATCCAAGATGCCCCTTCACTTCAAAGGTTGATCCTTGATTCTAGTTATTCACCGTTGCAAATAACCGTCCTCTCTGCGCCTAAACTAGAGACCTTGGGTGTAATACATGATCTCTGTGCTCATTTCAATACGGTGTTTGGCTCCACAGTTCTTCCGGTACTTTATATTATCGTCTACACTTGTAACCATAAGCTGCATTTTAAATTTCTACGCATAATTTATATATCATCTTGGAGTACACATTTTGTACTAATATTATGTTCTATGCTCAATGAAGAGTTTCTCCATGGATGGCCTATCAATGGTGCTGGATTTTTCAAGTTCTTATATATCCAAATGAATAGTTTTGATCTGAACAAGATTATTGGCTTGCTGCAATGCTTTCCATGTCTGGAGAAGTTGTATATAAAGGTGATAATTTCACGCACATTAGCAGCCCGCATATAGTGTACTAGAATTAACCGTTCAGCTATTGCTCTTTCAACACTCTTCTTTTAGACCTTAACTGTTTTCAATCTTCATGTCTATTTAGACAACAGGACGGGGTAAGAAAGTTATAACCAATCGGTGGATTCGTAAGCATCGGTATTTTCTCACTCCTCATGAGATTCGATTGAAGACAATAACGCTAGAACGATATGTAGCCAGCCGTGCAAACACAAGATTTGTCACATTCTTTCTGCTGAATGCGAGGTTACTATTGTCCATCAGGCTTAAGTTTATCAGCAGCATGGTTTTGACGGATGGGTATGTCGAAGAGCAAAAAAAGGAGTTTCGGGTGGGCAAAAGAGCTTCTGAACGTGTTGGGCTTCTATTTACAACATATTGTGGTCATAATCCAAAGAATTTTACGACCAGGATGTTCATTCTATGGACTCGACCGATCCATTTGATCGTGATCGCCGAAAACAAAGGCCGGAGTCAGATGTTGTTGCCCTTTTCAATCTGGGTTTTTTTGTAAACCTGATGAACAATTAACCCGCGTGCTTTTGTACAGTTTGTAAGCTGGAGTTAGATGTTCCTGCCCTTTTCAACTCGGTTGTGACTGTCATATTTTCTTTGAAACAAGGAAAATGGCTTGCCATTCATTTAATTTAGAGTGTAATATTGTAACAAATCCCAACCAAGGGAAATAACATCACTCTCGCCGGCTGCTTGACCTCACTGTGCATTACAGAAGCCAAGTGATTAGCCCCCACCAGCACGCACAAACTTATTATGAACTAGCACATCAAATGGGCTGTAAATTTTCATAGGAAAGGCTGCATGACCGTGACAGATTTGGATTCTGACATTTGGGACCCGCGAGGAAATAGCCTATCCAAGGTGGTGTCGACTTACTAGTCAGTCAACAAACGGTTCTGCATACCAGCCGTTGGATTGACATCCAACATCTGTCGTGTATCTTCTATCTCTTGTCTACTTCTTCCTCCAGCCGCCCAGACCAAACCACCCCGTCGGCTCCGCCTGCTCCCGCCTCCCATGGCTGGCTGCGCCCGCCGCCTCTACCGTACATACCCTCCAACATTGGCCAGTCCCTCCTCTATTCCCCACACGCCCTGTTATTCTCCGGCGATGTCAGCCCCAACACGCACTCAGCGAACGAACCAGCCAACTCTCATACTCCTCCGCCGCGACCGGACCGGCGCATCTTCAACGGCCTCGCTCGTTTCGTCCGAGGCCTCGCTGTTGCCCTTCGCCTTGCGGCCTTGGTTCGCTCGCCGTGCGCCGTGCGCCGCCCTTTTGCGTTGTCAACGTCGTCAACAACCGAGAGGAGCAAGGAGATGACTGTACGTGGAGAGGATGATAGTAGGGACCCACCAACGTCATGGCAGTACGCAAGCAAATGCCTCTATAGTACAAGCCCAAAAGTATGGTTCCTCCTAATGGTTGGACATCTGGAGCTCACGCCATTGTCAACGTAGTCAATAAACGAGAGAATTACACTACGAGCGGCTGACACCAGGGCTCCAACGTATCTATAATTTTTGATTGCTCCATGCTACTTTATCTACTATTTTAGGCTTTATTGGGCTTTATATTCCACTTTTATATTACTTTTGGGACTAACCTATTAACTGGAGGCCCAGCCCAGAATTGTTGTTTTTTGCCTATTTCAGTATTTCAAAGAAAAGGAATATCAAACAGAGTCCAAACGGAATGAAACCTTCGGGAACGTGATATTCTCGCCGAACGTGATCCAGAGAACTTGGACTGCAAGTCAAGAAGCAACCGGAGCCTCCACGAGATAGGAGCCCCCCCCCCCTAGAGGGCGCGCCCCCTGTCTCGTGTGCCCCTCGGGCGCCCACCGACGTACTTCTTCTTCCTATATATATACTCACGCATTCTCGAAAACATCCGGGGCACCACGAAACACAATTTCCACCACCGTAACCTTCAGATTCGCGAGGTCCCATCTTGGGGCCTTCACGCACTCACGGAGGGGGAATCAAGCACGGGGCCTCTACATCAACATCCTTGCCCTCCGATGAGCTGTGACTAGTTTACCATAGACCCACGGGTCCATAGTTATTAGCTAGATGGCTTCTTCTCTCTTTTGGATCTCAATACATTGTTCTCCCCTCTCTTGTGGAGATCTATTCGATGTAATCTCTTTTTGCGGTGTGTTTGTCGAGATCCGATGAATTGTGGGTTTATGATCAAGTTTATCTATGAATAATATTTGAATCTTCTCTGAATTCTTTTATGTATGATTGAGTTATCTTTGCAAGTCTCTTGAATTATCGGTTTAGTTTGGCCTACTAGATTGATCTTTCTTGCCATGGGGAAGTGCTTAGCTTTGGGTTCAATCTTGCGGTGTCCTTACCCAAAGGATGTAAATGGTTGCAAGGCACGTATTGTGTTGTTTCCATCGAGGATAACAAGATGGGGTTTATATCATATTGCATGAGTTTATCCCTCTACATCATGTCATCTTGCTTAATGCGTTACTCTGTTCTTATGAACTTAATACTCTAGATGCATGCTGGATAGCGGTCGATGTGTGGAGTAATAGTAGTAGATGCAGGCAGGAGTCGGTCTACTTGTTATGGACATGATGCCTATATACATGATCATGCCTAGATAATCTCATAACTATGCGCTTTTCTATCAATTGCTCGACAGTAATTTGTTCACCCACCGTAATACTTATGCTATCTCGAGAGAAGCCTCTAGTGAAACCTATGGCCCTCGGGTCTATCTCTTATCATATTTGCTTCCAATCTACTTTTATTTGCATCTTTACTTTTCGCATCTATATCATAAAATACCAAAAATATATTTATCTTATCATACTATCTTTATTAGATCTCACTTTTCGCAAGTGGCCGTGAAGGGATTGACAACCCCTTTATTGCGTTGGTTGCGAGTTCTCAGTTTGTTTGTGTAGGTGTGTGGGACTTTTGAGGAGCCTCCTACTGGATTGATACCTTGGTTCTCAAAACTGAGGGAAATACTTACGCTACACTTTGCTGCATCACCCTCTCCTCTTTGAGGAAAACCAACGCAAGCTCAAGACGTAGCAAGCATGATTTCTGGCGCCGTTGCCGGGGAGGTCTTCGCTCAAGTCAAGACATACCAAGTACCCATCACAAACCTATGTCCCTCGCATTTACATTATTTTCCATTTGCCTCCCGTTTTCCTCTCCCCCACTTCACCCTTGCCGTTTTATTAGCCCTCTCTTTCCCAATCTCCTCCTCTATCTTTTGTTGGGGAACGTTGTAGAAAATTAAAATTTTTCCTACGGTTTCACCAAGATCCATCTATGAGTTCATCTAAGCAACGAGTCAAGGGAGTGAGTTTGCATCTACATACCACTTGTAGATCGCGTGCGGAAGCGTTCAAGGAAGGGTGATGATGGAGTCGCATCGCCGTGATTCAGATCACCGATGACCAAGTGCTGAACGGATAGCACCTCCGCTGTTCAACACACGTGCGGGACGGAGACGTCTCCTCCTTCTTGATCCAGCAAGGAGGAAGGAGAGGTTGATGATGATCCAAAGAAGACGACGGCGGCAGTGGTGGATGCAGCAGAACTCGGTAGGGCTTCGCCAAGCTGTCAAGGGAGGAGGACGAGGTGTAGCAGGGAGAGGAGGCGCCAAAACTTCCTGCGGCTGCCCCTCCCTCCCTTTATATAGGCCCAGGGGGGCGCCGCCCTGGAGATCCAATGCAAGGGGCGGCGGCCAAGGGGGTGGAGTGCCCCCAAGGCAGTGGGCGCCCCACCCTAGGGTTTCAACCCTAGGCGCAGGGGTGGGCCAAGGCGCACCAGCCCACTATGGGCTGGTTCCTCCCCACTTCAGCCCATGGGGCCCTCCGGGATGGGTGGCCCCACCGGTGGACCCCGGGACCCTTCCGGTGGTCCCGGACAATCTTGGGTGACCGAAACTTTCCCGATGGTCAAACAATACTTCCTATATATAATTCTTTACCTCCGGACCATTCCGAACTCCTCGTGACGTCCGGGATCTCATCCGGACTCATAACAACATTCGGTTTATTGCATACTCATATTCATACAACCCTAAGCGCCACCGAACCTTAAGTGTGTAGACCCTACGGGTTCGGGAGACACGTGAGACATGACCGAGACGGCTCTCGGAAATAACCAACAGCGAGATCTGGATACCCATGTTGGCTCCTACATGCTCCTCGATGATCTCATCGGATGAACCACGATGTCGAGGATTCAAACAACCCCGTATACAATTCCCTTTGTCAATCGGTATGTTACTTGCCCGAGACTCGATCGTCGGTATCCCCATACCTCGCTCAATCTCGTTATCGCAAGTCACTTTACTGCATCACGTAATGCATGATCCCGTGACCAGACACTTGGTCACTTTGAGCTCATTATGATGATGCACTACCGAGTGGGCCCAAGTGATACCTCTCCGTAACACGGAGTGACAAATCGGCCTCGATCCGTGTCAACCCAATGACACTTTCGGAGATACCGTAGTGTACCTTTATAGTCACCCGATTACGTTGTGACGCTTTGGTACATCTAAAGAACTCCCAGTATCCGGGAGTTACACGATCTCATGGTCTAAGGAAGAGATACTTGACATTGGAAAAGCTCTAGCAAAACGAACTACACGATCTTGTGCTATGCTTAGGATTGGGTCTTGTCCATCACATCATTCTCCTAATGATGTGATCCCGCTATCAATGACATCCATTGTCCATAGTCAGGAAACCATGACTATCTATTGATCAACGAGCTAGTCAACTAGAGGCTCACTAGGGACATACTGTGGTCTATGTATTCACACGTGTATTACGATTTCCGGATAATACAATTATAGCATGAATAAAAGACAATTATCATGAACAAGGAAATATAATAATAATCCTTTTATTATTGCCTCTAGGGCATATTTCCAACAGTCTCCCACTTGCACTAGAGTCAATAATCTAGTTACATTGTGATGAATCGAACACCCATAGAGTTATGGTGTTGATCATGTTTTGCCCGCGGAAGAGGTTTAGTCAATGGATCTGCGACATTCAGATCCGTATACACTTTGCAAATTTCTATGTCTCCATCTTGAACATTTTCACGGATGGAGTTGAAGCGACGCTTGATGTGCCTGGTCTTCTTGTGAAACCTGGGCTCCTTGGCAAGTGCAATAGCGCCCGATGTTGTCACAGAAGAGTTTGATCGGCCCCGACGCATTGGGTATGACTCCTAGGTCGGTAATGAACTCCTTCACCCAAATTGCTTCATGCGCTGCCTCCGAGGCTGCCATGTACTCCGCTTTACATGTAGATCCCGCCACTACGCCTCGCTTGCAGCACTACCATCGCTTCCACCATTCAACATATACATGTATCCGGTTTGTGACTTAGAGTCATCCAGATCTGTGTCGAAGCTAGCGTCGACGTAACCCTTTACGCATTTAGCTCTTCATCACCTCCATAAACGAGAAACATGTCCTTTGTCCTTTTCAGGTACTTCAGGATATTCTTGACCGCTGTCCAGTGTTCCTTGGCGGGATTACTTTGGTACCTTCCTATCAAACTTACGACAAGGTTTACATCAGGTCTGGTACACAGCATGGCATACATAATAGATCCTATGGCTGAGGCATAGGGGATTACGCTCATCTCTTCTTTATCTTTTGCCGTGGTCGGGCATTGAGCTGAGCTCAATCTCACACCTTGGCAAAGACAGAAAGAACCCTTTCTTGGACTGGTCCATTTTGAACTTCTTCAAAATCTTATCAAGGTATGTGCTTTGTGAAAGACCTATGAGGCGTCTCGATCTATCTCTATAGATCTTGATGCCTAATATATAAGCAGCTTCTCCAAGGTCGTTCATTGAAAAACTTTTATTCAAGTAGGCCTTAATGTTGTCCAAGAGTTCTATATCATTTCCCATCAAAAGTATGTCATCTACATATAATATGAGAAATGCTATAGAGCTCCCACTCACTTTCTTGTAAACACAAAGCTTCTCCATAAGTCTCAAGATAAACCCAAACGCTTTGATCATCTCATCAAAGCGAATGTTCCAACTCCGAGATGCTTGCACCAGCCCATAAATGGATCATTGGAGCTTGCATACCTTGTTAGCATTCTTAGGGTCGACAAAACCTTCCGCCGCATCATATACAGCTCTTACTTAAGATAACCGTTAAGGAATGCCGTTTTGACGTCCATCCGCCATATCTCATAATCATAGTATGCGGCAATTGCTAACATGATTCGGACGGACTTAAGCTTCGCTACGGAGAGAGAAAGTCTCATCGTAGTCAATCCCTTGAACTTGCCGATAACCCTTAGCGACAAGTCGAGCCTTATAGATGGTGACATTACCATCCGCGTCCGTCTTCTTCTTAAAGATCCATTTATTTTCTATCGCCGCCGATCATCGTGCAAGTCTGTCAAACTCCATACTTTGTTTTCATACATGGATCCTATCTCGGATTGCATGGCTTCAAGCCATTTGTTGGAATCTGGGCCCGCCATCGCTTCTTCATAGTTCAAGGTTCACCGTTGTCTAACAACATGATTTCCGTGACAGGGTTGTCGTACCACTCACAGTGCGGAACGTGTCCTAGTGGACCCACGGGTTCAAGAGAAACTTGATCCAAGTACCTTGATCATCATCATTAATTTCCTCTCCGGTTGGTGTAGGCACCACAGGAACATTTTCCCGAGCTGCACTACTTTCCGGTTCAAGAGGTAGTACTTCATCGAAGTTCTACTTTCCTCCCACTTACTCCTTTCGAGAGAAACTCTTTTCCGAAAGGATCCGTTCTGGCAACAAAGATCTTGCCTTGGATCTAAGGTAGAAGGTATACCCTATGGTTTCCTTAGGGTATCCTATGAAGACGCATTTTTCCGATTTGGGTTTGAGCTTTTCAGGTTGAAGTTTCTTGACATAACCATCGCATCCCCAAACTTTCAGAAACGATGGCTTAGGTTTCTTCCCAAACCATAATTCATACGGTGTCGTCTCAACGGATTTAGACGGTGCCCTATTTAAAGTGAATGTAGCTGTCTCTAGAGCGTATCCCCAAAATGATAGCGGTAAATCTGTAAGAGACATCATAGATCGCACCATATCCAATAGAGTGCGACACGACGTTCGGACACACCATTATTGAGGTGTTCCAGGCGGCGTGAGTTGTGAAACGATTCCACATTTCCTTAAGTGTGTACCAAATTCATGACTTAAATATTCTCCTCCACGATCTGATCATAAGAACTTTATTTTTCGGCCACGTTGATTCTCTACCTCATTCTGAAATTCCTTGAACTTTTCAAAGGTCTCAGACTTGTGTTTCATCAAGTAGACATACCCATATCTACTCAAGTCATCAGTGAGAGTGAGAACATAACGATATCCTCCGCGAGCCTCAACGCTCATTGGACCACACACATCGGTATGTCTGATTTCCAATAAGTTGGTTGCTCGCTCCATTGTCCCGGAGAATGGAGTCTTGGTCATTTTGCCCATGAGGCATGGTTCGCATGTGTCAAATGATTCATAATCGAGAGACTCTAAAAGTCCATCGAATGGAGCTTCTCCATGCGCTTGACACCAATGTGACCAAGGCGGCAATTACACAAGTATGTGGGACTATCGTTATCAACTTTACATCTTTTGGTATTCACACTATGAATATGTGTAATATTACGCTCGAGATTCATTAAGAATAAACCATTGACCATCGGAGCATGACCATAAAACATATCTCTCATATAAATAGAACAACCATTATTCTCGGATTTAAATGAGTAGCCATCTCGCATTAAACGAGATCCAGATACAATGTTCATGCTCAAACTTGGCACTAAATAACAATTATTGAGGTTCATAACTAATCCTGGGTAAATGTAGAGGTAGCGTGCCGACGGCGATCACATCGACCTTGGAACCATTCCCGACGCCAAGCATCGTCACCTCGCCCTTTGCCGCCTCCGCTTATTCTGGCAGCTCCTGCTGTGAGTTACAAATATGAGCAACGGCACCGTATCAAATACCCGTGAGTTACTACGAGTACTGGTAAGGTACACATCAATTACATGTATATCAAATAAACCTTTAGTGTTGTCGGCCTTCTTATCCGCTAAGTATTTGGGGCAGTTCCGCTTCAAAGGACCCTTCCCTTGCAATAAAAGCACTCGGCCTCGTGCTTGGGTCCATTCCTTGACTTCTTCCCGGTAATCGGCGGCTTGCGCCGCAACCTCCTTACCGTCCTTCTTGAAGTTCTTCTTGCCCTTGCCCTTCTTGAACTTAGTGGTCTTATTGACCATCAACACTTGATGTTCTTTCTTGATTTCAACCTCTCACGACTTCAAAGATTGAAAATACTTCAGGAATGGTCTTCACCATTCCCTGCATATTGTAGTTCATCACAAAGCTCTTGTAGCTTGGTGGGAGCGATCAAGGATTCATCAATGACCGCCTCGTCCGGAGGTTTATGTCCACTGGGACAAAGGCGGTTGTGCAACCCAGACATTTTGAGTATGTGTTCACCGATGTAACTGTTTTCTTCCATCTTACAACTATAGAACTTGTCGGAGACTTCATATCTCTCGACCCGGGCATGAGCTTGGAAAACTAGTTTCAGATCCTCGAACATCTCATATGCTCTGTGTTGCTCAAAACGCTTTTGGAGCCCCGGTTCTAAGCTGTAAAGCATGCCGCACTGAACGAGGGAGTAATCATCAGCACGAGACTGCCAAGCATTCATAATGTCTTGGTTCTCTGGGACAGGTGCATCACCTAGCGGTCTTTCTAGGACATATTGTTTCCTGGCAGCTATGATGATGATCCTCAGGTTCCGGGCCCTGTCCGTATAGTTGCTGCCATCATCTTTCAGCTTGGTTTTCTCTAGGAACGCGATGAAGTTCATGTTGACATGAGCGTTGGCCATTTGATCTACAAGACATATTTGCAAAGGTTTTAGACTAAGTTCATGATAATTAAGTTCATCTAATCAAATTATTTTAATGAACTAACACTCAGATTAGACATCCCTCTAGTCATCTAAGTGTTACACGATCCGAGTCGACTAGGCCGTGTCTGATCATCATGTGAGACGGACTAGTCATCGTCGGTGAACATCTCCATGTTGATCGTATCTTCCATACGACTCGTGTTCGACCTTTCGGTCTCCGTGTTCCGAGGCCATGTCTGTACATGCTAGGCTCGTCAAGTTAACCCTAAGTGTTTTGCATGTGTAAAACTGTCTTACACCCGTTGTATGTGAACGTAAGGATCTATCACACCCGATCATCACGTGGTGCTTCGAAACGATTACTTCTACTTCAGCAATTCTTGATATTGTTGTAAGGGATCATCTTATTTACTACCGTCGTTCTAAGTAAACAAGATGCATAACCATAATAAACATCACATGCAATTATATAGTAGTGACATGATATGGCCAATATCATATAGCTCCATTGATCTCCATCTTCGGGGCTCCATGATCATCTTGTCACCGGCATGACACCATGATATCCATCATCATGATCTCCATCATCGTGTCTTCATGAAGTTGTCACGCCAACGACTACTTCTACTTCTATGGCTAACGCGTTTAGCAATAAAGTAAAGTAATTTACATGGCGTTCTTCAATGACACGCAGGTCATACAAAAATAAAGACAACTCCTATGGCTCCTTCCGGTTGTCATACCAATCGACATGCAAGTCGTGATTCCTATTACAAGAACATGATCTCATACATCACAATATGTCATTCATCATTCATCACAACTTCTGGCCATATCACATCACATGACAATTGCTGCAAAAACAAGTTAGACGTCCTCTAATTGTTGTTGCATCTTTACGTGGCTGCAATTGGGTTCTAGCAAGAACGCTTTTCTTACCTACGAATAACCACAACATGATTTTTGTCAACTTCTATTTACCCTTCATAAGGACCCTTTTCATCGAATCCGCTCCAACTAAAGTGGAGAGACAGACACCCGCCACCACCTTATGCAACTAGTGCATGTCACCGGTGGAACCGGTCTCACGTAAGCGCACGTGTAAGGTTGGTCCGCCGCTTCATCCCACAATACCTCTGAAGCAAGATAAGACTAGTAGCGGCAAGCAAGTTGACAAGATCTACGCCCACAACAAAATTGTGTTCTACTCGTGCAATAGAGAACTACGCATAGACCTAGCTCGATCCCACCGTTAGGGGAACGTTGCAGAAAATTAAAAAATTTCCTACGGTTTCACCAAGATCCATCTATGAGTTCATCTAAGCAATGAGTCAAGGGAGTGAGTTTGCATCTACATACCACTTGTAGATCGCGTGCGGAAGCGTTCAAGGGAAGGGAGATGATGGAGTCGTACTCGCCGTGATTCAGATCACCGATGACCAAGTGTTGAACGGACAGCACCTCCGCGTTCAACACACGTACGGGACGGGAGACGTCTCCTCCTTCTTGATCCAGCAAGGAGGAAGGAGAGGTTGATGATGATCCAGCAGCACGACGGCGTGGTGGTGGATGCAGCAGAACTCCGGTAGGGCTTCGCCAAGCTGCTGCGGGAGGAGGACGAGGTGTAGCAGGGGAGAGGGAGGCGCCAAAACTTCCGGGTGCTGCTGCCCCCTCCCCCACTCCCTTTATATAGGCCCCCAGGGGGGGGGGGCGCTGGCCCTTGGAGATTCCCTTGGAGATCCAATCTCCAAGGGGGGCGGCGGCCAAGGGGGGTGGAGTGCCCCCCAAGGCAAGTGGGGCGCCCCCCACCCTAGGGTTTCAACCCTAGGCGCAGGGGTGGGCCAAGGGGGGCGCACCAGCCCACTATGGGCTGGTTCCCCTCCCCACTTCAGCCCATGGGGCCCTCCGGGATGGGTGGCCCCACCCGGTGGACCCCCGGGACCCTTCCGGTGGTCCCGGTACAATACCGGGTGACCCCGAAACTTTCCCGATGGCTGAAACAATACTTCCTATATATAATTCTTTACCTCCGGACAATTCCGGAACTCCTCGTGACGTCCGGGATCTTATCCGGGACTCCGAACAACATTCGGTTTACTGCATACTCATATTCATACAACCCTAGCGTCACCGAACCTTAAGTGTGTAGACCCTACGGGTTCGGGAGACACGTAGACATGACCGAGATGGCTCTCGGGCAATAACCAACAGCGGATCTGGATACCCATGTTGGCTCCCACATGCTCCTCGATGATCTCATCGGATGAACCACGATGTCAAGGATTCAAACAACCCCGTATACAATTCCCTTTGTCAATCGGTATGTTACTTGCCCGAGATTCGATCGTCGGTATCCCAATACCTCGTTCAATCTCGTTACCAGCAAGTCACTTTACTCGCATCAGAATGCATGATCCCGTGACCGGACACTTGGTCACTTTGAGCTCATTATGATGATGCACTATCGAGTGGGCCCAGTGATACCTCTCCGTAACACGGAGTGACAAATCCTGGCCTCGATCCGTGTCAACCCAATGTACACTTTCGGAGATACCTGTAGTGTACCTTTATAGTCACCCAGTTATGTTGTGACGCTTTGGTACACCCAAAGCACTCCTACGGTATCCGGAGTTACACGATCTCATGGTCTAAGGAAGAGATACTTGACATTGGAAAAGCTCTAGCAAAATGAACTACACGATCTTGTGCTATGCTTAGGATTGGGTCTTGTCCATCACATCACCTCCTAATGATGTGATCCCGCTATCAATGACATCCAATGTCCATAGTCAGGAAACCATGACTATCTATTGATCAACGAGCTAGTCAACTAGAGGCTCACTAGGGACATATTGTGGTCTATGTATTCACACGTGTATTACGATTTCCGGATAATACAATTATAGCATGAATAAAAGACAATTATCATGAACAAGGAAATATAATAATAATTCTTTTATTATTGCCTCTAGGGCTGTCGGGGCAGGCTGATCTGGCCCACGAACACCTATGGGACCGGCGGACCGAGTCCCTTTCGGTTCGGTGGGGAGCGGAGGTCGCACGAAGAGCAGATCGAGGCGGAGCACGCGAGAGGTTTTCCCCAGCTTTGGAGCTCTCCGGAGAGATAATACTCCTACTGCTGCATGTCTAGGCGTATTTCGTTCTTGCTCAGGAGCGCTGCGTGCTATAGTACCCACGAGCTGCTAACAAGACTCGGTGTGGGGGGAACTGACCGACCGACCCCCTTTCTACGTTGCGCATGGGCCTCCTTTTATATGCTCAAGGGGTCTCCGACAGGTGGCACGTAGACAAGGGTAGAAATGGAAATGGAGTGGTTGGTACACCTACTTGTACAGTGTACAGTCTATCATACCTAACCCTGACGGCAGGGGACAAAAGCATTAAATGCCCGTCACGCCGCCCTAACAAAGGCAAACAGGGACCATCAGGGCGCCACCGCTTGCCACGATGGCTATCTTGTCGGCCGCTTGCCACCTCGCACCGGCCGGGCTGCACAGACCTCCGCCCGCCACGCTACCGGAAAGGTCCCGAGGCAACACGTTAGTGGATGCGCTGGAGCGTAGGGTACAGAGAGGTGATGCGCGCATGCAAGCGCCTTTGCCGCGGTTGTTGCCTTGTCGCGCCCGGAAGCTTGTCGCCACTTTGGGCCTTCCGCAAGCTCCTCTTGCCGGGCCTTGTCTTGCGTGTGCCTTGGGTGGCCTTCCTGGCAAGCTCCTCTAGCCGGGGCCTTGTCTCCTTGGCTTGGATACTTTGTTCTTGAATGGCTCCAAAGGAACCACGGAGGACCTTGGCGGTCACCCGGTAAGCCTTGGCGCGGAGGATCCTGAACTGCCGTGCACAAGTTCGGGATACTAGGGTACCCCTACTCTAGTACACCGACAGAGCCCCGGCCTGGGCCACACATGGTGCCCAGCGCTGTTGGGCTGTGCCCAAAAGCAGGGCACGGGCACACGCGCCCGGTCACACCATAACTCACCCCGGACCCACCACGCCCTCCATTTAACGGCACGCATCGAAAAGTGCGGCGTCGTGAGAGATCGTGGGCGAGATCGTGGGGTTTCTTTATTCGAAAATCGAACGTCTGCCCTCCCTCTTTATAAGCAGGGGAAACAGGGGCACGCCGCCTACCTTGCCGCTTGCTGCCCCATCGAAAAACCACCGCTGCCCCCTTCTTCTCAAGGCTGAAGAGAGCGGCCCGCACTTCATCGCCACCACCATCACTGGCCGTCGACCTCCTCCACCGCCTCCGCCATGGGCCCGAAAGCCGATAAGGGAAGGCCGTGAAGTCAGCCGAGGCGCAGCTGACTTGCGGCACGCTGCGGAAGGAGCGGGCCATCTTTCCCCCTCAGCTCGCCGCGAGGGAGCTGAAGGAGAACTACTACCTCTTCTGGTCGACGGAGACGCGAGCGCATCCACGTACGAAGGTACTCCCCGCCGCTGCTTCGGAATTGGCCCTGACTGGGTATCCCTTCTTCGCGCTCTTCTTCTACTGCGGGCTCTGCCCGCCTTTCTCTGAATTCTTTTGTGACATCATGAACACCTACGGGTTCCGCCTCCTTGATTTCACCCCAATGCCGTTCTGACCATGGCAGTTTTCGCAAATCTCTGCGAAAACTTTGTCGGAGTCCACCCAAATGTAGCCCTTTTCCGCCACTTCTTTTTACCCCGAGTTGAGAGAGGGGAGCCTCTTGCCGGAGGAATTGCTTGGATCTTGAGGGTCGGCAAGAAGGAAGCGTATCTGGAGGGAGAGCTCCGTGGCAAATGGGAGGAGTGGAGGGCAGATTGGTGCTGGATTGTCGAGGAGAACCCGCAGCCATTTACCGCCCAGCGCGGAACCCCGGTAGTGCGCGGCAATGATTGGAGCAATCTGGCCCCGGAAGATGCTAGGCTGAAGATTGGAGTCACCCGAATCCTCCGCCTTAGACTTGCCGGCTCACGAGGGCACCGCTGGCGCAGACTTTCTTCGCACAGACGCTTCTTTGCAGGAGAGGAGGAGGCCTGCCTGGGAGTTCCATAACGCAGCAGGCATCATGAGGCTGCGCCCAGGCCTTAACTTCAACTTCACCGTCTTGGAGCTTGACGCGATGCTCTTAGAGTTGTTCAAGCCCGATCCTGATCATCCAGAGATGTTTAGGTTGCCGAGGGGCGTCGTTCCGCTGTGCAACAATTCCGCGCTTGACCGCATCCGTGCAATGATGTCGTCGTGCGACTCACATGGAATTGTCCCAACTTGGCAAGAGCCCGCGGATGACGTCGTGCGGCAGTTCTTTGACAATCTGGTGGAAATGCCGGTCCGCCCCGATGAGCAGAGGGGCCTCACCCACGACACCAGGCTGGAAGAAGCGGCAGCAGCTGCTGCCGCGGGCGAGTTTGGCTTTACCGTGGAGGAGGCAGAGGCAGCAGAGGCGGCAAGCCTTGTCGAGCGAAAGGAGTTTGCCGGCGAGGAAGAGCTTGCCGAGCCTGAAGCCGAGTCGAGCGAGCCCGTCGAGGGCGCATCCTCCCCGCCTCCAAGCAGCTTGCCGCGAATGGAGCCACCAGCTCCACCAAGAAGGCGTCTTCGCAGGGCCGGAGACGTAGCAGGGCGGCAGACGGGGCTAACAGCAAGAAGCGGCGCGACGCCTCCATCAGCGGCAAGCACTGTTGCCGCGGGAGCACCTCACGCCGCTGCGGCAACTGGAGCAGGGCCCTCGCAGACCACCGGTTCTGCTCCCGCCAAGCGTCCAAGGGAACCCACTCCTCCGCCTCGTCGCACTGGAGGCGGGCCAGAATTTGACCTCTCCGCACTTAGCTCCGACGAGGAAGAAGAAGAGTAAGATTCCTTGTTGTACTTGTAATTCTTCGGTTTGTTGCTTTGTCTTGTATCTGATTTGCTGTACTCTGAACCCATTCCTTTTCAGGACGCTGGCCCAGAGAATGTCGAAGAGCCAAGACCCCGGTGATCGTCGTCGAGGATGAGCCCACTGTGACAGCAGGAGGCGCGTGCGAGACCACCTTGCCGGATGCGGCAACCCTTCTTCAAAGCAGCCCCCAGCGTAAGTATATGGTCTACTTCTTGCTGTTCGGCGTGCATGGGTGCTTTTTCTTTGCTGATATCTGACTGTTGATTTGTGTAGGAGCAGAGCAGCCTCCTTCTACTTTGACTACGCCGCCAAAGGTGGATACCCGGCAAGGAGCTGCTTCTCCAAAGAAGGGAGACTTCTCCGCAAGGGCAGCTCTCCGGCAAGGACGGCACCAGCGATCCCTTGGCGGCGGAGACCATGACCGCAGACCCGGCGCAGGTAATCTTCTTGCCTGAGAACTTCCCTTGTGTTCTTCTTCTTCTGATTTTGTCTTTGAATATTTGCTTGACTTTTCTTCATCCATCCGCCACAGAGCCAATGGAGACCGAGGTTGCCGGCGAGGAGGACGTGAAAGGCAACACTGATGACGCTGCCGCCATCGAAGAAGAAGCCGGCGCTGACGAGCCCGCCGACGAAGAGGCCGCCAAAGCTGCCGCCGCAAAAGCTGGCGAGGGGCTGGCGATTGCACTGACGACCCTGAGGCCGCAGGAGCGCCTGGCGCTACGCCGACCGCCGATCCCTCCATCGCTGCTGCAGATCAGGCTCCGAAGAGCCCCAGCCCGGCGCCTACTTGAAGGCCGGCGATGGCGTCTTCATCAAGCTCCCATGGGAGTCGAGCTCAGTGGCGCCGTCAAGGAGAAACCTTCGATGAAGAGCTGCTCGCCTCCGTTGGATCGACGCTTAGTCGACGCGCTAAGCAAAGAGCAGCGTGGCGAGCCCGAGGAGGAGCAAATGCTATGAAGTCGTTATCGCTCTACCTTGCCCGACAAGCCAAGCTGGAATCCCGGAGGTGCTTGTCGCGAAGGCGGAGCAGACATCGAGAAGCGTGGAGGAGCTCCGGGCCGCAACCAGGAAGCTCTCGGTCCTTGGCAGAGGAGCGGGAGCAACTTCGCCGAGGAGCGCAAGGCCTTCATCCTCGAGAAGGTCAAGGTGAAGAGGAACAATGCTTGCTGCCGAGAAGCTGTTTGCGCAGGAAGGCGAGTTGGCGCAGCGGAAGGTTAACCTTGACAGCCACGAGGAGGATCTTGCCATGCGCGAGCAAACATTTGACGGGGCTCTCAAGGAAGCAAAGGATGCTGCCGCAGCTGCCGAGGCCGCCAAGAAGGAGCTGGAGACGAAGGTGGCGCAGTTGGAGGCCAATCTCAAGGAGAGCGGCGAGGAGCTTGCTGCACTCAAGCACGAGCGCGAGAAGGACGCCTACACTCTTGGTGAGCTGTAGGGCCATCTCGCCGAGAGGATCAAGGAGCTCAGTGCCGCCAAGGACTCCAACGCGGATCTTGAGTTGAGGCGCAGGCCTTGTCAGAGGAGTGCTCCATCCTACGTGGTTAGCCAATCCTGTAGTTGTACGCAAGGCTAACGGGAAATGGAGGCTTTGTATCGACTTTACCGATGTCAATAAAGCTTGTCCCAAAGACCCATTTCCCTTGCCGCGCATTGACCAGATTGTTGACTCCACGGCCGGATGTGATTTGCTTTCATTTCTGGATGCATACTCAGGATATCATCAGATCTTCATGGCAGAAGAAGATGAGGAGAAGACCGCATTCATCACCGCATGTGGCACCTACTGTTTTGTACGGATGGTCCCTGATTGTTTTTCTTGTATGGTTTCTTCCGCTATTTGGACTTGGAGCCACTGAATCCGGCGTTGACTGTAGTGTCGTCGGTATTATCACCATTGCTTCAGCGTTTGTGTCAGTTATGTCGGAGCTTGCCGTTGTTGTTCTTAACCTCGGAGGGGCCTGCCTCGTTGGCCGTGCTTTTGCTACGAGCCAACCAACTATCCTCACCGGCGCAAAAGCGGGCGATGAGTGCCGTGAGGGCTGCCATAGATTTTGGCTTTTCTTGGCCAAGGTGGCGGGCGAGCCATTCGTCGCGGATGTTGTGTTTAAAGGCCGCTAGGGCTTCAGCATCCGGACAGCCGACGATCTGGTTCTTTTTAGTTAGAAACCTAGTCCAGAACTTCCTGGCGGACTCCCCCGGCTGTTGAACTATGTGGCTTAGGTCATCGGCATCTGGTGGCCCGACATATGCACCTTGGAAGTTATCGAGGAAGGCCTCTTCCAAGTCCTCCCAGCTGCCAATAGAATTTTCAGGCAGGCTGTTTAATCAGTGTCGAGTTGGTCCTTTAAGCTTTAGTGGGAGGTACTGGATAGCTTGGAGGTCATCTCCCCGGGCCATGTGGATGTGAAGGATAAAATCCTCGATTCGTACCGCGGGATCAGTTGTCCTGTCGTATGATTCAATATTCACAGGTTTGAATCCTTTGGGGAATTTATGATGCATTATTTCATCCGTGAAGCAAAGTGGATGTGTGACGCCTCTGTATCTGGCCGCATTGCGCTGGAGCTCCGATGGAGTTCGTCTGCGGTTATCAGCTCGGGTGTGACTAGGTTTGTCACGTCCTAATAGGTAGCCATCATCACGTGTCGAGGGACGTCCTCTCGATCCTTACAAAGATGGTGTATGTCCTGCTCTACTTTCCAGGGTCTGTCGGAGATCGTATTTGTGACCCCGAGCTGTTCCGTCTCTATTTTTACGAGGCGGTGGGGTAGGCTGCTGTTCGGCCTGAGCTGCCATTTTATCCCGTCCACGTGGTGGTCGATCCGCCGCACTGTCCCGACCGCGTGGTGGTCGGTCGGCCGCGTTGCCTGATGGTGGATGAGCTCCGGCGCCTCTGCGTGAACTGGGGTAGCAGCCTTTGCTTTGGGTAACTCTTGGTTGGGCGTCTGAGGCCGTATTCTTCGGCTACCAGGACATCAGTCCATCTATCGACGAGCAGATCTTGGTTAGCTTGAAGCTGATGCTGTTTCTTTTTCAGGATCCTTGCAGTGGCTATTAGCTGGGGCTTAAAGTGCTCCTGCTCTAGAGGCTCCTCAGGCATGATGAAGTCTTCGTTGCTGAGGCTCGCCTCCTCCTCGGAGGGCGGATGGTAACTACCGTCCTCCAAGTCTTCTTCTATGGCCTGTTCGTCAGGGCTGACATGCCCTGATTCCCGGTTGTCTTGTTCGGTAGTTTGTTCGTCGGGTTCTTCTGTGTCTTCGGCACCATCCGGAGTGTTGTGTTCTCATGTGCCAGTGTTGTTGTTCCTGCTGCGGCAGGATTTAGAGCGGCGCCGCTGATGCCAGCGCTTTGGTTGTGTTTTAGGAGGGTCCTCCTTTGTGGTGTTTTCCTTGTCATCGCCACTATTATTTTTCGGCGTATCTACCATGTAGACGTCGTATGAGGAAGTGGCCGTCCAACGTCCGGTGAACAGCGGGTTTTGGGCCTCCTCGCCTCCGGCATCGTCGTCCATACCGTCGATGTCTTCGGAGTTGTAGTCAAGCTCGTCGGTTAAATCTTCGATGGTGGCTACAAAGTGGGTGGTGGGTGGGAAGCGAAATTCTCCTTCATCATCAGCCTCCAGTTCGAACCGGACATAATTCGGCTATGAGTCCCCCGCCAAGGATAGATTCCTCAACGAGTTTAGCACATCGCCCAAGGGTGAGTGTTGGAAGATGTCTGTGGTGCGGAATTCAAAGATCGGTAAACGATCAAGTTCGGCGTCCGCTGGCTCACATGGTTCGGAACTTATAGCCAGAGACGAGTCCGGATTTCCGGTAACACAGATATTGTGTGAGGTTAAGTCCATGTGCGGCTCCAACGCCGGAGAATCTGTGGCCTCCATGGTGGGGTTGAGCCTCCAATCCTTGGATGCCGCAGTGCGCTCTGGATCTAAGGCCGGAAGTGGTCACAAGAGCTATCTGCTCGATGCGGTCTGACGAAAGATTTAGGTCATGTTCGTCAAGGTGACCAGGAGCGGTCGCCGTGGTCTCAAATCTGGCAAAGATCAAATCTCCAGGGATGTCCGCGACGTAGTTCAAACTCCCAAATCTGACCTGATGGCCAGGGGCGTAGCTATCGATCTGCTCCAGGTGGCCAAACGAGTTGGCCCGCAGTGTGAAGCCGTCGAATACGAAGATCTGGCCGGGGAGGAAGGTTTCTCCATGAAAATCGTCACTATCGACGGTTAAAGGGGCTATCAAACCTTTCATTGACGACACAGTGGAACTCTCAATGAAAGCACCAATGTCGGTGTCAAAACCGGTGGATCTCGGGTAGGGGGTCCCAAACTGTGCGTCTAAGGTCGATGGTAATAGGAGACAGGGGACATGATGTTTACCCAGGTTCGGGCCCTCTCTATGGAGGCAATACCCTACTTCCTGCTTGATTGATCTTCATGGATATGAGTATTACAAGATTTGATCTACCACAAGATCGTAATGGCTAAAAAACCTAGAAGTCTAGACTGTATGACTATGGTAATGGATCTCCCCGCCGGACTAAGTCCTCCGGTTTATATAGACACTGGGAGGATCTAGGGTTACACAAGGTCGGTTACAAATAAAGGAATCTACATATCCGGTCACCAAGCTTGCCTTCCATGCCAAGGAGAGTCCCATCCGGACACGGGTGCAGTCTTCGTATCTTCTCGGCCCATCAGTCCGGGCCGTAGCTAACAGGACGGACGCCCGAGGACCCCTTAGTTCAGGACTCCCTCAGTGGCCTCGGGACTCTTCTGGTCCATCTCCGGTACTATGTGGGCTTCTTCTGGTCCAAAAACAATCTCCGTGAAATTTTAGGTCAATTGGACTCCGTTTGGTGTTCCTTTTCTGCGATACTCAAAAACAAGGAAAAACAGAAACTGGCACTGGGCTCTAGGTTAATAGGTTAGTCCCAAAAATCATATAAAATAGCATATAAATGCATATAAAACAACCTAGATGGATAATATAATAGAATGGAACAGTCAAAAATTATAGATACCTTGGAGACATATCAACCGGACTTGGAGCCACTGAATCCGGTGTTGACCGCCGTGTCATCGGTATTGTCACCATTGTTTCGACGCTTGTGCCTGTTGCGTCGGGGCTTGCCGTTGCTATTTCTGGCTTTAGAGGGGCCAGGTTCGCTTGTACTGTTGGTGCTACGGGCTAGCCAACTATCTTCGCTCGCGCAAAAGTGGGTCATAAGTGCTGTGAGGGCCGCCATGGACTTTGGCTTTTCTTGGCCAAGGTGTCGGGCGAGCCATGCGTTGTGAATGCTATGCTTAAAGGCCGCTAGGGCTTTGGCATCCGGGCAGTTGACGATCTGGTTCTTCTTAGTTAGGAACCTAGTCCAGAATTTCCTGGACGTCTCTCTGAGCTGTTGAACTATGTGACTTAGGTCATCCGCATCCGGAGGTCGAACGTATGTACCCTGGAAGTTGTTGCGGAAGGCGTCTTCCAAGTCCTCCCAGCTGCCAATGGAGTTTTCTGGCAGGTTGTTTAACCAGTGCCGAGCTGATCCTTTGAGCTTTAGCGGGAGGTATTTGATGGCATGAAGATCATCACCGCGAGCCATATGAATATGGACAAGAAAGTCCTCAACACATTCTGCGGGATCTGTTGTTCCATCATATGATTCGATATTCACTCATTCAAATCCTTCTGGGATTTCGTGCTCCATTACTTCGTCAGTGAAGCAGAGAAGGTGTGCGGCGCCTCTATATCGGGCCAAGTCGCGACGCAGTTTGCATGAAGTCTGTCTGCGGTTTTTGGCCTGGATGTGGTTATGCTTGTCGCGCCCAGCTAGATAGCCATCCTCGCGCGTCGGGGCATGCTCCCGTGATCCGTAGATCGATCTGGTCCGACCTGCTCTATTTTCCAAGTCGTGCCGTAGGTCGTACGTATATCCCCGAACTGTTGTGTCTCTACTTTTACGGTGAGGTAGTACGGGCTGGTGTTCGGCTTGAGTTTCCGTTTTGTCACGGCCATGTGGTGGTCAGTCTGCCGCGTTACGCGCCGATGGTACGGGCTCCAACGCCTCGCCGTCGAATTGAGGTAGCAGCTTATGCTTTGGGTAACTCTTGGTTGGGTGCCCGAGGCCGTATTCCACGGCTGCCAGGACATTAGTCCACATGTCGTTGAGTAGATCTTGGCCAGCTTGAAGCTGCTGCTGTTTCTTTTCAGGCTCCTTGCAGTGGCTATTAGCCGGCGCTTAAAGCGCTCCCGCTCAAGGAGTTCCTCAGGCACGATAAAGTCTTCGTCGCCGAGGCTCACCTCATCCTTGGAGAGTGGAAGATAATTACTATCCTTCGAGTCTTCATTTACAGCCTGTTCATCAGGGCCAATTTTCCCATCCTCCCGATCGTCCTGTTCGGAGGTTGGCTCGACGGGGTCTTCTTGGTCTTCGGCGTCGTCCGGAGTGTTGTTGTCCCCGGTGCCGGTATTCCTGTCATTTCCACGGCGTGATTTCGAGCGGCGCCACTAACCTCGGCGCTTTGGTTGTATCTCAAGAGGTTTATCCTCGACTGGATTTTTCTCGTTATCGTTGTTACCCTCTTTGGGTGTATCCACCATGTACATGTCATATGAAGAAGTGGTCGTCCAGTGTCCGGTAAATGGTGGGTTCTGGGCCTGCTCTTCTCCTAAGACCCTTGTAATAGGCTATCAAGCCAGGCTTGGAAGCCAGGTGTATTCACCTAAAACCTTGGGTTATCCTACCTTTTTTAAGTAAGCCACTCCGTCGAGGTAATCCTGGTATGGCCCGCTGAACGTTTGGCAAGTCAATCTTATACAGACCCTGAACTTGTCAAAGTTAAAACGACGATTGGTTAATGTGAGGTCCATCTTAAATGGCATTGTAAAATGGTTTAACTCAGTGGTCTGGCAGCCCATGAAAAGCCTCAATTTTGGGCCTGGCAGCCCATGAAAAGGCTCGCGTCTTCCCATGATTTTATTTGACAAATTTTCTCTTTTGATGTGGTTTACAATACTTTATGATAAACCGGTGTTTATTGACCCGGCCTGGTTTTTGACTATAAGTCACTAGTATAAAATAAACCAGTGTTTATTAACCCGGCCTGGTTTCGACTACAAGTCGCCAGTATTATGTATGGATAATCAGGTGTTTATTACAACCCGGTATAGTTTTATTATAAACCGGCAAAGTATGGGAGGAGTTATCAGTACTCAAGATTGGGGTTCTCACCCTTACTACAAAAAGTTGGTAAACCAACGATGGGATTCAATGTCACAGGTATGATATATATTTTTTGACTATATACTGCAAGGCAACAGCCTCACAGTCCTTTATTGCATAGAACCAGAGAGTTACAAAAGTACAATTTACAAGAAAAGAAAGAAAAGAAAATACTTACAAGGGCCTAAGAGATTGTGGCTATCCAGGAAACTAAGCTATCTTTATATTTACATTTGATTCTGTGAGCTAAAAGGGAAATATCATGTATGAAATTCCTCCTCCAAGAAGTGAAGGAAGGTCTCTCATTTCTAAAGATCTTCCCATTCCTTTGTGTCCAGATGTTCCATGTAGCAGTAAAGACTACCTCAGTGAAGAAAGGATAACCAAAATCCTTCTTAGCAGAAAGAGCCATCTCATATGTAGTCTGGTTGGGTTGAACAATCAAAGCAATCCCAAGGTAGTTCCAAACCCTTTGGCTGAAGTTGCAAGCAAAGAAGAGATGTGCACGATCTTCATGAGATTCACAGAGGCAAAGAACACACGTGTCATCCTGTATGATTCAATGTATGCGCTGCATCATATCCCTAGTATTCAAACGGTCCATCAAAAGAAGCCATCCAAACACTTTAAATTTG
This sequence comes from Aegilops bicornis, assembly GCA_021605145.1. Classification (NCBI taxonomy): domain Eukaryota; kingdom Viridiplantae; phylum Streptophyta; class Magnoliopsida; order Poales; family Poaceae; genus Aegilops; species Aegilops bicornis. The sequence goes on from CM038675.1 coordinate 191,173,855, forward strand.
AGCGTACAAGCACACTTCCAAATCCATCTCAAAGTGGGATCAATCACCAGGTGGGAGAAATAAGACTCATAGTAAATCTTTGATTTAAACTCCCCAGATTTAGACGGCCACTTCCAAATGTCCTTACTCTCCACATTCAAATTGATCGAAGCCAGCAAGTCTTGAAGATGATTGAGCTCCATATAAGCCTCCTGAGATAGAGGTAGATGGAAGTGTTCCGAGGCCTCCGGTTGCTCCATAAATTCTCTGACTGTGATCGTGTCATCAATGACAAAAGAATAAAGCCTTGGGAAGTGCTCACACAAAAGGATGGCATTATTACCCAACTGCCAACGATCAAGCCAAAAGACCACCTTGTTACCAGCGTGCACTTGTGGGACGGCTAACTTGCAGAACTTGTTGTATAAGCTAACGACATCTCGCCACCAAAATGAGCCACAGCTCTGAGTGACTTGCGGTGGTGAAGAAGCATAATAGGTGTCCCAAATTAATGTGACCCAAGGCACATCCAATCTGTTAAAAAACTTGAAAAGATGCTTGAGCAACAAGGCTTCATTTTGAAATCCGAAGTTTAGTACACCCAAACCACCATGCGTCTTGGGACTGCAGACCAGATCCCATGCAGCCAATGATTGCCGAGGATTATCTGTGTTGCCTCTCCACAGGCATTGACGCATGATTCTCTCAAGCTGCCCCTGGGAAGAGATAGTGTACACAAGAAATAAATTGGCATGGAGCATAACACCGACTGAAGCAATTGCAGACGACTCCCTTGGTTCAGCAAACATGAGGAAGCAGATAAACGGCGTTCAACATGATCAACGAGAGGCAATAGACCATATATTGTGGGCCTCGAGGTACCCATGGGTAGTCCTAGGTATGTGAATGGCATAGAGCCAATATCACAACCTAGCAGCCTGGCAACCAGGGCGCCCTCATCATCGCTCATATTGATTGGAATAAGTGATGACTTAATGAAGTTGACTCGTAAACCAGTTGAAGCCGTAAAGGTGTTAAGCATCTCCTTGAAAGCGATAAGTTGCTCATTAATCGCAGGCAGGACAATGAGGGTGTCATCGGTATATTGTATGATCAGGTAATCATTGGAGCTTGTTGGTATTGGCAGAGACAGAATGTTTCTGGAGCACATCTCATTGACCATAGACTGAAGCAGATCCACTGCAATCACAAATAGCAACGGAGATAGAGGGTCTCTGTCAGTGTCAAAACCGGCGGATCTCGGGTAGGGGGTCCTGAACTGTGCGTCTAGGCGGATGGTCACAAGAGACAAGGGACACGATGTTTTACCCAGGTTCGGGCCCTCTTGATGGAGGTAAAACCCTACGTCCTGCTTGATTATTATTGATGATGTGTGTTACAAGAGTAGATCTACCACGAGATCAAAGAGGCTAAACCCTAGAAGCTAGCCTATGGTATGATTGTTGTTCGTCCCACGGACTAAAACCCTCCGGTTTATATAGACACCGGATAGGGTTAGGGTTACCTGAGTCGGTTACAATGGTAGGAGATCTACATATCCAGATCGCCAAGCTTGCCTTCCACGCCAAGGGAAGTCCCATCCGGACACGGGACGAAGTCTTCAATATTGTATATTCATAGTCTTGGAGTCCGGCCGATGATGATAGTTCGGCTATCCGGATACCCCCTAGTCTGGAACTCCCTCAGTAGCCCCTGAACCAGGCTTCAATGACAGCATTTAGTCCGGGCGCGCATAGTGTCTTCGGCATTGCAAGGCGGGTTCCTCCTCCGAATAATTTATAGAAGATTGCGAACACCAGGATAGTGTTCGGCTCTGCAAAAATAAATTCCACATACCACCGTAGAGAGAATAATATTACACAAGATCAAGCTGCTGATGTATTTTGTGGCGTGACGTTGCACCACTACCAAGCCGTTACTCAAATTGTTTTTATTGTTCCACCTCGGTAGCGTTTAAGCGGCGGTTTCCTTGGCATGTCTTGTCGGGCAGAGATCGTGTTCCCTTATTCCGGGATTCCCATCAATACGGACGTGGGTAACCCAAGCGCCGCCATTGATTGTGACGCTTGGGAGATAAGCGAAGTTTTACCAGGCCGGTGGGGACACATGTTTTTGTTCGCCCATATAAGGGATAAGGATCCACCCTTTCACTGCGCCTTCTTCCTCCTTTGCTCATCCATTCCCGTGCACTCGAGCTCCAGCGCCCAAGTCCGCACTTTCCTCCTCAACCTTCTCCAACCATGTCAGGAGTGGGAGGCAGATGGATGGCCTCCTCCGTCACGGAGGGGCACATCACAAGATCTGGGAGGCCGGATACTTGTCCCGGGCGATATCAAGACAAAGCTGCCCGGACGCAGGGCAGCTTATTCCAACCCCAGTCCCCCATGAGAGGGTGGTATTTCTCCCCACTTCCTCCATGGACTAGATTTTCCACTTCACCCATTTGTCCGGGGCTCATGTTCTACTACGGCCTGGACTTCCACGACCTGGCCCCAATTTCGTCCTCAACGCCTCGGGCGTTTATCGTCAGGTGCGAGGCTTTCCTCAGATCCAGCCCCACTTGGCTTAGGCTCAAGACCTTGATGTCAAGCCGAAGGTTGTGAAGGGCAGCCAAGCCGGAGTGCGGAGGCGCCATGGTCGGCAAGATGGCCAAAGTCCTATGGCTCGAGGGCTCCTTTGTGGAGACAATAAAGGGGTGGCAATCGGGTGGTTCTACATCACCGAGCCACGCGACTTCGAATGGGCGGCGGCCCCGTATTCAGATCTGGATTCCCCACACGGCTCTCGTCATGGAAAGAGACGGGCCTGAAGTGGGGGGATTCAGACGAGCTATCCGGACTCCAAACACGCGTTCGGAACCTGGTGGACAAGAATCGCAGGCTTGTCGACGTAATCCAGGTGATGCTCATCCGCCGGATTCTCCCATGCCAAAACGGGACTTCAATCTGTGGGAGTTCGATCCGGCAAAGCACCGAACCTTGAGCCGGCTCTTCGATACCACGTACGAAGATGCCTGGAAGGTGCTGTTCAAGGGCGCCGAAGCCCCCGCATCCGCTAACAAAGATCGCGGATATAGCTCGCGGCGTCAAGCCGGCGAGGTAAGTTATTTTACCCTTTATGGGACTCTTTTTTCATCGGTTGACTCTACGTGGGATCTAAAAACTCCCTATTCTTCGGCTGTGTCCGGTGAAGACGTCCGGATAGATTAACCGTCCGGCTCCTTTGCCGAAGACTCAGCGGACGCCCGATTGACGGGTTGCTGGCTCCGGCACCCCATGTGGTGCCGGGAAGAAGGCCAAGAAGGAGGCCACGGAACTCGAAGGAGCTCTCAACGCCAGTCTTTGTCGGATTCTCAAGGCGGAATCTTCTCTCAAGACGAGGAGGAAGAAGAAGAAGCTTCTCCCCCCGGGGAGGAGAGGAAAAGGAAGGCCGCCTAACCGGGAGGCGGAGGGTCCAAGAAGGGAAGAACCCTTCCTTCGGACTTCTCCACCAACGCCGACGACGACGAGGGGATTGGCCTACAAGGGCCAAGCTCGGCGAGACCGTAAGTGTCCGGATACCCATGGCTTTTTATTATTGCAGAGTGTTCTCTAATGTCGAACAACCATGCAGCCCGCCCAAAGGCGAAGTTCGCCGATTCATCGAGCGGGTCCTCGGGCTCGTCGAGAAATGGAGAGTACCGCTTCCGACCGCCTCCTCGCCTTATGCTTTGCGGACAACGCGCCCGGGGGGCCCCAAAGGGGGCTTGGTCCCGAGGAGGTGGCGCAGGAGGTGCCACAAGGCAAACCCCCGGATTCCAGGCGCGTGGGGGGGGGGGGCGAGACCCCCAGGGGCTCTAAGGCCGACCCTTGTCCGGACTCCATGCCGGAACCTTCAGTGGTTCCGGAGTCCGGCAAACGATCCCTTCGCAAGAGGGATAAGACGCCGGTGTCCTTCGTCCAACCGGAAGCACCGGATAGCTTACTGAAGGCACTCAACGGCGCCTCCATCGAGGAGTAGCACCGCACTGTTATGAGTGCGGTGATCCGACAATTCAAAGTCCGCCAAGAGCGGGCTGACCGAAGCCTGTACCAGTCTTCTAACAGGCTTTGAGGTAAGAAATTTCAATATATGTAAAATGGCACCGCATAGACAGTAGCCCCTGATGCTCGGTTCGGTGTTCGGAAAGAAAGTCCGGACTGAGGATCTTTAGAAAGATAAACGCAGGAGTCATATAAAAAATATGTCAATATGGGATTGCAGGTTGTCTTTGACTGCCGCATTGATTGAGGTCAATACTTTGAAGGAAAACCTCGAGCGGTCCGAGAACGAGCTCGGCCATGCCAAGAAGCAGCTCGAGGAAAAAGAAGGTGAGTAATACCTTATGAAATTTGTACCTTCAAGGTAAAAGGATTTGGTTGCAAGAAAAATGACAAGGATAACGTGGGTATTGTAGGGGCCACTAACGAGGTGGCGACCTCGAAGAGGCGGTGGCCGTGGGTCGAACGCACGCGGTAAGCCGCGTGAGCGCAAGCGAGAGAAGCAGGAGGCGCGCGGGTGGCGGAGGTATAAAGCAAGAGCTCCAGGATCTCATGAAAAACATGAGATCTTGGAGCGTGACTCAAGACTCGAGAGTCCGAGCTTGCAACGGCTCTTGAGAGTGCCAAAGCCGCTAAGGCCGGGTTTACAAGGCCCTCCAGGAAATTGAGGCGGTGAAGAAAATAGCAGCGGGTAAGGCATTTTTCATGTAGAGTAAGCATGTGAGTGTTAATTACCTGTTGCTTACCCGAATTCGGAGCTCTCAAGGGGCGTTCGCAGATCTTCCTCGCAGCGTGTCCGATGCTTGCCAGATTCTACTGGGCCAAGGAGGGAGCACGACGGAGAAGGTCTTGGTCTCAAGATGTCGAGGCCGGACATCAGTGCTTTAGCGACCAGCTGAAGCAGTTGGTCGAGCTCCACAAGGCGGCCGAACAGGCCATGAAGGGCCTCATAGTTCGGTTGTGGCCTAAGGAGGCCATGCCTGGGAGCTACTTCGGCCTGGTGCGGCGGCTGATGGATGTGTGCCCGTGGGTTGAAGTCATCAAGCATTCCGCTTGTATCGAGGGTGCCCGTCGGGCCCTTGCCCGCGCAAAGGTGCACTGGGGCAAGATGGATGCCCAGAAGCTCGTGACGGACCCACCACCAGAGGGCAAGGAGCATCGCAGGCCCGAGATGTATTATAAGAGTGTGCTTAAGGGCACCCGCACTATTGCGGGTGAGTGCTCCAAAGATGTAATATTTGGGTAGACTCGCATTTTGTTATCATGTGCGCTGAAAACTTGGTTCATGTGCGCTAAGCAACGCTTGTTCATTTAAAATATTACCTTCTGTGCGGCTGTTTATCAAATCTGAGAGATGGCAAGTCGTCGGCTTCAGCCCCCATGCCACGAGTGCTGGGGTGTTCGGGATAAACTTGAGCGCTCTTGTTCCCATTTTTGGGTCCATCTAACACAGCGAACAAGGCAACCTGACTTATAATGCTTGAACACTCTCACTTAGCCATAGAATTCTATAATTTTAAATGTCGTGAAGCCCCTAGTCTTCGGAAGGCCGAATTTGGGGCGCTTATCCACGCCTTTGGCCGGACAGTATCCGCCTCGCTCTAAGCGGCATAAGTCTTTAAGGACTCGCAAAAACCTCTCGAACAGCGACCGTCTCGCCTCATCATGACGGTCAGTTTTAGCTTTCTCCATCGAGTATGCTAACCCAAATTAACTAGGGCGGAATCGCAGTGGTTCTCCCGGTGCTACCTTAGCCGATATAACGGAACGTAAGGTACCAAAACACGGGAGCCGCAAACCCAACTATTGACCCAAGACATGATTCGGAGCCGATGCATATAGTGCTATAAGTTCGGGTGCCGACTTGTGAAAGTGTTCGGACTCATCACACCATAACGCTGGAAACATAAGCCCTGGTGTATATTAGCCCGTACCAAAGTGTACAGATGCAACATGTCGTGAATGAACATATGTATGAAAAAGAAATGCAATTATAAACAAAAAGGTGTTGCATTGTTTTATTCAATAAGTGCTGCTACGAATGCAGAACGATACAAATAGTGCGATAAGCAAGGTATGAGACTCTTAAACATGTCCTCTCCAGGGGTAGGCTGCGATTGGTGTATGAAAATGCTCGTAATGGAGACCACCTGTATATTCATTGTAGCCTTTATCCTTCCCTGGCTGTTGCATCGTGATTTCGGCAGGTCTGCTGCCGGACAGGGCTTCTGACAAACAGAGTCCTGTGGGTAAAAAGTAAAAGGTAAAAAATAAAAGAAAAAGGAACGACACACGTGAGAGCCCCTGGTGTGGTTGAGCTGCAGTCTGGGTTTATCGTGGTTGTGCCCCTCTCCCCATGCCCATGGTATCTTCAGAGTGTAATGGTGTACGCGAAGGACCTGCTTTGACGTTTCGCAGGGGCTGGGGCTGGGGCCGCACTGCTACGCGTGCTCTGAACGTGCTGTGGTCTTGCCGTAAGTTACTCCGGGCGCGCTTAATGTCCGCCGCTTAACGGCCGGACTCGAGAATTGCCTTAAGAGGCTGCATTGCACTTCGCCGCGAGAGCCATGTATGTTCCTCCGCGGAGAGAACGCTCGGTTTCCGTTGACCATAATGACTCCTCGAGGGCCTGGCATCTTGAGCTTGAGGTATGAGTAGTTCGGCACCGCGTTGAACTTTGCAAACGCGGTACGTCCGAGCAAGGCATGATAGCCACTGCGGAACGGGACTATGTCGAAGATTAACTCCTCGCTTCGGAAGTTATCCAGGGATCCGAAGACCACTTCTAGTGTAATTGAGCCTGTACAATTGGTTTCTACACCTGGTATGACGCCTTTAAAGGTTGTTTTGGTAGGTTTAATCCTTGAGGGGTCTATGCCCATTTTGCGCACTGTATCTTGGTAAAGCAGGTTCAGGCTGCTACCGCCGTCCATCAGGACTCTGGTTAGGTGAAATCCATCGATGATTGGGTCTAAGACCCGGTCGGGCGAATCCACCGTGGCGGATGCCGGTGGGGTGGTCCTTCGGTCAAAAGTGATCGGGCAGGGAGGACCATGGATTGAACTTCGGGCAACTGGCTCCATCGGCGTGAGACATCCTCGAGTGCACGCTTCCGCCTCCTTTTGGGTATGTGCGTTGCGTATATCATGTTCACCGTCCGCACTGTGGGGGAAACCTTACATCCTCTATTGTTCGGGCGGTTGGGTCTCTTCCTCGTCATCGCTATGCAGCCCTTGTCATTGCTTTCGGCAATTAACTTGCCTGCTCGTTGAATACCCAACAGTCCCTGTTGGTGTGGTTAACGGCTTTTCGGGGTGCCGTATCCGCACAAGCGGTCGAGTATTCGGTCCAAATTGGACGGACCCGGAGTAGTTCTTTTGAATGGCTTTTTCCGCTGACCGGGTTTAGAGCCTCTGAATCCGACATTGACTGCCGTATCCTCAATATTGTCGCCGTTAACGCGGCGTTTGTTTTTGTTACGACGTGGCCTGCCATTTCGGTCCTTGAAGTCCGGACTGCCAGAAATTTTGTTGAGGTTGTTGCTGCGTGCTAGCCAGCTGTCCTCACCCGCGCAGAAGCGGGTCATGAGTGATGTAAGGGCTGCCATGGATTTCGGCTTTTCCTGTCCTAGGTGCCGGGCAAGCCACTCGTCACGGATGTTATGCTTGAAGGCCGCGAGGGCCTCCGCATCCGGACAGTCGACGATTTGGTTTTTCTTGGTTAAGAACCGTGTCTGTAATTGTCTGGCCGATTCGTCTGGCTGCTGAATTATGTGGCTTAGGTCATCAGCGTCTGGTGGTCACACATAAGTGCCCTGGAAGTTATCGAGGAATGCGGCTTCCAGGTCCTCCCAGCTCCCAATTGATTCTGCTGGCAAGATGTTGAGCCAATGCCGGGCTGGTCCTTTAAGCTTGAGGGGGAGGTATTTGATGGCGTGAAGATCGTCACCGCGGGTCATGTGGATGTGAAGGAGATAGTCTTCGATCCAAACCGCGGGGTCTCACAGCCATCATAGGATTCAATATTGACGGGTTTAAACCCTTCGGAGATTTGATGATCCATTACTTCGCCCGTGAAGCATAGTGGGTGTGCGGCGCCTCAGATCGGGCGATATCTCGACGGAGCTCAAAAGAGCTTTATGTCTGTTTTGTTCGCCCCACGGACTTATCGTGGTCCGGGCGACGGTTGTCGTCACGTACCGTGGGGCGCCCACGCGATCCATAGATCGATCTTGATTGTCTTGCCTTGTCCTCCAATATATCTCGCAGGTCCGGAGCGTTCCCCTTCGGCCGTGTGCCTTTTGAGCGATGCCGGGGTACGGTTCTAGTGAAGGGCCTAGAGGCCTCTCTGTCGCGACCACGGGGTGGTCGGTCAGCCGTATTGTCTCCTGATAATGCGGGTTCGTAAGCCTCCTCCTCTAATCGGGGGAGGAGCTTGCGTTTAGGGTAGCTTTTGGAGGGGCGTTCGAGCTCACGCTCTTCTGCCGCGAGGACTTCAGTCCATTTGTCGGCTAGCAGGTCCTGATCAGCTCTAAGCTGTTGCTGCTTTTTCTTGAGGCTGTTCGCCGTGGCCATAAGCCTGCGTCTAAAACGCTCTTGTTCGACGGGATCCTCGAGCACGCACGAATTCATCGTCGCTCAGGCTTGCTTCGCCTCCCGAGGGAGGCATATAATCCTCCACCTCTTGTTCTCGCCGCTCTCTCGTGAGGGTCTGGCGTCTCCATCCTCCTGCTACCGGATCTTGCCGGAGTGGATTGTCTTCGGCACTGTCCGGTGTATTGTTATCTCCGGTGCCGGAATCTTCATTCTTGTTGTGGCGGGATTTAGAGCGCCGCCGGCGCTTCGGTTGTTTCTTGGAGGGGTCATCCTCCGTTGTTCCATCGTCGTTCCCATCTTTTGGGATGTCCACCATGTATATGTCGTATGACGAGGTGGCCTACCAGTGCCCTGTAGGCGCTGGGTCTTGGTCGTGTCCGGCATCGTCGTCCATACCGTCGATGTCTTCGGAGTCGTAGTCTAGCATGTCAGTGAGATCGTCGACAGCGGCTACCAAGTGGGTGGTGGGTGGGCGTTGAATTTCTTCGTCGTCCGCATCCCAACCTTCCTGACCGTAATCCGGCCAGGGCTCTCCGGATAAAGAGAGAGACTTTAGTGAATTTAGGATGTCGCCAAAGGGCGAGTGCTGAAAGATGTCCGCGGCAGTGAACTCCATGACGGGCGCCAATCGGATTCGATTGGCAAGGGCGCTGAGGGTTCGGAGTCCGGAGAGGAGTCCGCACCGGAGTCGAGGTCTTCACAAAGGACAGGGATAGAGTTCGCTCGATCGCCAGAGAGATTAAAGCCCCGAGGCGGTGTCCAACCACTCGCCCTCGATCGGGGAATCCGCCCGGATTAAGGGTCGGAGCGGATTTCGTGCGGCCTCCGTGGCAATCGCTCGCTGCAGAGCTAGATCATGCCCATCGAGACGATGTGGCGCGCTTGGCTGCGGCTCGAATCCGTCGAAGATCAAGTCTCCGCGGATATCGGCCGTATAGTTTAAACTTCCAAATCTAACCTGACGGCCAGGGGCGTAGCTTTCGATTTGCTCCAGATGGCTGCTTTAATTGGCCCGCGGTGCAAAGCCGCCCGAACACGAAGATCTGTCCAAGGAGAAAAGTCTCACCTGGACCGCGTCGTTGTTGATGATCAAAGGAGCCATCGAGCCTATCGGGTGACGACAGCAGAGGAACTCTCAATGAAAGCACCAATGTCGGTGTCAAAACCGGCGGATCTCGGTAGGGGTCCCGAACTGTGCGTCTAGGCGGATGGTAACAGGATACAAGGGACACGATGTTTTACCCAGATTCGGGCTCTCTTGATGGAGGTAAAACCTCACGCCCCGCTTGATTAATATTGATGATGTGTGTTACAAGAGTAGATCTACCACGAGATCAAAGAGGCTAAACCTAGAAGCTAGCCTATGGTATGATTGTTGTTCGTCCCACGGACTAAAACCCTCTGGTTTATATAGACACCGGATAGGGTTAGGGTTACACGTAGTCGGTTACAATGGTAGGAGATCTACATATCCGTATCGCCAAGCTTGCCTTCCACGCCAAGGAAAGTTCCATCCGGACACGGGACGATGTCTTCAATCTTGTATCTTCATAGTCTTGGAGTCCGGCCGATGATGATAGTTCGGCTAGCCGGACACCCCCTAGTCCGGAACTCCCTCAGTTTCCTTGGCGAACTCCCGATCTGCAGACAAAATGATTACCTGGTACCCCGTTTAAGAGAACAGAGGAAGAACCCGTGGACAAGATGCTATCAATCCAGCCAGTCCAACGAGCATCAAAACCCTTGCATTGCAAGATTCTCAGGATGGCTTCATGCTTAATTGTATCGAAAGCCTTCGTGAAACCAAGTTTAAGGAGTATGATGGGGCGCTTAGATGCTTTACATTGGTGAATGTATTCAAAGCACCAGGCCAGACAATCTTGGATAGATCGACAACGGAGAAAACCATATTGAGTGCGATGTATACATCTCAAAATCACTTTTAGAAGCCGATTAGCCAGAAGTTTAGTCAAAACTTCAAACACGTGTTGGTCAAGGATATGGGCCGAAAGTCTCCAACCACTTCTGGACTTAGTTTCTTGGGGACAAGAGTAATTAAGGAAGTATTAAGACATTCCAAATTGCACCTCCCCTCATAAAACTCCTTGACAAGTTGCATAAAATCCTCCTTGAGAATAGACCAACACTTTTTTAAGAAAAGACCTGTAAAGCCATCGGGGCTCGGAGCACGGTCAGGTGGCATGTTCTTAATTACAGCCTCTACCTCAAAATTCGTGAACGGAAATGATAAATCCTTCAAGCCATTGACTTTCTGAATTACAGTGTGCAGATCAAAACCCATTTCGATTCCTTTTGCTTGTCCCATACGCTGGTTGAAATCGGACCAAAACATGCCCGCCAACAATTGATGATCCGAAACCACCTCCCCTGTCGAATTCTTGATTGAAGAAATTGTATTCCTTCGATACCTTTCAGTGGCCATAGCGTGAAAAAATTTAGAATTTTTCTCGCCCACCGAATTGAAGAAATTGTATTCCTTCGATACCTTTCAGTGGCCATAGCGTGAAAAAATTTAGAATTTTCCTCGCCCACCTTAATACTTCGGATTGTACAACGTTGCTTCCAAAAAACATACTGCAAGTGCAAAATATCCTCCAAATGCAATTTAACAATTCGCCTAAAGCTGGATTCAGGCCAACTTAACGATCGGAGCTCCTCCATCTCATCAAAGAAGAGAATGACTTTGTTGCAATCAGAAATGAGAGCCTTAACTGTGGACAGCTTTAAGTGCCACTTCTTAAGGGCATACCGGAGGGCTTTGAACTTGGAAGATATAGTTAAAGCAGCTGTGGGTTTACCCACCGACCTGCCCCAAACCTGAGCAACACATTCATCAAAGCCAGGTAGTTCAGTCCAAAATTTTCAAAGAAAACTTTAGCTTTAGGAATGGCAATGGCAATTGTGACCACGCAGGGAACATGATTAGAGGCCGATCGTGCAAGAGGCAAAACTAAAGTGTTGGGATGATCCGAAGTCCATGCAACCGAAGTGAAAAACCAGTCAATTTTCTCAAGAAGGGGTTCAGTTTGCATATTATACCAAGTAAATTGCCTTCCCTTAATTGGCAGTTCAACAAGACCCAAGTGGCCGATGATTTCATTAAACAGAAAGATATCGTTGACATTACCACCAGGCAAGTTACGTTTTTCAAGCGATCGCATCAAGTTAAAATCACCCAAAAGGAGCCAATTGTCGTCACAATTAATGTCCAAGTTTTATAACCACTGCACGAACTCATCACTGGCTGGACCCTGACATGGGCCATAAACAGTAACAAGTGTCCAAAGTTCAGATGTATGTTTGGAGTGGAATTCCACAATGATACCAAAAGGTTTAGCCTCAATTAACTTGCCCTCAAAAAAGGAAGAATTCCAAATAACGACCATACCAGCTGACGCACCCACCGAAGGCACATAAGAAAAATTATCAAAGCGACGTGGACAACACCTCCTAAAAAACCTATGATCAATATGCACACATTTAGTTTCTTGGAGGCAGACCACAGAATATCCACTTTTATCAATCTTCTGCTTAACAGAAAGTTGTCGCGCTTCAGAATTAAGGCCACGTACGTTCCAACATAGTACCTTCCAATCTTTAAACCCAGACTGATTCATTACAGACCATAATAAGTCGCAGCAAAAGTAGATCACGCAATGACCTGCATAGACCAGCTAAGCATAGCGAAATGACAGAGTTCCAAACATAAAAACATAAATAAAGATAGATGACGTTTAAAGTGGCACGCCATGGACCAGAAAGCTGCCTTATGCCATCAATCATCGGAACTCTTGCTGCTGGCTAATTTAGCTGGATTAGCCACAAGCTTACCCGCGGTGATCTTCTCCGGAGCGATGTGCAGGCGAGCCCCATTACGCTGAAGATCAGCAATGGCAGTTGGTGGTGGCACTGTCAAAGCTCCACAAGACTGAGCCGACTTGGTCTTGCGCTTCTTCAGAGTGTGAGGAGACCTGTTCTGACATTTAGACTTGCTAGTGCCACTGCTTGGCACATTACGGTAGCCATCACGTAGCCTTTGAGACGCACCGCGATTTAACCTCAGTGTCCACGAAAATTGCAGTCTTTTGCTTTCGATCACGTTTCAGAGTCACTTTTGGGGCAGCAGTGAACTCAAAGGATTCAGTGACAGGTGCAAAAAGATCATCAAAGTAGAGCCCTTGCAACTGGCCTTTTAACTGGAGAAATAAGGCAAGTAGTGGCGCTCTAAGTAGCAGGCACAGGTGGCAGAATCAAGCTAAGATCATAGCCATTGCAGCAAATGTCCCAAGACTTCTTAGCAAGCAAGTGGGACCCAATTCCAGACTCGAACATGAACTTTGGGATTTCAGCAGAGCACGGGGATGTCATCAACTTCTCGAAAGAGCGCTGCCACTGCATGGCAGGAGGCAGAACAGGCCCAAAGACAGTGATCACCTGCCCAATATGCAGAGGAGGCTGCTATGGTTCCACTGGGGGCTGGTAGACTACGACATCCGCAGCATCAGGGGCATTGTTAACTGAATTATCAGAAACTTGCAGGATGATTGACTCCTGGGATTGAATTTCCTCAACCTGACCGTGCTGAACAGCATCATTCAATGGCTGAATATCCTCCTGGAGCTTCTCATTCACAGCTGGCGGCACATGATTCCACCCCAGCTCAGGGTATTCCAGCATGACCCTGTTGTGGTTATCGAACTGCATATTACCAGGCAGCGGATGAGGGTTGCCATCAAAAGGCATGGGATGCTCATCGGCAGGCAGAACATTAGCAAACTCAGCTGTCAGAACATAAACAAGAGCAGTCCAAGATATCCTAGCCCCACCAAAGTCAGTGTACTCACGGTAAACCACATCCCTGGGCACAAGAGATGGAGCTGGAAATGACACATATGCCAAAGTGCGGACTCGCATCGGATCATCCTGGTGCCAGTGATGGAAACGGCCGAAAGTACTAACAGCATCTGCAATATATTGTGTGCGTCTGTAATCCAAAGGCACTCCTAACATCATGATCCATCCACGACGAAAACCCTGGGTTGCTCTGAAGTTCCGACCTTCATCATGAGGAACAAATCTAACGAATCTATCATTGTCCAGGTCGAAGGGAGGGTGATCAACTAGAGCTTGCCTAGTCACAGCACTACGAAAATGGAAAAGTCCTACACCCTGAATCCATGGTTGCGCCTCCAAAACTGCCCTCGCCAGAGTGTTAACAACAAAGTCACTGACCATGTTTCTGAAGATGAGAACCTCCTCAGGCAGCGGAGCTGGCTCGACGATGGCGATTGCGAAGTCCTCATGCTGACGACCTGGGGCTCCTGCTGGCAAGAAGAAAGTGCGGGGATGAAAGAGCGGGCCGCCCCCGATCACTTCAAAGCCAGGAGGAACAAACTTCATAGGATCGAGAGGGAAGTTGTCCATCGATGGCGACTCGAAGATCAAATCTGCGGTGCGGCAATGTGGAGATGTGGCCGGCGGTGGCGTTGTGGGCGGTGGAGGTGGGGTTTTGGGCGGCGGCTCTATGGGTAATGGTGGAGGGGATGGGGTGGCAGACTTGACGGGACTGGGCAATGACCCAGTTTTACAGGCGACGATAGAAACCGAGGCGTCGGGCGGAGATATTCCTGCTGACCGACCTAGAGAGCCTGCATTGACCCGTGGGACCCACTTGTAAGCTGGAGAGGGGGTAGAATCCGAACAGCCCTTGGCCCGGTGACCTAGCCGAAAACATCTACGACACCTAACTCGATTAGTACACGAGTTGGTTAAATGTGCCATAGATAAGCAATTCTGACACTTCCAAACATTAAACACCATATTATCAACCAGATCATTAAATCAGACCGAATTAGTAGTGGAGTCCGTTAAAATATTATCTTGGAGAAACTCATTGCGTGTGGTAATAGGAGACGATATAATATCCTCTTCAAACAAGGAATTAGGAGATTGGACTTCACCTGAGATGTCTTGGGCTGTGTCAGCTACTTGGGCTATAGATCCAGGCCCACCGGAGTCCAAGCTATCGATATCCCCATGCACATGCAGATTCACGTCCAAGCCAGATGGAGCAGCCACTGAATTCCCGGCCGGAGAAGTAGCGTGGAAGTTAACCGTTCCAAAAATGATGGGTGGCGACGCCACTGTCCATTGGAGTTCGGTCGCCGGCGGCAAGGGGAGAATGACCTTCTCACGATCATTAAGGGAATAACCAGCATCAGCAATTGTATCAACACATCGTTTCATAGCTGGGTATCTATAGCCCTTGCAAACATCATATTGCTGAAAAGTGGCAAAAGAAAGTTTCTTCTTTGTTGAAAATCCAGAAGACAAAGAAGATTTCCTAGGAGGCTTATGCATAGCAATCATACCAAGAGCAGCACGCCTTTTGGAAGGACTTATTAAAATCCACTCCGCATCACATTTTTTCTTCCAAATGATAAATTCACGTTTCCAATTAGGACCACCATTTCCACACAGATGGAAATGACAGTTGAATTGCGGGCAGGCAAACGAACGTAATTGCAGAATAAAAAGTCCAACCCTTTTGCAAGAAACAACGAATGAAAATACCTTGTCTTTAATGAGCTGAACAGACAAATCAATAGCAGATCCACCAATAGAAGACTCCAAAGCCGCCGCCACTGAATCTTCATTAAGATGGAAGATATGCCTGCTGAAAGAGACAACCAGAATGAATCGGCCCATGTCATCCGTTGGGTGGATGCATTTCCCACACGATCTGAAAACCTCATCTGCAAAAGCCAGTCCTTTGGAGAAATCCAGATCCAAAGTCGATCCACCAGGAGAACCCATGCGAGATGGGTATGAGAAGGTAGATCAGAGGACGCCGGAGGAGATGAGCGGAGAGAAACCTAGATTCACTGGTTGGAGGGGAAGATCGCCAGAGAGCCTAGCGCGTGGGAGGTGGGGCGCGTGAAAGGTATGATATATTTCATATTTGATTATTTTTAAGAACAAACTTGGTTATAAACCGGGTTGTATGTTGGGCAATATGAGCCGTCCGGCGTTAAGCCGCCAGGACACTTTAAACTTGTTGTATGAAGAAACAGGTTGAATAAAGCTGTTAAGGATCATAAGCAGACATAGCATCATTAGACGGATTAACTATATTATGCAAAGTAAATATGCACGATGGCATAGCTGACCAAGTGCTTCAACTAGCCTATTACAAGGCGCTTTCATGCCCAAAAGGATAATTGTTTATCACAAGCATGGTAGTATGCAGAGGCTAAACCAGCCTCCAGATCGTGAATCTTCACCAGGCTAACTTGAAGGTTGTGGATCATCATGCGCTGGTTCATCCTCCTCCTCTCCACCCAGCGGCTGGAAGTCAATGGTTGTCCAGTCAATCCCAGTTAAGGCTTGGAAGATTGCGTCATCACTTATAAATGTGGATGGTTCAACATCAGGGGCATAAGTATGCTTACGGATTGGCGGGATAAGATTCTGCACATCATAATTTGGCACATTAACCCGTCTGTTGTCGGCATCGTAAATCGACTGGTAATGAGAAATATCAGTCTCTTCAGCTGCTACCTCTTGAGCACTGCGTTGGTTTTCCCTTGAAGAGGAAAGGGTGATGCAGCAAAGTAGCGTAAGTATTTCCCTCGGTTTTTGAGAACCAAGGTATCAATCCAGTAGGAGGCTACGCGCGAGTCCCTCGCACCTACACAAACAAATAAATCCTCGCAACCAACGCGATAAGATGTTGTCAATCCCTACACGGTCACTTATGAGAGTGAGATCTGATAGATATGATAAAATAATACTTTTGGTATTTTTATGATAAAGATGCAAAGTAAAATAAAAGCAAAGTAAAAAGAAACGGAAATAACTAAGTGTTGGAAGATTAATATGATCAAGATAGACCCGGGGCCATAGGTTTCACTAGTGGCTTCTCTCAAGAGCATAAGTATTTTACGGCGGGTGAACAAATTACTGTTGAGCAATTGACAGAATTGAGCATAGTTATGAGAATATCTAGGTATGATCATGTATAAAGGCATCATGTCCGAGACAAGTAGACCGACTCCTGCCTGCATCTACTACTATTACTCCACACATCGACCGCTATCCAACATGCATCTAGAGTATTAAGTTCATAAGAACAGAGTAACGCCTTAAGCAAGATGACATGATGTAGAGGGATAAATTCATGCAATATGATAAAAACCCCATCTTGTTATCCTCGATGGCAACAATACAATACGTGCCTTGCTGTCCCTACTGTCACTGGGAAAGGACACCGCAAGATTGAACCCAAAGCTAAGCACTTCTCCCATTGCAAGAAAGATCAATCTAGTAGGCCAAACCAAACTGATAATTCGAAGAGAGTTGCAAAGATAACCAATCATACATAAAAGAATTCAGAAGATTCAAATATTGTTCATAGATAAACTTGATCATCACAATTCATCGGTCTCAACAAACACACCGCAAAAGAAGATTACATCGAATAGATCTCCACGAGAGAGGGGGAGAACATTGTATTGAGATCCAAAAGGAGAGAAGAAGCCATCTAGCTAAAAACTATGGACCCGAAGGTCTGAGGTAAACTACTCACACTTCATCGGAGAGGCTATGGTGTTGATGTAGAAGCCCTCCATGATCGATGCCCCCTCCGGCGGAGCTTCGGAACAGGCCCCAAGATGGGATCTCGTGGGTACAGAAGGTTGCGGCTGTGGAATTAGGTTTTTGGCTTCAGATTCGATCGCTTGGGTGCAATGAGGTATATATAGGAGGAAGTAGTACGTCGGTGGAGCAACATGGGGCCCACGAGGGTGGAGGGCGCGCCCAGGGGGTAGGCGCGCCCCCTGCCTCGTGGCTTCCTGGAAGCTTCCTTGACGTAGGCTCCAAGTCTCCTGGATCATGTTCGTTCCAAAAATCACGTTCCCGAAGGTTTCATTCCGTTTGGACTCCGTTTGATATTCTTTTTCTGTGAAACTCAAATAGGCAAAAACAGCAATTTCGGGCTGGGCCTCCGGTTAATAGGTTAGTCCCAAAAATAATATAAAAGTGAATAATAAAGCCCAATAATGTCGAAAACAGAAGATAATATAGCATGGATCAATCAAAAATTATAGATACGTTGGAGACGTATCAAGCATCCCCAAGCTTAATTCCTGCTCGTCCTCGAGTAGGTAAATGATAAAAACAGAATTTTTCATGTGGAATGCTACTTAGCATAATTTCAGTGTAATTCTCTTATTGTGGCATGAATGTTCAGATTTGGTATGATTCAAGGTAAAATTTTAATGTTGACATAAAAACAATAGTATTTCAAGTATAGAGAGAGAGAGAGAGAAGCGACTGGACTCACCCAAGCAGTTCATCGCACCAGCTCAAGAACAGCCCCTCGCGATGCTGTTCTTCCTTTGTACTTTTCTTCATCAGCCCCAGAGGCAATCCACCACACCACACACTGGAGTAGGGTATTACACCACCACGGTGGCTCGAACCAGTATAAACCTTGTGTCTCTTGTGTTGTTCATCGTTCCTAGTTTAGACCCCTCACAAACCATTAATGCGTGAGCTGGTAGGGGAAAGATCTCCGTGCTCACCCTAGTGTTCGAACCTCAAGGGTCTGCCGGAACCCGAAATCCGACATTTGGCGCGCCAGGTAGCGGTGCGCCGGAATCTTTCCTCCGCTGGTCGCGTCTCATCTTCCACCGCAACCATGGTTGACGCTCGCCGAGCCCGCGCCGAGTGTCGGGCTGCTCTCGCCACCCGCGTCGCCAGACGGCGCCCGTCGGCGGATGCCCCCGTCGTTCTCCGTCGCCTGCCGCCCACGCCGCCATCGGCCCGGCGGAGAACGAGCAGCAGGCCTCGCCCCTGCATCCTCCGGTCCGACATGATGGCTGCGCCCCACCCCGTCGCCGACTCCTCCCGGATCGCCGACTCGTGCCCGCCGCGCCCCCACAGAAGCGCTGCTCGCTCCAACGACCGACGCTGATGCTGGGACCAGGGGGCTCCGAGCCTTGGTCCCCGCCTTGCGGCAGGCGCATTGGCCGCCCAAGTTCAAGCCCGAGATGCCGCACGGCGGACCCGCTGGTTTTCCTACTGGCATACGAGGAGGTTGTCCTCAAGGCTGGGGGCGACGACAGGGTGATGGCCAACTGGTTTCCCATGGCCCTCACCGGCGTCCCGCGCATGTGGCTGCTCCACCTACCGACAACTTCTGTGACCTCGTGGGAGGACCTGCGCAACCTCTTCCTCGCCCGCTACGCCGCGGCGGCACCCCCGGTCGTCGCAGCTCTCCTGGGTGGCTCGCAGGCGCCGCCCGCGAGCCGCCACGTCAAGCCGTTCACCCGCCAGATCGGTGTTGCCTCCAAGCGCCAGGGAGCTCCCCCGGGTTGGGTGGCGCCCGAGGCCGATCTGACCTTCAACTCGGACGATCACCCCTCCAACCCCGCCGGATCGGGTGCGCTCCCGATGCTGTGCACCCCCACCATTTGCGAAGTGGCTGTCACTAGGACCCTCATCGACGGTAGAGCTGGCCTCAACGTGCTCTCCATGGAGGCCTTCAGCCTCTTCCATGTGCCACCAGAGCGGCTCCAGCCCAGCAGGCCTTTTTCGGGAGTCGGAGCCGGTTCCACCGCCACCCTGGGGCAAATTCGCCTCCGGGTAACCTTCGGCACCCGCGACAACTTTCGACAGAGCTGATCGACTTTGACATCGCCCCCATCGGCCTCCCTTACAATGCCATCCTCGGCTACCCGGCCTTGGCCCGGTTCATGGCGGCGACTCACCCGGCGTACAACCTCATGAAGATGCCTGGGAGCAGCGGCGTCCTTACCGTGTCAAGGAGCACCGGGGATGCAATGCTGCAGTGCTCAAGCTTGTTTTCAAGACGGCTGCGGCGGCACGGCCCGCCAGCGCTGACGCCCCCGAGCCCAAGGGGGCTGCGCCGTCCAAGAAGAAGCAGGTATTCACTCAAAACAAGGTGGAAACCAAGCAGGTACCAGTCGACGAGGACGGGTCCACTGACGCCACCTTCACCATAGGTGCAAACCTCGAACCCAAGCAGGAGGAGGCCTTGGTGAAGTTCCTGCGTGCAAACAAGAAGGTGTTCGCGTGGGGACCTGATCAGTTGGCAGGGGTCCCGAGGGGCGTGATTGAGCATCACCTCAACATGTGCCCCAACGTCGCCCGTGAAGCGAAGCGGCGACAGTCCACAGAGAAACAAGCTTTTATCGTCCAAGAGACCCGCAAGCTAGAGGCAGCAGGGGTTTTTCGCGAGGTCCGCTACCCGGATTGGCTGGCCAACCCAGTTGTCGTGCCAAAAAAGGGGGGATAGGAACGTATGTGTGTCGACTTCACCAACCTCAACAAGGCCTGCCCACAGGATCCATTCCCGCTTCCTCGCATTGACCAGATCGTCGACTCCACTGCTGAGTGTGACCTGCTGTGCTTCCTGGATGCCTTCTCAGGCTATCACCAGATCAAGATGGCGGTAGAAGACGTGGAAAAAACGGCTTTCCTGACCCCGTGCGGAGTATACTGCTATACCTGCATGCCGTTTGGGTTGCGCAACGCAGGCGCAACCTTTCAGCGGCTGATGCACATTGCCATGGGCCAGCAGCTCGGGAGGAATGCTGAGGCGTATGTCGATGACATTGTGGTGAAGTCTCGGGAGGCGAAAACCCTGATAGAGGACTTGGAAGAAACCTTTGCGAGCCTTGATAAAGTGGATCTGCGGCTCAACCCAGAGAAGTGCGTATTTGGAGTCCCCTAGGGCAAGCTCCTGGGTTTCCTCGTGTCCCACAGAGGCATCGAGGCCAACCCGGAAAAGGTCAAAGTCGTCAAAGACATGAGCCCGCCAAAGACCCTCAGACAAATGCAGAAACTCACCGGGCGCGTGACCGCGCTAGGATGTTTCATCTCCAAGCTGGGGGAACAAACACTGCCATTATTCAAGATGATGAAGAAGTAGGGACCCTTTGAATGGACTGAAGAGGCTGACAAGGCGTTCCAAGAGCTCAAGAGGTACCTTACCAGCCCTCCTGTGATGGTCGTGCCACGCCCACTCGAGCCCCTGGTGCTCTACCTCGCCGCCACACCCTACTCCGCCAGCGCAGCTCTACTGGCGGTCCGGGAAGAGCGCCAGATCAAGGCCACGTCACGCCCGGCCATGGCAGACCAAGAAGGCCTCGCGAAGGTCACGGCCTCGACAGACGGAAACCTGCCTCGGCAGGAAGATGCCCCTAGGGCCGAAGAGACCGCGCCAGGCAGCCAGGCGCTGGGTGCTCCGCCGGCTCAGGAGGCCTCAGACCCTCCGGAGGGCACGGGCCTCATCAGCACTCCTACTCTCGTCGAGCACCCAGTGTACTTCGTCAGCATGGTACTATGGGATGCGAGGGCGCGGTACCCCATGCCCCAAAAACTCCTCCAAGCGTTGTTGGTAGCCTCACGCAAGATGCGGCACTACTTCCAAGGTCATCCCATCAAGGTCGTCTTTGCATACCCTCTGGAGAGGGTGCTCAGGAGCCCCAACTCAGCTGGGAGAGTCGCCGAGTGGAACATCGAACTTCAAGCGTTTCAGCTAGAATTCAGCACAACCAGAGTCATCAAGGTGGCCGCATTGGCAGATTTCGTGGCAGAATGGACGGAGGCACCCGGCCTCGAAGCAGGCGAAGATCGATCGCTTTCTCCGGGGAGCGAGGCACCGTACGGCTGGATCATGTACTTCGACAGGGCATTCTCCCAACATGGCGTGGGGGCCGGCGCAGTGCTCGTATCGCCTACTCAGGACAAGCTCTATTACGCCGTGCAGCTCTGTTTCCAGCATGGGGAAAAGGTCTCCAACAACATAGCAGAGTATGAAGGCCTGATAGCCGGCCTGAGAGCCGCAGTCGCCTTGGGAGTAAAGAGCCTCATCATCAAGGGCGATTCACAACTCCTCGTCAACTTCTCCAACAAGATATACGAGCCGAAGGACGAGCACATGGAAGCCTACCTCGCGGAGGTCCGCAGGATGGAGAAACAGTTCTGGGGGCTGGAGCTGCAGCATGTGCTTCGCGGCACCAATCAAGAGGCGGATGACATCGCCAAGAGGGCGTCCAGGCGGCTGCCTCAGGAGCCTGGCGTCTTCGAGGAGCGACTCTTCAGGCCCTCAGCCTACCCTCATTATCAAGCGCGGCGCAACCTCAGGAGGAGCTCCCCCAGCCGCCTGCCTCGGGAGCCCCCGTCTGCGGCCCGGCCTCAGGGGCACGTCTGCTCCTGGCGTTGGAGCCACAGGAAGGGTGCTGGATCACAGAGCTCAAGAGCTACTTAACACGGGGGACCCTGCTGGAGAAGGAGGAGGAGGCGGAGCGTGTGGCGCGGCAAGCCACGGCCTATTGCATCAGGGATGGAGAGCTTTACCGGAGGCGACCGAATGACGTGTCCCTACGCTGCATCTCCAGAGAGCAAGGGAAGGAATTGCTGGAAGACATACACGGCGGAGACTGTGGGCATCACTCATCATCACGGACCCTCGTTGGCAAGGCGTTCCGCAGCGGGTTCTACTGGCCCACAGCACTCAGCGATGCTATTGAGCTGGTAAAGGCTTACGAGGCCTGCCAATTTCACGCCAAGCAGATCCATCAGCCGGCGGGCGGTCTGCAAACTACACCCCTCTCGTGGCCATTCGCAGTTTGGGGGCTAGACATTATGGGCCCTTTCCCTCGGGCGCCAGGGGGCTATCGCTACCTCTACGTCGCCGTGGACAAGTTTACCAAGTGGGCTGAGGTGGAAGCTGTCTGCACCATCCCAGCGGGCTCTGCGGTCAAGTTCATCAAGGGCCTCGTGAGCCGGTTTGGGGTTCCTAACCGCATCATCACCGACAACGGTTCGCAGTTCACCAGCAACCTCTTCAAAACGTATTGAGCTAACCTTGGAACGCATGATATGCTACTACGCTTGTGGCGCACCCCGGGAGTAACGGCCAGGCCGAGCGAGCCAACGCGGAGGTCCTGAAGGGCCTCAAAACCAAGACCTTCAAGAAGAAGCTGGAGGCCTGCGGCAGGGGCTGGCACGACGAGCTCCAGTCCGTGTTGTGGTCCATCCGCACGACAGAGGCCAAGCCGACTGGCGAGACCCTGTTCTTCCTCGTCTACGGAGCAGAAGCCGTCCTCCCTCACGAGGTCAGGCGTCGCTCCGCACGGGTCCTGGCGTTCGACGAGGCGCAGCAGGACGCCATGCGGGGGACGGATCTCGTGCTGGGGGAGGAACATCGTCGAGGGGCCGCGCTGCGAGCGGCAAGGTATCAACAGGCGCTGCGGCGATACCACTGCCGCAACATCCGCCCCAGGACTCTTGAGGTAGGGGACCTCGTGCTCAGACGGGTCCTCTCCAGGGAAGGGTTGCATAAGCTTTCTCCTATGTGGGAGGGCCCGTTCAAGGTTGTTCATGTTTCCAGGCCCGGCTCCGCACGCTTGGAGACTCAGGAGGGGGTGCCCATCCCGAACGCGTGGAACATCCAGCACCTCCGGAAGTTCTACCCTTGAGGAAAGTCCCGAAGCCTGTGAAGAAGGCGAACGCCTGTGAAGTTTATTTTCCCGAGAAAGGCCCGGAGCCTGTGAAGAAGGCGAACGCCTGTGAAGTTTATTTTCCCGAGAAAGGCCCGGAGCCTGTGAAGAAGGCGAACGCCTGTGAAGTTTATTTTCCCGAGAAAGGCCCGGAGCCTGTGAAGAAGGCGAACGCCTGTGAAGTTTATTTTCCCGAGAAAGGCCCGGAGCCTGTGAAGAAGGCGAACGCCTGTGAAGTTTATTTTCCCGAGAAAGGCCCGGAGCCTGTGAAGAAGGCGAACACCTGTGAAGCTTACCTTCCCCAAGAAAGGCCCGGAGCCTGTGAAGAAGGCTAATGCCTGTGAAGCTCGCCGCCCGTGACACTCTCACATAATAATGAGTTGGGGCTGTACACGCCCCGGAGTCTCCGGAGTGCCGCCCTCGGACCTCGCGGGCTCCCGCCCACGCCCAGTGGCAGCACTTAGCTCCGCGCTGGTGAGAATACGCCGAAGACTAGATTAGGTGCCGGACGCGGCTTTTTCATTTGCTTTCTGCAGTTGGCTTGTTCGTCCTTATTCGAAGTTTTATTGAAGTTGTTGCCGTCCTTGGCTCGTGATTCTTTGTCTTTCTCGCTCACTTGCCTCGATTTCTCTCGCGCAAGTCTCGCGAGGGGGCAGCGCGGGCACCCTCGCGAGTGTTTTCTGCCCCCGTTGTTTGAAGCTTTCCTATCCAGGTCCACTACGGGAGCACCCCTCCCAGTCCATGCCCCGCGGGCATCACGACATGAACACAGGACCTGGGTCGGTCGCCTCCGCAACCGAGACTGGAAGCTACCCCTCCAGATTAATCCCTGCACGACATGAAGCGCGTGGCAAGGCCTCGGCCTCGAGAAGGGAAGACCGCAACCTGTCCCCCCGAGCTAAGTAATTCCTGCACGCGGGCATACGGCACAAAAGCACAACACGGGAATAGCGGAACAGGCATAATAATTAACGGCAACAGTTCAGCACGCCCCTACGGGGGCCCTACACTACTGTCTCTTTGCGCAGGGAGGGGAGAAAAACAAAATAGGCACGACTTGCTCGGCACCAACTCGCGGCGAAGGCTCGTACTGCCTCCGGAGCTCAGACGGACTCCTCCTCGCGCTTCAACGAGGCTCACGGCGGGCTGACCCGCTACCTCCCTCCAGGCGGGCGCGGCGGCACGGAGGCTGGTCGCGGCCACCACTGGAGGAGCTGCTGTACGAAGGAGAGCCGCCGAAGCTCGATGAGCCCCGAGCGCCGCTGACCGCGCGCCTGCTGTCGTCTTCGTCCCTGTCATCGCCGAGGCCAGGTACACTGCCGCGGCCATCGTCTTCGGGGCAGCACCCGACGCGTCGACCATCTTCTCCAAACACCCTCACGTAGAGGGTGGCGTCGCCATCTAACTTGAAGTGCAGGAGGCACCGCCGGCTGAGGCCCTGCGCGCGGGCAAACGTTTGCTAGCCACGGGTCAGGGCCACACCCCCAGCAGCGGAAACCTCCAGCGAAGCCCAGGACGCCCTGCTGCAGCAGCCGTCCGCCTGATGCCAGAGGCCGCCCGTAGCGCCGGCTGGAAGCTCACCTATGAAGAAGCGAGGAAGCTGGAGCCAAGTGCTGGTCGGGTCCGCCGACCACACGACGAACTCTGGCAACACTTTCGTCGAGCGGAAGCATGGTCTAGGGGGCCGCACTGCCACGGCGTGCCTCCCGTCGACGACCGGGCGCTCGTCGCCACGCAGGGAGCCGCCTCCGCGACCGCGGGGAGCCACCGCGGGGGACGCGGGGTGCTTGCGGGGACGGCCCCGACCGCGCTTGGTCTGAGGAGAGTTAGGCCCTTCCTGGTGAGCCTTTCCCTTCTCCGTGGCCGAGAACCTCTTCGGCGGAGCCATGGAGATAGCGAGCAGTCGGAGTGAAGAAGAGGAGGAATAGCAGAGGGAGATGAACTGGAGCGGCTTGCGCCGTTCCGTACTTATAGCCGGAGGAGGCCAATCGTCGGCCTCCACGATCACTGTATGCAGGGACTTGTCAAGTCGTGCGGTTGCCGAGGCATCATGGGGAAGCGAAGATGCCCACGTCCAATCAATCGCCACGCGACGCCCAAGGTCGCAGGTTGTTGGGGCCCGCGGCGCTTCGTACTTGCTCCTTCGCTTCTCTGCTAAGCCAAGTCCGGGCGCGCCTTGGGCCCGGGGCTACTGTCGGTGTTCTGGGAATGGGGGTCCCCTGACTTGCCTGCCTGCGGCCCGCAGCGTGACTCAAGTGGGGGCCCAGCGCGGCCCAGCTTCATCAGCTCCAGCTCAAGACCCTCGTGAGGGGCCAAGCCTCGCGGGCTGGACGACAGGACCTTCCTCAGGAGTAGCCTCGTCAGGCAGGCTCACGAGGAGGCGGAGAGATCAAGGCAGGGTACCTCCCGAGGATGCCCCGTGATGCAAGCCATGACGATCGAGAACCAGGCGGGCGCCAGCCTGCGCAATGTCCTTGTTTCCCTTTCGGTGCAAAGGGGGCAAGCACATGCAAAGGCATGAGGCAAAGGTTACCGTTTCGGTGTAACAAGACCAAGACCAGCAGAACGGCAGGATGGAGTTCATTGTGTAGCCCAGGACGGCGTCACCACCAGAGCCTTTGGCAGTCGAAGACCAACTTTAGTCAGGATAAGTGTACCAGATGTTCCCCTTCAAAATGGCCAATTGTTGGCGCCCCTCCCGCTCATTATTTGGGGAGAGGCCTAGGGCCTCCGCCTATAAATAGGACTAGCCACCCACGGGGTAGAGGCATCTAGATTATCTAGAGATCAACCAGAGAGAGAGAGAGAGAGAGAGAGAGAGAGAGAGAGAGAGAGAGAGAAGCGACTGGACTCACCCAAGCAGTTCATCGCACCAGCTCAAGAACAGCCCCTCGCGAGGCTGTTCTTCCTTTGTACTGTTCTTCATCAGCCCCAGAGGCAATCCACCACACCACACACTGGAGTAGGGTATTACACCACCACGGTGGCCCGAACCAGTATAAACCTTGTGTCTCTTGTGTTGTTCATCGTTCCTAGTTTAGATCCCTCGCAAACCATTAACGCGTTAGCTGGTAGGGGAAAGATCTCCGCACTTACCCCAGTGTTCGAACCTCAAGGGTCTGCCGGAACCCGAAATCCGACAATGATCATGCAAAGCAATATGGCAATGATGGAGTATGTCATGATAAATGAAGCGGTGGAAAGTTGCATGGCAATATATCTCGGAATGGCTATGGAAATGCCATGATAGGTAGGTATGGTGGCTGTTTTGAGGAAGATATAAGGAGGTTTATGTTTGATAGAGCGTATCATATCACGGGGTTTGGATGCACCGGCAAAATTTGCACCAACTCTCAAAGTGAGAAAGGGCAATGCACGGTACCGAAGAGGCTAGAAAATTGCGGGAAGGTAAGTGTGCGTATAATCCATGGACTCACGTTAGTCATAAAGAACTCATATACTTATTGCAAAAATTTATTAGCCCTTGAAGAAAAGTACTACTATGCATGATCCTAGGGGAAGGGTTGGTAGGAGTTAACCATCGTGCGATCCCGACCGCCACACAAAGGAAGACAATCAACAAATACTTCATGCTCCGACTTTGTTACATAACGGTTACCATACATGCATGCTACGGGAATAACAAACTCCAACACATGTATTTTTCAATTCCACAATTACTCAACTAGCACAACTATGATATTACCACCTTTATATCTCAAAACAATTATCAAGCATCAAATTTCTCATGATATTAATTAAAGCAAATTGCCATGCTATTTTAAGACTCTCAAAATAATGTAAGTGAAGTATGAGAGATCAATAGTTTCTATAAAACAAATCCACCACCGCGTTTCTAAAAGATATAAGTGAAGCACTAGAGCAAAAACTATATAGCTCAAAAGATATAAGTGAAGCACATAGAGTATTCTAATAATTTCCGAATCATGTGTGTCTCTCTCAAAAGGTGTGTACAGCAAGGATGATTGTGGTAAACTAAAAAGCAAAGACTCAAATCATACAAGACGCTCCAAGCAAAACACATATCATGTGGTGAATAAAAATATAGCTCCAAGTAAAGTTACCGATAGAAGTAGACGAAAGAGGGGATGCCTTCCGGGGCATCCACAAGCTTTGGCTTTATGGTGTCCTTAGATTATCTTGGGGGTGACATGGGCATCCCCAATCTTTGGCTCTTTCCACTCCTTGTTCCATAATCCATCAAATCTTTTACCCAAAACTTGAAAACTTCACAACACAAAACTTAGCAGAAAATCTCGTGAGCTCCGTTAGCGAAAGAAAACAAAAGACCACTTCAAGGTACTGTAATGAACTCATTATTTATTTATATTGGTGTTAAACCTACTGTATTCCAACTTATCTATGGTTTATAAACTCTTTTACTAGCCATAGATTCATCAAAATAAGCAAACAACGCACGAAAAACAGAATCTGTCAAAAACATAACAGTCTGTAGTAATCTGTAACTAATGCAAACTTATGGAACTCCACAAAATCAGCCAAAATAGTAAGACCTAGCCAATTTGTTTATTGATCAGCAGAAATTGGAATCAATATTTTATCACGTTCTGGAGATTTTTAACAATTATTTTCATGAACAGAAAGTTTCTGGAAATTTCTGCAAGATCAAATAACTATCATCCAAGAAGATCCTATAGGTTTAACTTAGCACAAACACTAACTAAAAAATAAAAACACATCTGAGAAGAGGCTAGATCAAATATTTATTGAATAACAGAAAGGAAAAATATTGGGTTGTCTCCCAACAAGCGTTTTCTTTAGAATTGATAATTTTAATGATGCTCACACGAAAGACAAGAATTGAAGCACAAAGAGAGCATCATGAAACACGTGACAAACAAATATAAGTCTAACATACTTCCTATGCATAGGCATCTTATAGAAAAACAAATTATCATAGCAAGCAAAACCTAGCATATGCAAGGAAGCGGAAAAGAACAATAGCAATCTCAACATAACGAGAGGTAATTTAGTAACATGAAAATTTCTATAACCATATTTTCCTCTCTCATAATAATTACATGTAGGATCATAAGAAAATTCAACAATATAGCTATCACATAAAATATTCTCGACATGATCCACATGCATGCAAAGTTGAGACTCTTCCAAAATAGTGGTATTATCATTAACTAAAGTCATGATTTCTCCAAGCCCACTTTTATCAAAAATTTCATAAGATTGAATATTATCCAAATATGTGGGATTTAAATTTGACACTCTTCCAAACCCACTTTCAATATTATTGCAAACACTATTATCAATCTTATATTCATCATGGGGCTTAAATAAATTTTCAAGATCATAAGAAGAATCTCCCCAATCATGATTATTGCCACAGGTAGTGGACATAGCAAAACTAGCATCCCCAAGCTTAGGGTTTTGCATAATATTAGCATAATTTACATCAACAGAATTTATAATAAAATCATCGCAATCATGATTTTTATTCATAGATCTATCATGAATCACTTCATAAAGCACTTCATCACAATTTTCAGATTCACGGATTTCAAGCAAAACCTTATAAAGATAATCTAGTGCATCCAAATCACTAGGAATTAATTCATCATAATTGGATCTCTTAAAAAGATTGGCAAGTGGATGAGGTCCATAGATATTAGCTTCTCTGTTTAGGAATAAATACTCAACTATTTCAACCAAACGAGCAAACGAGCCAAGTAAGACATCAAGGCAATGAAAAGACGAACGGAAAAAGGGCGAATAAAACGGCAAGGGTGAACTGAGGGAGAGGAAAACGAGAGGCCAATGGAAAATAATGTAATGCGGGAGATAACGGTTTGTGATGGGTACTTGGTATGTTGACTTTTGAGTAGACCTCCCCGGCAACGACGCCAGAAATCCTTGTTGCTACCTCTTGAGCACTGCGTCGGTTTTCCCTTGAAGAGGAAAGGGTGATGCAGCAAAGTAGCGTAAGTATTTCCCTCAGTTTTTGAGAACCAAGGTATCAATCCAGTAGGAGGCTACGCGCGAGTCCCTCGCACCTACACAAACAAATAAATCCTTGCAACCAACGCGATAAGGGGTTGTCAATCACTACACGGTCACTTACGAGAGTGAGATCTGATAGATATGATAAGATAATATTTTTGGTATTTTTATGATAAAGATGCAAAGTAAAGAAAGCAAAAGAAAGATGGAACCAGAAATAGCTTGTTGTCGGGAGATTAATATGATGGAATATAGGCCCGAGGGCCATAGGTTTCACTAGTGGCTTCTCTCAAGAGCATAAGTATTTTACCGTGGGTGAACAAATTACTGTTGAGAAATTGACATAATTGAGGATAGTTATGAGAATATCTTGGTATGATCATGTATATAGGCATCACGTCCGAGACAAGTAGACCGACTCCTGCCTGCATCTACTACTATTACTCCACACATCGACCTCTATCCAGCATGTATCTAGAGTATTAAGTTCATAAGAACAGAGTAACGCCTTAAGCAAGATGACATGATGTAGAGTGATAAATTCATGCAATATGATAAAAAAAACCCATCTTGTTATCCTCGATGGCAACAATACAATACGTGCCTTGCTATCCCTCATCACTTTGGGAAAGGACACCGCAAGATTGAACCCAAAGCTAAGCACTTCTCCCATTGCAAGAAAGATCAATCTAGTATGCCAAACCAAACTGATAATTCGAAGAGAGTTGCAAAGATAACCAATCATACATAAAAGAATCCAGAAGATTCAAATATTGTTCATAGATAAACTTGATCATAAACCCACTATTCATCGGCCTCAACAAACACACCGCAAAAGAAGATTACATCGAATAGATCTCCACGAGAGAGGGGGAGAACATTGTATTGAGATCCAAAAGGGAGAAGAAGCCATCTAGCTAATAACAATGGACCCGAAGGTCTGAGGTAAACTACTCACACTTCATCGGAGAGGCTATGGTGTTGATGTAGAAGCCCTCCATGATCGATGCCCCTTCCGGCGGAGCTCTGGAACAGGCCCCAAGATGTGATCTCGTGGGTACAGAGGGTTGCAGCGGTGGAATTATGTTTTTGGCTCCGTATCTGATCGTTTGGGGGTACGTAGGTATATATAGGAGGAAGCACTACAAAAAAAATACACTTCCGTGATGATACGTGTTTGTCACAGTAGGTCACGTTTTTTGTCATGCATGTACATCCATGACGATTTTATGATAGAATCAAGATAGTCATACCTGTGCTGTCGTAGAAGTGTTCCATGACATTACCAAAATTATCATCACGGAAGTGTCCACTTCCATGATGATAAATCACGCGTCACAGAAGTGCTTTCGTCAAGGGTGACCGACACGTGGCATCCACCGTAACGGAACGCCGTTAAGCTATCGGGTCGGGTTTTGGATCCAATAACCCGTTAACAGCCCCGACCAATGGGAAATTTCCACGTGTAAAATTCTTATTGGCCGGACAAAACACGTGTCACCGCTGGGTGGGTCAGATAGGCGCCTATGATATGTCGACACGTGCCACGGCCCACCACTGGCCCATTTAGCTTACAAAGCCGGCCCGTTTGACTTGGTCAGAAGTTAACGGGCTGGCCCATGAAAATCCTGTTAACGGTCTCTTCGCAAATAGCCCGTTTTATGGCCCGTTAACTCACGGCCCATTAGGCCCTAAAGGAAATCGGCCCAACAACGTCATGTGGGCCGTCGAATATAACACCAGCCCATTTCACTTTCGGCCCATGTATGGCCCATGACGTCTTTCGACCCATATGAGGCCTTTCAGATCTTTCGGCCCTTTACAGGCCCACGGTGACTCTAGCCCATAATGAACAGTAATTTTCTTTGTACCCGTTAACGGCCCGTGATTTACATGGGCCGTTTCCAGCCCGTGTTAGCTTTTGGCCTATTGACGGCCCATACGTTCTTGGGCTCCTTTTCGGCCCTCGATTACTTCCGGCCCGTTACTGGTCTGTTCCCCTAATGGGCCAAATTCGGCCCATGGCAAGAGTCGGCCCGTTACTGGCCTGTTACCCTAATGGGCCAAATTCGGCCCATGGCAAGAGTCGGCCTGCTTCTCGGCCTCGTTAACCCATTGGCGCCGCTTTCCACTCGGCCCTATATTCTCGCCCATTAACGCACCCGTTATGCATGTGACAGAATTAAGCCTTTGCAGTCCCACTACCGTTAACGACCGTTACCGTCGGGCCGATACCACCACGCCCGATTTCGGCCCATGTAGACCCATTTATCCAACGACCCAAGGCCCACCGATTACATGCCCATTTATCGATGGCCCAAGGCCCACCGATTACAGACCCATTTATCGACGGCCCGTAGGAGACCCATGGATCCTACGGCCCTATATGGCCCATGGTAGTTGCGGCCACTAGCAAACCAGGGAAAAAGAAGACTAGGAAATAAATAAGGCCAAAACTAACACTAGGCTATTAAGGCGATTGCACAAATTACATCCACTCACCATCAAATATCGCCACCAGTGCAAATATAGGGAACACCCTACACTATACAAAAATGGCTTGCTGTTTTCTTCAGCCGGTGGCTGCACTTAAAGAATAAATTTTGTATCGCACCAAAACAAATTACAACTATATAACAAAAGGAAGGTTGGCATAAAACTTAATAGCCTAACAGATAAATGCACCACCAGAAGTTCAGAAGCTCAGTTCATTTGACCTGACTGTTACGTTTTCATGTTGTATTGTCTGAAGGAGCACCATAACCCTCGCCTTCATTTCCCCTAGGCACCTGAACAACATAGCAAATGTCTGATAGTCTGGTTTCAAAACCATGCATATCTTGACGACATTGAGTAATGTTTCTCCTTGTTTCACAAAGGGTCTCTGTTAGGGAATGGACTTGTGTCTGGAGCGCAGATACAACATTGCTTTGAGCTTGCATATCTTGATCATGAGGCGGTTTGGACGATATTGCCTTAACAACCAACCGAGTATTATGCAGAACGTGCTTTTTGGCAATCGTTAGTGGACAGTCTTGACCACCGCAAAGAAGAGTCGACATTGCGGTTATAGTTGCCTCGCCAACTTCGTAAGGTGGCGGTTCCACCATTTTTTCCATAGCTCCTTTGAAAAGTTGAGGTTTTACATTAGTAGTACGAGTAATGTAAGATATTAAGGAGGCAGCAAACCAAACAAAATAGCTTTAGTATATATAGAGAACTTATTCTGGTGAACCCATGTAAAATATTAGTTGTATTTTATTGCAAAGTACATAATAAAACCAGATTCCAAACATATGACCATGTACCATTGCTAATGTATTGTCTATTTCTTCACATTGTATTGAGGGCTAAGGATAAGGAGATGAAGTTTGTAATACGGTAAGCATAGTATGACATCATTCATATCGCAAAACAACTGAGAAGAGACAAACAGGCAATTGTAACGTTGTGTGGGCAAGTCCAACACGGAACTAGATTACAGGTCAAGATCAAAGGAACATCACTCCTCTCTTTTAAACCTTGTAAGGTGTAATGATACGCTAAGACAATTGTGTATAAAATTGAAAAGAGTAATAGACATTGGCTGCAAACCATGCAGTTCAAGGCACAAGTCAGAGTAAGTAGTAGTTAAAAGGCATGAGGATTAAGGACTTACAACATCGGCTTTGACCGGTGTAGTCATGCCCTTCTTCTTGCTGGTGTGACAGTCCTTGAAGATTTCCACAACATTTGGTTCAGGTACTTTTTGGTCCTTGCGGGCTTTCCTCTGCATTTCGAACAAGTCAATATAGATCTGATAATATGGTACAGTGAAAAGAGTGAAACAGCAGCTAATTACAAGAGCCTCGCAGTGTGCAATATAGCTATGAGATCCCGTCGTGCATTGGAATTTCACTTTAAATGCGGTTGGCCTTGTTCTTTGAACAGTTCACCTACAAGAAGATAGATTTGTGTGGCACATACGTAAATAGGACTTCAACATGTGATGCGATCACATATATATAATGTACCGATACTTGGATCAGACCAGTGTTTAACAAGGCCCCTCCAGTCTTCATCCGATATATTTTCCACTGGAGATGTTTGGGAAAGTTCACTGTTAGCTTGCCTTCAAAGTGAGTTTTCCTCAAGTTATACCGATATTGTCACAGAGCAGACTTGAAAACATGGGTGCCAGCTTGTCTGGTTGCATCGTCTTGGCTATCCAACTTGAACCTCATCTGTTGAAATTTATGGGAGTCTCATTATCAGCAACCTAGAAAGTATGGGACAGAGCAAGACGATATTACTAGTTTCCATACATAACCATACTTACGGATAAATGGTCGAGGAAGGTGTTGAACTGGGTTTCGTATTTGTCATTCCTGTACTGAATCTATGTTGGGAGGATACGTACATGACACCTAACGACAACCGCTGCCTCTGATACTAACTTGGTGGACTCTGCAGCATCACGTGGCCTTTTTAAACCTGCCTCAAAACGGATCTCCATTCTTCCTCCTCTAGATTTAGTTAACCTATCGAGCATTATCCCTGATGTTTGTTTCCTCTTGCGCCTAGGTGCTAGTCCAACAACGAACATAGGAAGTGTTAGTGTACATCAAACCGTGAGACTACATATAAAGAAGCATGGAACTATAACTTGACTCCGGCAACTACCTTCTTCTTTGTTGAAGCTCACAAGGTTCATCTCATATTGCCAACTCGTATTGTGTCAAGAGTGCTCGGGAAGTAGTGTCGGTGGCAAGGGAGCTTGGGAACGTCTTTGCTAGCTCGGTTGACGCATACGAGTAAGTCGTGGGTTGGCGATCTTGTGGTAGGTGTTACAAGAACTAGGGCTGTCTCTGCTTGTTTGGTGGCAGCTATTTGTTTCTGTTTGGATTTTTTTTTGCAGCTCGTGTAGCATGGGATGCCGTGTTTGTAGAATTTTCTGCTGGACTTTGACCTTCTATTGCACCATCGCATTACCAGAATCTGCAGGATTCATCCGCTT
The DNA here is from genome assembly GCA_021605145.1 of Aegilops bicornis. Classification (NCBI taxonomy): domain Eukaryota; kingdom Viridiplantae; phylum Streptophyta; class Magnoliopsida; order Poales; family Poaceae; genus Aegilops; species Aegilops bicornis. The sequence continues at coordinate 191,208,011 of CM038675.1, forward strand.
CTCATTCCCTGCCATTACGTGTTTCTTCCTCTTTCTATGTGCCATGTTAAGTCAAGTCGACAAGAAAAGCGAATAACAATTTAGTTCTTGAGAACAAATTGATGCGTGATCATTTAACGAACTAAACTTTGATGTTAGACAACCACATGATAGGAGGATGTAATATGTATGAAAAACAGTGACGGAAGAGATAACCAGAACTATGATGTGTAAACTAAGTGGAAGACATTTCACCAAATTAGAAGCAATGCAATGGAAGGTAGACACCATATGAAAGATGCTACAAATATCGCTCTGCCAAGTTAACAGCGTCTCATCATAAATGGCCTTTAAACCAATGTGAAGCAGTACAAGAAATAAATCATATGCAAGATGCAAACAACATCACACTACCATGTTAGAGGTCTCTCGTCATTAGTGTCATTGCATATTCACAGCTTATGATGTGTAAACTAAGGAGAAGGCATTTCAACAAATTCGAAGCAATGAAAGCTAGACACCATATGAAAGATGCAACGAATATCACTCTACCAAGTTAAAATTGTCTTGTCATAAGTGCCATTTCAACAAATTAGTATTACAAGCTAGAAAAGAATGTGGGATGTAACCTATATCACACTCTGAAGTCAAACGTGTCTTATGATAAGTGATTGTTGCATGTTACACAACAGTAGTAATTTGATGTAAGAACATGGTGTGATAGACAGATATTGTATGTTCTAGAAACAGGAACAGGTGTCTTATTCAAGTATAATGTGTAAAGTAAGCAGATGGAATTCAACAAAATTAGAAGAAATACAAGCTAGACATCACACATAACATGCAACCACATATAACAGTGCCAAGTTAGTGGGAGCACCAGTGATGCTGCACTAGGCGAGATGTGCTCATCATAAACACAGCTTTGTTGAGTGTCTATGCATGTGTTGTCTTGGAAATCATCTTGGGGGTGTGGAGGAGTAGAAACTGTAGAGGCCATCCGTTCGGAAGGAGCACCTTTATCCGCTGCCTTGCTAACTTCCTTCCGCTTTATTGATTTTGAATTGTCAAGTAAAACCGACAAGAAAAAGCAATAAAATTCTCTCTTCAGAACTCATTCATGCATGATACTGACAATTACTACTTTGATGTAAGGCAAACACATGATACCAGGATGGAATATGTATGAAAAATAGGACGGCATGGCATGTTCACAACTGTTTGTGTAAACTAAGCAGAAACCATTCCAGCAAATAAGAAGCAATGCAAGCTAGACACCACATGAAAGATGCAACCAATATGACTCTGCCAAGTTAAAAGAGTCCCATCCTAAATGGAATTTCAACAAATTAGAAGCAGCGCATGCTATAAATCATATGAAAGATGCAACTAATATTGCACTGCGTATACTAAAGGTGTCTCGTAATATTGATTGATGCGGGATACAAAAAAACTATAGTTTTATGTAAGGACATGCTTAATAGACAGATGTACTATGTACTAAATACAGGAAGGCATGTCACATTAACAGGTATAATGTACTCCCTCCGTCCCATAATGTAAGACGTTTTTTGGCACTAATTTAGTGCCAAAAAACGTCTTACATTATGGGACGGACGGAGTATAAGCTAAGCAGACTAGCACATGCAGTTTAACCAGATTGGACGAATTACAATCTAGACACCATATGCAACATGCAACCACATATCACGCCGCCAAGTTAGAGCAAGCACCTGCGATGCTAGTGTAGGGGAAATGCTGTAATCAACTCTGTAGCTACGTTCACTATCTTCATCTAGCATTTCTGTTTCTTGAGAATCATGTCGGGAGGCTGACGCTGCATTTTTTAAATGAGTAGTCCCCTTGCCTTCCTGCCTCGTCATAAGTGATTGATGAGGGATACACAAGAACATTATTTTGATGTAAGAACATGGTTAATACACAGATGTACTAGTATGTACCAAAAACAGAAAGGCATGTCAAATTCAAAGGTATAATGTGTAAGCTAAGCAGATGCAATTTAACCAAATTGGAAGCAATACAAGCTAGAAATCCGGCTGGAGTGGTGAACATGATCATCTAGGACCTGAGAGCCTGGTGGGAGGCGGGATGCTTCGCCACCATCGCGGCTTTTTAGTTGGCTTCCAGGTGATGCCTGTCTTTGCTTGGGCTTGTCAGCTTTCGGCAAAGGTCTCGACTAGCTATTTGTCTTCTGGTGCTCACGGGATGGTGGTTCTGTGACGCCCCCGATTCAATCATATACTAATCATGCACGCAAACGTGTACCATCAAGATCAGGGACTCACGGGAAGATATCACAACACAACTCTAAAACATAAAAAAGTTACACAAGCATCATAATACAAGCCAGGGGCCTCGAGGGCTCGAATACAAGTGCTCGATCATAGACGAGTCAACGGAAGCAACAATATCTGAGTACAGACAGAAGTTAAACAAGTTTTCCTTAAGAAGGCTAGCACAAACTGGGATACAGATCGAAAGAGGCGCAGGCCTCCTGCCTGGGATCCTCCTAACTATTCCTGGTCGTCGTCAGCGGACTGCATGTAGTAGTAGGCACCTATGGTGTAGTAGGAGTCGTCGTCGACGGTGGCGTCTAGCTCCTGGGCTCCACCATCTGGTTGCGACAACCGAGAGTAAAGAAAAGGGGGAAAAGAGGGGGAAAAGCAACCGTGAGTACTCATCCAAAGTACTCGCAAGCAAGGAGCTACACTACATATGCATGGGTATATGTGTAAAGGGCCATATCGGTGGACTGAACTGCAGAATGCCAGAATAAGAGGGGGATAGCTAATCCTGTCGAAGACTATGCTTCTGGCCACCTCCATCTTGCAGCATGTAGAAGAGAGTAGATGGTAAGTTCACCAAGTAGCATCACATAGCATAAACCTACCCGGCGATCCCCTCCTCGTTGCCCTATTAGAGAGCGATCACCGGGTTATATCTGGCACTTGGAAGGGTGTGTTTTATTAAGAATCCAGTTCTAGTTGTCATAAGGTCAAGGTACAACTCCAAGTCGTCCTGTTACCGAAGATCACGGCTATTCGAATAGATAAACTTCCATGCAGGGGTGCACCACATAACCCAACACGCTTGATCCCATTTGGCCGGACACACTTTCTGGGTCATGCCCGGCCTCGGAAGATCAACACGTCGCAGCCCCACCTAGGCCAACAGAGAGGTCAGCACGCCGGTCTAAACCTAAGCGCACAGGGGTCTGGGCCCATCGCCCTTAGCACACCTGCATGTTGCATGGGCGGCCGGAAGCAGAACTAGCCCCCTTAATACAAGAGCAGGCTTACGTTCCAATCCGGCGCGTGCCGCTCAGTCGCTGAGGTCACGAAGTTTTTGGCTGATACCACGCGCCGAGTGCCCATATCTTTCCCATGTAGTTGGTTAGTGCGTATAGACCAAATGGCCAGACTCAGATCAAATACCAAGATCTCGTTAAGCGTGTTAATGATGTAACCGCAGACACCGACCAGGGCCAGGCCCACCTCTCTCCTAGGTGGTCTCAACCTGCCCTGTCGCTCCGCCTAAAATGTAACGATCGGGGCCGTCGGAACCCAGCCCACCTCTACCGAGATGGAGCCACCTGCCCCTTCACCCCCATCTCGAACAGTATCATAAGTAATGTAACGATATAAAGTATATAGAACATGCCCGAGATCACCTCCCGAAGTGATCACGGCCCAAGAGTATAGCATGGCGAGCCGGACAAGAGTGTAGGTCCTTGATGGAACACTAGCATCTTATACTAAGCGGTAGGATAGTGTAAGGGTAACAAGCTGTAGCAACAATGACAGGCTATGCATCGAATAGGATTAACATAAGCGGTAACATGCTACACTACTCTAATGCAAGCAGTATAGAGAAGGAATAGGCGATATCTAGTGATCAAGGGGGGGGGGGGGGCGCTTGCCTGGTTGCTCTGGCAAGGAGTGGTCGTCAACAGCGTAGTCGAACTGGGGGTCGCGGACGGTCTCGGGGTCTACCAAAAAGAAGTAACGAAGGGGGAAAACAATAAATAAAAGAGTAATCAAAGCATCACAAAGTGTAACATGGCATTACGCGGTGCTAGAGGTGACCTAACATAGTAGTAGGTGTTACTGGCGAAGGGGGAAAACATCCAGGAAAGTATCCTCAGTGTTTCGCGTTTTCGGACAGATGAACCGGAGGGGGAAAGTTGCGTGTTTGCTATGCCAGGGATGTGTGCCGGACGAACGGGCTGCGTATCCGGATTCGTCTCGTCGTTCTGAGCAACTTTCATGTACAAAGTTTTCCATCTGAGCTACAGTTTATTTTATATTAATTTTTAAAGTTTTAAATCATTTTCTCAAATTATTTTATTTCAAAATTAATAGACAAAATGCTATGGGTACCCAGCCCTGTGTACACAGAATATACACAAAGGCTAACATGTGGGCCAGGGGACCCAGTTGACCAGTCAAACTTTGACTGGTCAACAGGAGGGTGGGGCCTCCTTGTCATTGACTGACTAAACTAGTTAGGTAGTTACTTAGTAAACTAAGCAATATTAATGTGCGGGCACGCGGCGCCGGCGGCCTCGCTCGGCCGTGGCGAGGCCGGGAGGCAGGTGTGACCCGGACGGTGGCGACCACAGTGCTTGTGAGGATGGCGGTGCTAGGATGCTGGCGGGGGGTGGGGGGCTAAGCAGCAGCGCTGCCAAGGTGAGAAGCGGAGGCGGGGCAGCGAAGCGATGCGAACAGGAGGCGGGCAAGGTCAGGGCGGCTGCAGCTTGGCAGCGGCAGATGACTGATGGAGTGGGTCAGCGTCTTGAGGGACGCCAGAGCTCGTGGGCATCTTGGGGTGAGCACGAAGGCCAGGCGTGGTGGGGCATGGCGAAACGCTGTGAGCGAGCCGGCCATGGCGGCACAGCGCTGGGACGGCCTCAACGGCGACAAATCTAAGCAGGGAGAGAGGGGATATGGGAGAGGAGCTCACAGCGGTGCTTGTAGGGACAGGCAGCGGGCCCGGGAGGCTCCGGTGGTGGCGAATTGAAGATGCCGCCTGCGATGCAGAAGGTTGGAGACGGGGTTCGGTCGCGTCGTCTTGGTGCTCCTCCAGAGGCGTTCGTCGGTGTAGTGGAAGAAGACCCTGAGGCGGACCTCGCAGGCACGGCGTGAGGGCAATTCAATGGCGGTGGCCGCGGTTATGGGCACCGCACGGCGACTGCGGCGCTCGGCCTCGATCCAGATCGAGAGAGAGGCGAGCGAGGGAGGAAGGGGATGGGGTCGAGTGGGGAAAGTGGCCTTATCCCCCAGTCGGCGTGGCAGCGCGGGGCGCCGCACCGGGTCTGGCGGGGACGAGCCATGTGGCCGGTCGGTCGGTCAGTTGAACAGGGGGGAGAGAAAGGGTGGCGGGGAAGGGGTTGTGGTGCGTGGGCATTGCCGAGGAGCACTGCCTAGTGGCTAAGGCCACGGGGTGGGGCTTTACTTCCTTTTCCTTTAGCTTTTTTTTATTTCTTTTCTATTTTCATTTCTTTTTAAGACCAAAAACAATTTTTTAAATTATAACACTTGCACCTAAAATAGTAATATAAATTGGGCTACTCCCACAATTAGTTTGCCATCAAATTAAAATAGTCTACAATTTTTTTATGATTTGAAAAGGCATGTAAATATTTGTTGTAGCCACTGCTTTAGTTATTTTAGGGCATTCAAACATTTAGTAAAATTTTGGTTCACCACCTATAATTAGTCATGGATTAGTTGCCACAAGAAGAAAATTTTATTTTTAATATTTGAAAACTTTTGTGGTTTGCCTTTAATTCAAATTTCAATTTGAATCATTTTGAACTAACGCGAGATTAACAACAATGACCGCGGTGACATGGCATCATTAACAAGGAATTACTGTAGCTTAAATATCAGGGCGTCACAGGTTCATGTAAAAAATATCTTTCCTTATCTTAATAAAGACCGACTTCGGCCTTTCGATTACAAGCTAGACACCATATGGAACATGCAACCACATATGACACCGCGTAGTTAAAGCAAGCACCTGATATGGTGGTTCATTGCGAGCGAGGTCATCAACTCTAGAGCTATGTTTACCGTCTCCATCTGCTAACTGCACCCTTTATAGCGATGTAACGTGCCGTGCCTAGCCGCGTAGAAAGCTGGCACGACTTGTCTCTTTTCTTTTTTGCTTCTCTCGAGGCAGACTCTGAAATACCCTTTCATAAAAACACAATAGTGAGAGTATGGGTGAAGTGTGTGCAGAACTAGTGCACTGTAAAAGTAGCAGATAGTAGGTGGCTGAAAAATAAATGACAGGAGACATATGATAGCTCTACAACATTGCATGGCAAACAAAATTAGATTCTACTCTGTATGATTTTGTAATATATGAGCACTGGAAATGCAGGTACTCCTCCAGCACATCACCACATGTGGTCATATCTAAGATAACAGTCGACTATAAATAAATAGGTCAGTCGATTTTTTTAATGAACCGTCCGATCTATAAGGAACGGGCGGATGGCCTTCGTCTACCTCCCGCCAGTCACCGTTGACGATCTTTCTCCACACGGCCCAGACCCCTGCCTCCGCCGCCCCACCCTCCCATCGACCTCACACCACCGTCGTGCTTGGCAGCGCCCCCAGGCCATCCCTTTAATCCCGGCCGACCTCCAGATCAGTCGCCAGTAGCTTTAGGCTGCACACGCCCCTAAGATAAACACCAAGGCGCTGCTTCCCCGGCGTAATAGTCATACTAGCGCCTGTTACACCGGGGAATGCTTCCGTTAATTGGGAATCAACTGGCCAGAAATTGAAATTCAGGGGGGCGACGGACCTCTAGCTAAGGTGAAATAGTATATGAGGAGAAACCTTGTGCATCGCGAGTTACTAGGAACATATAGTATCAAGAAGAAGCGGTCAACTAGTGTCTTCTGTGGGATGAATACCGTGCAAGCAGAGACGTAAGATTTGCATGACTAAGGGAAGAGGAGTACCTTCTTCGGTTGCCGGTGTGGTCACCTCCACATGTTGTGCCGATCTTCTTCTTTTTACCGAGGAAACCGATGTTCTGGAGGGTGCAGGCTTGGACGAACCTATGGCCAAATTGTTGACTATGTTGCCATGACCGTATGTCGGCGGAGGGGAAGCAGATCCGAGGCGGGCGGCGTGGCGAGGTGAACAGCTCCGGTGCGGTGGAGGGTGGCGAAGTTGGAGCGGCAGCGGTGAGGCGTAGGACGGTGTGGTTGAAGTGGCTCGGGTACTGTGACGCCCGGGTAATTAAGCTACAGTAATCCCCGCTAATGATGCCACATCACCTCGGTTACTGTGGATAAACTCGCGTTAGTTCGGAACCTAGTTAGAATTTCAAATTCAAAATCGGGCAAACAATAAAGAGTTTCAAATATTAAAATTTAAATGTTCGGAGTGAACCAAATAATACATAGGTAATTATGGTGGAGAAACCAAACTTTGATAAAATGTTCAAAGGCCCTAAAACAATTAAAACAATAGTGAAAACAATTAAACAAATGCCTATTGAATTTATAAAATGCTAACACTATTTTATTATGGGTTAAGAATTAATCTCGTAGTAGTTTATTGGTAAATACAAATTAGGCATTAGTGGTAATTTTATAAAACTGAAAATAAAATAAACTACAAATAAAAAGACACAAGAAAATATATATAAAAAAAGGAAAACACAAAACAGCACCCCCCCCCCCCCCCCCGCTGGGCCAAGTGGCCCAGCTGGCCTCAGCCTCCCGAACAGGCTGGCCCACCCCACGGCCCAACCGGCCCCTCACTCCCCATAAGCCACCCCACCGAAGGGAAACCCTAACCCCCCACTCCTCTCGATCCCCACTCCTCCCCCCTCTCCCAATCCGATCTGGGGGCGGGATCGAACTCCCAGCGCCCGGCCTCTGCCCCTGACGCCGCCCCGACGACCGCGCCCCGCCACCCGGTGTTGCCCGCCGCTCGCCGTTCTTTCGCCCCGACCCGTCACTGGTGCCGTCCCGGACCGCCGTCGTCGCGTCCGCCGTGGCTCCCATGGAGTCGCGACCCAGCGAGCTGCCTTGGCGCCCGAGGCTGCCCGTCGCCGCCACGTCGTCTCCATCGCCTCGGAGCCGACGACCTCCCCGCCTCGTCGCCTCCCCGACCCCGGAGGCCGCCGCTCGCCGCCCCACCGTCGCTACCTCGCCGGCGCCTCATCCCCGCCGGCCTTCTTCCTCTTCATCGGCGTCCCCACCAACCACCTCGAGCCGCTGCCTCCCCGTCCGGCTCCTTTGTGAGCCAGCGCCTCCTCTTTCCTTTGTGCTCCGGCCTCCCCTCCCCTAGCTCGTTCGCCACTGTCACTGGCGCCCGTCGCCGCGCTCGACCTACCGTGGTCGCGCTCCCGCGCGCGCCCTCCCCATCGTCGTGCATGCCCGCGCCGTCTTGATCGCGCCAGCGCTCATCGTGCCCGTCCGCGCCAAGACAGGCCCGACGCTTGACCTGCGCGTGGCCTTGCGTCGACGCTCAGGGCGGCCACCACCGCTGCCTGCCGGCCGAGTACCGCCGGCGCCGTCGCCTCTGTGCGTGCGTGCACAGCCACGGCACGAGCCGGCTGTGTCACCGCCACATGGGCCCGACCCTAATTAGCTTTGGGGCTAATCGCCTTTAAAACAAAACCCCTTGGAGTATGACTAATGGGCCCCACCCTGTAAAATAAAATAAATAATAACTAAAATAAGTAAATATTAATTAATTAATTAATTAAGTAATTAATTAAGTTAATTAATCCTGATTAGATTAACCTAATCACCAATTAAATTAACTAATTTGTAATTAAACTAAACAGAGAATGACAGGTGGGTCCCACTGGACCCACACGTCAGTTTGACCAGGTCAATGGTCAACGTTGACTGCTGACATCACCCTGATGTCATGCTGACGTCAGCTTTTACTGTTCTGGATAATGTTGGATTAAATAATTAATTAAATTCCAGAAATTAATAAAATCTTTAGAAAATCATATCTTTTAATCCGTAACTCGGATTAAAATATTTTCAACATGAAAGTTGCTCAGAACGACGAGACGATTCCGGATACGCAATCCGTTCGTCCGCCACACACCCCTAACCTATCGAACTCGCAACTTTCCCCCTCCGGCTCCTCTGTCCGAAAACACGAAACACCGGGGATATTTTCCCGGATGTTTCGCCCCTTAACAGTACCACCTCATACCACGTTAGGGCACACCTAGCATCATTACTTGTCATGTCATGCATCGATATGCATCTGTTTACATGGTATTCATTGTTTCTTCCCCCTCTTCTCTCCGGTAGACTACGAGACCGACGCTGCTGCTGCCCAGTTCGACTACGGAGTTGACGACCCTCTCTCTCTTGGAGCAACCAGGCAAGCCCCCTTGATCACCAGATATCGCCTATTCTACTCTATACCGCTTGCATTAGAGTAGTGTAGCATGTTCTTGCTTTCATTATACCTATCCCGATGCATAGCCCGTCCTTGTTACTCATTTGTTACCTTTACCGCACTCCTATATGCTTAGTATAGGATGCTAGTATTTTCATTTGTGGCCCTACATTCTTGTCCGTCTCATTGCTATACTATCGGGCCGTGATCACTCGGGAGGTGATCACGGGTATATACTATATACTTATACATGATACATGTGGTGACTAAAGAATTAAATTTGGTGGAGCACCCATGAGTGGATCTTTGTGGCGGAGCGACAGGGCAGGTTGAGACCGCCTAGGAGAGAGGTGGGCCTGGCCCTGTTTGGCGTTCGCGGATACTTAACACGCTTAACGAGATCTTGGTATTTGATCTGAGTTGGCTACGAGCCTATACGCACTAACCAACTACGTGGGAAAGATATGGGCACTCGGCGTCGTGGTATCAGCCGGCACTTGGCCTTGACGCCCGATCGAGTGGCGCGCCGGATTGGAACGTAAGCCTGCTCTTGTATTAAGGGGCTAGTTCTGCTTTCGGCCGCGTACGCAACGTGCAGGTGTGCTCAGGGCGATGGGCCTAGACCCCTGCGCGCTTAGGTTTAGACCGGCGTGCTGGCCTCTCTGTTGAGCCTAGGTGGGGCTGCGACGTGTTGATCTTCCGCGGCCGGGCATGACCCAGGAAACTGTGTCCGACCAAATGGGATCAAGCGTGTTGGGTAAGTTGGTGCACCCCTGCAGTGAAGTTAATCTATTCGAATAGCCGTGATCTTCGGTAACAGGACGACTTGGAGTTGTACCTTGACCTTATGACAACTAGAACCGGATACTTATTAAAACACACCCTTCCAAGTGCTAGATACAACCGGTGGTCGCTCTCTCTCAGGGCAATGAGGAGGGGATCGCCAGGTAGGATTGTTGCTAAGTGATGTTACTTGGAGGACTTCAACCTACCCTCTTCTACCTGATGCAAGACGAAGGTGACCAGAAGCGTAGTCTTCGATAAGACTAGCTATCCCCCTCTTATTCTGGCATTCTCATTCACCCAATCGATATGGCCCTTTACACATATATCCATGCATATGTAGTGTAGCTCCTTGCTTGCAGTACTTTGGATGAGTACTCACGGTTGCATTGTTTCCCCTTTTCCCCTATCTCTACTCGATTGCTTTGCAACTGCACGATGGAGCCCAGGAGCCAGACGCCACCGTCGATGATGACTACTACACCGGAGGTGCCTACTTCTACGTGCAGCCCGCTGGCGACGACCAGTAGTAGTTAGGAGGATCCTAGGCAGGAGGCCTGCGCCTTCGATCTGTATCCCAGTTTGTGCTAGCCATCTTATGGCAACTTGTTTAACTTATGTCTGTACTCAGATATTGTTGCTTCCGCTGACTCGTCTATGATCGAGCACTTGTATTCGAGCCCTCTTGCTTGTATTATGATGCTTGTATGACTTATTTATGCTTTAGAGTTGTGTTGTGATATCTTCCCATGAGTCCCTGATCTTGATCATACACGTTTGCGTGCATGATTAGTGTACGATTAAATTGGGGGCGTCCCAAGTTGGTATCAGAGCCGACTGCCTGTAGGAATCCCCTTCCACACTCCTTGGTCGAAGTCGAGTCTAGACATTCCAAAACTTTTACTAACATGGCTGTGTGCCTTACGGGCCCACGTCGCAATTGGGTGGTATTAGGATCTTTTACTCCTCGACCTTTACTCTAGGATTCTGAACTCTCTTCTATTCGGGTTAAACGATTTTGCTAAAAACAAAACTAACTTTAGGTTCTCGCAAGTACTTTCTCCCGGAGAGCCCCTCACTTCAGATGATCTTTCTTGCACGGAAGATTTCGGAGATACTCTTTGATATTCTCTCGAGACTTTGTGCCCATCACTTTTGCTATTCCGACCACCGATAAATCCTTATGGATAACTACTTACACTTGCCATTCTTACGATCATCCCCCACTGATCTTGTTATTATAAGATACCCAAGTTTTCTCTATTGTTCCGAGAATACTGTGCCTACCGCCTAGCAGTTCTTTGCCACATGAATACCCCTTCAAATAAATCCTCGCACTTGTCGAGTATCCGCTCATCCCCGCTTGTTCATGAGTTTCACAAAGGTCTTCAAAATACTATTAGATCTTCCGAAAATCCTTCCGAGCCTTGGCTCTTGAAATTCTTGCTTGCTCGCATTATGGTTAATCCCCTAAGTCTCGTAGTCTTATTGACATTCCTTGTCATTATCATTTTGGGTCTATTGGCTCAATATGTTTGCAAATACACGCAATCATCATTGATCCTTATGAATTACCTTCCGCTGAGCTGCCATCTTTTTAACTGAATTGGTTATCGACCAATCCAATTGTCGATTGATTGTACCCTAAGTCTATTCAGCTTATCCATTCTTGATCGAGCATTTGCTCCTGATCCCTTGATTTGAAAATCATAATTACTTTGCTAATTAAGCGTTGAACTATTCAGCTGTTCTATAAACCGATGCATTTGCAACCTTTCTTCCTCTGATTGGGTATCGATACTCATATCAGCCCCATTGTGGATCGCCATGTCCACTGTTGGATTATTATCCGACAGTGTCCTTCATAATTAATCACTTTGTGAGTTCTTTCTCCGATACATAATGCCTTTGGTAAATTGTATCCTTTCCTTTTGTCAACCATGCTCTGCTTTCGAGCTGGTAATATTTACTCTTGAAACTTATGGTATATGTTCGTAAGAAGCTCCGAAGGGATTGAACCAACGCCTTCCCTCATTGGTGTGAACCCGAAAGATATCACGAGTCATACTTATCTGGTATTGCACCAGGTAAAACTTTCAACAACTAATGTCATCTTAGAAATACGAGAGGTGTATGGAAGATTATGCATTGAGGAAGTGGGAGTCGACCTTGAACTTTGTGTCCATGCCCATGGACGCGATGTATATCCTATCATGGAAGCTTCTTGTAATAATAACTATTTCCTTGATAGCTAACATATGGTATCTGTGAATTGATCCCTTGCAACCGTGGTTCCGACCATGATTGTTCTTTGTTGATTCCATTTCTCGGACAAGTTAAAACAATTGTCTTCTATGGATCAATACACCTGTCCAACCTTTACTTTGATCTGCTGTCGAGTATTACCCCCCTGGTATCTCAAGATTATCATGGAACTGCATAACTTTTTATGAGTTCATCAAGTACTACCTCCCCACTGATTCCAATTTTTCACGGGCTCTGAGTTATTAAACACTCAAGGACACCGATAACTGAACCAAGTCCGCACTACGGATCAACAACTCTTCAGTAAGCTTCTATAAGTATGAGTTTGTAACCGATCATGCCATTCCTAGCCTGTTTGGCTATATCCTTGTCGTGCGGATTTTAACTTTGCTACCTGGTCCTTATCCCAGGAGCACAACTTTCGACGATTGAGCTAAGCTTACGTCGATTTCCTTGTCTTATCGTTCCATCTTGAACAACAAACTTGATCTCGAGTTTGTGTCCTACTCGTGGTTCCAATAACCTTCCGCTTCATCATTCGTTTGACTTGATGTCATCGTCGATCGATTACATCTTCGTGAAATCTCTCGACAAATGTGTCGTGATCATCATCATCATTCCGAGCTCTTCCAGGATATGAATTGAATTCATGATGGGAAATACCATCCTTGTCCCTCGATGATTTGTGTTATCATCGGCAACATTCTTGCCTTCCCCCCCCCCCAACACAAACTTGTTCACATTTTGTGTTGTACCTTGATTTCCTTGCTATCCAGAATTTGTTCTTTACCTTGGAGTATTACCATCTTTGATGACAAGAGTGTTGTGAGAATTACACCACCTCTTAAGAATTCTTGGTATGGTGATACTTCTCACCATCACCATTCTTCCTTGGTCTCTGTGTTGTTTTTAACCAGCATACCAATAGATGCTGTTTGAGTTCTGTACTTCTAGCAACCCTATTGCTTTGAAGTTAACGATCGACGATTCGTTCTTAGAATGTTGATTATTGAATCGTCCGCTCTAACATTGATCTTGCTGCCTAAGGTCATATTTCGGGCACACCTTTCAACTAATGATTGATGGTGTATGTTTCCCTAGAACATACAACATTATAACATTTGAATTGACAAGTGTCATCTTCTTGTTCACATTATTGTGGAAATCCATCCGTTTGGAATTCTCGATGGATTGGCGCTGAGCCCATTAGCCACCTCCTTGTCCTCTCCTTGGGTTAATGATGAACTCTTGTTAACGGAAATCACTTCATAGTTCATTTCCCGAGAATCTTACAAAGTGTCATCCCGTCAATTTGTGTTGCACCTTTCTTCTCGTGCATCCCGAGCCCGAGGTATCTCGACACCAATCATACAGAATCTCCGCCGATATGATGGTTGGGACAACTTTCCAAGAGTTATGATGTTGATCCTTTGATGACCCGGTAACATGATGTCATGCCTAGCACCCCCGTCTGGAGGACCTATCATTATAAATTCCTTTTCGCAAGGTTATCCATTCATCCATGAGGAAATTGTAAGACTTATTCTACAAGTTATTCCTGATGGATCCTTCGTGTTTCCAAAGTCTGATCTTCACCTGAAGACCTTGTCAATGCTATCTCGAAGCATGTCAATGGTACTCCGATTTTCAATAGGAACATTTGAAGCACGATGCTAAATTTTATTTATCACTTATCCTAACACCGTTGTATGGGTAATATCATGAGGTTCCTTCCGCTTACCAAATGGTTTTCTACTTTATATCCTGTCATGGATATCTTGCTCTGCTTGTCCTTGGGAAGGATATACCCTTGAAATATGTGTTTAAACATATTTTCCTTTCCATTGTTCTCGCTTAATCGATGATCATATTTTCCTTCCATTGGTTTGTTTGAACCCTTTCTATGATCTATATGATATAAGCAATAATAATCCACTGCTTGTGCAAATACCTCGAGGTACAACTCTGTCAGTAAGACCCTGTTACTATTGTTGATGACATTCCGGTAGCCACCGATGGACGAGAACCTTGCCTATTGGTCCGCCTCGTTCAACGAAAGGTGAAAGTGGTTCTCTTCGTCCCTCGCCCTTGGTACCAACATTGATGCCGACATAACTGACATGGTACTCTCTGACATGCCTTGCTATCATGACCGTGAAAGATGTCACTGCTCCTATTAAAAAAAACCACATGGTGGGCCCATAACCCACAGTTCCACAGGATCGAAACCTGACTGTCCTGTACACCCCCTATTCCCAAAGTTATTCCTCGTGCATGGACTCGTATGAAATCCACGGGCCACTGTCCTAGTGATCTATTCTGGTATCAGACACAATACTTACTCTCGCTACTCTGAACCCCTTTCTCACTCTGGTTCAGGCTTCGAGCAACTATCTATCCGCTTGGAGCCTATTATGGTACCTTCGTACCTTACTCTCGAGGTATTTCATATGTTCAACTCGAGAGATAATCTTATACTAATTCATGGGTTAACCCCAGATTGTTCCCCTCAAAAGCATTATGTCGTAGTGAGCTGCCCCTTATCTTTTCGTAAGTACGATGGAGTTCCCGAAGAAATGATGACAAGTTTATCATGATGCATCGGAATGAAGGATTGAAGACATCAACGAAAGGGATTAACTTCTTCGAGAAGATCCGTTAGAATATCGTAACCAGAACTTTCCCCTTACTCCCCTCTTAAATCTCGGGACGAGATTTCTTGTAGTGGAGGAGAATTGTGACGCCCGGGTAATCAAGCTACAGTAATCCCCACTAATGATGCCACGTCACCTCGGATACTGTGGATAAACTCGCGTTAGTTCGGAACCTGGTTCGAATTTCAAATTCAAAATCGGGCAAACAATAAAGAGTTTCAAATATTAAAATTTAAATGTTCGGAGTGAACCAAATAATACATAGGTAATTATGGTGGAGAAACCAAACTTTGATAAAATGTTTAAAGGCCCTAAAACAATTAAAACAATAGTGAAAACAATTAAACAAATGCCTATTGAATTTATAAAATGCTAACACTATTTTATTATGGGTTAAGAATTAATCTTTAGTAGCTTATTGATAAATACAAATTAGGCACTAGTGGTAATTTTATAAAACTGAAAATAAAAGAAACTACAAATAAAAAGAGACAAGAAAATATAAAAAAAGGAAAACAGAAAAGGACACCCCCCCCCCGCTGGGCCAGGTGGCCCAGCTGGCCTCAGCCTCCCGAACGGGCTGGCCCACCCCACGGCCCAACCGGCCCCTCACTCCCCATAACCCACCCCACGAAGGAAACCCTAACCCCCACTCCTCTCGATCCCCACTCCTCTCCCCTCTCCCGATCCGATCTGGGCGGGATCGAACCCCAGCGCCCGGCCTCGCCTCGACGCCGCCGACGGCCGCGCCCACCACCCGGTCTTGCTGACGCCGCTTCGCTGTTGCTCGCCCCGACCCGTCGCTGGTGCCGTCCCGGACCGCCCGTCGTCGCGTCGCCGTGGCTCCCAGCGGAAACGCGACCCAGCGAGCACGCCAGCGCCGAGGGCCGTCGCCGCCACGCCGTCTCCATCGCCTCGGAGCCGACGACCTCCCAGCCTCGTCGCCTCCCCGACCCCGGAGGCCGCCGCTCGCCGCCCCACCGTCGCTACCTCGCCGGCGCCTCATCCCCGCCAGCCTTCTTCCTCTTCGTCGGCGTCCCCACCAATCACCTCGAGCCGCTGCCTCCCCGTCCGGCTCACTGTGAGTCCCACGCCTCCTCTTTCCTCTGTGCTCCGGCCTCCCCTCCCCTAGCTCGTTCGCCACTGTCAACGGCGCCCGTCCCCGCGCTCGACCTACCGTGGTCGCGCTCGGCCTCCCTCCCCATCGCTGCACGTGCCGCTGCGCCGTCGGTCGCGCCAAGCAGCTCACCGTGCCCGTCACAAGACAGGTCCCCACGCTGCCTTGGCGTGGCCTTGCCCGTCGGCTGGGCCGGCCACCACCGCTGCCGGCCGAGTACCGCCCGGCGTTGCGCCTACGTGCAGGCGTGCACGGCACAGCCGCGAGCTGTGTCACCGCCACATGGGCCTGACCCTAATTAGCTTAGGGGCTAATCCCCTTTAAAACAAAACCCCCTGGAGTATGACTACTGGGCCCCACCCTGTAAAATAAAATAAATAATAACTAAAATAAGTAAATATTAATTAATTAATTAAGTAATTAATTAAGTTAATTAATCCTGATTAGATTAACCTAATCACCAATTAAATTAACTAATCTGTAATTAAACTAAACAGAGAATGACAGGTGGGTCCCATCGGACCCACACGTCGGTTGACCAGGTCAATGGTCAACGCGTTGATCGCTGACATCACATCGATGTCATGCCGACGTCAGCATTTACTATTCGGATAATGTTGGATTAAATAATTAATTAAATTCCGTAAATTAATAAAATCTTTAGAAAATCATATCTTTTAATCCGTAACTCGGATTAAAATATTTTCAACATGAAAGTTGCTCGAGCAGCGAGACGATTCTCGACACGCAATCCGCTCGTCCGCCACACCCCTAACCTATCGAGCTCGCAACTTTCCCCCTCGGCTCCTCGTCAGAAAACCACGAAACACCGGGATATTTTCCGGATGTTTCCCCTTAACCGGTACCACCTCATACCACGTTAGGGCACACCTAGCATCGTTACTTTGTCATGTCATGCATCGATATGCATCTGTTTACATGGTATTCATTGTTTCTTCCCCTCTTCTCTCCGGTAGACTACGAGACCGACGCTGCTGTCGCCAGTTCGACTACGGAGTTGGCGACCCTCTCTCTTGCCAGAGCAACGGGCAAGCCCCCCCTTGATCACGGATATCGCCTATTCTACTCTATACTGCTTGCATTAGAGTAGTGTAGTATGTTACTACTTTACATTATACCTATCACGATGCATAGCTTTGTCCTTGTTACTCTTGTTGTTACCTTTACTGCACTCCTATATGCTTAGTATAGGATGCTAGTATTTTCATCTGTGGCCCTACATTCTTGTCCGTCTGCTGTGCTATACTATCGGGCCGTGATCATTCGGGAGGTCATCATGGGTATATACTATATACTTATACATGATACATGTGGTGACTAAAGACGGGTCGGCTGGTGGAGCACCATGAGTGGATCTTTGTGGCGGAGCGACAGGGCAGGTTGAGACCGCCTAGGAGAGAGGTGGGCCTGGCCCTGTTCGGCGTACGCGGATACTTAACACGCTTAACGAGATCTTGGTATTTGATCTGAGTTGGCTATGAGCCTATACGCACTAACCAACTATGTGGGAAAGATATGGGCACTCGGCGTCGTGGTATCAGCCGAAACACTTCGTGATGCCAGCGACTGAGTGGCGCGCGCCGGATTGGAACGTAAGCCTGCTCTTGTATTAAGGGGGCTAGTTTTGCTTCCGTCACAGACTCAACGTGCAGGTGTGCTTTCAGGCGATGGGCCTGCACTGCAAGGCTTAGGTTTTGACCGGCGTGCTGGCCTCTCTGTTGTGCCTAGGTGGGGCTGTGACGTGTTGATCTTCCGCGGCCGGGCATGACCTAGGAAAGTGTGTCCGGCCAAATGGGATCAAGCGTGCTGGGTAAGATGGTGCACCCCTGCAGGGAAGTTAATCTATTCGAATAGCCGTGATCTTCGGTAACAGGACGACTTGGAGTTGTACCTTGACCTTATGACAACTAGAACCGGATACTTATTAAAACACACCCTTCCAAGTGCCGACATAACCGGTGGTCGCTCTCTCTCAGGGCATTGAGGAGGGGATCGCCGGGTAGGATTATTGCTATGTGATGTTACTTGGAGGACTTCAACCTACCCTCTTCTACCTGTTGCAAGACGAAGGTGACCAGAAGCGTAATCTTCGATAAGACTAGCTATCCCCCCTCTTATTCTGGCATTCTGCAGTTCACCCGCGATATGGCCCTTTACACATATATCCATGCATATGTAGTGTAGCTCCTTGCTTGTGAGTACTTTGGAGGAGTACTCACGGTTGCATGTTTCCCCTTTTCCCCTATCTCTACTCGATTGTCGCAACTGCACGATGGAGCCTGTGAGCGACGCCACCGTCGATGATGACTACTACATCGAGGTGCCTACTTCACGTGCAGCCCACGATTTACCGACCGGGAGTAGTTTAGGAGGATCCCAGGCGGAGGCCTGCGCCTCTTCGATCTGTACCCGGTTTGTGCTAGCCTTCTTAAGGCAAACTTGTTTAACTTATGTACGTACTCAGATATTGTTGCTTCCGCTGACTCGTCTATGATCGACCACTTGTATTCGAGCCCTCGAGGCCCCTGGCTTGTATTATGATGCTTGTATGACTTATTTATGTTTTAGAGTTGTGTTGTGATCTTCCCGTGAGTCCCTGATCTTGATCGTACACATTTGCGTGCATGATTAGTGTACGATTAAATCGGGGGCGTCATAGGTATGGACGGCTCGGCCTCGGCTTCAACTACTAGCCGTGGAGGGCGTTGCGGTTGAGGTTGCGGTGGACGACGACGTCGGGGTATCGGCTCCGGCGTGATGGAGGAGGGCGACGGTTAATGGGTGGGATGGGGTGGCGGATGGAGGACGCCTGGGTTTCGCGGCTGGTGGAGAGGTAGTTTTGGCGCCCATGGAGTGTGAATGGGGAATCAGACAGGTGGGGGGAACCATGTTTCGGTCTGGGACGCGCTTGTTTTTGGCTTTTTTGAACAGAAGATGGGACGTGCTTGTTTGAAATTTAGGGAAAGTACAAAATTTGGCCCCTCTTAAATTTCGGACCTACTGCGGGTTGGGGGTAGGATGGTAATCCCAGGTGTCCCAAATAGTGGGCGGGAGCGATTTCGGCCGCGCGCATGTGTGCTTAGGCGGCCATTGTGTATGAATGATTTTCGGAGGCGGTTGCGTGGCGTCTAGATGAAGCTACAAACCAACCCCGGTTTAGACCTTTGGACGTCGGGCCGGTAGGTTTCACGGGTCGGAGTTATTAGAAAAGTAATTTCCTTGTACTACCAAACATTGGTCTCACGCGGTTTCAAGTAGTAGAGGCTCTTTTGGCGCTTCGTTCAAAATTTTTAAACACAAGCATTCACGTTTAGAGTACTCTTGAACTATGAGGATTGACCTAAATAGACAACTTTATATTTGACCTTGTATGTTGGAAAACCTCATTAAATTATACGCTTCTTTTTGAAATTTTTACACTTGAAAATCCTATAACTACGATTATTTTGGAATGGAGGAGCTAAATTTGAATCTATTTTGTACACAACTACATATGCTATTATGTACAAAATCAGAGCAAAGGTTGGTGCCCCCATAATTTAGGTATGGTTTACAAATGCCATGATATCAAATTCAAATAATTGAATGGACTTCATGTTGAATTCGATTTTTTTAAACCACCTTAAGTTGAATTCAAATGTATGCTAGTTCATATGTAGCTATTTATAATGTCCATTGTGTAACTGTCAGATGTATAATGTGCTTTACACACACAACATGAACTATACTCACGTTTATATTCGATTGCTAAAGCGATGCATTGTCCGGAGTTCAAAATACTAACTATGTGGATCAATTGTGTCGAATAATAACATAGACATGCTCAAATTTATGTAATCTAGATGTCTCGATGGATCAATGACCGCCTTACGCGAATTGCAAATATCATGATCCCATCCTAATATTTGGATACAATTTATATCTTTAATCTATGTGTAGAGTAGTCTTTTACGTGTAGTTTCACTCTCCATCGGTGGTCTCTCACCCATGCTCACACACTCTCTCCCGAGGTGTCTTTCTCGCAAACATGCTCTAGATATAACCCTCCCTCCCTCTCGTAACCATTTACAACTATTTTCACTAACCTTTATCACAAGCACTCTTCCTCTCGCAAACATACACACACACAATCCTCATCGACCCTTTCTATATACATGGACCTGCCTATGTGTCACACGTACACACGCAGCCACGCACGCATGCAACACTCACACGCACACACGCATGCATGCATTCACACACCAGTACACCATACGACCAACACACACTCTCACGCTCAAGTGCTCAACCTACACATGCATGCGCACACATCAGGCCCTGACAGACACATACACAACCAGGTGATTCCCGCGCACAGGTTGGAGCCTTGTCGCGCCTGCGTAAACTTGTGTTTATCTGACCTTTTCCCTATGCGAACTGACAAGTGGGACCGGCAAGGAACATGGTCAATTTAACTTGTCAACATGGCGCCACGCAGACTATTTGGTCGGTCAACAGAGTGCAATCCGATGCTGAACTGTGAGCAAGTGACCGGATAATCACCGCAAAACGTATATAGTGATCGTAATCAGCTTATTCTGAAGTTCGGTGACCGTATTACGCTTTTCTCTCTGTAGGCCCTCCAAAAATACATCTCTACACATTCTCGCATGTTACATCTAACAACTATGCAATACAACACTACTACTACACTCTAACACAATAAATCATATGTGTTTTTAGTTTTACTAGATATCATATTGTTACTTATAATTATTCAGTTTGCATACATTAAAATTGCCTTTGAAATGTATGGCCAAGATTATCTACCACGCTGGAAAAATCCCGCCTTTCCTATTTAATCGGGTTTGCATCGATGGATCGTATGTAAACAGCAAAACTATAGTACTATACAAGACAAGTGACAGTTCATCGTGTAGTCGTGGTCGCCTACTCCTCCGTCAGAAGAGTGGAGCGCCGCTTTCATAAATCTTCTAGTCCCTTTCGCCGACATGTGGGACATCAAGCTACCGGGTCCACGTGCCATACCGAATACAATGCAGAGCACCCGGGTGAAGCACCCTACCATGGCGCCGACGTAGTAATGAACAATGAGGCGTCAAATCACAAAGCTGCACCTTTCCGCATGATTAAGTTGGAGAGACGTAAGTAATAATGCTAAAAAAGAAGTTGGAGGGACGAAGCAACCATCATTTCACTCGTTGCTGAATCCGCTTCTCCCTCATCTTCTTCAACTTAACCACGTGTTGCTTCTCCCGTTGTTCTGCCTCATGTGGGACGCAGATCGTCTTGGTAAAGAACTGACACGTGGGACCACATGTTAGCAAACCGCCATCCACACGGCAAAATCACCTCCTTTTTACTAACCTTGATTCTATAATTTTTTAGATCAATATAATTGAGATTTGTATAGATAGCACACAGGAGCAAAACCAAGTGGTACGGTTAAGGGCATCCACAATGTGTAGCCAAATGTGAAAATAGCTTTTGGCATCGTGGGAACCATTGTGGACGGTGTTGCCAAAGACAAAAAGATGGAAACGAAGCTCCTAGATTGATTGATTGAAGGAATAGAAAATTGGAACGTCTCTCCTCTTTCTCCCATGCTTGGACGCATGTAGTACAGTATAGAGCACATAGTCTACTCCCCTGTCCCTTCTATCACAAATCACAAAGCAGTGAGGTGTCAAATCAAAAAGCACGGAAGAAGCAACCATCATTTCACTCTTCGTGACTCTGCTTCTCCATCGTCTTCTTCGATAAACCATCTCACCGCACTAGTACTCCTAGTAATAGTACTAGTAAAGGACTTCCTGGATGCAAATAAGGCGGTTGTCTCGGCTTGCAGGCGGCACTTGCGAACGACTTACCGTGGTCTCCCTCAATGGTGTTCTTCGTCGAACGCACTTCGCCAAACCACAAAAAAAATATCGTCGATGTCACCGCAATGGGGAAGGAAGTCAAATATAGTTACTACCTCCATTTTTTTGTACAAAAGGCCAGTATATCAAAATTACAATTTGCAAAGGGCCACTAACACTAATCGAGGCAAAATTGATGGGGTTAGCAACCAAGGACATTGATATCCCCTGCATGCATGCGGAAGTGAGAAGTTTGGTTTGCATGGCGCTGCATTAATCAGGCGATGAGGAGTGAGATGGTTAGCTCTTTGGTCTTTCGAGAAAAAAATACGCATTAATTGACACGTGAAACGAGGATTTGTATCGATTAAATCCCGCGAAGGAAAACCCTGCCTTTCTTTTTTGACACTAGTACTCCTAGTACGTACGTACTTATCTTGTTTGGGTCTAGGCCTTGCATTAAACTTCGCCACACATTTTTGCCAAGCTTGCCTAAATTTTTCAAAATGAGAAGGAGGTACACTTGCAAGACGGGTTGTCGCGGGTCGCACCGCACCCTCACACGGTCGCTCTTGCACACCGCGGTCGCACCGCACCCTCACACAGTCGCTGCTGCACGCCGCAAACCCAACCAAGGGAACGCACCCTCACTAACACATGCTGTCGCATGTGAACAAACCAAAACTCAGCCATCCTATCGCTGACACCTAATTTTCGTTAATAGAGTATGTTTATCCAACCGCATGTTGGGGAGTATCCGTACGGCACGTGCGGTGGTCTGTTGGGGAAGAAGAAGAGGTGAGGAAGAAGGAAAGAAGCGTTAGGAGACGTAGGATATTCATCCAACCGCCTGAAATGGTAGACTGACCCAAGTCAGGCGACTTGCATAACAAATATAGTATGTTTTTACACAGCAAAAGATCCATAAAAACAATAACATAAAGAAAAACTATCACTGCTCGCAGAAAGAGACGGCCTCGTCATCTTTGGCTGCCGGCGCGAACCAGCCGTCGCTGCCAACTTGTGTCTCCGCACCGTGGTTGTCCTCGGCCTCCAGCTACTCGTTCAAGCGGAGCGTGCGGGCACTCTGCACGGACGAGAGCACATCCCGGTTCAAGTCGAGGACGTCCGGTTCCGCCTGCAGGAGGGCCTCGATGGCAGTGGCATCCGCGCGCTCCGCGTCGAGTCGAGCCTCCGCCGCCCGGTTCAAGTCTAGGACGTCCGGTTCCGTCTGCAGGAGGGCGTCGATGAGAGCGGCATCTGCGCGCTCTGCGTCGAGTCGAGCCTCTGCCGCCCGGTTCATGTCCAGGATGTTTGGTTTTGCCTACAGGACGGCCTCGATGGCAGCGGCATCCGCACGCTCCGCATCAAGTTGAGCCTCCGCTGCCCGGTTCACATCCACGACATCCGGTTCCGCCTGTAGGAGAGCCTCGATGGCAGCGGCATCCGCACGCTCCGCATCAAGATGAGAGCGGCATGCGCGCGCTCCACGTCGAGTTGAGCCTCTGCCTCCCGGTCCTCCTTTAGTATCGCCATGTTGAACTGCTGGTCCGCCTGCACCATGGGGGGCTCGGATGCCGGCACGAAGTAGACAACCATCGTCTCATACCCATCGGGGGCCTTCTGCGCCGCAACCTCCGCAGTGAACATTGGATCGGCTTCCTCCTCCTCGTATCTTGGCTCCAGAGAACTCGGGGATTGGCCTGCCGCAAAGCGGGCTTGGGAACGGAGGTCTGTGGCGCCGACCGCCACCGCGATTTCTGCGCGGCGCTCCGGCGTCAGCATCTTGTAGTAAGTGATATTGCGGCACACCATGGCTTTCCGGCGAACTAGGGGATGCTTGATGCGGGCTAAGGGATCGAAAGGTGGGGGAATGGGTTGGAGATTTGGTGTGGTTTTAGGGCAGTGGCTGGCGTAGGCCGAGCAGCGAAGGTTCTGGTGTGAATAGTGGTTTCGATGACGATCGGTCAATCGGTTTTGACTGTACATCGCTCTTGTCGCGTTCGCGTTGCAGCCCGGCACGCTGGACCCTCCACGTCGCTCACCGAATGGACACGCTTCGTCTTGCGTTTTTGCTCCCTTGTGGGACCGCAGTTGAGAGCAAACCGACGTCCCTCCCCCGCTCGCGTCATTTATTATACCACCACTCCATCTGTTTTATGCGGAGTAAATAAAAACAGAGGAAGTATACTACGGATGAGGATCCCCTGACGTGGCCGAACCCATTGAGTAAGTGACATATGGGGCCTAGCAAGCATGGGGTCCGCCAGCAAGTGACCGAAAGGGAGGGTAAGGCAGGGATACCTACGTCAGAGGATCCACTTCCACTATACTACTTTGACCAAATATTTGAGTAATAATATATGAATGCAACTTACACAAATGTTAGAGTAATAATATATGACATGCAACTTACACAAAGCATACAGGGTCTAATGCGTTTTTTGAGGCTAACTTTGACCAAATGTTAGAGTAATAATATATGACATGCAACTTACACAAAGCATACGGTCAATTTCAGTATGTGAAAGGAGTTTCCAATGATATAATTTTCACATTATACATCTCATGTACTATTAATCTTGTCAATAGTCAAATTGGAAACCATCTCGAGTACAAATCTAGGAGTACGTACGAATCTAACAATATTGATTGGGCGTTGTTGAATGTTCATACCTTTTTTATCATAGTAGAGATACTTTGACTACACATAAAACTTATATGTAAAGTAGAAAGGATAGGAGGGAGTATATTGTACATTCAAAAACGAAACGAACATTGAATACCCTTTATATATGATTTGCGGATGCTATGATCACCGGCTCAAAATTTTGAATCCGTCTTAGGTATCATGTGCCCCCACTCGTTCCCTCTCGATTTCATCTCGGGGTCCGGATATCTATTGAAAGAGGACTAGGGTGGGTACATGCGAATGATACTCGGCGGAATGTTCAAATGAGGCATGCGGGAGGATGGACTCGACTGGAGGGCGACATGATCGATGGAGAAGAAGGTTGGAGAGGAATGAGAAATAAGCAAACGCCACATGATTCCACTTGAACGGCTCAAATAAACAATAAGTTATCTCGCTTGTACTACATAGTGAAAGGCCTAATGCGCAACGCGGAGCACTAACGCTAGAATATGGCCGGGAAAACAGGGAAACCGACATGTGGGGCACACCCGTTGGGACGACGTAGCGCAGACTAGTCCAATGGAGGAGCTGGCCCACGACCTCCTCGCCACCGAAAACCGTTCATGTGGGTCGTTGGGGCCAACAACGGGGCGCAGCTCCAGCACCGCCTCTGGACACGACGACCGCGATGAGCGACACACTC
This sequence comes from Aegilops bicornis, assembly GCA_021605145.1. Lineage (NCBI taxonomy): Eukaryota > Viridiplantae > Streptophyta > Magnoliopsida > Poales > Poaceae > Aegilops > Aegilops bicornis. The sequence goes on from CM038675.1 coordinate 191,233,448, forward strand.
ATATCATCGCTAGACACGGTCGGTTTCAGTGTGCCGAGGGTGGCGTTAGTGCTGTGGCTCGACCAACGGTATGTTTGGTTTGTGCCCAAGATTGCCCCATCAAAGCATTGGGTAGCCAAAATTTTGGTTGAGGTATTGGTTGCCCATGATTTGGCCGACATTGGCAAGAAAAATGAACTAGAATTGGCTAGAGTTCATTGGCATGCCAAAGAAATGGCAACCATCCAAACAAAGACCAATCTTTCGGTCATGACCAAAATTTTGGTTGAGGTATTGGTTGCCCATGATTTGGCTGACATTGGCAAGAAAAATGAACTAGAGTTGGCTAGTGTTCATTGGCATGCCAAAGAAATGGAAACCATCCAAACAAAGACCAATCTTTGGGTCATGACCAAAATTTTGGTTGAGGTATTGGTTGCCCATGATTTGGCCGACATTGGCAAGAAAAATGAACTAGAGTTGGCTAGAGTTCATTGGCATGCCAAAAAAATGGCAACCATCCAAACAAAGATCAATCTTTGGGTCATGACCAAAATTTTGGTAAGGTGCACTTTAGCCACAATCCAAACACACCCCAACACCTGGCTCGTCGAGGATGCATGGGGTGCCGCGACGCGTCCATGGAGTGGTGTAGCGCGGCCAACTGCATCCTATGGACCTGAGACCATGCCGGGTCGTCTTGCTTTTTCAATGACATGCGGGGATCGCATTTGAGCAAAGGGCATCTCCAACGTTGCCACGACCGCGGTGACTACCCGCACACCAAAGCCCTCGTCCCTCGCGCCATCGCTGTGCGTTCCAGCCGGGCGCCACTGCCCGCATTCATGCCGTCCATTCGTATGTCGTCGTTAAGAGGCTCGGTGCCGAGGAACCAACTCCGGTGACTTAATGACGCACCCGGATGCTTGGCCTCACCGGAATGCGCTACTTAAAGCGGCAACGCCCAGCTAACCTCCACACCATAGCGCATCGTCCTCCTACCTGGCACCACATTCGCCATGACCGCAAGTGCAAACGCTCTATGGGAGAGCTTGTCTTCGGGGATGAAGCTCGAGGTCGCCGCCCTCGCTCAAGTCGCCTCTCGCGACGCAATAGCGGCGTAGCAGACGCGATGCGATCAAGACAAGCGGTGGCCACGCTGGCGGCCGACGACGGGAGCACCATCAGCCATGCGTCCTACTTGCCGCAGTCCAACGTCCGGCACCGCCGAGGTCGGGGACTCCTCCGAGGATGAGTAGGGCATGGGAGGCGGCAGGGCATGGTATGCCAACTGGCCGGTCCATATCTCGTGTTCTACTCTTCCTCGCCGAAGACCGCACCTTCACTTCACGGGTCTTGAACCCCACCCCCGTACATAGAGATCGCAGATGGAGGACGTCGGTCGCCGCCGTAGAATAGGTTTAGGGTCGGGTTTCTTTTATTTTTCTGTCCTATAAAAGTTCGAAATGTAATGAAAATCTGTCGTGTTTGCATTAATCTCGGCCGGTGTATATGAACTTTCACAATAATATACATATTTGTAGGAGTACTAGAAAGATGCCCGTGCATTACACGGAAGATCAAGATCTTGTGGGAGAAAAGGATGAACGAGGGAAAGCCTTATCTGCAAATGTGGAGAGGAGTGCGGGTAAATTTTCATAGTTTCCTTCCTATCCGTTAGATATAGATCGGACGGCCTATATTGCAGGATGACAGGCACACCATCATCACCAACTCTTCTTTTTATTGAACCGAGACAAATCTAGAAAACCCAACTAAGCCAACCTCCCAGCATATCGCGCGGGAAAAGACCCGGCCGCGCCATTTTAGTCGTGATTACCGGATTACTAGTAATAGAATCGATGGATCGCGCGAAGCAACAAATTTTTTTGAGGGGGCGAAGCACCTAGTTTAAAAGGAAAAAAGGCGGTACACTCACAAAGACTCTGTCGCGGTCGCATTGCACCCCACACACGTTCGGTCCTGCACACGGCTCACGCGAAGCGGGCAGCGCTCGCTTGCCTCTTCACCGCACGTGGGACTGCACTTGGAGAAACCGACCATGCGCCAAACTTCCCCGCCCACCGCGCGAAAATCCTCCCCCCCCCACACAAAAGTTCCCCTTAAATCCGATTCAACCGCCCTTTGGCCAAATATTCCCCAAACCCCCTCCCCCCCGTCCCCCTCCACTCCATTCGCTCCGCCAAAGCCGCCCTCCCGCGCGCCCGATACGCCGGTGCCATGTTCGTCGAGGGGACGCCTCCGTGATCCTCTCGCCCCACAAGAAGCTCTCGAGATCGCCGTCCTCTAGCCGCGCCGCCACCTCTAGCTACATTCTTGTGGAGGCGACGCGGTCGGTCGCCGCCGGCCGGGCAACGTTAGGTGTGGAGACGCACGGCGGTCAGCTCCTCCCATAGTACGCGCATTCTAGACTGAGGCCCCGTTCATGTCGGTGTAGCGCTGAATGTTAGCTGATAGATGCTGTTAATCTCACTATTTGCCGAAGTAGTTTACTGTCAATATGCTCTGCTTAAGAAGCTTCCTCACCCTGTTCTGCACTCAATCTGCTTAGCTGAGATGGCATGCCAAGGCCGATTAGTTGCTAAAATATCCTACCATATATTTATTGTGACGTAGGTTGCCATGGTCTAGTAGCCAATCTGTTAGGTGAAATAGCTCTACACCGTTTTATACTCAATCTTTGTTGCTGCGATGGCCTTCGATAGTTCGATGGTTGTGTGCTCGGTCAATTGTGCAAAATCATCTACACTTGTATGGGATGTCGGTCACATATACTAGGTGGGTTCATCATGGTGAAGCTGTGAACGTCAATGTTATTGACTATGTGGAAGCAGCAGATCACCATCTTGATCTGCCTGATGCTCAGGTGGAAGAGGAGGAGGAGGTGGTGGTGGCGGAGCCAGTGAGTTTGACCAACATTGGAACAATGCTACGAAATGCTCGTGCATTCCGTGAACTTTCACCTGCAGAAGAAAAAAGGTGGGCCCGCATGTTGGAACAATGCAACGTTGCTGTCACCCAGGAAATAAGCCGTAAGTATTCTCAGCTATGGTCACCTTTCTTCATGTGAAGATATCTGAGCGGATGACCAACAAATTATTTGATGCGATGTTGGCTGCTTTCCGCAAATCTTTCCCAGATGCGTCTGAGCTGTCACACACCTACAGTAAAATGAAGAATTTCCTTCGTGCAGTTGGAATTGGATATGATATGATCCATGTTTGTAAGAATAATTGTGTTCTATTACGAAGGATTATGCCAACTTAAGTGAATGCACGAAATGCAAATCATCAAGATGGAAAGATGGAGATCTGTGAAGAGGAATCCTCATAATGTTACGAGACATTTTGCAATTACACCAAGATTGCGAGAGGTTGTTTCACGATCTTTGAAACAAGAGAGGATGTCTTGTGGCATTCTAGGAACCAGAGTACAGAGATCAGAATGTAATGAGCCATCCATTTCATGGTAGTGAGTGGAAAAGCTTCAATGATAAACACAAAGAGTTTGTTGCTGACCCAAGAAACATTAGACTTGGCTTAGCTTCAGATGCATTTAACCCATTTGGCCTCCAGAGCGCCACATATAGCATGTGGCCAGTGCTTTTTATCCCTTACCACATGCATCCAAATGTCTGCACGAAAGAATCAAACTACATGATGGCCTTGCTCATCCCAGGTCCAAAAAGTCCTGGAAAGGATTTTGATTTGTTCATGGAGCCTGTTGTGGAGGAACTTCAACAGCTATGGAAGGGTGTTCTCACTCGAGACCTATATAGCAGCTCACCAGCTGATTTCTTTCTGCGTGCTGTTGTAATTTGGTGCATCCATGATTATCCGGCTTTGGGCACTATGTCAGGGAGAGCGACACATGGTTACAATGCATGTGTTCGTTGTGACAGGAATCCGCTGTCATACGCAATACTTAGCAAGATCGGTTACATTGGACACCGTCGTTTCCTTCCCAAGGACAAGATGCATCCTAGAAAATACCAAAGACATGTGTTCAATGCAAAGCATGAAAACCGTTATGCGCCAAAGAGGCTCGCCGCCGATGAGTTGCAAGTGGAATTAGAGAAGGTCAGGCATATTACACCAGGAAATCATCCTGGTAATGGTAGCGGGAAAAGGAAGCATGGCACGGTAGAAGAGAGATTATTGTTTACCCGCAGGTCCACTTTCTGGGACTTGGAGTATGGGAAAGATTTGGATCTGCGGCATAATCTTGATGTGATGCACATCGAGAAAAATATATGTGACAGCATTATCGGCGCACTTCTTAACATTGAAGGCAAGACGAAAGATACCTTAAAATCTAGGATTGATTTGACACACCTAGGTATCAGAAAGGATTTGCAGGTGCAAGATGAAGGTAAACCACGGGATATGGCACCAGCCGTGTATGTCTTGGACAAGGTAAAAAGAAAAGAATTCTGCGAGGTCCTGTCCCGTGTGAGATTCCCACATGGATTTGCTTCCAACCCTGAAAGGAGAGTCAGTGCAGATGGAAACAAGGTACAAGGGTTGAAAACTACTGACTTCCACATCATACTTCAAAGGGTTTTACCTGTTATCCTTAGAGGATTGGGCATACGACTTATACTGAGCGATTGCAAGAGTTGGGACAATTCTTGAGGGAACTCTACAAGAGAAATATCGGGGTAGATGCTTTGGAGCGTCTTAGAGACAAGATACCAACTATCCTATGCGACCTTGAGAAGATATATCCTCCAGCCTTCTTTGATGTGATGGTGCATTTGGCTGTTCATCTACCTGATGAGGCACTACTTAGAGGTCCAGTACAGTATGGCTGGATGTACCATATTGAAAGGCGGCTAGGCACTTTCAAGGGCTATGTTAGGAACAGACCTAGACCCGAGGGTTCCATTGCAGAGGCCTACATTTCTACAGAAGCGTCGACATTCTGCTCAAAATACATTGAAACAGCTGATCAGCTTAGCAAAGAGGTGGGTGAAGACAATCTCGGGCTCAATGTTTTCGATTATTACATTCGAAAGTTACAGGAAGAGTCGACAAGAGGACAAACCTCAAGATTTGGACAAAATGGTTTGGTATGTGTTGAATAACTGTCCTGAGATACTACCTTATATCAAGTAAGTGCAGTACTGCAGCTTATACATCATAATCTAGTAAACTTGCAACACATTCTTATATATTGAGATGTTTGACGCGATCACTATGTTGTGCAGCATTACAAAGAGGATTTACTGACGCAAAATCCAAGAAACATTGACAAACTGGTTATGGCAGGATTTGTGAAATGGTTCAAGAACCATGTAAGCTTTTGAAGTGCACTGTCAGTTTTTTAATATATTGAGTACATAAGATGATCAGCTTGTTTATTTTCTAACCGGTTAAGAAGATGCGGAAGGATGGGCAGGCAGTTGATGATGCCCTTTACTCACTAGCAATGGGTCCTGATACTCGGGTAAGACATTATGAATCTTGAGTTGTTGGAGATGTGCGCTACAACACCCTTGCACGAGACGAAGGCAGGAAGACATAAAACAGTGCCATCATGAGCATCAATACGTATGACAAAGAGACAACTGAAATGTATGCTAACATAACAAACATTGTTCAGTTGCAGTATATCTCCAGTTTCGAGGATCATCGATGTGTGGTTACATTGTCTTTGCCGTTGGTATAACCCGTTTTCCGGGATCACAAAACCCGAGCTGATGATTATTTCAAATCCATCAATGTCAAGGCGGCGTACTGCACCAACGAGCCTTTTATTTTGGCAAATCAAGCAACACAGATATTTTTCTTGGAAGACAAATTTGCACGTAGCGATGACTGGAGAGTATTGCAAAGGTTTGAGTAGAGGAATTCGTTTAATGAAGTTGCACAACAAGATGATGCTTACACTACTCCTGATGTACAAGATAACACAGATGTTCCTAATATCTTTGAGAACCATCACGTCAATGACGCCGGTGAAAAGATTGCCTGTCGTGTTGTGGACATACAAGAGTTGATCAAGAAAAAGCCAATGTTCGAGGACGTTGAGGACGAAGAAGAATATGACACCGTGGGGAATTACGATTCAGACTGATACACATGGCGAAGATGTTGATGCTGCTGCTGCGGATGATGATTACATTGCTTTTGTCGTATTTGCCTATCAGAAGACGTTTTTTTATCTACTATGTGAAATTGTGTTTGCTATGACAACTGAAACCTGATGAACATGTTGTTTAGTATTTTGCTGTGAGAACATCACTTGTTATGTATGCTGATTTGTGTTTGGTGATTATATGACAACTAAAACACGATGACATTGTTGTTTAGTTGTACTCATATTTGGCTGTGAAACTTGAATTTGATGACATAGTTTGCTGTTGGACTGCAATTTGCTCGACATCTTCGAATGAGAACAAAGCTGACCCGACAAGGCCTCTGCTATTTATTTATTTATTTATATGAGCAAAAGGGGATACCCCCCCCCCCCCCGATTTCTGTTAATAGAAATCATTTGATGTTGAGACACGACGGATGACTCTGCGTGATTTGCAGCAGTGGAACCACACCAACGGCAGCAGTTTGCGATGAGCAATCGGCTGCGGTGCGCATGCCGGCGGGGGTGTGATGAGACCCACAGGCAATGGTACGGGTGGCGACTTGGCGCATATCTGGTTGTTGCCTGCTGAAGAGCAGGTGGACGAGCAGCCAGCGGACATGGTTGCTCCGGCCAGAGCTTCTGATGCTAGGCAGAGTAAGTAGAGAAGAGGAGAAACGAACGTTGGATATGTCAGTTTCATTACTTGCAGAGTAGCATAGCACCATATATAGTCATAGTCTAGGTTTGGATTCGAACCAGCTACAGGACCACATCTTTCTTTTTTCTAAAACTTGGCAACGTCTCTTTACTGGTACACTAGCTTGTTCTCAGACGCCTTCCCAAGTCTTTGATTTTCTTTCCCTTTTTTGCGAGGAAGGAAGGAGGACAAAATTGAGAGTTCCTCGGACTCGAACCCAAGACCTCTCGGTTGAAAACCAAGGGTGCTAGTCACTTATGTGGCGAACGTTCCACTGTGAGGAGGACGCCAGAATGACGCATTTTCCTCGCAATTTTCTTCCTATAAATAAAAAGTATGCTACTTGGTGTCCGCTTAGTCAAAAACGATTGTGCCAATCTTGACCGTTGGATTGACATTCAACGTCATCGCGTTCTTGATCTCTTCTTCCTCGAGCCGCCAAAAGCCAAACCAGCGCCGGCGGGACCGCCTGCTCCCGCCTCCCACGGCTGGCTGTGATCTTCCCCGGCTCCTGTTCGTTCCCGTCCGAGGCCTCACCATCGTCCTCCGCCTTGGTTTGATCGCCGCGGTATCGCCCTTCGGTGTTGTCAACATGGTCAATAACTGAGAGGAATAAGGAGATGACTGTACATGGTGAGGATGACAGTAGGGACCAAGCAGCGCGTGCAGTAATTTTGTTTTTTTGGGACGGACAAGGGTATCAACTGGGTTGTGCGGGACCCGTGGCCCGTCTAGCCCAGGCTTTTATTTCATATGCTTAGCACATGACCAGCCCAGTTAGTTTTTTCCTTTCTAAAAAATGGCTAGCCAGCTATTTTGTTTTTTGTAGAATAACCAACATAGGCCTACTTGCTTTTCTACACCTACCGGGCCGGAAATCTTTCAAGACGAGGAGGGATGCATTTTTCCCAGAAAATGGGCTATAAGTAATAAGAAATGGGCTATAAGTAATAAGAAATGGGCTATAAGTAATAATAAATGGGCTGTAAAATGAAAAAATACAGCAAACAGGCAATTAGTTCCAAAATACTGTTTTCTCTCGGATATTGATATTTTAAATTTCATTGTTTTTAAAGGGTAAAATTTCATTGAATTTAAATTAAGGTATATTTAGATTTAAAATTAATTTGAATCTGGCTAGAAATTTCGGGCTGTATGCTGTTTGGGACAGATTTGGACGCTGACTTGTGGGTCTACTAGGTTGACGTGTACTTTGGCTTTGTCAACTTAGTCCACAAACGATTCTAGCAGCAATGACCATTGGATGTTAATCCAACGGCTGTGCTGCTTCTTCAATATCTGATCTTCTTGCTCCAGCCGCCCAAACCAGCTCCGGTGGGACTGCTCGCCCTCGCCTCCGTGGCGGGCTTTGCCAAGACAGGCCGCACCGCCCCACCCTACTTCACTGCTGGCCAGGCCATTCCTCTACTCACCCACACCTCGTGTTATTTTCTGGCGACGGCAGCCGGGCCAGTAAATCCTCATACTCCCCACCGCATGGGCAACCATTGCCGAGTCTTCCTTGGCTCCGTGTCGTTCCCTTCCTAGGCCTCGCCGTCGTCCACCGCCATGGTGCTCTCGGCGCGGCCTAGTCAACGTGGTCAAGGAACGGCATCCATCGGCCGTGGACTGTACGCGCAAAATAATGATTCCTCCACCTGACAGCTGGGACACACTGGAACGGCCTCTGTATTTCGCGAAAAAAACGTTCCCTCGCTGACATGTCGGACCCACCAGCTATATCTTCACATGCAAGGAAGTGCCTCCTTATTACGCACAAAAAAATGAATACCCACCCTGCTAGCTGGGACCCACCATAGTGGGAGGATGACTTGTGGGCCAACTAAGTTGACAGGGATGGAGTGCTTTGTCAACTTAGTCAATATGAACGATTCTAGCTCCAGTGACCGTACGATGTCCATCCAACGGCCGTAGTGCTTCTTCAACCTCTGGTCTACTTGCTCCAGCCGCCCAAAGCAGCCGGTCGTGCCGCATGCTCCTGCCTCCCGTGGCCGGCAGTGCCGCCGCGGAGTACTCACCACCCCCTACTATTCCCACTGGCCGGGCCAAAGTTCCGCGGGCGACGGCAAATTTCACACCGCAGCCAACTCTGTGAACCTCAGATTCTCTCCGCGCGGGCTTCCACTACCGCGTGTTTCCCGGCTCCGCATCGTCCCCTTCCTAGGCCTCGCCGTCGTCCAACGCCGTTGTGCTCTCGGCACGGCCTGGTCAACGTGGTCAAGGAACGACTTCCATCGGACGTGGACTGTACCTGGAGAGGCTGACAGCTGGGTCCACGGCCGCAGCAAGGAAGTGCCTCCTTATTACGCGGAAAATAATGATTCCTCCACCTGACAGCTGGGACCCACCAGACGGGCCACTGTATTTCACGGAAAAAATGTTTCCCCCTGACTGCTGGGACCCACCAGCTTCATCTTCGCACGCAAGGAAGTGCGTCCGGGCAAAAAAAATGAGTCTCCCCCCTGACTGCTGGGACCCACCAACTACACCTTCGCACGCAAGGAAGTGCGTCCGGGCAAAAAATAACAAAACGATTCGCCCCCTGACTGCTGGGACCCACCAGCTACATCTTCGTAGGGAAGGAAGTGCCTGACAGTCGGGACACACCTGGTCGAAGCGTACGTGGTGTTGTCATCCTGGTCGCGAATGTGTGCGTACATATTGGTCGATGTAGAGGCGCGCGTGTCGTAGTAGAGGCGCGCACGTAGCATGTACTCCTACGTACAGCGGCCAGGGTGCAAGAAAGAACATACGGCCACGTATGTGTACATACGGGCGGGGTCTCGAACGCCTACTCACGCATATGTACGGCCAGGGCTCGTGTACATGGCTGGGTCGGAACGGAGAAACAGCGTCGTCGTCGTGTTCATGGGGAGGCAGCGGAATGCGTCGTGTTCATGGGGAGGCAACGGAATGCTCGTGTTCATCGGGAGGCAACGGAAAGCGTGGGAGCCATCCAGCTTGGACGGAACATGCGATGGAAACGAGGCCTGGCGTACCGCAGAATGGAGGAAATGGCCTTGTGTTCGACCGACCATGTTCGGAACGGGGTCCTGTTGATCGGAAGGGGTGTGGCGTACCGCAAAACGGACGAAACCGACCTCCTACGGTCGAAACGAGGGTCCTGTTGATCGGGAGGGGTGTGGCATACCGCAAAACGGACGAAACGGACCTCCTACGGTCGAAAGGGGGGTCCTGTTGATCGGGAGGGGTGTGGCGTACCGCAAAACGTACGAAACAGACCTCCTACGGTCGGAACGGGGGTCCTGTTGATCGGGAGGGGTGTGGCGTATCACAAAACGGATGAAACGGACTTGTGTTGGAGCGCTACGGTCGAAACGGGGGTCCTGTTCATCGGGAGGTGTGTGGCGTACCACAAAACGGGACTCCACGGGATACTGTTCGTCTCCACCGTCGACCTCCTCCAGCCTCCATGGGCTACCGTCGAGCTACTCCAGCCTCCACGGGCTCCTGTTCATCCAGCCTCCGCCGCGCGCTACTCCACCGGCTACTGTTCAACCACCCCTCCACGGGCACCCCTCCACTGTCTACTGTTCATCCAGCCCTCCACACCACGGGGTCCTGTTCAACCACCCCTCCACGGCCACCCCTCCATTGTCAACTGTTCATCCAGCCCTCCACACCACGGGGTCCTGTGCATCCAGAGGCAACACCACCACTCACTGTTCATCCAAACCCACCCTACAACGCTCACTGTTCATCCCAGAGGCAGCATCGATCGACTTCAGTTAGCAGCAGTAGCGAAGGAATCCCTCGATCGGGTTCAGTTAATAGCCATCGATCGATCGCTTCCGGGTTCGATGTAGCGTAGCCTGCGGTCTGTCGCTTCGGGTTCACTTAGAGCCCAACGCCTCGCTCGGGTTCAGTTAGAGCCAACGCCTCGCACGTGTACGAGAGAAACGCGCATCGCTCGGCCCCTGACCTCCCACCTTAACCGGCAACTCCCATAAATTTTCCTCGCCCTCGCTTCTACCACGGTTTTTTCCGTCATGGACGGCCCAAAGAATGTCATGCAGCTGCATCTCCGGCCCGCCCAGGACGAAAAGCCCATTTTCTGTCATGATTTTTGTCATAGAAGTAGGAGCCCACCACATCTATGATGATACCGGTTTTTGTCACAATTATCGCCATAGAAGTGTCATATGTATGACAGATAAAAAATTCGTTCGGCCCAAAATGTCACGGATGTGTCTTTCTTTTAGTGAAGGTGTACATTGATGGAGCAACATGGGGCCCACGAGGGTGGAGGGCGCGCCCCCCTACCTCGTGGCTTCCTAGAAGCTTCCTTGACATAGAGTCCAAGTCTCCTGGATCATGTTTGTTCCAAAAATCATGTTCCCGAATGTGTCATTCCGTTTGGACTCCGTTTGATATTCTGTTTCTGCGAAACTCTGAAATAGGCAAAAAACAGCAATTCTAGGCTGGGCCTCTGGTTAATAAGTTAGTCCCAAAAATAATATAAATGTGAATAATAAAGCCCAATAATGTCCAAAACAGAAGATAATATGGCATGGAGCAATCAAAAATTATAGATACGTTGGAGACGTATGATCAGCCAATTTGCTAGCCAAGGGGCGCATTTCCCTCGTCAAAGCTCGGAGATCATTATTATCAACATCTGATCCGTCCTCCCTTAAGCTTGGATAGCCATTCCATACGTCAGCCGGGTCAAGATCTGGCACCCATGCCTTGGCCCAAGTTAGCGCGTCAGACCACCTGCCCTTGCAGCTGATCTTTTTAACTCCTCAAACCGGGCGGGAAGCAGTGACAGCCTTTGTAATGTCTCCTTGATCAAGGTTGGGGGTGGTTTGTTATGAGAGGCAGTGTAGATGATCCATTGTGCGCCGGTATATAACTGCTCTATAAGAGCATAGGCAGCCTTCAATTTCTTTTGCATATCAGATCCAAGATGGGTAATGCGAGATCCTACATCATTACACATGTTGATAAACCGGCAATTTATGGGATAATACATGCTCAAAGCTTATAGTAAGGTTACTTACCAAACACAGCAGTGGTCATGGCATTTATTTGTCGCTTTAAACCGGCCAGCTCTTCTACCACCGGATTAATAGCTGCTTCTGGATCCTCAGCTCTCTTTTGCAATGTGGATTTCTCTATGTCCCAGTCCGCCTGTTCCTTCTTGAAACTTTCCTTCAGCTTCTCCATGGCTGCTAAGGCACTAGTCAGCTCATCTTTGGCTTTAGAGGTTTCTGCTTGTTGGGACTTGATGTTTTCTTGAAGATCAGCGGTTTGGGATTCCTTTTTGCTCAGCTCAACCTATAAGAGACGTACATATCATGAGTTGGCAGCACGTATTTGAAGTACCAAGCACATAACAAGTTATACACTTGATACTTGGGGGCTAATGCCTATTTGCTAGTTATCAGGAAAAAAATTACAAAGTCCCAAGCTCAATACAAGTATTATTCCTTGCACTAGGGGGCTAATGTATATTTGCTCAAAATAACATTATGGGTGTTCTCCCATTAATCAGCTTAGTGGATGATTGGTGTACAACGGTACTCAGCAAAGAAATTTGGCACGATATAAGTTCTGGTTCATCTTGAAAGAATAAACCGGCCACTTGGGGGCTACAACAGTGAAAGTTGCAAGATTAATATTCTAAAAGTCCCGGTTCATCTTGAAAAGATAAAACCGGCCCTTGGGGGCTATGCAAACACAGTTGAGGTATTACAAAGTCCTGGTTTGGATTGATATCATAAACCGACCCTTGGGGGCTACTGGAGTTGATATTTGGGCACAAGAGAGAAACAATTATGAAGAGTTAAGCAACAGTTACCTCATATCGCTCTTTCATCAGGTTCACTAAACCGGCTTCATAGTCGCGGCTTGTGTACAGACGGTTCAAAAAGCCAGAATGAATGTCTTGGGTGTTCAGATGGGCATAGCTTCACAAATATGTATTCCACTTGCCTTTGTCCATAGCAGAAAATTCTCCCTTGGTGCTATGCTTTGATAAAGCGACATGATTGCCAGGGGTGCTGTGGCCAAAGCCAGTAACCATAATATCATCTGCCTTATCATCAGTAGCTTTGACTGGACTCGACGGTTTATGAGCAGCCTTAACTGGACTTGACGATTTATCAGCAGCTTGGACCGGACTTGTTGGTTTATCAGCATGGCCCGTTGGATCAATTTCAACTTGTTCAACAAAAAAGTCATGATCTTGCGGTGGCGGGTCATCAAGCATGGCGTCAGCATTTGTTTCTTCCGGTTCTGGAGTTCTCTCCGGTTTAGTGACCACATTGTCATCAGCCGGTTTATTTAATTTGGCCTTTTTGCTGGGTCTAGGCTTGCCACTGAGAAGAACAAATATAAAGGTTGGTACATCGGGCGAGCATAAGGTGTTGAAGGTAAATTCAAAGCATAACTCACCCAGGAACCGTCTTGAGGGTTGGAAGTTGTGTCGCTGTTGACTAGCTGGATGATGAATGAGGTGTTCCCTGATAGTTTGAATCAGACGGATTAAGAGGGTATCGGAAATGACCCACATTGGGATAGGAAGTATCAGAAATATAAGAGACCTCTGATCGATGCTTCCGGACGGAGTATTCGGTAAGCCGGCCGAGGTAACTACCTGGCCACTGTGCCGGGTTTCAGCGTTCTTGGAACGGGGGTCCCCAGACTTGCCTGCCTGCGGCCCATCGCGTGGCTAGGTAGCGGGCCGCACAGCCCATCTTCATCAACAAGGCATCCAAGACCTTCGCGAGGGTCCAAGCCTCGCGAGGCGGATGATGCAAGACTTCCTCTGGAGTGGCCTAGCCAGGCGGGCTCACGAGAAGCGGAGATATCAAGGCGGGGAAAACCACACGAGGCACTCGTGACGTGAGCCATGAAGAACGGCGCAGGCGGGTGCCAGGCGGGCGCCAGTGCGCGCAGCATCCACATTTTATCTTTGGTGCTAAGGAGGCAAGCGCAGACGAAGAGTACCAAGGCATCAGGCGAAGGTTGCCATATTGGTGCAACAAGACCAAGACCAGGGGGACGGCAAGGCGGAGGTCATCGTGGAGCCCAAGACGGCGTCATCCCAGGGCTTTTCGCAGGTGAAGACCGCTTTTGTCAGGATAGCTTGTACTAGCTGTCCCCCTTCAAATTTGCTCGCCGTTGTTGGCTCCCTTCCCTCTCAACATTTGGGAAGAGGACCAGGGCCTCTATAAATAGGACGAGCCACCACAGCAGTGGAGGGAGATCAGTTCATCGACTCCTTATACCACAAGTTCACTCGCACAAGAACACCCCAACCTCAGGAGGCTGTTCTTCCCTTGTACTCTTCATCATCAACCCAAGAGGCAATCCACCACCACCACACTGGAGTTGGGTATTACACCAGAACGGTGGCCCGGACCAGTATAAACCCCATGTCTCTTTCTGTGTTGTGAGTTCGTCGAGTTCGTCCGCAAGATCTTAGCGAGCTAGAGCGTAGATCTGTAGGAGGGTAATACTTCGCGCGCACCCCAGTGTTTGAACCTTAAGGGTTTGCCGGAAACCCACATCCGACATTTGGCGTGCCAGGTAGGGGTGCGCCGGAGCTCTTCTCCGCCAACCAGCTCTTCGACGTTCACCGGCTGCGATGTCTGGCGACCCAAGGACCGGCTCCGACCGCTGGGCAGCCTGGCCGGCCCGGACGACGCCGCCTGCCCATGGAGATCTCGACCCCGCACCTCAAGCGGCGCGGGAGCCACCAAACTCCACTGGGCGCGGGCAGCGCGGTCAGGCGTCGGGAGCTCTACCCTTCTACTATCGACTTCCCCCCAGGCCACAGCAGGGCCACGCGGCGAGCCTCACCACGTCTGCGCGCCACCAACTACGCAAGGGGGCTTCGTCAACATCAGCACGGCTGGCGGCGCAGGGGGCTCCAGTCCCCCCATGCCGCCCTCGACAAGCACAAGCGCAAGTGTCACCCACACGGTTCCAGTCGGGTGCCGTATCGTCATCCCCAGGATGCCGTCATGGGCGGAGCAACGTGGAGCATGGGGCACCACGGCGAGGTGTTTGGGGTGACGGCCCCGGAAGCCTATGTTCCCCGCATGATGGACCAAGAGTACGCGCCAGAGGATGATGTGGGCTCATTCGTTGGAGAAGATTGGGGAGAAGGGGCGCTAGGAGCGGAAGCTTTCCAAGAGCCATCAGAGAACCGCAACGATCGCGCCAACAACGGCAATTACAGGGTACCACTAGTTACTCAAGAACAGGTTTACGCGATGGGGGCCACCGAGAGGGGGCCAGGAGCAAGGCCCCTCCCCGCGGCGCGCGACGCCTGACGACACCCGGAGGTAGGCCCTCTACCGGGGAGGCCTCGCCAACCCTTCCCTGGCAAAGGACCTGTGGTCGCCGAGGGAACCATTGGCGTCCTCTTTCCCTCTTCTGTTTCGTCCTGGTCTCCGGTTGGCTCAGAGGAGGTTGATAGCGGCGCAAGGCGAGGCCCTCGTCTGGCGATATGAAGCAAGGTCGGTACCTGTGAAGAAGGCCCGATGCCTGTGAAGCTCGTCGCCCGTGACACTCTCACGTAATAATGAGTTGGGGCTGTACACACCCCGGAGTCTCAGGGGTGCCGGCCTCAGGCCCTGGGGCTCCCTTCCACGCCTAGTGACAGCAGTTAGCTCCGCGCTGGTGAGAAGACTTGAAGACCAAAAGACTAGACTAGGTGCCGGACGTGGCGTTTTGCTTTGGAGCTTTCCTTCTGTAGCTTTGCTTTCTGGATCTGAATTTGAGTTGAAGCTGAGTTTCTATTGATGCGCACGGGGGAGCCTTTTCTCGTTTGAGCAATTTCTTGCCTACTAGATCTCGCTTTGATTGGGACTCATGTCCGTCGCCTTTTCCTCACGAGCTCCTCATGAGTGGGATGCTGGCACGCTGGCTCTGTGGCGCCGCTTCTCTGCAATCGCTGTTGCCCACTCCACGTGGGGCCCCCTTCAACAGGCCGGCGAGCTCCGCAAGGTTCTCAAAAACTCGGCACGTCACAGCCTAGCTCAAGGGTTACACTAACTAAGGTAAACCAAGGCAGAAAACTCGCATCAGGATTCACAAGTTCACGAGGACGCAAACTCACACCGCATGGAAAAACAAAAACTGCGATTTGTTCACATGAGGAGCTCCCCCTCTCAAAATGCTCTTACAAATTTCCAAGGGCCACGCCCGAGTTTGTGCGCAGGAAGAAATGACAGGAGAACGAGGGATCAGCCAGAGATGTCGCTCGCTGCGTCACTTGGAGACGCGTCACTCGTATCGTCGTTGTCTTCATCGGCCTCATCACCGTCATCGGCGACGCCCCCGTCGCCATCATCGACCACACCGCCTTCGTCTGTGATGACCACCACCGCATCATCCTCCGAAGCGAAGGCCCTGACCAACGCGTCCACATGGTCCTTGACCTAGCGCGCTAGGTCGCACCGGATAGCTGTGGGTAAGGGGCGATGGCGGCGTCAAAGTCAAAGTTGGGTTCGGCATTCAGGAGGTGGCTGAAGACGCGCGAGAAAACGTGCTGAAGCAAGCCGCGCCCCCTTTCCTCCATAAGCTGGCGAGCTTGGGCAGATCGAGCCTCCAGGCGCGCCACCACCTCGGTCAAGAAGGTCAGGTGGCTAGCGTAATCGTTCGAGTGAGGAGTCGGCGCCTCCACATCGCAAGTGTGGCCCAGGGCGATATTGGCCCTGTTCCAAAGTTCCTGAAGCATGGGGGCGTGCTCGCGCTCCAGCATTCAGCGTCGGAGCACCTCCTCTGTGTTCTGCCTCGCGACGGCCTCTGCGTCATCAACCCGTCTCCGGAGGGAGCGCAGCTCGGCGCGGGCGGAGGCCAAGTCCGCCTGCGCCGTGACCAGGGCTGCGGCCGTGGCTTCCGCGCGCCTCTCAGCCTCGTTCAACCTGGGCCTGAGGGCAGCGGCCCTGCCCTCATCCTCCACGCCCGCGAGTTTCAACCTCAGATCGTACCTGCCCTCCAGGTCCGCGCGAACCTCGGCCACCCGGCGGTTCACCTCCTCCTCAACTCCGGCCTCGCGGGCCCCGACGGCGTCTTCTGCCTGGGCAACTAGACGCTCTCTCGTCTCCAGTTGCTCGAGCTCGCGACTACGCTCCATGGCCTCTAGGGCCAGCGCCTCCTCACGCTTCTGGACCTCCACCTCCTCTACAGGCGTCCCCCTCAGCGACACGAGGGCAGCCCTCCGCGCCTCCACCTGCTGCTCAAGAGACGCACTCCAGGCCTGGAGCTCCCACCCGCGTTTCTCCGCCGCCGCGCGGCGGCATTCAGCTTCGTGAGCCTCCTCCAAGTCTCGTGAGTGAGCCTCGTAGGAAGCCTTGAGAGATGTTTCGGCCTTTGCGTTCTCAAGGTCACGTTGATAGCGGCCGAGGCTGATGGGCACCTTCAGCTTGCGTCGCTCCTCCAACAACCGAAGACCTTCAGCCTCAAGACGCGAATCAACACTCGCGAGCTCTCCACCAAGCCGGCTCATCGCACTCATCGCCTCCTGGAAGAGCTCATGGCGAACCACGCGCCGCCCGCGCTCAAGCCCGAACGCCCAGTCTTCTTCGTCCTCCGCCTCTGGGGCTGCGGGCTGGGCGCCGCGTGGCGCGCCACCACTCGGCAGGAGGCCGGGGACTGGCGCCGCGTCCGACACCAGCCCGTCTTCGCGAGAAACCCGAGCTTGAGGGAGCTTGCCGCTTGAGGAGGAGCCGAGGATCGAAGCCGACAAGTTACCACCAAAGATCAGCGGAGGAGCCTTGGGCACACCTGCCAAGCTCCACGCCAGGCCAGTGGGGAGAAGCGACGGGGCCGCAGGATCAGCACGCCAGGACGGCATGGGTGCCCCTTCAACCAATTCCGCCCCAGGGGCAGGACTCGGGGTGCCCGCGGCCGGCAGGGTAGTTGACGAAGGAGGATGCCGTTTCTCGGGAGATCCAGCAGCCTCAGTTGGTGGAGCCCTGAAAGACGGGCGTCAGAAGAAGAAAGCAGCACATGGAAGGCCACAACAGCGTGGTACTTACACATCAATGGCGAAGTATTTCCTCCGTCTCAGCGGTCCGAAGACGTTGCTGCCGCTGGGGGATCCTTTCCTGTTACGGAGCTCCTCGAAGTCCACGCATAGATGACCGAAACGCTGGACGTGACGGCCGGAGCACAGCGGGGCCACAGGAGAGCTCAGGAGAATATCTTCAGGGGCGCCCGGTTGTGGTGAACAGCCGGGCATCGGTTCTCAACGGTCTCCCGAGGCCACTGGAGCCTTGGCCTCGGGAGTCGCACACAGCGTCTCCTCAGCAACCGACTCCTTAGGAGGGGTGTGCCATGCTCTAGAAGACGATGCCCCAGGATCACCGCCCGGTGCGTTCTCATCAGCACACGAGCTGTCAGTGTCTACTCGGGCTCGCCCACCAGCACCGTCAGTTGGGGCGAGGCCAGCATCAGGAGCGAGAAACGGAACCACAGCGACAGGGTTCTCCCGAGGCCCCTCCAGTCCGAGCGGTCGTGGCCCCCATTCATCAAAGAGAGGCATGGCCTTCACGAATTCGTCCTTATTCTCGCAGCGGTACATCAGGCAACTATTCCTGGGCAGATCAGCTGGCAGAGAGACGCCCGTCAGGACCCTGAGCATTGTCCCTCACGTCCCAAGGAGGAGCCTGGACTCCTGAAACCTCATGTGGTCCTGGCTTCTGAGCAAGGTCCACATGGGGCGAGAATGGCGCTGGAGGGGAGCGACCTGGCATCGCACGAATTCCTTCACCACCATCGGTGCAGTCACGCCACGATCCTTCAGCAACTTCAACCTGAACCAGACACGGACGAGGCCGGGGCTCGTGAGCCGCTGATGGCCCCAGCCGGGGTTAGGAACAGCGGGCCCTGACGGAGCCTGAGAAAAAACTTTTCTATTTTTCATTCTAAAATGTTCTTTTTATTATAAATAAAGAGTAGGTGAATCAACTTACTAATTAAAAAAATTAGTAGAACTTCCTATTTGGAATAGAAATTGGCTAAAAGAATAGAATCCAAGGCAAAGGCGAGAACAATAAAATTAAAATTTGCAGAGGATTGAGCACACCAGCATCGTATTCGGAAGTCGCTCGTGGATGGAGGGAGCTCAGAATTGATCCCTTCGCCTGCTGCCGCACCACAGCCTGGAAGCTCGCGCACCCTAAGAACTGCTGAGGGTCGGCAGATGCAATGAGAAGAAGTGGCGGAAGAGAGCCACTGAAGGAGCAATGCCCACCATGGCTTCACACAAGAAGGCGAAGATGGCAAGAAGTGTCACGGACTGAGGGTCGAGATGTAGCATGTGGATCTGATAGTGCTCAAGTACGGTGTTGAACAATGCAGAAAAGGGAGGAATCAGACATGCCCAGAGGGCGTCGATGAAGATTGGGATCTCAGTGGCCGTCAGAACCGAGCGAGTGCGGGACACAGGCCAAGCCATCGTCTCCCCGCACTCATTGAAGCTGGAGGCAAGCATCAGGCGCACCTTGTCCATGGCCTCGTCGTTGAGCACGCGAAACCGGCCGAGCGCCAGCGTGAAGGGCAGAGGCGCGACCGAAGGAGGCAAAGGGCTCTTCCCCTTCTCAGCTTGCTTGGACGCCATGGCTACGGAGCAGGAGGAGCGCGAGTCAGATTGGGGAAGAGAAACAGAGTCGCAAGGAAGCAGAGGAATTGGGGAAGCAAGACCCAAGGGCGGAGGAATAACTGTGTAGGCCGCGGGGGCCGCATAGCCAGGCGGATTCAAAGGCAGTGCGGGGAAGCGGAGACGCTCATGTCCAATCAACCGCCACGCGTCGACCGAGGCCACAGGCTTTTGGGGTCCGCGGCATTCCGAACTTGACCCTTGGCTTCGTCGCAAAGCCAAGCCCGATCGCACCTTGGGCCCGGGGACTACTATCGGCGTTCTGGGAACGGGGGTCCCCAGACTTGCCTGCCTGCGGCCCATCACGTGGCTAGGCAGGAGGCCGCACAACCCGTCTTCATCAACAAGGCATCCAAGACCTTCGCGAGGGTCCAAGCCTCACGAGGCGGATGATGCAGGACTTCCTCTGGAGTAGCCTAGCCAGGCAGGCTCACGAGAAGCGGAGATATCAAGGCGGGGAAAACCTCACGAGGCACTCGTGACGTGAGCCATGACGAATGGTGCCAGGCGGGTGCCAGGCGGGCGCTAGTGCGCGCAACGTCCACATTTTCTCTTTGGTGCGAAGGAGGCAAGCGCAGACGAAGAGTACCAAGGCGTCGGGCAAAGGTTGCCATATTGGTGCAACAAGACCAAGACCAGGAGGACGACAAGGCGGAGGTCATCGTGGAGCCCAAGACAGCGTCATCCCAGGGCTTTTCACAGGCGAAGACCGCTTTTGTCAGGATAGCTTGTACTAGTTGTCCCCCTTCAAATTTGCCCGCCGTTGTTGGCTCCCTTCCCGCTCAACATTTGGGAAGAGGACCAGGGCCTCTATAAATAGGACGAGCCACCACAGCAGTGTAGGGAGAGCAGTTCATCGACTCCTCATACCACAAGTTCACTTGCACAAGAACACCTCAACCTCAGGAGGTTGTTCTTCCCTTGTACTGTTCATCATCATCCCAAGAGGCAATCCACCACCACCACACCGGAGTAGGGTATTACACCACAACGGTGGCCCGAACCAGTATAAACCCCGTGTCTCTTTCTGTGTTGTGAGCTCGTCGAGTTCGTCCGCAAGATCTTAGCGAGCTAGAGCGTAGATCGGTAGGAGGGAAAGACTTCGCGCGCACCCCAGTGTTCGAACCTTAAGGGTTTGCCAGAACCCCACATCCGACACCGGGTTGTGGGGTGAGCTTCGTGTTGCTTCTTCTTCAAAAGAAAGTTTGGGTCCAAATTAGCTAGGGGTGAGAAAATCTTACTTTCCAGTTTGCTTGACAGATTTTCTATGTTGGCAGAAGATCTGAACCGGAGGAAAGAATAATTACCTCTACATCATCAGCTCGGCTGCCTTCAGCGTCATCCTGATAATAGTCATTGTCAATGAGGTGTATGTAAAAAGAACCAAGAGAATCAAGTTCTACCTCTGATTCCGGATTATCCAGATCATCATCAACATTTGGTTCAGAGGATTTAACGGTTCACTCCTTGGCAGGTTTTTTGATAACCTTAGTCTTGGGGCGAGGAGTCTTTGCCGGTTTATCCTGTGGTTTCTTCTTCCAGAATGGATCATCACCCTGTCAAAGATGGACAAAATTTTGAGGGAATATTTAAAAGGATCAGGCTAAAACAAAAGTTATATGATTCTTACAGCTGGCAGTTTATTGAAGCGTAGAAAGGACTTAGCCATGTCTTGCTGCAGACAGCCTCCGGTTCATTCAATATTTTCTTCACAGCCTCAGTAATTTCAGCTTTTGTTAGTTGAATGTCAATATGCCATTGAGGGCCTTTCAAGTCCCCTGTGTACTCGCACATTAAACCGGGGCGTCAGCTTCAAGGAAGAATGCTGCAGGAGATCCAGCAACGGACGAAATCAACACCTGTTAAATCGTTCGCAATGAAGGCCCGAAGCTTTGAAAGTTGTGGTGCATACTTGGATCGTTCTTTGGCGCTAAGTCGTTGGGGAAATGGATGTGTGTTGGTAAGCCGGTGAGGACGATAACCCGGCAGAGGATTCTCATCAGTTCAAGACGTG
Organism: Aegilops bicornis; assembly: GCA_021605145.1. NCBI lineage: Eukaryota > Viridiplantae > Streptophyta > Magnoliopsida > Poales > Poaceae > Aegilops > Aegilops bicornis. Next base: position 191,254,904 of record CM038675.1, read on the forward strand.
TCTCGGCAATAAAACCAAGTCTGATTCCAGTCCTTGGGGTGACTATGATGCTTGGCGTGAGGGAAGCTGACATCTTTCCTCTTCTGGATTGCCATCCCGCCAAGTTCAGTATTGGGTCCGTCTGTAAATTCTGTATGGCGGTTCAAATAGAAGAAATCCCTAAATAGTTCAACTGTGGGCTCCTTTTGCAGATAAGCCTTGCAAAATACTTGAAAATTGCAAACATTGGACACAAAATTTGGTCCAATATCTTGAGGATGGAGTTGGAAGCTAGCAAGCACATCACGGAAAACTTTTGATCCGGGAGGGCTAAACCCTCGACCCAGATGGCCAAGGAACACGATTACTTCTCCATCCTTGGGCTCGGGAGGATTTTCTGGACCAGGGGCCCTCCAGTGGATGACTTCCTTCTTTGCTAAAGTGCCGGTTGCGACACATCCGTTTAGTTGCTCTTCAGCAACCCAGGAGGGGACCCAGTTACAAGCATGAAATTGTTTGGCCATTTCAATGAAAAGCTGGAAAAAGATCAATGCCGGTTTAAGATTCATGACTGACAAGTATAAAGCAACGCAAGATCAGAAGGAGAAGACATTGAGGTGTATACACATTGTTAAACTGGAGTCTGACATTGGAAGGTTAAAGGAATCAGCGGTTTAAAAGAGGGCTAATGGTACCTGCCAGATTATCATTTTATAAAATTAAAGCGCCTATGCAGGTACGGAAGGTACAGATCTGAAATAACTAAGTAATGGAAAAACAGGTTTCATAAATTGGCATCACAAATTTGGATCTACCGTGTGTCAGAAAATGGAAAAATATTTAGGTTTAAATATTCTGATACTTGAACAATCGAGGGATCCAGATGGGATTTTCTGCTATAGAGAGATGCACTAATGGAAAAGGACTACAGATATCACTAAATGGAGGAAAAAATGGTAAGGTTTGAATCTAAGAGCCATGGCACAGTGATGAACACCGAAGAACTCCGATGAACACTAAAACCCTAATGACAGATCTAGGGTGGAAGGAAAGAGGACTTACTGGTATCATAGGAGCAGCGGAGAGCCGCCACGGTTCTCTGGTTCGATCAGGGTGATGCAGCGGCCGTTGTTGGGGCAGAAGCGAAGGTCGACGGCGGCGGTAGAGCTCGAGCGCTAGGTCGACGCAAGGAAGGGGACGATGAGAAGAGGCACGAGGGGGAAAGATGAAAATGACCCTTGGCCTTATTTATAAGGCGAAGGGATAAGCAACAGGCGCGAGAATCGAGGAGCCCAAAAATTGGATATGTGACAGAGCCGTCGCCTCAATTTTCGGAGGCTCATTAATGAAGGTGCGGTATATACAATTTTTAATAACAAGTGACGTCATGGCGGGTTATTATAATCCTGGAAGATGACGTCATGCGGACTACAAGATTTACTAAAAGGTGCTGAAGGAGGAATTTTCTAAGTATTGAAGATTGACATGAACAGGTTCAAATCAATCTGGGTCCTAATGTTGGGGATATTACTACTGAGTATAAACCGGCCAGGAGGGGCCGTGTTATACCCATAATGAGTAATTCATATTGAAGCCCTTGAAGACAAGGAGTATGGCGCTTTACAGAGGAGATCTAACACGAAACCCTAGGGCCCAAAGGTGGTTTAGGGCCCTTAGACATAAACCACCATATGATATGTAACTTGTGTTGTAAGATAGGAAAAGAAAGAAACCGATCCGGACATGTTTAGGAGCCGACCGGGATTCTGTAAACCGCCGGGCGTCAACCTGTGTTTACAAAGGGACGACCCGGCGGCGGTTTAGGGACAACAAAAAACAACTCGAGAGCCAGGCATAGCGGCATCGAAACCTATCAATTCCACATCAACTGGATTAGTCCTTTACCTTCACCGCAAGGGGCCGAACCAGTATAAACTCCTTGTGTCCTTTTTCCCGTTTTAACCCCTTTAAGCTAACCCGTCCCGATGGCTCCATGACTAAGTCCTCTCACTAGGACATCTGCCGTAACAAAATCACGACAGGCATCGTCGTCCATACCATCGATGTCTTCGGAGCCGTAATCGAGCATGTCAGTTAAGTCCTCGACAGTGGCTATGAAGTGGGTGGTGGGTGGGACATAAAATTCCCTGCTCTCAGCCCCTAGTACGGGCTGGGTGTAGTTCGGATGTTGGCCCCACTGTAATGACGAGGTATCGCATTAAGTCCAGAGCCTCGCTTAAAGGCGAAGTTTGGCCAGGGAGAAGAGAGTCCATGGAGTACGTGGGAAGAAAACTTGTCGCGACCGGTTTTTCAGGATATATTTCCTAGAAAATGGTCCTTGTGCTCACCAGCCCTAGGATTACTGTTAGCTGATGAGGCACCAACTTGATACAGGAATTCCAAGAAAAAATACAAAATATGTAGTACAGGACCATTTTGGTCTATGAGTACAACACAAGGTTTCTAGTGGCTAATGGCGGAAGCGGTTTGTGGTTCATCAGTGTCTATGGGACTCCATTTCCCACAGGAACAACTGACCTAGATAACTCCTATCTTCGCGGGGCTGCTATCACCATTGCGTAGGTTCCGGGGCTGTCATCGCAACGCTCCTCTCCATGCAAGAATTCTGGCCAAGACAATAGCCAGGGACAAGCCAGTGAGTACTTTGAATGTACTCGCAAACATTATGAACACATGCATAATATAACAAATGATAATCATGCTCTGAAATATTCTATGATCACAACGTCAGTCACAAAATAAAATCCATGATGCACGCAAGCAGGTTATTCATATACAACATGAATATGCAATAAGGGAGTAGAAATAGAATGCACCGACCGGGTGTCTGAAGCGACGCCTCGAAAGGATAATAATATAAAGCATGCCTCAGTCGGGCTTCTGAGCAACACCACATCAAGGGCTTATAAATAAAAGAAATAACAAGCATGCCACAGTCGGGCGTCTGTGCGACACCACGTAAAGGGCTTATAAGAGAATGATCACAGTGAATATCCAAGAGGTAGAACCGTCCCGGGGATACTCAATAATTCAAATAATGTAAATGGTTAGTCCATAATAATAATAATCATAATCATCATGAGTCACAAGTCATGATCCATGTTATGGTTTAGCAATTTTTCTCTGAAGACCGACACTAAGACCGACACTTGACCCATCCCAGACTGTAGTCCTTAACCATGGACAAGGCTATTCGAATAGATATAATCTCTGCAGAGGGTGTACTATTTACCCACGAGTAACGGATTCCTTTAGTCCATCGGGACTAATTCCGTCTACAGTCTTTTAATTGAAAACACACCTGACCGCACACACCAGCCTAACTTACCGGCGTCTGGAATCACCCACGACACCTGTTAAGCGAAACTCTAAGTGGGGAGGCTACAACCTCGACTAGCATGGGATCACAAAATTTATAACGCCACAAGAACTAGGGAGCTACCCCCTCGGCTCCAACCGGAAACACCCATGCCCCCGGACCAGGTGGCATGTCTACCGGATGCAGCCGGTATCTTCCACCATGGCCTCTCTGTACGGCGTGTTCTAGGAAGGGGTTGACAACTTACTGAACCGTACCCTACCTACGGCAGGGACAAGTGGTAGTACGAAACAAGTATGGGGGTTACTGGAACAAGACTCGATCTATGGTCGACTCAGGAGGTTAAGGCATTTCCTGCATGATAAGCATAAGAAATATATTTCACACCAATTAGACAGAATCACCATTCATCATACCTCACCATGCCTTACCGAGCATAACCGTCTCGACGAAGAACTAGAGACAAGCTCGTGTCTACCCAAGACAGAGGCTTTCCCGGATTTCTTCCGGTAGGCATGAAAGGCATACGAGGGTGATTACTATCGGAAGCATATCAAAGTCACAATAGCAAGTAATCATCATTATGCACTCATGTATATGATCATAGCACCACATAAAATACCGAATACTTCGCGTCAGGGTGGTGTCGTAATTGCATCAAACGACTCACAACAAATATTATGCCGGGGTTCAGAATGCTTGCTTTCAAGACTATGCAAGTGGGGGTGCACTTTTTGAAAGTTGCCTTCTTCTTCAAAATCCTATTTTACGAAAATTTGAATTAACACATAGTCTCGAAACAGTACAAAAAAGTTGTTTGGAAAATTTTCAAATAAATACAAAAATAAACAAGACAAAATTTGAGAAACAACAGAAAAAGAATCAAATCAATTGGACTTGTATTTTAAAAGTTATAGCCAATCAAAGTTTAGTCAAAAATCTGTTTTTAATAAAAATCAGAAAAAGAAAACGGTTCGGGGAGTAATACATTTTCGAACAGGAGGAAACGTACTCTGGGTTTTACGCTTCCACTAAAGCCAGCGCGGGTCGTCGCTGGGTCACTGACAGTGGGTCCATTGGGCCCACTGGTCAGGTTTGACCAGTCGCCCGTTGAGGGAGTCCTGGATTAGGGGGTATCCGGACAGCCGGACTGTGTACATCGTCCGGACTATTGCAGCGTGAAGATACAAGACTCAAGACTTCGGCCCGTGTCCGGATGGGACTTTCCTTGGCGTGGAAGGCAAGCTTGGCTATCCGAATATTATATTTCCTTCCTTGTAACCGACTCCATGTTAACCCTAGCCCTCTCCGGTGCCTATATAAACCGGAGAGGTTGGTCCTTAGAAGACCGATCACAATTACAATCATACCATCATAGGCTAGCTCTTAGGGTTTAGCCTCTACGATCTCGTGGTAGATCTACTCTTGTACTACCCATATCATCAATATTAATCAACCAGGAAGTAGGGTTTTACCTCCATCGAGAGGGCCCAAACCTGGGTAAACATCTGTGTCCCTTGCTTCCTGTTACCATCAGCCTTGACGCATAGATCGGGACCCCCTACCCTTGATCCGCCAGTTTTGACACCGACATTGCTGCTTTCATTGAGAGTTCCTCCGTCGTCATTGCCGTCGGGCTCGATGGCCCTTCAATCATCATCAACGACGCTGTCTGTGGCGAGACTTTCCTCCCGGATAGATCTTCGTGTTCGGCGGTTGCAAGACCGCTGGGCCAACTCGCTTGGCCATATCCGGAGCAGATCGAGCTATGCCCTCAGCCACCGTGTCAGGTTCGGAAACCTGAACTACACGGCGGACATCCGCGGAGACTTGATCTTTGATGGATTTGGGCCTATGCCAGGAGCACCGGACAGTCACGACGAGCACGGCTTAGACCTGCCGTCGGACGAAGCTCGGGGTATCACCCCCGTAGTATCCCCGGACCTAGATCCGGAGCAGGTGCGCTGCCTAAGGACGGAGGTATGGACCCCACCTCCCAGGTCGCACACTCATCGGCGGTGGAGACGAACACGGGTCTTACCTCTGCGATGGCCTGCGACTCTGAACTCCCGGATTCGTATCTGGACGTTGGTTCCAGTCCGCGCACTCCCGAGCCCGTCGGGCCAGGATGGGCTCCAGTAATGGAGTTCACCGCTGCGGATATTTTCCAGCACTCACCCTTTGGCGACATGCTGGACTCATTAAAGTCTCTCTCTTTATTAGGAGGCTCTTCGCCGAACTATGTCCGGCTCGAGTGGGAGGCAGGCGACGAAGGAATTCATTGCCCACCCACCACCCACTTCATTGCCACAGTCGATGATTTAACCGAGGTACTGAACTTCGACTCTAAAGACATCGATCATATGGACGACGATGCAGGAGAAGAACATGAACCACCGCTCACCGGGCGATGGACAGCCACCTCTTCTTATGATATATATATGGTGGACACTCCGAAGGAAACAAATGGCAATGAGGCAACGGAGGATAAAACCTCAGGAAAAAAAGCAAAGAGTGGGCATCGTCGGCGCCACTCCAAGCCCCACCACAGCAATACCGGCCCAGGAGAGAAAAACAATCCGAATGGTACCAAAGAAGAATACAACCCTGATCAACCTGCCTTCGAGCAGGCCGCACAGGAGGATGAGCAGGTCAGCCCAGAAGAACAGGCGACAGACGAATACCCGGAGGAGGCCAACTACATGCCCCCTCCGAAGACGAGATTAGCCTCGGCGACGACGAGTTCGGCGTGCCTTAGGATCCCGTAGAGCATGAGTGCTTGAAGCGTCGGCTTATAGCCACTGGGAGGAGCCTGAAAAAGAAGCAGCAGGAACTCCAAGCTGATCAAGACCTGCTCACAGACAGATGGAATGAAGTCCTGGCAGCCGAGGAATACAGACTCGAGCATCATACGGCTGACCGGCCACCTCGTGGCCAGGATAAAACGGCATACCAGTCCGCATACCAGCCAACACCCGCACGCCAACATACTATGGCCCGGGGCAACAAATCAGGACAACCAAGATCGATCTACGGATCGCGGGGGCGTGCCTCGGTACGTGGCGAGGACCGTCACGCCGGATACACCTTCAACAAGTCCGGCCGGGCCGAATATAGCCACCCAGAGCAATTCGACCTGCGTATCCACATAGCCCGGCCGCAGGCGCCAAGACCCCCTCTCGCTTTCATCGACGAAGGAATGGATCACGAATTCCCAGAAGGGTTCCAAACCGTAAACATCACCTCATCCGATGGCACAACAGACCCCGCAGTATGGATCGAAGATTTTCTTCTCCACATTCAAATGGCCCGCGGAGACGATCTGCACGCCATCAAATATCTTCCCCTTAAGCTCAAAGGACCAGCCAGGCACTGGCTAAACAGCCTGCCAGCAAATTCCATTGGCAGCTGGGAAAACCTGGAAGACGCATTCCTCGACAACTTCCAGGGCACATATGTGCGACCACCTGACGACGGTGACTTGAGCCACATTACTCAACAGCCTGGAGAGTCAGCCAGGAAATTCTGGACTCGGTTCCTAACTAAAAAGAACCAAAAAGTCGACTGTCCGGATGCCGAAGCCCTGGCGGCTTTTAAGCATAATATACGTGACGAGTGGCTCGCTCGACACCTCGGCCAGGAAAAACCCAAGTCCATGGCAGCTCTCACAACACTAATGACCCGCTTTTGCGGGGGCGAGGACAGTTGGTTGGCTCGCAGCAGCACTACTCCACATTCTGGCAATTCGGATGGCTGCGACAATAACGGCAAGCCACGGCGTAACAGACATAAGAGACGGAACAACGGTGACAGCACAGAAGACATGGCAGTCAATGCCGGACTTAGCGGATCCAAGCCTGATCAGCGGAAGAAGCCGTTCAAAAGAAATAATCAGGGACCGTCCATTCTGGACCGCATACTGGAGCGCTCATGCCAAATTAATGGCACCCCCGACAAGCCAGCCAACCACACCAATAGAGATTGCTGGGTATTCAAATAGGCCGACAAGATAAACGCCGAAGACAAGGACAAGGGGCTGCACAGCGACGACGACGAGGAGCCTCGACGTCCGAACACTGGGGGACAGAAGAAATCCCCCCCCCCCCAGGTGAAAACGGTCAACATGATCTACGCCACGCACATCCCCAAGCGGGAACGGAAGCGGGCACTAAGGGACGTCTATGCGATGGAGCCAGTCGCCCCAAAATTCAACCCATGGTCAGCTTGTCCGATCACCTTTGATCGTAGGGATCACCCTACTAGCATCCGTCATGGTGGCTCGGCCGCATTGGTCCTAGACCCAATCATTGATGGATTCCACCTCACGCATGTCCTTATGGACGGTGGCAGCAGCCTGAACCTGCTTTATCAGGACACAGTGCGCAAAATGGGCATTGACCCTTCAAGGATCAAGCCCACTAAAACCACCTTTAAAGGTGTAATTCCTGGAGTAGAGGCCCGCTGTACGGGCTCTATAACATTGGAAGTGGTCTTCGAATCTCCGGATAACTTCCAAAGCGAAGAGTTAATCTTTGATATCGTCCCTTTCCGCAGTTGTTACCATGCACTGCTCAGACGAACCGCATTCGCTAGATTCAATGCGGTACCAAACTACGCATACCTCAAGCTCAAGATGCCAGGACCATGCGGGTTCATAACGGTGAACGGAAATATGGACCGCTCTCTACGAACAGAAGAACATACCACAGGCCTTGCGGCGGAAGTACAATGCGGCCTTCTCCAACAAACCAATCCGGCGGCAACAACTTTGAGCATAGTCAAGCGAGTCCGGAGCACCCCGCAACAGGATCATCAGGCAAGCCAAGAGCGCGACTAGCAGTCCGGCCTCCTGAAAGGACAAGTGCTCCCTAGATGGTTTTGGTAATTAATGACAACATATCTCTTGTTGGACTAACACTTTTATCTAGTATGTTTCAGATAAGTTCAACAATGGAGTGGCATGGACTAAAGGATGTGGGAACTCCTTCAAGATGCTAAGGACAAAGGATTGGCTAAAGCTTCAAGCTCAAGACTCTTCATTTTACATTTTAGTGATACAAGATCACATTGAGTCTATAGGAAAAGCCAATACTATCAAGGAGGGATGAGGTGTTGCTTAATGAGCCTCTTGCTTCATGTGCTTAGTGATATGCTCCAAAACCCTCAGCTACTTTGCCACTTCCACACATATGTCCTAAACCTAAAGTCAATCTCGGCCCCACTGATTCCTTCTATCCGGCGCCACCGAGTTTGGATGCCTTAGCCACTGCCACAAACCGTAGGCAAATCGGTCTCGCCGATAGGGATCTCGGTCTCACCGATATGGGATTGTAATCTCTCTGTGTATGTCCATTATCAAAATTGGTCTCACCGAGTTTGAGAAATCGGTACTACCGATATTACAATGCAAACTCTCTGGTTAAGTTATTATTAAAATCAGTCCCACCGAGTTTGATAATCGGTCAAACCGAGTTTGCCTGACCAACTCTCTGGAAAGCTTATTACCAAAATCGGTCCCACCGAGTTTTTGTAATCGGTCTTACCGAGATTACGTTATGCCCTAACCCTAACCAAATCGGTCCCACCGAGTTGCATTCCGGTCCCACCGAAAACCCTAACGGTCACATTATTTGCTAAATCAGTCTGACCGAGTTTAACAATTCGGTCCCACCGAGTTTGGTAGATTGTGTGTAACGGTTAGATTTTGTGTGGAGGCTATATATACCCCCTCCACCTCCTCTTCATTCATGGAGAGAGCCATCAGACTGAACCTACACTTCCAGCATCCTATTTCTAAGAGAGAACTACCTACTCATGTGTTGAGGCCAAGATATTCCATTCCTACCATATGAATCTTGATATCTAGCCTTCCTGTTGCTTTCCACTCAAACCCTCTTTCCACCAGATCCAAATCCTATGAGAGAGAGTTGAGTGTTGGGGAGACTATCATTTGAAGCACAAGAGCAAGGAGTTCATCATCAACACACCATTTGTTACTTCTTGGAGAGTGGTGTCTCCTAGATTGGCTAGGTGTCACTTGGGAGCCTCCGACAAGATTGTGGAGTTGAACCAAGGAGTTTGTAAGGGCAAGGAGATCGCCTACTTCGTGAAGATCTACCGCTAGTGAGGCAAGTCCTTCGTGGGCGACGGCCATGGTGGGATAGACAAGGTTGCTTATTCGTGGACCCTTTGTGGGTGGAGTCCTCCGTGGACTCACAAGAACTGCTACCCTTCGTGGGTTGAAGTCTCCATCAACGTGGATGTACGATAGCACCACCTACTCGGAACCACGACAAAAACATCCGTGTCTCCAATTGCGTTTGAATCCTCCAATCCCTTCCCTTTACATTCTTGCAAGTTGCATGCTTTATTTTCCGCTGCTCATATACTCTTTGCATGCTTGCTTTCTATATGTTGTGAATGTTAAACTTGTGCCTAAACTCCACTCAAACTTAAAGAAACTTAAAAACTGCAACTTTGGTACATAGTGTCTAATCACCCCCCCTCTAGACACCTCTTCTCAAGGTCCTACACCTCCGCTTAAGCCCCATCAAAGCAGCATCCGTGCCACGCGCACACAATTACGTATTTTAAAATACCATGGGCATAGGCGGAGGCGCATCATCGACTCAGTCAAGTAGTGCGGGTAACCGCCAAATACTTTCATACTCTTCCCTTCTTACCTTTCTGGACACCGCGTTGGCGCAGCATCCTCGAAAGAGCCTAATTGCCGGACTTATAGGGGAAAGACATCCAAGGAGGCAACAGACGTTGTGCACAGAAGGAAATACCCAGGTGGAATCTATTTACGATCATTATACCTGCTTTATCTATCTGCACACAGCCTCCCCCTGGATAGGACATGTCCAATAGTCCTATTTTATCTCTGCTTAACGCATCCATTGTAAATGTACGCCTAAACGTATTTTTCGTCAATGGGAGATTATATATAGAGTCAGCTTATTATTCTTATTTGAGCATTTTTTTCTCTTATAAATGTTTATTTGATATTGCATCCGCACATCTTGGTGCGGCCGGTTTGCGAGGGGCTTCTCACGGCGTCCCGTAATATGGCAAATAAAGTCCGAACACTTTCAAGATTATTTCCGAAGCTATAAGAATTCATAGACAAGATTATTGTCAAACTCATTCTAATGAATCACCCTCTCTAGGATTTGATCCACCACATGACGATGTTGAACATGGATACTATGATGAGGATGACGATAGTGACTTCGATCTTGATGATGCAATGAGACATTTTGGTCTTATGGCAAGTCTTCGGGGATATATATCAGGAGGAAAGGAATGGGTTCTTGATAGTGGATGTACCGATCACATGATCGGAGATAAAGACATGTTTCATGAGCTTGCTGATAATGATAGTCCTCGAAAGTATGTCACTTTCGGTGACAACTCAAAGGGTAAGGTGGTTGGCCTCGGTAAGGTGGCCATCTCACATGATAGCTCCATACAAAATGTTATGCTCGTTGAATCTCTTGGTTACAACTTACTTTCAGTATCTAGACTTGCTGATTTCGGTTTCAATGTCCTATTTATCAAGTAGATTGCCAAGTGTTTCATCGAGATAATCATAAAATGGTCTTCTTGGTGTGCGAGAGGTGATCTATACATTGTTGATTTCACTAAAAGGCTCAACCTAAAAGTTGCTTCATTGCTAAATCCTCAAAAGGCTGGTTATGGCATAGACGATTAGGTCATGTTGGTATGCGAAACCTTGACAAGCTTATTAAGGGAATCATATCCTTGGAGTTAATGATGTCATATTTGATAAGGATAGACTTTGCAAGGTGCTTGTCAAGGTGTAAACAGGTTGGAGGAAGGCATCTCGTGAAGAACATCATGACCACGAAGAGGCCACTCGAGCTACTTCACATGGATCTCTTTGGTCCCAACTCCTACAAGAGTCTCGGAGGAAATTCTTTTGGTCTAGTTATAGTTGATGATTTTTCCAGATTTACGTGGGTGTTCTTTCTCGATGATAAATCGCAGGTCCAAAAGATCTTCAAAGCCCAAAACCAATTTGAAGTGAAGATCAAGAAGGTTCGCAGCGACAACGGAACGGAGTTCAAGAACGCAAATGTGGACACCTTTCTTGACGAAGAAGGGATTTCACACGAGGTCTCGGCTACGTACACACCTCAACAAATTGGAGTTGTTGAGAGGAAGAACCGGACGCTCATCGAAATGGCGAGAACGATGCTTGATGAGTACAAGACGCCGAAGCATTTTTGGGCAGAAGCGGTTGAGACAGCTTGTCATGCAACAAATCGCTTGTATCTTCACAAGCTACTCGGCAAGACGGCATACGAGCTACTCACCGGTAACAAATCCCAAGTTGGATACTTTCGAGTATTCGGCTCAAAGTGCTACATTCTTGATAAGCATCGTCATTCTAAATTTGCTCCTAAGTCTCATGAAGGTTTCCTACTAGGTTATGGCTCAAACTCTCACACTTACCGTGTCTACAACAATTTCACCCGAAAGGTTGAAGAGACGGTAGATGTGAAGTTTGATGAATCTAATAGCTCACAAGTAGAGCAATTGCCAATTGATGTAGGAGACAAAGATCCTTCGGATGCAATCCAAGACTTGTCTATTGGCAAGGTCCGTCCAACGGAGGTGAAGGAGAGTACATCGTCCGTCCAAGTGGAAGCCTCTACTTCACGACAAGGTGAACCAAGAGTTGATACGGAAGCATCCACAAGTGGGACACACCAAGATGAAGAAAACAAGGAAGTGCATCAAGATGAACGTCAACAACCTCCTTCTCCACCACGACAAGAGAACGACAACACCAGCAATGAAGAAGGCCAAGAAGAAGAACAAGATGAAGAAGATGTTCAACGAAGACCCAAGCAAAAGCTTTCACGAGTTCGAGCAAGAATTGCTAAAGACCATCCCATCGAGCAAATCTACAATGATATTCAAACCGGAGAATCACTCGCTCTAAAACTCGTTTAGCTAACTTTTGTGAAAACTATTCTTTCATCTCTAGCATTGAACCTATGAAGGTCGAAGAAGCATTGGAAGATCCGGATTGGATAAATGCTATGCATGAAGAGCTACACAACTTTGAGAGGAACCAAGTTTGGACATTGGTTGAGAAGCCCGACAACAACCACAACATCATCGGTACCAAATGGGAGTTTCAGAACAAGCAAGATGAAGATGGACAAGTAGTTCGGAACAAAGCACGTCTAAATGCCCAAGGCTACACACAAGTCGAAGGTATGGACTATGGTGAGACTTACGCCTGCTAGACTTGAGTCCATTCAAGCATCTTACTTGCCTATGCTAATCACCATGATATCACCTTGTACCAAATGGACATTAAAAGTGCTTTTCTAAATGGTGAAATAGAGGAGGAAGTTTATGTTAAACAACCTCCCGGCTTTGTCAATCCTAAGAAACCCAATCATGTTTACAAACTTCATAAAGCCCTTTATGGACTTAAACAAGCTCCTAGAGCATGGTATAAATGCTTGACCAAGTTCCTTATTGAAAAAGGCTTTGAAATTGGGAAAATTGATCTACTCTTTTTACTAAAAAGGGTTAATGGTGAACTCTTTGTGTGCCAAAATTTTGTTGATGATATTATATTTGGTTCAACTAACCCTCATTTTAGTGAAAAGTTTGGGAAGCTAATGTCGGAGAAGTTTGAGATGTCTATGATGAGTGAACTCAAATTCTTTCTTGGTTTGCAAATTAAGCAAACTAAGGAAGGTACTTTTGTCTCTCAAACAAAGTACACCAAGGACTTATTCAAGAAGTTCAATATGCAAGAATGCAAAGGTATGACTACATCCATGCCTACTAGTGGACATCTTGACTTAACCAAAGATGGTGAACCGGTTGATCAAAAGGTTTATTGCTCTATGATCGGTTCATTGTTACATCTATGTGCTTCACGTCCCGATATTATGCGAAGTGTGTGCATGTGTGCACGATATCAAGATGCCCCTAAAGAATGTCATCTTAAGGCCGTGAAAAGGATAGTGAGATACTTAATCCATACACTAAATTTTGGCATTTGGTACCTAAGAGGGCCTCTTTCGATCTTGTTGGCTATTCCGACTCGGACTATGCCGGAGACAAGGTTGATAGAAAGTCCACTTCGGGTACTTGTCAATTTCTTGGTAGATCTCTTGTGTCTTGGTCCTCCAAAAAACAAACTCGGTATCCTTATCCACCGCCGAAGCTGAATATATTGCCGCTGGTTCATGTTGTGCTCAATTACTTTGGATTACCCAAACTCTTAAAGATTATGGGATATATGTGAGACATGTTCCATTGCTTTGTGATAATCAAAGTGCTATCAAAATTGGTCATAATCCTGTGCAACATTCTCGAACTAAGCATATTGAAGTTCGTCATCATTTCATTCGAGATCATGTTGCTAAGGGTGACATTGATCTTAAGCATGTTCGCACCGAAAAGCAATTAGCGGATATATTCACTAAACCTCTTGATGAGAAAGTGTTTTGCAGGTTAAGAGGAGAATTGAACATCATTGATGCTTCAAACTTGGAGTAGAAACTCCATTGGATACATGCAAGACATGAGCTTATGACTAATCCTTGAAATTTCTCTTATGATGAAAAACTTATGTCTTGGATATATTTGTATCTTGCATGTTATCTAACCCATGTAGGTACTTGGTTGAATCAAATTCCATGAGGTTGAAACCTACTCATATCTTGAGCAATCTCTACATCACCAAGTCTCTACACAAGGTGGTTGAAGACAAGGAGACACGAAACCATTCAAACATATCCTTTGACAAATTTTATGTGGAGTTTCATGATTGTCATTTTTGGATATACAAGTGCTCTTCCTTGCAAGAACTAACCCATGTAGGTAGATGGACTCAAATTCCAAGTGGTGCTCCAAATTCTCGATGAGCTACACCAACCTTGAGCAACCCATAAGTTCAACTACATGGACAACACCACCAACCAAGGTATGTTATTCCATCTTAGAGAAGCTTTACTCCGAGTCATGAGTTAAAGCAACTCGACAAGATGTGAATATATCAAGATGCTTAAACGAAAAATGGCAACCCCATTTTGAGCTTAAACGATGAGTATGGCCTATGATCAAGTGATCTCACTTGACTCCTAAGTCAATATACTCTAACATAGGTGACTTTGTCGCTGACCATCTCTAGATGAAGTTCTCCTGTGTTCTTTTCTGAGTTTTTGCATTTGTCTCATGCATTTGTGTTTCCCCTTTCAAAAAAAAACTTCATCTAGATTTCTTTCTGTTTTCGCTGCATTTTCTGCATCTAATTCCTTGCATATCTTTCAGTTAATTCCTTGCAAATCTTTGTCAGATCTTACTAGTCAAGTGAGCTGAGGTGACAAGTGTTCTCTCTGTGATGAACTCAGTTACACCGATGTGTTATTTTCGGACCAACCGAATCTTTTCGGTACGACCGAAGCATACCACTCGGTGCCACTGATTTCATAACAGGAAATACTCTTTGCCACATATTATGTGTTTCTTCTGATCCAGCTCCACTCAATGAATCTTGTCCTCTACAAGCATCACATTTTTATCATTGCTTTATGTTGTGACTCAAGGATCAAACCCATTTTCGACAAATTCCAGAGGGAGAGAGAGATTACATCTTTATCAAGCCCTTCTTGGAAATTGACGTCAAAGGGGGAGAGAGAGATCACATCAAAGCTTATCATTTAAAGAGAGAGATCACATCAAAGCTTATCATTTAGAGAGAGAGATCACATCAGAGAAGGAGAGAAAGATCCTTCAGGGGGAGAGAGAGATCTCCAGGGGGAGAGAATACTAGTATAAAGTATTTCTCAAGGATCCCAGATGCTTGGTGTTCAAGAGGAGAGATGTCCCCATGTCTTCTTGAGGGGAGAGACATGTTCATATGATCTTTTGTGCTAAATTTTGCATTAGCATACTTTAGCTCTGAACTTTAGCTCTGATCATCATTCATATATTTCAGCTCTGTTTTCCTTCAGCTCTGATTTTCTGTTCCCTATCTTCTCCAAGTATCCCATGTTAGATTCAGGGGGAGTAAGACATCTAAGGGAAAGAGATCATTTAAATTCATTGCATATCTTTACTCTTGGGGACATGTCTAATCCAATGTGGTACTTAGTACTCACTCTCTACATGGCATCCCAGTCTTGGTATTCTTGTGGTTTCTTACATTTGCTCTGGCTAGTAGATGCATCTGTGTTATCTAACCTTGTTTACGCAGGTTCATTCCATCCTAAGCCAACTCAAGACTACAAGGTAAGTATATGTATCACAATCATGTGTATGAGGAATTCTTCCTGATGTACATACTGTTTGCAAGAAGGACTCATGGGCATGAAGGTATTCTCTTTAATACTTTTTGCTCTGATGCATATAGCCAAGATACATGTAACACATTGCCTGCTCTATCATGGTTATGCTATCACATGCTTCTATATTTCATATTCACATGATTGCATACATGTAGGGGGAGCCTATGCTTGTTACATGTCTTTCCAAAGCTTTACTTGCTATTTTTTATATCTTTATCTAAAGCTTTGATGTATGTTGCCATCAATTACCAAAAGGGGAGATTGAAAGCACAAGTGCTCCCAGGTGGTTTTGTAATTAATGACAACATATCTCTTGTTGGACTAACACTTTTATCTAGTATGTTTCAGATAAGTTCAACAATGGAGTGGCATGGACTAAAGGATGTGGGAACTCCTTCAAGATGCTAAGGACAAAGGATTAGCTAAAGCTTCAAGCTCAAGACTCTTCCTTTTACATTTTAGTGATCCAAGATCACATTGAGTCTATAGGAAAAGCCAATACTATCAAGGAGGTATGAGGTGTTGCTTAATGAGCCTCTTGCTTCATGTGCTTAATGATATGCTCCAAAACCCTCAGCTACTTTCCCACTTCCACACATATGTCCTAAACCTAAAGTCAAACTCGGCCCCACTGATTCCTTCTATCCGGCGCCATCGAGTTTGGATGTCTTAGCCATTGCCACAAAGCCTAGGCAAATCGGTCTCACCGATAGGGATCTCGGTCTCACCGAGATGGGTTTGTAATCTCTCTGTGTATGTCCATTATCAAAATCGGTCTCACCGAGTTTGAGAAATCGGTACTACCGAGATTACAATGCAAACTCTCTAGTTAACTTATTATCAAAATCGGTCCCATCGAAGTTTGATAATCGGTCAAACCGAGTTTGGTGACCAACTCTCTGGAAAGCTTATTACCAAAATCGGTCCAACCGAAGTTTGTGTAATCGGTCTTACCGAGATTACGTTATGCCCTAACCCTAACCGAATCGGTCCCACCGAGTTGCATTCAGTCCCACCGAAAACCCTAAGGGTCACATTATTTGCTAAATCGGTCCGACCGAGTTTAACGATCTGGTCCCACCGAGTTTGGTAGATTGTGTGTAAGCAGTTAGATTTTGTGTGGAGGCTATATATACCCCTCCACCTCCTCTTCATTCGTGGAGAGAGCCATCGGTGAACCTACACTTCCAAAGATCCTATTTACGAGAGAGCACTACCTACTTATGTGTTGAGGCCAAGATATTCCATTCCTACCATATGAATCTTGATCTCTAGCCTTCCCAAGTTGCTTTCCACTCAAACCCTCTTTCCACCAGATCCAAATCCTATGAGAGAGAGTTGAGTGTTGGGGAGACTATCATTTGAAGCACAAGAGCAAGGAGTTCATCATCAACACACCATTTGTTACTTCTTGGAGAGTGGTGTCTCCTAGATTGGCTAGGTGTCACTTGGGAGCCTCCGACAAGATTGTGGAGTTGAACCAAGGAGTTTGTAAGGGCAAGGAGATCGCCTACTTCATGAAGATCTACCGCTAGTGAGGCAAGTCCTTCGTGGGCGGCGGCCATGGTGGGATAGACAAGGTTGCTTCTTCGTGGACCCTTCATGGGTGGAGCCCTCTGTGGACTCGCGCAACGTTACCCTTCGTGGGTTGAAGTCTCCATCAACGTGGATGTACGATAGCACCACCTATCGGAACCACGACAAAAACATCCGTGTCTCCAATTGCGTTTGAATCCTACAATCCCTTCCCTTTACATTCTTGCAAGTTGCATGCTTTATTTTCCGTTGCTCATATACTCTTTGCATGCTTTCTTGCTATATGTTGTGAATGTTAAACTTGTGCCTAAACTCCACTCAAACTTAAAGAAACTTAAAAACTGCAACTTTGGTACTTAGTGTCTAATCACCCCCCTCTAGACACCTCTTCTCAAGGTCCTACACCTCCGCTTTAGCCCCATCAAAGCAGCATTCGTGCCACGCGCACACAATTACGCACTTAAAATACCATGGGCATAGGCGGAGGTGCATCAACGACTCAGTCAAATAGTGCAGGTAGCCGCCAAATACTTTCATACTCTTCCCTTCTTACCTTTCAGGACACCGCGTTGGCGCAGCATCCTCAAAAGAGCCGAATTGCCGGACTTACAGGGGAAAGACATCCAAGGAGGCAACAGACGCCAGCATGTAAGAAAATACCCAGGTGGAATCTATTTACGATCATTATACCTGCTTTATCTATCTGCACACAGCCTCCCCCTGGATAGGACATGTCCAATAGTCCTATTTTATCTCTGCTTAACACATCCATTGTAAATGTACGCCTAAACGTATTTTTCGTCAATGGGAGATTATATATAGAGTCAGCTTATTATTCTTATTTGAGCATTTTTTTCTCTTATAAATGTTTATTTGATATTGCATCCGCACATCTTGGTGCGGCCGGTTTGCGAGGGGCTTCTCACGGTGTCCCGTAATATGGCAAATAAAGTCCGAACACTTTCAACAGTGCGGCACCCCGAACTTATAGCACTATATGCATCAGCTCCGAATCATGTCTTGGGTCTACAGTTGGGATAGCCCGGCTCCCTTGTTTTGGTGCCTTACGTTCCGTTATATCGGCTAAGGTAGCGCAGGGAGAACTACTACGATTGTGTCCCGGTTCTTCCGGACGAGCACCTCAGTAGAGAAAGCCGAAAACTGACCGGCATGATGTGGCGAGAGCTGGTCGCTATTCGAGAGGTTTTAAAATCCTTAAAGATTTTCCGCTTTAGGCAATAAATCGGCTTCCTCCGATCTAGGCGTGTATAGCGCCCCGATTCGGCCTTCCGGATTCTAGGGGCTTCGCTGAAATTTAAAATTGTATACTTCTATGGCTAAGTGAAAGTTATAAAGCCGCATAGTCCGATTGCCTTGTTCGCTGCGCCGGACACCTCCTTAAGGGACCAAAGGTTTGGATAAAGAGTGTCCGGGTTTTCCAAGAACACCCTAGTACTAGTTACGTGGGGGAGGAAGCCGACTACTGGCCTACTTTAAGAATTTTATAAACAGCCGCACAGAAGGTAATATTTTAAATAACAAAAGCTCTACATAGCGCAAATAACTTCGTCTTTAAATTACAAACATGACAGGAGTGAACTCATGGCGTCCTTGGTACACTCATCGGTGACGAGACGAGCACCCTTCATCACGCCATCATAGTACATCTCGGGAGGCGATGCGCCTTGCCCTCCGGCGGCCCGGCCTTGACCAGCTTCTCCGCATCCAGCTTACCCCAATGCACCTTGACGCGGGCAAAGGATAGGCGGGCACCTTCGATGCAAACGGATCGCTTGATCACCTCAAGCCGCGGACAGGCATCCACCATCCGCTTGATCAGGCCAAAGTAGCTACTGGGCAGGAGCTCACCAGGCCACATCCTGACTATGAAGTCCTTCATACCTAGTTCGGCCGCCCTGTGGAGTTCGATCAACTGCTTCAGTTGGTCGCTCAGAGGCATCGGATGATCGGCCCCAGCATACTGGGACCAGAACAACTTCTCTGTTGAGCTCCCATCCTGGGCACAGTAGAACTCCACAGCGTCTGAGACACTGCATGGCAGATCTGCAAACGCCCCTGGAGAGCTCCGTATTCGAGTAAGTAAAAGAAACACCTCCTCCACATGTTTGCTTTGCATAAAGAATTTCTTACCCACTGCTATGTTTTTGGCCTCCTGGATCTCTGCTGTGCTCTCTCGGCCCGGCCTTGGCATCTTTCAAACTTACAAGGGCCTTCGCAAGCTCGGCCTCCTTCATCCTCGATTATGCTCCACGGACTCGCACTTCTTGCCGAGGTCCTGGAGCTCTTCTTCTTCTCGCCCACTCTAGCACTTTCCTTTTCGCGCTCCTTGCATTCCACGACCGCTTTGTCTTCGCCTCGGACAGCGCTTTCTTGAGGGCGCCACTTGGCGGTGGCCTTCGTTATACCTGATCATGACGCTTTGGCGTTAGACTGAAAATTTTTGCCTATCTTTAAAATACATGCGTACGGGGAATCGCTTACCTTTATTCTCCTCGAGCTGCCTCTTCGTGAGGCCGAGCTCTACTTGCGCCTGCTCCAGACCCCGCTTCAGTTCGGCAACTTCGGCGGTACGGGCAGCAGCGGCAAGCAGCACGGCCTGTTTATGCACATAAACGCTTTTTATACTCCTGCGGATTGTAATTGACCCTCCGTTTGGCTTTTCTTTCCGAACACCAACCAGAGTATCAGGGGCTACTACCTATCGGGTGGTAATTTCATACATTTTTATTACTTACCTCAAAGTCCGTCAGGAGGCTTGTGCAGGCTTCGGTTAGTCCATCTTTGGTGGACAGAACCTATTGAATCACCGCACTCATAAGAGTACGGTGCTCTTCTTCCATGGAAGCGCCTCGAAGCGCTTCCACCAGGCTATCCGGCGCCGTTGATGCGACGGAAGTCCTCGGCACGGGCGGCTCGCCCTCCCTAACGAGGGGCTGCCCGCCTAAGACCGGAACCGTCGGAGGTTTCAGAGCAGTGTTCGGTCAAGAGTCTGCCTTGTTGCGGCTCTCATCGACGCGATCCGCGGGGATTTTGAACCCCGCATGTCCGGCATTTGGAAGTCCGCCTTGGGGCGTCTCCAGGGTCACCTCCCCCTGTTCGGGGAACCTTCGGGACAACACCTCCGTGTCATCCGCAGGCTGAGGAGTGGTTGCCGTCGGGAGCGAGTTCATCTCTGAAGCGCTCAGAGACCCATCCGAAGACGATACCTCCGGATGAGCCCGGGCAGGAATGCGTCAATGTTCGGTGTTATTAAACAATTATGAAGTGAAAATCATGGTAGAGTGCGGACACTTACAATCACGCCAGGGGCTTCCCCCTGGGCAGCCACCCTTCCTCGCTATGAGCGGCTGTGGTGGAGTATTCCGGAAGGGACATCTTTCCCTGCTTGGACGTCCCAGCCTCCCCTTCCGGGGCGGCTTTCCTCTTTTTCTCCTCCCCAGTACGGGGAGGTGGAGTTTCTTCTTGCTTCCCCCCGCCTCCGCGGGAAGAATCTGTTTCATCGTCGTCGGACGACGTGGGTATGACGGCCTTGCGTCGAGGGCCTCTCCCGGCCCCACGGCCCGTCCCCTCAGGCCTCTCATCCTTTCCGGATGGGGAGGCTTCTTCTTCTTCCTCCTCCTCTTCGGGGAAGGAGTGTGCCTTGTCGTCTTCGGACAAGGCTTCTGGCACAACCTTACGACGGAGACCCTTTCGGGTCCCCGGGGCCTTCTTCTCCGGCACCTTGTACGGTGCCGGGACCAGCATCTCCGTCAGGAGAGCATCCGCTGGGCCTTCCGGCTGCGGAGCCGGACAGTAGACCTGCTCCGCTGTCTCAACATAGTCCTGAAGCAAATATGCATGATTACTTAAAGGACTCCCACGAATATATTGGGAAAACTGGGTCATGTGGCAGTCTGAGAACTCACCTGACTAGGAGCCCGCGCGGCGTGAAGCCCGCGGTCCTCGGATGTGGGAGGAGGTACTTCGGAGGCCTTGAACAGCACCTTCCATGCACCTTTGTGTGTCATGTTGTAGAGCTTCCGGAGCGTCTGGTGTTCGGCCGATACGAACTCCCACTGATTAACTGCCCGCCTTTGACTGGGCAGGATCCGGCGAACAAGCATGACCTGGATCACGTTGACAAGCTTGATGTTCTTGTCCTTCATGCTTTTGATGCACGTCTGGAGTCCGGTCAGCTCCGTAGAATCGCCCCAGGACAGGCCTTTCCTTTCCCAGGAGGTGAGCCGCATGGGGGCTCCAGACTTGAATTCGGGGCCGCCCAGCTTGGCGCCCGTCTTGATTCGATGATATAGAACCACCCGATTGCCATCCTTTTACGGTCTCCGCAAAGGAGCCGTCCGGCCAGGTGACATTAGGCATCTTGCCCACCATGGCTCCTCCGCACTCTGCTTGCTGGCCGCTTACAATCTTCGGCTTCACGCAGAAGGTTTGCAGCCATAGGCCGAAATGAGGTCGGATGCGGAGGAAGGCCTCGCATACAATGATGAACACCGAGATGTTGAGGACGAAATTCGGGGCTAGATCATGGAAATCTAGCCCGTAGTAGAACATGAGCCCGCGGACGAAGGGGTGAAGTGGAAACCCCAGTCCACGGATGAAGTGGGCGACGAACACGACTCTCTCGTGGGGTCCCGGGGTCGGAATGACCTGCCCAGCGTCTGGTAGCCGGTGCGCTATGTCTCATGCTGACCAAGTATCCGCCGCTCAAGATTTGTGATGTGCTTCTACTTGACGGGAAGCCACCCACTTGCCTCCTGCTCCGGACATGTCTAGCTGTGCGGAGGAGACTTGGGCTTGGGCGCTGGAGCTCGAGGGGGAAAGAATGGGCAAAGAAGGAAGAAGGCATGGGTAAAAATGAGGAAATCTTATCCCTTTATAGAGGCGATGAAAGCGGTGCGCCTCCCCACTTGCCCGTTGGGAATCGCTTGCTTCCCAAGCGCCACGATTGATGATGTGGAGGGATTACCCATACCCGTATTTGATGAGAATCCCGTGATAAGGGGGGCACGATCTCTGCTTTGACAAGACGTGTCAAGGAGACCGCCTCGTAATATGCTGTCAGGTCCAATATGCGATACTATCCTAAAGAGACTCGAAGGTCCCACCAAGGATAGAACTGCATATTGATACGCTTTTGCAAGGTGGATATCATTACATCAACATTACATAATAGATGGGGATACATACAAAAGGCATACAATGCCACACGAATACATCAACATCATACAAGAGATCAACATCCGACTACGGATGAAACATAAACAGAAACTCAAACAATATCCACCCTGCTAGCCCAGGCTGCCGACCTGGAACCTATCCCCTGATCAAAGAATAAGCAGAAGAAGAACTCCAAAACACGTAACATCGCTCTCGCGTCATGATCATCGCAAACCTGTACCTGCAACTGGTGGTGTAGTAATCCGCGAGCCACGAGGACTCAGCAATCCCATTACCATGGGTATCAAGACTAGCAAAGCTTAATGGGTAAGGAAGGGGTAAAGTGGTGAGGTTGCAGCAGCGACTAAGCATGTATGGTGGCTAACTTACGAAACAAGAGCGAGAAGAGAAGCAATGGAACGGTCGTCAACTAGTAATGATCAAGAAGTGATCCTCAACTCCTACTTATGTCAGACATAACCCAGAAACCATGTTCTCCTCTCGATCAGCCCCGAAAAGAGACACTCACGGTTACGCACACTGTTGGTGTATTTTAGAAGAGTTTACTTCAAGTTTACTACAACCGGACATTAACAAATTCCCATCTGCCACATAACCGCGGGCACGGCTTTCGAAAGTTCAAACCCTGCAGGGGTGTCCCAACTTAGCCCATCATAAGCTCTCGCACGAAGGATATTCCTTCTCCCGGGAAGACCCGATCAGTCTCGGAATCCCGGTTTACAAGACATTTCGACAATGGTAAAACAAGACCAGCAAAACCACCCGAATGTGCCGACAAATCCCGATAGGAGCTGCACATATCTCGTTCTCAGGGCACACCGGATGAGCCAGACGTCGGGTTGGCATAGACCCTGATTGCCCAGGGGGCGCCGGACATATCTTGGTTTGGGCCAGCACTTGGAGAAGCACTGGCCCGGGGGGGGGGGGGGTAAATAAAGATGACCCTCGGGAGCGCGACTCCCAAGGGAAAAAGGCTAGTTGAGGCAAATGTAAAACCAAGGTTGGGCCTTGCTGGAGGAGTTTTATTGAAAGCAAACTGTCAAGGGGGTCCCATAAATCACCCAACCGCGTTAGGGACGCAAAATCCGGGAACATAATGCCGATATGACGGAAACTAGGGCGGCAAGAGTGGAACAAAACACCAGGCATAAGGCCGAGCCTTCCACTCTTTACCAAGTATATAGATGCATTAATAATATAAGAGATATTGTGATATCCCAACATAAACATAATCCAACATGGAGCAATCTTCATCTTCACCCGCAACTAGCAACGCTATAAGAGGGGCTGAGCAAAGCGGTAACATAGCCAAACAACAGTTTGCTAGGAAGGGTGAAAAGGTTAGAGGCTGACATGGCAATTTGGGAGGCTTGATAAACAGGTGATAGGTAACGCAGCATAGCGGTAGAGCGAAGCAACTAGCATAGCAATGATAGTATTGAGATCCAAGGTGACGGTCATCTTGCCTGAAATCCCGCAAGGAAGAAGAACGAGTCCATGAAGAAGACAACCGGGAGTAGTCGAACGAATCCTCACAATTCCGGAACAAAACCGAAGCTAACGAGAGAAGCAAAACGGAAAGAAGCAAACAACATAGTAAACAACCATCACATAATCATGGCATGATGCACAACCAAGTATGATGCATATCCGGTTTAATGAGGCATGGCATGGGAAAGTGCAACAAACAATGCTACAAGTTAAGTGGAACTCAATATGCAACGAGTTGCATATCGATGAAACACCACATGCAATTATTTAGTTTGATCTCTTTATAAGCTACTCAATAATATTAAATGTTGTTAAACATGGCAAGAGGTGAGGCATAAGTAAACTAACTATTTAGGCAAATTTAAATGAGGCCGGAACAACAAACAACAATTCCGGAAAATCCTCATATGCAATTTATGAATTTGCTACAGTTCTGCCCAAAAACATATTTTATTGTTGATAAACAGGAAAATAAAGTGCACCATGTTAAACTAGGCATTTTTCCACTCCATTTACATATAAAGTTTATTTAAAACCGAGCTACGGTTATTTAGTTATGAAATAAATCATTTTAACATGGCATTTGAGCAAATTTAAACAACAGCATTTTAAACATTTTAAACATGTATGAGAGTTGCAAATTATTAATCTACACAAAATTCTAAGCATTTTACATATATAAATTATTTACATGTGATGCACGGTTTGTGAGTTATTAAATGCATGATCTAGAGGACTTTTACGTAAAGCAGTAAATCCCAGATAATAGCTAAATCGCAATGAGAGGAAAAAAACATGGATCGGGCCTAAACTTGCTGGGTCAATGAGCACAAGAGGGCTGGGGGCTGCTCACCAGTGGGCCTTGGCCTGCTCGACGCAAAGGCTGGAGGAGGCCGGTCCCTGGGCTGCTCCTGGCTGGATCGAACGAGGAGGTGGAGGAAACGCGGTCAATGCACGGACGACCTACCGTTGCTCGACCTGAACGCACAGGAGGGAGCGCGCGCAGGGGAATCAGAGCTCGACTGTGCTTGGTGCAGTTCGTGAAGACGACAGCGGCGCGGGACTTGGCGACCGGGATGGCGCGGATGCAGCCGGATCCGAGCGGATCTGGGCGTCGGAAGCCCATCTCCGGCGATGGCGGCGACTGCACAAGGGCGGCGTCGAACATTCTCTGTTCCAATGACAGAGAGTTTCAGAGAACGAAAAAGAACTCGGGGAAGGAAAGAAAGGGAGGCGTGAGGGACCTGCTGAACAGCGGTCACGCGACAGGGACGGAGAGGGCGCGGGGAAGCAGAGACCCGCCGGATCCTGGCTGAGCACGCCGACGAAGACGGCTTGGGTCGAGGTCTTAGTGTCCTTGGCGGCGGAGCGAACAGAGAGAGCGGCTGTTTGCAAGGGCTTGCGGCGGAGCTCGGTTCCTCGCCTCGCTGGAAGACGAACCGGACGGTGGCGACCGGCGCTGGTTCATGAGTAGCAGAGAGAGATGGTTAGAGCAGGAGAACGAGAGAAAGGGGAGAAGGGGCGCGAGGAGACGGCGACCTGCTGGTGGTTCCCGACGGCGAAGGGAGCTCCGGTGATGCTGCTGCTTGCGACAGCGCGTGGGAAGCACGGGAGGAGGGCGATGGGGTCGGCGTGGAGGCTGTTCGGGCAGGGGAGCGCACGGGAGCTGCGGGCGACCAGATCGGCCACGAGGAGTTGGTCAGGCGGGGCTGTGGTGGTTGGCTCGCTGGGGAAAACGAGAGTGGGTGGATTTTTGGATCAGGAGGAGATCCCGAGGAAGGGGAGACAAGACGAGTGGCGGCGGCGGAATGAGGGGGATCGGACAAGCTGCCTAATTTCTAGGGTTGGATCCCGTGTATATATAGCATGTGGATTTGACTAGGGGCTATCTCGTCCCTCCGATCGTAATCGGACGGACGGAAAAAAATAGGCTAGGGAGTCCAAATAAGAAAACGGAGATGTTTTATAGATGTTAGAGGATGATCCGGATCCAACGGTCATGACATCCCGGGTCAGGTCCGGGAGAAGTTTTCTGACTAGGTTGCGGAGGTGGTCGGTAGCTGTGCAGAGAGGCTCAAAGGGTCGGACAACAAATGAATGGTTGCTCTTGAAAGGGACAACGAAGGCAAGGGGGAACGCGGCAACTACGAATGGATGCAAGCTTTATAAAAACATGCAGATGCAATGCGCATGATGCAATGAGATGAAATGCATGACATGAACAAAATGCAAAACAAAACACAAAAACCCAACCACGGTGGAAATAATATATTGCATCTCCGGAAAAGGCAAGAGTTGGAGTTACGAATATGGGATTGTATCCGGGGCGTTACATATGCGCTGTGGCTGGTTGTGGAAAGACGGTTCGAATAATAACCCGACCTTAGTGACGCATCGCGTTGCTTAAAAAGTTGTCAGCAGACTGCATTTGTGAAACATCATTCTCTCTACGGTGGCATGCGAAGATCATCTTGCGGATCCGGACACGGTTTAAGTGTTCGATAATTACCTTGTAGTATTCAGAGAAGGAACCCGCCTTGCAATGCCGAAGACAATACTGCACGCCGGACTCATCATCATTGAAGCCTGGTTCAGGGGCTACTGAGGAAATCCTGGATTAGGGGGTATCCGGACAGCCGGACTGTTTACATCGTCCGGACTATTGAAGCGTGAAGATACAAGACTCAAGACTTCGGACTGTGTCTGGATGGGACTTTCCTTGGCGTGGAAGGCAAGGTTGGCGATCCGGATATTATATTTCCTTCCTTGTAACCGACTCCATGTAAACCCTAGCCCTCTCCGGTGCCTATATAAACTGGAGAGGTTGGTCCTTAGAAGACCGATCACAATTACAATCATACCATCATAGGCTAGCTCTTAGGGTTTAGCCTCTACGATCTCGTGGTAGATCTACTCTTGTACTACCCATATCATCAATATTAATCAAGCAGGAAGTTGGGTTTTACCTCCACCGAGAGGGCCCGAACCTGGGTAAACATCCATGTCCCTCGCTTCCTGTTACCATCAGCCTTGACGCACAGGTCGAGACCCCCTACCCGAGATCCGCCGGTTTTTACACCGACACCCGTGCCTTCTTTCTCCTCTGGCCGAGCAGAGGCGGAGCTCCGACGATTGCCGCCGACGAACAGCGGCTCCCCACGGGATTTCGAGGGCAGGGATGGATCCGCCAGTCCAGGGCGGTCCTCCCAGCAGTCGAGAGGGTCGTGGGGACAAAGGGGGTCGCTGGCGGCGAGCTCCGCAGCGGACGGTGGCTTCTGGTGGATCGGGGTCTCGAGCTACGGTGGCTCCCGATCGGGTTTGAGAGGTGGGGTGGCTTCACAAGGTCTAGGGGAGTCGGACGGTGGCACTGGATGGACTGGGGAGGCCCTGCTCACGATGAACGGGACCGGAGCATGGCGGCGGCCGAGCTGACCGGTGATGGGGAAGACAGCCTCCCTCCATCGATTGCTGGCTATGGGAGCACTAGAGGGATGGCCTGAGGTCGCCTGAAGGTCTGGACGAGCTCGGGGTCCCTATTTATAGCATAACTAGGTCGGTTCCGCGTAGGCCGGGTATAAGATCGACGGTGAGCTGCTCATGTGGTCGTAGACGACGTGGCGATGCAGGGGGCGGCTTGGAGGAGCGAATGGATGAGCTCGGCCTGTTCAGGGGCGAGATGGCGCGCGGCTGTGGCTCGGGCGGCGCCGTCCATGGCAGGAGCCTGCTGCGGCCGTCTGCTAGCTGCCATGGCTCACCTAACGATGGCGCTGCGGGGCTCCAGGGGTGGCTTGGACGGCTCTGATGAGCGGATGAGAACGGGACGTGACCCTGTGGGCGAGCAAAGTGCAGGGGCAGGCTGCAGAGGCTTGGTTGCGCGTGCGCGTGCAAAATGTGTGCTCCGGGCGCGCCCAGAGCACGCACGCCAGGTGCTCGACGAAATGCCAACATGGCCTAGAGGGCTTGGGAGACAAAGCAAATTAACAGGACAAGTTCAGAGGTGGCTAGGAGATTAGTGGACATGCTGGTTTGTCCAGAGGGGCAAGATCACAGTGCAAAAATAAAACTATGCCAAAACTGTCCATGAACACAAGGTGCTCGACAGAATGCCATGGGCATCTAGGCATCTCTTTGGGTGGCCAAAAACTCCAGATCAGAGTCTCTTTAGATGATAAAGAGGGTGGCAAGGTTGGTTTGACAAAAACAAAAACTCCCTAGTGCAAGTTTTTGAGAAAACCAAATCTGGACAGAAAATAAAGGGCATTCTTGCATGGACCAAAAATCTCCAATGGGTCCAATCTCCTGGACTTAAGGGTTTGGTAGAGTGGTCTATAGGCAGGAGAAAAATCATGGGTAATAGGGCAAGATAAAATATGGTTGCAGTAGAAAATACCAAACTGGACCAGAGAGGAAAAGAGGATGATTTGCTCAAATTTTTCAAAGAACACCAATGGGTTTTTGCATAAAGTTGAACTATACACTACTACTGAAATTTCCCAATTTTGGTGGAATTTATAAAGAAATATTCAAATAGGTTGTAGTGCAAATTACAAACTGGACCAGATTTGAAAACTTGGGGTAGGGCTCAAAATCTCCAAATGACTAAAAGAAATTTTTGCATAAAAGTGATGTGGGAACATCACATGACATCCCCAATTTTTTGTGGGAAATTTAAAGAAGTATTTGAAAGGGTTGAAGTGCAAATGGAGCTCTAAAACTTATGAAAAATCATTTTTAAAGAATTAAAGCTCGGGAAAAATAATTGTAGAAATAATTCCACTGATAAAAAGAAATGGTCTTGGGAAGATATACAAGTCCAACAATATTTCTGAAAGGTTTCCACCTAGAAGGACAAACTCAAAAAATTCGGAGGGACAGAGTGATCTGAAATTAAAAGATAAAACCAGAAAAAAAAAATTTAATTTCCTGGCCAAATTTTAATAAACAAATCAAGGTCAAAACTTTGGGGTGTTACAACACAACCCCCCTTAAGAAAAATCTCGTCCTCGAGATTTGCTAAGGGCTGCTTTGAAAAGAATTAC
The DNA here is from genome assembly GCA_021605145.1 of Aegilops bicornis. Lineage (NCBI taxonomy): Eukaryota > Viridiplantae > Streptophyta > Magnoliopsida > Poales > Poaceae > Aegilops > Aegilops bicornis. The sequence continues at coordinate 191,283,835 of CM038675.1, forward strand.
TCCTACTATCTCAAACTAATATCACAAAAATAACCATTCTACTCATGCAATTAAAATGTGGCTACAGTGAGTGGGCAATTAAGTGTTGTAAACTACAGTGCGGAATACTGGCGCTGCGTGGAAAAATCTATGGTTGGGGGAAAACGAGATATTTCTACTTTTGGTTACAGTAAATTTAGAATAAAATTCTAAATATCTAAAACACGCTAGTCGTACCCGAGAGCACAGTGCTCTCTCTGGATGGCAGGTGGACCCGGGGCCCACTGTCAGTCTCTTCTTCTACCAATGGCTCTCTCTTCTTCCTCTCTCTCGCGCACTTTCCCGTGCTTTGTCCACCGGCGACATCTAGCGTGTAGAGCATCTAGGTCATACTGCAGTAGTGCGCAGCGCGCTAGCTGCCGGTGCAGCGTGCACTCACCTCGCGGGCCAGTGCACTGTCGGCACTTCTCGCGGATTCGTCCCCGAACACCGGTGATCGAGCAACGAGCGACGCTGGTGGACTTCGCCCACCGTACACCGATCTCGAGCTATAAAATGACCGAGGTGCTCCTTTCTTCTTCCTCACACCTGGCCTCGCTTCTCCTTCTCCTTCCTTCTCCTCCATTTTTGTTTGCAGGAGCTCGAGACGAGGCTCTAATGGCGGAGGTGATGCCGGACTGGTACATGATCCTGGTGTGCGGACGGTTGGCGGCATTGCTGGGGTTCTCCGTGCTCTTGTGCGTGATGATCCTCGATGATCGTCGTGATGCTGCTGCTCGAGTGTTAGCTCTCCGCGGTGGCGGTGATCATGAAGATTAAGTGCGGTGTCGGGTGCTAACTGCTGTCAGTGTGCTGGAGGCAACTTGCACCCGAATAATTACCAACAAACCTCTCCTTCAGAGACTGTGGTGTGCTAGGGGGGTGACTAGTCAGGTGCAACATGCGCACGCGGATTTGCAATTAGTGCACGTGGTCGAGTGGTTGTGGTTGTGAGTCTACTGTCGTGGTGTTGCGTGAACAAAAATCTATGTCGTGAAGAGATATATGCTGCAACAACTCAGGGAAAGAAAAAAAATCTCACTTCGGAATTTACCGAGGGCGAAATTTGTTAATCAAAATTAACAGCAGTAAAAACTACTCACATAATTGAAACCAAATATTTAATTCACCGCACAAATTTAGGATACCACGCATAAGTTGCAACACATAAATAGATGCTGGGACAATAAACATAGCAGTGATGTCTACAATGAAAACGGTAAATAGACAGGGTCCTGAGAAAACATCTCTGGTACTGGGGCACACTCTTCTTCTATCGGGGGAACCGGATTGACTAGTCGATGAATGCGTCTCTCCTGGTCGGGCCTCAGTCATCTGCCAATAGCAATCTGAGGATTCAAATCAGCAAGGCTCTAGAGATAACCCATTACCCGCTGGGTCAAACGCTCTTGAGCGATAACATACTGGGCAAGGTTGGCCAGTACTGGGTCTCTCTCAATTCATCCACCGGGAAAAGATGCTACTTCTCCGGGTGCTGCACGACTCGGGAAGTAATAATACCCTCATTCACTGGCACAGGGTACCGCGAATCGAAGGCGAGCTAGCGCTTCGTACGCAGCAGCTTCTATGGCCATTTGCGGAGTCGGCATAGATTTCCCCATGAAGGAGACTTCTGTTGGGTCTTGGTTTGGGTTTGTGGGAGGAATGTGCACCACTGCCCAATATTTCGAGGTGGAAGGGGTGATCCTCGATTTGAGCAACTTGTACTGGGGTGGATGGATAGAACCCATGGTATTGCAGGTAAAGTCCCACAATATTTTAACAAAGCTACCTGGGGTTGCATCTGGAGTTCTCAGATAAATACTGGGGCTCGGCATGGCAAAGGAATGGTCGTGAGAGTTGTTCACAAGGTGAGGGATACTTGGTAAGGTCACGAGGTGCCATTTTATATAGCATCTGGGTTGGGTCATTTATCACGGTGAGGGGCAACTAGTTTGTCGGTTCTGCTCTATGGTGTCGGGGTCAATGCCACAGATACACATATCTCACAAAAGTGACGTATTACTGTGGGTGTCGTCGGGGGTGGTTCTTGGTAGCTACGCCCGGAATGAAAAATGCAACCGTACATCAACATACTTATGCATGGCTACTATTTAAAATAGGGGCGCACAAGCAGACATCATTAAATTATGGCGATACAAGATCACACAATTACAGGGTATGGACATACTAAGACTCGGTACTACTCGAGTGACTCAGTCTACCTCGTTAATATCTAAGCGGGCGTGCCTTGTGGACGTCGAGGCTTCTCCAAGGGCTCCACCGTCGGGGTTAGCTGGAGGGGGTTGAGGAACTGCAGGGTCGGGGTAGCGATGATGACCATCACGGGGGCTGTTGGCCACAATCCCGTTGGAGCGTGTTCCCAAAAGGCGACGAAGCACTTCTGGGACACAAAAGCATTTTGGTCGATGGCTGGGGCCGACCTCAAGGGCTCGATCGGTTGTCCGAACAGCACGACTGGGTTCTCGGCGTCGGGCTCATCTTCTCTCCTTGTCGGGGCTCGCCGGACCAGTTCTCCACGGGCTGCGATCAGATCAAGGGTGATTTGATCGAACAATTCCTCTAGTGCACTTACATAGCGCACCAGATGCAAAAATGCAGGATCCGTCTCGTGATCTCCGTTGGCAACCTGGGGTGGCCTACCATACCCGTCACGGTTGGGGTAGTAGTAGAACGAGCGACAGTTAACTCTGGGCGACAAGTGTCGGAGTTGAACTATAGCCTCTCGAGCAGCTAGTTGGATGGCTTGTGGCTCAAAGGAAGTTGTCCTTCCGGTGAACTGTAGGGGCGTTCTGGCGATAGACCCCTACCATAGACGTGCACAGTGGCCCAGAACCGGCTCTCACCGCTAATGGGCCCTTGGTACACAACATACTCTGGGGGCTCTTCTAATGCAAAGGCACGGCAGGTGAGGTTTGCTAGCACGGTCACAAAACCTCCAAGGTTGGTTGCTGTAGTCTCATTGTGAACAATGGGTCCTGGCATTATAGCTCGATGGGGTAGAGGTTGTGTTGTGCTGGGTTGATGCTAGCATGCCCTTTTTATAGAAAAAGGGGACGGAGTCTTCCTTCACACGCTTGCGAAAGAGACAATTTAGGTGTCGATCACTGGCGCGTGATCGACAGGCTATGTTGATAGGTTGGGCACCGACTGCCAAAAGGTGTCGGGGTCACTGTGTGGCTATCTTACACGAGAAGCTTGCCCGGGGTTAGTTTAAGGTCTGGTGGGTTGGTTAACCTAGGTTTATTGACCTGGCCAAGATAGGATTAGCCAATGGTCAGCCTGGCTCTGATACCAAGGTTGTCGCGACCGGTTTTTCAGGATATATTTTCGAGAAAATGGTCCTTGTGCTCACCAGCCCCAGGATTACTGTTAGCTGATGAGGCACCAACTTGATCCAGAAATTCCAAGCAAAAATACAAAATATGTAGTACAAGACCATTCTGGCCTATGAGTACAACACAAGGTTTCTAGTGGCTGAAGGCGGAAGCGGTTTGTGGTTCATCAGTGTCTATGGGACTCCATTTCCCACAGGAACAGCTGACCTGGATAACTCCTATCTTCGCGGGGCTGCTATCACCATTGCGTAGGTTCCGGGGCTGTCATCGCAACGCTCCTCTCCATGCAAGAAATCTGGCCAAGACAATAGCCAGGCACAAGCCAGTGAGTACTTTGAATGTACTCGCAAAAATTATGAAGACATGCATAATATAACAAATGATAATCATGCTCTCAAATATTCTATGATCACAACGTCAGTCACAAAATAAAATCCATGATGCACGCAAGCAACTTATTCATATACAACATGAATATGCAATAAGGGAGTAGAAATAGAATGCACCGATCGGGTGTCTGAAGTGACACCTCAAAAGGATAATAATATAAAGCATGCCTCAGTCGGGCATCTGAGCGACACCACATAAAGGGCTCATAAATAAAAGAAATAACAGACATGCCACAGTCGGGCGTCTGTGCGACACCACGTAAAGGGCTTATAAGAGAATGATCACAGTGAATATCCAGGAGCTAGAACCGTCCCAGGGATACTCAATAATTCAAATAATGTAAATGGTTAGTCCATAATAATAATAATCATAATCATCATGAGTCACAAGTCATGATCCATGTTCTGGTTTAGCAATTTTTCTCCAAAGACCGACACTAAGACCGACACTTGACCCATCCCAGACTGTAGTCCTTAACCATGGACATGGCTATTCGAATCGATATAATCTCTGCAGAGGGTGTACTATTTACCCACGAGTAACGGATTCCTTTAGTCCATTGGCACTAATTCCGTCTACAGTCTTTTAATTGAAAACACACCTGACCGCACACACCAGCCTAACTTACCGGTGTCTGGAATCACCCACGACACCTATTAAGCGAAACTCTATGTGGGGAGGCTACAACCTCGACTAGCATGGGATCACAAAATTTATAATGCGCGCAAACTAGGGGAGGTACCCCCTCGGCTCCAACCGGAAACACCCATGCCCCCGGACCAGGTGGCAGGTCTACCGGATGCAGCCGGTATCTTCCACCATGGCCTCTCTGTACGACGTGTGCTAGGAAGGGGTTGACAACTTACTGAACCGTACCCTACCTACGGCAGGGACAAGTGGTAGTACGAAACAAGTATGGGGGTTACTGGAACAAGACTCAATCTATGGTCGACTCAGGAGGTTAAAGCATTTCCTGCATGATAAGCATAAGAAATATATTTCACACCAATCAGACAGAAACACCATTCATCATACCTCACCATGCCTTACCGAGCATAACCGTCTCGACGAAGAACTAGAGACAAGCTCGTGTCTACCTAAGTCAGAGGCTTTCCCGGATTTCTTCCGGTAGGCATGAAAGGCATACGAGGGTGATTACTATCCGAAGCATATCAAAGTCACAATAGCAAGTAATCATCATTATGCACTCATGTATATGATCATAGCACCACATAAAATACCGAATACTTCGCGTCAGGGTGGTGTCGTAATTACATCAAACGACTCACAACAAAATTATGCCGGGGTTCAGAATGCTTGCTTTCAAGACTATGCAAGTGGGGGTGCACTTTTTGAAAGTTGCCTTCTTCTTCAAAATCCTATTTTACGAAAATTTGAATTAACACATAGTCTCAAAACAATACAAAAAAGTTGTTTGGAAAATTTTCAAATAAACATAAAAATAAACTAGACAAATTTGAGAAACAACAGAAAAAGAATCAAATCAATTGGACTTGTATTTTAAAAGTTATAGCCAGTCAAAGTTTTGTCAAAATCTGTTTTTAATAAAAATCAGAAAAAGAAAACGGTTCGGGGAGTAATACGTTTTCGAACAGGAGGAAACGTACTCTGGGTTTTACGCTTCCACTAAAGCCAGCGCGGGTCGTCATTGGGTCAATCGATGGGTCCATCGGGCCCATCGCTCAGTTTGACCGATCGCCACGCCTTCTTTCTCCTCTGGCCGAGCAGAGGCGGAGCTCCGGCGATTGCCGCCGACGAACGGCGGCTCCCCACGGGATTTCGAGGGCAAGGATGGATCCGCCAGCCCAGGGCGGTCCTCCAAGAGGTCGAGAGGGTCGTGGGGACAAAGGGGGTCGGTGGCGGCGAGCTCCGCGGTGGATGGTGGCTTCTGGTGGATCGGGGTCTCGAGCGACGGTGGCTCCCGATCGGGTTTGAGAAGTGGGGTGGCTTCGCAAGGTCTAGGGGAGTCGGACGGTGGCACTAGATGGACTGGGGAGGCCCTGCTCGCGACGAACGGGACCGGAGCGTGGCGGCGGCGGCCCGACCGGAGGCAGGGGAAGACGGCCTCCCTCCATCGATTGCTGGCTATGGGAGCACTAGAGGGATGGCCTGAGGTCGCCTGAAGGTCTGGACGAGATCGGGGTCCCTATTTATAGCGTAACTAGGTTGGTTCCGCGTCGGCCGGGGATAAGATCGACGGTGAGCTACTCCAGTGGTCGTAGACGACGTGGCGATCACGGGCCGCTTGGAAGAGCGAATGGATGAGGTCGGGTTGTTCAGGGGCGAGCAGGTGCGCGGCTGTGGCTCGGGCGGCGCCGTCCATGGCAGGAGCCTGCTGTGGCCTTCTGCTAGCTGCCATGGCCGACCTGACGGTGGCGCTGCGGGGCTCCAGGGGTGGCTTGGATGGCTCTGATGAGCGGATGAGAACGGGGCGCGGCCCTGCGGGCGAGCAAAGGCCAGGGGCAGGCTGCGGCGGCTCGGTTGCGCGTGCGCGTGCAAAACGTGCGCTCTGGGCGCGCCCAGAGCACGCACGCCAGGTGCTCGACGAAATGCCAACGTGGCCTAGAGGGCTTGGGAGACAAAGCAAATTAACAGGACAAGTTCAGAGGTGGCTAGGAGATTAGTGGACATGCTGGTTTGTCCAGGGGGCAAGATCACAGTGCAAAAAAAAAACTATGCCAAAACTGTCCATGAACACAAGGTGCTCGACAGAATGCCATGGGCACCTAGGCATCTCTTTGGGTGGCCAAAAACTCCAGATCAGAGTCTCTTTAGATGATAAAGAGGGTGGCAAGGTTGGTTTGACAAAAACAAAAACTCCCTAGTGCATGTTTTTGAGAAAACCAAACTGGACAGAAAATAAAGGGCATCATTGCATGGACCAAAAATACTCCAATGGGTCCAATCTCCTGGACTTAAGCGTTTAGTAGAGTGGTCTATAGGCAGGAGAAAAATCATGGGTAATAGGGCAAGATAAAATATGGTTGCAGTAGAAAATACCAAACTGGACCAGAGAGAAAAAGAGGATGATTTGCTCAAATTTTTCAAAGAACACCAATGCGTTTTTGCATAAAGTTGAACTATACACTACTACTAACATCTCCCAATTTTGGTGGAATTTATAAAGAAATATTCAAATAGGTTGTAGTGCAAATTACAAACTGGACCAGATTTGAAAACTTGGGGTAGGGCTCAAAATCTCCAAATGACTAAAAGAAATTTTTGCATAAAAGTGATGTGGGAACATCACATGACATCCCCAATTTTTGGTGGGAATTTTAAAGAAGTATTTGAAAGGGTTGAAGTGCAAATGGAACTCTAAAACTTATGAAAAATCATTTTTAAAGAAATAAAGCTCAGGAAAAATAATTGTAGAAATAATTCCACTGATAAAAAGAAATGGTCTTGGGAAGACATACAAGTCCAACAATATTTCTGAAAGGTTTCCACCTAGAAGGAAAAACTCAAAAAATTCGGAGGGACAGAGTGATCTGAAATTAAAAGATAAAACCAGAAAATAAAAATGTTAATTTCCTGGCCAAATTTTAATAAACAAATCAAGGTCAAAACTTTGGGGTGTTACAAAACTCCTTGGCCGTGCTCACACAATGCTGACTCCGAGGGTTCGGAGCTAGTGCTCGGAGAAGAGTCCGGCTTCATCATGATTGCCGTTGGCGCTGCTTCCGCTGGCTCTCCTGTACTAGGCTCAATGGCCACTGAGAGTTCGGCAGGCTCGGGAATCCCGTCTTCGGACCTGGTGGTGCGCTCTGAATCTAAGGCCAGAGCGAAGGTTGGGGTCGCGGACCCTTGGAAGATCAAGTCTCCTCGGATAGCGGCGACATAATCTAGATTTCCAAAACTAATCTGGTGACCTGGGGCGTAGCTGTTGATCTATTCTAGATGGCCAAGCGAGTTGGCCCGCAGTGTGAAGCCGCCGAACACAAAGATCTGGCTGGGGAGAAAGACCTCCCTCAGGGCAGCATTGTTGTGGATGACTGATGGAGCCATCGAACCTTCTGGCGACGACACAGTAGAACTCTCAATGAAAGCACCAATGTTGGTGTCAAAACCGGCAGATCTCGGGTAGGGGGTCCTGAACTGTGCGTCTGAGGATCGAAGGTAACAAGAGACAGACACGATGTTTACCCACGTTCGGGCGCTCTTGATGGAGGTAATACCCTACTTCCTGCTTGATTATCTTGGATGAATATGGGGTTTACAAGAGTTGATCTACCTCGAGATCATAATGGCTAAACACTAGATGTCTAGCCTGTATGATTATGATTATGATAACCTCTACGGACTAAACCCTCCAGTTTATATAGACACCGGAGGGACCTAGGGTTGTACCGAGTCAGTTTACAGAGGAAGGAATCTTCATATCCGAACGCCAAGCTTGCCTTCCACGCAAAGGAGAATCCCATCCGGACACGGGAAGAAGTCTTCTGTCTTGTATCTTCATGGCCCATTAGTCCGGCCCATGTAACATAGCCCGGACGCCCGAGGACCCCTTAATCCAGGACTCCTTCAGCCGGACCCCCCAACTTTGGATTGGTTTTGGGCCAGTACAATATTTGTCTGTGGAAGTCGCTGCCGCCGGCTGAGAAAGCCAGGCAAGTGGCGTTCAAGAAGGAGATGGTGGAGGAGCAAGCCAGGTACCAGGCGGCCTGTGAAGCCCGTGATGCCGCCTGGAAAAAGGAGGCGATGGAGCTTTGGGGGTGGGCGCGTCGTCGTGCCGAGGAGGTGTACGAAGATGGGTACTTCGCGAGGAAGGTCATAGGTGATGGGCGCCTCAGCGCTGCATGGAGGTGGGCCGATAAGCTCCAGCGTGCCACCGACGAGGAGCTCTGGTGGGCGCCCAATGAAATGGCAAGATCGGCCAAGGCGCATCCGCCAAAGAAGAGGCAGATCGTCACGCGCTGCGAGGCGGAGGAGTCGAGTACTGCCTCCAAGATCGGGAAGACGCCACGCACCAGGGAGCTGCTGGCGAGGGGCTGCCGGAATACTGGCCCCAGGAGGGATTATTAGTTTTACTATTGTTCGTTTTCAATTTTATGCATTGTACCTAGTAGTTAAGTATTATCACGTACGTATATGTGATGATATTATATATATAAATATATTGTGATGAACCAATGAACAATTAATATATATACATATATATATATGAATTCCATTTTCTATCTGTTTTTGTATACTATTTGGAATCTAGCTGTTATCATCCACATATACAGAATGGAAAGTGTATAGACACACATTGATAAAGAACATATAAGAATGGAAAACAGATTACACACATGGAAACAGAGCAATAAACAGAGAAATACTATGATTGCTGTGAATACATAGCTATCCACGTCGAAACGAATTCTCAAAATAAAACGCGTCCATGAGACCATGACCAGCAGCCCTTGCCTAGGGTAGCTCTTGGCTCTGCATGAACTCGTGCAGGCGTTCGTCCAAGCGGTCGACACGCTCGCGGTACGTCTGGAGCGTGATCTCGAGCTCCAAGTTGGCTATTTCATCGGAGATCACCAGCTCGAGGATGCGACAGCCATGTTCCTCTACTGCGCCCAGGTGGACACCTGGGCCAAGGAGGCGGTCGAGCCTATGGACCAGCGCTTTGGTATCCAGCGGGCCGCGGACAAGGCGAACGGCGGCACCCATGCGAATGGCGCGGCGGGCGTCCGGTGCAAGTACGACGCGGCCGGCCTCTGGTGCAAGTACGGTGCTGAGAGCCTCTGCCCACTCCTGGCGAGGAATGGGGGTACTGACGAGACATGTACCGAGCTGCGACGCTGTGTCGACAGCAGGCAAGCTCCGATGGATCCGCTCTTGTTGTTCGGCGCGCCAAGCCTCTCGCTCTGCGGCGCTCCAACAGTCTCGCCGTGCGGCGAGCTGCAGCCTATCAGCGCGGACGCGCCTAGCTTGCTCTGTGGCGCGCCATCGATCATGTTGTGCGGCGAGCTATAGCTTGTCGGCGGTGACATGCCTATCTTGATCCGCGGCACTCAAGCGCCATGCACGAAAGGTCTGCTCAACCCTGGCAATGACGCGCATTACGGCATCGTCCATCGCGTTGCCGGGGAGCGCCTCGGCCTCGACGGGGCGTGGCACCTGCTCATTTTTCTTGTCGGCGAGGTTGATGGCAGAGGCGGCACTTTGGTGGGTTGGCATGGTTGGAAAAGGGGGATGTGCTACAGGCTGCGCTTGTCGCCTCCGTGGGTCGTGTGCCCCCTATGCACAATATAGTAGGGTGGCAGGAAACAGGTGAGGAAATGGCGGGAAACAGTGGTGTGTTCATAAAACGCCATCAATTAATGGAAACTTATCATAAAAGGAACATCGAGCTAGCACAAGAAGTAGATGATGATCAGATGAACACGGACCACACTAGGGAACCTGTCGGTGATGTATTCATCAATCCTGTCGTGGAATTGTCACGGCAGATGTCCTCGTGAAAGGACTTAGTCATGAAGCCATTGCAACTAGGAAACTTAAAGGGGTTAACGGGACAAGGGACACGAGAGAGTTTTTATACTAGTTCGGCCCCTTACAATGAAGGTAAAAGCCTACGTCTAGTTGGGTTGGTATTGCTAGGGTTTTCGATGACCAGGGAGCGAGATATGCTATGCCAGGCTCTCGATTGGTTGTTACTTGCCCTAAGCTGCCAGCGGGTCGTCCCCTTATAAACACGGGTTGACGCCCCTGCGGCCTACAGAGTCCCGGCTTGCTCATAAACAGTGTCCGACTCGGTGACTAGTTAATCCTGCCTTATGATACAAGTCATGCCATTACGGCGGTTTATCACTACGGGCCTTAAGTCGCCTGTGGGCTTTAGACCCTTTATTGAACCGCCATCTTCATGCTTGATCTTGGGCTTCATATGATGAATCGCCTTTGCGTAACCCGGCCCCTCCTGGGCGGCTTACACAAATAGTTATATCCCCAACATTAGGCCCCAGATTGATTTGAACCGGTTCATGTCAATCTTGAAATACCTTAAAGAAAAGCCTTCTGTCTTCTGTCTGTGCAAAGGTTATAACCCGCCTTGACGTCATTTTCTGGATCCGTGATAACCCACCGTGACATCATCTTCCATTAAATTCGTATTTTATTCTGTCATATCTTTAACGGATCTTTATCTTTACTGACCATTCCGAAAATCGAGGCGTCGGGGTCGTTGGATAATGATGCCTGGCCTCCTCGTTTCTCGCGCTTTCTCAGTCGGTCCTCCCTTATAAATAGGCACGACCCCTAGGTCCTTTCCATTCTCCCCCTTCTGGCGTCTTCTTCCTCTTGCTACTCCTCTGCTGCTCGAGCTCCGCCACCGCCGTCGCCGTAGCAAAGCGATGTATCTTCGTCGACCTTGGCCGCTGCATCGACCTGAATCGTCCAGAAAACCGCGACGAACCCCCGCAGCAAATCTGCATCTGTAAGTTTCTTCCTCCCTGTACCTCAGATCCACATTAAGATTTGCGAGTTCTTCGGTGTTATTCACCGTTCGTCATGAACCCTTCATAGATTTCACCACCACCGCCCTTTTCTGATCTTAAGATAATATAAAACTGATGCGGTAGCTGTTTCACACTCATTTTGAATGCAAATAGATCCCTGTCTTTTGTACAGAGGCCTCATTCGAGCTTATGAACTTATCTGTACTAGTTTTAGGTCTAGAATATTTCCTTTTCTGAACGACCGTTTGATCCAAAATAATAGCTGCCACATGCGAAACATGTTTGTTCCATACTTAGTCAAAAAACTGCATTTGTTAGATCCGGTTAACCATGGCAATCCGTATAGCCGGTTTAAAAAGACAGCACTGATTGACAGCCTTGCCTGCTCCTGGTGATTTAAAATAACTTAACTGCTTCTGATTCCCATGGTGGCTTAAATAACCAGATACAATTAGCCATATGTCATTAGGCCCCTTCGCAAGCCGCCATTTTGAATAGACGTTGAAATGATCTCCTCCGAGTTAAATTGAGCCGGAAATTTTTATTTTGTCATAGGCTTCCGTCTGCATAATGGCACCCAAGGCTCCCAAAGCACCCGTGACCTGCAACTAGGTCAAATCTATTTTTACTGAAAGCGCTTTGACTGATTTTGTGAAGACTGGCTACCTGCCCAAAAAAGAAGTCATGTCTTTTTTGTGCTCCTAATCCGTCAGAGGAAAAACCTCAACCCAAGGAAGGGGAAGTGGTCCTTTTATCGATCATATGAGTCGGGGCTTTTCTCCACCCGGCTCAAAGTTCTTCAGGGATGTCTTGCACTTTTTTGACCTCAGACCTCAAGATATCGGGCCCAACTCCGTATCAAACATTTGCAACTTCCAAGTTTTTTGCGAGGTGTATCTTGGAGAAGAACCCAATCTATTACTTTTCAGAGAGTTGTTTTACTTAAACCATCAGAATGAACGTGCCAATGGGCCCAGTTTGGAACTTGGTGGTATCTCAATTCAGCAACGGAGGGACTACCTTTTCCCATATGCTGAGCCGCCGAGCCACCCTAAGGGCTGAAACCAGACGTGGTTCTATTGCCAGGATGCTTCTCCAGCTGATGAGAACCCACTGCCTGGTTTTCGTGCTCTGCGCCTCGAATCCAACCATCCACTTCCAGATAAGTTATCTGCCATTGAATATCTACAGCTTGCTCCCACCATAAAGAAAATCAAGGATCTTTTGTGGAACGGCTTAGATGGCATTGATTTGGTCCGAGTCTGGATCTCCTGGCGGGTGATTCCGTTAAGCTGCCGCCCTGGCCTGATGTGCACTTACACAGGCGAAAAGATGACCCGTTGCGTCATTGTCCCGACGATTTACCTGATGACATGGTTGAAGCCACGACCCAATCTCTTTTGAAATAGGGCTCAGTGGTTAATAACACCTTCGGCTTACTTCCGTTCTGTAAGAATAATCCGGCTCCTCCAGTAAGTCATCAACCCAAAAAAATTGTACTTTCAGTGTGTAACGCCTTGCTTTTACTTATAACCCCTTCTCATTATTCTCAGGCCAATGACAAATTCTGGAAGGTCCAGTATGACCATGAAGCTGCCAAACGGGCCAGGGCGACCAAAAGAGCCGAGAGGAAAGCCGCCAAGGCAGGAACCCAGAAGAAGAAGAAGCCAAGTGCTTCAGATTTACTTAAACTGGATGACACTACTGATGATGAAGAAGAGGTAATCCTTAACTCCCCTGACTCCTTTACCATTATCTTATTGACATTAATTCTCTTCAGGAGGACACGGGAAACAGCCAAGCAGTTGAGGAAGAGGTAACTATAATTTCCTCCGACTCCGAGCCTTTGCCGAGGCAGAAAGTCCGAAGAGTGACCCGGAAAGTAAGATTTTCACATCCTTTAGCTTACCAAGATCCTCAATTTCTTTTGAAGCAACAAACTCATGAGATCCAGAGGCAGACCCGGACCAGCAAAGATGCGGAACTCTCCTTCGGCTTACCTGATGTAACAAGGAAGCGCCAGACTGAGGTCATTTCTGATTTACACCCCTTTTTTACCTTTGGCGGGTTTCATTCGTCAACCTCTCAATTCATCTGACTCAAACTATCAGGAAACTTCACCTTCCTCTGGCGAATCTATGCAATCCAACATGCCGGCTTTCAAAACCGCTCCAGGGTAATGATAACCTGTTTATCTTATGCTTATCTTACTCATGCTTTTGTACTAACCCTTCTGATTTGCACACAGCGTACAAGTGAAGCCCAGCAAGAGGGCGAAGAAGAAAAATAAGCCGGCCGAAGAACCGGTCGTGACTGAACCGGAGCTCGGAACGGCTGCTCCTGATATCTCTGCACATGAGCCGCCGCCTGAGCCATCCCACGACATTGCAGCGCCTACTTCTGATCCGCCTGCCGAACAAGCTCTTGACGGCTCTGAAAACCCGGAGATTCCTAGCCCGGCCAAGACGGATGACCCGGAAGTTGAGATTATTAAGACTGCTTTTGTTGAACCGGGAAGACCCACTGTGCTAGCCAAATGCTCTGCCAAGGAGGAATTTCTGGAACGCCGTAAGGCCAAACTGGACGTCACTGACTATACTCATATGAGTATTGGAGAAATTGTCTCCGGTTACGTTAGTCAAGTGCACACTGGCCGTGACCTGGAAATTGACATGGTAAAACAGATTCAACAAAAATCTGAGGTACGACTCTTGTTGCTATTCTTTATTTATACCAGCCCCCAAGTCTATTGCTTCTGAATAAATATGTTGTAGACTTTAATATCAGCTTAGTAATGTTTGCCAGACACCCGGCTTATCCTGTAGCACCCGAAGGCTGGCTTAAAACAAGATGTTTGAACCGGCATAATATAATACTTTGAACTACAATATGCATTAGCCCCCAAGTGCCAAGTATCTTTGCTTGCAAAGTGCTTGGGACTTAATTTCCATGAACCGCCGCAGTAAATAGAGTTCTTCAGCATACATTAGCCCCCAAGTGTCAAGTATCTTTGCTTGCAAAGTGCTTGGGACTTAATGTTGCATTATGACAATTCTGACTGTAACCCGGCGTTGATACAGGCCGCCATGAGTCAATTTGAGTCGGAGATTGCTGACTTGAAGAATCGCCTGGAAGCTCAGGAGACTGAAACCCAAAAGGCCAACTCCAAATTTGAGTTCAGTGTATCTGAACAAAAGAAATTGAGGAAAAGCTTTGAAGCAGACAAGAAAGCATGGGCTGATGAAAAGGTCTCCTTTATCAACCGGGCAGACAAAGCGGAGGCATCTCTTGCAGAAACAACTTCCAAGCTATCCGGCTTAAAACGCCATGTATCTCAGATGGTCTCAGCAATCTTTGGTAGGTTACTCTGCAAGTGTTAAACACTTTAAACACTTTGTCGACAAGCACCTCAATTATCACTGACTTACTTGATGTTGTTTAATGCAGGCCCCAGGAGCTCCAATCTGAACCAGAGTATGGTGATAAAGCTGAAGGCGGTTTATACTCTGGTGGAACAACTCTATACCGGGTCACAACGTGCTTTAGCCGTTGTGGCTTTTTCAAATGAGGTTCCCAACCTTCTGTCTGACGTACTAAGGCGTCTTGCTGTGCTACCTCAATGGGTCCAAGAGTTAAGGCGGGCGTCTGCAAGAGCCGGAGCCATAGCTGCATTAAGCCGGGCCAAGGCGTGGCTACCAGAACTAGACCCGGCTGACATCGCCCTTGGGTATCCAAGCTTGAAAGAGGATGGCACCACATTTGACCAGAAGGACTTCACCGCCTGTGTGAGGGAAATACGTCCTGTGGCCACTCTGATTGGGAATGATATGAACCTTACCAAGTACCAGCCTGCTTATGACAGCCAGAATGAGAGAATCCCAACGCCACATTACGATGCAGTCAGCTTGATCCCTCCAATTCGTAAGCATACCTTCTCCCCAGAAGTCGATCCGGCCGGGTTAATTGATGATGAGGCTGAATTTGAAGCTTTGAGTGGCATTGACCGATCATCATCAACCTTCCAGGACAGGGCAGCCGACGGAGGAGCGGAAAGGGATGACCCGGAAGCTTCAGGCAAACAAAACGAGTGATCCGTCGGGCGTCTTATTTTAATGCCTTGCGGAAAACAATGCTTCATTATCCAGACTCAGGGATTCTTGTAATAGGGTAGAAAAAACACTTGATTTTGTCGTGCCATCGCGCACGTTTGAGGCGCTCAACACTTGTTTAAGCCGCCATCGTTATATTCTTCTGTTTTATACTGATCTTCCGCTTTCCTTATGCTTAAATAGTTGCTTTCATTGCCCTGCATATAGAACAAACACAAGTCCCTTGGCGGCTTACCGCACAGAGGGTCATATATCTTACAGATAACCCGGAGTATGAATCAAAAAATCACAAAAGCCGGTTCTCAATTATACCCTTAAGACATAATTGTAACAGCATACCTGGGATCCTTTTATTACAATGACGGTTTACCGACCTGAACAAATGAGGGTGAAAGCTCAATCCTGAAAGACCCGACACATATAATGTTTGTTATGTGCTAACAACTGTGTTTGATCAGGGTTAAGCTGGTGGAATAAAAATGCACCCCATAAACAGGTTCTCAAAACAGTCAAACAATTATGATTGCAAAGTGTTAGGAGAAATAGATAAAATTTCAAAGGCTTCTGATTCGAATATGATCAGTAAACCGTTCCAAAGGGGTTACGCTAAGATTCGGATACAATCATATAGCCCCCAGTGGCTTTGGCGATGCCGATCAAGAGGGTATCGACAACTATGTTCTCTTTGGTTCGAATACGACCTATGTTTGAACAGGAAGCCCCCAAGTGACCTTGAAAGTTGTTTAATGACGCTGATTCGAATACGATCCACGTCAGACTCAAAGGGGTTGAGCTATGATTCGGATACGATCAAGAAGCCCCCTAGTGAGCTTGGCAGTATGCCGATCAAGAGGGTATCGACAGCTGTGTTCTCTTTGGTTCGAATATGACCTATGTTTGAATAGGAAGCCCCCAAGTGATCATGGCTAGATTCAGATATGATCATAATCCGTACCAAAGGGAAAGCCGAATTCAAATATGATCTGCTCCCTGTTGGTTGTTTCAACAACATAATAAGGAAGACATGCAAACTTTTGAGGATGAAAAGGACAGAGGTCCTGCTTTATTGCTTTTCATAATATATACATCGTCAAAATATGTACATCCTGAGAGCCGGTGGCTCAAGTATAGTAAGGCCGAAGATGAGCGATATTCCACGGCCGGCGGGTCTCCTCTTCCGACTTACGTGAGTCTTTATGCTCTCGAACATCGATGAGGTAATATGACCCATTGTTCAGGTTCTTACTGACCACAAAGGGTCCTTCCCAAGGGGGGGGATAGCTTGTGCATTTCGGATTGATCCTGGATGAGCCGGAGCACTAAATCACCTTCCTGAAAGGTTCTGGATCTAACCCGGCGGCTGTGATAACGGCGCAGGTCCTGTTGGTAAATCGCCAAGCGGGCTATCACCAAATCTCGCTTCTCATCCAACAAATCAAGCGCATCCTGACGAGCTTGTTCATTATCAGCCTCAACGTAAGCTGCCACTCGGGGCGAGTCATGACGGATGTCACTTGGCAGGACCGCCTCTGCTCCGTAAACCATGAAGAAAGGTGTATAAACCGTAGACCTGTTAGGTGTGGTGTTGATGCTACAAATCACAGAGGGTAACTCCTCCACCCAACAACCCGGCGTCCGCTGTAAGGGGACCATCAGCTGGGGTTTGATACCTTTCAAGATCTCCTGATTGGCTCTTTCAGCTTGACCATTGGATTGAGGATGAGCTACCGCTGAAACATCAAGCCGGATATGTTCTCGTTGACAAAACTCTTCCATAGCTCCTTTGGAGAGGTTAGTGCCATTGTCAGTTAGGATGTTGTGTGGAAAACCAAAATGAAAGATCACCTTTTTCATGAATTGAACCGTTGTGGCTGCATCACACTTACTGACCGGCTCTGCCTCAACCCACTTTGTAAATTTATCCACCGCCACCAGGAGGTGTGTCTTTTTATCCTTGGACCTTTTGAAAGGCTCAACCATATCAAGCCCCCAGACTGCAAACGGCCAAGTAATTGGAATCATCCTCAATTCTTGAGCCGGCACATGAGCTCGTTATGAGAATTTTTGACAACCGTCACATTTACTGACCAGATCTTCCGCATCAGCATGAGCCGTCAGCCAATAAAAACCATGGCGGAAAGCCTTGGCCACAAGTGATTTTGAGCTGGCATGATGACCACAATCACCTTCATGGATCTCACGAAGTATCTTCGACCTTCCGCGGTGACACATAACGTTGAAACGCCTGTGACAACTGCGATGATGCAACTCACCATGAACAATTGTCATGGATTTAGACCACGGATGATTTGTCTCGCCAAGGTCTCATCCTCAGGCAACTCTCCCCGGGTCATGTAAGCCAAGTATGGCACTGTCCAACCCGGGATGACGTGAAGAGCCGCCACCAGCTGTGCTTATGGGTCTGGAACAGCTAAGTCTTCCTCTGTGGGTAACTTGACAGAAGGATTATGCAAGACATCCAAAAAGGTGTTAGGCGGTACCGGCTTACGCTGAGATCCCAGCCGGGTTAAAGCATCAGCCACCTCATTCTTCATTCGATCAATGTGCACCACTTGGTAACCCTTGAAGTACCCAGCTACAACATCAACTTCTCGGTGATAAGCCGCCATGAGGGGATCCTTAGAGTCCCACTTTCCTGACACTTGTTGAGCCACCAGATCTGAGTTGCCCAGGCACCTTACCCGACTTAAATTCATCTCCTTGGCCATCCAAAGACCATGGAGCAAGGCCTCGTATTCAGCTGCATTGTTAGTACAAGGAAACATGAGCCGGAGCACATAACAAAAAAATTTACCTCGAGGGGAAGCCAAAACGACTCCAGCCCCCGAGCCTTCCAACTGCCTGGATCCATCAAAGTGAATGGTCCAATATGTGTTATCCGGCTTCTCCTCAGGTGTCTGCAGCTCTGTCCAATCGTTGATGAAGTCCACCAGGTCTTGAGACTTAATAGCAGTACGTGGCACATACTTCAAACCATGAGGCCCAAGCTCAATGGCCCACTTGGCGACTTGTCCCGTGGCCTCTCTATTCTGAATGATGTCTCCCAAAGGAGCATAACTTACCACGGTGATGGGGTGACCCTAGAAGTATTGCTTAAGTTTCCGGCTTGCCATAAACACCCCGTAAACATGCTTCTGCCAATGAGGATATCTTTGCTTAGACTCAATAAGCACCTCACTCATGTAGTAAACCGGCACTTGAACCGGATGCTCCTTGCCAGCCTCCTTGCGCTCCACCATAATTGCAACACTGACATCACGTGAGTTAGCGGCCACGTATAACAGCAACGGCTCTCTATCAATGGGAGCCGCAAGGACCGGCGGCTTAGATAACTGTCTCTTTAAATCTTCAAAGGCAGCATTGGCAGCATCACTCAAGACAAAAGCGTTCGTTTTCTTCATTATCTGATACAACAGTATGGCCTTCTCACCTAACCGGCTTATGAACCGGCTTAAAGCAGCGATTCGACCCGCCAGTCGCTGAACATCATTGATGCACGCCGGCTTAGCCAAAGAGGTAATTGCCTTGATCTTCTCCGGATTAGCTTCAATACCCCTGTTAGAGACTAGAAAACCCAAAAGCCTGCCTGCTGGCACACCAAACACACATTTGGCCGGGTTAAGCATCATCTTATAGACCCGGAGATTTTCAAAGGTTTCCTTCAAATCATCTATCAAGGTTTCCTTTTCTCTGGATTTCACCACTATATCATCCACGTTAGCGTGAACATTGCGCCCAATCTGATTGTGGAGACAGTTCTGTACACACCGCTGATAAGTCGCCTGGGCACTCTTGAGCCCAAACGGCATAGACACATAGCAGAAGGCTCCAAACGGAGTGATGAAGGCCGTATTCTCCTGGTCCTTAACTGCCATCTTGATCTGATGATAACCAGAGTAAGCATCCAAAAAGCTCAAACGCTCACAACCCGTCGTAGCATCAATGATTTGGTCAATACGGGGGAGAGAAAAAGGATCAGCCGGACAAGCCTTATTTAAGTTCGTGTAATCCACACACATCCGCCAGGTGCCGTTCTTTTTAAGTACAAGCACCGGGTTAGCCAACCACTCTGGGTGAAAAACTTCAACAATGAACCCGGCCGCTAAGTGCCGAGCTACCTCCTCACCAATAGCTTTCCATCTCTCTTCGTTGAACCGCCGCAGAAATTGCCTGACCGGCTTAAACTTTGGATCAATATTAAGCGTGTGCTCAGCGAGTTCTCTCGGTACACCTGGCATGTCAGAAGGTTTCCATGCAAATATGTCCCAATTCTCACGGATGAACTCGATGAGCGCGCTTTCCTATTTAGGATCCAGATTGGCATTGATGCTGAATTGTTTGGATGAGTCGCCTGGAGTAAAATCAACAAGCTTGGTTTCATCAACTGACTTAAACCTCATCGCCGGGTCATGCTCTGTGGTTGGCTTTTTCATAGATGTCATGTCCGTCGGGTCAACGTTATCTTGATAAAACTTCAGCTCCTCTGCTGCACAAACAGACTCGGCGTAAGCCGCATACCCCTCTTCACATTCCAGGGCTATCTTTCGACTCCCATAAACAGTAATGGTGCCCTCGTGACCCGACATTTTAAGCTGCAAATAAACATAACACGGCCGCGCCATGAATTTTGCGTAAGCCGGCCGCCCAAACAAAGCATGATATGGACTCCTGATTTTGACCACTTCAAAAGTTAATTTCTCCGCCCTAGAATCATACTCATCTCCAAAGGCTACCTCCAGTTCAATCTTACCAACCGGGTATGCCGACTTACTAGGCACCACTCCATGGAAAACGGTGTTGGACGTCTTTAAATTTTTGTCAGTCAACCCCATACGTCGAAAGGTCTGATAATAGCGGATATTGATGCTGCTACCTCCGTCCATGAGTACTTTAGTGAATTTATAACCACCAACCTGAGGTGCTACCACCAAGGCTAAACGACCCGGATTGTCAACCCGGGGAGGATGATCTTCCCTACTCTAGACAATAGGCTGCTCTGACCACCTCAAATAACGGGGAACCACCGGCTCAACAGCGTTCACAACCCTTTTATGAATCTTCTGGTCTCGTTTGCATAAGCTAGTGGTGAACACATGATATTGTCCACTATTCAGCTGCTTTGGATTGCTCTTGTAACTCGATCGCCGTTGTCACGACTTCCGACTGCATCATTGCTTGATTATAGCCACCTTGATTTCCCTGAAAACCGGAATTTGAACCGCCACCCGGGCCATGAAAACCGTCGGCACCTGAGCCGCCACCCGTCCTAGGATTGCCGTCGAACGTGTTGGAATTTTTGAAAGCCTTCATGATCGCGCAATCCTTCCATAAGTGAGTGGCCGGCCTTTCCCGGGTGCCGTGTCTCGGACAGGATTCATTGAGTACTTGCTCAAGAGATGGACCTGACCTGCCGGATCGAGGGGGTGGCCTCCCCTTGCATCTCTGATTGTTACCCTGTGCATTGGCGTTGGCCACAAACTCCGGGTTACCATCGGCCTTATGCTTATTGCCTCCTTGATTCGCCGGGTTATGTTGCTGACCCTTTCCATTGCCGTTCTTCTTTCCCTTCCCTGTCCTTTCCTCATCAGACGTGGGATCCTTGGTACTATAAGAATCGGCGTATTTAACTAGAGCCGCCATCAACTGACCCATATCATTACAATCACGCTTGAGGCGCCCCAGCTTCTGTCTCAGCGGCTCAAATCAA
Organism: Aegilops bicornis; assembly: GCA_021605145.1. NCBI lineage: Eukaryota > Viridiplantae > Streptophyta > Magnoliopsida > Poales > Poaceae > Aegilops > Aegilops bicornis. Next base: position 191,304,917 of record CM038675.1, read on the forward strand.
CAATTTTTCTCCAACATTAAGACTGCAGAGCCGGCATCCATCTTGTCGCATTTAATGTATTATCTCCTTGACCCGGCGTACCCAATGAGTGGTAGATTCACCCTCTTCTTGTTTACAATTAGTCAAGTCCACAATCGACATGGACTGCTTGCAGGTATCTTTGAAGTTCTGAATGAATCGGGCTTTTAACTCTGCCCATGAGCCAATGGAATGAGGCGGCAGGCCCTTTAACCAAGTCCGAGCCGTTCCATCCAACATCATGGTGAAGTACTTAGCCATTGTCGCGTCACTTACCTCCAACAGCTCCATGGTCATCTCATAGCTTTCGATCCACGCCCCGGGCTATAAGACGGTCGTATAATTTGGCACCTTTTGGGGTCCCTTGAAGTTCTTGGGCAGACGCACATTACGCAAAGCCGGCACTAAACAAGGAACGCCGCCGGTTCTAGTGGCCACTCCTGCCTCAACAGAAGTCGTTGGATAGTCCGGGAAGGTTTGATGAGCCACCTGCAGAGCCGCTAGTTGGGTCGCCCGCTCGTCCTCTTGACGTATCCTGTCTTGCACCGGATTATAACCGCCGGGCTGATTACGGCGCTGGGCGTTGCTTGACAAAGCCTCCGACTCCATATGCCTGCTGTAACTCGGACTCCGGCTTGGGCGAGGAGTCGAATGAATCCTGTCTCGACTATAGGAATAAGCCTCCTGCTGAGCCAGAGCCCAGAGCCATCTGGACGAGTTCTCTGATCCTTCGCGTCTCCACCGTTGTTGGATCATCGCCGTCCACTGGGAGAGCCGCCAAACGTGCCGATGCTGCGATCAGGTTCTCCATGGGGTTAGAAAAGTGACCCGATGGTGTTGGTACATAGCGGGGCGGGGCCATATTCACATGAGGAGGTGCCATCACCCGAGGCTGAACCGGTCCCCCTGCTCCAGATGTTACGAATTGATTTGCCTCTGGCGGGTTACTAGGGCCGGCCCCGGGTGTGGAGAAAAGGTTCCGAGGATCATAAAACGAAGGCAAACGGGATTGAGTTTTCTGGTGTCTCCTCATCACCTTGTTAGACGCATTCAGGCTCATCGTAAGCTGGAAAGCCTCTGACTGGAGCTGTTGGGCCCGTGCATCCAAAGCCGCCCGTTCTGCGACCAACCTGGTATCTTCAGCCGCCAAGGCCTCCTTGGCCCGGGCTATTTCCTCACGTACCTGTGCCACCTCTGCATCGTGCTCATCTTGACTTGCAAGAATAACTGTGGCGGTTAACACGGCCGTCAACTTGTCCATGAGATCAATGAGCACCTGAGCCGGCGGGCGCGTAGGGCCTCCTGCCCCGGCCGCTCCTGACCTGGACGTTATTGCTGCCGCAGCCGTAGAGTTTTGGCCGGGTTGAGTACCGGCCATGAAGATCCCTACCCTGCTTGGCGGCTCAAAGGGGTCCGGAATACTGCTGCCATCGGAACAGCCCCCAAGCCTGCCATCTTGCAGTTGATACAACGAATCCGTTTCACCAGTGGACGAATCGCCATCGGAGCGGACGACCGTCTCACCACCATCTACGGACCTTTCAGAAAATTCCTCTCCGTGGATACAACCCACGAAGGCACGCTTCATGGCTGGTTGAGCCCGGGCGGGTCTCGGCGCTGACCCGTATCGACGATGTCGGTGCAGTTGTCCGGCTCAGGGCCTGGCTCACCAATCCGGACGATGAAGACGTGGATTCCGCCGAAGGGGACCCGGTACCCGTACTCAATTGAGCCGGCGTCGGGGCCCCAGCCTTCGTCGTCAATGTAGATCTTGCCGCGAGGACTCTTGGTCATCCGACCCACAACGTATCCCTTGAGCCCTTCGAAGTTGCCCTTCAAGAACTCAAATCCACCATGTGCTGGCCCCATGGTGGGCGCCAACTGTCGTGGAATTGTCACGGTAGATGTCCTCGGGAAAGGACTTAGTCGTGGAGCCATCGCAACTAGAAACTTAAAGGGGTTAACGGGACAAGGGACACGAGAGAGTTTTTATACTAGTTCGGCCCCTTACAATGAAGGTAAAAGCCTACATCTAGTTGGGTTGGTATTGCTAGGGTTTTCGATGACCAGGGAGCAAGATACGCTATGCCCGGCTCTCGATTGGTTGTTACTTGCCCTAAGCCGCCAGCGGGTCGTCCCCTTATAAACACGGGTTGACGCCCTGCGGCCAACAGAGTCCCAGCCGGCTCATAAACCATGTCCGGCTCGGCGACTAGTTAATCCTACCTTATGATACAAGTCATGCCATTACGGCGGTTTATCACTACAGGCCTTAAGTCGCCTGTGGGCTTTAGACCCTTTATTGAACCGCCATCTTCATGCTTGATCTTGGGCTTCATATGATGAATCGCCTTTGCGTAACCCGGCCCCTCCTGGGCGTCTTACACAAATAGTTATATCCCCAACAAATCCCAAACGGTTGAATACTAACAAGCATTTACCCACAACACACACAGCCTATTCCATCACAAACAGGTCGGATGGATCAACTGTATGCCACATATCGCACATTGTCAAAAAGTAATGTAGTAGAAAAAAAAACAAGGACCACGAGGTTAAATTAGCTGAGGGAATGACCAAAATGACCCATCCTATCAGTTAATTTAACATCGACACAACTTCCCATCCAGTCACCCATGCGATGGCTGCTCCAGCCTGAGCACACTTAACTTGATAGTTTTCTTACATGAGCTACTGGTGGAACAGCTAGTCCTTGCTGATAGAAATTCCTTTTCGCATTCTTATGGTGTATCCGGATGACCGCCTGTCCCACAATGTCCAATAGATGTTGTGTAGACAGAGCATATCACACACGTCTTATTAGAAGCGATCGTCTGTGTTATTATCAGTCTTCGCACACATTTTTTATTATAGACCTGTTTGCCGCGTATCACACATATCTTGTTATATTGAACCGTTTCTGTTCTCTTGCCTAATCACAAACAGTTCATCCGAGTGAACCGTATGTTGTACATCGCACACACCTTGATCGGGCTGAGCGTTTCTTTTGTGTTTCCTAATCACAAACAGTTCATCCGAGTGAACCGTATGCTGTACATCGCACACACCTTCATCTGGTTTCCCGTTTCTTTTGTTCCTCCTCATCGCAAACACTTAATTGAGCTGAACCGTATGCCCTGCATCGCACACGCAACTAAAATCTGAACCGTGTTTGATGCATCCTCCATTGCAAATGTTTTACACCTTTTTTGACGGTTATTTTACACCACCGTTTGCAATTATGGCACCGCACACAGTTTCGTCGAAGGATCTCTGATCGTAGTGTCGCGTTAGCAGCATCCTGCAGTAGTGGGTTAGTTTACACTTTATACATCATACATGTCAATATGTCATGACGTCCTGTTTTTCATACATATTCCATCCTCCTATCATGCGGTTGCCTTGCATGAAAGTAGTGTTCGTCAGTATCATGCATCAATGAGTTGTAAAGAGCAAATTTTATTCCTTTTTCTTGTGGGTTTGACTTGACAAGGCAAAATCAAAAAAGTGGAAGGAAAAGAGTAAAGAAGGCAATGGTGGTGGTCCTCTGCAGCAACATAAATGGAGCATGTGTACTGATTCTCCTCGTACTGCTAGTGCATTACAAGTTCCAAATCTATGTTCCCCTACTCCACCATCCAAGGTGCTTGCTCTAACTTGGTAGTGTGATATCCGGTTGCATGTTGCTTATGGTGTCTAGCTTGTATTGCTTCTAATTAGTGTAAACTGCATCTGCTTAGTTTACACATGATACGTGTGAATATGACACGCCTTCCTGTTATTGGTACATACTATATCTGTCTATCACACCATGTTCTTACATGAAACTACTCTTCTTGTATATCCTGCATCAGTCACTTATGATGGGACACCTTTAAGTTGGCAGCGTGATATTGGTTTGCGTCTTGAATATGATTTCTAGCTTGTAGTGCTTCTAGTTTGATGAACGCCACCTATGATGAGATAGTTTTAACTTGGCAGAGTGATATTGATTGCACCTTCCATATGGTGTCTAGCTTGCAGTGCTTCTAATTTGTTGAAGTGCCTTCTGCTTAGTTACCACATCAAAGGTGAGAATATGTCAAGCCGTCCAGTTTTTCTATATATTCTGTCCTCGTATCATGACTTTGCCTTTCATCAGAGTAGTGTTCGTCAGTATCATGCATGAATGTGTTCCGAAGAGTGAATTTTATTCCTTTTTCTTGTCGATTTGACCTCACAATGCAAAATCAATAAAGCGGAAGGAAATTGGTACGACATTGGCTGATGGTGGTCCTTCTTAGCAATTGAGACGGAGGGTCTCCACAGATTCTACTCTGACATCCTCCCAACAAGATTCGCAAGACAATGCAAGGCTAGACAGTCAACGTAGCTGTGTAGATGATGAGCACATCTCCCCAACTCCACCACCACAGGTGTTTGCTCTAACTTGGCACTATTATATGTGGTTGCATGTTGCATATGATGTCTAGCTTGTATTGCTTCAAACTTTGTTGAATTGCATCTTCTTACTTTACACATAATGCCTGTGAATATGACACGTGTTCCTGTTTCTAGAACATACTATATCTAATCACACCATGTTCTTACATCAGACTATTGTTCTTGCATATCCCGCATCAGTCACTTATGATAAGGCACCTTCAAGTCACCACTTTGATATTGGTTGCGTCTTGCATATGATTTCTAGCATTTACTACTTCTAATTTGTTGAAACGCCAGACAATTTGAACTTGGCAGAGTGATATTGGTTGCATCTTTCATATGGTGTCTAGCTTGCAGTGCTTCTAATTTGTTGAAATGCCTTCTTCTTAGTTACCACATCATAGGTGTGAATATGTCACGCCGTCCTGTTTTTCGTACATATTCCATCCTCGTATCATGTGTTTGCCTTTCATCCGAGTATTGTTCGTCAGTATCATGTATGAATGAGTTTTGAAGAGCGAATTTTATTCCTTTTTATTATCGGTTTGACTTCACAATGCAAAATCAATAGAGCTGAAGGAAATTAGTAAGGCAGTGGATGATGGTGGTCCTTCGGAGCAACTCAAATAGAGGGTCTCTACAGATTCTACTCCGCCATCCTCCCAAGAAGATTCACAAGACAACTCAAGGCTGGACAATCAACGTATCTGTGTAGATGATGAGCACATCTCCCCTACTCCACCATCACAGGTGCTTGCTCTAACTTGGAACTGTTATATGTGGTTGTGTGTTCCGTATGATGTCTAGTTTGTATTGCTTCTAATTTTGTTGAATTGCATCTGCGTAGCTTACAAGTTATACCTGCAACAATCACTTATCCATAAGACACATTTAACTTGGGAGTGTGATGTAGGTTGCATCTTGCATTGTATTCTAGCTTGTACTGCTTAAAATTTCTTGAAATGGCACTTACGACGAGACACTTTTTACCTGATAGTGATATTGTTTGCATGTTCATATGGTGCCTAGCTTTCATTTCTTCTAATTTTGTTGAAATGCCTTCTGCTTACTATTTTTTACACATATTCCATCCTCCTATCGTACGTGTGAATATGCAATGTTGTCTTTTTTGTATATATTCCATCTCCTATCATGCGCTTGCCTTAGATCAAAGTAGTGTTCGTCTGTATCATGCATCAACTAGTTATGCAGAGCTAATTTTATTCATTATCTTGTGGTTTTGACTTCCTAAGGCAATATCAGAAAAGAGGAAGGAAAAGAGTAAGTTAGGGGATGTTGGTTGTCCTCCGGACCGACGTAAAAACGAACTCCCTAGATTTGCCACTGCTACTGCTAATGCAGTTGAAGTCCCAAGTCTACATAATGAGTTCATCTCCCGTAATCCACCATCGCAGGTGCTTGATCTAAGTTGACAGTGTGATGACTGGTTTAATGTTGCATATGTGTCTAGCCTGTATTTCTTCTATTTTGATTAAATTGTACCTGCTGAGTTTATATGTTATACATGTGCATATGACATGCCTTTCTGTGTCTAGAATACACCGCATCTATCTATCATACCATGTTCTTACATCAAAGTACTGCTGTTGTGTATCCTGCATCAGTCACTCATTATTGGATGCTTTTAACATGGCAGTTTGATAGTGGTTCCATCTTGCATTGATTTCTATGTTGTACTGCTTCTAATCTTTCAAAATGCCACTTATGACAAGACACTTTTAACTTGGCAGAGTGATATTGGTTGCATCTTTCATATGGTGTCTAGCTTGCATTATTTATATTTTCTTGAAAATCCTTCTACTTACTTTACACATTGTAGTTGTGAATATGTCATGCCGTCCTATTTTTCTTACATATTCCATCCTCATACGGTTTTCTTACAGCAAAGTATTACTTGTCTGCATCATGCATCAATGAGTTCTCAAGAGCGATTTTTTTGTGGGTACCTCTTGACATGGCAAAGTCAAAAAAAGAGTAAGGAAAAGAATATAGTAGGGAATGGTGTTACTCATCGGGTGAAACGGAAAAGGATCTGCCCTCGAGATTCTGCTAGGACTTATAGTGCAGTAGAAGGTCCAAGTCCACCGGCTAAATCTACAAACACAGTATCACCTGCTCCACCAGCTGCAGCACCCACTTCAATTGTATCGGCATCTCAACGAGTTACTCGTTCGTTTGCTCCGGAACTGGCCAGCTCCCAAGCTGCCTTCACACCTAACACTACTTCCAAAGCATTGCTGACACAACAGGACTTTGCAAGATTAGATGAAACTCATGAGCATCAACACCAAGACAGTACCTGACCGAGTCAAGTTGCATTTGCATGCTCCTTTATATGTACTCTCAAACTTTTATGTGCACTAACACTTTCCATATTCTTTGTTGAACTAGCACCACGGCGCAAGCAGAAACAGACATCAAGGATAATGCTTGACAGATTAACAAAATCTAAAGGAGGAAGAATGGGGATCCATTTTGAGGCAGGTTTAGAAAGGCCACGTGATGCTACAGAGTCAGCCAAGTTAGTATCAGAGGCAGCTGTTGTCGTTAGGTGTCATGCACATATCCTCCCAGCGTGGATCTAGTACAGGAATGAGAAAGACAATACCCAGTTTAACACCTTCCTTTACCATTTATCCGTAAGTAATGTTATTCTCGCAATTTGTAATATTGTCTTGCTCTGTCCCATACTTTGTAGCTTCCTCCTAATAAGACTCACATTCTTTTTTCAACAGATGAGGTTCAAGTTGGACCCGAAAGATGATGCAACTAAACAAGCATGCACTCATGTTTTTTACTCTGCTCTACGAAAATATCGGTACCACCTTAGAAAATATCACTTTGAAGGCAAGGCTAACAATAAAATCGCCCAAACATCTCCGGCGGAATATATTACAGATGAAGACAGGACAACCCTTGTTAAACACTGGTCTAATCCAAAGTATTAGGTAGGGTATATGTATTTGATCAGACCACATATTGAACTTGTAATTATGTATGTGCCTTACAAGTGTATCTTCTTCTAGGCTAACTATTTGAAGAACAAGACCAACCGTTCTAAAGTGAAATTCCAACAGACAGCAGGATCTCGTAGCTATATTGCACACTGCGAGGCTCTTATAAATAGCGGCTACTTCCTTTTTTTCTGTGCCATATTAGCGTATCTATATTGACTTGTTCGAAATGTAGAGGAAAGCCCGTGCGGACCAAAAAGAACCTGAACCGAATGAAGTGCAAATCTTCAAGGATTGCAACACCAGCAAGATGAAGGGCATGAGCACACCAGCTCAAGCCGTTGTTGTAAGTCCTTACTCCTCCTGCCTTTGAACTGATTAGTATTGTGATGTGTTCATTTAATTGCTTGGTTTCCAGCCAATGTCAGTTACTCTATTCACTTTTATACACAGTTGTCTTAATGTATCATTTCACCTTACATGGTTTAAAAGAGATGAAGGATATTCTTTTGGTCTTGATTTGTAATCTATTTGTGATGTTCACGTGCGCACACAATGATACAATAGCATGTTTGTTTTATATCTGTTTTCCCATGATATGAACGATATCATACTATGTTCAGCCTACTTTAAACCATGTCTCTTTATCCTTAGATGTCAACGAATGTGAGGAAATAGACAATACAGTAGGCATTCTACATGGACATATGTTCCGAAAGTGATTTTATTATGTAGTTGGCACTACAATACATGCTAATGTATTATAGTAGTTCACCAAAATAAGTTATATATAAACGTGAAACCTACTTTGTTTGTTTTTATCTCATTAGTAACTTATCGGGTACACTAATCTACAAGTTCAAACTTTCAGCAAGCTATGGAACAAATTATTCAACAGCCACAACCACCTCAAAGTGACGAGGCTACCACAGGCACAATGTCACCTCTTGCTGCAGTGCGTTAGTATCTCTCCACTAACAGTGCAAAAAGCACCTTCCTGCATAATTCTGGGTTGGTTGTCAAGGTAACCTCGTCCAAATCACCTACTGAACAAAATCTTCTGGCTAGATAGAGTGATATATCTGAGCTCCAGACACAAGTCCAATTCCTAATGGACGTCATTTCGGAAACAAGAATAGTGGTTGAAAAATGTCGTCAAGATATGAATGGTTTTGAAACCATACTATCAGACACTTGCTTCGTTGTACGAGAGCAATGGTAGAAAAAAGGGGAAAATCATGCTGCTCCATCAGATTCTACAGCCTGAAACATTAGCACTCAGGTCAAATGACCTGTGCTTCTATACATCTGGTGGCTCTTTTATCTGCAAGGACTGTAAACTTTATGCCAACAGGGCTTTTGTTGTATGGTTGGAATTTATTTTGTTGTGATACAGCATTTATGATGCTGCCAAAGGCTGCAGAAATTACGACGCTATTTTTTTATAGTGTAGGTTTATCTTAGTACTGTATTCGGCCGAAAGCTTCATAGGAGCCCAATGTACCAACATTCGTCGGGCCCATTCTAATTGGGCTAAAAACGATTATGGGCCGTAATTTGCATGTAGCCCTCTAAAAATATTTGGGATTAAATCAACATAAGCTTTCATTTTTTTGGTAGGCATGTGCCTACAGTGGGCCTTTAACAGGCCTAAACATAATTTGGGCCCTCGATAACTATAGGCCGTTTACAGGTGTAAATATCTCGAGCCCATAAAAACATGGGCCTTTAATACGCCGAAAGAGGGATTGGTCCCTGATTGTGCCAAATAACCCATGGGTCATTAGCAGGCCAAAAATGGTGGCCCATTTACAATGCAGATTGTTCACAGGCCGAAATTCAGACGTGCCGTAAATGGGCTGACCTACTACACGGGCCTTTAACAGGCCGGAAGTTCGGTCGGGCTTGATTAGTGTCAGTTTTATATGGGCCGTTAATAGGCCAGATGTGACGTTGGGCGACATATGGCCCATGGATTTCGTCCAACGTTAACAGGCCGAAAATTACAACACGCTGAAAGTGGCCCAAATCTATAGTGGGCCTCTAATAGGCCGAATTTCAGACATGGCCGAATATGACCCAAATCCTTCACGGTCATTTATGGGCTGAAAGTTTCAATGGCCTATAAATGGGCCCAAATGAAGCGGGACCTTTAATAGGCCGGAAACACACCGGGCCGTAATTCGGCCCAAATACTTAGCCGACTGTTAACGGGCCAGAAGTGACCATGGGCTGCAATGATGACAAGTTTAGGGCATGCCATTGACGGGCAGATTTGACACTAGCCGTACGGGCCTTAACTGCGAATGGGTCGTCTGCAAGCAGGTCGTTAATGGGTCGGCCCACTAATTTTGACTGGGCCAACCTTTTTAACCTAAATGGGCTGCTGTTGGGCCTTGCCACATGCCGATGTACCATAGGCGCCTCCTGTCCATTGGGTGGTTGACATCTGTCCTTTCATGGTGCTGACACGTGGTTGCTATAGCCAATGAGAATTTTACACGTGGAAAATCCCCATTGTTCGAGGCTGTTAAGGGTTATCGAATCCAAACCGAAACCCGATAGCTTAACAGTGACCCGTTACGGTGGATGCCATGTGTCGATCACCCTTGACGGAAGCACTTCTGTGACGCGTGATTTATCGTCATGGAAGTAGACACTTCCGTGATGATAATTTTGGTAATGTCATAGAACACTTCTATGACAGCACAGGTATGACTAGCTTGATTTTGTCATAAATTTGTCATGGATGTACATGCACGACAAAAAACGTGACCTACTATGATAAACATGTATCATCACGGAAGTGTATTTTTTGGTAGTGTGCCACGGGAGGGTAGGACAAAATATGTCATGCAAGTTCTTTTCCATAAGCACGTATGACTATATTCGGAATACATGCCTACATTATATTGATGAATTGGAGCTAGTTCTGTGTCACCCTATGTTATATCTGTTGCCTGATGAATGCCATCCGACATAATTATCCATCATTCATCCATTGCCTACGATCTTTTCACATATTGATCTTTGCTAAGTTGCTTTTTCGTTGCTACTGTTATGATTACCACAAAACTGCTACTGTTACTTTTGCCACTGTTACCGCTACTTCCATATTACTTTGCTACTAAATACTTTGATATAGATATTAATTCTTTCAGGTGCGGTTGAATTGACAACTCAGCTACTAATACTTGAGAATATTCTTTGGCTCCCCTTGTGCCAAATCAATAAATTTGGGTTGAATACTCTACCCTCGAAAACTGTTTTGATCCCCTATACTTGTGGGTTATCAATACCCGCCGCGTGCCTCAACACTCATCGGACCACATACATCGGTAAGTATTATTTCCAATAAGTCATTGGTTCGCTCCATTGTTCCGGAGAATGGAGTTTTAGTCATCTTGCCCATGAGGCATGGTTCGCAAGTATCAAATGATTCACAATCAACTCATTCCAAAAGTCCATCTGCATGGAGTTTCTTCATGCGCTTTACACGAATATGACCTAAATGGCAGTGCCCCAAATATGTTGCACTATCATTATCAGCTTTGCATCTTTTGGCATCAATATTATGAAGATGTGTATCACCACTATTGAGATTTAACAGAAATAGACCACTCTTCAAGGGTGCATGACCATAAAAGATATTACTCATATAAATAGAACAAGCATTATTCTCTGATTTAAATGAATAACCATCTCGCACTAAACAAGATCCAGATATAATGTTCATGCTCAATGCTGGCACCAAATAACAATTATTCAGGTCTAAAACTAATCCCGAAGGTAGATGTAGAGGTAGCGTGCCAACGGCGACGACATCGACCTTGGAACCATTCCCGACGCGCATAATCACCTCATCCTTAGCCAATATTCGTTTAATCCGTAGCTCCTGTTTAGAATTACAAATATGAGCAACCGAACTACTATCAAATACCCAGGCGCTACTACGAGCATTACTAAGGTACACATCAATAACATGTATATCAAATATACCTTTGTTCACTTTGCCATCCTTCTTATCCGCCAAATACTTGGGGCAGTTTCGCTTCCAGTGACCAGTCCCTTTGCAGTAGAAGCACTCAGATTCAGGCTTGGGTCCTATTTTGGGCTTCTTCTGGGAGTGGCAACTTGTTTGCCATTCTTCTTGCAGTTCGCTTTCTTTCCCTTGCCCTTTTTCTTCAAACTAGTGGTCTTGTTAACCATCAACACTTGATGCTCCTTCTTGATTTCTACCTCCGCAGTTTTGAGCATTGCGAAGAGCTCGGGAATTGTCTTTTCCATCCCTTGCCTATTATAGTTCATCACAACGCCTTCATAGCTTGGTGGCAGTGATTGAATAACTCTTACAATAGCACTATCATCCGGACCATTAACTCCCAGCTGAGTCAAGTGATTATGATTCCCAAACATTTTGAGTATGTGTTCACTGACAAAATTGTTTCCTCCATCTTGCAGCTATAGAACTTGTTGGGGACTTCATATCTCTCAACTCTGGAATTTTCTTAAAATATTAACTTCAACTCCTAGAACGTCTCATATGCTCCATGACGTTCAAAACGTCTTTGAAGTCCCAATTCTAAGCCGTAAAGCATGGCACACTGAACTATCGAGTAGTCATCACGTTCAAAACATTAGCATCTGCTCCTGCAGTAGGCCTTTCACCTAGCTAGCGGTGCATCAAGGACATAATTCTTCTGTGCAGCAATGAGGATAATCCTCAAGTTATGGACCCAGTCCATGTAGTTGCTACCATCATCTTTCAACTTAGCTTTCTCTAGGAACACATTAACATTCAGCGGAACGGTAGCACAGGCCATTGATCTACAACATAGATAAACAAATACTATCAGGACTAAGTTCATGACAAATTAATTTCAATTAATCAAATTACTTAAGAACTCCCACTTAGATAGACATCCCTCAAGTCATCTAAATGATACATGATCCAAATCAACTAACCCATGTCCGATCATCACGTGAGATGGGGTAGTCATCAATGGTGAACATCTCTATGTTGATCATATCTACTATATGATTCATGTTCGACCTTTCGGTCTCAAGTGTTCCGAGGCCATGTATGTACATGCTAGGCTTGTCAAGTTTAACCCAAGTATTCCGCATGTGCAAAACTGTCTTGCACCCATTATATGTGAACGTAGAGTCTATCACACCCGATCATCATGTGGTGTCTCAACTAGATGAACTGTAGCAATGGTGCATACTCAGGGAGAACACTTTTACCTTGAAATTTAGTTAAGGGATCATCTTATAATGCTACTGCCGTACTAAGCAAAATAAGATGCATAAAAGATAAACATCACATGCAATGATATGGCCATCATCATCTTGTGCTTTTGATCTCCATCTCCAAAGCATCGTCATGATCTCCATCATCACCGGCTCGACACCTTGATCTCCATCGTTGCGTCGTGGTCGTCTCACCAACTATTTCTTCTACAACTATTGCTAATGCATAGTAATGAAGTAAAGCAATTACATGGCGTTTGCATTTCATACAATAAAGAGACAACCATAAAGCTCCTGGCGGTTGCCGATAAATTTTATAAAACAAGATCATCTCATACAATAATGTATATCACATCATGTCTTGACCATATCACATCACAACATGCCTTGCCAAAACAAGTTAGATGCCCTCTACTTTGTTGTTGCAAGTTTTACGTGGCTGCTATGGGCTTCTAGCAAGAACCGTTCTTACCTATGCATAAAACCACAATGGTGTTTCATCAAGTTTTCTGTTCTAACTCTCTTCAAGGACTGGCCACAGTCAAATTCGATTCAACTAAAGTAGGATAAACAGACAGCCGCCAGCCACCTTTATGCAAAACTAGTTGCATGTCTGTCGGTGGAACTGGTCTCATGTGCGTGGACATGTAAGGTTGGTGCTAGGGGAGCCCCCCCCCTCACATATATATAGGTGCGAGGGAGAGGGGAGAGGCCAGGATGCGCCCCAAGTATGAACGAATCCTACTTGGGTTCCTCCGTGGCTGGCCACCCCCACCCCCCCCCCCCCCGCCTTACTTATTTACCGGAGGGGGAAGGAAAGAGGAGGGAGGAGGGAAGGAAGGGGGAGGCCGAATCCCCCCTTTCCTTCTCCTCTAGTTCGGCCCATATGGGGGGCACACCAGCCCCTGGTGGCTGGTGCATTTCCCCTCTTGGCCCATAAGGCCCATATCTTTTGCCGGGGGGTGCCCGGAACCCCTTCCGGTGACCCGATATGTACCCGGTACCCCCCGGAACACTTCCATGTCCAAATACTATAGTACTATATATCAATATTTACCTCTCGACCATTTCTAGACTCCTCGTAATGTCCGTGACCTCATCCGGGACTCCGAACAACATTCGGTCACCAAATCGCATAACTCATATAATACAATATCGTCATCGAACGTTAAGCGTGCGGACCCTACGGGTTCGAGAACTATGTAGACATGACAGAGACACCTCTCCGGTCAATAACCAATAGCGGAACCTGGATGACCATATTGGCTCCTACATATTCTACGAAGATCTTTATCGGTCGAACCGTTATGACAACATACGTAATTCCCTTTGTCCATCGGCATGTTACTTGCCCGAGATTCGATCATCGGTATCTTCATACCTAGTTCAATCTCATTACCAGCAAGTCTCTTTAATTGTCCCGTAATACATCACCTCGTTACTAACTCCTTAGTCGTTTGCTTGCAAGGTTATGATGTGTATTACCGAGAGGGCCCGGAGATACCTATCTGATACTCGGAGTTATAAATCCTAATCTCGATCTATGCCCACTCAACAAACGCCTTCGGAGATACCTGTAGAGCATCTTTATAACCACCCAGTTATGATGTGACGTTTGACAGCACACAAGGCATTCCTCCGGTATTCGGGAGTTGCATAATCTCATAGTCGAAAGAATATGTATTTGACACGAAGAAAGCAATAACAATAAAACTGAACGGTCATTATGCTAAGCTAACGGATGGGTCTTGTCCATCACATCATTCTCTTAATGATGTGATCCCGTTATCAAATGACAACTTATGTCCATGGTTAGGAAACCTTAACAATCTTTGATCAACGAGCTAGTCAAGTAGAGGCTCACTAGGGACACGGTGTTTGTTTATATATTCACACATGTATTTAGGTTTCCGATTAATACAATTCTAGCATGAAAAATAAACCATTATCATGAATAAGGAAATATAAAATAACAACTTTATTACTGCCTCTAGGACATATTTCCTTCAGTCTCCCACTTGCACTAGAGTCAATAATCTAGATTACATTGTAATGAATCTAACACCCATGGAGTCTTGGTGCTGATCATGTTTTGCTCGTGGAAGAGGCTTAGTCAACGGGTCTGCTACATTCAGATCCGTATGTATTTTGCAAATTTCTATGTGTCCCTCCTTGTCTTGATCATGGATGGAGTTGAAACGTCTATTGATGTGTTTGGTTCTTTTGTGAAATCTGGATTCCTTCACTAAGGCAATTGCTCCAGTATTGTCACAAAAGATTTTCATTGGACCCGATGCACTAGGTATTACACCTAGATCGGATATGAACTCCTTCGTCCAGACTCCTTCATTTGTTGCTTCTGAAGCTGCCATGTACTCCACTTCACATGTAGAACCCGCGACGACGCTCTGCTTGGAACTGCACCAACCGACAGCTCCACCATTCATTATAAATATGTACCCGGTTTGTGACTTAGAGTCATCCAGATCAGTGTCAAAGCTAGCATCAACGTAACCATTTACGACGAGCTCTTTGTCACCTCCATAAACGAGAAACATATCCTTGGTCCTTTTTAGGTACTTTAGGATGTTCTTGACCGCTGTCCGGTGATCCACTCCTAGATTACTTTGTTACCTCTCTGCCAGACTTATGGCAAGGAACACATCAGGTCTGGTACACAGCATAGCATACATGATAGAACTATGGCTGAGGCATAGGGAATGACTTTCATTTTCTCTCTATTTTCTGTAGTGGTCGGACTTTGAGTCTGACTCAATTTCACACCTTGCAACACAGGCAAGAACCCTTTCTTTGACTGATCCATTTTGAACTTCTTCAAAACTTTGTCAAGGTATGTGCTTTGTGAAAGTCCTATTAAGCGTCTTGATCTATCTCTATAGACCTTGATGCCCAATATATAAGCAGCTTCACTGAGGTCTTTCATTGAAAAACTCTTATTCAAGTATCCTTTTATGATATCCAGAAATTCTACATCATTTCCAATCAACAATATGTCATCCACATATAATATTAGAAATGCTACAGAGCTCCCACTCACTTTCTTGTAAATACAAAGCTTCCGAAAGTCTCAGATAAAACCATATGCTTTGATCACCTCATCAAAGCGCATATTCCAACTCTGAGATGCTTGCACCAGTCCATAGATGGATCGCTAGAGCTTGCACACCTTGTTAGCACCTTTAGGATCGACAAAACCTTCTGGTTGCATCATATACAACTCTTCTTTTAGAAATCCATTAAGGAATGCAGTTTTGACGTCCATTTGTTAGATTTAATAATCATAAAATGCGGAAAATGCTAACATGATTTCGATAGACTTAAGCATCGCTACGGGTGAGAAGGTCTCATCATAGTCAACTCCTTGAACTTGTCGAAAACCTTTCGCGACAAGTCAAGCATTGTAGACAGTAACATTACCATCAGCGTCAGTCTTCTTCTTGAAGATCCATTTATTCTCTATGGCTCGCCGATCATCCGGCAAGTCCACCAAAGTCCACACTTTGTCCTCATACATGGATCCTATCATAGATTTCATGGCCTCAAGCCATTTATCGGAATCTGGGCTCATCATAGCTTCTTCATAGTTCGTAGGTTCGCCATGGTCTAGTAACATAACTTCCAGAACAGGATTACCATACCACTCTAGTGCGGAACATGCTCTGTTCGACCTACGAGGTCCAGTAGTAACTTGATCTGAAGTTTCATGATCATCATCATTAGCTTCCTCTCCAGTTGGTGTGGGCATCACGGGAACGGATTTCTGTGATGTGGACCTCACGAAGCAACGGGACGCGGATCGACGGAAGGAAAGCTTCGGCGCACCCCTACCTTGCGTGCCAAATGTCGGATTTCAGGTTCCGAGAAAACCCTTGAGGTTCAAACACTAGGTTGCGCACGAAGATCTCTCCCTACCTAATCACGCCCTCAGCCTCACCGCGATCTCAAGGCCTAGCTCAACGAACCCTCAACACTGGTTTGGGGCCACCGTTGTGGTGTAATACCCTACTCCAGTGTGGTGTGGTGGATTGCCTCGTGGGCTGATGATGAATAGTACAAGGGAAGAACAGCCTCCGGAGGAGAGGTGTTCTTGTGCTTGGTGAGTGTGAGAATGATCTGAATCAGTTCAGGCCGAGTTGCCTCCTACTGTGGTGGCTAGTCCTATTTATAGAGGCTCTGGTCCTCTCCCCAAATATTGAGCGGGAAGGGAGCCAACAACGGCCAAATTCGAAGGGAGACAACTAGTACAAGTTATCCTGACTAAAGGTGGTCTTTGCTTGCAAAAGGCTCTGGTGGTGACGCCGTCTTGGGCTCCACGGTGACCTCCATCCTGCCGTCCTGCTGGTCTTGGTCTCGTTGCACCGATATGGAAACCTTTGCCTAATGCCTCGGGACTCCTCGCCTGCGCTTGCCCCTTTAGCACCAGAGTGTGTAGCTCCCGTGGTAGGTGACAACCAAGAAGGTGGTAACCATAGATATATTATGCATGAAAAGCAAACATGATTAGGCAAATGCAAGAATGATACGTGCCACTGGGCTAGACCCAAGCGGCTTGGGAATGATGCATCCTGAGGGGCACCCCCAGCAGAGTAAGCTAAAGACATAAAAGGATACATGCCGCAGGGACTGACCCACGCGGCCTGGGAATGATGCAGCCCGAGAGGCGCTCCCAGCAAAGTGAACTTGGAAAATGTCACATGGTTCCGTTGTCGAAGGGGTGTTGGGGCAGCCGAAGACGCGTGGTGAAGGGGTTGCTCCTCATGAGCCACCGGGGCCCTGAGCGTCAGGAGGCTCTGGGGGTCCGGGCGGTTCCTTGAGGACCGTCTTCATCTCCGTCAGGGCTGCATGATGCCTGGCCTCCTGAGCCGCCAGGATGCTCCGCAGGTTGCGCTGGAAGGCGGACGCCATGCTCGGCAGGCCAAATGGCATGCAAACCTGGCTGTGAGGTGGGCCCTCACAACGTCCCATGCAAGAAGGCCAGAAATGCTCCTGGGATGCGGCCCTGTTGAGCCTTAGGATGTCAACGCAGATGCGCAGCCCGCCATCCTTGCCTAGATGGGGAGCCGCGCCAGGTGAGCGGCGTTCGCCGCCCATGGCTCTTGCATCCTGCAATTCCTGAGTGGTCTTGGCAATGAACTCCTGAGCGCTGGGCGCTCCTCGCCTAGTGTCCTCCTGAGGGAAACGTGTTGGGAAGCACGCCTCCATGTGGTGCCCGAGCGCCTCCCTCGTGATGTTGGCTAGGTCTGAGGCCCTCCAGAAGAGAGCCCCCGAGCCCTGCCCGAGGAGGGCGCCGGGCGTGCCTTCCTATGTGAGGGAGGGAGGCACCCCAGGAGCCGGCGCCGATCCTGACGTAGCTCCACTTGAGGCACCGCTCCCCTGAGGCCCTGTGCGGAGTAGCTGCTTCTTCTTCTTGGGAACGACCTCAGGAGGGTACTGTGCTGCATTGCCGTCGGGGTCTTTGATTGATGCACCTTGGAAGGCGCGCTTGAGGGAGCACACCACATCTCTTTTTTCGCAGGGGACTGTGATGATCCCGCTGCTCCCTGGCATCTTGAGGACGTTGTAGCCATGGTGTGTCACTGCCATGAACTTGGCCAGGGCCGGATACCCGAGGATGGCAGTGTATGGCAGACGGATGTGGGCGATGTCGAAGTCTATGAGCTCGGTGCGGTAGTTGTCACGCTGTCCGAAGGTGACAGGGAGGCGGACCTGCCCTATCAGGGTGGTGGAGCCATCGGTTACTCCTGAGAAAGGCTTGGTAGGCTAAAGCTGATCGTATGGCACTTGAAGGTTGTCGAACATTTCGACGGACAAGACATTAAGCCATGCGCCGCCATCGATGAGGGTCTTGGTGACATGCACGTTGCTGATGACGGGTGAGCAGAGCGTCGGTAGGGTGCCAGCGGTGGCCGCGCACTTGAGCTGGTCCGCTGAGCTGAAAGTGATGGCGCACTTGGACCACCTCAGTAGGCGCGTGGCCTTGAGCTTGGGAAGGGTTGTGTTCACCTCGCGAGCAAACTGCTTGAAGATGCATTGAGAAGCTGGGGCCTGAGCTCCGCCTAAGATGCAGGCGATAGCGCGCGGCTCTTGGAAGCCCCCAGCCCCCTCGTCCTGACGGTGGTCGTCGTTCCTTATTGGCGGTGGCAGCAGCGTGGGCAGGCCAGCGTTGCCCTGGGGGCGGTCCTCGCGAGGCTAATCCCTCCATGCGCCCTCACGAGGCTGGTCCTGCCAGCGATCTTCGCGAGGCCGGTCGCGCCACTCCTGGCGAGGGCCATGATCATCCCAGCGTCCTCCGCCACGTCCTCCTCCTCGGCCGTAGCCCCGGTCGCTACACTCGGGGCATCGATCGGGGCGTCCGTCTCGAATGGCCCTGAGCTCTTGATAGTCGTTAGTGTTGTGGCTGTGGACGATGTGGAAGGCGCAGAACGGGCAGCTGCTCTTGGATGACTCGAGAATGTCCCGGCCGCGCTTCGTCTCTGGCTCTGCTGCAAGCACGGCCACCCCCTTGCGCTTCACGTCCTTGGCCTTGGCCTTCTTCTCCTCGGGGTCAGCAGCCGGGAGCTCGAGGAGGGAAAGGCACCCTTCCTCAGCCCTTGTGCACTTGGTCGCCAGGTTGAATAGCTCCAAGGTCGTGCACAGCTCCTCGTGGATGGTGAGCTCCTCCTTCATCTTGACATCGCGGACGCCATCAGAAAACCCGGAGATGATGGCCTCGTCCGTCACCTTGGGCATCTTGAGGCGAACATTGTTGAAGCGCTGGATGTACTTTTGCGGGGTGATACGTATCCAACGTATCTATAATTTTTTATTGTTCCATGCTATTATATTATCCGCCATTGGATGTGTTATATGCATTTATATGCTATTTTATATGATTTTAGGGACTAACCTATTAACCTAGAGTCCAGTGCCAGTTTTTGTTTTTCCTTGTTTTTGAGTATCGCAGAAAAGGAAAACCAAACGGAGCCCAATTGACCTGAAACTTCATGGAACTTATTTTGGACCAGAAGAAGGCCATAGAGTAAAAGAGTTGGGCCAGAAGAGTGCCGGGCTGCCCATGAGGTGGGGGGTGCGCCCACCCCCCTGGGCGTGCCTCCCTACCTCGTGGACAGCCCGGAGACCCCCCTGACTTGTTCTCGACTCCAAAACCTCTTATACATACAGAAACCTCCAGAACATAACCTAGATAGGGAGTTCCGCCGCTGCAGCCTCTGTAATCAACGAAAACCAATCTAGATCTAGACCCATTCCAGCACCCTGCCAGAGGGGGAACACCTCTCCGATGGCTAACTTCATCATCCCGGCGCTCTCCATGACGAGGAGGGAATAGTTCACCCTCGGGGCTGAGGGTATGTACCTGTAGCTATGTGTTTGATGTCTCTCTCTCTCTCTCGTGTTCTTGATTCGGCACGATCTTGATGTATCTCGAGCTTTGCTATTATAGTTGGATCTTATGATGTTTCTCCCCCTCTACTCTCTTGTGATGAATTGAGTTTTCCCTTTGAAGTTTTCTTATCGGATTGAGTCTTTAAGGATTTTAGAACACTTGATGTATGTCTTGCATGTGCTTATCTATGGTGACAATGGGATATTCACGTGATCTACTTGATGTATGTTTTGGTGATCAACTTGCGGGTTCGGTGACCTCGTGAACTTATGCATAGGGGTTGGCACACGTTTTCGTCTTGACTCTCCGGTAGAAACTTTGGGGCACTCTTTGAAGTACTTTGTGTTGGTTAAATAGATGAATCTGAGATTGTTTGATGCTTATCGTATAATCATACCCGTGGATACTTGATTTGACATTGGAGTATCTAGGTGACATTAGGGTTTTGGTTGATTTGTGTCTTAAGGTGTTATTCTAGTACGAACTCTATGATAGATCTGACGGAAAGAATAGCTTCGTGTTATTTTACTACGGACTCTTGAATAGATCGATCAGAAAGGATAACTTTGAGGTGGTTTCGTACCCTACAATAATCTCTTTGTTTGTTCTCCGCTATTAGTGACTTTGGAGTGACTCTTTGTTGCATGTTGAGAGATATTTATATGATCCAATTATGTTATTATTGTTGAGAGAACTTGCACTAGTGAAAGTATGAACCCTAGGCCTTGTTTCCTAGCATTGCAATACCGTTTACACTCACTTTTATCATAAGTTACCTTGCTGTTTTTATAGTTTCAGATTACAAAAACCTTTATCTACCATTCATATTGCACTTTTAACACCATCTCGCCGAACAAGTGCACCTATACAATTTACAATTGTATTGGGTGTGTTGGGGACACAAGAGACTCTTTTGTTATTTGGTTGCAGGGTTGTTTGAGAGAGACCATCTTCATCCTATGCCTCCCACGGATTGATAAACCTTAGGTCATCCACTTGAGGGAAATTTGCTAATGTCCTACAAACCTCTGCACTTGGAGGCCCAATAACATCTACAAGAAGAAGGTTGTCACTACAAAAAAAAGATACATCCATGACATTTTGGGCCGAACGAAAAAAAAATTCTGTCATACTTATGACACTTCTATGACGATAATTGTGACAAAACCCGGTATCGTCTTAGATGTGGTGGGGTCCTACTTCTATGACAAAAAATCATGACAGAAAATGGGTTTTTGTCCTGGGCGGGCCGGAGACGCAGCTTCATGACATTCTTTGGGCCGTCCATGACGGAAAAAACCGTGGTAGAAGCGAGGGCGAGGAAAATATATGGGTGTTCCCGGTTACGGTGGGTGGTCGGGGCCGAGCGATTGGCGTTTCTCTCGTACACGCACGCACGTGGGTGCAAGGCGTTGGGCTCTAACTGAACCCAAGCGAGGCGTTGTGCTCTAACTGAACCCGAGCGATTGCACTGCAGGCTATGCGTTACTGAATCCGAGCGATGGATCGATGGCTATTAATTGAACCCGATCGAGCGATTCCTTCGCTACTGCTGCTAACTGAAGCCGATCGATGCTGCCTCTGGATGAACTGTGAGCGTTGTTGGGGGGGTTTGGATGAACAGTTCCTGGTGGGGGTGGATGAACAGGACCCCGTGGTGTTACCTCTGGATGAATCGGACCCCGATCGATCGAGCCGGTTGGGGCTGGATGAATAGGACCACCCTGTGGAGGGCATGATGAACAGGACCGCCCCATGGAGGGCTGGATGAACAGTAGCCCGTGGAAGGGTGGTTGAATAGGAGCCCGTGGAGAGGGCAGGTTGAACAGTAGCCGGTGGAGTAGCGCGCGGTGAAGGCTGGATGAACAGGAGCCCGTGGATGAACAGTCGCAGGTGGAGGCTGGAGGAGGTCGACGGTGGATGAACAGAGTCTGTGGAGGCTGGAGGGGGTCGACGGTGGAGATGAACAGTATCCCGTGGAGTCCCGTTTTGCGGTACGCCACACCCCTCCCAATGAACAGGACCCCCGTTTCGACCGTAGCACTCCAACACAAGTCTGTTTCCTCTGTTTTGCGGTACACCACGCCCCTCCCGATCAACAGGACCCCCGTTTCGACCGTAGGAGGTCCGTTTCCTCCGTTTTGCGGTACGCCACACCCCTGCCGATGAACATGATCCTGTTTCGAACATGGCCGGTCGAACACAAGGTCGTTTCCTGCGTTCTGCGGTACGCCAGGCCTCATTTCCATCGGTTGTTCCGTCCAAGCCCTCCCGATGAACACGACGACGCGTGCATTACGACCCGGCTGGTTGGCTCCCATGAACACGATTTATTTACACTGTTTCTCCGTTCTGACCCATCCATGTACATGAGCCCTCGCCGTACGTATGCGCGAGTAGGCGTTCGAGACCCTGCCCGTATGTACGTACGTGGCCGTATTTTCTTTCCTGCACACTGGCCGTTGTACGTACATGTACATGCTACGTGTGCGCCTCTACTACGACATGTGCGCGCCTCTACATCGACAAGTATGTATGTACACGTTCGCGACCGGAATGACAATGCTACGTACGCTTCGACCAGGTGGGTCCCGACTGTCAGGCACTTCCTTTCCTGCAAAGATGTAGCTGGTGGATCCCAGCAGTCAGGGAGGCGAATCATTTTTTTTGCCCGGACGCAGTTCCTTGTGTGCGAAAATGTAGCTGGTGGGTCACAGCAGTCATGGGGAAACGTTTTTTTCGCGAAATATGGTGGCCCGTCCGGTGGGTCCCCGCAGTCAGGTGGAGGAATAATTATTTTGCATGTAATAAGGAGGCACTTCCTTGCTGCGGCCATGGACCCAAATCGGCCTCTCCACGTCTGAGACTCTTCCGATGGAAGTCGTTCCTTGACCACGTTGACCATGCCGCGCCAAGAGCACCAGGGCGGTGGACGACGGTGAGGCCTAGGAAGGGGATGACACGGAGCCGGGGAAGACGCTGCAGTGGAAGCCCGCGCGAAGAGGAGTACGAGGGTTCACTGGTTCAGCTACAGTGTGAGGCTACCGTCGCGGCTGGGCCTGGCCAGCGGTGGGAATAGTAGGGGGCGGTGAGGCCTCCGCGGTAGCACAGCCGGCCACGGGAGGCAGGAGCATGCGGCACGACCGGCGTTGCTTTGGGCGGCTAGAGCAAGAAGACCAGAGGTTGAAGAAGCACTACGGCCGTTGGAGGGACATCGTATGGTCACTGGAGCTAGAATCATTCATATTGACTAACTTGACAAAGCACTTCGTCCCCGTCAACTTAGTAAGCCCACAAGTCAGCCACCCACCAAGGTGGGTCCCAACTAGCAGGGGGAGTATTCATTTTTTGTGCATAATAAGGAGGCACTTCTGGTGGGTCCGAGCTGACAGCGGGGGGAACTTTTTTTCGCGAAATATGGTGACCCGTCCGGTGGGTCCCAACAGTCAGGGGGAAATGTTTTTTTCACAAAATACGGTGGCCCGTCCGGTGGATCCCTGCTGTTAGGTGGAGGAATCATTATTTTCTGCGTAATAAGGAGGCACTTCCTTGCTGCGGCTGTGGACCCAGCTGTCAGCCTCTCCACGTACAGTACACTTCTGATGGTAGTCGCTCCTTGACCACGTTGACCATGCCGCTATCCGTTGCATGCATGCGTCCATGGGCGTGGTGCGTCCCCACTGTCAGCCTCTCACGTACAGTCATCTTCCGATGACTCTCGGTTGTTGACCACGTTGACCACACCGTACCGAGTGCACCAAAGGCCGGTGGACGACGGCGAGGGCCTGACAGAACGACTCCGTAGATGGGGAAGACGGGCGGTGGAGTCGCAGATGGAGAGGAGTGGGAAACTTGATCGGTTCAAAAGGCAAAGACAGCCAAGGTGCCGCCCACGGGAAACCGGAGCAAGAACAGAGGTTGAAGAAGGAGCACGGCTATTGGATTAACATCCAACAGTCCAGCTGCTAGAATCATTTGTTGATTAAGTTGACAAAGCCCTGCGTACACGTCCGCTTAGTAGGGCCACAAGTCAGCCACCAAATTTGACGGGTCCCAGCTATCAATGGGAGGAATAATTTTTTCCGCATAACAAGGAGGCACTTCCTTCCGTGCGAAGATACAGCCGGTGGATCCCAGCTGTCAGGTGGAGGAAACATTTTTTCCAGCTTAATAAGGTGGAACTTTCCTTGCGTGTGACTATGGACCTCGTGGGCCCCAGCCGTCAGGCTCTCCACGTACAGTCCTCTTCCGATGACTCTCATTTGTTGACCACGCCACACCGAGCGCAGCGAGGCGGTGGACGACGGCAAGGCCACAGACGGGAACGACTCGGAGATGGGAAGATGCGGCAGTGGAGTCGCAGATTGAGTGGAGGAGAAGGATTATAACTGGTTCTGGTGCAGCGTGGGGCTGTAGTCGGTGGAGAATTACAGGAGGTGTGGAGGGGTGGAGAGATAGCCTGGCCGGCGGTGGGGTAGCGCTTCACAGTGATGCGTGCTAAGTAGAGCCGCTAGCCGCCGGAGGCCGGACCAGGCGGTCCCGGCGACGCTGGAGGAAGAAGACGAGAGATTGAGGGTGCATGCCGACCAAGTTGACAATGCCCTGCGTTGGCTTCGACCTATTGGCCCACATGTCAGCCTGCAAAAATGTGGCGTATATTTAACCCATGTTTTCTAAAATGTACAGTTCATTTGCTAGGCTGGGTGAACAAATAATTTCGCGTCAATGTGGCCCATTTATATTATCTAAGAAATCCCAGCCCATTTGCACTTCCTTCAAATACATGAATTTGCTGGGCTCATTATATATATAATGTTATGTTAGAAGGAGCAATTAATATCAAAAATAAACTGGACAGGTACATTTTTTATATACATAATTAACAAATTAGCGAGTTATTGCTCAAAATAAAAATGAGCGCGTTATTATTACATTGGTCCTTAAAATCTTCGCAAGCTTTTGTACGCAATCACCAGGATTTTCCTTGCCTGTTAGTCAAAAACAACCAGGATTTTCCTTGCCAACTTCTGTTAAACATTTACTTTTATAAGTTAATAACACATGGGATGTTTTCATAATGTATATATAAGTCTCTGTAAAATATACGATAATAGTAATAATATAAATATATATAATGTGGTTAAAAAATACATTGGGCTGTCGATCTTTAAGAAAAAGCCCATAGGCCGGTATGGACCTCAAAAAATAAGTTGAAACCACTGTCACCCGTATGTCGTGGGCTACGCATGTTACAATATAAAACCTAGGCCTAGCTGATACTTGTTCGCCCTCTGGAAAAAATGGATACCAGATCCCCGAGCGAACTGGATTATAGAGGGGGCCGGCGGCACGACTGAAGAAGCACATCAGGAATGATTTTTTTTCTTCAGTGGATGGCTCTCGATGGCGTTTTTTTACTTGCCTCTGCACCATACAACTTGTATTTTAGCCTCCCAGTCCGTGGTGGACCAGCAGCCCATTTGCTGGGCGGGCCAACCTACAGAAACCAGCACTCGATTTTTCATGAAGCCCCAAAAACAATGCAGTACTATGTTTGTTTTGAGGGCGAAAACATTACTGCAGGGGTTGAGCGGGGGAGAGGGCAAGACAGAGCAAAAAGGTTAAAAAGAGCTGATGCGCCGTTGCTACCCTAACAAAGCAGGTGTAATTCTTCTCGGGAAGAAGGTGTGCCGTTGACACCCACACGTCACATACCCACAGTAGGCATACTAACAAGTTCACACACAAGCACAACGGAAAAGGTAAACATTCATATCAAACTCAGGTTCACATGACACGTTCATATTCATAGCCAACATTCACTATCAACAACTCAAAAGATTCATATATACACAAGTTCAGCATGTCTATGGATCCAAATGATTGATAGATCACACAACAGTATTCATAGATAATTCACAAAAAGATTACATATACACATGTTCAGTATGTTTATGCATCGAAATGACTGAGATCACAGCCAATATGATCCATGGACGAACTTTAATTACCTAGGGTACAGGCTGGTAAATGGTGTTTAGTCGGAGGTACTTCTCGCTAAAATTAATGCTTGTACGAGTAAAGTTTCGAGTACATAAGAGGCAGCACAGACAATCTAAACTTGGCTTGTAGGTTTATCCTCAAATAGTGGCCTCGTGTCGAGGGAGGTCTGAGCAACTTGGCCACTACTTTCATCCAACTTGTTTACTGGCTCATCTTGGTCCTGTAGCTCACCAAAATTCTACATTGCATACTGCTAAATGGTGTTCAGTCGGAGGTACTTCTTGCTAAAATTAATGCTTGTATGAGTAAACTTTTGAGTACATAAGAGGCAGCACAGACAATCTGAACTTTGCTTGTAGGTTTATCCTCAAATAGTGGCCTCGTGCCGAGGGAGGTTTGAGCAACTTGTCCACTACTTTCATCCAACTAGTTTACTGGCTCATCTTGGTCCCAGATCTCGCCAAAATTCTACATTGCAGACGAGAAAGGAGGCGGTTGAAAAAATGAACCACCCAAATTTTTTGTGCAGTTCAACTGAAATGGAGCATCCCTGGCGTGCGGACTGATTAAGTGCCAGATGAATATAAGTGTCAACCAACTTGTCTGGAATCTTTAGACTCCATGCCATACAGTTCGCTACCATATGTGCCGATAACCAAAAGGCACAAGTTGGGACCAAAGACTGGAGTGCATTTTTCTGGGCTATGCGCCAAGCAATATTTTTGGCATTCACTCTCCTAATACTTGGAGTTTGACAATTGGTTGACGCTGGTTGATACTCGAATGAATATAGACACTTCTTCTTGTCAACATCGATGGTTGTTTGAGTGAACTTTGGAGTACATAGCAGCAATATAAGTACTTGTCCATCTGATCTTTTTGTGCAGTTCTACTGAAATCAGCCGATGTAATGATTTGCCTGCGAGTTCAGGCACCAAGTTACTCCTTTATGTTATCGGCAAATAGTAGCACAATACCAAATTACCAATACATATGACAAGCACAATAATCAGGATAAAGACCAGTACCAACATGTGTGAGGTAGCATATCAATTACTATTTCCTTTGACTGGAAGCCGAGATAAGCCAAGCGACTGACAGCAAAGGAAGAATGCAAGCCGAGATTAGCGACTAACAGGAAAGGAAGGAAGCTGTCGAGGAAATGAAGCACCCAAAGTTTTTGTGCAGTTCCACCAAAATCGGGCATCCCTGTTGGCACATATATTGAGAGAGTGAGATTACTGTAATAGTGGGACTAGTTGATGAAACATACACTAACAAATAGAAGCACCCTCATTATTTTAATGGGTAAAGTTAGCATTCCCTCCCTGCTCCACCACATGATTCACCTCCATAGACAAACATACACACGTACAAGATTCAACATAGGGTGCTACTAAAGATTTGTTTAACTCTGACAGGAAAATTAGGCAGCAATAAATTAGTGGTACTTAAGTACTCCTAATTAATTAAGTGAGACAGCATAAGTGGAAGGGCTACCTGGAGGATCGTCTCACATGTAAGATAGTCGTTGACGGAGCCCTTGAATGGCCTCTGGCTTCAGCAAGATTGCCTTGACACTGTTTACTCTTCTTCTTCTTCCTCTTCATGCTCTGTTTCTCATTCTCCTCACCAGTTGGTGAAACCAAGTACATGATTGGCCTTCTATTTCAGAATTGGTTTTGTCAGTGAGGGAGTACAAGTGTACTAGTAAAAAATAGCATTATTTTCTCACGGCAGTCGCAAAATAGAGATGAACACATGCAATAAATATCATTCTTACCTAAAGGAAGGTTATGGTGCCAATATGGATGATGGGGATTGGAACACAGATCTCCCTTTGTGCAGTTGCACCGAAATGAACCAACTGTTCCATTATAACATTCCAGTTAAACAGCACAAAAGTCACTTCTTTTAAGAAGAGTTTTGTGCAGTGCACCAAAAGGTCAGAACAGCAACCAGGTGAAATGGATATGCCTGTTTGCACAAAAAGCTACAGAGGAAATAGTCAGAGTCTCAAACAATTACAGGCAAAAAAAATTGGCTAAACTTTTCATGGCATATAACAATGGCATGGCTTCATTTTTACCAGGGCATTAGATTAAGAACAGCTAAATATTTGGTATAAGGGCATGGGACAGTGGGTGCACCATGATCCGGCACCATGTACCTAAACAGGGGCATAAAGTGGTGATTCATAGTTTGTTGCCCCGAGAAACAAACATCCAAGAAACATATCCAGGTTGGTCCCATTTTGTTCACTCTAGCCACCTACTCCTATGTGTGGATAGCAAATCTAGTCTGGTCATACCACTTTGTGTACAACGTTACTCCTATATTTCCCTTTTCGACCAAGAGACCGGTTGGATGACCAGTCTGTACTACTTTCACCCCCTTTCCTTCCTATTTGTACCAAGTCCGATGTACTACATACTAAATTCCCCCGCCCCCACTTTATTTCTTGTTTGAACCAATTACAAGATTCGACTCCATGAAGTAGCTTTACCTCTAACAATAGAAGGAAAAAATAGGTGACGTTGGACCATCCGATCGAGAGGGGCTGAGTGGTAGAAAATGATGCACATGCAGCGACGTAGCGAGCTGGGGAAGTAGAGCTATAAGGCGGTTTCAAAGGAAGATATACCTGAAGGTCGTCAGGATGTGCATAGGTGGGCGGCGGGAGGCCGGATCCGCCCACACTAGGGCAACGATGAAGGGATCGGAGGACCTCCTGCGCCGTCGCTCGACCAGAGATAACGATGCGGCCGGCAGTGGGTTTCATCCCTCGCTGTCGATGATGGCCTAAATGCTACCCCTCCTCCCGTTCACCGGTGGAGGGGGATACGTCTGGATCTGTAACCAGCGGTGAGGATAGAAAGACATTATTTTTCGAAGGGAGAAAGACAGTTTTACCACCCCTATCTTGTTTAGATCTGGAGAGGATGAGAGTGTGTGAATAGATCAACCCTAGCAAGCAAGTGCGGAGGCTCCGGCCTATATATACATAGTGGGGTAGTTTTCCTTTTTCACTCCATCAAAACAATCGTTTAATATTGTCTACTAGTACGTGCCAGGTCGCCGTTTTTTTGGTTGTTGATTGTTTTTGAGATAGCTACCCGCTTGTTCCAAGTGGTGTTATGGTGTGCCACGTCGCACTTTGTATCGTTCAAGTCTGGTACAAGTCCCTCCATTAAATGAACAACCACCCCCTCGTAAAAATTGTGAACAAGCCCACGGCTAAAATTATCTGAAACATGGGTTGCCCCAACATGCATTATTATTTATATTTTCTACTCCCTCCGTTCCTAAATATAAGTGTTTTTTATTAGCCACACCTAAGACAAGAATTTTTTATTAGCAGTGAACCCCGCATGTCATAGAGACAAAAAGTGTGGCAAGATTCCCTTAGGCAAGCCAAAGTGTGTCTAACAATTTGAGCAACTCAAGTTAGGCAAGTGTGGCAAGTGTGGGAAAAATAATGTGGCAACATAAGAAAAACATAGTCACAGTCCAAACAGCCCCATAATTTTTTGTGACATGCATGAAAATTTGGTTAGTTGAATTTATAGTCAAAATTTGGCAAGGTGCATCAAATCAACACATGCAAGTATCAAAAGGGAAGTCGCGGCATGCATGCATGCGTTGTACTCCCTCAGTTCCAAATATAAATCTTTTAGAGATTGCAACAAGTGACTACATCTGAAGCAAAATATGTCTACATACATCCGTATGTAGTAGTCCATTTGAAATGTGTAAAAAGACTTATATCGAGTGCAGTGCTTTGATGTGTCGCGTCAACTCGTACAAGACCGAGAAGTTTTATTACTACAACGCCCTCTCCCTCGTGGACTGAGCTCCGGTGCCTTAACTGCACCTGCCTTTGGCTGCATGACAGGTGGGCCAACCACCTATTGGGCCCACCTGTCATAGACACAACGGCAGGAGAAGTAAGTCAATGAAGTTGCGTCCCTCCCTCGCGCATGAGCGTGGTGGCTAGCAGGACTAGTAGGAGCTTTCGCTACACGCTTCTTGACAGCGGTGAACTTGCGGATGGAGTTGACCATCATGTTGTCCATGCGAGAGGTGAAGACAGCGTCGGCGAGGGCTACGACGCCGGCGGTCGCCAGCACCGTATGGAAACGATGCACGGTGCGGGTGAGGGAGTCCCGGATTAGGGGGTCCTCGGACAGCCGGACTATATCCTTTGGCCGGACTGTTGGACTTAGAAGATACAAGATTGAAGACTTCGTCCCGTGTCCGGATGGGACTCTCCTTGGCGTGGAAGGCAAGCTTGGCAATACGGATATGTAGATCTCCTCCCTTGTAACCGACTCTGTGTAACCCTAGCCCCCTCCTGTGTCTATATAAACCGGAGGGTTTAGTCCGTAGGGCAACAACAAGCATACCATAGGCTAGCTTCTAGGGTTTTAGCCTCTACGATCTCATGGTAGATCAACTCTTGTAATACTCATATCATCAAGATCAATCAAGCAGGAAGTAGGGTATTACCTCCATCGAGAGGGCCTGAACCTGGGTAAACATCGTGTCCCCCACCTCCTGTTACCATCCACCTTAGACGCACAGTTCGGGACCCCTTACCCGAGATCCGCCGGTTTTGACACCAACATTGGTGCTTTCATTGAGAGTTCCACTATGCCGTCTCCACAAGGTTTGATGGCCCCTTCGATCATCGGCAACGATGCGATCCAGGGTGAGGTTTTCCTCCCCGGACAGATCTTCGTATTCGGCAACCGCCTTCTGGGCCAATTAATGGCCATCTAGAGCAGATCGAGAGCTACGCCCCTGGCCATCAGGTTAGGTTTGGAAACTTGAACTATATTGCCGATATCTGTGGAGACTTGATCTTCGACGGATTCAAGCACATGTCAGGTGCGTCGCACAGTCACGACGAGCATGACTTAGCTCGGCCGCCGGACAGTATTCGGGAGATCACACCTATGCCTACTCCGGCCCTAGATCCGGAGTCGATTGCGCTGTCCGAGGATGGGTGGATGTACCCTGCCTTGGAGGCCGCGCACTCAGTGGCGATAGAGCCGAGTACTGACTTCACCTCCTACGAGACCCGTGTTGCCGAACTGTTGGATTCGTCCCCGGCCATGGGCTCCGAGCCGCCCACGTCCGTGCCTATCAAATCCGATTGGGCACCGATCATGGAGTTTACCTCCGCAGATATCTTTCAGCACTCGCCCTTTGGCGACGTACTAAACTCGTTGAGGTCTCTCTCCCTGTCAGGAGACCCTTGGCTGAACTATGTCCGGCTAGAATGCCATGTGGATGACGAAGAAATTTTCTCCCCGCCCACCACCCACTTAGTAGCCACTATCGACGATTTAACCGACATGCTCGACTTCGGCTTTGAAGACATCGACGGTACGGACGACGATGCAGGAGACGAACAGGAACCACTGCCCACAGGGCATTGGACAGCCAATTCATCATACGATGTATATATGGTGGATACACCTAAAGAAAATAATGATGAGGAACGGAAGGATGGAGCGAAGGATAGCTCCCTCGAGAAGCAACCAAAGCGACGGCGTAGGCGCCGCTCCAAATCCCGCCTCGGCAAAAATAGCGATAACAGCGCAAGAAAAACTCACACCCCCGTCGACTCCAGAGGAAGTGACGACCACATTGACCCAGTGATAGAGCAGGACGAACCAGCAAACGTCGAACATAGTACGGAGCCGCTGTCCGAACACGTTGACACCGAGGATAAAGCTCATGAAGCTCTCTCCGGAGAGGAAAACAGTCCGGACGACGACGCACACACCATCCCGGAAAGTCACTTGGAACAAGAGAACCTCCGTAGAAGGCTTATTTCCACCGCGAGGAGTCTGAAGAAGAAGAAGCAAAGGCTTAAGGCCGCGCAGAATACGCTCAACAGTATATGGAACAAAGTGCTCGACACCAAAGAAAAGTATGGTGGTAGTTGCCACAAAAAGAGCTATCCAAAGCGCAAGCTGTTGCCTGAATTCGACGATGAGGCCTTAGAGCCCACACAGCCTAAAAATAAAACGGCTTACCTGTCGGATCGACAACCTCGTGGCCGCGATAGGGCGGCTAACAAGGCCGCACATAAGTCAGCACATGATCCACGCGGGGACTTGCATCAAAAGTCCGGCGTGACCAGATCCATCTACGGATCTAGGAAGCGCGCTCCAGCGCATAATCAAAACCGAACACTACAACCGTCAGAACACAATGACACATCCAAATACAGGGGTGCCGCAAACCCCCTATGTTTCACTGATGAGGTGCTGGATCACGAATTTCTAGAGGGATTCAAACCCGTGAACATAGACGCGCGTCTGACGTAATCCATTTAACCTCGGGTTACGGATTGTGGACTTCATCCTTCATATCCATATGGCTCGCGGAGACGATCTCCACGCCATCAAGTACTTGCCCATCAAGCTGAAAGGACCAGCTCGGCCCTTGCTGAAGAGCCTCCCCGAAAAGTCAATCGGAAGTTGGGAGGAGCTTGAGGATGCTTTTAGGGCTAACTTCCAAGGGACCTATGTCCGACCTCCGGATGCAGACGATTTAAGTCATATAATTCAACAGCCCGGAGAGTCGGCTTGAAAGCTTTGGAACAGATTTCTCACTAAGAAGAACCAAATCGTAGACTGTCCGAACGCCGAAGCCTTAGCAGCTTTCAAACACAGCATCCATGTCGGTGTGGAACGACACCTATGGGATCACAAGAATCCCTACTACGGTTGTCGGGGCGAAGGGTTGCAAGGAGAGCAGGGCTAGTAGACAACACAAGGATCATTTACCCAGGTTCGGGCCGCAAGGATGCGTAAAACCCTAGTCCTGCTTTGGTGGGTGTATTTCTGAGAGTTCTTCAGCTCTCGAACTAGCTGTGGCCAGCGCGTGGTTCGAATGAGCCGAATCCCTCTCCAGTATGCCATGGGCCTCCTTTTTGAGTTGAAAGGGGCTGCCACATTGACACACAGGAGGTGGAAAGGCGTATAGTGCCCTGAGCTAATCACTCGTATTACAGGACAAGACGCATTTAATGCGTCGCTTAGGTGTCCCCTTGCTTTATCGGGGACGGGGGCGAGGCCCATCCCGTCCGTCGCCGCTCCTCCTCGCTTCAACATGCGCCCCAGCTAGTGATGCATGCGGTGCCATGTAGGCAGGCAGGCAGCTGGGTGGCACGGTGGTGGAGCCTTCACGAAGATCTGCATGCCGCCACGCGGACGCCTGATGAATTGGCCTGGGAGCTGCATGTTGCCAGGCAGGTGCCCGCCGGCTAGTTGGGGTGGCAGCTGCACGGGAACGGCGGTGGAAGCTTGGTTGGCGCGGGCCTGGCTGTGGTCCCGCTGGCATCCTTGGTGAGGGCCTTGCCGGGTGGCCCGGCAAGGGTCTTGCCGCGTGGCCCGGCAAGGGTCTTGCCGTGGCGCGCTGTCGTCCCTGGCAAAGGTCTTGCCTGGGGTCTGGTAGCCTTCCTCGGCAAGGATCTTGCCGAGGATCATCGTCTTCTAATCCTCATCTGATCTTGAATATGTCTTCACAAAGATCTGCATGCCACCATGGAGGTGCCTCCCGAGCCCTGGCCCCACGTGGATGATGGTGTTGGGGATCGTGGGCTCAAGGGAGGCTCGCTCTGTTGGTGCGGGGCGAGCTGTCTCAGCAAGGGTCTTGCCGGGGCTGCTGAGGCTGCCTCGGCAAGGGTCTTGCCTGGGGAACCTGCTTCGTCCCTCTGCTCTTTGTGATCTTGGCCTTGGCGTTGCTCTGATTATCTTGGGCTTCGGTCTTACCTTGGCTTACCTCCCCTGCTCTGCTTGGTGCGACCGCGGGCGCGGCTCCGACTGCCCGTGCACAGGTAAAGGGGTGCAAAAGTGCGACCCTCTTTTTTTAAACCGACAGGAGCCTCCAGGCCTGGGCCACACATAAGCGCGACACATTGTTGGGCCAGGCCCAAAACGGTGCGCGGGCAGGCGGGGCGGTTTTTACCGTGGTAAGACTTTTCGCGTGTGGCGCTTCCCACGACCCGCACGCCTGGCGCGGTGTGGAGGGGTGTGCGTGACGTGGGCGGCATGTGTGGGGCAGTTACCACACGCATGCATCACATCGCAGTAAATGGGCAGCGCGCCCTGTGGCTTCCCCATAAAAAGGAATAACCACGGGCGCACTTTTCCTTTCACCCTTCGCGCAACCCCAATCTCAGAAACCTCCGCCCGCCTTTCTCTTCTTCTTCAGGCTTCGTTCCTGCTCGTCGCCGTTGTGCTTCCGCCGCCCTCTGTCCTGCCCTCCTCCCCCAGCCGCCATGGCGCCAAAATCCACCAAGGGCAAGGGAGTGGCCAAGGACGCCGGAGCCGCAGAGCCGCCGAAGAGTGCGCTAATGGTGCAGGGGACGCAGTCCGCGGTCTTCCCCTTGATGGTTGACGTGTTCAAGCTTAGGAACTACTTCAGGCCCTGTGGGGAGTGAAGACAGGGGGTAGAATTCGGGGCATCCTGCCACGCGCGTCATCCCCGCCGACTGCGCCGAGGCTGCCCCAAATCGGTACCCCTTTTTCGTTGATTATTTTTCATGCGGGCTCTGTCCTCCCTTCTCCGATTTCTTCAGCGGTGTCATGCATACCTTTTGCTTCCGCCTCCTGGATTTACTCCAAATGCAGTGGCGTGCATGAACCTTTTCGTGCATCTCTGCGAGGGCTTCGCCGGAGTGCACCCCAACACGGTGCTCTTCCACCATTAGTTCTCCCCTCGGATCCAACCAGGGGGTGCCATCTGTGGTTGCATCGCCTGGGTCTCAAGATCCAAGGGAGCGTACCCGGAGGGCGCCATGAAGGAGAGGTGGGAAGAATGGCGGGGCCGGTGGTGCTGAATCGAGGAGGAGGACCCGCCAGCGTTCTGCAAAGTTCGCCGGGCGCCGCCGGTCGGCCAAAATGACTGCAGCGACATCGATGCTCACGACGAGAAGCTCACGGTCGCCACCACCAGGATCCTCTGGCTCACCGAGGTCGGCCTCACCCTTGAGGTGATCAGGGCGGACTTCATCCATCGTCGGATCGCTCCGCTGCATAACAAGGGGAGGCCATCCTGGCTCTTCACGAACCCCGCTGACATCATGCGGCTTCGCCCAGCCTCGACCACAACTTCACAGTGATGGGGCATGCCCATTTCTGCCAGCGGCTCTTCCAGCTTGACGTGGGCCGCGACGGCGAGGTCGAGCGGACCGGCAAGGTCGCGAGGGCCGCCGCGAAGGCCGGAAAGGTCCTCAAGGGGCCTCTGTTCAAGCTGCCGACGGGAGTGGTCCCGTTGTGCAATAACTCGCGCTGGTCCAAAATCATTGCCATGATGCCGGACTGCAACGCGCATGGAGCAGACCCGAGCTGGAAGGAGCGGGAGGACGCTGAGGTGCAGCAGTTCTTCGACACCCTGCACGAGGGGTACGTCAACACCGACGCCGAGCGACTGCTTGTCCAGGACACCACCTAGGCAGAGCTGGACTACATCACCACCAGGGAGAGGGAGGCACAACTTGTCGAGGAGGCCGGCAGCGCCGGCAGTGTGGAGGACAAGGCCACGACGGCCACGGAGGAGGAGGAGCTCGCCCGGTGGACGGCGGCCGCCGGGGGAGCCAGCAGCGCCGGCACCGAGGCTCCTCTGGTTGAAGATGTGACCGGCGAGTCGTTGTCGGAGGAGGCCGAGACCGCAGGCCTGACACCGGCTATGGGGAGAGGGCGAGTCTTGCGGGCTGGGCCCGGCGAGCAGTCCGGCTGGCTGGGCATGACACGCAGCTGACCTTGGAGGGTCCTGACGCCATATTTAGGGAAGAAGCTGAAGAAGCCGGCGAAGGCCCCGGTGAAGAAGAAGACAGCCGCCCCTTCTTCATCCAAGCGTGCCCCGATGCCGCCTCCTTCCCCTCCTTCGGCCGATGTTGATGATACGTCTCCAACGTATCTATAATTTTTTATTGCTCCATGCTACTTTATATACTGTTTTGGACTATATTGGGCTTTATTTTTCACTTTTATATTATTTTTGGGACTAACTTATTAACCGGAGGCCCAGCCCAGAATTGTTGTTTTTTTTCCTATTTTAGTGTTTCGAAGAAACAGAATATCAAACGGAGTCCAAACGGAATGAAACCTTCGGGAACGTGATTTTCTCACCGAACGTGATCGAGGAGACTTGGACCCTACTCCAAGGAACAAAAGAGGTGGTCACGAGGGTGTGGCCCCCCCTGGGCGTGCCCCCCTACCTCGTGGGCCCCCTGTTGCTCCACCGACGTACTCCTTCCTCCTATATATACCTACGTATCCCCAAACGATCAGAACAGGAGCCAAAAACCTAATTCCACCGCCGCAACTTCCTGTATCCACGAGATCCCATCTTGGGGCCTGTTCTGGAGCTCCACCGGAGGGGGCATCCATCACGGAGGGCTTCTACATCATCACCATAGCCCCTCCGCTGAAGTGTGAGTAGTTTACTTCGGACCTATGGGTCCATAGTTAGTAGCTAGATGGCTTCTTCTCTCTTTTTGGATCTCAATACAATGTTCTCCCCCTCTCTCGTGGAGATCTATTCAATGTAATCTTATTTTTGCGGTGTGTTTGTTGAGACCGATGAATTGTGGGTTTATGATCCAGCTTATCTATGAATAATATTTGAATCTTCTCTGAATTATTTTATGTATGATTGAGTTATCTTTGCAAGTCTCTTCGAATTATCCGTTTGGTTTGGCCAACTAGATTGGTAGTTCTTGAAATGGGAGAAGTGCTTAGCTTTGGGTTCGATCTTGCGGTGTCCTTACCTAGTGATGTAAAGGGTTGCAAGGCACATATTGTATTGTTGCCATCGAGGATAACAAGATGGGGTTTTTATCATATTGCATGAATTTATCCCTCTACATCATGTCATCTTGCTTAAGGTGTTACTCTGTTTTAACTTAATACTCTAGATGCATCTTTGGATAGCGGTCGATGAGTGGAGTAATAGTAGTAGATGCAGAATCGTTTCAGTCTACTTGTCTCGGACGTGATGCCTATATACATGAACATACCTAGATATACTCATAACTATGCTCAATTTTGTCAATTTCTCAACAGTAATTTGTTCACCCACCGTAGAATACTTATGCTCTTGAGAGAAGCCACTAGTGAAACCTATGGCCCCCGGGTCTATTCTCATCATATCAATCTCCATCACTTTAATACTTGCTTTGTTTTTACTTTGCCTTTTAATTTTTACCTTGCATCTCTATATCAAAAATACCAAAATATTATTTATCATCTCTATCAGATCTCACTCTCGTAAGTGACCGTGAAGGGATTGACAACCCCTAATCGCGTTGGTTGCGAGGAGCTATCGTTTTGTGCATGTACGAGGGACTTGTGCGTGGCCTCCTATTGGATTGATACCTTGGTTCTCAAAAACTGAGGGAAATACTTACGCTACTTTGCTGCATCATCCTCTCCTCTTCAGGGAAATCCAACGCAGTGCTCAAGAGGTAGCAAGAACAATTTCTGGCGCCATTGCCTGGGAGGCTCACGCAAGAGCAAGTCAACCGTACCAAGTACCCATCACAATCCCTATCTCTCGCGTTACATTATTTGCCATTTGCCTCTCGTTTTCATCTCCCCCACTTCACCCTTGCTGTTTTATTTGCCCTCTCTTTTTCGTTCGTCTTTTCGTTTGCCTTGATGTCTTACTTGGCTTGTTTGCTCGTTTGGTTGAAATATTTGAGTATTTATTCCTAAACAGAGAAGCTAATATCTATGAATCCTCATCCGCTTGCCAATCTTTTTAAGAGATCCAATTATGATGAACCAATTCCTAGTGATTTGGATGCACTAGATT
The DNA here is from genome assembly GCA_021605145.1 of Aegilops bicornis. Lineage (NCBI taxonomy): Eukaryota > Viridiplantae > Streptophyta > Magnoliopsida > Poales > Poaceae > Aegilops > Aegilops bicornis. The sequence continues at coordinate 191,342,834 of CM038675.1, forward strand.
ATCTTTATAAGGTTTCGCCTGAAATCCGTAAATCTGAAAATTGTGATGAAGTGCTTTATGAAGTGATTCACGATAGATCTTTGAATGAAAAGCATGATTGCAATGATTTTACTATAAATTCTATTGATGTAAATTATGCTAATAATATGCAAAACCCTAAGCTTGGGGATGCTAGTTTTGCTATGTCCAATAGTCATGATTGGGGAGATTCTTCTTATGATCTTGAAAATTTATTTAAACCCCTGATAAATATAAGATTGATAATAGTGTTTGCAATAATATTGAAAGTGGGTTTGGAAGAGTGTCAACTTTAGATCCCACATATTTGGATAACATTCAATCTTATGAAATTTTTGATAAAAGTGGGCTTGGAGAAATCATGGCTTTAGTTAATGATAATCCCGCTATTCTGGAAGAGTGTCAACTTCGCATGCATGTGGATCGTGTTGAGAATATGTTATGTGATAGCTATATTGTTTAATTTTCTTATGATCCTACATGTAATTATTATGAGAGAGGAAAATATGGTTATAGAAATTTTCATGTTACTAAATTACCTCTCGTTATGTTGAGATTGCTATTTTTTTTTCGCTTCCTTGCATATGCTAATTTTTGCTTGCTACGATAATTTGTTTGCCTATAATATGCCTATGCATAGGAAGTATGTTAGACTTAAGTGTGTTTGTCACATGTTTGATGATGCTCTCTTTGTGCCTCAATTCTTGTCTTTCTTGTGAGCATCATTGAATTCTCAATGCCCAGCTGAAAAGGCTTTAAAAAAAGCGCTTGTTGGGAGACAACCCAATATTTTTCCTTGCTGCTTAGTAATAAATAATCCATCTAGCCTCTGTTTAGATGTGGTTTTATGTTTTAATTAGTGTTTGTGCCAAGCTAGACCGATTGGATCTTCTTGGATGATAGTTATTTGATCTTGCTGTAATTTCCAGAAACTTTGCGCTCAGTGCCCGAATTATTAAAAATCAGCAGAACGTGATAAAATACTGATTGCAATTACTGATGATCAATAAAAAAATTCTCTAGGTCTTCTAATTTTGGTAGATTTTTTTGAGTTCCACAAGTTTGCGTTAGTTACAGATTACTACAGACTGTTCTGTTTTTGATAGATTCTGTTTTTCGTGTGTTGTTTGCTTATTTTGATGAATCTATGGCTAGTAAAATAGTTTATAATCCATAGAGAAGTTGGAATACAGTAGGTTTAACACCAATATAAATAAAGGATGAGTTCATTACAGTACTTTAAACTAGTCTTTTGTTTTCTTTCTCTAACGGAGCTCACGAGATTTCTATTGAGTTTTGTGTTGTGAGGTTTTCAAGTTTTGGGTGAATTCTTTTGATGGATTATGGAACAAGGAGTGGCAAGAGCCTAAGCTTGGGGATGCCTCTGGCACCCCCAAGATAATCCAAGGATACCAAAAATTCAAAGCTTGGGGATGCCCCGGAAGGCATCCCCTCTTTCGTCTACTTCCATCGGTAATTTACTTGGAGCTATATTTTTATTCACCACATGATAAGTGTTTTGCTTGGAGCGTCATGTATTATTTGCGTCTTTGTTTGTTAGTTTACCACAATCATCCTTGCTGTACACACCTTTTGGGAGAGCCAGACATAAATTGGAATTTGATAGATTACTCTATGTGCTTCACTTATATCTTTTGAGCTTGATAGTTTTGCTCATAGTGCTTCACTTATATCTTTTGAGCGTGATAATTTTTGCTCTAGTGCTTCACTTAGATATTTTAGAGCATGGTGGTGGATTTGTTTTAAATAAACTATTGATCTCTCATGCTTCACTTAGATTATTTTGAGAGTCGTTAATAGCATGGTAATTTGCTTAATGTTAATATACTTGGTATTTAAGATATGTGAAACTTTCTTTTGAGTCGTTGAATACTAAGAAAAGTTTGATGCTTGATAATTGTTTTGAGATATGAAGATGGTGATAATAGAGTCATGCTAGTTGAGTAGTTGTGAATTTAAAGAATACAAGTGTTGAAGATTTTGATTCCAGTAGCATGCACGAATGGTGAACCGTTATGTGATGAACTCGGAGCATGATTTATTTATTGATTGTCTTCCTTATGAGTGGCGGTCGGGGACGAGCGATGGTCTTTTCCTACCAATCTATCCCCCTAGGAGCATGCGCGTAATACTTTGCTTTGATAACTTCTATATTTTTGCAATAAGTATATGAGTTCTTTATGACTAATGTTGAGTACATGGATTATACACACTTTTTCCCATCCTTCCACCATTGCTAGCCTCTCTAATACCGCACACTTTTCGCCGTTATCATACACCCACCATATATTTTCCTCAAAACAGCCACCATACCTACCTATCATGGCATTTCCATAGCCATTCCGAGATATATTGCCATGCAACTTTCCACCATTCCGTTTATTATGACACGCTTCATCGTTGTCATATTGCTAGCATGATCATGTAGTTGACATCTTATTTGGTAAAGCCACCGTTCATAATTCTTTCATACATGTCACTCTTGATTCATTGCATATCCCGGTACACCGCCGGAGGCATTCATATAGAGTCATACTTTGTTCTAAGAATCGAGTTGTAATTGTTGAGTTGTAAGTAAATAAAAGTGTGATGATCATCATTATTAGAGCAGTGTCCCAAGTGAGGAAAGGATGATGGAGACCATGATTCCCCCACAAGTCGGGATGAGACTCCGGACGAAAAATAAAAAAAAGAAAAAAGAAAAAAAGGAAAAAAAGAAAGAGGCCATAAAAAAAGAGAGAAAAGGCCCAAATAAAAAACGAGAGAAAAAGAGAGAAGGGACAATGTTACTATCCTTTTACCACACTTGTGCTTCAAAGTAGCACCAAGATCTTCATGATAGAGAGTCTCTCATTTTGTCACTTTCATATACTAGTGGGAATTTTTCATTATAGAACTTGGCTTGTATATTCCAATGATGGGCTTCCTCAAATGCCCTAGGTCTTCGTGAGCAAGCGAGTTGGATGCACACCCACTTAGTTTCTTTTGTTGAGCTATCATATACTTATATCTCTAGTGCATCCGTTGCATGGCAATCCCTACTCACTCACATTGATATCTATTGATGGGCATCTCCATAGCCCGTTGATACGCCTAGTTGATGTGAGACTAACTTCTCCCTTTGTCTTCTCCACAACCACCATTCTATTCCACATATAGTGCTATATCCATGGCTCACGCTCATGTATTGCGTGAAGATTGAAAAAGTTTTGAAAATGTTAAAGTATGAAACAATTGCTTGGCTTGTCATCAGGGTTGTGCATGATTTAAATATTTTGTGTGGGGAAGATGGAGCATAGCAGGACTATATGATTTTGTAGGGATAACTTTCTTTGGCCATGTTATTTTGAGAAGACATAATTGCTTAGTTAGTATGCTTGAAGTATTATTATTTTTATGTCAATATGAACTTTTGTCTTGAATCTTTCGGATCTGAATATTCATATCACAATTAAGAAGATTTACATTGAAATTATGCCAAAGTATCACTCCGCATCAAAAATTCTCTTTTATCATTTACCTACTCGAGGACGAGCAGGAATTAAGCTTGGGGATGCCCGATCGTCTCCAACGTATCTATAATTTTTGATTGCTCCATGCTACTTTATCTACTGTTTTGGACTATATTGGGCTTTATTTTCCACTTTTATATTATTTTTGGGACTAACCTATTAACCGGAGGCCCAGCCTGTAATTGCTGTTTTTTGCCTATTTCGGTGTTTCAAGAAATGAATATCAAACGGAGTCCAAACGGAATGAAACCTTCGGGAACGTGATTTTCTCACCGAACGTGATCGAGGAGACTTGGACCCTACTCTAAGGAACAAAAGAGGTGGTCACGAGGGTGTGGGCCCCCCTGGGCGTGCCCCCCTACCTCGTGGGCCCCCTGTTGCTCCACCGACGTACTCCTTCCTCCTATATATACCTCATTGCACTTCAAACGATCGTAACAGGAGCCAAAACCTAATTCCACCGCCGCAACTTCCTGTATCCACGAGATCCCATCTTGGGGCCTGTTCTGGAGCTCCACCGGAGGGGGCATCCATCACGGAGGGCTTCTACATCATCACCATAGCCCCTCCGCTGAAGTGTGAGTAGTTTACTTCAGACCTATGGGTCCATAGTTAGTAGCTAGATGGCTTCTTCTCTCCTTTTGGATCTCAATACAATGTTCCCCCCTCTCTCGTGGAGATCTATTCGATGTAATCTTCTTTTTGCGATGTGTTTGTTGAGACCGATGAATTGTGGGTTTATGATCCAGCTAATCTATGAATAATATTTGAATCTTCTCTGAATTCTTTTATGTGTGATTGAGTTATCTTTGCAAGTCTCTTCGAATTATCCGTTTGGTTTGGCCAACTAGATTGGTAGTTCTTGCAATGGGAGAAGTGCTTAGCTTTGGGTTCGATCTTGCGGTGTCCTTACCCAAAGGATGTAAAGGGTTGCAAGGCACGTATTGTATTGTTGCCATCGAGGATAACAAGATGGGTTTTTTATCATATTGCATGAATTTATCCCTCTACATCATGTCATCTTGCTTAAGGCGTTACTGCTTTTTAACTTAATACTCTAGATGCATGCTGGAAAGCGGTCGATGAGTGGAGTAATAGTAGTAGATGCAGAATCGTTTCGGTCTACTTGTCTCGGACGTGATGCCTATATACATGATCATACCTAGATAACTATGCTCAATTTTGTCAATTGCTCAATAGTAATTTGTTCACCCACCGTAAAATACTTATGCTCTTGAGAGAAGCCACTAGTGAAACCTATGGCCCCGGGGTCTATTCTCATCATATCAATCTCCATCACTTTAATACTTTCTTTGTTTTTACTTTGCCTTTTACTTTTTACTTTGCATCTCTGTATCAAAAATACCAAAAATATTATTTATCATCTCTATCAGATCTCACTCTCGTAAGTGACCGTGAAGGGATTGACAACCCCTAATCGCGTTGGTTGCGAGGAGCTATCATTTTGTGCAGGTACGAGGGACTTGTGCGTGGCCTCCTACTGGATTGATACCTTGGTTCTCAAAAACTAAGGGAAATACTTACGCTACTTTGCTGCATCATCCTCTCCTCTTCGGGGAAATCCAACGCAATGCTCAAGTGGTAGCAGTTGACACAGAGGTCACCTTCGACTATGGATCCCTCAGCCCGAGGAGGAAGAGGAAGACTGCAGAGGAGGAGGCGGACGACGAGTAAGTATCTGGTTCCTTTTCGTTATCTCTGCCTCCTCAATCTCTGTTGCTCCTCTTGACTTATCTTCGTCTTTGCAGGGACGTAGAGACGCTGGCCCAGAGAGTGAAGAGGGCCAAGGTCTCGGCGGGTGGCCAGCCCCCCGCTGGTACTTCGAGGGCGCCGTTGGTGGTCTTTGAGCAACCTGCATAAAGCAGCCCGGCCTAGCCCCCAGCGTAAGTTCTTCACTCTTCCCCCGTCGACACGTGTCAGGGGCGCGACACTTTGGTGCTGACCTTGCCAGGTATGCAGGAGGAGAGCAGCAGCAGGAGGAGCCGCAGAGGGCTACTCCCAACACGCCGCCCCCATCGACCACGCCGCCCCGAGGGGCGTCCCCGGCAAGGGCGCCAAGTACCGAGCCCACGCACATGGAGGAGAAGGAGAACTTGGGCGCCGGCGGCTTTGCCTCAACGCCAAATGTTGGCGGGGAGGGGACTTCTGTTTCCCAGCCCGGTACCAGCACTGGTAAGCCGTTCGCCGATCGTCCCTGTTCCTTTTTCTTTCTGGTTCTTGGTCTTGGCCTTGCCTCACCCCCTTCTTTGGTGTCCAGATCCCTCCTCGGTGAACCCAGAGGACGTGGACACCGTCATCGAGGACGTCGCCAAGGCCGCCGAGGCGGACGCCGAGAAGATCGCCGCGAAGGAGGCCGCCAGGGGTGCTGCTGAGGACGCCGCCAAGGGGCACGCCGGGAAGGTCAGCAAGGCCACCGGTGAGGAGACCGGCAAGGGACCTGCCGGGGAAGCCGGCAGGGCCGCTGCCGACGAGGAGGAGGAGGAGGCTGGCGACCAGCCTTCCTCCTCCGCTGCTTCCGGCTCTGGAAAGTACCTGAGGGTGAGTGACGACTTGTTCGTCCACCTTCCAGGTGTGTCGAGCACCAGGACACCCGTTGAGGGAGAGGTGTTCGACAACGAAGTGCTTGCCGCTGCCGGGCTTGAAGTCGTCGACGAGCCAATCGTTGGTGGCGACGTCTCGCAGGAGGAGCGGCTCCTCCATGCCATGGGCGCCAGCTTCCGGAAGCTCCAGGCGCTCCAGGCGCTCCACCGCGCCCGCCTGGACAAAGTTAAATCCAGGACGGCGGTGGTGGAGAAGGCGGAGGCGGACCTCCAGGAGCGCGTCACTGAGACGTAGGACTGGTTCCGCGAGGCCCACATGGAGCTCAAGGCTGCCCAAGGCGAGCTGGCCAGGCGCGACGTGGAGCTCACCATGAAGCTCGCCGACGTCGAGAAAGCTTAAGAGACGACGAGGAACTTGGCCGCGGCCGCTGAAGCCGCCCGGACCCAGCATGAGGACATGCTGAACTCCCAGGAGGAGGACCTTGCTGTACGTGAGGGGAAGCTTGCCGCCATGCTTCGTGACAAGGATGCAGATGTGGAGACGCTTGTCTTGCAGCGGACCAGTGAGCTGGAGCAGAGGCACAAAGAGGCAGTCGATGCCTGTGCCCAGGTTCACGCCCGGCAAGGTGGAGGAGTTGGAGGCGGAGCGCGACGGGCTGAAGGAGCAGGCCCTGAAGCTGTCCCAGGAGAGGGACGCGCTTAACAGTGCCCTGACAGAGGCGCAGGGCGCGGTCGTCAGCAAGGCCGGGGAGCTCTCCGAGGCCAACATCTCCATCAAAGACCTCAAGCTAAAGATGGAGAGTCTCGAGAAGGTGCTGTCGGAGGCCAAAGCTCGGGAGGGGGCCCTGGCCAAGGAGCTGGAGGCTGAGAAGCTGTTGCGGAAGAACGAGGGCCTCAACTTCGTGGATCACGTGGAGGGCGAGAACCGTTGGCTCACTCACCTCGCCACCATCGCCAACCATACCGCCGCGCAGCTGGCCATCATGGGGATGCCGGACGTGAGGTACGTCCCGGAGCCGAGCGTGAGCGCCAATTGCAGCCTGACCACGTTCTTTGAGAAGGTCATCGGCGCTCTGGAGAGGCTCCATGCCAACCGGGCGGCCTCGCTGGCCGAGGAGTCCCTGAGGCTTTGCCAGGGTGCCATGACCAAGGTTCTCACCAAGGTGGCGCACTGGTACCCCGACCTCGACTTCAACACCGCGCTGGAGAGCTTGCCGGAGGGTACTCACCTCGCGCCGCTCAGGGAGCGCATCAAGCCCATCATCAGCCGTGTCGGCCGAATTCTGAGGGTGGAGGGCCAGCGCCGGGATTAGGCATCCCGTCCTTTATCACCACTGCAGGTTCACAACCAAGACAATCGCTATCTCTAGTTAGAACCGCAGCAACAATTTGATGTAATATAACTCTGCAGCACTTTCATTATTATGCATGTTATTATCATGTTCGATTTTCCTTTGTATGTGCTCCCTACGTTACTGGGTAGGTTCATCGGCGCGTAAACCCAAGGCGGCGTCTTGGGGACAGATCCCCATTAGCCTGCCGGGTGTGCTTGCTGCCGGGCGAACCACCTTGCCGCACTTAGCGTGGCCGCGCAAACTGTCAAGCTTGACTCGAGTCAGAGTTGGGAGCGTTGCCAGGTGCGGAAGGCTACCCCGCCACTTTCGACGCGGCCGCTTTGAGCTGTTGAGCGGACTCAAAACAGAACAAGGGCGTTGCCAATTGCGGGAGGGCCCCTTTGCGAGCAGGTTTCTCATACATAGGCCAGATCTCCGAGGACGATAACCTCAAGTGTAAAAAGGAAATAATCCAAGGCTCTGAATGACTTAGCTTTTCTGTCGCCAAGCCGGCGTCGTTCCTCCAGCCGCCTTCTTCTCAGAAACCGAAGGCGACGAAGAACCGCCAGGCTAACTACCAGACCAGATTCTCACAATTGCGCCCCCTACCTGGCGCGCAAAAGATGTCGGTGTGAAACGACACCAATGGGATCACAAGAATCCCTACTATGGTTGCCGGGGCACAGGGTTGCGAGGAGAGCAGGGCTAGTAGACAACAAAAGGATCGTTTACCCAGGTTCGGGCCGCAAGGATGCGTAAAACCCTAGTCCTGCTTTGGTGGGTGTATTCCTGAGAGTTCTTGAGCTCTCGAACTAGCTGTGGCCAGCGCGTGGTTCGAATGAGCCGAATACATCTCCAGTATGCCATGGGCCTCCTTTTGTAGTTGAAAGGGGCTGCCGCAGTGACACACAGGAGGTGGAAAGGCATACAGTGCCATGAGCTTATCGCTCATATTACAGGACAAGACGCATTTAATGCGTGGCTTAGGTGTCCCCTTGCTTTATCGGGGACGGGGGCGAGGCCCGTCCCGTCCGTCGCCGCTCCTCCTCGCTTCGACACGCGCCCCGGCCAGTGATGCGTGCGGTGCCATATAGGCAGGCAGGCAGCTGGGTGGCACGGTGGTGGAGCCTTCACGAAGATCTGCATGCCGCCACGCAGGCGCCTGATGAATTGGCCTGGGAGCTGCATGTTGCCACGCAGGTGCCCGCCCAGCTGGTAGGGCTGGCAGCTGCACGGGAACAACGGTGGAAGCTTGGTTGGTGCGGGCCTGGCGGTGGTCCCGCTGGCGTATTTGGTGAGGGCCTTGCCGGGTGGCCCGGCAAGGGTCTTACCGTGGCGCGCTGTCGTCCCCGGCAAAAGTCTTGCCGGCGGTCTGGTAGCCTTTCTCGGCAAGGATCTTGCCGAGGATCGTCATCTTCTAATCCTCATCTGATCTTGGATATGTCTTCACAAAGATCTGCATGCCACCACGGAGGTGCCTCCCGAGCCCTGGCCCCACGTGGATGATGGTGTTGGGGATCGTGGGCTCAAGGGAGGCTTGCTCTGTTGGTGCGGGGCGAGCTGTCCCGGCAAGGGTCTTGCCGAGGCTGCTGAGGCTCCCCCGGCACGGGTCTTGCCGGGGGAACCTGCTTCGTCCCTCTGCTCTTTGTGATCTTGGCCTTGGCGTTGCTATGATTATTTTGGGCTTCGGTCTTACCTTGGCTTACCTCCCCTGCTCTGCTTGGTGCGATCATGGTAGCGCAGCTCCATTGCCTGCGGTAAAGGGGTACAAAAGTACGCCTCTCTTTTTTTACACGACAGTCCGAGACGAATGGCTCGCCAGACACCTTGGCCAAGAAAAACCAAGGACAATGGCAGCCTTAACAAGCCTTATGACCCGCTTTTGCATGGGCAAAGACAACTGGCTGGCTCGTAGTAGCACCAGCGACCCAAGCACATCTGAAGTCAGGGATGGTAATGGAAAACCACGACGCAGTAAAAGCAAGCGTCGAAATAACGAAGACAGCCCAGACAACACGGCGGTAAACGCCGGATTTAGGGGCTCTCGACCCGGTCAGCGGAAAAAGCCTTTCAAAGGCAGCAGAGATGGACCGTCCAGCCTAAACAAGATTCTAGACAAATTATGTCAGATTCATGGCACCTCCGATAAACCTGCAAATCACACCCACAGAGAATGCTGGGTCTTCAAGCAGGCCGACAAGTTAAACGCCGAACACAAGGGAAGGGAAACACCAAGTGAAGACGAGGACGAGCCTCGTCAGCAAAACACTGGGGGACAGAAAAAGTTCCCGCCAGAGGTCAAAACAGTGAACGTGATTCACGTGACGAAGAGGAGGAGCAAACACTCCGAGACATATGCGCCGTAGAGCCCGTCACCCCTAAGTTCAACCCTTGATTGGCCTGCCCGATTACTTTTGATCGTAGGGATCACCTGACTAGTATCCGGCATGGAGGATGGGCTACCTTGGTGCTAGACCCAATAATCAACGGATACCATCTCACCTGAGTTCTCATGGACGGTGGCAGTAGTCTTAATCTGATATATCAAGACACTGTCCGCAAAATGGGGATAGACCCAACGAGAATTATCCAATGCAATACTACCTTTAAAGGAGTAATACCAGGCCCAGAGGCCCACTGTACGGGCTCTCTAGTACTAGAGGTTGTATTCGGCTCTCGCGACTACTTCCGAAGTGAGAAGTTAACCTTCGACATCGCTCCATTCCAAAGCGGCTATCAAGCACTACTCGGAGGAACAGCTTTCGCTCGTTTTAATGCAGTACCGCATTACGCTTCTCTTAAGCTTAAGATGCCCGATCCACGTGGCATCATCACAGTTAGCGAAAATGTTGAGCGTTCCTTACGCGCGGAAGAATGTGTGGCGGCTTTAGTAGTTGAACACTAAATGGCCTCTCCAACCAGAATAAATGATCGATCGTTACGACCGCGGACACGGCTAGACGAGTCTGGTGCATCACTAGCTATAACAGCTTAGATAAACCTGAGATTGGTTTGATGGATATACCCTCATAGGCGGTACCAGGGGCTTCCCGCATGTACAAAGGACTACAATTCGGCTCGACCTTACCTATCTTGAATTTTAATGGTTTATTGAAAATAACCAATTTTTCGCACGACAACTTTCACCTAAGTTCTTCTCTTTTATAGATGATAATCGTGCTACACCCTTCCAGGATACGGCACAACGGAGACACAGGCGCAGACGTGCAGCAGGGCCCCGCTCAAAGGTTTCTTTTTAGATTAAGACCCTGTGTAAACCTTTTTTAATGTCTCTTGTTGCTTCACATCCTCCGGATACTTAGCATAACCGAGAAGGATACTGACGTTATTGGCATTTCGCCACGTCAGAATGAGGCACGTACCTGGACACTCAGGGTTCATTATCAAGGGCGTTACTCAGCCCAGTATATGTTTTAAAGACCGAATACCTTAGGGAGTGTTCGACGTCGCGAGTTTGGCCTTATATGCATCAGCTCCGAAACATGTCTTTGGTCAAATGTTGGGTTTGCCCGGCTCCCGCATTTTGCTACCTATCGGCTAAGGTGGCTGATAACCCACAAGTATAGGGGATTGCAACAGTTTTCGATAAGTAAGAGTGTCGAACCCAACGAGGAGCTAAAGGTAGAACAAATATTCCCTCAAGTTCTATCGACCACCGATACAACTCTACGCACGCTTGACGTTCGTTTTACCTAAAACAAGTATGAAACTAGAAGTACTTTGTAGGTGTTTTTGGATAAGTTTTCAAGAAGATAAAGAGCGAGTAAATAAAAGCTAGGGGCTGTTTAGATGAAGACACAACTAAATTAGTTTTAGTAAAGAGCTTGTTGTCACGAGAAAGTTATTTGTCCCTAGGCAATCGATAACTAGATCGGTAATCATTATTGCAATTCTATTTGAGGGAGAGGCGTAAGCTAACATACTTTCTCTACTTGGATCATATGCACTTATGATTGGAACTCTAGCAAGTATCCGCAACTACTAAAGATCATTAAGGTAAAATCCAACCATAGCATTAAAGCATCAAGTCCTCTTTATCCCATACGCAAACAACCTACTTACTCGGGTCTGTGTTTCTTTCACTCACGCCACCCACCATAAGCAAATCATGAATATATTGCAAACCCTACAGCGGGGATCCCTCATGCTTGCACGACACGGAGAGCACCATAGGACAGCACCAATAATAAAACATGCAACTCAAACCAATCACGATCATCAAATAACCCATAGGACAAACCAGATCTACTCAAACATCATAGGATAGCCATACATCATTGGAAATAATATATAGCATTGAGCACCATGTTTAAGTAGAGATTATAGCGGGTAAGAGAGAGGTTACACCGCTGCGTAGAGGGGGGAAGAGTTGGTGATGATGGCGGTGAAGTTGTTGGTGAAGATTGCGATGATGATGATGGCCACGGCAGCGTTCCGGCGCCACCGAAAGAGAAGGGGAGAGGGGTCCCCTTCGTCTTCTTCTTCCTTGACCTCCTCCCTAGAAGGGAGAAGGGTTTCCCCTCTGGTCCTTGTCCTCCATGGCGTGGGAGGGGCGAGAGCCCCTCCGAGATTGGATCTATCTCTCTGTTTCCCTCTGTTTCCGCGTTCTCCTCTACTACCCTTTCACCGTTTCGTATATATATGGAGATCCGTAACTCCGATTGGACTGAAACCTTCGCCGTGATTTTTTTATACCAAAAACTAGCTTTCTTGCGGCCGAAGAAGGGAATCAACCTCCTTACGGGTGGCCCACGAGGGTGGGGGCGCGCCCTCCTGGGGAGGGCATGGGCCCCTGCCTCGTGGCCACCTCAGTTTCTTATTTAGCGTTGATCTTTCTCCCAGATTTTCTGAATATTCCAAAAATAAGCTCCGTCCGTTTTATCCCGTTTGGACTCTGTTTGATATGGATATTCTACGAAACCAAAAACATGCAATGCATGTGAACTGCACTGGGCCTTCGGATCAATATGTTAGTCCCAAAAATAGTATAAAAAGTTGCCAAAAGTATATGAAAGTTGAATAATATTGGCATGGAACAATAAAAAATTATAGATACAACGGAGACGTATCATCATCCCCAAGCTTAATTCCTGCTCGTCCTCGAGTAGGTAAATGATAAAAAAGATAATTTTTGATGTGGAATGCTACCTAGCATAATCTTGATCATATGTCTAATCATGGCATGAATATTAAGACACGAGTGATTCAAAGCAATAGTCTATCATTTGACATTAAGACAATAATACTTCAAGCCTACTAATAAAGCAATCATGTCTTTTCAAAATAACATGGCCGAAGAAAGTTATCCCTACAAAATAATATAGTCTGGCTATGCACCATCTTCACCACACAAAATATTCAAATCATGCACAACCCCGATGACAGGCCACGCAATTATTTCATACTTTTGACGTTCTCAAACCTTTTCAACTTTCACGCAATACATGAGCATGAGCCATGGACATAGTGTTGGAAATATGCCCTAGAGGCAATAATAAAAGGGTTATTATTATATTTCCTTGTTCATTATAATTGTCTTTTATTCATGCTATAATTGTATTATCCGGAAATCGTAATACACGTGTGAATACATAGACCACAATGTGTCCCTAGTGAGCCTCTAGTTGACTAGCTCGTTGATCAATAGATAGTCATGGTTTCACGACTATGGACATTGGATGTCAATGATAACGGGATCACATCATTAGGAGAATGATGTGATGGACAAGACCCAATCCTAAGCATAGCACGAGATCGTGTAGTTCGTTTTGCTAGAGCTTTTCCAATGTCAAGTATCTCTTCCTTAGACCATGAGATCGTGTAACTCCCGAATACCGTAGGAGTGCTTTGGGTGTACCAAACGTCACAACGTAACTGGGTGACTATAAAGGTGCACTACAGGTATCTTTGAAAGTGTCTGTTGGGTTGACACGGATCGAGACTGGGATTTATCACTCCGTGTTACAGAGAGGTATCACTGGGCACACTCGGTAGTGCATCATCATAATGAGCTCAAAGTGACCAAGTTTCTGGTCACGGGATCATGCATTACGTACGAGTAAAGTGACTTGCCGGTAACGAGATTGAACGAGGTATTGGGATAGCGACGATCGAATCTCGGGCAAGTAACATACCGATTGACAAAGGGAATTGTATACGGGGTTGTTTGAATCCTCGACATCGTGGTTCATCCGATGAGATCATCGAGGAGCATGTGGGAGCCAACATGGGTATCCAGATCCCGCTGTTGGTTATTGCCCGAGAGCCGTCTCGGTCATGTTCACGTGTCTCCCGAACCCGTAGGGATCTACACACTTAAGGTTCGGTGACGCTTAGGGTTGTATGAATATGAGTATGCAGTATACCGAATGTTGTTCGGAGTCCCGGATGAGATCCCGGACTTCACGAGGAGTTTCGGAATGGTCCGGAGGTAAAGAATTATATATAGGAAGTGGTATTTCGGCCATCGGGGAAGTTTCGGGGTCACCCGATATTGTACCGGGACCACCGGAAGGGTCCCGGGGGTCCACCGGGTGGGGCCACCCATCCCGGAGGGCCCCATGGTCCGGTGGAGGGGAACCAGCCCATAGTGGGCTGGTGCGCCTCAGGCCCACCCCTGCGCCTAGGTTTGAAACCCTAGGGTGGGGGGCGCACCACATGCCTTGGGGGGCACTCCACCCCCCTGGCCGCCGCCCCCTTGGGAGATTGGATCTCCCAGGGCCGGGGCCCCTCCCTGGGGCCTATATAAAGGAGGTTAAGGGGGAGGGCAGCCAAACCCTGTGCATTGGCGCCTCCCTCCCCCTGCTACACCTCGTCCTCCTCCCGCAGCAGCTTGGGGAAGCCCTGCCGGAGTTCTGCTGCATCCACCACCACGCCGTCGTGCTGCTGGATCATCATCAACCTCTCCTTCCCCCTTGCTGGATCAAGAAGGAGGAGACGTCTCCCATCCCGTACGTGTGTTGAACGCGGAGGTGCTGTCCGTTCAGCACTTGGTCATCGGTGATCTGAATCACGGCGAGTACGACTCCATCATCACCCTTCCCTTGAACGCTTCGCACGCGATCTACAAGTGGTATGTAGATGCAAACTCACTCCCTTGACTCGTTGCTTAGATGAAATCATAGATGGATCTTGGTGAAACCGTAGGAAAAATTTTAATTTTCTGCAACGTTCCCCAACAGTGGTATCAGAGCTAGGTCTATGCGTAGTTCTCTATTGCACGAGTAGAACACAATTTTGTTGTGGGCGTAGATCTTGTCAACTTGCTTGCCGCTACTAGTCTTATCTTGCTTCAGCGGTATTGTGGGATGAAGCGGCCCGGACCAACCTTACACGTACGCTTACGTGAGACTGGTTCCATCGACTGACATGCACTAGTTGCATAAGGTGGCTGCCGGGTGTCTGTCTCTCCCACTTTAGTTGGAGCGGATTCGATGAAAAGGGTCCTTATGAAGGGTAAATAGAAGTTGACAAAATCACGTTGTGGTTATTCGTAGGTAAGAAAACGTTCTTGCTAGAACCCAATTGCAGCCACGTAAAAGATGCAACAACAATTAGAGGACGTCTAACTTGTTTTTGCAGCAATTGTCATGTGATGTGATATGGCGAAGTTGTGATGAATGATGAATGACATATTGTGATGTATGAGATCATGTTCTTGTAATAGGAATCACGACTTGCATGTCGATGAGTATGACAACCGGCAGGAGCCATAGGAGTTGTCTTTATTTTTTGTATGACCTGCGTGTCAGTAAAGAACGCCATGTAAATTACTTTACTTTATTGCTAAATGCATTAGCCATAGAAGTAGAAGTAGTCGTTGGCGTGACAACTTCATGAAGACACGATGATGGAGATCATGGTGTCATGCCGGTGACAAGATGATCATGGAGCCCCAAGATGGAGATCAATGGAGCTATATGATATGGGCCATATCATGTCACTACTATATAATTGCATGTGATGTTTATTATGTTTATGCATCTTGTTTACTTAGAACGACGGTAGTAAATAAGATGATCCCTTACAACAATATCAAGAAGTGTTCTCCCTAACTGTGCACCGTTGCTAAAGTTCGTCGCTTCAAGCACCACGTGATGATCGGGTGTGATAGATCCTTACGTTCACATACAACGGGTGTAAGACAGTTTTACACATGCAAAACACTTAGGGTTAACTTGACGAGCCTAGCATGTACAGACATGGCCTCGAACACGGAGACCGAAAGGTCGAACACGAGTCGTATGGAAGATACGATCAACATGGAGATGTTCACCGACGATGACTAGTCCGTCTCACGTGATGATCGGACACGGCCTAGTCGACTCGGATCGTGTAACACTTAGATGACTAGAGGGATGTCTAATCTGAGTGGGAGTTCATTAAAATAATTTGATTAGATGAACTTAATTATCATGAACTTAGTCTAAAAAACTTTGCAAATATGTCTTGTAGATCAAATGGCCAACGCTCATGTCAACATGAACTTCAACGCGTTCCTAGAGAAAACCAAGCTGAAAGATGATGGCGGCAACTATACGGACTGGGTCCGGAACCTGAGGATCATCCTCATAGCTGCCAGGAAACAATATGTCCTAGAAGGACCGCTAGGTGATGCACCGTCGAGAGAACCAAGACATTATGAATGCTTGGCAGTCTCGTCCGATGATTACTCCCTCGTTCGATGCGGCATGCTTTACTGACTTAGAACCGGGGCTCCAAAAGCGTTTTGAGCAACACTAAGCATATGAGATGTTCGAGGAGCTGAAACTAGTTTTCCAAGCTCATGCCCGGGTCGAGAGATATGAAGTCTCCAACAAGTTCTATAGTTGTAAGATGGAGGAAAACAGTTCTGTCAGTGAGC
Source organism: Aegilops bicornis (assembly GCA_021605145.1). Lineage (NCBI taxonomy): Eukaryota > Viridiplantae > Streptophyta > Magnoliopsida > Poales > Poaceae > Aegilops > Aegilops bicornis. The sequence continues at coordinate 191,359,164 of CM038675.1, forward strand.
ACATACTCAAAATGTCTGGGTTGCACAACCGCTTTGTCCCATTGGACATTAACCTCACGGATGAGGCGGTCATTGACAGAATCCTTGATCGCTCCCACCAAGCTACAAGAGCTTTGTGATGAACTACAATATGCAGGGGATGGTGAAGACCATTCTGAAGTATTCTCAATGCTTTGAAGTCAGCAGAGGTTGAAATCAAGAAAGAACATCAAGTGTTGATGGTCAATAAAACCACTAAGTTCAAAAGGGCAAGGGTAAGAAGAACTTCAATAAGGACGGCAACTATTTTGCCGCGACCGGTAAGCACGTTGACGGCAAGAAGTCAAAGAAAGGACCCAAAACTGAGAAAAAGTGCTTTTATTTCAAAGGGAAGGGCCATCGAAGCGGAACTGCCCCAAATACTTAGCGGACAAGAAGGCCGGCAACACTAAAGGTATATTTGATATACATGTAATTGATGTGTACCTTACCAGTACTCGTAGTAACTCCTGGGTATTTGATACCAGTGTCGTTGCTCATATTTGTAACTCACAGCAGGAGCTGCAGAATAAACGGAGACTTGCGAAGGATGAGGTGACGATGCGCGTCGGGAATGGTTCCAAGGTCGATGTGATCGCCGTCGACACGCTACCTCTACATTTACCTACGGGATTAGTTTTAAACCTCAATAATTGTTATTTAGTGCCAAGTTTGAGCATGAACATTGTATCGGGATCTCGTTTAATGCGAGATGGCTACTCATTTAAATCCGAGAATAATGGTTGTTCTATTTATATGAGAGATATGTTTTATGGTCATGCTCCGATGGTCAATGGTTTATTATTAATGAATCTTGAACGTAATATTACACATATTCATAGTGTGAATACCAAAAGATGTAAAGTTGATAACGATAGTCCCACATACTTGTGTAATCGCCGCCTTTGGTCACATTGGTGTCAAGCGCATGAAGAAGCTCCATTCGATGGACTTTTAGAGTCTCTCGATTATGAATCATTTGACACATGCGAACCATGCCTTATGGGCAAAATGACCAAGACTCCGTTCTCCGGAACAATGGAGCGAGCAACCAACTTATTGGAAATCATACATACCGATGTGTGCGGTCCAATGAGCGTTGAGGCTCATGGAGGATATCGTTATGTTCTCACTCTCACGCATTTACTTAAGTAGATACGGGTATGTCTACTTGATGAAACACAAGTCTGAGACCTTTGAAAGGTTCAAGGAATTTCAGAATGAGGTAGAGAATCAACGTGACCGAAAAATAAAGTTCTTACGATCAGATCGTGGAGGAGAATATTTAAGTCACGAATTTGGTACACACTTAAGGAAATGTGGAATCGCTTTCACAACTCACGCCACCGAACACCTCAGCGTAATGGTGTGTCTCGAACATCGTAATCGCACTCTATTGGATATGGTGCGATCTATGATGTCTCTTACAGATTTACCGCTATCATTTTGGGGATACGCTCTAGAGACAGCTACATTCACTTTAAATAGGGCACCGTCTAAATCCGTTGAGACGACACCGTATGAATTATGGTTTGGAAAGAAACCTAAGCTGTCGCTTTCTAAAAGTTTGGGGATGCGATGCTTATGTCAAGAAACTTCAACCTGAAAAGCTCGAACCCAAGTCGGAAAAATGCGTCTTCATAGGATACCCTAAGGAAACCATTGGGTATACCTTCTACCTTAGATCCGAAGGCAAGATCTTTGTTGCCAATAACGGATCCTTTCTGGAAAAAGAGTTTCTCTCGAAAGGAGTAAGTGGGAGGAAAGTAGAACTCGATGAAGTACTACCTCTTGAACCGGAAAGTAGTGCAGCTCAGGAATTGTTCTGTGGTGCCTACACCTCTTGGAGAGGAAATTAATGATGATGATCAAGGTACATCGGATCAAGTTGCTCTTGAACTTCGTGGGTCCACAAGGACACGTTCCACACCGCAGTGGTATGGCAACCCTGTCACCGGAAATCATGTTGTTAGACAACGGTGAACCTTGAACTATGAAGAAGCGATGGCGGCCCGGATTCCAACAAATGGCTTGAAGCCATGCAATCCGAGATAGGATCCATGTACGAAAACAAAGTATGGACTTTGACGGACTTGCCCGATGATCGGCGAGCGATAGAAAACAAATGGATCTTTAAGAAGAAGACAAACGCGGATGGTAATGTCACCATCTATAAAGCTCGACTTGTCGCTAAGGGTTATCGGCAAGTTCAAGGGATTGACTACGATGATACTTTCTCTCCCGTAGCGAAGCTTAAGTCCGTCCGAATCATGTTAGCACTTGCCGCATACTATGATTATGAGATACGGCAGATGGACGTCAAAACAGCGTTCCTTAACGGTTATCTGAAGGAAGGGCTGTATATGATGCAGCCGGAAGGTTTTGTCGACCCTAAGAATGCTAACAAGGTATGCAAGCTCCAGCGATCCATTTATGGGCTGGTGCAAGCATCTCGGAGTTGGAACATTCGCTTTGATGAGATGATCAAAGCGTTTGGGTTTAGTGAGATGATCAAAGCGTTCGGGTTTATGCAGACTTATGGAGAAGCCTGTGTTTACAAGAAAGTGAGTGGGAGCTCTGTAGCATTTCTCATATTATATGTAAATGACATACTTTTGATGGGAAATGATATAGAACTCTTGGACAGCATTAAGGCCTACTTGAATAAACGTTTTTCAATGAAGGACCTTGGAGAAGCTGCTTATATATTAGGCATCAAGATCTATAGAGATAGATCGAGACGCCTCATAGGTCTTTCACAAAGCACATACCTTGATAAGATTTTGAAGAAGTTCAAAATGGATCAGTCCAAGAAAGGGTTCTTGCATCTTGCAAGGTGTGAGATTGAGCTCAGCTCAATGCCCGACCACGGCAAAAGATAAAGAAGAGATGAGCGTAATACCCTATGCCTCAGCCATAGTATCTATTATGTATGCCATGCTGTGTACCAGACCTGATGTAAACCTTGCCGTAAGTTTGGTAGGAAGGTACCAAAGTAATCCCGCAAGGAACACCGGACAGCGGTCAAGAATATCTGAAGTACTGAAAAGGACAAAGGACATGTTTCTCGTTTATGGAGGTGACGAAGAGCTCGTCAGAAGGGTTACGTCGACGCTTAGCTTCGACACATATCCGGATGACTCTAAGTCACAAACCCGGATACGTGTATATGTTGAATGGTGGAGCAGTAAGCTGCTGCAGCTGCAAGCAGAGCGTCGTGGCGGGATCTACATGTGAAGCGGAGTACATGGCAGCCTCGGAGGCAGCGCATGAAGCAATTTGGGTGAAGGAGTTCATCACCGACCTAGGAGTCATACCCAATGCGTCGGGGCCGATCAAACTCTTTTGTGACAACACTTTGGAGCTATTGCACTTGCCAAGGAGCCCAGGTTTCACAAGAAGACCAGGCACATCAAGCGTCGCTTCAACTCCATCCGTGAAAATGTTCAAGATGGAGACATAGAAATTTGCAAAGTGCATACGGATCTGAAAGTCACAGATCCGTTGACTAAACCTCTTCCGCGAGCAAAACATGATCAACACCAGAACTCTATGGGTGTTCGATTCATCACAATGTAACTAGATTATTGACTCTAGTGCAAGTGGGAGACTGTTGGAAATATGCCCTAGAGGTAATAATAAAAGGGTTATTATTATATTTCCTTGTTCATTATAATTGTCTTTTATTCATGCTATAATTGTATTATCCGGAAATCGTACTACACGTGTGAATTCATAGACCACAATGTGTCCCTAGTGAGCCTCTAGTTGACTAGCTCGTTGATCAATAGATAGTCATGGTTTCCTGACTATGGACATTGGATGTCAATGATAACGGGATCACATCATTATGAGAATGATGTGATGGACAAGACCCAATCCTAAGCATAGCACAAGATCGTGTAGTTCGTTTTGCTAGAGCTTTTCCAATGTCAAGTATCTCTTCCTTAGACCATGAGATCGTGTAACTCCCGGATACCGTAGGAGTGCTTTGGGTGTACCAAACGTCCACAACGTAATCGGGTGACTATAAAGGTGCACTATGGTATCTCCGAAAGTGTTCATTGGGTTGACTCGGATCGAGACTGGGATTTGTTACTCCGTGTTACGGAGAGGTATCACTGGGCCCACTCGATAGTGCATCATCATAATGAGCTCAAAGTGACCAAGTGTCTGGTCACGGGATCATGCACTACGGTATGAGTAAAGTGACTTGCCGGTAACGAGATTGAACGAGGTATTGGGATAGCGACGATCGAATCTTGGGCAAGTAACATACCGATTGACAAAGGGAATTGTATACGGGGTTGTTTGAATCCTCGACATCGTGGTTCATCCGATGAGATCATCGAGGAGCATGTGGGAGCCAACATGGGTATCCAGATCCCGCTGTTGGTTATTGCCCGAGAGCCGTCTCGGTCATGTCTACGTGTCTCCCGAACCCGTAGGGTCTACACACTTAAGGTTCGGTGACGCTAGGGTTGTATGAATATGAGTATGCAGTATACCGAATGTTGTTCGGAGTCCCGGATGAGATCCCGGACGTCACGAGGAGTTTTGGAATGGTCCGGAGGTAAAGAATTATATATAGGAAGTGGTATTTCGGCCATCGGGAAAGTTTCGGGGTCACCCGGTATTGTACCGGGACCACCGGAAGGGTCCCGGGGGTCCACCGGGTGGGGCCACCCATCCCGGAGGGCCCCATGGGCCGAAGTGGGAGGGGAACCAGCCCATAGTGGGCTGGTGCGCCCCCCTAGGCCCACCCCCTGCACCTAGGGTTGAAACCCTAGGGTGGGGGGGCACCACATGCCTTGGGGGGCACTCCACCCCCCCTGGCCGCCGCCCCCTTGGGAGATTGGATCTCCCAGGGCCGGCGCCCCCCCTGGGGCCTATGTAAAGGAGGGCAAGGGGGAGGGCAGCCGAACCCTGTGCATTGGCGCCTCCCTCCCCCTGCTACACCTCGTCCTCCTCCCGCAGCAGCTTGGCGAAGCCCTGCCGGAGTTCTGCTGCATCCACAACCACGCCGTCGTGCTGCTGGATCATCATCAACCTCTCCTTCCCCCTTGCTGGATCAAGAAGGAGGAGACACTCCCGTCCCATACGTGTGTTGAAACAAAAGAGCATTCTACAACTATTTCTCCGACAAGTATTTTCGGACGGAGGGAGTATAAGTGAAGCAAAAGAGCATTCTACAACTAACGGTTTTCTATGTAAAGAGAAACAGGCAATCCAAGCTTCAAATGATATAAGTGAAGCACATGAAGCATTCTATGAAGCCATACTCAAAAGATATAAGTGAAGTGCAAAGAGAATTCTATAAATCAACCAAGGGACATCTCATACCAGCATGGTGCATAAAAGAAAAGTGAAAACTAGATGCAAAAGACGCTCCAAGATTTGTACATATCACATGAAGCGAATCAGAAAACATACCGATATTTGTTAAAGAAAGAGGGGACGCCTTCCGGGGCATCCCCAAGCTTAGACGCTTGAGTCTCCTTGAATATTTACTCGGGGTGCCACGGGCATCCCCAAGCTTGAGCTCTTGCCTCTCTTCCTTCTTCTCACATCGAAACCTTCTCGATCATCGAACACTTCATCCACACAAAACTTCAACAGAAAACTCGATAAGATCCGTTAGTATAATAAAGCAAATCATTACTCTAAGTTCTGTTGAAAACCAACTCATATTTTGTTTTTTCATTGTGTCTACTGTAATATAACTTTTCCATGGCTTAATCCACTGATATAAACCGATAGTTTCATCAAAACAAGCAAACTATGCATCAAAAACAGAATCTGTCTAAAACATAACAGTCTGTAATAATCTGAACATTCACCATACTTATGTTACTTGACAAATTCTGCAAACATTATGAAAAATAAACAATTTGTACAGAAAGACAGTGCAAAAAGAATCAGAACCATTTGACATTCCAGTAAAAAAGTAAAAATCACGCACTACAGACAAAGTTTCTGTCCTGCACCGTACAAACCAACAAGCATTGTAAACATCCTAAAGGTAAACCTTGGCACATTATCTTTATAATACAATGGAATTGTACAAGGGGATAATTATTTTGTTGAAAAGTTTCTGTACTCAAGATTCACAAAGTTGCCGTGAGCATGAACAAAGTTCAAGGAGCTCTCCCACTTCAACAATGCTTGTCTTTCTCACTTTCACTTTCCTTTTCGAAATTTTTTTGGGTTCCCCTCTTTATTTTTGTTGTTTTTAAACTATATGAAAGCACTCAACAGAAATAAATGACTCTCTAAAACTTCAGTGTTATCTCACAGCAGCGCTTTCTTTAAAGCCATTAAGCTAGGCGTATAGTGCTCAAGTAGTGAATCCACCTGGATCCCAAGGTATATCAAAGCCAATTTTAATTAGCAATGATTTGGCATATAGTAGTGAGCACAAAGTAACATACATCATGTAGTGACGAAGTCTAACTCTCTTCCTATGCATCGGCATGTCATAAAATGTCACAGCCCTAGAAATCTTCTTGTAATTAGTGGCATTGCATCCATGCATCATTTTCAATTTCTATTAATTTTGAAATGGGGATGCTTAAACCCTAGCACCAAATGGATTCAACTAGGGTCAAAATAAAATCTTTTTCATTGAACTCAAAATGCCTCTAAAAATGTTCAACATTTCTGGTTTGAGGTGGAAGCATCTACCAAAAATGGTTTATATTTTTGAAGGACATATTTGGGCTTTGAATTAATTCTAACATATTTGAATTGGAGCTATTTAAATGCTATATATATTTTAGATGCTCCAAAAATGTTGGAAGTTGTTATGGAGTCCTTTGGAATAATTCGCATGACACCCCTAGTTATTTCCAGGATTTTATGAAATGGTTTAGTATTTTACTAAATCAAAACAAAACAGAAGAAATAGAAAACAGAAACAAATAAGAGAGGGAGAGAGAACGGAACCGACCTAACTTACCTATGCAGCCCACCTGGCCGGCCCAGCTGGCAGCCCAGCCAACTGGCCCAGCCCACCACCGCCTCCTCCCCTGTCGTCTTCCTCCTTTGCCGGGGAGGGCCAGGCGCGTGCCCGGCACAGACTGCCGTCAGGCGCCACCTCATGCCTCCCGCAGAGGGCCTGGACGCCTACACGATGCCACGCAGCCTCCCTGGTCCCTCTCTCACTCTCCCGGTGCTCCTTCCCCTCCTCTGGCTCTCTTTCTCGCACCACTCGAATGCGCCCGCCGCCGCCGACGTGCACCACCTCGGCCACCGCCTCCCACTTGCTTCCCTAACTAGCTCAAGAGCTCCGCCTCGTCCCCCTCTTCCTCCTCACCAAGATGTAAGGCGCCGGAAGACCCTGGACACCGCCAGCTCCTCCGTTCCCCTCCTCGGCCACTGGAGACCGCCGCCGTTGATTCACCGCCTCCGCCCTATCCCCGAGCCCGCTGAGACCATCCTCGACCCAGCTGTGAGCTTCGCCATCGTTTCCCCCTCTCCCCGTGCTCTACTTCCCTCTCTAGCCGCCGTTCGCAACGAGCCGAGAGCTCTTTGCCGCCGGCCATGTCACCGCCGTAGCCATCTTTGCCTAGAGCCGCAACCAAGCACACCACCGCGCTCAACGCATCTCCTGGAGCCCGTAGCTAGCACCATCTCCTCCCCACGTGCCCTACAGCCACCTGATTGAGCTCACCCGAGCTCCGGTCGCCGCCTCCGTGGACGTGGCCGTCGTCTCCGGCGACCCCGAGGCCTCCCGACCGCTCTGCTGGACGCAGTCGAGCGCGGGCTACCTACTGGTGGCCTTCACACGTCCAGCCGCCTCCCGTAGCGCCACTCCAGCGAGCTCCCGCCGCGGTTTTGGTCGTCGCCGGCCGAACTCCGGCGAAGTCAACGTGTCACTTAATTAGCGCTAATGACCGTGCTAATTGGCCCCCTCTCTCACTAACATATGGGCCCCACGCCCTTAATTAACCACGGTTTAAGCTCATGTTTAGTTTAGGTTAACCACAGTGGCCCCACGCGTTGGCGTTGACCTCGCTGACGTGGCCGTGGAGCCGGCCCACCTGTCAGCGAGCTAAACAGCCCTGTGTCACTGACGTGTGGCCCCCACACGTCAAGTTTGACTCTGGGCGACCCAGTTGACCTGCTGACCTCAACCTTATGTCATGCTAATGTAGTAAGTATTTTCTGGAATTAAAATAAATCAGAAAAGGTTTATAAATTTTAGAAAATGCTCTAAACTTCTAAAAATCATAGAAATTAATCTGTAACTCCAAATGAAATAAGTTATATATGAAAAATGATCAGAAAAATCCAATATATCCATTTGTACCATTTTCATGCATGATAGAACAACTTAGGGCTGCTGTTTAGGCAAAATATTATAATGGCATTTAAACCTTCACATATGGAGTTTGAATTTGAACCTAGGGTTCAAACCAACTTCATTTAACCTGCTGCTAGTTGCATTAGCTCAAACCACAGCATATTGCCATGTCACATTCATGCATCATATTTCGCATTGCATTGATTGTGTTCTTCCTTGTTTGCCGGTGTTTGTCCCCTCTCGAAGAGCGACGCATGCGACGATGAGTTCGATGACACCGATGAAGAACTATATTATCTTCAGAAGTGCCAGGCAAGCAAAACCCCCTTGTTCATTCCGATACAATCCCACTCTCTCGCTCCTGCTCTTTTTTACTGCATTAGGACAACAATGATTCATCTGTTACTTGCTGCGGTAGCTGAACCCCTTTATCCTCTGCATGACCTTTCATTCCACAGTAAATAGAAGAAACCCACTAGCATGAGTAGGAGTTGTTTGAGCCCTGTTGTGCATACTCATTCATGCTTGTTTGTCATGCCTACTACTGCTTAGGGTTGAGTCAGGTCTGATTCATCGAGGATGAATCAGAGGTGTGTGAACATGTCCTACTGTTGAGAGCTAAGTGTGTGAACACGATTTGGTAAGGGTAGAGGTGAGAGGCCATGTAGGAGTACATGGTGGGTTGTCTCATTGCAACCGTCCTCAGGAACTGAGTTCTGTGTTTGTGATCCATGAAACAGTTACAACCACGCATTGGGCCTGAAACCAATGGACCCTCTCGACTTATTAACTGCCCTTGCCCTCTGTCCAGGAGATGCAACTAGTTTCTGGTGTTTGTAGGATATGTGTTGGAGGCCGTGCGTAGCGCTGACCCTAGGGGTGGGCTATGATGCGGTAGATACACCATGGCCCGGTGTACCGAGCGCCCGTTTGGTGTCTCGGGAACCCTGCACACATCGTTTGGGACCGTGAGCGACACCCCAGCCGGATCTCCTCGCGGATGGAACCCGAATAGGCGATAAACCTGGACTAGAGACTTGTGTGGTTAGTCAGGTCGTGGCCGACTCCCTCGCCAGGCTTCCGCTTGAAGGTTGCCGAGATACACGACGTGTACATGGTGGTAAGTGGCGAGGCGTGTGTGAAGAAGTACACCCTGCAGGGTTAACATCATCTATTCCAATAGCCATGTCCGCGGTAAAGGACTTCTGGGTTGCCTATATCAGTTCATAGACAAGTGAAAGTGGGTGCTCTAAAACATGCAAGATAAGCGTGAGTGCTATGGATGGCGTTCTCGTAGGGAGACGGGAGCGGATCCATAGTGGTGTATTGATTTGGTGAATATGTGGACTCGTGTGCGCCACCTCAAAAGAGTTACTTGCAGTCGTAGTTCAGGATAGCCACCAAGTCAAAGCTGGCTTGCTACAGTCAAACTCCACCACCCCCTTTGTTGATAATGATGCATATGTAGTTAGTTCTGATGTAAGTCTTGTTGAGTACACTTGTACTCACGTTTGCTTATTTTATGTTTTGCAGAGAGACGTCAGTCTCGCTAGTAGTTCCGCGTGGACTTCGACGTTTAGCTTGTTACGTCAGCTATGATCTTGTGCCCTCGGCAGGATCTGGTAGATAGTCAGGCTTCTCAGCCTTTTTCATTTATAGTTGCCTGTACTCAGACATGTTAAGCTTCCGCTTGTGCCTTGACTTGTATGCTTTGTATGTTGGGTCATGAGACCCATGTTTGTAATATCTCGCTCCTCGGAGCCTAATGAATAAATACTTGAGTCGTAGAGTTATGTTGTGATGCCATGTTGTATTTACACATATCGAGCATATTGTGTGTATGTTTGAAATGCTTGGTATGTGTTGGATCCGACAATCTAGTTGTTTATCCTTGGCAGCCTCTCTTATGGGGAAATGTAGTCTAGTGCTTCCGTGAGCCATAGTAGTCCGCTACAGCCCGGTTCACCGGAGTCCTGCTATCCCAAAGCACTCTCGCTCGGGACGCTTGGTAGCGGCATGTGTTTCACTTCGTTCCTGTGTCTGTCCCTTCGGGGAAATGTCACGCGGTGACATCCGGAGTCCTGCCTTAGCTCACAGCCCCGGGTTCCCGGTGTCCTGTTAGCCAGTGCTACAGCCCGGATTCACACGCGGCTGACCGACAGGCTCGAAGTTGATTCATGTATGCCGGTCCCCATGGGTTAGTGCCGCTTTGGGTTCACGACTAGCCATGTCGGCCCGGGGTCTCTGTCATATGGATGCTAGCGACACTATCATATACGTGAGCCAAAAGGCGCAAACGGTCCCGGGCCATGGTAAGGCGACACCCGTGGAAATACCGTGCGTGAGGCCGCAAAGTGATTTGAGGTGTTACCGGCTAGATCGATGTGACTTGGAATCGGGGTCCTGATAGCTTTGGTATCGAGCCCGTTACTGTAGGATTACCAAGCCAAACCGATCGAAGTTGTGTCTAGAAATGCTTTAGTTATGTAAGGGATTTGATTGTGGAAGGGAACGTAAGGCTCTTTTTACTCCTTATACCTTATGCCCTTCTGATCTGAGTCATCCTGTTCTCTTCTACGGGGATTAAGAACTAGGCCTTCTCATCTATCTATCAGGATGACGTGTTACTAATCCATAGACTTATAGAATTGATAATTTCAAATCTCAGTTCAGTTTTTACTACTTCCGTATGTTCATAGCTGGTCTCAGAACCTTGATATTCTGATGTTGAGTGGTCATGCCACTATTTTGCAGGATGTCTCAAATCATTTTGAGCATTTACAGCCGTTATGTTGTCCGAGTCATCCCAGATTTCTAAATAGTCTGATGCATTTGCAAATCCCTTCTCTCCGCTTTCTAAAGTTCATTTGGGCCAGCTTAATCACACAAATTAGTGTGTTGAGGTACTCCGCTGCCTCGGCATATATGTTGGAGCTATTATTATGAACCTAGGTGTTTTAGGGAGTCACCTAGTAATCCAGCCATGTTTTGTGTTCCCGGTGTGATTATTCTGGCCATTATTCTCGAAAGCATCATGTGATGCCATTTAGTAGTAGGTATTCTATTCCTGGGTTCTTGAACCCGAGATTCACCCTATTTACCTCCTGTTGATAGTGTTTGCTAGTTCCTTTAGGATATTAGTAACTTTGCGATAGTCCTCGAGGTCCGTGGTATATCCTTCTTCCAAATACCATGAACTACTTATGGCAGAAGTTCCTCGTTGAACCAAAGATCACAACCAGAGTGCTCATGATGAGTCCTCCATTCTATATTGTGATTCTGCCAGTTCTGCCTTTCTGCATGGGTTATCTGGAAGAAACCCGTTGAACTTGGTTTGACATATTAATCTATGCATCCACAACTCAAAAAGATATATGTTCCCTTGAGTTGTCCCTCTTCATTTGTATTCCGACCATCGTCTATCAATTGACTAGTCGTTAACCCGTGCGAATGCACGGGCTAGGTAAATACATGTTCAATATTAGCGTAAATTTAAAACTTTATTTCACTTTGCTCTAATCAACTTTTATATGAGTCCATGTTCTCTCCATATACATTTAATGCATACACTATATAATAATAAATACTTGAAAAAACTGTATTTAAAAATATAATGCCAGGATATTTGAAAAAAATTGAATAAAAACATATTATCAATTTTATAACCAAAGAAGCACGAACGTTGAGAGACACTAAGGAAGCACCAATAAATCTGAGGCACATAAAGTCCGTTAATTATGTTCCTCTGACCTGCACACTATTTCCCTCTTTTCTCAAGTAGAGATTGCAAGAAAATCTCACGGCACTGTTGACATGCATGTTCCTACCCAACGTCAAGGTCGGCTACGCCATCGACTGAGCCGGTGTATGATCCCGAATACAGCTCGACTATCTGAGAGAGAACTTCAATGGAGCCGACAACAGGTGTAGCTTCCTAGCTCCTTTTAGGAAAAACTCTTTCTCGACCGTGAGGCTTGAGGTCCCTCTTTTTTTTACGTGCATGTAGTTTTGTTGGGATGTGGAGTCTTTGTTAACGTGAGGCATGTGAACTCTTTGTTAACGTGAGGCATGATGACTTTTTTATATTGCTTGAGGACTTATTTTCTGTACACATATTTATTTCACTATTCATAGAAGAAGGCACGTTGTTTTCGTTTGTACGAAAGACGTGTCCATTGGGGACTCTTTTTTCTACGTGTGGAGAAAACGGCACATTGCTTTTATTCTTAAAGAATTAGACCTTGGTGTCTTTTTTTAAGAAATCTTGGATGTGGGTGTTACAGAAATTAGACCTCGGCATTTTTATTTTTTGAGAAAACTTAGACTTGAGCATTGTGGATTCTGTATGCGGGCTCAATCCCATTTTTGTGCACGGTATTTTTTTAATCAGGTAAAATCTTTTAATGGATCCGGACCATTAAATTTTACTCTTTCTATTGTGGATTAACGTCAGTCCTCGTACGGTGCCTCATAAGATATAAGATATCAAT